>CM070781.1:112212219-113554404 GCA_036346955.1 Dipus sagitta | reverse complement strand
TGGGAGGTTGGACCTTGAGGTTTTATAGGCTGGCTCCATTTCCTGTTCATTCTCTGCTTCCTGACTGTCAACAATGTGAGCAGCCAACCTCCTACTCCTGTGGGTTTGCCTTTCTGGCTATGATGGACTGTACCTCTAGAACCGTAAGACAGAATAAACCTTTTCCTTCCTTGAACTGATTCTTGTCAGGCAATTGGCCACAGCAGAGTAAAACAGGGCTGAAGAGATAGCTTAGTGGTTAAGGCCTGCAAAACCAAATGAACCCAGGTTTGACTCCCCAGGACCTATGTAAGCCAGATGCACAAGGTAGTGCGTGTATCTGGAGTTGGTTTGCAGTGTCTGGGGGCCCTGGAGTGCCCATTCTCTCTGTCAACTAAATACATTTTTTAAAAGAGTAAAACAATGACTAGAGGCGCTTAACCCATATTTATCATAAGTTTAAGAATATAGCCAAGGGGCTAGAGAGATGGCTTAGCAGTTAAGGCACTTGCCTAGAAAGCCAAAGGACCCAGGTTTGATTCCCCAGGATCCACATAAGCCAGATGCACAGGATGGAACATGCATCTGAAGTTCGTTGGCAGCAGCTAGAAGTCTGGCTTGCCCATTCTCTCTCTCTCACTCTCTCTAAGTAAATAAATAAAATAGTTTAAAAAAGAAAGAAAGAAATGTAGCTAAGAGATAACAGTGATGGCACATGCTTATAAATCTCAGCACCCAGGAGGCTTATTCAGATGTATAAACTGTAAAAGGAAAAAGGAAGAAACAGAACTTGTGGTAGAAAAGAAGCTAAAAGTTGAAATGACTCCCCGAGTTACTGTAAGAGTTAATTGCTGAGGAGCTAAACTTTGTCAGCAGATGGAAAACTCCCAAAGAGGGAACTGTCCAGAAAGGACTAAAAGGTAAAATTAGAAGTTTACACTAAAACAAAGTAAAATGGAGTTCAGAGCTGGAGGAATGGCTTAGCAGTTAAGGCGTTTGCCTGCAAAGCCAAAGGACCCAGGTTTAATTCCCCAGGACCCACGTTAGCCAGATGCACAAGGGGGTGCACGCACCTGGAGTTCATTTGCAGTGTCTGCTGCACCCATTCTCTCTCTCTCCCTTTCTCCCTCTCTCTCTGTCAAATAAAACTAAATAAATAAATAAAATGGAGTTCATTGTTAGGGAGGCCTGACTACAGAAATTACTGATATGCAAATTTTCACATCATGTTTGTTCACTTACACCTCCCCTTGGCTATGAAAACTATAAAAAGGAAATAAAATCTCAGCTCGGGGGTCAGAGCCTTTTTGGAGGGTTATCTCAAGCTCTTTGGCCCCTGGGTAAATAAACTCCTCTACTTTCACTCATACTGGCATTAGAGTGATATTTCCAGAGAATTTATGCAACAAATTTTAATCTGATAGAAGGTAAGCAAATCAGTTCCTATTCAAAACAGGTCAAGAAGGAATTAAAGAACCTATGTGAGTGGCGTTCCACCCAGAAGCAAGACTCCTGCCGCCTCTGTCATTGGGTGGAAGCAAAGCACCTGCTCCTTAGAAGTTATGGAGTTGTCATCCCAGAAAGCCAAGCGCCACATGTTCTCCCTCATATGTGGATCTTAGCTAGAGATGATTGGGCTTATGTGTGAGAAGGAAAAAACTCAGCAGCAGAGGCCAGTAAGTTAAAAAAGGAGATAGAAAGGGAAGAGAAAGAAAGGGAGGAGGGCTTTTATTAGGTTGGTATTGTATATATGTAAGTAGAAAGATTGAGATGGGGAGGGGATATGATGGAGAATGGAATTTCAAAGGGGAAAGGGGGGAGGGTAATGCCATGGGATTTTTTTTGTTATCATGGAAAATATTAATAAAAATGGAGAAAAAAAAGAAAAAAAAATAAAAAGAAAAAAAAAAAGAAGTTATGGAGTTGTCAGCCTCTCTCTCAAGCAACCTGGACCAGCATCCCTGCACGTTTCAGAAAAGTGGACACCTCATCATCACCAGGGACAAGGGTAAGTAAGCAGTGCATGGAAGTGGACTCAGACGTTCTCAACGCCATTCAAATGTCTGAAGGTCTGATGTGTGAGGCAGCCTCTCCTGGTCTGTCAGCTGGCCCGGCACTCGTGGAGGCCCTCCTCCATTAGCCAATTAAAGGGTACTTTCTGGAGCTCTCTTATTCCCAGAGAAACACACCCTCCGGGCCCTGCTCCCTCACATTTCAGACATCCCCATTCCAGTAAGCTCAACACTTGTAAGTGAGGGGGCGAAACCAAAAAAAGTGCTCAATGTGAACAAGGACGACTCGGGCAGGCATATGGCCACGCATCAGCCATCTTTATGGATGGGATAAAACTGACCCTTTTTCTGAAGAGAGCCAATTCCCTAACCTAGAGTGATAGCTTTGCTCTCAGCCTAGGTTAGGGAATCAGGAGCTTTTAGGACCGAGAGAATGCCAACTTGATGCAGGGAATCTCTGTGTGCTAGGGAAAGGAGGCCCCTGACACACACGTGACTTAAGTGGTCACATGCGCATGGGACATGCAGACCTTACAGGTGAAGTGAGACACTCCCAATGAGTCCTGAGCCCCTTTCTAGCCAGAGGACTGATGTCTTTTTGAGGCAGTAGACACACAGAAGTGTCCCAAGTTCGAGAGGGCAAACAAAATATGAGCAAAACCCATATGCAAGTATCGACATTCTTCATGCCTTATAGGCCCAGGGAAAAATTGCTGGAGCCTAGCCAGAAAGACTTAGGGTGTCGGGTTCCAAATGTGTACTCTGAGGTTTTGTGTAGCCATCGCAGGGTCTCGAGAACCATCGTGACCCGACAATGGGTGCAGGTGGAATGAAGGACCAGAAGGGTAAGAATTGGAAAATCACAGACGTGCCCCTCGTTCATTGAGTAACGTTCACTGACATCAAGGAAAATACGGTAAGTACATAACACACGGTCCACTGGGAACACAGTTAGAATCTGTTGTGGCCTTACTTGCTCCTCACTATCATGAGAAATTCCCATGTGACATGGAAGAAAAAAGCAGGCATGATTATGCTTTATGGTGACAGTATACATGACACTGCACCCAGCGTCTCCACTTTTCCAAACAGGCTCTTATATACTGCACTGGAATGATATCTTTACTTGCCAGAAAATGATAGCCATGTCTGTGGGTCAAGTGGAAGTCATATACATATTTCATTCTAGGGTATCCCTGTTGAAGGACAAACATTTAGGCCTGTTTGTGACCTTTGACCCATCTTGCAGCGTTTTCATCTGATCTCTGATTTTCAATGATCAGAGCAGTTGAGCATCATCAAGACAGGGAGCTTGAAGTCATGGCAGGCACCTTTACTGGCAGCAGAGATAAGAGGATGAGCATGACATTGCAGCCAGCCTGTGGCTACATCCTGAATTCCAGGTCAGCCTGTACTAGAACTCAAGCCTAGATGGAAAAAGCAAGGGAAAGAAGACCAGGCACAGGAGCTGTGGGAACCGGGAGATTGCCTGGGGGTTACAGCCTTTTACTGTGAAGCCAAAGGACCCTGGTTCGAATCCCCGGGATGCATGCGAGCCCAATGCACAAGGGGGCGGTCGTGTGGGGTAGGGCACCTGGGGTGCCCATTCCCTGTATCTGTCCCCTTCTCTTCCCTATCTCTCTCTTTCTCTCTCACATTTAAATGAGTAAAATACTTCTTTTTTCCTTATGGGGCGGGGGGACGTCAATGTGCTCAACACAGGTTTCTGAAGAGTGAGGGCCTCCTTGGCCCGCACCTGTCAGGTGTACCTAGGAATTTTATTCTGATAGAAGGTAAGCAAATCAATTCCTATTCAAAACAGGTCAAGAAGGAGTTAAAGAACTTATGTGAGTGGCGTTCCACCCAGAAGCAAGAGTCCTACAGCCTCTGTCATTGGGTGGAAGCAAAGCACCGCTCCTTAGAAGTAATGGAGTTGTCAGCCTCTCACTCAAGAAACCTGGACCAGCATCCCTGCACATTTCAGAAAAGGGGACACCTCATCATCACCAGGGACAGAGGAAAGTGGGCAGTCCACGCGAGTGGACTCAGGCGTTCTCGACGATTTTCAAATGTCCGAATGTTTGATGTGTGAGGCAGCCTCACCTGGTCTGTCAGCTGGCCCAGCACTCGTGGAGGCCCTCCTCCTTCAGCCAATTAAAAGATACTTTCTGGAGCTCTCTTATTCCCAGAGAAACACACCCTCCGAGTCGGGCAGGCATATGGCCATGCATCAGCCGTCTTTGTGGATGGGATAAAACTGACCCTTTTTCTGAAGAGAGCTAGGTTAGGGAATCGGGAGCTTTCAGGACGGAGAGAATGCCATGACCATGCAGGGAATCTCTGTGTGCTAGGGAAAGGAGGCCCCTGACACACACGTGACTTAAATGGTCACATGAGCATGGGACATGCAGAGTTTACAGGTGAAGTGAGACACTCCCAATGAGTCCTGAGCCCCTTTCTAGCCAGAGGACTGACATCTGTTTGAGGCAGTAGACACACAGAAGTGTCCCAAGTTCGAGAGGGCAAACAAAATATGAGTAAATCCCATATGCAAGTATCGACATCCTTCATGCCTTATAGGCCCAGGGAAAAATTGCTGAAGCCTGGCCAGAAAGATTTAGGAGTGTCAGGTTCCACACGTGTACTCTGAGGGTTTGTGTAGCCATTCGCAGGCTCAGACGTTCACAGACATCAAAGAAAATATGGTAAGTACATAACACACGGTCCACTGGGAACACAGTTAGAATCTGTTGTGGCCTTGCTTGCTCCTCACAATCATGAGAAAATCCCATGTGACATGGAAGAAAAAAGCAGGCATGATTATGCTTTATGGTGACATTGTAGACGACACTGCAGCCAGCATCTCCACTTTTCCAAACAGGCTCTTATATACTGCACTGGAATGATATCTTTACTTGCCAGAAAATGATAGCCATGTCTGTGGGTCAAGTGGAAGTCATATACATATTTCATTCTAGGGTATCCCTGTTGAAGGACAAACATTTAGGCCTGTTTGTGACCTTTGACCCATCTTGCAGCATTTTCATCTGATCTCTGATTTTCAATGATCAGAGCAGTTCAGCATCATCAAGACAGGGAGCTTGAAGTCATGGCAGTCTTCTTTACTGCCAGGAGAGATAAGAGGATGAGCATGACATTGCAGCCAGCCTGTGGCTACATCCTGAATTCTAGGTCAGGCCTATCTGGAAAAAGCAAGGGAAAGAAGACCCAGGTACCTAACCCTAACCCTAACCCTTACCCTTACCCTTAACCCTAACCCTAAGCCTAACCCTAACCCTAACAACACTAACCCTAACCCTAACAACCTGACCCTAACCCTAATCCTTACCCTTAACCTAACCCACCCTTACCCTAACCCCTAACCCCTAACCCTAACAACCCTAACCCTAATAACCCTAACCCTGACCCCTAACCCTAGCCCCTAACCCCTAACCCTAACAACCCTAATAACCCTAACCCTAACCTCTAACCCCTAACCTAATCCTAACCCCTAACCCTAACCCTAACCCTAATCCCAACCCCTAACCCCTAACCCCTAACCCTTACCGTGACCCCTTACCCTAACCCCTAACCCTAACCCTAACCTTTCCCTAATCCTAATCTAACCCCACCCTAATCCTAATCTTCCCCTACCCTAATTCCCTAACTTTAACAACACTAACCCTAACCCTTACCCCTAGCCCCTAACCATAATCCTAAATCAACCCTACCCCTTACCCTTATTGCAACCTAACACTCCCCTAAACCTAATCCTAATCCTTAACTCATAAACCTCTAACTCTGACTATTCATATAACCCTGTGACTGTGGTATTAACTGACATCGACCCTATGTAAAATCCGTCCTTACCCCTTACACCCTTACGAGTGTGTACTTACAATTAAAGGCAGAATGAATTTGTTGCTGGGACCTAGTTCATCTCAGACATTTCTTCATGACCATCCAGAACATTCTTCACAGTTCAATGGATCCTGGCATTTAAATGAGATATAATATCTTGTTACATGTTCCTCTTAAAATGTTCAAAGTTTTAACTAATCCTAATTCTTGTAAACAATGTATGCTTTGCTTACTGGATATTCAATAAACCATGTGACTTCTATAAAAGATAATTGTGAATTAACAGATAAAATAAGAATTGAGCCAGAGGCTAGAGAAATGGCTTAGTATTTAAGGCACTTGCCTCCAAACCAAATGACAGGTTTCATTACCCATGAACCACTTAATGTCAGAAGCAAAGGGTGATGCATGTGTCTGGTGTCCTTTTCCAGTGTCTGGAGGCACTGGCAAGCCCATTCTCTTTGTGTTTCCTCTCTCTCTTTCTCTCTATCTCTCTCTCTCTCTCACTCTCTTCTTTCAACTAAATTTTTTAAATTATTTTTTTAAAAGAATTAAACCAGGTCTGATGGCATACACCTTTAATCACAGCACTCGGGAAGTAGAACGAAAATCACCATGAGTTTGAGGCCACCCTGAGACTGCATAGTGAATTCCAGGTCATCCTGGGCTACAGCTTGTACTACCTCAAAAAAAATAAAATAAAATAAGTAAAAAGTAGTATTTTCTGATATATAAAGCAAGTTACAATATTATATGTGTTGTCATTCGCTAGCTTATGTCTATCATAAAATGTTAATTGGCCATCAGGGAAATGCAAATTAAAACTACTTTGAGGGCTGGAGAGATGGCTTAGCAGTTAAGGCACATGCCTGTGAAGCCTGAGGACCCAGGTTCTATTCTCCAGGTCCCAAGTAAGCCAGATGCACAATGGTGGCACATGCATCTGGAGTTCATTTGCAGTGGCTGGAGGCCCTGGTGTGCCCATTCTCATTCTCTCTCTCTTTCTCCCTCCCTCCCTCCCTCTCTCTGTCTCAAATAAATAAATAAAAATAAAATATAGCTGGGCGTGGTGGCGCACGCCTTTAATCCCAGCACTCGGGAGGCAGAGGTAGGAGGATTGCCGTGAGTTAGAGGCCACCCTGAGACTACATAGTGAATTCCAGGTCAGCCTGGGCCAGAGTGAGACCCTACCTCGAAAAAATGAAAAAAAAAAAGATAAAAATAAAACCTAAAAAAACTACTTTGAGATGCCATCTCATTCCTGTCCAAATGGCTATAATCAAGAAAACATGTGACAATAAATGCTGATGAGGATGTGGAAAAAGAAACCTTTCTATATTGACGGTAGGAATGCAATCTGGTACAGCCATTGTGGAGTTTACTGAGACAGCTAAAAATAGATTAACCATATGACCCATATACACCACTCCTAGGCATATATCCTAATGATTCTTCTCACTACCTTATAGATACTTAGTCAACCATGTTTATTGCTGCTCTATTCACAGTAGCTAGGAAATGGAACCAGCCTAGATGTCCCCCTACTAACTTATGGATAATAAATGGTCCATTTATACAATGGAGTTCTAGTCAGAGGTAAAGAAAATGAAATTTGGAGGGAAATGGATGGATCTGGAAAGGATTAATGATTAGTGAGGTAACTCAGGCCCAGAAAGCCAAGCACCACATGTTTTTTCTTATGTGTGGATCCTAGCTACAAATGTTTATGTGAGTAAAAATTGGTAGCAAAGACCAGTAAACTAGAAAAGGGCTATAAGGGAGGGAGGAGAGGGGAGGACTTAAGGGGATGGTACTGTATATACGTAAGTAGATGAACAGACTACAGGGAGTGCAAGGGCCTAAGTGAGGTCAGGGTAAGAGACTGAGTAAAGGAAGGGTGGAGAAAGGGGTAATCAAAATTCAAGATGTTGTGAATAAGCCACATGGAAACCTTACCTTTATGGATAATAGCCCACCCAGAAACCATACAATGTTATAGAAAAATTCCAGTGCCAGGGATGGGATACCTTCCAGTGGCTGACCAGTGAGGTATCTGAGGCCCCCAAAACATAACAGCCCATTGCCAAGGCTCTAGGTTTCCCATCGGAAAGAGATGGTAGGACCCTATTGCTAAATATTCAAAATACCTGGGCTGCGAGGTCACTGAGAAATCAAGAGGGAGCTGAAAAACCTCCTTCCTATAGACCAGCTAAAAGAATGCTGGACAAAGGTGTACTATAGGTAGCCTATGGTAGACAGAAGTCATCAACTCGTAGTGCCTGGCACTACCTTCACAAGATCTGCATAATAGGAGAAGATGATGACAGCAAAATTACACAGAGACTAATGGAAAGAGGGAGGGCATACGATGGATAATGGATATGTGAAAGAGAAGTTGGAGAGGGGAAGGAATTATCATGGTTTATTGTCTGTAATTTTGGAAGTTGTCAATAAAAAGGTTTAAAAAGGGGTCAGTTGGGCTGGGAAGATGGCTCAACAGATAACATGCTTACCTGCAAAGCCTACCAACCTAGGTTTGATTCCCCAGTACTCACATAAAGCCAGATGCACAAAGAAGCACATGCATCTGGAGTTCATTTGCAGCACCTGGAGGCCCTGACATGCCAATTATCTTTCTCTCCCCCCTTCTCTCTTTGCTTGCTAATAAATAAATAAAAATAGTTTTAAAGGGTCACTTTTTCGATGTTTTTACTATCAGTCACTAAGGAAGAGTCCTAAACTGACACAAATATTTATCTCTAAGGAGACAATAGGGAGGAATGGGATGTATGGGCACAAAGGGACAGAGGAGAGCTTCATCTTTGTACTCTTCAATGTTTAATTCACATGAGTTCTTACAAATTTTAAAAATGTGGCTGAGTCTTGGGGTATAGCTCTATGGTATAGCACTTGACTAGAATACATGATATGCTGGGTTCTATCATCAACACAACAAAATAAAGTGAAGTTGGATATATTAACTAATGGAATGTGTGCTTAGTAGAACACTACAAAATAGTTTGTTTTGTTTTCAAGTTTATGTATTGTATTAATTCCATGGTTTCACATGTACATTCAGGAAATCTAATAGAATCTCAGTGACTCCTAACTATTTAGTCCTCTATTTCACAAATGGGGAAACTTCTTTAGCAATAAACTTCTCTTGGGTAAATCCAATCCTATGTTGTACTTTTGACTCACTAGAGAAAAATAAGATGACTGATCTTGCTTTGTATTTTCTTTTCCTTTGTTTTGTTTTGTTTTTCAAGGTAGAAACTCTCTCTAGGCCAGGCAGACATGGAATTCACTATGTCGTCTCAGGTGGCTTTAAAGTAACAATGATCTTCCTACTTCTGCCTCCTGAGTGCTGGGATTAAAGGCATGAGCCACCAAGCTAGGCTCTTGTTTTATATTTTCAAACTACAAGTACCTGAAGGATCTAATATGCTTTCATCAGCACCTAGAAATTCTACATTTCCTTAATTCCCTCTCAGATTTGATAATGATTATTTCACTTATTTATTCTCAAACCTCCCACATTCCCTATCCAATCCTTACCCTTATGTAATAACACATCCTCCCAGTTTCACAGAAAAGGAAAAGAAAATACAAGAAAAATTCCACCATGTTCCACATCTCTGTTGAAAATTGCAATCAGCTACACAAAAAAAGGGGGGGGGGAGGAAAAGAAGGGAGGGAGAGAGGGAAGGAGGGAGGGAGGGAGGGAAGTAAAATAAAAAAGATCTCTACAGCTGTACAAAATGCTTCATTTTCTCTGTGAAGGAGAAATCCAGAGCAAGGCACCCAAAGGCTTGTGTGGCAGTTTCATACCTGGACTACATCTTCATCCATACTTGGCATGTGGCTCAAGGTAGCATTACTGTCATGAGATGGATGCTAAAACCCCAGGCATCCTCTGCACATTCCAGGAAGAAAAAAAGTTGATGCACCAGCCTAGTTGATCCTGTTTTAGAAACTTTCCAATAATCTCCACCAAGCAGCTTCCACTAACACCTCATCAGAACTCAGTCACATGCTTGTCCCTAGTGTAGTGGAAACTGAAGCCATTTGCCCTCCTGCTGAAAAAATTTCAGAGTTCTGGTATTGAGGAAATGAGAGGGCTACTGAGACAGATCAGTGGTACAGAACCTTAGGTTCAAACACCAGTACAGCTAAGTAAATAACTAAACTGCTCGGGATATATACTTGGCTAGATCTGTTGTTGCAGGCCCGTAATCCCATCTATTGGGCTCATGAGGAGGATGGCAAGTTCAAGGCTAGCCTGGACACCTTAATTGAAAAACAGAAAAAGGAAATAAAAATTATTTTTATTTTATTTCAACTGCATAGGAGAGAGAAAAGAAGCAATAAAAAACTTTAATGCTCTACCACCAAATCTTTTTTCTTTTTTTCCAAGTTAAGGTCTCACTCTAGCCGAGGCTGACTTGGAATTCACTATGTAGTCTCACAGTGGCCCCAAATTCACAGAGATCCTCCTACCTCTGCCTCCCAAGTGCTGGGATTAAAGGCATGCACCACCACACCCGGCCCCAAATCTTTTTTTTTTTTTTTTAATCTTTATTTGAGAGAGAGAAGCCGGGCATGGTGGCGCACGCCTTTAATCCCAGCACTCAGGAGGCAGAGGTAGGAGGATTGCCGTGAGTTCGAGGCCACCCTGAGACTCCATAGTGAATTCCAGGTCAGCCTGGGCTAGAGTGAGACTCTACCTCGAAAAACCAAAAAAAAAAAAAAAAAAAGAGAGAGAGAGAGAGAGAGAGAGAGCAAGGGAGAATTGGCACACCAGGGCCTCAGCCACTGAAATTGAACTCCAGATGCTTGTACCACCTAGTGAGTATGTACAACCTTGCGCTTGCCTCACCTTTGTGGGTCTGTCTTTCTTGGGATCTGGAGAGTTGAGCATGGGTCCTTAGGCTTTGCAGGCAACTGCCTTAACCACTAAACCATTGCTCCAACCCACCACCAAATTTTGATGTTTGTTCATTGATGAGACAAGAACTTGCTATGAAACCTTGAGTGGCCTAGAACTCTCTATGTAGCCCAAGCTAGCCACAAATACATGGAAATTCTGATGCTCCAGCCTCCTAAGTGCTAGAATTTGAGGTGTGTACCATCAAACCACGCATTCTACCACCATTTCAACATTCAACCTAAACTTTGGCCTCAAGCACTGACTGCATCCTGTGTCAGTGGATGAAGATCATGTTCCATTTCAAGGCTGACTCTCCAGTGATGCACTGGGTGCTTTCATGGGGATTTCTTCATACAGGTACACCTGTGCACATCTGTAATCCCAGCTACAGGAAGATCACAAGTTTGAGGCCAACCTGGCCAACAAAGTGAGTTTCTGCTTCTTTCCAAACAAGAAGGGAGGGCTGGAGATATGGCTTAGCAGTTAAGGAATTTGTCTGCAAAGCCAAAGTACCCAGAGTCAATTCTCCAGGACCCATGTAAGCCAGATGAAGAAGGTGGTACGTGCATCTGGAATTTGTTTAGAGCTGCTGGAGGCCATGATATGCCCATTGTCTCTTTCCCCCTCCCTCTCGAATAAGTAAATAAAAATTTAAAAACAAATAATAGGCTGGAGAGATGGTCTAGCTGTTAAGGCACTTGCCTGTGAAGGCTAAGGACCCAGATTTGATTCACCAGAATGCACTTAAGCCAGATGCACATGGTGGCACTTATGTCTGGAGTTTGTTTGTAGTGGCTACAGGCCCTGATGTGACCATTCTTACACCTCCCCCCCCAAAAAAAAATAAAAATAAGATATTTAAAGAAAAAGAATTAGAGCAAAAATGTTAAAAACCAGAGAGCTGGGCAATGGCTCAGTGATTGAAGTTGGTTGTTCATAAAGCCAGTCTCTCCAGCTCCCTTTTTGTTAAAGAGAAAGAAAGAAAGAAAGAAAGAAAGAAAGAAAGAAAGAAAGAAAGAAAGAAAGAAAGGAAGGAAGGAAGGAAGGAAGAGAAGCAACCTTTCCCAAAAGAGACGGAGATGTATTCATAAGCCCATGGTGAATCCCATCAACACCACTGAGGAGGATCCTCAATGGAATGGGGATGGGGAACCATGACGGGAATAGGACCAACACATGATTTGTTCAGAGAGTGAAGTTCATAATTAATAAAAATAATTTAAAAAAAAGATAAGACAGGAGAATCTTTAAGATAGCAAACTACTTTCCTCATGGATTAAAGCCATGACCAAAACTCTGTCTCACAGGTCAAGACCAGGTCCAATTCTTTTTTTAAAAAATTATTTATTTGCAAGGAGAGAGCTGCTGCAAACAAACTACAGATGCACGCACCACTTTGTGCACTGGACTTTATGTGGGTACTGGGTAATCAAACCTGGGTCATTAGGCTTTGAAGACTAAGCATGTTAACTGCTGAGCCATCTCTCCCTTCCCAAGACCAAGTTCAACTCCAAAGAAGATTGAAGATGTAAATATTCAAAAAACAGAAGCCTATTTGCCTTGATTTTTCCCCTGGGACTGAGCACATGAAAACTTTCTAATGGGGTTATTTTGGTAACTAGTAACAGAAGAAGGTGGTTGGTGTGAAAGGGTAACTACTATTGTTTGTATCTTGGATGTCCCCCTAACATTGTAGGCTTATTTCCACAGTGACATGACTGGGAGGTAGACGAGCATTGAGGAGGTGGGACTCAGGGAAGGAAGTTTAGGTGAGTAAGGCAATGTTCTTGAAGGGGATCCTGGGACCTGGCCTCTCCTCATCTCTCTGGATTCTAGGATTCTATGGGGTCAGCAGTTACTTCTGCTAGGCACTCCCACCATCTGCCTTCAGGGACCCAAAAGCAACAGGGCTGAAATCTCTTACCATGAGCCAAAATCAAGGCTTCCTCTTCTGAAGTTGATCATCTTAATGACTTTGTTCCAGTACTCAAAAGCTGACTCCCAATGGCCAAAAAGAAAACAAACAAGTTGATTAAATAAAGAGAGAGATTTTAGCAAGTAAATAGCACTTCAAGCTATTTTCAAATCATATAATCACTATAAAAATATAATGAGATTAATAAAAATGAGACTACTTTGAAGGTAAAGCTGGAAAAATTTATTAATATGGAATAAATACATAATGATTCCAAGTTAATAATGGTTCTCCCTCACAACTGCAGTTCAATCTACAATCAATTAAGACAACCAAGTCCCATCACTTGTGGGGCCTGGTGTGTGATGGTTGTAAAGCATGCAGCTATTGCTTGTATGGGTTGCTCCAAAGGGACCTTGCAGACAGAACTTTCTAGTTGATGTTCATGGCTTTGATATTATGCTATCACCATCTATACTGCACACAGATATGTGGAATGCATTTGAAAAGCTCCAGGATACACAGAGTTTCACGTTGACCAGATCATGTCCAACATGATGCAGAACAGGAAACATAGGGTTGATGCCCTGAGTTGGGCCAGGTTCCAGCACCATAGAGGACAGAAAATCCACATCTCAAAGTAGTGCGGATTTACCAAGGTGAATGAAGATGCACTAGCAGACACAGTGGCTGAGGAGCAGCTCATGCTGATGACTATGAGTTCAAGCTCCCCAGTCCAGGGCCCTGGATTTCCAAGGGCTTCCACTGAGCTAACATCTTAATCATGATCATTAAATATATCTACAACCTATCCTAAATAAACAGATAGCTACATAGATAAAATCAAAGAGAGTTAAGTAATGGTCTAAATTCACACCACTGGTGAGATATGGTTATGAGCACCTATAATTCCAGCAGTAGTCCAAGAATTCCTGCTTCCTAATATCCACCAGTGTGAGACAATTTCCTACATCCTCCACCATTCCATGTTTTTAAATCTTGTTTAGAAAGCCCTCAGGGGAGCTGGGCATGGTGGCGCATACCTTTAATCCCAGCACCCAGGAGGCAGAGGTAGGAAGATTGCCATGAGTTCAAGCCCACCCTGAGACTGCATAGTTAATTCCAGGTCAGCCTAGGCCAGGTTTTTCTACCTTGAAAAACCAAAAAAAAAAAAAAAAAAAAGCCCTCAGGGGGCTGGAAAAAATGGCTTAGTGGTTCAGGTGCATGCCTGTGAAGCCTAAGGACCCAGGTTTGATTTTCCAGGTCCCACATAAGCCAGATGCACAAGGTGGCACATGTGGCATGCCCATTCTCTCTCTCCCTCACCCTAACTCAAATAAATATATAAAAATGAATCTTTAAAAATAAAATAAATAAAAATTTAAAAGCCCCCAGGGTTTTCCCTTAAACTTGGTGGCTTAGATGTAAAGATGGGGCCTTCTCACCCTTTAACAGCCTTAACATTCAATGCACAGGTACGATTTTCTAACCAATTGAAATATTGTTTCCTTTATTTGATATCTTTTTTTGTTTGTTTGTTGTTTGTTTTGGGGGTTTTGTTTGTTTGTTTGTTTGTTGAGGTAGAGTTTCACTCTAGCTCAGGCTGACCTGGAATTTACTATGTAGTCTCAGAGTGGCCTCAAACTCACAGCAGTCCTCCTATCTCTGCCTCCCGAGTGATGGGATTAAAGGCATGCGCCACCACGCCCAGTTTATTTGATACCTTTAGTGTTCAGAGTGAGTCATTATAGTAAACCAAGGCATCCTTTGGTTTTCTGAAGAACCTCCACATTCTCAAGTAAGTACAGAACTAACTCTAAAGAGAGAAGGTAAAACTCACCAACCAGCTGAGGCAACGTGAAGACCATCAGGTGAGCGATGTTGATCAACGATCTCTGCATTTAGCAAATCCGCTGTGTATGGGTCCTGGTCCCTGTCTGGAGCCAGCTTTCCCTGGCCAGGCTCTGCAGCCCAGTGGGGGGGTCCAGAACTCACATGCATGTGTTAAGCTGCTGACTCACCCTAGCCCAACAGCACCAGTGCTGGTCTCCTGTGCTTGTGTCTGCAGCCACCTGCAGCAGTCAGAAATACCTGTGGGAGGTGCATGCACATCCTGGAAGTCCAGCCCCACCACTTCCGAAACCAGTCAATTGGGTTCCCTGGGGGGGGTGAAGCCTTGGCCCCAGGAGGTCTATGCTTGCCACACCCATCCACAAGTGTAGACTCCTCAGAACTTTAGGCTTCTCCTACAAGATAACATTTTCTGTCCTTCTAACCTATAGCCAGCCACATGGTGAGTAGGTCTCCTTTGCAGAGTGTGGAGAGGAACTGGAGAGGCACTGGGCACTCACATGGATCTAACTCCTTTAACTTTCTTTTCTCTCTTCTCTTTCTGCAGTTTTTCCAGGCCCTCCACTTGGGCTATCCACCCACATGGGTACCTTTCCTTGGTTCTGTACTTTCCTCAATAAACACAATAACTTAATAATAAAAAAACATATATTTCCCAGGCGTGGTGGCACACACCTTTAATCCCAGCACTCGGGAGGCAGAGGTAGGAGGATCGCCGTGAGTTCGATGCCACCCTGAGACTACATAGTTAATTCCAGGTCAGCCTGGACCAGAGTGAGACCCTACCTTGAAAAAAAAAAAAAAATTCCATCCCAGCCTTTTCATATACAATTCAATGTCATTAGTCAGTTGCTGTTGACCCCAGACAGAGGCACAACAGACCACACTATATAGTACATATGGTTCAGTGATGGTAAGAAATGTGTAGTAGTTTCTGGCATAGGGACAGTCCCCAGAAACCCAAACCTCAGCATTGTGATGGCAATGTAAATAATGGGGTATATACATGATGACATTAGGGAGTATTTATTAGTAAAAAATGTAATGAGGTCATGGTAATACATCTCATTTTAAACTGTCAGTCACCCTGGGAGGATATCTATGCCTAAAAAGTAAAGCCCATGCAGCTGAGTGCTGACATGACCCATTAAGATCCTCTCACCTTCACTCTTCCTTTAAGAAGGAGAGCAATGGCCAGACGTGGTGGCACATGCCTTTAATCCCAGCACTTGGGAGGCAGAGGTAGAAGGATTGCCATGAGTTCAAGGCCACCCTGAGACTACATAGTGAATTCCAGATTCCAGGTCAGCCTGAACTAGAGTGAGACCCTACCTCAGAAAAAAAAAAAAAGGAGAGCAAGTGAGCCTACCCTTACGACCTTACCTTGCCCAATAAAAGTCAGCTGCTGAAGGATGACAAGCATTAAACAAAGAAGTCATAGCATGCCAGACACCCTGTGCTGCTACCAGAAGGGGACCCACACTTGCAACCCACTCCCCCAGTATGGACCTATGGCTACTCATGTTAGCAGTTTTGGAAAGAAAGAGTAGCATGACCTCCAAGGGTGCAATATGGGGCAGCACGTCCTCAGAGGGTATGCCATCTGAAGACTCCCTCTTCAATGGGCTCCTCTAGGTTGTGACGACACGTGGCATACAGTACAAGGAGAGAAGCACATGCTTCCAGGAAATACCATCTGAAAAATACTTCTCCAATAAGGCACCCAAGTGTATGACCTACCCCAAGAAGACTTATCTTTCCAGAATATGCTATCTCAAAAAGACTTCCTTTCACCTACCTTTCTGCTTTAAATAATGAGATATAAAAGACTGACATCCATAGATGCTGAGCCATGGGGTGGGTATCAGCCTGGCATGGACTCAAGTCAGCCACAACAGGGAGCCAGGCAGAAAGTCAAAGCAGAAATTTGCTGGCAACACACACCTGGCCCCTGTTCAGAACAGAAGGTGTGTAAACTACCATAGTCTTGTCCACATGAAATCCTGAAAATAAGGAAATCTGCCCCAGCACTGGCCATATATACAGCATCCTACTTAGAACCAGGAGCTGAACTGAATGAATGCTCAAAGCTACATGGAGAAGAGATGCCTCCCTGGGTTAAACAAGCATTAGGCATTGTTTGATAGGCAATGTCTGTCCTAGCCTACATGCTTTTGGGCCAGGGGAAATGGTCTTCAGCATAGGAGAAAATATCACTCTCAAGGTAGACAATTACTAGTCAAACTAGCCTAACTGTACCCAGACGTGTTAGCTGTTGGGAGCCAAAAAGCAAAAGCCTCTCCATTTTGCCTGGGCCTGTTCTTTAGTTGACTCATTCACCAGAAAGCTGGTCCATCCAGCTTGCAGTTAGGAATGTTGATCTGCAGACTGTTCACAGAATCTTATCTTTTGCAAAAGGCCAGTTTACAATCAGGATGTCAAGCGTTAAGGCAAGATTAGAAAAACACCCGGATACATCTCCTCTAGGTTCCCTAAGATTAGATAAACACCCGGTTACATCTCCTCTTAGTTTCCTAACAATTCCGGCCCTAAATCACGTCAGGCAGCTTACTATCCCCTTTTCTTCCCCTATATAACCACTGTGTAAAAAATAAAATTAGAGACCTTGACCAAACGCTCAGCTTGGTCTCCTTCCTTGTGTCTGTTTGCTTATTCCCATTCAGGTTGACTTCTCCTCGGGTCCTTGTTCAACTCCCTGCTGGCCAGGGCAGTTAGCCAGATTGAGAACACAGCCCACAGGCAGCCCACAGGGAATTTTCCCTGGAGCAGTCTCTGGCCATGCTTTTCAAAGTCCTCAAGGCAGCAGTAGTGGCGATGTGTCCATGTGGGACTCATCACAGAGCAAAGCTTGGTAAAACCTCAGCTAGGAAGCATCCCTAAGGAAAACTGCATCCCCATTCTCCTCCAATACTGCCCTCTAATCACTCATCTGCCTGCCTCTCCATGCTTGCTCCATTAAGACCATGAGCCAACCTAGGCACACTGGGAGCTCAGATTCCACAAGAAGCACCAACAACTGTAGCATCTCACAGTAAGTGACAGGTGCTGGGACAAACATCCCACTTAATTCAGCTCTTCTCTCTCAGCATGGCTGCCAATGGAGTCTCTACCAGACCCATTTTACAGGGAGAAACTGTGGCTCTGAAAGGACAAAGGCCTTGTCAAAGGTTTACAGAGGACTCAACCTAGATCAAGTGGTCTCTAAAGCTGTCTCTGAAGAGCTGGAAATCATGTTGATCCTCATTATTTTGGCCTGCAAGGCTGAGGTGACAGAATGGCTCAATGAGGCACCCATATGGCTTTTTTTTCATACCTGAAGCACATCCCAGCCCAGGGTCTATGTATCCAGTGCTAGCTAGTGGGCCAGGTGACATAGAGACTATTCCCTGTGGGATCTCGGAAACTACCAAAGTAACTGGCAGAAAACAAAAGGCACTAGAGCCGGGCGTGGTGGCGCACGCCTTTAATCCCAGCACTCGGGAGGCAGAGGTAGGAGGATCGCCGTGAGTTCGAGGCCACCCTGAGACTCCATAGTGAATTCCAGGTCAGCCTGGGCTAGAGTGAAACCCTACCTCGAAAAACCAAAAAAAAAAAAAAAAGAAAAAAAAAGGCACTGACTCCCAAAGTGAGTGGCCTCACCTCTAAGCCTCTTTGCTATCTTTCAATCTTGGAGGATTACAGGGGTCCATCAGTCAGACACGAGCTAAGATGAGTCCAGAAGTGAGGAATAGCTCCCCAGCTGAAGACTCTTCCACTTACTGTTCCTGTCACCAACTGCCAACGGCTGCTGTTGGTTTTGCTGACTGTCCCATGCTTCTTTTTCCCTCCCAGCCCAGAATACCTACACTCACTGTCCACTGGTTGAGTGAATCAGAAGTGGGAGGTGCCTTTTCTGCAGGCAATATTAGCTAGGAATATGACTAAAGACTGGAATGACTATAAACACCTCAGTTTGAAAGAAGCTGGCATAGAGGAAGTGGCACTGAGGATCAGGTAAAAAGCCACTAACCCAAAGACAGCTGTAGACCTATGGATACTGCCAGATCTGTAGTTCACCTATCAATGGCCCAAATGTTCTCTAGATTCATACATTCCTTTCATGCTCTAGTAATCAGAAGATTGTTGTTTGAATTATAGGCCATTGCCAAGGCCCTTGGTTTCTCACCAGGAATAGATGGTAGGACCCTATTGCTGAAGACTCCACATACTTGGGAGGCAAGGCCACTGAGAAATCCAGCTGGAACTGAGCTGATAACCTCCTCCATGTAGACCAGCTAACAGAAAGCTGGAAGAAGCCATTCTGCATGCAGTTCAATGGTAGAAAGAGAAATCACCAGTAAAGATACTCAACAGTGGACACTGCAAGCCTTGTATTTGGCCAGCCAGGCCAAACGAGCCAATGGGTGCAATAGTGGCATGTCTGTCATGGTGGAAACCAACTGCCCTCTAATTGGACTGGAAGTCTGCTCCATGGGAGGGAATACATCCCTGATACTGAAAACTTAAAACAGGGGTAGTCATGAGCCCTAGGGGTGTAACTTCTGCTGCTGTCTGGCTCACTTTTTCTGCTTTCTGTCAGCTACTATAGCAAGATATGATGCCAAGTCTCTGCCATCCTTTCTCTGCCATGATGAATCTTCCACTGCAGACTATAAGCCAAATAAACCTTTTCCTGGGCTGGAGAGATGGCTTAGCGGTTAAGTGCTTGCCTGTGAAGCCTAAGGACCCCGGTTCAAGACTCTATTCCCCAGGACCCAGGTTAGCCAGATGCACAAGGGGTCACACGCATCTGGAGTTCATTTGCAGTGGTTGGAGGCCCTGGCGTGCCCATTCTCTCTCTCTCTCTCTCTCTCTCTCTCTCTCTCTCTCTCTTCTCTCTCTGCCTCTTTCTCTCTCTGTCTGTCACTCTCAAATAATAAAAATAAACAAAAATATTTTTAAAATAAAATAAAATAAAATTTTAAAAAAACCTTTCCTTTCAGCTTCTTTTGGTCAGGTGTTTGGTCCCAACAATCAGAAGGTAACTGCTTCAGAAAACTGCTATAGTGAGGAATGGTATCCAATTATGGATTTATATTGTCTTGATTTTTAGTGTTTCTTGTGTATAATGTATATAGTTTTGAATCCTGGATTATTTAATGATTGGATTTTCTAGTTAGCTGGGTATTATTAGATGTACCAATCAATCTGATGTTATATATCTTCAGGGTAGGAGCTTAAGGCACTAGATGTAGCTCTCAAGACTCTCAGAGTACCTATAAAATTGATCTTAGGTGTTGGGTTTGCCTGCTATGAGAGTATTCAAGTAGGCTGAGTGGAACCAAATACAGATAGTTTCTGAAATTTAACTAGACAATGTACACTTTCAATGAAAAACAGCACAGATTATTTATCCAAGAGTAGGTATTATGACAACCAGATCCTCTGTCTGTCCCTTAGGCTGTGTGGTGCCTCACCCACAGCCTTAATCCTGACAACAAGGAGGTTAAGATTTCTTGTCTGTAGAGGGTTCCAAGTCAGCTTGTGACCAGGTGAGACCCTTCCCTAATGTATAACAGAAGAGGAAACAAAGCCACTATAAATCAAGAAGCAACAAATAACAAGCCCAAAATACAGCTTGTTTAAGAATGGCAAATCTGACTATCCATCAGATTTAACATATAATTTATCCTGATATGGAAGGTGCCATTAGCACTTCTGGTTCAGGCCTATATACCAGGTTTATTAGGTGGGTACTGACCTGGTGTAATCCCAGTTACCTTTTGGGATGATTTTGGTCTCACTTATGCTGCTCCTGCTTGGGTCCCGCTGTTGGTTCAAGTTGGCGTGGCCGGGTCCCTGGACCACTGCTCTGTTCGCTGGAGCCGGGCACTGGCAGAGGGGGAGGGGAGGCTGCCAATGCTGTTCTAGTTCTCTCGCTGTTCCACGTGTTCTTCTACCTTGTGGTCTGCTCCTCCATTGTTCACTGCCGTTCTCCCTTCACATTTCTTGTGTTTGCAGAGAGCTCCGGTGTGAGTGGAAAATACCCTCACCTGGCTTTTCCTACAGCTCAAGCCAAGCCTGGCAGCACGCCGCTGCAGTCCCGCGTACCTGCCAGAGCCACTTCTGCTGGCCTGTGTGGGCTCTGGATGCTCTGGATCTCTCCTACTTCTCTGCTGCCATTTCAATTTCCTATACACCTCACTTTTTAGTAAAAGTGTGTATTTTGTTGGGGTTTTTTTGGCTCCCCCCGCCCCTACGCTGCTTTGGTGTGGTATCTATGCCACCAACTTAACTGGAAGTCTATGGTATCCAATTATGGATTAGAGCATCTTTCAACAAGATCTTGTGTTTACAGAAGAACCCTATTGGGAGAAGCCTCACAGTGTATGAGGGGGAGGCATCACTGTTGAAAATACATCCCTCCTTGACCCTATTTGAATTGTCACAGTGCAAAAAGATCACTCATGCCTGCCTTTCCTCACAGATGCTCCAGAAAACCTGCATAACAAAACTAAGAAAGTGTCTCAGAAAAGCCTTGTGAAGTGAACATGTATGTATGCCTACTCCCTGGACAGTATACCCTGGAAGGGTGGTGTCCCTGTACCTACATACTAGTCCATGAACAACACCAATTAGCCTCTTCAGAAGATGGGAAACTTAGAGTCATCTAGGTGAACCATCTCTCCCTCATGTGAGATAGGTACAACACACCCCAAAACTGAAATACTGAAGCATAAATCCAACAAAATATACAAAAAATGTATTTTCAGAAAATTTGAGGCATGATTTATTGAAATTAAAAGAAAACTAAGTGCTGAGATACCCCTTGTTCTTAAGCAGTACAATGACTATTGTTAACATGGCCTTTCTAACTTGATCTCTAGGCTCAATAGAATGTCAAAACAATTCATCAGAAAATCAAATATACTAATATTTCCAAACCTAGAAGAGATGGCATAAGACTGAAGAAAACTCTTCAAAAACCTGTACATCTTGTGCCAAACACCAAACCACAGTGATACAGAAAGGGTAGTATTAAGAAAATTACATTGCTAAATAAATGGAATAGAAAGTCCCAATACAGACCCAAGTATATGAAGTCAACTTATTTCATAGACACAAGAAAGGCAGAGAAAAGTCTGCCCACTGAGGGCTTCAGAACAATTATTTAAAAACTTAACCACATAAAACCCCAAATAAAAATTTATACATGAGCTAGAGGGATGGCTGAGTGACTAAGGTGCTTGCCTGCAAAGACAAAGGACCCAGGTTTGATTCCCCAGGACCCATGTAAGCCAGTTGCACAGGGTGGTATATGCTTCTGGAGTTCATTTGCAGTTGCTAAAGGCCCTGGCATGCGCTCTTGCTCTTGCTCTCTGTCTGTCTGTCTCTCTCTCTCTCTCTCTCTCTCATAAATAAATTTTTAAAAATTTATATGTGGGGCTGGGGAGATGGCTTAGCAGTTAAGCGCTTGCCTGTGAAGCCTAAGGACCCTAGTTTGAGGCTCGATTCCCCAGGACCCACGTTAGCCAGATGCACAAGGGGGCGCACACATCTGGAGTTCGTTTGCAGTGGCTGGAGGCCCTGGCGTGCCCATTCTCTCTCTCCCTCTCTATCTGCCTTTCTCTCTCTGTCTGTCGCTCTCAAATAAATAAATAAAAATAAGCAAAAAAATTTATATGTGTAAATTGTAAAAGTTACAGAAGAAAACCCACATGGTCTTGTGGCCTAATAAGTAAAGAGGAAGATTACGACACAGAAAGACACAGGGAAGATAACCTATGGACAATGGAGCTCTCCTGCCATAAGCTAAGAAAATAGCTTTTATCTTGAACATGGCCTGAAGAATAGCCTTCCGTAGTAAATCTAGACATAGCAAGGAACTACTGACATCTTGAACCTCAGGGCTAGGAGATAGCACATTTCTATTCTAACATACCAAGATTATGGAACTTTATTATAGCAGTGCTAGAAAAAAATCACAGGCAGATAAGCATGTCTCTCTGCCCACTCCCCTTTCTTGACCATAGGTGCCTCTCGAAGACTACCACATGAGAGCAGGACTAGGAAAAGAACCCTTAACAGGTCAAGATGCTGACTGTCTAGCAGTTCTATGCTCAGCTGTCAATCTTGTGGGAGGAAGGATGAGGAAGAAGAGGGAAAACTTCCTGGAGCTGGTGAGTATGCACCCTGCTTTTCCTGGAGCCCAGAAAGGTCAGGGCTGGATACCACCTCACATAACATGCTAAGTTTCAGGCCCAGGTGGAAACTATTCCCCATCAATCTCACATACACTGGTAGCTATTAGGACCTACTGGTCACAAGAAATCCCACAAGCCAAGGCTGGGATGGGTACAACATTCCCTATGTTTCATGGATTGTTCTCCTGACAACACTTTGCTAAGATCAACAACACTCTGCATTGGATAATCTGTTTGCCTATTACAGAAGGCAGGGGGATTTTACATTTATAGCCACTCTTGTGTTTTCTGTACCTTTCTGCCCCTCATTGTCTCACCTACACGGCAACATACTACTAGGTTGCTACATAAAAATGCCAAACTAAGCCAGGTGTAGTAGCACACACCTTTAATCCCAGCACTCAGAAGGTAGGAGAATCGCTGTGAGGCCACCCTGAGACTACAGAGTGAATTCCAGGTCAGTCTGGGCTACAGTGATACCCTACCTCGAAAAATAAAAAATAAAAAATAAAAAATAAAAAATAAATTCCAAACTACAGTGCCCATTCCAGGCTAAGGTCACTACATACATAGTCGTCTTTGCTTTGTTCTGGGAGGGCCTTTTTCACAATGTGTTTTCAGAAGTGGGAGCAACTTCTGAGATGTATGAATCTCACAGTTAATCCCTTCTAGTGTTGTAGCATCCTAAGTACCAGATAGCATCCTTTTTATCCATGTTGCAGGGTGTTGTCGATATGATGTCATCTTTTCAGTTGATGAAACCACTCAGTTTTAGACTGTATTCGATAGATTTTTCATTCAAAACAAAGCTCCTTGTGAAAAGGCTTTATAACAATTCTGAATTTTACTTATCATAATTCAAAATCCTTCATAACAGTATATGCTTCTCCTTAAGAGATATAACTCATATAGTTTTTCCCTCATTTTTAAAGACTATTTAGTACTTTCTTCAGAAGTAGATCATTGATGTTTTCCATAAGTGTTTTGTCATAGGTTCTTCTAAAACTAGTAGCAGTATTTAGGCTATGGAAGGTGAAAACTTCAGACAGTTTTGACAATAGTTTTATTTATTTATTTATTTATTTATTTATTTATTTATTTATTTTGTTGTTAATGATAGGGTATCGCTCTATCCCAGGCTGACCTGGAACTCATTGTGTAATCTCAGGCTTCCCTTGAACTCATAGTGAACTCCCTTGTTGCAGTCAGGTTCGTATTGCTGGTAGAAATCATCCAACCAAGAGCAGCTTGTGGGAAAAAGAGGTTTATTTTGGCTTACAGACTCGATGGGGAAGCTCCATGATGACAGGGAAAATGATGGCATGAGCAGAGGGCGGACATCACCCCCTGGCCAACATAAGGTGGACCATAGCAACAGGAGAGTGTGCCAAACACTGGCAAGGGGAAATTGGCTATAACACCCATAAGCTTGCCCCCAACAATACATTCCCTCCAGGAGGCATTAATTCCCAAATCTTCATCACCTGAGAACCTAGCATTCAGAGTGCCTAAGTTTATGGGGGACACCTGAATCAAACCACCACATTCCACCCCTGGCCCCCATAAACTGATATCCATACATTATATAAAATACAATGCATTCAGTCCAACTTTAAAAGTCCCCATAGTGCCGGGCGTGGTGACGCACGCCTTTAATCCCAGCACTCGGGAGGCAGAGGTAGGAGGATTGCCGTGAGTTCGAGGCCACCCTGAGACTCCATAGTGAATTCCAGGTCAGCCTGGGCTAGAGTGAGACCCTACCTCGAAAAACCAAAAAAAAAAAAAAAAAAAAGTCCCCATAGTTTTTATCAATTCCAATGATGTTCATACATCCTCATAGTCCAGGGTCTTTTAACTGAGCCATAATACCAAAAAACAAAGTGCCTTTAACCATTTAGCTACCTCCCTAGCCATAAACCCTTTACTGTCATGAAAATTTTCATGACCCTTCCATATTCTGTTATCTGATCCCCTTTAGGGTTGTGCTCTAATTTAAGAAGTGTTTATCTAGAACATGTGAAAAGGACTGCTCTATACATCAGGAAACTTCCAGGTGAGGTAGCTTAAGTTCCTTACAAAACCAATAATGTACTTATCTTCTTCTAGCCTACCACAATCATCATCTAAACTAGAGCCACACTTAACTCTTTTCTCCTGCTAAAACATATTCTAAAATCAAATAAATTTTTTAAAAGAGCACAGGAAAATGGCTTGTGATGGTTAATCTCAATTATTAATTTGATTGAATTTTGAAACACCATGGAAAAAATCTCTGAGCATATCTTCGAGGGAGTTTCCAGATTAGATTAATTGAGGTGGGACAACCCATCTGTTTGCAGTACCCTAGCCCATAAACTGGGGCCTCAGAGTGAATAAAAAGGAGAAAGTAAATTGAGCACCACCATTCACTACCCTAAGCATCCTGGCTATGAATGCAATGTGACTAGCTGCTTCATGCTCCTGCTGTCATAACTTGCCTACCATGATGGACTATAAATTGTGAGCCGGAATAAATCCCTTCTTCCTTCTTTCCTTCCTTCCTTCCTTTTGTAGCTTCAGTCAGAACAATGAGAAAAATAACTTATAGAAAATTGGAACTGAGATGTGGGACATATGACTCATAGGCTTTTGGTCTTGAAAACCCCTTTGAAAGCTGACAATGGATCTTAATGGATTATTCTGGTGGGAGTTTGGAAGACCAGAATATCAGCAAAAGTGTAAACAGTGGATGCCAGGCTCATGAGGTTTCTGAGAGGAGCAAGAACTCTGTTAGGAGTTGAGATAGAGGTAGAGAGTATGTGGTATTATGGCAAAGAATCTTCATTCTCCCATGTCCTGAAAACTTGAGTGAGGCTGAATTCAAATGTAATGGACTAATTTCTTTGGTGGAGGAAATTTCAAGGTAGGATACAGCATTCAGGCTGTATCATGGTTATTGCTAGCCACACTTATCCAGGTCTATAGTGAGAGATAGCATGCAGATCAAAAAGATATAAAAAGCATGCAGTTTGGTAAAGAAAGTAGCATGATCTCACTTAAATGTGTAGGCAAAGAAAATTTGAAAGCTGCTGCAACTATTAAATTGGTTAGCATCACTAGTGAAAAGCTTAGGCCTTTTCACTGAGACAACAGGAAAGATGGCTTGTAGGGCAGGAAACCATCCATCAAAGGCTCCATCTCATAAAAATCCAAATATATTTGGAAGAAGAGAGATTAAACTGAGAAAGCCACTGATTCTGTCATGGTTTGAATGCAAATATATGTATGTCTCCCATAGCCTGAGGTACTTTTGATTAAGCTTGCAACTTAAGTTTCTAGTAACCTGTTACTGGGGGCAGATCTTTTAGTCCAGCCCTAAGGTGTGTAAAGAGCCTGTTTGAGCTCTGGCTGTTTTTGTTTGCAGGCAGTTAGTGGTGTCTTTCTGCTATGGATCTATGGATGTGAGCAAGCTTCTTCGCCATAATGATGCTTCCCCAGAAGGCTAAAAAAAAAAAAAAAAAAAAAAAAAAAAAACACCTTTCTTCCCTAAACTGTTTCTTGCCTGGTGTTTGTCCAGCAATGAAAAGGTAACTACAACTGGTTCCATTCTCAAAAACAACTGCCAAGAGAAATGTTTCCTCAGGGTCAGCCTGAAGGGCAAACAGTAGTTGATGCAAGTGTAATATAAAGTAATAAGGCTGCATCTTGAGCTGGCAGCATAACTTGGTAGCATTGTGCATGTGGTTATGTGGTACTGGTCTTGTAGGCATGAAAGATGAAAAATTGAGGTTATTGAGCCTTGTGTTATGATTCCAGAGAGCCACTGAGGCCAAGCAATGTATGGCACTGTCAGAGTCTCAAAAGGCCACTATATGAAGCTGTGAAGGTATAGCCCAAGTTGCAATGGAGATTCCATGATGTTGGAAATGCCAGGATTTATGTAATCAGTCTGAGAGACTGGTCTACAACCATACCACTCTGAACACGGCCAATTTCATGTCATGTCTAAGAGAAAGACTGTATGCTACAGCAGCAGAGCTGAAGAGGCAGGGCTACCCAAGCTCTTTAAGGCCCATATGAGTCCATTGTGAGCACCAGATACCAGACATGGAGCTACTGGATTTGGTGTTTGGTCCTGATGGGTTTATGTCTTGCTTTAGGTTCAATCTGTTATTGCTATGCCCTCATTCCTACCTTTAGAAATGGGTGTGTTAGCTTTGTGCTAACTTTGTATAAATGATGATTATGTAACTTGGGTTTTTTTGGTTTGTTTGTTTTTTGTTTTTGAAGATAGGGTCTCACTCTAGCCCAGGCTGACCTGGAATTCACTATGTAATAACTTAGATTTTAGATATTAGCTCACAGTTAAGAAATTGCTTGAGTCTCAGAAAAAACTTGAACTCTTGAACAGTGATGGATATGTTAAAGTCTATGCGGACTTTTGAAGTTGGACTGAATGCATTTTGCATTATGAAGTCTCTGTCAGTCTATGGGGACAAATGATGGAATATTATGACTTAAATGTGTTATGTTTGTATATCAAATTAAGAAGGAATGGACTCATGATGGTTAATCTTGTCAACTTGACTGAATCTACAATCACCTAGGAAACTGAGTTTCTAGATTAGGTAAATTGAGTTGGAAAGATCTACCCTGGCTGTGGGTGGTACTATTCCATGGGATTTGGTCTTGGACTAAAAAATAAGGAGAAAGCAAGCTGAGCACTAGCATTCATCTCACACTGCTTCTGTGATCAGATACCTCCAGCTCCTGCCTTTCAATGCCATGATGAACTATATCTCCTTAATCTTTAAATTGAAATAAGTCCTTCCTCTCTTAAGTTACTTGGTAAGGTATTATGTCACAGCAACAAGAAAAGTAAATAATACAACTCCTGACTTTTCCTATGAGAATAGACTCATATGACTGGCTGAGTGGCTCATTCAGGCTGAAACTCCCCAAAATGCATCCAGCCTCAGTGGAAAACAGGTCTGGAACAGGGATACTCATTCATAAATACTGGGGGTCACTTACTAATATTAGGTAGTCAGGTATCCATGAGAACTGTAGGACTCCTAGCACATGGCAACTGGGTCCAAACCCCTGCAATAAGAAACTTGACGAAACCAGTCCAACATGACTTCAAGAAGCATAAGCCTCTCTGTCTTTACTGACCACAGCAACCACCCCCTGTACTACCACTAGTTAGTCTGAGGAAAACTCAGCACTCAGAAAAGCTAGAAGAGTACCATAACAAGCATAGCTCTAGTCATCAATTTGACTTTTCTTATCTTTGAGCTCTGGTCCAGTTTCAAAGGAACAGACTCAATTGAGTCCTTTGGTTTTTGTGGCCTCTTTACTATGATGAACCCAGCAAGTTATACTTTGCAACTTAAGGGGATAGTGAAGTCCTATTCCAAATTGGGTTAAGCCAATGTGAAGGGACTCTGACTTCCAGATTTAAAAATATTCCAAACCCCTACTTCATAGCAGTAAAGTCTGATCCCAGTTGGAAAATAAGCTTCAGATTTGCAAATTAAGAGGCAATATCTGCCGGGCGTGGTGGCGCACACCTTTAATCCCAGCACTTGGGAGGCAGAGGTAGGAGGATCACCATGAGTTCGAGGCTACCCTGAGACTCCATAGTGAATTCCAGGTCAGTCTGAGCTAGAGTGAGACCCTACCTTGGAAAACCAAAAAAAAAAAAAAAAGAGGCAACATCCTGTTCAAGATTGATTATGTGTTTTATTACCAATTATATTTCTGTGTGTGTGTGTGTGTGTGTGTGTGTGTGTGTGTGTGTGTGTGTGTGTGAAGTGGAGCCTGTTTCTCAGGGAAAGGGCCTACCATGTTTCAAGGGAGCTGATCTTGAGCTTCTCTTTAGGGGAGTTTCTGAAGCAGATCAGAGGAACTGGTAAAAGTTTTAGCTAAGCCTCATGAGCTTCTTAACACAACTGAGACACAGTACTAATACAAAGCTGGACTCAAACCCAGTGACTCAGGGACCACCCAGAGGCTAGAGTACAAAGGGGCAAAGGAATTAAGGTGCCTCAGAGAAGCACTACAGTCTTCAGAGTTCAAGGGGTGCTCTGAGCTGAGCAAATGAGACTGGGGAAAGCTAGGAGCCAAGGACAAGAATCTAAAACACTTGAAAACCATCTAAAATGGGAATAAATGGACCAGATGCTAAGTAGCAACCCATAGGGGTCAAGCAGCTTTGTGCTTTCTGGGTACATTTGAACAATAACCCAGGGCTCCAGCAAGGCTATAAAAGTGGGGGCAGCTCTCAGTTCATCCACACTCACTAGGGTGCAGGCTGGGGTCAGACTTCCGAGATGATGGGCCAGGACCCCTTACTTACCCTGGATAGTCTGGGTGTGGCCTGGAAGAGAAGGCACCCTATATTAAGCCTCCTCTGCTCTAGGAGTCATGCTGAACTTGTTCCTACTCAGAACCGGGCTGCAGCTTATCCAACATGTGTCATGTGTTCCTTCGGGTCCAGGAGCACACTTAATGCCATGAGCAACCTGGCATGGGATAGGGTGCCAGTGAGGAGACATAGGAAGAAAAGGCAGAGGAAAAAGCCTCCAAGTTTAATCAAAATAGACAGACACAGAGGACAAACCACAGGCTGTAGGGGACATGGGCTTCTCTAGGTAGGTATGGGGATGTGAGAACCCTGGAATGTCCACATCAACAGACTAACGGACCAACTGACCAACAGATCAGAGGACTAATAACATCATTACACTAGCAGACTAGCGGACCAAGAGCAGAGCTTTTATCTGAAGGGACCAGGGCTCAGACAAGACAGTGCTGCAAGGAAGAGCTTAGGGCTACAGGACACTTCAGGGGCAGCACAAGGACAGGGCCATCTTGCGGGGGGGTGGGGGGCAGAGTTGGTAATGGATGTGGTGTATGCTTGTGGGAAGGGTGGGGGCTGGGACTCCACCATCCCACCAACAGGTGCCTTTCCCAGGTCTCTCCTGCTCCCCAGAACTCCATCTCTGCTTCTAGATCCCTTTTATTCTACCTGGTGCCCAGAGGAGCCCATTGTCTCCATTCAAAAGCAAATTAAATAAAGTCAAGAAAAGATTCAGACAAATGCACTAGGAGCTAAGTGCTCAGTTTTGTGAGGCCCCTTCTAGTGAGCTGCTTTGGGTCTTCACAAACTGAAAATGTTTGGGGTCAAAAGCTATTTTTTCCAGAGGTGAAGAAGTATGTATTGTGAGAGGGTCCCGCGGGAGTGGTAGGACTAGGAAGCCTGTGCCTCTATAGTTAAGAGTGAGTCACTGGAGTGGTCAATGCTGATGGAGACAACCATGTGAATCCCAAACTCTTTCTCTGTGGAAGATGAAAGAGTTTCTATTTCTGTTCTCCATTCACTACAAGGGCAGAGAAATAGCATGAGCTCAGATCTGGAGAGTTCCTAGGTCTAAGATCGGGATTCTGAAGGTGAAGAATTAAAGCACAATGTTACAAGAATGTATATTGCTGTAGCAGATAGCTTCAGGTTCACTGAGATGAACTTCCAGACCAGGCACAGTTATGGAGGAAGGGATATTTATTGAAGCTTACAGATCCAGGGGAAGTTCCATAATTGCAGAAGAAGCTGACCTGATTTCACAGGCCCAAGCAGAGAGAGAGAAGCACAAGCCTAAAAGCCAAAAGCCACAGCACACTTCAGGAACTCCTGCTAGGCACACTTTGCATATCTTTAGATTGAAATCTGAAACCCACCACCACACCTTAAGATCCACCCAGTGACATGCCTCCAGCCAGGTGGCTACAGATGCAAACTACAGACAAATAAACGAATGAATATATTGGGGGCCATTTATTCTATTCAAACCACCACAATTGCTTATGTCTAAAATTCCATCCTCTCCACTTTTACCTTGTTATATCTCACACTGCTGGAGTTTGCTTATAAATATTTGTGGGACAAACAGAGACAGCATTCCATAGCTTGCCTAATCCATTACTTTCTTAATATATTATAACTTAACTATCTAAAATAATTGTTTGAATTTGAACAATTTAGGTATTTTCTTACATGTTTTTGTTTTCTATCTCCATATGTGTTGCTTCAGGTATAAAGAGGCTTGTAAAATTATACTGTTTAGGAAATACTTGATGTCATGATTGGTCTTCATTATTAACTACAATGGATTGTGGAATCACCTAGGATACATACCTCTGGGAGATTTTTTCAGGGCAGTTCTAGATAGGTTTCATTGAGATGGGAAGAGCTACTCTGAGCAGGGCGTGTTGGTGCATGCCTTTAATACCAGCACTCTGGAGGCAGAGGTAGGAGGATTGCCATGAGCTCAAGGCCATCCTAAGACTACATAATGAATTCCAGGTCAGCCTGAGCTACAGTGAGACCTTACCTCAAAAAACAAACAAACAAACAAACAAATTTAAAGTTAATGCAGCATGGAATTTGCCGAGACTGGATTCTAACTGTTCCTGCTACAAACAATTCTCAAAGATTATTTCTAAAAAGGTCCTAGTGTCAAAGGTCTATAAATCCTAGCATCACAGGAGACTATGGCAGGAAGACTGATTTTTTTTTTTTTTTTTTTTTTTTTTTTTTAGAGAAAGAGAGAGAGCGCACACACACGAAAGAGAGAGGGAAGAGAATTGGCATGCCAGGGCCTCAGCCACTGAAATCAAACTCCAGATGCTTGCACCACCTAGTGGGCACGTGAGACCTTATGCTTTCCTCACCTTTATGCATTTTGCTTATGTGTGATCTGGAGAGTCAAACATGGGTTCTTAGGCTTTCCAGGCAAGCACCTTACCAGCTAAGCCATCTCTCCAGCCCAGAAAGACTGTTTTTTGGTTTTTGGTTTTTGGGTTTTTTTTGTTTTGTTTTGTTTTGTTTTGTTTTGTTTTGTTTTGTTTTGTTTGATACAGAGTCTCATTATATTTCAACTTACCACCAGCATTCCCAAATAATATTATATACTGTTTTTTTCCTCATGCATTTCAAGAAGACACAGTGTTTGGCCATTTGGACACTTTAAAATATTATTTATTTATTTATTTATTTATTTGGGGGGGGGAGAGAAAGGGAGCAGTAGGGCCTCTTGCCACTGCTATTGAAGTCCAGATATATGCACTGCTTTGTGCATCTGGCTTTATGTGGGTACTAGGGAATGGAGCCTGGGACAAGCAGCCAGGGCAGTCTCCCCAGAATTTTGACCCTTTTAAAAGAATTTGTTCTCTGCTTATGGTAGTTTAATTCAGGTGTCCCCCATAAACTTACATGTTCTGAATGCTTAGGTCCCTAGCTAATGGCAATTTGGGAATTGAATTCTCCTGGAGGCAGTGTATTGTTGGGTGGACTAATAGGTGTTATAGCCAGCTTCCTCTTGCCAGTATTTGGCACACTCTCCTACTGCTATTGTTCACCTGATGTTGGGCAGGAGGTGACATCCACCTCTGCTCATGCCATCGTTTTCCCCTGCCATCATGAAGCTTCCCCTCAAGTCTGTAAGCCAAAATAAAACGTTTTCCTCACATGCTGCTCTTGGTTGTGTGTTTTCTGACATCAATGTGAACCTGACTGCAACAGCAAGAGACCCTGGTATGCCTATACATATATGCTCATACACATACAGGTTCATGTGAAAATAAATAATTTTTTTCAAAAGACACTAAAGCAGGACATGGTGTGGCACTCCTGTAACCCCAAGCACTAGGCACCTGCCAGAGAAGCAGGAGAATCAGAAGTTCAAGACTAGTCTGGGCTACATAAGACCCTGTCTCAAGAGGACAGAAAGAGAGATTATTAAGTTCTGAAGGTGTCTCATAATAAGTTACTCAATTTTTAAAATATTTTATTCATTTAATTATTTGAGAGACAAAGAGGGAAAGGCAGACAGAGAATGGGTGCATCAGGGGATCTAGCCACTGCAAATGAACTCCAGATTCATGTGTCACCTTTAGCATCTGGCCTTACATGGGTATTAGGGAATCCAACCTGCATCATTAGGCTTTGCAGGCAAGTATCTTAACCGCTGAGCCATCTCTCCAGCCCTCATCATAATTTTTAATTATGAAAAAAATAGAAACAATGTGAGCTGGGTGTGGTGGCGTATACCTTTAATCCCAGCACTTGGGAGGCAGAGGTAGGAGGATCGCCGTGAGTTCGAGGCCACCCTGAGAATATGAGTTCCAGGTCAGCCTGGACTAGAGTGAGACCCTACCTCGAAAAACCAAAAAAAAAAAAAAGAAAGAAAGAAACAATGCACTGAGGAAACCTGGCAAACATGATCTTAGCCAAGTGACCATAATTAACAGTAGTATTCTTATTACCTATTACTGTATAATAAATGATTGCCAATTTTCTTGGCTTGAGAAAATTTATTATCTTTTATGGTTGAATGTCTCATGCAGTTACATTCAGATGTTGTATGTCACTATTTATTTATTTATTTTGCATTGCTGGAGTTTGAACCCAGAGACATTCCTAGGCCACATAAAACCAATTTAGTTAAACATCCAGGATGACTTCTTTACTCACACACCTGGTGACTGGGAAGCACCTTTCTCAACAAGTGTTGGGCTTGAGCTTCCTCACAGGTGGGTGGCTGGTGTCAGTCAGACTTCCACGCCAACTAAATAGGCATGCTGCGAGGCTTCTTCAAACCTAGCTTAGGAAGTTAAACAAGCACACTTGCCATACTCTGCTGGCTACACACAGTCACAAGAGTAGTGTGGAGTCAAGGAGAGAGAGGCCTACATAAGACTCTGCATAATGCATTGCAGAACTTGGAGCCTGGCTGTACGTGATGACTGGGGTGTATCAGTTGACTCCTTTGATGTATTCAAATCACCCCAAATAACCTGAATATTTGCTCTTTTAATGCTGTCAGAGTTCCCACAGGCCTTCCTCTCCCTCTTTATTCTACTTTGTTTTGTTCTCCTCTGACTGTTTTTTTTTAAACATTTTATTTATTTATTTATTTATTTGAGAGAGAGAGAGAGAGGGCACACCAGGGCCTCCAGCCACTGCAAACGACTTTCAGATGTATGTGCCACTTTGTGCATCTGGCTTACGTGGGGCCTGGAAAATCGAACTGTGGTCCTTTGGCTTTGCAGGGAAGTACCTTAACTGCTGAGCCATTTCTCCAGCCCTGACTGCGTTTTCAAATGCCCTGTGTTTGTGCTCACTAGTTCTCTCTTCTGTTCATTTGTCCTGCTATTGGTGCTCTCCTACTGCTTTTTTTTTTTTTTTTTTTTTTTTTTGAGGCAAACAAACTGGATTTTTTTTTTTTTTTAATGTGAGAGAGCAAAAAGTAAAAGAGAGAGACAGAGAGGATTGGTGCACCAGGGCCTTTAGCCACTGCAATTGAACTCCTGATGTGTGTGGCACCTTGTGCACATGTGCAACCTTGCGTGCTTGCATCACCTTATGTGTCTGGCTTACATGGGACCTGGGGAGTCAAATATGGGTCCTTAGGCTATGCAGGCAAGCACCTGAACCACTAATCCATCTCTCCAGCCCTCCTATTGCATTTTAATTTTGATTTTTATATATGTACTGTTTTTGTTTTTGTTCTTCTGAGGTAGTCTCACTCTAGCCCAGCCTGACCTGGAACTTACTCTGCAGTCCCAGGCTGGCCTTGAACTCACACCAATCCTCCTACCTCTGCCTCGTGAGTGCTGAGATCAAAGGCATGCACCACTATGCCTGGCTTACTTAGTGTATCTTTTAGTGCAAGGATTTCTGGTTTTTACAAGTGCTTCTATCTCGGTTACTTTTCTCTTTTACAATATTGAGTCATATATCTCTGTTCTATTGAAACAGTGCATTTTCTTAAAGGTTTTTTGGGGTTATGTTTTCCCCATCTTTTATTCACTCATATTAGTTACTATCTGCTTAATTTCTGGCATCTTATTGTGTTCACTAAATAAGGTCATGGTTCTTTGAACATGATTACTGATTTATGTACTCCTATGAGGACGTATCTTCTATGTCATCTGAGCCTGTAGTCACTTTCACTATTTCAACACTAGATGGTGACCTAAGTCCAATAACTACAATACTGGGAGGCTGTAAAAGCCCATGTTTATCCCAAATCAGCAGCTGTTTTAATTTTTTTGTTGTTGTTGTTTTATTTTTATTTATTTGAGAGCAACAAACAGACACAGAGAGAAAGAGGCAGATAGAGAATGGGCGCACCAGGGCCTCCAGCCACTGCAAACAAGCTCCAGATGTGTGCGCCCCCTTGTGCATGTGGCTTACATGGGACCTGGGGAATCGAGCCTCCAACAGGGGTCCTTAGACTTCACAGGCAAGCACTTAACCTCTAAGTCATCTCTCCAGCCCTGTTTTAATTTTTGTTGTTCATTTATTTTCTTTTGTTTCAGAACTGGGGAGTGCCTACAAAGGGTAATTTATTGTCATGATCATTCCTCCAGGGCCAAGACATCATCCCAAACTCAGCAGTCTATGGTCAGAAGTGTACAATTCCATCCAGCTGTAGGCAGAAATCAACAGACCCAAGCTCCTATTCCACACCTGTGGCTATGAGTGACACATGTTATATCAGACCTCAAGCCCACAATCCATCAAGACCAGCAGAACACTGAGGTAGGACGAAGAGCCATACTGCAATGGTTTGCCAACTGCTGAGGTGGACTCAATGAATCACTACTACAACCAGCCCGAGGCAATCCAGCTGAAACTGCAGCTTGCTAGACTGAGGTTGTATGTCTTCCCCTGGCACCAAACTTCCAGAGGCTCTGTCTGGAGACAGGCCTGGGGATAGAGGCTGTAAGGATCTTCCTACCCAGTGTTGGGTTTCACAGGCCCAACCCTGAGTTCAAAGGCAAAATCCTGTGGTTTTACCCTGTTCTACCTTTTTTTCTTCTTAATTTTGTTTTGTTTAATTTTTTTTTCTTTTTTTTTTTTTCTTTTTTTTTTTGAGGTAGAGTTTCACTATAACACACGCTGATTTGGAATTCACTATGTAGTCTCAGGGTGGCCTCAAACTCATAGTGATCCTCCTACCTCTGCCTCTCAAGTGCTGGATTGAGGGCATGTGCCAATACACATGGCTCCTAGCCAGTTTTTTTTAAAAATATTTTTATATATTTATTTATTTGAGAGAGAGAGGCAGATAGTGAGAATGGGCCCACCAGGGCCTCTAGCCATTGCAAACGAACTTCACACATGCTCCACCATCTGGCTTACGTGGGTCCTTGGGAATTGAACCTGGGTCCTTTGGCTTTGCAGGCAAGTGCCTTAACCATTAGGCAATCTCTCCAGCCCATCCTAGCTGGTTTTGTGAGAGATTTTGTGATACATATCACAAGGACACCCTGTTTGATCCAGAGGCCCCTGAAAACTGGTCAATGGTGAACACAGCCTTTGTAACTCAACATTTAGAGGCAGTTTTTGAAACTGTCACCATGAGCAAAACAATATCAGTGAATTAAATTTTAGACTTTATATAACTTGTTGATTTGAGACTTTTTAATAATCCTATGAGACACATTTTAAAAGCATGGATTTCATCCCAATATATAACATTATTTGCTATTTTAAAACATTTTTGGTGACTGCACATATTCAGCTGTAGCATAAGTTCCTTAACTATTTTCATCTTGTTACAGGTTGTGTTGTCAAATTATTGACTTTTTCAGACTTATCTTCATCTTTAATACATTATAAAACTAAAATGAGAAGTAAACTAGTTGGCAGATATGGATTCATCAATTTATGAAGAATGAAGATATGCACAGTAAACATTGTAGTCATTATATAAGAGGTTAGGAATACCTTGAGGCTATTTTGGTGAATCCATGAGTCCAAAGAATTATGAACCCTAACAAAGGTGTGAATCAACAGGCAAAACCTTAGTGATGTACACATCGTGGGGACCTATATATTTTAATCCAGTGTATGAAAGATGAAAAAGGTTTTAGTGAATAATGACATCAAGACTAAATTAAAAGAAGAGGAAGTTATCTCATATCTTTCATTATACTTTAAAAATCTTGCTGAGAGTTCAGGTTCTAACTGTTGATTTTAAAACATATGCAAGCTATTTATACAGTTGCATTTTTGTAGGAAAGATAAACATAACTTATGATTGAGTGCCACTCTGTTTTCTGTGTCTGGGAAAAGCCTGGACAATTTGTTCATGAAACGCTAGGGAAGTAGCACAGATCTCCTAGCAACCATTAACTGCCTAGCAACCATTATTAAGTGAAAAACAGACTAGGTAACAATGTTGGAACTCTGAAAAGCCTGCTAAACTTTAGGAAGTGGAACCTTTCATCTGCTATAACCCTAGCATTAAAAAAAAAATTGAGAGAAGATTTATCCAAAGCCTTTAGTAGGAGGGCTGGAGAGATGGCTTAGCAGTTAAGCGCTTGCCTGTGAAGCCTAAGGATCCCGGTTCAAGGCTCGATTTCCCAGGACCCACGTAAGCCAGATGCACAAGGTAGCGCATGCATCTGGAGTTTGTTTGCAGTGGCTGGAGGCCCTGGTGCGCCCATTCTCTCTCTCTCTCTCTCTCTCTCTCCCTCTTTCTCTTTGTGTCTGTCAGTCACTCTCAAATAAATAAATAACAAAGTCTTTAGTAGGAACTAAGAGTAACATTGAGTTCTAAGTCCTTGGATGGCTGGGGGAGGCTCTGAGCTGGAAAGGGGAAAAGAGCCCTATAATCAGGCCAAAGGGAAGAATGGACAGGATGGTCCTCTTTTTCATAGTGTCATCCCTAGACAACCTAAAACTAAAAATCATGTGTCCCAATAATCTCTGCACTTGGGCTGACTCATTCATCCATGTGTTGGGAAATTCTGGTGAGGCCTCCAACCAAGACTACATCCCTGTGCTGCAAGTAAGCATTACATAACAGACTCTCCCTGGGTAAGGACAGAGCAGAGGAAGGCAAGGCAAAACTTACAGTGCTACTTGAGCAAGTGGCCAAGAAAATAATTATATCCACTCACATTCTTCTCTGTAGAAAACACCAGTTGGGCTGGAGAAATAATTCAGTTGGTAAATTGTTTGCCTTGCAAGCATGAGGACTGGATCTCAATCCCCAGCACACCAGCCAAGTATGCTGTTTGCCTGTAATCTCAGTGCTGGGGTGATAGAGACAGGAGGATTCCTAGAGCCAGTTGCCAATCTAGCCTAATTGGCAAGCTCTAGGCCAATGAGAGTCCTTGTCTAAAAAAAAAAAAAAAAATTAAGGTAGGGTGTTGCTCTAGCTCAGGCTGACCTGGAATTCATTATGTAGTCTCAGGGTGGCCTTGAACTCATGGTAATCCTCCTATCTCTGCCTCCCGAGTGCTGGGATTAAAGGTGTACGCTACCACACCTGGCAAAAAAAAAAAAAAAAAAAAAAAAAATTTAAAAGGTAGATTGCATACCTAAGGAATAACACTTGAAGTTGTCCTCAGGATGTACGTGCATGTCCACATATGTACACATTCCACCACACCTACACATGTGCTCACACATACAAACATGCACACCATGCAGAGACGCAAGCCTGTGCACAAAAAGAAAAGAAAATCCCACAGTATGTTCCACCAGCCTCACATCCTACGGCAACAAACTCACAGTCCAAATGATCTCCAGCATCTTCTCACCAGCTGGGTGGCAAATCCCCTGGTAAGCCCATAGGAGTCTAAGGCTTTGCATCCATGCTATCTACACCTCAGCCTCTGGCTTTCACAAGTCTGTCCTTTCCCATCAGGAGTGTGTGAAGAGTAAAGGATCTCAACTCTGATAGCCTTAGGGAGTTGGATAAATTTGCAGATGAGGAGACTGGGCTTGTCTGGAAGAGGCGCTCTGGTAGGCTCCCTCTCCATGTCCCCCAGATAACTTCCCTGAAGCCTGCAGTTCCATAACTGCATATCTTCTTAATCAATTCTGAAGGGACATGAGCTGACACCACAGCAGAGTTGGAGTCCAGTCTTGTCACAGTAGTTCATGGCATTCCAGGTGAACTTCATAGATTGTTTCTGAGTTTTCTTCACTCCGCTCAATAGTTCCCCTGGCCTTCCTCTGCCTGAATGCAAATGAATGCAGTCATCTGGGCAAGCTTCAGCCACAGAGAAAGGGGACAGTGTGACTCCCTGGAAGTTTTTCTCACTGAAGTTATTTCCCTTCTGGTCAACTCTAGGAGCTCCTCACCTTGCCATGACTTGGCTCCTTTTGCTTCCTGTCCTCACCCCAGCAAGGAGTCAATTAGAAAAATGAGCAGGACTTCCTCCCTGAACCCCCTTCTCTTCCAGCTGCTGCCCCTACTACATTCTTCTAAACACATGGCTCCTCCCCTAGATCCTATGGACAGGAAGCAAATAATTCATGTTGGTGGTTTCCAAAGTGTGGCCCTGGATCTGCAGTGTTCACTCAACTGAGAACCTGTGAGAAAGGCAGTCTTGGGCCCCAGTGTAGACTTATCAGAAGTATTGGGATCAGGGCCCAGAATTCTATATTTAAAAGCCTTCCAAGTGATTCTGATACCTGGCAGGTTCTGTTATCATTTCTAATAGCTTTCCCAATAATTCTAATACATTTGGTCTGAAGTCCATATATTGAGAACCACCAATTTACATGCAAAAGAGAAGTTGGTCTTCTCTGTGAGGCATTGGAAAATTATAGCCAGTGGTTCAAAAAACACTCCATGTTTGTATAAGTAAAATTTTATTGCAATGTGACACACCCTGTGATTTGTATAGTATCTATGGCTGCTTTCCTATCACTTGGCATAGTTTCAGCAGAGATCATATGTTCTCCAAAGCTGAAAATGTACATACAACAGGGTATTGATTTCTCCTAAACACAGCTACAAGACATCTGGCAAATGGAGTTTAAGCAAACATAGCAATTAAGGCAGTATGGGGAATTGGGCACTTACATGGTTTTGTTGCCTAGAAATAAAATTATATTTGAAATAATTTTTATTTATAGAAAGAAGAAATATACAAGTAGCCAATTCTGCAAGCCTGTAAATTTAGCTCTAGCTAAAGTCTCTGGTAAAGGGTATTATAGCAGTGTGACCTGGCCAGCTCAGGTTTGAGGAAAAAGCAGATGGTAGCTTTGCTGGCCTGTCAGTTGGATATAGGCTAGTTTTTAGCAGTGGGTTTTTTGTTTTGTTTTGTTTTTTGTTTTGGGGGGTGTTTTTTGCATTGATTGATGAGAAAGAAAATAATTCTACAGATTAACTTTTAAGGCAGAATGCATATGATTCTTCACATTAAAATGTTTTCTTTAAAAACAAAAGGTGGGCTGGAGAGATGGCTTAGCAGTTAGGCACTTGCCTACAAAGCCAAGGGACCCAACTTCAATTCTCCAGGACCCATGTAAGCCAGATGCACAAGGTGGCACATGTGTCTGGAGTCCATTTGCAGTGGCAAGACGCCCTAGTGCACCCATTTTTTCTCTCTCTCTCAAATAAATAAATAAATTAAATATGTGTTAAGGGCTGGAGGGATGGCTTAGCGGTTAAGGTGTTTGCCTGCAAAGCCAAAGGACCCAGGTTCGATTCCCCAGGACCCACGTTAGCCAGATGTACAAGAGGGCATATACGTCTGGAGTTTATTTGCAGTAGCTACAGGCCTTGCCATGCCCATTCTCTCTCTCCCCCCCCCCTCCTTCCTCTCTCTCTGTCAAATAAATAAATAAATATAAATAAAATATTTAAAAATATTTCAAAAACAAAAACAAAAGGTATTATATAAATAACATATTCAATCAGTTTAGACTCTTAAAAAAATGAGTATAAACCGGGCGGTACACACCTTTAATCCCAGCACTCAGGAGGCAGAGGTAGGATGATTTCTGTGAGTTCAAGGCCACCCTGAGAGTACATAGTAAATTCCAGGTCAACCTGGGTAGAGTGAGACCCTACCTCAACCCCCCCCCCAAAAAAAATGAAAATGAACATTTAGGTTGATTTAATTCCCTAGCTATTTGAGTAGAGCAGCAATGACCTGGATGGGCAAGTGTTTCTGGTAGAATTTACATAGCTGGGTCATATGGTAGCTTGATTTTTAGCTTTTTGAGACACTTCCACACTGATTTCCATAATGGCTATACCAGTTTACATTCACACTTACAATAAGATTTCCACTTTCCCCACAACCTTCAGAAGGAGGGAAAGGACAAAAGGAAACATGTATGTACTATGAAAGCAGAAAGGAGGCAAAATGGGGAGGGGAGGTCACAATGGGGTAAGGGGAAGACAAGCAAAAGAAATGTTTAAAAACACCATAATGAAACCCAATTCTTTGTATGGTAAGAAATAAATTTTTTAAAGGAGAATGTTTGAACTCTTTTTCTTAGCATTAACAAATTTCATTTTTTCTTGTTACCTCTCTGTAATTGAATATACCTTCCCTTCACCTCCCAGCTGTGATCTTCCCTAGAACAAGAGCAATCTAAATATCTACAGCCAGGGCGTGCTGTCATGCATCCCTGCAATTTAGACATGTGTTTCATTTTCTGAGGTGAATTCAGGAGTATCTACTATCTTAAAGATATTTTCCGCTGTCCTTAAGAAATGTTCTTAAGAAAGTAGAATAGTTGTTCTGAGAAAACATGTTGAAAGTCAAGAAAGGAATATGGTTGCAACCCTGTCGTTCTCTATTGGAGGGTTCTTGTACAAGTTTCTGACCTTAACCCCTCAGGGATGATTTCCTTGTCTATAACATAAAGATCACTATGACTAGATCATAGATTAACCATACCTTGATATGATAAATTCCTATCATGTTTTAGGGGTTCTCAATCAAAATTGCCTTCATTTCTACCCTGGCCTTAAAGTCTGACTTTTCCTCTCATGTTCTCTATTTTTTTCCAAAAAAATTAGTAGACTCACAAAAGAGATTCTTTTGGGGAACAAATTTAGCTCCTTCAAAGGGTCTAAATACTCCCCCAATTCAAGAAAAGAGTATCTTCATTCAGCTCTGCTAGGTATTGGTCATTGAAACTGCTTCTTCCTGTATTTAATCTCTCTACAAGATATGAGAGGAGGAACTGCTAGCCAGACCACAAGGATTCTAGACATGCCCTAACCACAAGGGAAAGAAACCTAAGTGTAAGGATCTAATGATTCAAACATAACAGGGTTCCAGACCTGTCTCCAGTATTAACTGGACTAGTCATTTTTTCTCCAGACCTTCTTGAACATCCCTGCATCTCTGGGATAAAGCATACTTGGTTGGGGTGAATGATCTTTTCGATATATTCTTGTATTCTGTTTGCCAATATTTTGTTGAGAATTTTTGTATCAATGTTCAGGAAGGAGATTGGTCTATAATTTTATTTTTTGGTTTTGTCTTTGTCTGGTTTTCGTATCAGGGTGATACTGGCTTCATAGATGGAGTTTGGTAGTATTCCTTCCTTTTTTACTTTTTGGAAAAGTTTGAGAAGCATTTGTATTAGTTCTTCCTTGAAGGTCTAGTAAAATTCACCAGGGAATCCATCTGGGCCTGGACTTATTTTAGTTGGGAGATTTTTTTTTTTTTTAATAACTGCCTGAATCTCCATACTTGTTATAGGTCTGTTTAAATGGTTTATCTCATCTAGATTTAATTTTGGTAGGTCATATAAATCTAGGAAATCATCCATTTCTTTAAGATTTTTTTTTTTTTTTTTTTTTTTTTTAGTTTTCTGAGGTAGGGTCTCGCTCTAGCTCAGGCTGACCTCAACTTCACTATGTAGTCTCAGGGTAGCCTTCAACTCACAGCGATCCTCCTACCTCTGCCTTCCTAGTGCTGGGATCAAAGGCATGGGCCACCACGCACGGCTTCTTTCAGATTTTCAAACTTTGAGGAGTATAAGTTCTTAAAGAATGTCATAATTTTCTGAATTTCTTAGGCATCTGTTGTAATGGTGACTTTTTCATCTCTAATTTTATTAATTTGTGTCTTTTCTCTCTTTCTTCTGGTCAAATGTGCTAAGAGTTTATCAATCTTGTTTATCCTTTTAAAGAACCAACTCTTTGTTTCATTGATTTTTTTTTGTTTCTATTTCATTAATTTCTGCCCTTATCTTTATTATTTCTTCCCATCTACTGATATTTGGTTTACCTTGTTCTTCTTTTTCCAAGGCCTTAAGGTGAAGCCTTAAGTTGTTTACCTGCAACCTTTCTAATTTCTTTTTTTTTTTTTTTTTTTTTTTTTGAGGTAGGGTCTCACTCTGGTCTAGGCTGACCTGGAATTAACTATGTAGTCTCATGGTGGCCTTAAACTCACAGTGATTCTCCTACCTCTGCCTCCCGAGTGCTGGGATTAAAGGTATGCGCCACCATGCCTGGCTTCTAATTTCTTAATATAGGGACTTAAAGCTATAAATTTTCCACCAGGAACTGCCTTAATTGTGTCCCAAAGGTTTTGGTATGTTGTGTTGCCATTATCATTTGATTTTATGAATTTTTTTATTTCTTTTTTTTTTTTTTATTTCTTTTCTAGGATCCATTCATCATTCAGTAGTATACTGTTTAGTTTCCATGATTTTGTGTATGCTCTGTGTTAGGTCAGGACAAAATGGAGTTACAGCAGGAGGGCAAAGTGAATCATCCACATTCCTCAAGAAATTGTCCAGCCATTATCCCTCCCCTGCCTAACAAGACTCCAAATCTAGATTTACTGCCCCCTTATCTCTCACCTGGTCACTTCTGATCTCACCCTATGACTAATGTAAAGAACAGAGATTTACTGCCCCAACAAAAAAAAATTCCTTCCCTTCCTCACCTTCCCCCAACTGAAGAGCCTATAAAGCCCACTATCTGTAACCCCAAGCTGACTGCTCCACTCTTGAGAGTCAGTCCTGGCAACTTGTGGTGGTTTTTCCCCAAATAAAAACTTCTATCTTTGCCTCAGAGTGGTCTCCGTGGTGCTTGGTCACTCCTGAACCTTACACTCTGTAGTTTTTCTTGATGCTGATTTGTAGTTTAATCCCATTATGATCAGATAAGTTACAAGGAATTATTTCAATTTTCCTGTATGTATTAAGATTTGCTTTGTGTTCTAATATATGGTCTACTTTAGAGAATGTTCCTCTAGCATTCAGCCAATGGGGTTATGTTTAAGGAGGGGGGATGGGAGGAGCATTAGCAATTGTGAAGGCAGAAAACTTTGAACTCCTTTCTTCCAAGATCACAACCAGGTATCTGCTTTTCCTAGGGTTATCAAAACAGGGGTGGGGGGCAATCTCCAGACAGACTTATTGGTGTTAGCCAGCAGTATGTTGAATTTCTGGCATGCTAACTAACTCCTTCATTCTAGACTCTTTTATAGGAGAGGAGTAGGGAAGACAAATTCTCCAGATTTTACTACTTGCTGAGAGGGGTAAAGGCTAATGAATTTGGCATCTACAATGACTGAAGGAGCAGTATTGTTTTTATTTCATAGTGGATCAGGTGATAGCATTAACACGTTTTAGGAGAAATGTCTGTAAAAAATTTAAAAGACAATATAAAAATGTAAGTAGGAGTACAATTAGGATGAAGGGTATATTTTGTCGGGTGTGCCATACAGAAAAGGAGCAACTCTTCAATTTTAATCTCCTTCTTCCAGTTTGGGAGGGGAGTTTGAATGACACTTTACACAAAAGGGGAAAAAGGGATGAGGGTTACCAAGAAGCCTCGGGATACAGTGGTCCCCTGAGATGGAGCTGTGTTGGAAGAGCTTTAGGACTTGTGTCTTGTCAGGGTAAAAAAAAATCTACATCTGGAAACACAAGAGGCTAGAGAGTGGCCTATGAATACAGAATAGTTATCAAGGAATAACTGAATCTGTTGGGCTAGAGGCAAAGAAGAGGCGAAATTGTGAGTGTGGAAGAGCCCTATCATTTAGGAGAATAAATTACATGTCAGAAACAGGATAAGTTTAACTTCAAGGGAGTAAAACTATTGAGATTTTTTAATTTACAGCAACAGAGAATTAGCTGGTCACAGAGAAATGTCAGGTCATATATGAAGGACCCAGAAACTGAATGACGCCATGACAGGCTTCAGTAGAGTGCTACCCTGGTTAGGCCTAAGTTACAAGTTTCAGCTTAAACAAAGGGGCAGCTTCCCTGCCCCCTGTCCAGGACACCTGAGACTTGTCCCTCCTATCTCCCTGCCCTGGCCAATTAAGAGATTTATCCCCCCTACCTCTCTGGCTCGACCAATCGAAATACATACAAATGTTATTGCTGCTTGTTTAGCCAATCGCAACAGAGGTTGCTTAGTTACCTAGCTAGCGCTGGCCAACCTTGCCGCCAAAATCTTCCTGCCTCTGTTCTGCCCCCAATTTTGCCCACCAAAATCCCAAGCCAATCAGAAGAATACAAGTGCATTTACTGTTTAAATCAACCAATCATGTACCCATCTCCTTCTTCTATGTTCAAATCCCTATAAAAACCCTACCCTCCCACTACTCGGGGCTCTTGTAAAGATCCACTGTGTTAGTGAAGTCAAGAGACCGAGCTTAAGCCGGAAATAAAGCTCCTTGCCCTTGCATAGGTGTTTGGGTCTCCTTGGTGGTCACTGGGAATGCCGAGAACTGGTCATAACAATATACAGAAAAATATTATTGGCCATTAAAAAGGCTAATGTAGCCCAAAATATTATTGGCTCTGGTCCAGTAACATTCATTTCTCCACAATTGCTATCATCCATCATTGAAGTTCTAGTCACAAGGTGTGGCTTCTTGGAGCCTCAGCTTTTGGTTCTCCATTTGTCAAACTTCACTTTGCACTTACGCACATGGCAAGCTGTGGTCCCACATGGCTTTTATGAACAAGATAGGTGGCAGCTCTTCAGGAGAGTGATACTTATCAAAGCCATTAGGAAAGAAACTCCTAGATCATATTAAATCTATTGACCATTATGATCTGGTCAATATATGTCTACATGGACTTTTTTGTAGATGATATGACACAGGTGACACAAATATTATATCTAAGGTTGAAAGATAATAACATGGATAGTAGGTAAGGAAAAAGAAATTATTAACTTGGATAGGGAGTTAATTGGAATTTTTGGAAATAGAAAGATTTGCCTTAGGTAAGGTAGGAAGTATAAGAAACTTGTATTGGAGCCGGGTGTGGTGGCGCACGCCTTTAATCCCAGCACTCGGGAGGCAGAGGTAGGAGGATTGCCGTGAGTTCGAGGCCACCCTGAGACTCCATAGTGAATTCCAGGTCAGCCTGGGCTAGAGTGAGACCCTATCTCAAAAAAAACCACAAAAAAAAAAAAAAGAAACTTGTATTGAAGCAATATTTGAAATATCTTAAACAATTTTAAATTTAAGCATAATAGATATTAAGAAATTTACTAATTTTAAAGTTTACTTATCAGGTTTAAAGGTTTTTTGTAACTCCTTAATATAGAAAGCTTATAGTTTTTACTTACTTGGCCCAGAGATAAAAAGGTCTTAGCTTTAGGAGGCTGGAGAGATGGCTTAGGGGTTAAATGCTTGCCTGTGAAGCCTAAGGACCCCGTTTCAAGGCTCGATTCCCCAGGACCCACGTTAGCCAGATACAACAAGGGGGCACACGCATCTGGAATTCATTTGCAGCGGCTGGAGGCCCTGGCGTGCCCAATCTCTGTCTCTCTCTATCTGCCTCTTTCTCTCTCTCTCTCTCTCTCTCTGTCGCTCTCAAATAAATAAATAAACAAAAAAATTAAAAAAATAAAATTAAAATTAAAGAAAGGTCTTAGCTTTAGGAGAACTAATGAAAGTAGGTTAGGCTGAAAAAGTCTAATGTTTGATTAATTTTATAGACACAATGAAATTTTATATAATTAGAGCCAGGCGTGATGGCACACATCTTTAATCACAGCACTCAGGAGGCAGAGGTAAGAGGATAATGAATTTGGGGCCACTCTGAGACTAAATCGTGAATTCCAGGTCAGCCTGAGCTAGAGCAAGAGCCTACCTTGAAAAAAAAAAAAAAACTTTTATATAATTAGGCCCAGTTTTTACATATTAGAATTGATTTATAGCAAACAGACAAGTTTTACCCAATAGGAAAACATATGAGTAGAACACTTAAGAAATCTATTGTTGGGTTGGAGAGATGGCTTAGCAATTAAAGCACTTGCCTACGAAGGCTGAGGACCCATGTTTGACTCTCCAGGTCCCACGTAAGCCAGACATGCAAGGTGACACAAGAATGCAAGGTCACATATGAGCACAAGGTGGAGCACATGTATGGAGGTCAATTTCAGTGGCTGGAGGCCCTGGCATGCCAACTCATTCTCTCTCTCTCTCTCTCTCTCTCTCTCTCTCTCTCATTAAAAAAAAGAAATCTATTATTGTAAACAGGTGTTTTATGTGACAAAATAAAGCCTTTCTCATATGGAAAACATACAAGCTCAGTATTTGGACATAAGTTACTCAATCACAGATTAAACAATCTTTTCACAAGCCTTTTAATTTATTACCACACATTATATATTCTATATCCTATTCAGGATTAGACCTCTGGTCAGAAGGCAGTGGTCTTTTCCCTTTTAATGTTACCAGAGACAAAGGAAACTGGGTGTATATTTTAATGACCTCCAAATATAATGTGAGTGGAGAGAGACCCACCCCAGTTTTTTGGGAGATGGGTGATGGGTTCAAATTTGACTTCTTCAAGCAAGCTGTAGTGGGAAGACAAGAAAAAATTGGGTGAAGGGGGGGGTCTATACTCTTGTTGGTTTTTAGACTTGGAGAACAATCAAAACAGGCACAGATAGGTGGGGTTAGTCTTATAGGACCTTCTATGGTGAATTGGTAGAACTATAAAGGTCTCTGTCACTAGGCCAGGGATTTGAGCTCTGAAACTTGAAAAAAAAACTGAGTCCTTAACAATATCAAGATATTTTATCTAGTTTTGTTTAAGCTTGATCTAAGTGTGACATAAGTCAAAAGTACAAGATTGATGTAAATAACCTTCTGGACCTTTATAGTTCCACCAGTTAAACTTTGGTGTATAAACGTGTTTATCATGAATAAACATAAAGCCAAAAGTCTACAAATAACTTAATTTAAATATATTATAAATCTGTTCCTTAGTGATTTAACATATCTATGAACATCTGAACATTTAATGACCATAAGCACTAGAACAATTAGCTACACATAAAGACATGAACCATAGAACATATGACATGACATGGCTGTCTTACATTAGACATGACAAAGAGCTTTATTAGAAAGACATCCTTTTCAAGATTTTAGTTATAATTCAAATTAATGATTTAAATTAATTTGATATTTTTAAATTTATGAGTACTCATGAGCCAATGTTTTCATATTAGCAATCAGTAATATACACTGTTTGCAGTTTGAATTTAAAAGTGGCACCTTTTTTTTTTCTTGAGAACCTGGTGTCACAAAAAACAATTTATGTAGCCACTGTTTAATGAAGGCTCACATTGTGCAGAAAAAGGTACCAAATGTTAGGAAAAAAGGCTGAAAGTGACATGAGAGTGGGAAGAGATGTCTATAAGAGCTGAGGAGAAGGGGGAGGGGTGAGAAACAGCTGAATCATACTTAGGGTGGGAAGAGATTTAGTTCTGCAGGCTCCACTAAGGAAGAGAAGGGGTGAGAGGGGGCATCAGAAGCCTTAGCCACAGTGGTAGCAGTGGAGGCAGATAGGAATCAGTGCCCATTTGGGAGGGTTTTTTTTTTTTTTTTTTTTTGCTTGTGCCACTGCACCTGGCTTATTTTCTTTTTTCTATTTATTTTATTTATTTGATAGAGAGACAGAAAGAGGCAGATAGAGAACGAGAGAGAGAAAGAATGGGTGTTCCACGGCCTTCATCCACTGTAAATGAACTCTAGACACATGAGCCACCTTGTGCATCTGGCTTTCATGGGTCCTGGGGAATTGAACCTGGGTCCTCTAACTTTGCAGGCAAATACCTTAACCACTAAGCAATCTCACCAGCCCTGGAATTTTTTTTTTTTTTTTTTAGTGAGAGAGTGAGAGAGAAAATTGGCATGCTAGGGCCTCCAGCCACAGCAATTGAACTCCAAATGTATGTGCCACCTTGTGCACATGCACAACCTTAAGCATGCATCACCTTGTACGTCTGGCTTATGTGGGATCACGGAGTCAAACACGGGTCCTTAGACTTTGTAGGTAAGTACCTTAACTAAAGGATTTATGAATCACTGACCTCTCTGGAAAAATTCTTTTGGATGATAAAACTTTCAAGTTTGAAGATGTCCAGACTCCGGGCATTATCAGGCCACCTAGGAAACAGCCCTAATCTCCTCTTAGCAGGAGAAGGCTGCCCCTCAGAATATTCCATTAAAGTCTGTGCTGTTGAGGTTGACTCTTCTCTCTTTCTTATATTTCTCACATCACTCTGATCAATCCCAAATTCTAATATTAACCACTAAGCCATCTCTCCACCCCCATTTTGGAGTTTTTAGATAGAGGCTGAGACTTCCTTCATCTCTGAAACAATGGGCCTGGCCATTCGGAAATGTGGATGAGTCTTCTGGTCAGCAACAGAAGATGTGAGCCTCCCACAGCAGGGAGATGATAGGAGGACCCCCGGGGTCTATGAAACTGTAGTAGTGAAATGAGGACCCCTGAGGTCTGTGAAATGAAAAAAAAAAAAAAAAAGTCCTAGTCATGATCTAGGAAATTGACTGTGAGTGTATCTTCTGGACAGTACCAGAAAATGTGAGTCTCTCACAGTTGGGAGATAATGAAATTGAAGTAGTGATATGAGGACCCCCCAGGGTCCATGAAATGAAATCGAAGTCCTAGTTTTGGTCTAGGAAATCGATTGATTGAATGAATGATGCCTTACCTAAAACTTGCTTGGGCTGGGGTAGCCAGATTTGGGGGTTCCAGAAATAGCCAGTTCTGACCTCTTTATGTCTAAGAGGAAAGAGGGGAGAAGTGAGTCTGAATATGGGGCATTAGCCATTCCAGTTTTTGAAGTTATAAAAATCTTTTAAAAATTAGAATTTGAATGTGTCGTTTTGGGGCTAGCAGGAATTAATTAATGTCCAATTTATAATGTGGCCAGACTCTCAGGAAGAGAGCAATGGGGTCCCAGATCACGTCTGGAGGGACCTGGTCCCAGTCAACTGAGAATGGAACTGGTATATCCTGTAAGAAAAAGCCTCGGCAAAAGGTAAGGGAGAAAAAAAAAGGGGGGGGTGTGGAATCCAGGAAGGTAGTCAGTTTTGGGGTAACTCTGCTACTGGTTTTACAATGGAGAACCAAAACAGATAGCTTTTGGGGTCTAAAAATTTATTAAGAACAGCCAGGAGACAGTTACCAGCAGGAAGGCCAGTGGCATTTAGAAAATTTGAGAACTCATGGATGGTGGAAATGGTACATGTTTGCTTAGTGAACCAGAGACCCATGAGACCACAACCTTTTGGTTTACTTTGACTGAGACTGGCCCTTGCTGAAGTCTATGTGTTCTGTTGTTGTTCTGTTGTTGTTCTGTTTGTTCTTTCAAGGTAGGGTCTTGCTCTAGCACAGGCTGACCTGGAATTCACTAGGTAGTCTCATGCTGGCCTCAAACTCTCAGTGAGTACCCACAGTATGGGTAACAGCTTTTGTCTCAGTGCATATCATGACAAATTGGACTCTGACATCTTGACTCTGTCATTTTGCTGTGACCAGGTTGGCGTACATCTTTTGGTTGCTTTGATGAATGGTGTTGAGGCTCTGAGCTGGTTCTTTGTTGTTTGTGTGTTTGTTTTCTTTCAATAGGGTCTCCTCTGCCCCTTGTGCTGTCTGGATTCATAGGATAACAGCCCTGCTGGCTTACTCTCGATTTCTTACTCTTCCCTGGGCTGGGTATGAAAGGGTGAGCCCTCATCCTTAGGGTTCTACATTGTTTTAAAGTAGCAATTCTCAATGGAGTTAGTTATGACCAGACATGAGATACCTTACTTTTTTTTTTTTTAAGATTTTATTTAGGCCCCTCTGTACCCACAATTAAGTGGTTGATACGGAGATGCTCTTACTGTTCCATAGGTGGTTATGACTTGCCACTCAAGTCCACTGGGCATAGCCAATGAGCTGTTCCCCACCATGGCTGTGTGCCACCACTGCACTTGTGTGGGCATCACAATAAGTTATTTGCTGCTAAGTAGGTTAGACCATGCGTTGCTTCGATAGATATTGGTCAATTTCCCCCAGTCGCCCATGTAGCACCTTCTGGCACTAGATGCGCTGACTGTCTGGGGACTGACTCTCATCCAACTTCCAGCCATGCCATTCTAATTTGCATGTCAGTCACATAAGGTATCTTCAGCAGTAGGGTCTTACCACTAACCTTTGGTGGGTCATCAAGTACTCTGACAGAAATCTGTCTGTCTTTTAGGAAACCTTGTTTGTTCTTTCAAGGTAGGGTCTTGCTCTAGCACAGGCTGACCTGGAATTCACTAGGTAGTCTCATGCTGGCCTCAAACTCTCAGTGATCCTCCTACCTCTCCCTTTTGAGTGCTGGGATTAAAGGCATGCACCACTATGCCCAGCTTCTACATGTGTGTTTTTTGTTGTTGTTGTTGTTTTGTTTTGTTTGCTGTTGCTTTGTTTTGTTTTGTTTTTCAAGATAGGGTTTCACTCTAGCCCAGGCTGACCTGGAATCCACTACAGAGTTTCAGAGTGGCCTTGAACTCACAGCAATCCTCTTACCTCTGCCTCCCAAGTGCTGGGATTATAGGCGTGAGCCACCACACCTGGCTTCTACATGGTTTTTTATTAGGGATAGACAAAGGGCAGGAGTGAGAAGAAAAAGGAATATAGGGTCATTCTCTAATGCTAATAAGGTATGAATTAAAAACATATCAAGGGTTGGAGAGATGGCTTAGTGGTTAAGGTGCTTGCCCTGCAAAACCTAAGGACCCATGTTCAACTCTCCAGATCCCACATAAGCCAGACACACAAAGGTGAGCCAAGCACAAGGTTTCACATGCCCACTGGGTGGTGCAAGTGTCTGGAGTTTGATTGCAGTAACTGAGGCCTGGTGCACCAATTCTCTCTCTTTCTCTAAAAATATTTTTTTAAAAAGCATATAAGCGCACACCTATTCTTTTGAAACTCACTGGAAATTAGAAAACTGATTCTACACTGTGAACATTTCAGTTATTTCTAAATAACCTCTCCCTATTGACTAGCTGTCAAGATGCTAGAAAGAGATATGCAGCCTCTTGGGGGCGAAAAGTCATCAACTGTCTTACACAGCAGTGGACCCTGCAACTCTTACAGCTGGGCAGAGAGGCCAAATGTGCCAACTGGTACAATAGTAGCATGTCTGTTATAAGGAAAACCAACTACTCTCTAATTGGACTGGAGGCCCACTCCAGGGGAGGAAATACATGCCTGATACTGTAAAAACTATGACGGGAAAGTCATGAGCCCTACAGTTGTAACACCTGCTGATGTCTGGCTAAATGCATATATTATGCTCACCAAACTGCCTGTAAGCACGTCTCTTAATGTTCATACTATATGTTAATGCTACTCTCACTTTTTTTTTTTTTGAAAAAAAAAAGTATTTATTTGTTTGAGAGACAGAGAGAATTGGCACATCAGAGCCTCCGACCATGGTAAACAAACTTCAGATGCATGTGCCATCTTGTGCATTTGGCTTACTTGGGTCCTGAGGAATTGAACCTGGGTCCTTTGGCTTTAAAGGAAAATGCCTTAACTGCTAAGCCATCCCTTCAACCCTACTCTCACTTTTGGTTATGAAAGCTTCTCTTTTCAGGTGGCAGTGACCTCTGGAATGACTCAAAAAGGCACCAAAATGCTGAGAAGTGACAGAGGAGTGCTCAGCATTGAAACATTTCTACCACACCTTCCAAGGCTCAGGGTCCATTGAGAAAGGGGGGATGGAAAGAATGTAAGAACCGAAGGAAGGGTAGGACTCCTTACAACTCTTCCAGACACAAAATGGCCTGGATCTCCATGACCTCGCAGTGCCTGGCACCACATACACAAGACCGTCATAATAGGAGGAAAAGATGATGACAGCAAAATAGAAGAGAGACTGATGGAGAGGGGAGGAGATATGATGGAGAGTAAGTTGTGAAGGTGAAAATGGGGGAGGAGAAGTATCATGTTTTAGTGTCTATAATTATGGAAATTTTCAATAATTTAAAATTTTTTTAAAGGAATGAAGGAAGGAAGAAAGGGAAAAATAAAATAGAAAGAAGACAGACCATTTGGAAAGAAGAAGGGTTCAGTGGAGGAGGGACTTGTGAAGGATAAAATGGAAAATAATGGGAGGGATTATGATCTTAGTATACTGTCTATATGTATGGAAGTTGTTGATAAAACAGTTAAAAATGAATAAATATACAAGCTATTTCCTACTAACTACTTCTGTTGGATTTTAGGTTCTTTCCAACTCATTACTATTATATTGTTTGCTGCTGTAACAAATTTCTACAAATTTAGTAGCTTAAAAGAACATAAACTTGGGAGGTAGAGTGATGGCTCAGCAGTTAAAGACTTGCTTGCAAAGCCTGCTGGCCTGGGGGTTCCTATTACCCAGTACCCCTATAAAGCCAGATATAAAAGTGGCATAAGGCCAGGCATGGTGACGCATGCCTTTAATCCCAGCACTAGGGAGGCAGAGGTAAGAGGAGTACCATGAGTTTGAGGCCACCCTGAGACGACATAGTGAATTCCAAGACAGCCTGGGCTAGAGTGAAAGTCTACCTCGAAAAAACAAAAAAAAAAAAAAAAAAAAAAAAAAAAAAAAAGTGGCATAAGCAGGAGTTCATGATAAGAGATCCTGCTGCACCCATATACACACAAGTGTGTACACACACACACACACAGAGAGAGAAATAAATAATTCTTTCTTAAAAGAACACAAATTTATAAAGTTCTGAAATTATAAGTTTGGAATCCGTATCTAAGCTAAAGCCCAGGTACCAGCAGTGCTGCTTCTTTCTGGAAGCTTCCAAGGGAAGATCCATCTCCCTGTCTTCATAGCTTTGAGAGGGTGCAGCATCCCAATCCTGCTTACTCACAATGTCTTCTCTGCTGTAGAACCTCTCTCTGCTTCTGACTTACAATATTTGTGCTTATGTCATTGGGCCCACATGAGTAACTGAATCTATTTTCCTATTTTAAAATCCTTAACCTTAATGACATATTCAAAGTCTTTTGATATATTATTTGACATATTCCCAAATTCTAGGGATTAAAACCTAGACATTTTGAGAGTCCATTATTTAGCCTTACAAAAATGATTGTACACATACAGGCAGGAACAATAGTTAAGGAAAAATACGGGGGAAAAGCAGAAAAAAAAACTATTCTCTCTAAATCCTGAAAATTTTATAAAGAGGATATAAAAATAGTTAAATACATGCAAACACTTGTAAAAATGCCCTAAATAACAGTATTACCTAAAACAGATACTCATTTAAACCATGACATTTCAACTAGTTTCTAGTCTAAAAGGCACCATTTTCTGTAAATAACCTGAAGTTCACTCTGAAAGTACAAAAAGAGGGGCATATGAAGTACTCTGTGTGGAGTTGAATCTCAAAGGACGTGAAGCATAAGCTGAGGTTTAAAGGAAACCAAGTGAGTCAGGAGATGACACACAGGGAGAAGGCTCCTGACAGGAAGTGTGGAGTGGATGTGAGTGAGAACAGGCCTGGAAGGAAGAGTGTTTTATGTATAGGACTAAGGATACACATGTGGTTAGTAGAGTAAACTCTAAGGTGTCAATAGGAGGAGGAGTGTTACAAAAAAGGAAGCTGATTAGTTAACTACAAGTGGGTCATGATAGACTTTCTAAGACCGGCTATAGATGAATTTGATTTTGCGGCAGTTGTAAATCGCTTCAGAATGACCTGAGTCTCCTGACACATGAACTTCATGTGATTGTTCTACAGATATAGTAGACTTTAATAAGTAAAATACTTATCAAAATGCCAGGTTTATTGGTAAAAAATTGACTGACCATAAAAGTAACATGGAAATGGAAAAGACTTAAAATTTTTAAAACAATTTTGAAAAAGAGAAAGAAAATCACATGACTTACATGTCCTGATTTCAATTTACTATGAAATTACAGAAATGAGGGCAGCATAAGGATAAGTATATTCACCAATGGCATCAAATTGAGACAATAAATCCTTATGTTGATTGACAATTAATATTTGTCAAAGATGCCTCAGTACTTCACTTGGGAGAGAATAGTCTTTCCAACAGATGATGCTCAAAACACTGGGATTTATAAGCAATAACATAGTTAGAATTTAGTTTATATCATTCACAAAAATCAGCTCATGATAGTTCATAAACTTCTAGGCAAGAGTTAAACTTTGAAAACATCTAGAGAAAGACTCACAGCTATAGTTGTCTTCAAGAGATTTTGCCTTTATAGAAAAGGAAATCAAAACTACATTGAGGCAAGAACTAGAATATAAGCACTGGAATGGATATCATAAAACAAGGCATCAATGAGCATTGACAAAGATATGGAAATAGAAACTGTGACATGTGCATGTAAAAAGTTTCCCAAAATGTCATAGTAGCCACGCATGGTGGTGCACGCCTTTAATCCCAGCACTCAGGCGGCAGAGGTAGGAGGATTGCCATAAGTTCGAGGCCACCCTGAGACTGCAGAGTAATTTCCAGGTCAGCCTGAGCTACAGTGAGATCCTACTTCGAAAAAGAAAAAAAAGTCATACTATTGCCATGTGACCTATATTGGGTATGCTCCTGGATATCTACCCAAGAGAAGTGAAAACACACATCCACATAATGACTTTAAGCATATTTATAGCAGCACTACTTATAACAGCCAGAATGGAATCAGTCCAACTTCCCATCAACTCATGAATAGATAAATAAAATATTATATGTTTGTTAAAATTTCAGAGCTCCCTACTCTTCCCCTTTTCCCCTTACCACCCAGCCAAAAACTCAACAGGATTATCTAGCCAACAGGGCACTAGCCCACATCTCCATAAGGCCCTACTTCCACTACGCAAGTCACCACACCCCATAGATATAGGCATAAAAACCTAGGTGCCATTCTCTCTTTTCTGGCTTTCTTTCATGCAGTAAGGTGTGTATTCTCTGATCTCTGTGATCTCTGTATCTCTCTGTCTCTGCCTCAGTCTCCCACATGTTTTCCTTTATTCACACATACCCTTTCTCTATCTCTCTTATGTTCTCTCCTCTCTCTTTCTCTTCCCCCTACCCTCCCACCACTCCCCCCTCACTTCTAGGCTAATGCCCAGCTCCCCTCCTCTGTGAACCCACTGCTTAGCACCTTAGCTTCTTGGCAGACCTGTTCTCCAGGCTCTTTGCCCCTCCCCATTTTCCTAAAACCACTAATAATAAGTAAACCCCCTTTCCCAAGGAAAAAAAAGTATGGCCTCAGTCCTCTAACTCAAACCCAAACCTCTTCACAATATCTATACAACGCAACACGATTTGGAAAAATAAATGGAATCAGTACTGATGTAGAAAATACTGGCACATGTTTAATATTGATGAAACTTGAAAACATTGTGCTAAATGACAGAAGCCAGCAAAGGTGGCCACATCCTGTCATCTGACTTCATTTCTATAAATGTCTAGAACAGACAGACAAGTAGATTAGTGGTTATGTACTTCTGGAGATGAGGCTGAAGCAGAGTGGAGAGTAACCAGAACCAGGCTGTTTTCTTTTAAGTGATGAAAACTTGGAAACAGTTCATGGTGATGGTTGCAAACCTTGACATGTACTAAACGTCACTAAATCATGCATTTTAAGTGAGTAATTCTATGGTGTATAAATCTTTTAATAAAAGTATTTAAAAATAAAGTACTATTATATACTACAGCATAGATAAGCCATAAGACATGATTTATATAAAAAACAGACACAAAAAGCATATATTATATGATTCTATTTAAATGAAATGTCCAAAATGGGCAAATCTACAGAGACAGAAATATAGATAAGTGGCTTCCTAGGGTTGGAAGTGAGGGAAGATTGGGAAATGAGGTTTCTTGTATTAAGGTGGTAGATATATTCTATCATTTGATTGTGGTGTTGTTTGGACAACTGTACAAGTATAGTAAAACAATATTGAATTATTCTAGCTATTTTATGATATGTAAATTCTATGAAAAAGTAAAAAAAAAAACTATCTGTGAATAGACATGATCATCTTTCCTTCAGTATTAAATAGACAAGAATTGGATGCAGGCAGACATATTAACTTTTTTCAGGTCAAATTTAAATCTGGATAATTTTGTTCATATCAGAAATAAACGTAAGCCAGGACTGGTGGCTCATGCCTTTAATCCCAGTACTTGAGAGGCAGAGGCAGGAGGATCACCATGAGTTTCAGGCCACCCTGAAACTACATAGTGAATTCCAGGTCAGCCTCAGCTAGAGTGAGACCCTACATCAAAAACAAAAACAGGGCTGGAGAGATGGCTTAGCGGTTAAGTGCTCACCTGTGAAGCCTAAGGACCCCAGTTCAAGGCTCAATTCCCCAGGACCCATGTTAGCCAGATGCACAAGGGGGTGCACGTGTCTAGAGTTCAAATTTGCAGTGGCTGGAGGCCCTGGCACGCCCATTCTCTCTCTCTCTCTCTCTCTGCCTCTTCCTCTCTCTGTCTGTCACTCTCAAATAAATAAACAAAAAAACTAAAAATAAAAATAAAAAACAAAAGCAAAAAAAAAAAAGTTTACTCTTTACAAGGCTAGAATTTTAGTAGTTTGCTAACTTTACTCAATTGTTTACTGTATTAGTTGTTTTTCTATAGTTCTGAGATGCCAGAGAGAACAAATTAAAGGAAAAAATATTTATGTTGGTTCATAGCTTCAGAGAATTTAATCCATGGTCACTTAACCCCATGTACTTAGGCAGAACATCATGGTAGCAGGAATATGGTAGGGAAGCGCCTTCCGCTTGTGGTAGACAGGAGGAAACAGAGTGAAGCAAGGAGGCCTGGGAAGAGGTTGCCCTTTAAGTCATGCCCCCAGTAGCTTACTTCCCTCAGCCAAAATCCACTTCCTGAAGTTTACAGAACCTCCCAAAATAGTATGGCCAGTTGTAGACCAGGTATTAATATTCTATCCATAAACTTACAACCTTCACAATTTCTGTTATTGCCACAGCACACTGCAGCTATGTAAAATGTGGGCCATCCAAGGAGAAAAAGGAGTCTTTAGGATCTATGTGGTAAAATCTGCTGTTTTCTTGTCAGCTGATCTGGAGGCAGGAGATTAGTCAGATTGTCAAATGGTTTTCCTGAAAATAGATGAAGCAGAAGAGGTAGCAACCTGTGGCTCCATACAGCAAGGCAGATGCTTAAAACTGTTCTGCCTGCAGTGTCTGAGTGCCTGACTACTCAGGGGAGGGGCCATTTTCAAAACAGTCATGTGAATGGGTCAAGAACCCAGAAGTCTACTTCTTAAGAACCCTAGAGCTTCTCATCAATAACTTGAATCTGATAGTAACAACATACAATGAAAACAGGTTTGTTTTTATTCTTTTCTTCTCACATATGTAGGTAAGCTATAATGTAATAGGATCACAAAATTTACATTAGAATAACTCACACATTTCCTAAATTAAAAGAAGTAATTTGAACATGTATAAAATATGGTGTCCATTTCCCTGATGATTAGAAACAAAGCTCAGCATAAGAAAATAAGAGAGCTGGAAAGATTGCTTAGCGGTTAAGGCCCTTGCCTGTGCAGCCTAAGGACCCAGGTTCTATTCCCCAAAACCCACTTAAGACAAATGCACAAGGTGGTGCATGCATCTGGGGTTTGTTTGCAGTGGCTAGAGGCCCTGGCATGGCTTGCTCGCGCTCTCTCTCCCTCTGTTGGTCTCTAATAAATAAATTAAAATAAAATACTTTTTAAAAAGAAATGAGGCTGGAGAGATGGCTTAGTGGTTAAGGAGCTTGCCTGCAAAGCCAAAGGAGCCAGGTTCAATTCCTAAGGACCCCCGTAAGCCAGATGCACATGGTGGCACATGCTTCTGGAGTTCATTTGTGCGTCCATTATCTCTCTCTTTCTCTCTAGCAGTAAAATAAATAAAAATAAATTTAAAAAAGAAAGAAGTGGATAAAGAACATTACTGTGTCCATTTATCTGCTGTCATGGCATAAGTATTACCTAAGATTCTAAAAAGGAATAGCACTGAGAAATGTAAGCAACAGCTGACAAGCGTGTCTGACAAAGGCCGCGTGATCCACTGTGAGGTCTCCATGATGGCTATGATGCTCTGGCTTTTGAGAAGCATCCAGCTGAGTTTGTTGACAGTGAATTGGGGCAGGAGCCTGTCTAGGAAACCATACCATAGCCTTTTAATACTCAGAGCCTTTGTTGATAAGATCAAAGCCTTTATGGTCTCAGGTGTTTTCTTTGCTTGAAGGGAAAGACAAGTCTGGACAGAATCTGTCACTGTTCCTGGAAGAGAGCCTGACATTCACCAGGGACCATAAAGAACTGCAAGGATCAAACACAGCTATGGGAGAGTGGGGAAAACATATGGTCACTATTGCAGAGCCAGGAGTCTGAGTGTGGACACAAGATTAAGCACCATGGCCATTTGCACCATCATTTGTCTGGTGTATTTCACCTAAATCCAGGTTTTTGAACATGTTCAAGGTATTATCAAAGAAACAATTCCACTTTGATAGGTAGTGGAATAACCTGTTTTGGCTTGCTCTGATAACATTATTATTAAGGTGCCATTGAATGTGAGCCTTGAAAAGATTCACCCAGAGCCAGAACACTGCTGCCTCGTTAGGACCTTCAGAGTCCCAGGAAAACATGCTTGGCCTAAACCACCCTGCTATGTGATAAAAGGCTTCAGTTCTCAGGAGGGGGAAGAGTCAACCAATGAAGCTAGAGCTAGAATCCATCCTCCTGGACCTGATTCATGTCCTTTCTTTCTTTAAGGTCTAAGGCAAGACATAGTCTGATATTTGTACTTCAGTATACATTAACCATGTGATCTGATGTTCCTTCATTTGTGAAGTGAAGACAGTAACAGTCACCCAAGCAGTTGATGAGGGTACAATAATGCAATGTTCAGCATCCATCATTGTAAGTATCATAAAAGCCCTCTCTGTTAATAACACAGAGATTATTTTCTATTCTTTTTTAAAAAATTACTTAGTGTGTGTTCATCTGTATGAGTGTAGGTGAATGCATTCCACAGCACACATGTGGAGATCAGAGGACAACTTTGGGGCTGATTTTCACCTTCTAACTAATTTTGAAGCAGAACCACATTTTTGGTGCTCCATTCTCCTGTCTCTGCATGCAGGCATGAGGATTATGGGATCCTTCCATAGCTTCTGGCTTTTATGTGGGATCTGGGGATCCAAACTCATGTGCAGCAAGTGCTTTATCCACTGGACCATCTCCACTGCTTCTTTGTTGTTTTTTTTTTTTTTTCCTATTCTTTGACTTGTCTTAAATAAATTATATGATATTTGTGAGACAAAATCACTGTGGCCCTGGTAAAAATATAATTATTCCAGGATTTACAAAAACTGAATACCATAGATTGGGAGTCTCCTCAACATAGAATCTAATTCCTGACCTAGAAGAAGAATGAGGTTATAAAAATAAATAGTCAGCTATAAAATGCCAATTTTAAATTAATATATAAGTTAGCATACGTTAATGTTTCTTTTAATATTTTATTTTTATTTATTTATTTATTTGAGAGAGGGAGAAAGGGGCAGAGAAAAAGAGAAGGGGAGAGAATAGGTGTGCCAGGGCATCCAGCCACTGCAAACGAACTCCAGACATATGCTCCACCTTGTGCATCTGGCTTATGTGGGTCCTGAAGAATCAAACCTGGGTCCTTTGGCTTTGTAGGCAAGTGCTTTAACTGCTAAGCCATCTCTCCAGCCCATGTTAATGTTTTTTATCATCTCTAGGATGTCATTTCCACAGAGGATTAAGACAAATCAACATGGGTGATAAACATACCTTTGCCAAACAGTATCCTTAGCAACAAAAGGATAACTGCTCAGAAGCAGCTGCCTTCTGGTAAAAGAAATCAAACATGAGTATGGAATCATTCCAAACAGTTCAGAGGAAGGCCATGGACTAAACCCTGACAGCCCAAGGAAGGGCTTCTCAAACTGTGAGCAGTGAGGAATGGTCTGTCACCCAGTGTATCATTTTGTTTCTATAAAGCCAAACTCTGGAGTACATCTAGAGATGATTCCCCAGAGAATAAGTTTATTCCTTAAGTCTTGTCAGCAACATTTTGAAAGTGTGAACCATTCACACTTTAAAAAGTGAATACTGGGCTTGGTGGTTAAGGCGTTTGCCTGCAAAACCAAAGGACCTAGGTTCGATTCCCCAAGACCCACGTTAGCCAGATACACAAGGGGGCGAGGGCATCTGGAGTTCATTTGCAGTGGTTGGAAGCCCTGGCGTGCCCATTTCTCTCTCTCTCTCTCTCTCTCCCCCCTCTTTCTCTGTCAAATAAATAAATAAAAATAATTTTTTTTAAGTGAATACTGTTGAGATATTTGGCAGACCTAGATGATACTTTGTCAGGACTAGGAGCATCATCCACAAAGTCACTTGTGATGGTGGGAAAGGTTGTGAGAAAATAGTATGGACTCCCAGGTTCACCAATGAGTTAGTATTGAGAGACTCTCTTGTGGAATGGATTCCTCATGGCCATTAGGAATTTAGGCTTACACATAAATGAGAAGAACTGCACTGGAGATGAGGTGAAGAAAGTTCACTTCATGTGGACAATGAGTTATGGCCAAAGAGACTGGTAATACCAATGGTATTATGGTGGAAAATGTATGTGAGTTGAGGAGTTACAGGTGAGGAAGCATGTATAGAGAAGTTGGAGCCGGGCGTGGTGGCGCACGCCTTTAATCCCAGCACTCGGGAGGTAGAGGTAGGAGGATTGCCATGAGTTCGAGGCCACCCTGAGACTCCATAGTGAATTCCAGGTCAGTCTGGACCTACCTCGAAAAACCAAAAAAAAAAAAAAAGAGAGAGAGAGAGAGAGAAGTTGGAGAAAGAGAGAGAGAAGAAGGGAAAGCTTTCTTTCCAGTAATATGTTTGTATTAATTAAAGAAATCATGTAGATTTTTATGAGAAAATATAGAGAAGTACAAGAAGAAAACTAAAAATCACACCAAAAGTATTGCATGAGTATTGATTTGAGCAGGAAAAAAAATGTGTAAACATGAAAATGATTTGATCTGGACAGAAGACTGTTTCCCCCTCTCACAATTTCTAGTTTGCAATGTCTTCTCCTAATCCTTTTAATGGAAATATAATCGTGAAAGATAGGTATAAAATATTGGTAAGCGGGCTGGAGTGATGGCTTAGCTGTGAAGCCTAAGGACCCCGGTTCGAGGCTCAATTCTCCAAGACCCACGTTAGCCAGATGCACAAGGGGGCGCATGTGTCTGGAGTTCGTTTGCAGTGGCCGGAGGCCCTGGCATACCCATTCTCTCTCTCTCTCTCTCTCTCTCTCTCTCTCTCTCTTTCTCTCTCTGCCTCTTTCTCTGTCTGTCTGTTGCTCTCAAATAAGTAAATAAAAAATTAAAAAAATATATTGGTAAGCTTTAGAAATTTATAATGCAATTTTATATGCTGCCTTGTTATCTGTTATCATCAGTTTAAGAATATTTGTGAGGTTTTTTGTGAGTAAATGTTTTGCTAGAGTATGATCTTAATGGGTCTGTATTTCATCATTAACTAGATCATAAATGATTATAAAATTTCCTATTTTGTTCTTTTAGTTTATTCCATTTTTACTGTTATAAATAAAACTTATATATCAAGTTTGTGTGGGCTTGCTGCTTCCTTGAGAAAAATGTTTTTGACTAAAGTCCCATGATAAAATGATCTACACATTTGCCATAATTCTGACATTTGTTCTGGATTTTATTCTGAATATACTCTATAATTTTGTAATTCTAACAGATATGTTTGAAAAGAAGCAGGGAAGGAGACTTAGACACTGAGAGTCAAGGTAAATTAAGCTACACAAAAAAATTTGTCCCTGAACAGGGCCTAGGAAGAAAAGGGAGCAGAAAAGACTGGAGATAAAACTCAGTAGTAGAGTTGCTGCCCGGCATGCACAGAGCCCTGGAACCTTACAAAACTTTCCAAACACGGCTTGTTAGCATCTAGTCATTGATGAGGTAATGGAAATTGAATGAATTTCTTACTACCACACTAATAAAAATGGCAGAACACAGATACAAAACGATATCTCGTATTCAAAACCTCACTGTTTTACCTCTCAACATTTTATATACTGAAAGGGAAAGACTTTGGCCTAATATTACCACTTTCAGTAGCTTATGATAGAACAGCATGCCTTTTATAATTTGGGGGGTAAGGATTCCCACAAGGTCAGCTGCAGTGAGAATGAATGATGTTGGCAAGGATAAATAAGACAGGGATAGTTGCTACAAAGTAAAATGATGCTTAAACTCAAACTCCTTTCTTATGGCCTTATATATTATTGCAAAGCATTGAAGGATTACTCAGCTCCTAGTCCAGATCCATAAATTGCAAGTGATTGTGAAGTCTGTGATTGATTGAGACATGAAAATTATGTAGCAAGTAGCAGCAAGCCAAGTCCACTGGGTTGAGGCTTACACAATACACTCAAACACTACATCAAGGTGCTTCCTTAAAACGTTTGTAATTTCAACACTAGTCATTTTCCTCAAATTTTCCTTATTAAAATGGCAAGCATAAGGAAATGCTTGGCTCTAGGAATTTTTGCATTTTTATGGACTAAATTGGGCGCTCAAGAGAAATCAGAGGGCACGTGCAAGTTGCTGCGTAAATTTAACTTAACTGGACTTGTAGAAGCCAAAAACCATTCAATGGTTATTGGAGGACTGTTTCCTATTCACTCTAGGACAATCCCAACAAATGATTCTGATGAAGAGCAAGTATCAGCCAAATGTGAAGGGTAAGCCATTGTTTACTATATTTGCATATCAATTGTAGATGGTAGAGGAGGAGTGGTGAGCAAAGGGTCTGTGTCTCTAGCTGTACCCTGTGGGCCAGCATCATCGAAGATCTTGTTGGGTATGTAGAATCAGTTCCTGCATCCCTGATCTGCTGAGCCAGAACCTGCACTCTGACAAGGCCTTCTGTTGATTCACGTGCTCATTAAGGTTTGAGAAGCACTGATGCAGAATTACATAGGCTTGCAGCTTCATTGTCAGTTGTTATGGACTAAAACTCTCCTCAAGTGAAAGTATTCACCATGGGAACACTGATGTATTTTTGAGCTAATGTTTGTGGCAAGACTCTTTCAGCTGATGGAAGGCCTCTGACTCTATTGCTTTCTCCTCTGAGTTGTTATATCAGGAAATGAGATTCATGCCTAACCTAAATTCCAAATTTGCTAGCAATCCATTGTAAGGAAAGCAAAAGCAAAGATGTGATAAGACCTCTTTCTCTCTCTCTCTCTCTCTCTCTCTCTCTCACACTCACACACACACACACACACACATACACACACAGACTTTAGATATGAAGGGACATCCAGAATTTAAAAGAAAGCAAAACAATTGCCCACATTTCTATTTCCACTACAAAACAGATCCTTTCATTTTTCTATATTTTTTCTTGACCCCTTATTGAATATACTTTGAATAGCAGTACCATACCACAAATACCATCTTATATTGAATATTTTTATAATATAGTAAGCATTTCCATATTCATGCATGGTTAGTATAATTGTAAATACAAAATGTAAACATCTAAACAGTTTCTCATGAAAGGTTTGCAATGAACCCTTCTTACCACTTTCCCCATCTTTCTAATCTTTTTAAAAAAATTTATTTTTATTTATTTATTTGAGAGTGACAGAGAGAGAAAGAGGGAGAGAGAGAGAATGGGGACGCCAGTGGCCTCCAGCCACTGCAAACAAACTCCAGATGCATGTGCCACCTTGTGCATCTGGCTAACGTGGGTCCTGGAGAATCAAGCCTTGAACCAGGGTCCTGAGGCTTCATAGGCAAGTGCCTAACCGCTAAGCCATCTCTCTAGCCCTTTCTAATTGTTTTTACTTCTTGCAATGAAGTAAAGGGAGGGAGGAAGAAGAATTGAGCTTTTGCTTACAACTCCATTACCAGAGTTAGACCATTATTCACAGCAGATTTTTAATCACTAATAACCAATGAAAACTTAGAGCCATATATATATATATATGTTATACAATGTAATGCTTTGGGACTTAATGTTTTGCATATTTCTTGCTTTTTATATTGTTTATATGCTATAACCTTTTCCAATTGCAGATCTTGCCTTTTCAAAAATAATTCTTAGGCTGGAGTGATGGCTTAGTGGTTAAGCGCTTGCCTGTGAAGCCTAAGGACCCCGGTTCGAGGCTCAATTCCCTGGTACCCATGAAAGCCAGATGCACAAGGTGGCACATGCATCTGGAGTTCGTTTGTAGTGGCTTGAAGCCCTGGTGTGCCCATCCTCTCTCTCTCTCTCTCTCTCTCTCTCTCTCTCTCTCTCTCAAATAAATAAATAAATAAAAATAAACAAAACTTTAAAAATAATTCTGTAGTCACAATTCTCTTCACCAAACCAACAACCCTTCAGAATATGTTTTCTCCATTTATTCAAAGTCCCTAGTGACATATGACTTTCTTTCTCTCCTCCTTACCTTGATGTATTTTCTTCTGAACATAAATTATAATTATAGATATCATTTAAATGTATTAAAATACTTATGTTAGCAGTGCATAAAAGCATTATATGGTACCAGGGACTTCTAATGAATAAGGAAAACATGTTTTGAAGGGTTATTAAGTACCTGTTTTGTGGTGAGAAGTGTGCCTAAGAACTTTTTAGTTGTTCTAATATTTGAATTTATTTGTTTGAGAGAGAGGCAGACAGAAAAACAGGGAGTGTATGGACGTGCCAGAGCCTCCTGCCAATGCAAACAAACTGTAGACACATGTGTCATGTTGTGCATCTGGCTTTACAAGGGTACTGGGAAATCAAACCCAGGCTGTCAGGCTTTGCAAGCAAGTGCCTTTAACTGCTATGCCATTTCACCCCAGCTCAAGAATACTTTTGGGAAAAGAGATAATTAGCAATTGAAACGAATTATAGTTTATAGCAAAAATGTTAATAGGACCTCACAGAATTTTCTGATTAAATTAATGAAATTACAAAGAGCTGATAAGCATTTTTAGCAAATGCTTGCTTATCTAATGTAACTTAAAACAATTTTGTTTCATATGGCATATATATTAACTTATTACACATATATGCAATTATAGTTTGATACATACCTTATATGTATAGCAAGTTATATCTATCAGTTAATAAATGTTCATTTTTATTGAAACTTTAAAAAAATCTATAGGGCAAAAACATACTCAGAATGTTGCTTCCCAAGATAACCAATCAACACTGATAATGACTCACATGTTGTTAGGTTTGTGAAGGACCAAAGACCATGCAGGACCACTGTAAGGCAAGAAAAAAGCTTTTTATTGGGGCCCAAGCTGCCAGACTCTCTCATAGGAGGAGAGAGAGAACAGCAGAGGAGGAGGTGTCACCAGGAGAAGAGGCAGGCTGTCTCTGAGATAAGACCAGCAGGAAACTATGGCTGAGGGCATTGTTAAGTCAGGGGAGTGGGAGTAGGCAATATAAACAAGTAAAGTTGAATCAATTAGGCTGCCTTGTTCTCTTCCTTCATTTCAACTCCACCTTGGGACTCTTGTCCTACCTAACATTCCAGCATCTTGTTAAGGATAAGGGGTTGTGGTCTCTCATTGGTGCTTCCTGCTGTGAGCGGGCCATGTTTCAGGAGATGCTGGTGTCAGCAGCTGGCAAGTCCTCTCTGAGCAGGATTAGGACAGGGATTCAAGTCTGAGGAGGCTAAAAGTTGGTATTGAGTGGAAGATAGGTTAATAGAAGTTGGTTGAACAAGTGAGTGTGAGATTTTGTACCTGGTTTTGGTTGTATTTCTGAAGATAGAGGCTACCAAGAGTAAAATAAATATCCCCATTAATGGCCAAAATAATGGCCGTAGTCAAAGCCAAATCGTTCTAAAGATATCCCATGGTCCTGAGGACAGTGAGGTGCCAGGATAGATTCTGTCAGCCAGAGTTTGGAGGGTTTTTTTGTTTGTTTGTTTGTTTGTTTGTTTTTTGGTTTTTTTTTTGAGGTAGGGTCTCACTCTGGTCCAGGCTGACCTGGAATTAACTCTGTCATCTCAGGGTGGCCTTGAACTCATGGCAATCCTCCTACCTCTGCCTCCCGAGTGCTGGGATTAAAGGCGTGCGCCACCACGCCCGGCGAGTTTGGAGTTTCTTAGATCTAATTTTACATTAACCAATTGGTTTATATGATAACAACATTACTCAGTTCTGTGGAAACTGTTGATAAGAGATTAGGCTGTGTCCCCACCCACCTGTAGCCAGTCCTATAGCTGTTATAGAGGAAGAGAAACTTATTTTTTATTAGTATAGGTAAATGGATTGTGACAAGCTCAGCCTTTTGGGATGTACTTTTCTTAGATAAAGAACCAGTCTCTATTATCTGGTCATCTAAAACAACAGCATATCTTGTTATTAGGGACCCCTGTGGGGTGGTAGAAGAGCTTTCATCTATGTACCAAGTGTGGTTAGGATCAGGGAGGGTAGAGAGTAAAATCATGGGGTTGAGCAGGTAAGTACTTTTAAAGTCTCTAGACAGGAGTGTGTAAGTTGTTTAGGTAAAGGTAGAAAAGTAGCTGGGTTAGGTGGGGGCTAAGAGTTTGAAGTAATGTTTGGGTTGTCTAGAAAGGTAACATGAAAGAAAAAGTTGAAGTTTGGATGGGGTTAGGGTTTAAGTAGTCTCCATTTGAACCCAGGGTTTTCATTATCATTTTAGGCCTTGAAGGGCGATCCAGGCGTAGATGAGGTTGGATTGTCACGTAAACATCTGAGTGTAGGCTAACTGTACAGAGAGGCAACAAGGTTAAGATTGTAGGCATGGTCATCATGAAGATCTCGAAAATTATAAAATTGTGTGGTTTATATCATTTTTGTTATAGGGAGCACGTACTTTTGGCTGTCTTTTTCTATTGAGTGTTTAAGACCAAGTAAGCGGCCAAAGTTTATTTTATATTGCAGTTTTGAAGGTCAGTTGTGGCTCTTTAAGGGCGACTTTTAAGGACCTGGGAGGAGCTCTATGGCTTTCTCAGCATTTGTGTCATCTGGGATGTCAGGACCCAGCTGACCATGTGGCTTCCCTTCCCTTGAAGCATTAAGGGATGTTCTCTCTGTTCTGACTCTCCTTCTGTAGACTAGATAGTGTTTGGAATCCATTTTTTAGGTCTCCATGTCTTCCCTGATTAAGAAGATAGGTGACTTACCAAGAGCCTTAGTATCCTCAAGTGAAAGAAGTGTACCATTTTGTCTCTTGAGCACTTTTGACCTGGAGGGGCTGAGACCAAAATATTGGGTACCCTTTTACCCCCAAAGTCCTCATTGGTTCTGGCCACTACATCTGGTTGTTAAGCATCCAGGAGAAAAAATGGGAATATAGAGTATGTTTGTATCTTTTGTCTTTAACAAAACAGATCTAGTTAAAACACAGTATTAAAAAATCTTGACGTTTTGTTGTAATATTTAACTTATGTTGTCTGATGACATGGTAAGCCATATCTGAAAGGTAGAAAACATATACATATTAATATTTGTAAGCACAGACAAAACATGTTAACAATCCTGGAGACAATTTTTATTAACAAAAATATAAATATTAACTCTGACTTTTATTTTTGGTGAGAGCCAGTTTGTTTTTTTTTTACATTGGAGAGAAGTATTATTAACTTAATTAAACATTCAAAGGGAATTTTTTATAACTGTCACCATAGGCAAAACAATATCAGTGAATCAAATTTTAGACTTTATAACCTGTTAATTTGAGACTTTCTTATCCTATGAAACACATTTTAAAAGTATGGATTTGTAAATGTAGGTGAAACTTGATAACTTGCCCTAGAGATAATATGACACACTTGGAAACTGACAGAGAAACAAATGACAAATCTGAACTACATTTATGATATAACAAATTAAGATTATCTGTTTCTAGTGAACTTACACAACTGATAGAATGAGAGAGAATCAAAAGACAAATATATGAACTATATTTATGATATAACAAGATTATCTGTTCATAGTGATCTTCTTACACAAGAGAGAGATTGAGAGAGAATTAAATTATATGTTGCTTGTCATTTTCCCATTTCTATCCAGAGGCAATAGGCCAATTTGCCTAAGGACAAGGTGTGGATGACATAAATATCTCAAAACATTGAGCAAACCTACCAGTTCCTAGGTGTCTGGCTTTTAGTCTTTACCTGGTAGACTTTAGGATCTAACTTGTTTTTTGAGTCTGTGTGTCTGGCTGTGGCATGGAATCTGTCACCATCCTGTTGTTGTTTGCCATCTAGTATGGGTAACAGCCTTATTGTGTTTATGTATCCCATACACAGCATATCTCCATATGTAGAGTCTCATCAGTGTGACTGCTCATGTTGTTTGAATCTGTCTCAAAGCATTACTGCAGACACAAAACAGTGCCACCAGAATCTGCATTGTCCACAGATTAGCACTGGTCATTAGTATCTGAAATTTAGGTTAATGTTCAATCTCATATTCATGCACAATAATTTAGAGTTTGAAATAGCTGTTTATTTAGTTTTATTAATTATTGTTGTCTTATCTAATTGGCTAGAAGAATCTGGTGAGTAGGGCAAGCAGAGCAGAGAGAAGGACAGTCATATAGAGTGAAAGATGTTTGAATATAGGGAATCCCAAACCAATTGTCAGTGCTGTGGTGAGTTTATTTAAATCAGTAAGAATTTGGAAATCAAAAGATATGGGTCTATTGTCTAATTTATATTTAGGCCAGGCCGTGTTGTAATAAAAGATCGAACAGTGAGGTTTGATATTATCTTGGAGCCTTAATTTCTTTAAGCTTTGAAGTAGACAAGCGGGAGTGGGGAGTGGTAGGGAGTGACAGGGACAGTTTTGGAAGTTTTATTTCCCATCTCAGATGAGAGGGAGAAGGATATAGGAGGAGACTTATAAAGAAGAGAGAAGGAGAAAAGTAAGATGTGTTCTTGAAGGAGTAATTATTATCTTGAAGAATTAGATCTCAGGAGGAGGAGAGCAAGAAGGCAGGGCAGGGGAAGGGGGCATGCAGACCTGAGCGGTTTGGGAGATTAAGCTCAATTTGCCAGGAGTGTGTAAATTACAGTGGCTCAGTGCTTAATGCTTGAGGCAGGGTGCAGCCAGCAGCAGCCAGCACAGAAGCTGAGGCAGGTCCCCTAAGTGCTGAGAGTGGCCGAGGAAATCCAGCGGAGAGAACAAAAAGCGGGGGAGGGGGGGGAGACAGAGGGAAGAAGCGAGTTGGTCCCTCTTTGAGCATGGCCCATCAAGTTTGACAGTGGGAGGAGCAGAAGCTGTCCTAGAAAAAAGAAAGAAAGAAAGAAAGAAAGGAGTTGTGTTTGGCTGATCAAGTATGATAGGCTGTGGGAGGAAGGGCAAGGACCTCCTGTTTGGGAGTGAGAGAGTCCCTAGGCCAGCAAATGGACCCAAAAGGCACAGCTCAGGGTACAGGGCCCGACAAAGAGAGTACTGAGGTGTTGAGAATATATCTTTCTCAAGACCTGGGGAGCATAGAAATGTGTGAGGGGTGTTTCTTGACATGCCGGTAAGGCTTAAATGAGAGCGAGGAAGGGAGACCTCTGAGAGCAAGAGCAGGCCAAGCCAAGGGTGAGATTCACTCCCCAGGGGGGAAAAGGGCGAGGGAATATTTAGAGGACAGAGGGAGAGAGTATGCCTCTGAGAGAATGAGAGCAGGCCAGTGGGAAAGAGTGAGAGAAGGTTTAGAGGAGAGACAGAAGGGTGAGAGAGAAGAGAGATGGAGGGAGAGTACTTCTGAGAGCAAGCCAATTTATGGAAGACACTTAACAAGGGTAGGGGATGAGGAAAGAGGACTGACGCTGAATTGTGGTGGGTGGGAGTGCCTTCACCTGGAAGATGGTCTGGGGCTTCAAAAGGGTCAGTGGCAGCTTGGTGGTCTGGTCAGGGAAAAGGAGGTCTGGCAGCTCAAGAGGGCAACCAGGACCCTCCTATCCAAGTCAAGGCACCAGATGTAAGGTTTGCGAATGACCAAAGACCACGCAGGACCACTCTGAGGCAGGGAAAAAGCTCTTTACTGTGGACCAAGCTGCCGGGCTGTCTCACAGGAAGAGAGAGGGAGAGAGAGAGAGAGAACAGTGTGACTCTGGATAGCTTGTGGTTTTATAGAGTTTTTCCTTTTGGGAGGGGGACACGGAAGACAGGATGGGGAATGCAAAGAACAGCAGGGGCCAAATGGAGAAGCTATATAGTGAGAGGGACAGAGGTCAAATGGCAGAAGAGGAGGTGTCATCAGGAGAAGATCCAGCCTGTCTCTGAGATAAGATCAGCAGGAAACTATGGCTGAGGGCATTGTTAAGTCAGGGGAGTGGGAGTAGGCAATATAAACATCTAAAGATGCATCAATCAGGCTGCTGCTGTTCTCTTCCTTCATTTCCCAAGACTTCTTCTTGGAACTCTTGTCCTATCTAACACATGTGACTCTTGCAAGATTCTGACACCATTTATGAAAAATTAACATACTTGGTCAATCAAAATACTTGCTGCTGTTTTGGTAAAGTGCTGTCACCAATCATTCCACCTGAAAACTTTTCCCTGCAAAGACACTCACAACAACCAATGCCTCACAGAGCTTTTTCCTTTGCAGGTTTAACTTTCGGGGTTTCCGCTGGATGAAAACCATGATCCATACGCTCAAGGAGATTAATGAGAGGAAGGATATTTTGCCCAACCACACTCTGGGCTATCAGATCTTTGACACTTGTTTCGCCATCTCCAAGGCAATGGAGTCAGCTTTGGTATTCCTTACAGGGCAGGAAGAAAACAGGCCTAATTTCAGAAACAGCACTGGAAAATATCTGGCAGGAATTATTGGATCAGGAGGATCATCCTTAACAGTTGCTGCTTCGAGAATTCTAGGGTTATATTATTTACCTCAGGTATCTCAGAATATTGTGCTGGATACTAATTTATAAGTACAAATGGGTGTGTGGAAATTGCTGCAAATAATGAGCTCAGGAGAGGCTGGGCTAAGCTGTAGGAGCAAACAGGGAGGATGGAGGTGGTGTTGCTTCTGGTTACAGTCAGTCACACCCCAGCAAGTGTGAATTCAGGCTTATTTAGAGGTAACTTGAAACTCTTGTCTCCTTGAACTTCTTGCTGTAGCTGGCTGAGCCAGTAGTATGGGTGTTGACAGCTCTCTGGTCAAAATAACTTTGCAGCATTGTGTAAAGCAAATACTGGTTGATTAAGCAGTAGCTGGAACAAAGCACAGGTTTTTATTTTTGTCTCTATTAATGCCCATCATTCATGATCTTAATTGTCACATTCATGTACTAAACTTAGCCTGTGAATTTCACAACATGGATTCTTTCAATTTGGAAATGCTAACTGTACAGATTATTTTAAATTCATAGAGAGTGACACATTTTAAAATAAAAATAGATATTATGAAGAATACTCTTTTAACATTTTATTTTATTGAGAATAAATTTTTAGGAAAATATAAATAAAACTGTAATGCTAAGGATAGATTGCTCAAGTATCAGGATTTATTAAGGTGAATGATACAGATTATTTATGGTACTGAAGTAATTGAGTATCACTTACATAAGATCTCCCTTCTTCCCTTCCTTTTTTTCTTTCTTTTTTTTTTTTTTTTTTTTTTCCTTCCTGGTATTGTGGATTAAATCCAGTCTTGCACATGCATGACCACAGCCTGTGTCTTACATAGTATCTCTTGTAAAGCTCCAAAGGCATATATAGGAAAAGCAAGGCAAGTACTACTGAGAAATAGAAGTAAAAAGAAAGGTGAAGATGAAGAAGCTGGAGAGATGGCTTAGCGGTTGAGCGCTTGCCTGTGAAGCCTAAGGACCCTGGTTCGATGCTTGATTCTCCAGGACCCATGTTAGCCAGATGCACAAGGGGGCGCATGCGTCTGGAGTTCGTTTGCAGTGGCTGGAAGCTCTGGCGTGCCCATTCTCTCACTCTCTCTCGATCTGCCTCTTTCTCTCTCTGACACTCTCACATAAATAAATTTTTAAAAAAATTAAAAATAAAAAGAAAGGTTGAGTGAGTCATTGGAGACCTTAGGTATGGGTTTCATACAGATCATCCAATCTTCTTCTGTTGTGAGCTCTATCTTCTACCAATCACCAATGGGAGTTCAAAGATGTGCTAAAAACCTCTACCTAGACAGATTTTTCTCCCTTACATCCTTTAAAAAATATGAAATATGAAAAGATGCTGCTTTACACTTTCATTATTTATTATTTAATTGCTAAATTGAAAAACTTTAAAATCTGACCACCATTACCCTAAGTTCCTAATGGAGAAACCAAGGTTGAGAAATTCAAGTAACAAGATCTTATATTGATAATAGGTTTAGCAACATTAGAAATCAGGTGTTTTTGCTTCTTAGACAAGATTCTTTCCTACATATACCCACACAATGCTGCTGTGCCCCGGCCAGCGGGGCTTCAATGGGAGCACGGACCCCAGAAAACCTGGAATGAAAGGGACAAGAGACACAAGGAACCGACAGCAAGACAGGAGTCTGATCAAGCTGCCAATTTTAATTTTTCTCAGGGTGCCTCTTATACAGCAGAACAGGGAAGTTTGTCAACAGTTTAGGTATTGCTACAGTTCCGTTTCAATAGGATAAGGTTCCGGCCCCAAAGGCACAAGATGTTTCACAGGATAAGGCCCCAGCCCCAAAGCCATGAGATAACGACTTTCTCATTCTTTATGGGTTACATTATTCTTTTTCCGTGCATGGGTTAACAACTGCAGACCTTGCGACTTTCCAGAACAGACAACTTATTACAAAATGGAGTCATTATTTAAGATGGAGGCACTTTTGCTTTCCTAGTGTCCAGTGGTTCCCCACACTGCTGCCTATGTGGTTCTAAAGAAGAATGTAAATATTAGCTGATGGAAAAATAGGACAAAAGGCCAAGAGAAGAGGAAAGGCTAATCTGGCATTTGTGAAAGAATTGACGACCCTGGAGCTATTGAATTGTAATATAGAATACCATATTGGAGGTGACATGTTAGTAACATGTGATAGGATAAAGTAGAGGTGACATGTTCTTAACTAGAGAGTCAGTGATATAGAAGGTAAGCTTACTATAGAATTATAGTCACATGGTCACCTGATCTCCATTCTTAAGTTATGAAAGGCTATAAGAATACTGTAAGGATGACTAAGTGAGACAAAGGTACATCTTTATTTATCTACTTATGTACATACAAAATGAGAGTGTCTGGTAACTTCACTGGAGGACATTGTTTAAACCTGAGGTTGGAGTAGCACCTTCTATTACCTACCTGTCTCTAGCAAAGTTTTAGGATCTCTGTTGTAGTGTCTGAAACCATTGCCAAGGTTTAATCCAATGAGAAAATACAAAAATGCTGGCAGAGGAAACAATGAAAGAGAAGGTGAGAGAGAAGAATAACAGTAATTGTGTATGTTTATACAGTGAGGCACGCTAGAATATGATCAAGCAGAACTGAGGCTACCAAGTGGATTGGGAGTTGACTCATTTTGTCATCTTCATGCATGAGATGCCAGAGAGCCTAGAACATGAAACCCTGTCTTCAGGAAGCATGAAAGGAATTTAATGACCTCTTGCTTGTACTGTGATTCTACCTGTTAACTCCCTTTGGATGGAGTACAAAGATGATTGAGAAGGCCAATCAAAGTGTTCCCAGTAGAAGGAGGAGTAGACAGTCCCCTTGTCTATAGAAGGATATGAGATAAAGAAATGCTCAGTTTCCTCCCTCACTATAAATATATTCTGAAACTGCATTATTTAATATCTGACCCTTGCTGTGAATATTTTCAATTGCAGGTGGGCTATACTTCCTCTTGCTCAATTCTTAGTGACAAATTCCAGTTCACATCTTATGTTCGCACAGTAGCCAGTGATAAAATCCAGTCTGAGGCCATGGTGAACCTTATCAAGCACTTTGGTTGGGTCTGGGTAGGTGCTATTGCAGCTGATGACGATTATGGAAAATATGGAGTAAAAGCTTTCAAGGAAAAAATGGAGAGTGCCAACCTCTGCATCGCATTCTCTGAAACCATTCCCAAAGTCTACTCTAATGAGAAGATGCAAAAGGCTGTTAATGCCATAAGGAGCTCCACTGCCAAAGTCATCGTGTTGTATGCCTCTGATCTTGACCTCAGTCCTTTTGTGCTGGAAATGGTTCACCACAACATAACTGACAGAACATGGATAGCAAGTGAAGCATGGATTACCTCAGCCCTCATTGCAAGGCCTGAATATTTCCCATATTTTGGTGGAAGCATTGGATTTGCCATACCAAGAGCTGATATACCAGGATTAAAGGAATTTCTTTATGATATCCATCCTAGCAAGGATCCAAACGATGTCTTGACCATTGAGTTCTGGCAAACTGCTTTTAACTGCACCTGGCCCAATAGTAGTGTTCCATACAACATTGACCATAGAATAAATATGACTGGTAAAGAAGACAGGCTGAATTCCATGTCTGATAAGCTCTGTACTGGAGAGGAGAAGTTGGAAGATCTTGAAAATACCTACCTGGATGTGTCTCAGCTGAGAATCACAAACAATGTGAAACAAGCTGTTTACGTCATGGCTTATGCCCTGGATCGTCTGGATCGATGTGAGCATGTCAAAGGGCTCTTTAAAGGTGATTGTGTGCATATACCTGACTTTGAGCCCCAGAAGGTAAGTTGTTGTATCTCATGATATAATGACTATTACCAGTATCTGTATTATTAAAACTACTTGTTTGTCTCTGCACTTAATAGATACAGTTTCTTAAAAAAATATATAGATACAGTTTCTTCAGATCACCACTTAAAGTAATGTTTTACCTGTGTTGCCAAAATGTGTATTTTCAGTCCCTATTTGTTAACAGAATTATCAGATTTGTTGTGAATGAGGGAACCCCTCCCTCATAAAAATGCCTCACACAAGATAGTGGGTGTTTTCTTTACATAAATGAAATTTAAGGGGCTGGAGAGATGGCTTAGCGGTTAAGCACTTGCCTATGAAACCTAAGGACCCTGGTTCGAGGCTCAATTCCCTAGGACCCATGTTAGCCAGATGCACAAGGGGGCACATGCGTCTGGAGTTCGTTTGCAGTGGCTGGAGGCCCTGGCTCGCCCATTCTCTCTCTTTCTCTATCTGCCTCTTTCTCTATATGTCTGTTGCTCTCAAATAAATAAATAAAAATAAACCAAAAAAATTAAAGTAAGGACTCTGGGACTAAAATAGTGACTTACAGACTCAGATTTCTTCTGTTTTGATTGTTCATCACCTATAATAAGGGACTTCACCTTATTATCAAAAATGGCTTCTTGGGCTTTGAACATATTCACATTTTGAGCAGTAAAAAGGAGAAAAGACAAAGACATATGTGTATCTGTAAAGATCATTCCTAAAACTTGTATACATTTCTCCTTAAACACCAGTAGCCACACTTGATTCACATGGTCTTATCTATATTCAAGCAAAATTGGAAGTGCAGGAGGGGGCACACATGGACATGAATATCAGGACATGAAGAATATGGAGGTCTATCTGGGATCCTGGCTTCCACATTTCCAGTGCTTAATGTCACATCATACAACTTATCTTGGGACATAGTAGCCTGAGTGGTCTTGCCAAGGATGCACAGCTTAGCCCAAATACTTTCCTATATGTGCCTCCCCTATAGCCTGCAAAAATTAAAGCATAAACAACATCCTTTTGTGGCACTCAGCCTTCCAAGGTGCTCCATCAGTGCTTACGATTATGCCATTTTCTCCCTTCTCTGACCTTCATTCTCTGACAACACTGTCATGCTCAATAGATCCCACAGTGGCTGTGGTCATTGCATCTCCACTTTTCCTTTTTTTTTTTTTTTTTTTTTTTTTTGAGGTAAGGTCTCACTCTAGACTGATCTGGGATTCACTATATAGTCTGAAGGTGGCCTCAAACTCAGAGATCCTCTGCCCCCTGAGTGCTGGGATTAAAGGCATCTGCCACCATGCCTGGCTTTTACTTTTGTTTTCAAATTGATTGCCCATTGCAATCAGTCTTGCATCTTCTTTTTTTTTGTTGTTTTTTTTTTTTTTTGGTGTTTTTTTTTTTTGAGGTAAGGTCTCACTCTAGCCCAGGCTGACCCTAGAATTCACTCTGTAGTCTCAGGCTGGCCTCAAACTCATAGTGATCCTCCTACCTCTGACTCCCAAGTGCTGGGATTAAAGGTGTGTGCCATCATGCCCAACCCTCAGTCTTGCATCTTCTTAGTCTCTCCCAATATGCAGAAGTTCTTTGTTCTTTGTTTGCTTTATTTATTTATTTATTTATTTATTTATTTATTTATTTATTTATTTATGTGACAGAGAAAGAGGGAGAGAGAAAGAATGGGTGTGCCAGGGCCTCCAGCCACTACAAAGGAACTCCAGACACATGCACCCCCTTGTGCATCTGGCTAACATGGGTCCTGGGAAATCGAACCTTGGGTCCTTCAGCTTTGCAGGCAAACGCTTTAACTGCTAAGCCATCCCTCCAGCCCCCTTGTTTGCTTTTTCATGACTGGTGCTTGTAATCATGATTAAGCTAAATTCATGTATTTTTTGCAAGAAAAACAGAAAAGTAATATTGTGTTCTTCTCAATATCACATATCAAACGTCATATAAAAATTATCTCTGATTATTGGTGATACTAACTTTGGTTGCTTAATCAAAATGATGTCACTATTTTTCTCCATAAAATAACCACTTTTCCTTTTGGATATAACAATTAACTTATAGGACCCAAGTGTGGTGGTGCATGCCTGAAATCTCAGCACTAGGAAGTCTGAGACAGAAGATTGTCATTAGTTCTATACCAGGTTAGGCTACATAGTATGTTCCAGACCAGGCTAAGATATTTTTGGTCACAAAAAATGGTAATAATAATATTATTGGACAATATTTTGAGTCTCTGAAAATGCCTAGGTTTCTAACATACTCTTTTTCCACCAATTTTAGCATCCATTGATATTTATTCTTGTCTGAAATAACTATTACTATGTTATTTTTTAAAAAATAATTTTTAATTTTCCTCATTACACCTCATTAGTTGGAATTCTATGCATCCTCCACTGATTTATTGATATCAAGATGGACTCAGGGATATATTTATTCTATGAATGGTAGCCTATAGTTATCTTTATGTATTTTGTTGCTTAGATTTTGCAGATTTTGACCATTGGGAGCCATTTTTTATGTTGAGAATTTTAACACATGAACACACACAGCAATTTTATCATGTTCCCATACCATATCCTCTTTAAAAAAAAAATATTTTATCTTTTTACCTATTTTACATATAGAGAGGGCCTCTTGCCACTGCAAACAAACTCCAGACACATGTGCTACCTTGAGCATCTGGCTTACATGGGTCCTGGGGAATTGAACCTGGGTCCTTTGGCTTTACAGGCAAGCACCTTAACTGCTAAGCCATATGTCCCCATCTTTTGTCCCCTCTTCCCAAACCTCTGTCCTCTGAGGACCTTCTTCATTGAAGGTAGTCCTCCTCTTTGTTGTTGTCTCTTTCCTTTTGTCCTCCTCTGTCCTCCATATCAAAATGTTGGTGGACTCAAAACAACACTGGTCTTCTGTGGGTGTCAGTAATCACTGTGGAGTCATGAATGCATCACTTAGTTCATATAAGGAGAACAGTGGCCCAAAGTATGCTTTTTCACCCTGTAGCTCCCACATTCTTTCTGCCCCCTCTTCTGCAATGTTCCCTGAGCCTTGGAAAGTATGATAGAAATTTCCTTTAGTTTTGGCCTCTCCACAGCCTCTTGTTTTCTGCTTTGATGAGTTTTGAGTCTCCTCAGTGTCTACACCATCTCCACAGAGAAAGTTCTATGACTAGCAATGAGAGCAACACTCATATTTGTCCTGCTACCTTCTCTGCAATGTTCCCTGAGCCTTGGAAGGTGTGATAGAAGTGACTTGTCCAGGGATAATCACTGGACATTTCTCTTCATGTCATTTTGATGAGTCTAGGGTCTCCCTGGCGTTTAACACTATCTGTACAAAGAAGGTTCTCTAACATACACACTTAGAAGGCTTTTTTGTGACTATATCATTTCTGTGTATCTAAAGAACACTGGAAGCTTTCCTCTGGGGTCTATGACCTTCCAAACCATAAGCTTTTGACTCCATTTCTCAATACCAGGCATGAATTCCCTCCCATTGATCAGGGTCTCATGTTCAATCAGAGATCAGTTGATTACCCCCATAAGTTATGTTAATTCCCATAATAATTGTACCCATGGGTGCATCTTGTCTGGGTGGTTGATTTTGTTACTTGAAGAATCCACTGCTTGTTCACTCTATAGATGACTTTTCCCCCCAGCAGTTCATAGTGACTTCCCAGCACTACGACAAATTTCTGGCAGACAAATGGCTCCCTCTCAATTGCAGCTTGACTTCTCAGGGCCCTACAACCACAGCTTATGGTGTTTTCAGCAATAGAGTTCTACCATCTAGTTCTGATGGGTAACCAAATACTTTGGCAATGGTCTGCATTGCTTTGGGGGCCTTATGGACTCCCTGACAAATCACTCACTATGAGGTAAGGAGTGGCCTATCTCTGGCACTGGGATTTACCTGCAAAAAAAAAAGGGGGGGGGCTTTACCTCAGCAGGGCACTTCTGCTCAAACTCTATCTATCTATATATCTATCATCTATCTATCTGTTTGCATGTGTTTTCATTAGCTAACAATATTCATATTGTCTTTAGTTTTGGATATCCCTCTTCATCCTTTCCCTCTCTTTCTTCTGTTGTCCCTTAGGTCCTTCAACAGCTGTATTCTTTTCCTCCACTTGCCTAAGATCACCTCCCTCAGTCCCTCCACACTGCCGTCTCCAATCTTCATTCTAGCTTCCTGACCACTGCTATGGACACAAACAAATCTAATTATTCCAAGCTGGGATCCACAAATGAGAGAGAACATGCTGCATTTTCTTTCTGGTCCTGAGTTACCTCATTCAGTACAATTTGCATTGGCTCTTGTATACTTTTCATGTAGTTCTATAATTTCTGATATTGTCTTCACTTTCTGAAACCCCATGACATTATAGGCTCATCTTATATATTTTCTGTTCAATCTCCATGGAGTCTAGTTTCTCCACAGGGTCCTGTTTCCAGTTACTAGTGAATAGAATTTAGAAAACAAGCAAGATCTGAGTGGTAGGTGTTCATTGGTACTAAGAAGGTTGTGTTAAATAAAAGATGAGAAATTAAGCTATATTTTAGTTGTCAAGGAAGAATTTCTTCATTTTAAAAGAAGTCCTTTGCATACCATTTTTGTAATATAAAGACTTCTGTCATATGGTAAATAGTATTCTTGTTTTGTTTTGTTTTGTTTTTTTGAGGTAGGGGCTCACTCTAGCCCAGGCTGACCTGGAATTCACTATGTAGTCACAGGGTGGCCTCAAACTCATGGCAATCCTCCTACCTCTGTCTCCCAAGTGCTAGGATTAAAGGTATGCACTACCACACTCATCCATAAATAATATTCTTTAACATAATATTTGAAAATTGTAATAGTAAATTTAAATTTGTCCAAGAGAAACAATAACTAAAGGTGAAAAAGGTTTTTAAGTACAGTTCAAGGTGAAAGGAGGAAAGATAGTCCATACCAAGGTCCATTCTCCTTATACAGACCCACATGTCAGCAAGACAAAACCATAAAAAGGAGGACTTCACACTTAATATAGAAACTTAAGAAATTCTGACAAATGTTCTCACTATTTATCCTGGAACTCAGGATCCTCCTGCATCAGCCACTTGAGTGCTAGGATTACAGTCAAGCACCACCATGCCCATTTAAAACTTTTAAATTCCTTTCTTAAAATATTTTTATTTTTATTTATTTATTTGAGAGAGAGAAGGAGGCAGAAACAGTGGGACAGAGTAAGAGAAAGAGAGAATGGGTGTGCCAGGGTATCAGCCACTGCAAACAAACTCCAGATGCATGCACCATCTTGTGCATCTGGCTTACATGGGTCCTGGGGAATCTAACCTGAGTCCTTTGCAGAGAAGTGCCTTTACTGCTAAGCCATCTCTCCAGCCCTTAAATTTCTTTCTTTTTTTTTTTTTTTCTTTGGTGTTTCGAGGTAGGGTCTCTAGCCCAGGATGACCTGGAATTTACTCTGTATTCTCAAGTTGGCCTCGAACTCATGGCGATCCTCCTACCTCTGCCTCCCGAGTGCTGGGATTAAAGGCATACACCACCACGCCAGGCTTAAATTCCTTTTTAATTAACATATTACTTACACACAATAATGTATTTAATTATGACAGTTTCAATTTATAATGTATTCTGATAATATTCATTCCTTATTACTCACTCTTACTCCCTTCTCACTACAGTTGATCCCTTTTCTCTTCCCAGCTTGTGTCCTTCATAATTAATTAATTTTGTGAGCCAGTGAGTTTAATTACATTTATTTACAGTTGCATGGGTGAGGGGTTATTTACATGAGCACAGAAGACTTATCTGTGGCTATACCACGGAGATAAATGTCTCTCCCTCCTTCCGTCCCTCCCTCCCTCAGCAACTATTGACTTCTTATAGATTCTTAGTGAAGGGTAGGGCCTCATGAACCCCTCTCCTCTAAAAACCATTAAATGCCTCTAAATCTCCAGGGAATGGTGGAGCCTTGTAAGCTCCTCCTGAAACTCTGATGGAATATTAAAGGACCCAATCTTATGCAGGTCTTGTGTAGGTAACCTATAGCTACTGAGAATTCGAGAGTAGATAGCAGCCATATCAAGTCTAGGAGATAGTGTTGTACATTTCACACCTACCCCTGGCTCATACATTCTTTTGGTCCCCTGTTCTCTCATGTTCCCTAAGATTTGAAAGCAGTGATATCAGTTTCCCATTTAGGGCTAAGTATTGACCAGTCACTTATTCTTAGCACTTTGACCAGTTATGACTCTCTTGAGTAACTACTGCTCACTGCAAAAAAAAAAAAAGAAGCTTCTCTGACCAAACCTATGACTATAATAGATTTAGAAGGCTATCTGAAAGGCACATCATATCAATTCTGTGAAACAAGAGCAGTAGCTTCCCCACTAAGGCCTACAACCTCCCTAGCATTGGGCTTTTGGCCAGATTTACAGTACCAGACATGCATTCCCTCCTGTAGGGTGGGTCTCAAATCCAATTACAAAGTGGTTACCCCTCTAACAGCCATGCCACTATTGCACCAATGGACAGGCACATCTTGCCTAACATGTCAATAGTATAACATGTAGAGTCAACAGCTGAGAAACACTGTTCTCCACCAGCAGCCTAAACAATACTTTCTGAAATAATGACAACTATCCACCAAGTAGGAAGCTTATAGCTCAGTTCAGCTTGATTTCTGTATGTCCTGCAACTGAAACTTATAATGTCATCAATAGTAGGATCTTACCATATAGTTCTGGTGGGCACCAACAGAAGTAGCAATAGCCTGTATTGTCTTGGGGGCCTCAGAGGTCTCCCTGGCCAGCAACTTATAGGGAAGTAGCCCACTCCTGGCACTGGGATTTTCATTTAACAACCTTAAGGTTTCTGGGAGCAGCATTATTGACCTATGCAGGGTATCTTCATTCAAACTCTTTAGTTTATTTTATTGTTTTATTTCTCAATTAGCTTACAGAGTAGAAAGTTTTCTTATGATGTTTTCTTTTTCAATAGTTTATTTATTAATTTATTTATTTATGAGAGAGAGAGAAAGAAAATGAGGCAGACAGAGAGTGTTAATGGGCACACCAGAGCTGTTAGCCACTACAAAGGAACCACCTTGTGCATCTGGCTTATGTGGGTTCTGGGGAATAAAACATGGGTCCTTAGGCTTTGCTAGCAAGTTCCTTAACTGCTAAGCCATCTTTCCAGCCCTCCTTATGATTTTTTTCCTACTTGCTTAGCTTCATTTGCTCCTTACTCCTACCTCTTCCTTTTCCCCATCTCCTTTCCCCCAATCCCTGCATAAACCTTCCCAGCTCTAGCATTCTCCCTGTACTTTCTAAATTCTTCAGCCATATCTGGTGATGGGGATATGTTGTCCTACTATTTAATGATGCTAAGGAAATAGAATTATAAGAAAGTTGTCCTAGGAATTGGTCAGGGTCGGAACTTCAAACATTTCCTCCTTAACGCTTTTGGCTAGGAAAAAAAATAAAATCCTCTCCTGACTTGATAATAAACACCACACTTTTGTAAACTCTGTTGTCTCTTTGGATTGAGACAAGTAGATAGTAAAAGGAGCACAGAATGGATAAGATGGCAGGTGACCAGAAGTGGTCCTAGAGGTGATAGTGACTGTCATATTTCTTTGGTATATTCACTCAATGAAGGTTTTGGGGTATATAACTTTAACCTCCAAGGCAAAGGTATGGAGGAATAATTGTTAGGGGGTTGGCAGAGAAAGAAAATAATGCTTACTAACTATATGCCATGTTTCAAGGTCATGCGCCAAGAGGACTTCAGATCATCAGATAGGCTTTTCCTACCAGGTTGTGCAGCCTTACTTGTCTGTGGAGGGTTGCTGACTACACTAGGTTCTTCAGTTAGAAAATATGAGTGCAGTCTGTGGTGTTGATGAAAGCCAAAGGCTTTCCCTATGCACCCTATGCACAGGGTTACATTTACACTGAAGAAATAATGCTCTTGCCTAGCTAAAATTGATGGGACGAGGCAAGAGTACAGTAGACTTGGTTTCTCAAATGACTCCTGTTGTTGTCAATAGCCTATGCTGTAGGCACTGTTGTGCCCTAGGCATAGCTTCTTCTATACACTCTCATCCCTGAAGCACTGTGGAACTTAAATATACAGAGGCTTAGAATTTGCTTGTCAGGCAAATTCCTACTAATCTTCTCTTAAGCCTCGTTCAGGTGACCACTTCCTGGGAAATCAAAAATTTTCAATTTTCCTTAGGAAGTTAGCCATTGCCTCACCTAAGCCATTTAACATTCTTTCCATATAGCAACATGGACTATATTGTATTTGACTGTTAATGCCTGTTTGTCTAGTGAGCTTTGCAAAGGCAGGAAATAGATCATTTTCACCTTCACATCCCTAGAATCTGATACCCAGGGAAAAGAGAGGTGTGGGGTATGGATTATGCTGATAAGTGCCAATAATCCAGAAATGAGGTTAAAATATTTTCCTTTCCTTTGATACAGAGATATTAAGCCTATTTGTCATGACTGTGCAGTATAAACCAGTGATGTTCTAATAAAAGCATACAATTTTTTAAAAATTTTTTTATGAGAAAGAGAGAAAATTGGCACACCAGGGCCTCCAGCCCCTGCAATCAAACTCCACATGAACATGTGTGACTTTATGCATGTACCACCTTGTGCAGCTGGCTTACATGGGATCTGGGGAGTTGAACATGGGTCCTTAGGCTTCACAGGTGCACCTTAACTGCTAAACCATCTCTCTAGCCCCAGAGCATACAATTTTAATATCTTCCAAGTTAAAATGAAATTTTCTAATGGCCAAATTTAAGAAGAAATGAAAAATAAGGTTTAATCATGACTAAAATACTATATAATGTATTTTCTTAATATTTGACTTATTTGATAGACAAAGAGGCAGATGAAAGAGATAGAGAGAATGGGCATGCCAGGGCCTCCAGCCACTGCAAACAAACTTCAGACACTTGTGCCTCCTTGTGCATCTGGCTTTACGTGAATTCTGGGAAATCAGACCTGTGTCCTTTGGCTTTGCCATTAAGTGCCTTAACCACTAAGCAACTTTGCAGCTCCTTTTTTTCTCTTACTTTCTAGCTATTGGCATATTTGAAGAATGCGAAATTTCCAACCCATGATGGAAATAAAATAGAGCTTGATGACAGTGGAGATGTGATAATTGGACACTATGATATCCTCAATTGGCAACTAGATGACAAAGGAGAAATTACCTTTGTCAATGTTGGAAAATATACATTTGAAAGTTCCAATTTTGAACTCATTCTCAAAAAGAATTCCACGATATTTTGGAACACTGAATCTTCAAGGGTTAGTTGCTCTGACATATTTTTTTTTTGTCTATATAAAGAGGGAAAGGTACATTTTTATGTTATTTCAGGTATCAATGGAATATTAAATATCTAGAGTTGTTCCAAAGTTCAACATCAATTTTATTTATTTATTTATTTATTTATTTATTTATTTATTTATTTATTTAATTTTAGGTAGAGTTTCACTCTAGTCCAGGCTGACCTGGAATTCACTATGTAGTCTCAGGGTGACATGCATCACCAGGCTATGAAAATATGTGCTTTTTGCTCTTTAAAGAAAATATTCCTTTTTTATGGTTTTTCGAGGTAGGGTCTTGCTCCAGCCCAGGCTGACCTGGAATTCACTATGTAATCTCAGAGTGGCCTCGAACTCACAGTGATCTTCCTACCTCTGCCTCCCAAGTGCTGGGATTAAAGGTGTATGCCACCATACCTGCCTAAAGAATATGTTCCTTGAAATTAAGATGTAAACTGTTTGCAAATATTATATTTATCATGGATTTCAAAGTGCACATCTATGTAGAAAATAAAAATACCAAGCAAGAGGCCAGGGATGATGGCTCAGTCAGTAAAGTACTTGCCACAAAGCATGAGGACGTGTTCAGATTCCCAGCACCTGTGTAAGTGCCGGCTGGTGCATCTGCAACTTGTAAACCCAGAACTTTAGAGACACAGACAAGGGATCCCTGGGAGAAGCAGGTTAGCTATATTAGTTGAATCAGTGAACACAGGGTTCAAGTGAGACACCCTACCTCAGGTTTTATGCATGTGTATCCACATACACATATGACCATATACATATGAACACACACACACACACACACACACACCAATCACACAAACAAAAAAATACAAAAGAAGGCCTTTGTTTAGTACACAAAGTTTTTTAACGAGAAAATATGCCCAGACTATGCCTTTTCCACATTTTCTTTTTGCCTCCCTACTATTCATGACAGATCTTTGATGAATGCTGTTAGGATACCTTTACTGAGAAGAAATAATTTCAGGCTTTCAATATGATTATTGGGGTCACATGTCCCACCCAAACCAGAACAGACTTGTCAAATTGTGCCACCCCCTAGAGGCTCATGGGAAAGGATCCTGATGTGGATCAGTTCTCACTGGACTTTCCATATCATTCTGCCTTTACCCTTCATCATTGTCCAGGAATACTGGGTTAAACGCTCTTTAAATAGGAAATACAAATGAGAAACCTTCACAAGTAGATGAGACTTTAGGCTTTGTTATATCTACTACGTTTGTCTTTTGCTAGAGTCCGCTGTCTGTATGTACCCACGTGTGTCCTCCTGGAACTCGGAAGGGGATTCGTCATGGGGAACCTATATGCTGCTTTGATTGTATCCCATGTGCAGATGGATACGTGTCAGAGAAACCAGGTAGGGATAATTATTTTCTCATGGATATTAAAATTCAGTTAGAGGGCTGAAGAGATGACTTATCAGTTAAGGCACTTGCCTGAGAAGCCTAAGAACTCCTGTTCAAATCCTTCAGATACTATGTATAGCCAAATGCAACAGTGAGGCAAGCATGCAATGCCAGGCATTCCCACAAAGGGCACATGCGTCTGGAGTTAGTTCACAGTGGCTGAAAGGCCCTGGCACACCCATTCTCTCTCTTTCTCTCTCTCTGTCTCAAAAAAAAATTTTTTTTAATTCAATGAGATTAAATACATGTAGGCAAAGACGTTCTTAGAAACCATTACAAAAAGCTAACTACACGAGACCTTCATAATAGGAGGAAAAGATGATATCAAAATGAAAGAGAGACTAATTGAGAGGGGAGGGGATATGATGGAGGGTGGATTTGTGAGAGGGAACGTGGAGGGAGGGAATTATCATGGCTTCTTGTTTATAATTATGGAAGCTGCCAATAAAAAGATTTGAAAAAGTGTACACAGGGCTGGAGGGATGGATTAGCAATTAAGGTGCTTGCCTGCAAAGCCAAAATACCCATGTTCAATTCCCCAAGGCCCATGTAAGCCAGATGCACAAAGTGCCACATGCATCTGGAGGTCATTTGCAACAGCTAGAGACCCTGGCGCACCCATTCTCTCCTCTCTCTCTCTCTCTCTCTCTCTCTCTCTCTCTCTCTTAAATAAAAATAAAAATAACAAAATAACAAAATTCAAAAAGTGTAAGCGCCGGGTGTAGTGGTGCACGCCTTTAATCCCAGCGCTTGGGAGGCAGAGGTAGAAGGATCACTGTGAGTTTGAGGCCACCCTGAGACTACATAGTGAATTCCTGGTCAGCGTGGTCCAGGGTGAAACCCTACCTTGAAAATAAAAAAGTGTAAGCAACATGTAATGAAAATCAAGTATGTCTATAAAGTAATTGACTATTCTGTGCAGTACGAATTAAAATCTAGTATTTGTTTTCAATTTTAAAGTGCCTACAGTGGGGAAAGCCCTATAACCATGAAGATAATGAGACAAATACCAAAAATACATAAATTGTGATATGAATAAATTCATAAGGATTTCACATTATGTGTTCTGAAATAGACTAAACATAAGCTATGCTCATAACTGGGAAAAGGTGACTTATGGTTCTATTTTACTGAAATATCTCTGTGTAGAATTATTGGATCTGGAATTTCATCAAATTGGCTTAAGATATTAAGTATTCAAAGTCTGTAGCACACATGACTTGTGTAGCTGCTACTGCAGAACTCTTCATTATAGCCGGCCAGAGTGCTGCTCTCCATGAGCTAAATTGTTAGTATGTTCCCTGGCCTCAGTTCTCTGAAATGGGTTTACTTCTACTTCTTCTTTCTTTACAAGATGACACAATTAGACTTCTCTTTTGTCAGGTGACCTTTAAGAACAATCCACTTAAAAAAAAAAAAAAAACTGTTGGGCACAGTGGTGCATGCCTTTAATCTCATCATTCCCAAGGCAGAAGTAGGAAGGTCACCCCTAGTTTGAGGCCACCCTGAGACTACATAATGAATTATTCCATGTCATCTTGAGCTAGAGTGAGATCCTACCTTGAAAAAACAAAGCCTATAAAATGGTCCCAAAAGAAAAAAAAAAAAATGACACTATGACCTGAACAAATCTCTGGCATCAAGTGTGCCAATCTCTGCAGAGAATTCTAGACAAGTCCAGTTCAACAGAATGATTAGAAGAAAATTCTAATCTTACTTGAAACATTGAAGGAATATCCAAGAGGTCAATTTTGTCATAAACTTATCTCCAATAGCATTCTTTTTAGGCAAGACTAACAGACTGGCTTTTTTTTTTTTTTTTTTTTTTTTTTAATGAGAAAGAGAGAGAACTAAAAGAGGGAGAGAATTGGCACACCATAGCCTCCAGCGACTATAACGGAACTCCAGATGCATGTGCCACCTAGTGCACATGTGCGACCTTGCACACTTAGGTCATCTTGTACGTCTGGCTTACATGGGAGAATCGAACATGAGCCTTTAGGCTTAGCAGACAAGCGGCTTAACTACTAAGCCATCTCACTAGCCCTCCAGTACCATTTTTGTATATGCCAATAATTTCCCTTAGAGCCTCCATCCAGACAGACACCTCAAACCTTTCTTAGTCTCAGGTAACATGGTTATTGATTTTGTTTCCCTTCCTGTTCTCAGTTCTTACTGCCTACCCCTCAAATCTGCATCTGAAAGCATGGAATTTTTAAGGGCAAATGCAAATTTGAGGGGATTTTTTTTTTCTGGAAGACTGAAAACACTAAACATTATCTGCCTTATCATGGTCACAATCCACTTAATTGTTTCACCTTGGTAGTTCCAATTTTCTCATTTGTGGATTATTCTGGGGTTTGCAAGAAAACACACCTCTATCCTGGATAGATAGTTGAAGAAGAAAGAAACATTTTGCTGGGAAAAGACCAATGGAGGAAAAGCTGAAATTGAGGAGAAACAATAAATTCCTAAAATTGAAAATAACTGTCAAACTATGCTGCCATCTGCACAATCGAAGGCCAATGTTATCATTTCTATTATATGGATTATACATAACAGATTTCTAGTTCTTTGCTCAAAGGTATTTGACTAGTACGGGCTATTGACAGTTAAAAGGGATACCTGCATGCTCTATTCTTTTTCAATAGGTCAAAGAGAGTGTGATCAGTGTGGCGAAGACTACTGGTCTAATGCACAAAAGAGCAAGTGTGTGCTGAAGGAGGTGGAATTCCTTGCTTATGACGAGGCCCTGGGGTTCACCCTTGTTATCCTCTCCACCTTTGGGGCCCTTGTGGTGTTGGCAGTCACAGTAGTGTATGTGATCTATAGGCACACTCCACTGGTGAATGCCAATGACAGGGTGCTGAGCTTTCTCATCCAGATGTCTCTTGTTATCACGATGCTGTCGTCTATGCTGTTCATTGGCAAACCGTACAACTGGTCCTGCATGGCCCGCCAGGTCACTCTGGCACTGGGATTCACTCTTTGCCTGTCTTCCATTCTTGGAAAGACAATTTCACTGTTTTTTGCCTACAGGATTTCCGTATCCAAAACCAGATTTACATCCATGCACCCCCTTTTCCGAAAAGTCATTGTGCTAATCTCTGTTCTGGCTCAGATTGGCATATGTGTGGCTTACCTGGTGTTGGAGCCACCACGGGTATACAAGAACATGGAGTCTCAAAACATAAAGATTATTTTTGAGTGCAATGAGGGTTCTGTGGAGTTCTTGTGCATCATATTTGGGGTTGATGTTCTCCTGGCCTTACTGTGCTTTCTTACAACCTTTGTGGCTCGCCAGCTGCCAGATAATTATTATGAAGGAAAATGCATCACTTTTGGGATGCTGGTCTTTTTCATCGTCTGGATCTCATTTGTCCCTGCTTACCTCAGCACCAAAGGCAAATTCAAAGTGGCTGTGGAAATATTTGCCATTTTGGCATCCAGCTATGGTTTGTTAGGCTGTGTATTTGCTCCCAAGTGCTTCATTATTTTGCTGAGGCCAAAGAGGAACACTGAAGAAACTGTTGGTGGAAGAGTCCCCACTGTCGACAGGAGCATCCAGCTGACTTCAGCTTCTGTGAGCAGTGAGCTTAACAACACCACTGTGTCCACTGTCCTGGATGACTAGAGCTATGCTTTACAAGTGTCCTTCAGAGCTGTAATGGTGACAGGGCTCAACATTTGGACTTTTCTTGTTTCTGAAGCAGCTTTCTGACACTTGGGGAAGGGTTGAAGTTTTGGGTTCTGGCTGGGTGTGTTTAGCCTGGGCTTGTATACCTCTTGCTATTGAAATTGAAAACTATTATATTCAAACATTGGCATTTTAGAGTAGAGAATATGATAGACACAAGTTATCTAAAATGAAAGCAAAATGAATCTTGAATGTGTTTTTTTCTTAAATAATGACCATCTGATTTAAATTTCTACACTTAAACAAAATGATGTAGCAAGAACCAAGAGATATTTTGCTTTACATCCAATTTATGTTTGTTTGAAATAAATAGATTTTCTCTTCCAGATAAGAAATATAGCTTATATGCCTTCCCTTGGAGCAGGAGCTTCAAAGAATTCTTGAAAGATAATAATATTTTTTTAAAGGACCCTGGCATATAAACCATGTTGACAGAATTGAGATATTGACAACACTGAGTTTCTTCTTAAGTTCTTAATGGAAATGTCAACATTTTTCTGAGGAAAGGCTCTTATCATCTTCCCTAGGCCTTCATGGAGGAGAATAAGTGCAAAGTATGTTAGTTGCGAAACTTTCCTCTGAGAAATAAAAACAAAGGGAACTAAGATGTCAGTAGAAAGTTATGTTGAATCTATAGTAAAGATATTGAGGGTTGGAGAGATGGCTTAGCGGTTAAGCCACTTGCCTGTGAAGCCTAAGGACTCATGTTTGACTCTGCAGGTCCCACATGAGCCAGACACTGTGACACAAGTGCTCAAGGTTGCACTTGTGCACAAGGGGGTGCTCACATCTGGAATTTGATTACAGTGGCTGGAGGCCTTGGAGTGCCAACTCTCTCTCTCTCTCTGTCTCTTCACCCCCTCTTTAAAAAGGCCAGTCTGCTGGGCGTAGTGGCGCACGCTTTTAATCCCAGCACTTGGGAGGCAGAGGTAGGAGGATCACCGTGAGTTTGAGGCCACCCTGAGACTACATAGTGAATTTTAGGTCAGCCTGAGCTGGAGTGAGACCCTACCTCACAAAACCAAAAAAAAAAAAAAAAAGATATTGATTATAGTGAAAGACACAATTTCCCTAAAGCAGGAAATATAATGCAAGGGTTTTTTGATAAATTCAATGATAGATATTTGCCTTGTAGATATGCAGTTACTTTAAATTGAACTCCTTTGTGGAAAGGTTATAAAAATGTGTTAAATCTCCTACCCATAGAACTTTACAAGTAGTCTAAATGTATTTATGTGCACATGAGTGAAGTATGTCGAAAATGAAAATTATAGAAATGCTGGTAACCTAAAACTGCATGTGTATTTTTATTCCAGAAAGCCAAAGCCATCAGAAAGTAAGTGTTCTTCTTCAAGAGAGTTTAATCATGTTTGTGAATCTCAATTAACCAAACTAGGTGGACATTCATGTAGGCATATCAGAGCAAAACATAGAACCAGGATGCCTAATCTTGGCAGAATAAGTCAGAAATTTATTTACTGAATTTTAAAGAATAACCATTCCAAATCACATATAAGAAATGAGCCTCCTAAAATTTAATAAGCTAATATCCAGTTAGTAAATTCAAAAATCATCAGATTCATTGAAAGGAAAATGCACGGTTATTTTCTGAACAAATAAATATTCACCTGTCCATCTTTCTTTCTTTCTTTTTTGTTTTTGTTTTTGTTTTTGTTTTTGTTTTTTCGAGGTAGGATCTCACTGTAACCCAGGTTGACCTGGAATTCACTATGGAGTCTCAGAGTGGCCTCGAACTCACAGCGATCCTCCTACCTCTGCCTCTCGAGTGCTGGGATTAAAGGCGTGCGCCACCATGCCCGGCTCTCACCTGTACATCTTTCAATGCTCCGATATGCTTTGCCCCACAGCCCTTACAATCATTAGGTGAATTCTGTGTGTGAAGGTGGGGAAACTGCTTTCTTTGATTATTCATTCATTGATTCCATTTGTTTATTTATTTGGCCCTTCTTTCACATGGTCTATACTTCGGAGAGATACTTTTTGTCAAAATATAGAGCAATAGAAAAATGGAAATGAAAATCTTCAAGTCAGTTTCATTTTCATTTATCTATTCAGCTTTAGCATTATTGGTAAAACTGTCATTAGATTTGTGTTCTTTGCAATTATCTTTTCTTATCAACAGTAGGTTCAGGAAATTAGAGAAAATAAATATTATCAAGTACAAAATATCAATTGCACCTTCACACACAATAGTAACATTTTCTTGAGAAATTATAATTTTAAGGTACAACTTTTATCTAAAATAGTCTGAAGCCATTCCTTGTTGATTTAACACACATGTATTGTTGTAGAATTGACTTTGTAAGAGAATCTCATCTAGAATTTGGGAGTAGTGCGTGTGGTACTGTAGGGAAGCACTTGTTTGTAACTCATGCTGGGGTTTGAGGAGCTGTTTAGAATTAATTTCTGGTATTTCCTCAAATTTCTGTACTTGCTATCTTGAGAAGCAGCCTGAGATTAATTTCATTATAGAAAATTTGCAAAGTAATATCTTACTGAGGACTGACATATGCATATGTAGGACTGAGCTTTTTTTGGTAAAAGAAATGTTTTTGGCATAGGCTACTTAAACCCAAGCAAGAGCAGTTCCACACTAACTAATCTTGTTAGCTAATTCCCTTCTACTTAATTTAGGCAAGAAAATTCAAATGTACTAACAAAATGTTAAGACATTCCAACTGCCAAATGAATCTCCTTAAAACATAGCTCTAGTCTCATTCTTTTTCTGCTCCTTAAGTCCCAATGGCTCTCCATTATGAATGAACAAAGATGAATTAGCTACCTGAGCCTGACATTAATGATCCTTCACACTGTTTTTATTTTCAGCTCTGTCACCATATATCTTTTACCCACATCATTTTCACACAGCTCAACTGCTTGCCTTCAGTTTCTGGAACCCACCTCTCATTGACTTATTCTATGTTGCTCACCTTCCCCTTTTTCCTTTAATACTTTAGTAATATTTCAACCACTAATCTATCCATACATCCATTTATTGATCCATCTTTAATGTATACCAGATTCAAGATTAGGCATAGACATTTTGCATAGACAAGGTATTATTCCCCTATCTCCACCTGCTTGACAACTTTTGGGTGATAGATAATAAACTTACAATTACCCTATAATGTATTGAGAGTGGGTCAGGTAGCTCTTTTATGCAGTTAGGGTGACTGGGCCCCTGAAAGAAAGAAACAGGAATGTCTTTGGGTCTGTCCTTGCAGTCTGCACTTGCTAGAGATCAAAGAATGATCTGGATTCTTATCTCTTCCCTACAGGAAATATGTTTTTCCACAAATAACTTGAGCCCCTTCTGGGAGATCAGTCCCCTTTCCATTGTGGTTGGTCAAGTTCGGCCCTCAGAACTTGGAGTCATGGCTAGCCTCTTCTTGAGACAGGGACTAGACCAGACCAATCACCCCTTACTCTGGTTCACCTGAGCTGGAAGGTAAAGACCACCACCAACAGGTTATAAATATGTTTGCAAGGAGAGAACAAGGTCTCTGACGTGCCTGACCACTTGGAAACCTCCAGCTGCTGGCAAGTTTTCCCTTGGCTCAGCCTGTCTGTCTGCTCGGCCCACGCAGGCTGAGCTGAGGGGAGAGCCCCGAAACCCCTACTTTCCACATGGGCTCTTTCTCCACATGGCAAGAGCTCTTTGAACTTTCTTTTCTGTCCTTTCCATGTTTTTTCTAGGCCCACCACATGGGGTCTCAAGCCACATGGGTATCTTTCTTTGGTTCTGTACTTCCCTAAATAAATATAATAATTTAATCATTATCCTCAGACCATTTGTTCAATTCTTTGATTAAAATTAGACATGAACCTAAGGTTTAAGGTTCAAGGACTTTCCTAAAGCCTTAGCACCCTGTTACAGTATTAGGCTGTGATTTTGCTAACATAGTAAAGAGATAAGGTGTGTCAGAATCAAGAAATACTTCCTCGGTGAGGTGATACTTGAACAAATTCCTGAAGGAAAAGAGCTATTCATATAAAAGAAAGATTAACTGTGATGGGCCTTCTACCAGTCAAGTGCTTATAGTATTGTAAATGTCAGCAGGGGCAATTTATTTAAAAACAAAAATTGCCAAGCGTGGTGGCACACACCTTTAATCTCAGCACTCAGGAGGCAGAGGTTGGAGGAACTCACTATGTAGTCTCAAGGTGGCCTTGAGTTCATAGCAATCATCTTACTTCTGCCTCCATTTTTAATGGGTGGGTCAATAAAGTTACCAAAATAGCTAGCTATTCACTATGCAAGGCACAGTGGCAATGTTCCAGTGTAAAACAAGAAAAAGGGGTTAGTGCTTAGAGCTCAGCACCAGGGAGGTAGGCAGGAGCCTGTTGAGAAAACACAATGCACTTCCAAGCTACTGGGAGGACTAGCTTCAACTGAAGAAGGAAGATGGACAGTGGGACTGAAAAAAAGAAAGTGAATCAAAATGGAGGAAGGAAATCTTGAAAATAATTTCTATGATCTTCATTTATGTGGCAGTTTATATTGATTGTCAACTTGTTATCACTTGGAATCATTTATGAGGGATTATCTTGATTGTTGGGCCAGAGTCAGGGCTGAGGGTGACCTACAAATAAAGAAAGAGAATATATGACATCAACAGCGGGTTATTCTTTATTGGAGATGAGGTAAATAGCAAAGGACAGAAAGCCCCTTCTACAGGCAGTGGTTTCAAAAGTTATTTACAACCTAAAAGAATTTACCCTGTATGGGCATTCATTGCTCACTGCTTACAGGCTATGCTGAATGTGACCAGCTACCCCAAGTTACTGCCACCATGCCTTTCCTGCCATGATAGACTATGAACTGTGAACTGAAATAAACCCTCCTTTAAACTGATTTTTGTCATGTATTTTGTCCCAGCAATAAGGACATGTCACTATAACCTATTGAACCTATTTTTCCCATAGGACTTTCTCCTTTGTATATTTTTTGTCTTATGTTTGACTGTTCCCCCACCCCACTCCTCAGTATTTTCCCTTCTGAGCTGCCATTATAAATAGAAGCTGGAGCATCGAAAGGCAAAATTAGTATTTATAATCTCAATTTGGAATTCCTAACAACACATGCAAAAATCATTGTGAGATTCACCTACTCAAACTTTTAGAAGATTGCTGTTAATTTCCCCTGACACTTTTGGAGAATAAATTATATTTAAAAATCAGATATAAAAGGCATAACATGAATATCTGAATAGACCACATATATGAATAAATTTATTGCTGAAGCAAACAACTCTTAAATTTTAGTCTTCCCTGGTCAGCATATTACACACATACAACACCTACATAGGTCATACTGGTCAGGTTTCTTTCCTGGATGGCCCCCTCCAGGCAGTGTCTCAAGATGCTGCAAGTTGTTTTCTACTTGCCTATGCTCTTCCCTCCTTATTCTTCTCTATGACCTCTATAGGCATCATCATAAAATCCCTGGCCTATGGATTCTTGTAGGTTTTGCTAATGGGAGGAACCTGTAGGATTCTGGAGGTGAGAGGAAATGACAGGTTCTTTCCTGTTTCAACTATGACTTCTTCATGAATGGCCTTCATGAATCTTCCATGGCAACAGTCTCATCAGATGTCACATACTTTTCCTTCTCCTTTCAAACATGGTACATAACAAGTTCCCACTGTACCTAGCTACAGGTGCTTCACTATTGTTTGTCACACCCTTAAACTTTGTCCACTCATGTCAGTAGCTATTTCCTTGTTGGGATCCTGATTCATGCAATGATCCAAATCTGTTTCACTTTATATCTTTGATATAAGATGTATCATGTTCTTGCTGAAGGAGAAGAAGGACTATAGGGGCAGGCACACAAGATAGGTGACCATCAAAGTCCATAAAATGACAGGTCATTTTTGCTCACATCAGCTAGAAGTCTTCATGTGGCTTCATGTATAAAGGAAAGAGAACTAAGAAATGTGTTCCCTAGTGGGGAAGACATATTTGTCAACAAATTTATGTTATGGAAAGAGAACTTCAACATCTGGGTTTCCTACCCATCTTTGTCATACAAACAAATAAAATTAAATGGCCTCAAATATTAACAAGAATTTGAAAGAAATTTCAAGTTATGTACATAGAAATAAGTACACTATAAATTTGCCAAAAATGTTTGAAAGATGGCATCAATTATGGCAAGGAAGATAACTGCAAAAAGCTAGGCAACATGATATCCTCACATTCACCGATGTACTACCAAGTTGGAGCAAAACATGAATAGCTATAAGGTCTATCTGTATGAGAAATGATATAGAAGGAGGAAAAAAGACAAAGGTAATCTCATAATCATGATGAGAGCTGGAACCCCAAAGCCAAAACTGACATCAGGCAGTCACTATAAGCTGAGCAATCTATTCTGAGCTCAGCAGAAGAAACTGAGAGCATTATGTAGTTTTGAATTTATCAGTGAATGGAAGATATGGGAAGGTCTTACAGTGGCTGGTCTGAGGACTGGGTTCCAAGTAATTCTTTAAACTATTGAAAAGTTTGTTTCTTGAATATCAAAATCCAATGAGAAGAAAACTTTGGGAGAAGTGAGACAGAAACAGAACAATATGGTCAAGTTGCATGACTTTGCCTGGGGAGTCTATTCCTATTAGGCCAAGAGAAAAGAGGGCAGCCACAGATCAGAGGAACAATTCCACCCAAGTCTAGCTTGGTGAACCACTGTTTAATTGGGGTTATATACAGGAGCATAGATGAGGATTGGCTACTTATAGGACCATGGACAACTTATGGGCAGTCACACCACCAAAGAAGAGTTTCCCTCCTTCCCAGCCATTGTTAGTTATTATATATCCTCTGGGAATGAAGGGACTTTGTGCTCCTCAGAAGCCTCATGTGCCCTGTGCCCTTTGCAAGCCTCATGTGTTCATGTGAGCCTAATGTACCTCCTAAACTTTATGCCCCTTGGAAGCCCTCTTCTCCTCCAAGGGGGTTAATGAGCCCACACCATCAGGATCTTGTGCTCAGATTTCAAGATGGCAATGATCATGTCATGCTCAGAAGCTAGAGGCCCACAATATTTGAACCCCTCCTCCAACTCCTACTTTGTTTCTTGCCCTTATTCTGAGATGTTTCCTAAGCCATGGAGATGTGATAATAGATGTATGATTATTTTCATCCCTTTAAGGATGAGCACCGGGCCACTATGCCATAGCAATAGTCCTTTGTTGTCAGTCTTTTGACCAGTTATAAGTTTCTGCATTAACTGCCATGCATTGCAAAAGAAGCTCTGGTGATTGTAATCATTTCTCTCATGGCATGTCTTTATTAGGCTAACTACTGTGTTCAGGCTGTAACTTATTTGGAGAGTCAACTTGATTTCCTAATCTGATCCCAAGAATTAAGTAAAGTTATCATCCAGTCTTAGGCAATACAGGACTGGGCATTTGGCCTCCCTATGTGAGGAGCTGCCTGCGAAAAACCTTGGGTCTTGGGAAACAAAGAAAACTCTTACACCCTATGTCAGCTCACTCCCCAGAACATGATGCATATAATGTCTGAGCTTAGGTATGTTACTACCACTTTACACATAAGGAGAGAAGGAACTGTCCAACTATAATGTGTGGGAGGGGGACCCACATAGGCAGCTGTGGGCACACACACTAAGAGCCAAAGGAGAAGTGGTGAAGGGAGTGGGAGACAATGAGAATGGGGGAGAGACAGACGGAGAGCAAGAGCAAGAGTATGAGAGATCAGACACAGAAAGTGGGTAGTAAACAAAATGGGAAGTTGTGGGAAACAGGCAGGAAAACATAAAGAAATATACACTCCTAGGGGGATCAGAAAGATACAGAAGCTAATGGCATCAGGGCTCTTATATATGTGCCCTTGGGGCATGATGGAGTGGCCAATGGAAAGATGGCTGCCTAGTGGGAGGAGACTTGTGAGGGTACATGCTCCAGAGGAGCCAAATTGTCTGGTTTCCCCATGGAGCAGGAGAGAGCAAGCCCTTTGAAGACTTCAGTTGGGAGGGGTAGGGAACTCTCAGACTACCATGTATGTCTTTGTCCTTTATCAGAAAGCCTCCTGCTATGAGGTAATCTTAGAAGGTTAAGGGTTTCTGGAAGTAGGTGGAGATAATTGTCAATTAATGACAGTCCAGGTAGTTCACTAGGTCATGCCTCTTCTTAGAACCACACATACAACTCAGGTTTCAGTCCTCTAATAAAAATTAAAGTCCTGCAGTTCCAGCAGTTAGTTTTAGAAATTGTTGATTGTGAGTGAGGGAATCCAGCCGTAATGTCCTCTAATCATAGTAAGATCAAACTAGCTACCTAACAATCCCTCCTTAAGATTTGAGACACTAGGGTTGGAGAGATGGCTTAGTGGTTAAGACGCTTGCCTGCAAAGCAAAGGACCCAGGTTCAACTCCCCAGGACCTATGAAGGCCAAATGCACAAGGGGGCGGATGCATCTGGAGTTCGTTTACAGTGGCTAGAGGCCCTGGTGCATCCATTCTCCCTCTCTCTCTCTACCTGCCTATTTCTGTCTGTCTCTCTCTCTCAAATAAATAAATAAAAATAAAATATTGAAAAAGGATTTGAGACCCTAAAATTATTTAAGAGTTGATATAGCTTTGGCCAAAGTGAGTGGCAACTGCCAAGGAAGTGCCATTCCTTCCCACACCCACACACATACCAGCATATAGGAATAGTTAGCTGGACCAAACAAAGTGTGAATTGGCAGTATGCTATGGGACCACTGCAGGCTGAATCAGAGATGTAGTCACAGCATGTAGGGAGCCAGATGAGGTTAGTGTGAACTTCTAAACAAGGACTTACACATTCCCCTCTGTTAACACAAACCACAAAGCTCTCACCTCAAAGAGAATAAGAGATAGTTTATTCTGGAACCAAATGTGAGTGACTATGGTCTGACAACCCAGATTTAGGTTACTTGAAAGTCTATTGAAACAGGATGTTAGGAGTTCAGGAATAGCATCCTTGAACACCAAACCCTAGGTTCATGTCTATTTCTAACCAAAGAATTGTATAAAATAAGATTGAGAGGGATAATTACTAAATTTATTTGTTGAGGAAAGTACAGAACCAAGGGAAAGAAAATAAATACATCCATGTGGTCTGAGAACCCATGTGGTGGGCCTGGAAAAAAACATAAAAAAGAGAGTTAGAGAAGAGAAAGTACAAGAGCTTCTGCCATGTGGAGGGCAGGAGGGAGTAGAGCCCATGAGAAGAGGGGAAACTCACCAGACCTTAGAGGTTCAGGAGTGGTCAGGCAGCCCAGAGAGTTGCCTTTTCCTCATAAACATATTTATACCCTTACTGTACTGGGCTTTACCTTCTGCCTTAGGTGAGCCAAAGAGACAGCTGGCTGGTCTGTGCTAGTGCCTGTCTCAGGAAGAGGCTAGTCATGACACCAAGTTCTGGGGGCTGAACTTGACCAACCACAACGTCAGAATTAGATTTTTCTAGGAAAGGAGCCTCCCTCCTGAAGGAGTTAGCAGGTCAATTTAAAATACTGTTGCTGAAAGCTAAGAAGTCTGACAGGAGACAGCACCTAGCTACCCTGAAAACCCCAGGGGAGTAAGATACCTGGCTGGTTATTTCAGAAGAAAAAGTCCTTCAAAGAAGTTTGCTGTCTTCACACTTGCTAATGTTTCTCCCATAAAGCTTCCCCTGGCTGAATGTTAGGGAAACACCTTGCGTTTCCAGTCTCTGCTGCAGAGATGTGATGTGTCCCTCTTTGACTAAGACTTTCCTCCAATAAAATCTAGTTCTTCTGTCATAGATATTCCTACTGTGGTAGTTTGAATAGATGCCCCCAAATATATTCAGTGTTTTATTAGTTTGTAGTTTGGATCTGTGGCCATCTGGCTGGACAAAGTATCACTGGGCAGATCTTAGAGTCTAACCCTAAGGTATGGTGGTGGATTTGCAATCCCAGTCTAAAGATATGCAAAGTGTCTAGAGTTCCTGAAGTGTGTTTGTTTGTGATGTGGCTTTTGGGTTTTGGACTTGTGGTGTTTTTTCCTCTGTCTCTCTGTTTGGACCTATGAAAGCAGGCCAGCTTCTTCTGCCATTATGGAACTTCCCCTGGATCTATAAGCTTCAATAAATATACCTTCTTCCATAACTGTGTCCAATTTGGAAGTTCATCTCAGAAACCTGGAAGCTGTCTGCTATACCTACTGTATATCTGTTTCTTTTTCTAACATATGATGTCAAAGCTTGAACAAAATAAGGGATGGTAACAGCTTGTCCCAGGCCAAAACCTAAACCCTTAACAGTTTCTGGTATCCACCCTATCTCTTGCTCTCTTTCTCTCCCTCCTTTCACCATGATGAATTGCAACTCCCTTGGGCAGGACTGTGAGACCAAAGCCAAGGCTACTTTTTGGCAGGCTCTCAAACCTCCCAGGTGCCTGGAACATTTCAAATCTCTAACAACCCAGTAGGTTAATTCACCTACCTAAAAGCTCCTATCACTCTCTCACTCCTGCTCTTTCTATCTCTCTCTCCTTTCACCATGGTGAATTGCATGAGAATTGCAACTCCTCTGGCAAGGATTATGAGGCCAACTGTTCTGTGGGCTCTCAAAATTCCCAGGTGGCTGGAGCAAATCTCAGACAGCCTAGTAGGGTAATTCACCTGCCTACAACCTTCTTCTCCTCCCCCTCCCCCTCTTCTTCCTCCTCCTCACTTCCAAGCTCCAGTCTTGGAAGGGCCATCCAGCACCAGACCGTCTTTAAATCAAGGAAGTGGTGAGTCAGCCTCCATCTCTCTTCCTAAAATACCAAAAAGAGACAGACCAGACTCCCTCAGCTTGTCCTCAAAAGGCAGAGAGCCTCTGGCCAGAAACAATGGCTCAGTCATGCCTGATACCTCTGCGCTTCCACCCTCCATGAGTTCTCAAATTTCCAAAACTTCACTGGCCTACCTGTTGCAGACTGTCTCCTGGCCAATCTTAATAAACTTTTAAACCCAAAAACCTATCTGTTTTGGTCCTCCATTGTAAAACCAGAGACAGAGGTACCCCAAAATTGACTACCTTCCTGGGCTCCACCCCTTCTCCCTCTTTTTTTTTTTCCTCCCTTGCCTTTCACTGAGGCTTTTCTTAAATACCAGCACCATTCTCTGATAAATCAGGTGACTGTAAGGTTCAGGAGGGACCAAGGACCATGGAGACTCTGAGGCAAAGAAAGAAGTTTTTTTTTAATTTTTTTTTATTTTTATTTACTTATTTGAGAGCAACAGACAGAGAAAGAAAGAGGCAGAGAGAGAGAATGGGCATGCCAGGGCCTCCAGCCACTGCAAACAAACTCCAGATGCATGTGCCCCCTTGTGCATCTGGCTAACATGAGTCCTGGGGAATCGAGCCTTGAACCAGGGTCCCTAGGCTTCACAGGCAAGTGCTTAACCACTAAGCCATCTCTCCAGCCCAAAGATGGAAGTTTTTATTCAGGGGAAAAGCACAAGCTGCCAGGATTGACTCTCAAGAGCAGAACAATCAGTTTGGAGTTACAGATAGTGGGCTTTATAGGCTCTTCAGTTGGGGGAAGGTGAGAAAGGGAAGGAATTTTCTTGTTGGGGCAGTAAATCTCTGTTCTTTACATTAGCCATATGGTGAGACCAGAAGTGACCTGGTGAGAGATAAGGGGGCAATAAATCTAGACTTGGAGACTTGTTAGGCAGGGGAGGGATAATGACAGGGCAATTTCTTGAGGAATGTGGATGATTCACTTCTCCCTCCTGCTGTAACTCCATTTTGTCCTGACCTAACATTCCAGCCTTTTGTTAATGATAAGAGAAGAAGGTTATGCTGATCATAGGGCAATGGAGTTCTTATGGGGGTGGGGCTGGATAATGTGGTTGATGGGTGTCTCTTCAGGGTAGGTGAAGAGAAGGCAATTTTATGGTAGCTAGAGGTGGCAAAGTAGTGAGATCAACAGTGTCAGTGTAGCATGTTGTTATGACTTGGTCCTGAGTGAAGCAGAGACTTCTCTCATAATCAGGGCAGTCCTGGCAAACACCTGTTATAGAGGAGGCAAGGCAGATGGGCTCTGTGCATCCCGCGAGAAGACAGAAGGAAAAATAAAGGAGCTTGTTATTTTGTCAACAGTTGTGACATCAAAATGTCAGGTGTAAAGGGAGGATGAGCATTCAGAGGCAAGGGATAGAGAGCTTGGGGAAGACAGAGGAGGCAGAGGAGCATTTTAGGATCAGGGGAAGTGTAGGAACATAAGAGAGTTTAAGTTTGAGAGTGTCCATTGGGGTGGCAGTGTACTTACCCCTGGATGAGATACAGTAACGGCTAAGGAAGGAAGGGGTCTGAGGAATAGCTTTGATTTTGGCTAAGGCAAGTGGGAGGAGCTGGGGGTCAGAGTAGGCAAAGTTAATCAGGGACAGGCAGAGGCAGAAGGCATGAGTTAATGTTATAGTTTAGTATTATGAATCAGCATCAGACAGGGGAACCTATTAGTCTGACTCATTGTTTATATTGTAGTTATATTGTTTCTCTTTGGGTGATTAAGACCATGTAGGCTGCCAGAATTAACTGTATACTTTGGAGGTCAATAATGGCACTGTAGGAGAGACTTTCAGGGGCCTGTGAGTAGTTCTGTGACCCTCAGCATTGTCATCTGCTAGGATAAGTCAAAGCTGTGCTGACCAGGTGGCCCTCCCTCTTTTGGGCAGCCTGAAGGACTGATTTTCCTCCAATGTGACTCTCCTGTTGCAGATATGCTGACTTGGAATTCATTTCTGGGTTTCTACATCCTCTCTGATCAAGAAGATGGGTAACTTACCAGAAGCTAGAGGTTCAAGTGTCCCATCATCTCCTGTGGCCTTTTGACCAGGGAGCAGTAACCAAAATATTGGTTATTCTTTTAACTCCAATGTTACCAATAGATTTTGGCTTCTACATATGGTTATTACTTACTCAGAGAGACTGTACATATCTGATTAGCAAAACAGATTAGTATAAAAGGGTGCAGAACATACTTAGTTAGCAATGCAGGTTTGGTTAGAGAATGACACAATTGTTTAAAATCATTTTGATTAATATTTAAGTTTAGTTGTCAGGTGACAGTGTAAGCTATATCAGGGACATAGAAAGCATACATATTTTATCTTTTAAGTATCTGTCAGTTATAAGTATAGGCAGAATATTTTAGTATCCCTAAGGACAATATTTTTATCAATAACTTTAAGGCAATTGATTTAATCTAGAAATTGTATGCCAGGAAGAAGACAAGACAGTACAAAAACTTAGCATCTGTGTTTGAAAACAACTTCGGTTAGTCTGTATACCAATGTAAGTACCAATTACCCCCCAAACTGGAAGTAGAATAGCAATTTAAAAGATTTTTTTAGGGCAGGCAGGAAGCATGTCTTAAGTATCAATATTTCTATAAGAAATGAACTTAAGATGTCAGAAATGAGACAATTAATTAAGTGAAACCTTGACTGAGACTGGTTATACACAGTTTAAGAATAAAATAAAATTTGGCAAGTTAAGCAAGCCTGATTTTAACATGCATTAGAGACAATATGACAGACATAAAGCAATTTCTTAAATAATTACCTTTTACCATTGAACAATGTATATACTATGCTTATCAAACTGCCCAGTAAGCATATCTCTTAATATTTATACCCTTATATTAGTGCTATTCTCACTTTTGGTAGATAATCTTCTCTTCAGATGGCAGTGACCTTGGGATGACTCAGAAGGTATCATGGTGCTGGAAAGAAGTGACCAGAGTGCTCAGTACTGCAATATCTCTATCACACCTGCCAAGGCTCAGGGTCTATTGCAGAAGAGGTGGCGGAAAGAATGTAAGAGCCAAAGGAAGGATAGGACTCCTTACAATGTGCTCCCTCCAGACATAAAATGGCCTGGATATCCATGACCTCATAGTGCCTGACACTACCTACTCAAGACCATCAGAACAGGAGGAAAAGATCATGACATCAAAATAAAAGAGAGACTGATTGAGATGGGGAGGGGATATAATGGAGAATGGAATTTGAAAGGGGAAAGTGGGGGAAGGGAGGGTATTACCATGGGATATTTTTTATAATCATGAAAAATGTTTAATAAAAATTGAGAAAAAAAAGAATTGGGATACCTTTATATACATACAGTTTTTGAGAAGATTTAGCACTCTTACAAGCTAAATAAGATATCCAATCTATAAGTCAGTTTTTGAAATTACTTTAGTTATATTTACTATACCCAAAGAATAGAGGAACTGGATTAAATTGTCATGATCTAATAAAAAAAGGAGACAAGTCTCATGAAAAAGAGAGGGAATGAGCATGCCAGGGCCACTTGCCACTGCAAACGATTTCCAAAACAATTTTCAAATGCATGTTCCACTATGTACATCTCACTTTGCAAATAAGCACCTTTAATTGCTGAGTCAAAAAGGAGTATTTTTAATCGCTTTCAAATTAATTTTATAGAACTATATTGAATTCCAAATATACACAAAATTTTATGACACAATCTATAATTATTCAAACCTTAACCAACTTTATAATTTTCTGTGGTACTTTGGTAAACTTGTTCTATAATGACATAAGTTAAAATTAAAGTATTAAGACTAATTGTTGAAGAAATTGAGGAATTATATCTTAAATCACAACATAACTTTGTTTAGAATTATTTCTTACTGTTCACCATGAGGTAAATAGTTTTCAAGTGTGTGGCAAATAAATACTGTTTAATGTTTTAAATGTGGTCTATTTACCTTAAAAATTAGGGGGGGGAGAGTAAATAGTTCCTCTGTGAGATTCTTTTCTTTTCTTTTCTTTTTTTTTTTTTTTTTTTTTTTTTTTTTTTTTTTTTTTGAGGCAGGGTTTTAGATATAATAATCTTAGGAAGGAATTAAATATTAAGTCAATCCTAACCTTCAGATTTAGTTAAAAATTTGACAAATAGAGTAACCTAGTTAACTGGGTCGGGTACTCTAAATTCAGTCTTTTATAACCATTACTATGACCAGATTAACATCAATGAGTTAAAGTTAAATTTACAATCTGAATACCATTAGCATCCTGCTACCAATCAGGGCCATACTTTGTTTGTCTGCTGTAAACAGTAGGCTGTCATTTTATATCTCAAGAAGTCTGTAATCTAATTAAGTACTTTGTCTTTAACTTGTTTAAGCTTACTCATATCTTCATCTACATACTTTATTCATACCTGCATCTACATACTTTTACCTTTCAATCCATGTAACCACTCTGTAACAATCTTTTTCATCAAACATTTAGCAATCAACATTTAAAGTTTTCTTTCCAGTTTATCTTCTTAGTTCATCTCATAAGTATCAACAAAAACTTTTATTGCTCTTACCATAACACTTTTAATATGACCATTTTTTCCCCTCAAAGGCCTTTTGAAATAACTTTTTAAAGAAAGATTTTTTAAAGATCAGATTTGACTTATGCTATTTACCCAGAATAAACATAGATTTTGGAACTTTGTTTCTTATAACTTTCCTGAAACACATTTTTTAAAGAAATATGAAAGCAGATTTAAACATTATTAGAAATTTTTTTTACAAACTTAGTATTGAGTACTTTTAAATTTAAACATAAATCTTGAGGCTATTGTCTGTTAGTAGTTCCATATAAGCATAGAAAGATAAAATAAACATAAAACAGTTACAAATTTCTTATAAGAAGTCCACATAGCGACTTGGCATTCATTCATCGCAGGGGTCCAGGATCCTGAGATTCCCTGAGCTTGCAGTTCCCTGGCTCTGCAAGGCAGGGAAGCTAAGAAAGAGCCTAAATTCCAGGGAGAGTTTTGATCTTCCCTCAGGGCTTTAGGGCAGCTTTTCGAACCAGTAATTTTACAACTCTTTAAGAGTAGGAGAATCTTGAATTTTTTTTTTGTCTATGATCTTAATTACTTTTAGTGTTCCTTCTGGGGGACACTCAACAGTAAAACTTGGCTATGCCTCTCATACAGTGGGCTTGGTGGAAAACATCCCCACAACAAAATGACACTGCTTAGAACAGAAATCATTTTGCAACTTTAGGGTTATGAGTCACGTACATATACACACATTCATTTCAAGTGCACTTTTCATATAGATTTTAGACAACCATTTCCCTTTCATACATTCATTCATTCATTCAGAAGTTATGCATTACCATTTTAAATTTCTATTTTTTTTTACAACTCGGGAGATTAAAATCAAACCTTATTACCAGGCAGGGTGTTAGGAGAGGCTGAGGAAGCTGGAGGAGATATTGGGGCAAGGTCCTCTATGGTGGCAGGGTCAAAAGCAGAGGGTGAGGATGAGTATGGGGGAGGGGCTGGAAGGACCTGGTATGAAAAGCAGGTAGAACAGAGAGAAGGCCTTGCATACAGAGTGAAAATAGGGTACTACGGACCATTTGCCTGTACATTGGCAGAAGTTTGTTTTAATTCAATGAGAATTTAGAAATCAAAAGTATGGTTTTTGGGCCATTTGGACCCATTGTCCAGTTTATGGATGTGGCCAAGCAGAGCTACAGAGAAAGACAAGATGTCTTCCAAGAGTCATAGAGGCTTTTAAGTTCTTAAGGAGACAGGAAAAGAGCAAAACAAGGGTGAGAGAAAAATAAACCAGAGCTTAAGCTGGGTTTACACAGTTCACCAATATGACCCCTGGCCCATTAGGGTGAATGGGGCCTGCACCTCCCACATGGGCAGAGGCCGTACAGGTAGCAACTGTCAGCTGTTTAGCCTGTTAATGGGCAAGGAGGGCGACTGTGCTCCCGATAGCGAAAGATGCTGGCTGTGGAAGATGAGAGCTCATGGAGGAGAGGGAGAGGGGGGTGTCCTGAGATGGTGCAACCGAACCAAAAGGCGCCCCTTAGGGTACGGTAGACCAGAGAGAGAGAGAGAGAGACCTGAGGTGTCCGGAGTGCATCTTTCTGGAGACCTGGGGTTGGGGCCTAGCAGGTCAAGGGGTGTATCCGAGACAGGCCGACCCGAGAGAGAGGGACACATACCAAGAAGGAGGAAGGAGACAGGAAGAACAGTGAGGCCGAATTGTGGTGGGTGTGGGAGCCTGTATCAGGCAGCAATGGTCCGAAGCCTTCATAGGGTCAAATGGCAACTCAGTGGTCCGGTCAGGGAAAGGCAGTTTGGCTGCCTAAGAGGGCAATCAGAAGCCTTCCTATCTGAGTCAGGGCACCACATGTAAGGTTCAGGAGTGATCAAGGACCACAGAGACCACTCTGAAGCAAAGATGGAAGTTTTTATTCAGGGGTGGGGGGGAAGGTGGTCATGAGCTGCCAGGACTGACTCTCAAGAGTGGAGCAATCAGTTTGGGGTTACAGATAGTGGGCTTTATAGGCTCTTCAGTTGGAGGAAGGTGAGAAAGGGAAGGAATTTTCTTGTTGGGGCAGTAAATCTCTGTTCTTTACATTAGCCATATGGTGAGACCAGAAGTGACCTGGTGAGAGATAAGGGAGCAGTAAATCTAGACTTGGAGCCTTGTTAGGCAGGGGGGATAATGGCTGGGCAATTTCTTGAGGAATGTGGATGATTCACTTCGACCTCCTGCTGTAACTCCATTTTATCCTGACCTAACAGTGGCTGGGACCAGGTCCCTCTGGGCAGGGTCCAGGACCCCATTGGCCTCTTCTTGATTTATTTCCAGAATTTAAAGCCTACCACATTCCTCCCCATGCATCCCCCTCATACTATCTACACTGGACTGAGGTCTGGAAACACCTTGCCCCAAATTTGCCCCAGAGCCTTGACCCAAAAAGAAACAGAAAGTCCAGATGTCTCATTTTATTTATTTACTTACTTATTTAAGAGAGAGAGAAAAAGGCAGAGAAAATGGGCAGGCCAGGGCCTCTAGCCACTGCAAAGGAACTCCAGACTCATGTGCCACCTTGTGCCTCTGGCTTACATGGGTACTGAAGAACTGAACCTGGGTTCTTAGTCTTCACAGGAAGGTGCCTTAACCACTAAGTCATCTCTCCAGCCCCAAACATCTCAATTTTTAATTGCAATTCAGTCTGGCCACAACATAAATTGGACATCAATTAATTCCTGCTAGCCTAAAAAATGACACATTCAAATTCCAAAATTGTTTTATTATTTTATTTATTTATTTGAGAGAGAAGGAGAGAATGAGAATGGGCACTAGGGATTTCAGATGCTGAAAATGAATTCCAGATGCATGTACCACCTTGTGCATCTGGCTTATGTGGGTCCTGGGTAATCAAACCTAGATCCTTTCTTTGGCTTTGCAGGCAAGCACTTTAACCACTAAGCCATCTCTCCAGCCCCTCAAGTTCCAAATTTTTAAAGATTTTGATAACTTCAAAAACTGGAACGGGTAATGCCCCATATTCAGACTCACGTCTTCGCCTCTTCCTCATTCTCCAACATAAGAGGTCAGTACTGACTGTTCCTGAAATACCCAAATCCAACCCAAAATTCTGATTTTTCACCCCAACCCAAGGAGTTTAGATAAAGTATATATTTCCAGAATGCAGCTGTACGTACAACTGGGACTTCGATCTCCCTAGGACCCCACTAGGGGTCTTTGTCCAATCTCCCTACTGTGGAAGATTTCACATCTCCCTACTGTGGAAGACTCACATCTTCTAGTACTGTCCAGAAGATACACTCAGAATCAATTTCCTAGAACACAGCTAGGACATCTATTTCATTTCACATACCTCGGGGGTCCTCACATCACCATTTCAAATTCATAGACCCCAGGGGTCTTCATCATCTCCCTTCTGTGGGAGACTCACATCTTCTGGTGCTGACCAGAAGACTTATCTACATCTCCAAATGGCTAGGCCACTCATCCTCTATCTAAAAACTCCAAAATGGGCACTACTTCCTATCTGCTTCACTGTTACCAGTGCAGAGGTTTCTGACCCCTCCTCCCATTCCTTCTCTTCCTTAGCAGGGCCTGCAGGACTAAAACTCTTCCCACCCTCACTATACTACAACAGTTCCTCATGCCTCCCCCTCTGCCTCAGCTCTTACAGACCTCTCCAAGCCCCCACTCTCATGCATGTCTCAGTGACAGTCTTTTTCCTAATATTTAGCACCACATGGTAAGATAGAAGTCTGTTCGCCACTGTGTGGACCTTCATTGTTATTTTATTTTATTTATTTGAGAAAGTGAGAGAGAAAGAGGCAGACAGAGAGAGAGAGCTGAGAGAATGGGCGTGCCAAGGCCTCCAGCCACTGCAAAGGAATTCCAGACATCTGGCTTAGGTGGGTCCTGGGGAATCAAACCCAGGTCCTTTGGCTTTGCAAGCAGACTTCTTAACCACTAAGCCATCTCTCCAGCCCCCACTGTGTGGGCCTTCATTTACCAGTCATAAAAAGCAAACACATAAACTGTTCTTTGTGACAACAGAGTCTCAAGGGGGAAAAAAGGTGTCACTTTTAAATTCAAGCTACAGTGTAATATTGTCAATTGCTAATATGAAAACATTGGCTCACAAGCAAGTATTCCTATAAATTTTAAAATATCAAATTAACTTATTATTGAAAGAATATCATATATTTAATATTTATAGCTTATATTAGTTTAGATGAAATATAATGAATGTATCTGTAAGAAATGTACATGTAACCAGAGAGGAGAATGGGAGCAGAGTGGAGTGTCTGAACCATACATGGATCTCCTCTCTGCTCTCTTCACCTTGCTCTCGCCACCCGCCCACCTTCCTTCCCACTGGTCCACAGCCGCCAAGAACACCTTCCACCGTGGCCACCTCAGCAAATTCCAACGTGAACAAAGGCATCAAGCAAATGTACATGTCCCTGCCTCAGGGCCAGAAGGTCCAAGCCATGCATATCTGGATTGATGGATGGTACTGGAGAAGGGCTGCGCTGCAAGACTGGCACACTGGACTGTGAACCCAAGTGTGTAGAAGAGTTACCAGAATGGAATTTTGATGGCTCTAGCACTTTTCAGCCTGAAGGTTCCAACAGTGACGTGTACCTCCTCCCGGTTGCCATGTTTCACGACCCTTTCGGCAAGGATCCCAAAAAGCTGGTGTTCTGTGAAGTTTTCAAGTATAATCAGAAGCCTGCAGAGACCAATTTAAGGCACACCTGTAAACGGATCATGAACATGGTCAGCAACCAGTACCCCTGGTTTGGAATGGAGCAGGAATACACTCTCATGGGGACCCCTTTGGTCGACCTTCCAAAGGCTTTCCTGGGCCCCAAGGCCCATATTATTGAGGCGTGGGAACCCACAAAGTCTATGGCAGGGATATCCTGGAGGCTCACTACCGGGCCTGCTTATACACTGGAGTCAAGATCACAGGAACAAATGCCGAGGTCATGCCTGCCCAGTGGGAATTCCAAACTGGACCCTGTGAAGAAATCTGCCTGGGAGATCATCTGTGAGTGGCCTGCTTTATCTTGCATACTGTAAGTGAAGACTTTGGCGTTATAGCAACCTTTGATCCTAAGCCCATTCCTGGGAACTGGAACGGCACAGGCTACCATACCAACTTTAGTTCGAAGGCCATGCGGGAGGAGAACGGTCTGAAGTACGTTGAGGAGACCATTGAGAAACTCAGCAAGCAGCACCAGTACCACATTCGTGCCTACCATCCCAAGGGAGGCCTGGGCAATGCCCAGAGCCTGACCAGATTCCATGAAATCCCCAACATCAACGACTTTTCTGCTGATGTTGGCAACCGCAGTGTTAGCATCCACATTCCCTGGACTGTGGACCAGGAGAAGAGGGGTTATTTCGAAGACCGTCGCCCTTCTGCCAATTGAGACCCCTTAGCAGTGACAGAAACCATCATCCATACAATGTCTTTTCAACGAGACTGGCGACGAGTCCTTCCAGTACAAAAACTAAGTGGACAATGCTTCCAGCGACTGAGCCCTTCCCAGTTCTTCATCCCACTGTAACTCTCCCTCTCCCAGTTGTCTTAATTGTCCCCATTACTCAGAGGTGGAATTTCAAGGTCTTTTTATTCATGCCCTGTGAACCTTGCTTACCTTGGTCAGGATAAAGGGGTCAAATTCTTAATCTCCATGAACCCAGCCCCCATTTTCTTCCTTTCTAATATGTTAGTGGGTGGGGGCAGGGAAAAGTGACGACTGCTTCCCTCTCTGGAGGTGTGCTTGTCTAGTAGATGTAGCTTCTACACACAGCGGCGTTTGAAGTAGGGGAGAACTTTTCCTAAAGGATAGCTAAAAGGGCAGGCGTGAATAGTTACGATGGCATTTCTCCTTGGTGGGAAACTCCTAATTCTTAAGGTTAAACCAACTCTCACAAGTGGAAGTTAGGAGAAGAGAAAGCACTGGGGTTACTTTACTCCCTTGTGCTTCTCTTGCTTGGAGCCACACACCCTTCACAAACACAGCTCAGCGGCAACAGGTGGCTGTCCTACCTTAAGAGATGAAAAGTTATGTACTGTTTGGTCCTCCATTTATATATAACACAAAACAAAATATTTAAATGTAAGAGCAAAAAAAAAAATGTAAGGGTTGTAGATATGTGTGTTTTTCTAAAGGAGAGGAAAAAAAAACCATCCTGGTCACTGGGTTCCAAATGTGAGGTAAATTACTTGGTTCGAGGATCCCCTTTATAAGTAGGGGAAGTAGCAGTGGGGAACATAGTACTAGAAGAATTGGTTATTTGAGACTGTTCCTCATTTTACCAGGATTTCCCTGCCCATTTTTGCAGGAGATAGGTACACATTACCTGCAGTCTCTGAGCCCCATGCCTAACTTTAGAAGACACACATGCATTTGTCCACACATGGTTTAGAAGTATGAGTTGGTTGGTCAACTTGAACATTGTTACTGACAAGGGGGTGTTGGTGGGATTAGCATGTCACTAAAGCAGGCCTTTTGATATATTAAAAATTTTAAAGCAAAACAAGTTTTAGATTTTAATCAAATTTGTAGGGTTTCTAAGTATAGTTTTACAGAATTGCCTGTTTGCTTCAATTGTCTTTCCACTTGCTTCTTGGAGGAGCTGGGGACAGGCATGGAGTTAAAACAGTTGTAATTTTGTATCCCAGTGAGTTGTTCTCCCAGCAAAATGTTCTTGTCTGTTAAATTTCCTAGGGAGTAGTCTTTCTTATCATAATAAACACACCCCGCCCCAACCCTCATGTCCCTGGCTGTTCTCTGGTGATTTGTGTGCTGTGGTTTTCTCTTGCCATGATGACTTCTAATTGCCATGTACCGTAGGTCCACAGTTAGATAACTCCTCACTGTAAGCAAACTAGAACTGCTCAGAGCAGCGCTTATAAATCACCCTAACACTAAAGTAAAGAAAAGAAAACAAAAGAAAGGAAAGGAAAGGAAAAGGAAAGGAAAGGAAAGGAAAGGAAAGGAAAGGAAAGAAAAGAAAAGAAAAGAAAAGAAAAGAAAAGAAAAGAAAAGAAAAGAAAAGAAAAGATAAATGTGCCTAGGATTTCCAGTGAAGCAATATATGTTGCACTTCCCTCCTCTGAAACTACAGCACGGGCGATGCCTTTGATGGTGGCTAACAAGAATTCTGTGACTCTGAGCCTGACCCCTTTAGACAATATATAACTACCTTATCTCAGGAGACAGCTGCCTGTACTTAATCTTATTTGACAGAACCCTACACTTATGGGTGTAAATTTCTCCCCTCTCTAATCATGACAGAATTCAAGCAAAGGATTATATAAAAGGTATATAAATCCAGCACAATCTGAGTTCAGGACCTCTGCCAGGTTTTTGGCATTAGCCAGAAGAGATCCACACATGAATAAGACTCTCTCCCTCTCTCTGAAGTAGATTTTGCCTGATTGTTCTCATTGACTCATTAATTAATTCCTATAACATAGTATCCTCATTAATCTGAAGTATAGCTAAAATCTTAGAAAGAGTACCTTTCTAATCATGTTCTTTCTCATGTCTAATGCAGGCCAGCCAAGTCATGTGTTCTATCTTTCATGTAATCTGTCTTTATGTATAACTAAATTATGAATCAGTAATTGTTCTAATGCTTATTGTCATAAAATGTTTGGATGTTCATAGATATATTGTGAGATGATGTTAAATTGCTAAAAACAGGTTTACAATATATTTAAGATAAATTACTTTTGGACTTTTTGCTTTATGTTTACTCATGACTACTATAACAATAGACATTTTTATACACCAAAGTTTAATCCTGCTTCTAACAATGCCTTGTAAATGTTTATTATGACTTAAATCCTTAATCTTTTAAGAAGTGATTGATTTGGGTTTATAACTGTTAAGATACAATGTACGTGCTTTCTGTCGGGTGACAGCTTCCTTTGTTTTAAAGTTGATTTCTAAACATCTGTAATAATAAACTACAGGAAGGGACCATCAAAATTAATTATAAAGTGTAAGCCGGGCGTGGTGGCGCACGCCTTTAATCGCAGCACTCAGGAGGTAGAGGTAGGAGGATCACCATGAGTTCGAGGCCACCTTGAGACTACAGAGGGAATTCCAGGTCAGCCTGGGCCAGAGTGAGACCTTACCTCGAAAAACAAAACAAAAAATTAATTATAAAGTGTGTTTTCAGTTAAGATCAAATGGGTTAACATAAAAAGTTGTTTCTCTGTGCTTTTCTCGCCTTAGTTATTTATTATTCAAACTTAACTCTCTAAAATAAGTTGGTGAATTGATTTATAGTGCCATGCCTTATATTGAGATGGAAATTGGAGTAATGAAATTTAAAATACCTTGACCCAAAGTTATGTCTTGTACTGTAATATGTGGGTCCCTGGTTCCTCAGGAGGCCGTTGTGCACCGGCTCCCTGGAGGCATCCAGGCAACTGTGGAGCAGGGTCTTGAGCTGCTGTGAGTGCAATGGGAAGAAACACCCAGGAGACAGCTTCAGAGAACAGCTCATTTATTTGTCAGGGAACTGAATTTTTATAAGCAGTTGAGAGAGAGCAGGAAGAGAGTCCTAAGGGGATTGGTGGGTTCAAAGGTTGCTTGCTGATGCCTAGGGACATTCATTGCAGCATGTAGGGAGAGAGTAGGGTGATCTATGTAGTGGTGGGAAAAGGTAAGAGTACGAGTCACAGGGGGATGGGCTGTGTGAAGGCTGCTGGTTGATACCATATAAGGCATTTCCTAGGCAACTGGCAAAAGGTTATAGGGCTTTCAGCAAAACCTAAGTCTTATCAGGACGTCCAGGTGTGGAGAGGGAGTGGCCCTACTTCCTGCCAATCTTGGGGCCTGAAATTTTTATCTAGGGGTCCAGGCTCACTGTAACCCCTGAAAATGAGGGGAGAAGCTGGCTCACTGTGACACCTGAAAATGGGAGGAGGGGCTCCCCTGCCAGTCTGGGACCCAAGATGTGTCCAGCGGTTCAGGCTGCTGCAATCTCTTCGTAGCCTGGGGCCCTTAGTCATATCTGGCAGTTTTGGCTTGCTTTAACCCAGGGCCCTGCCTGTGCCCAATAGTAATAGTCTTTTGTATTGGTAATGTTCCATTCTGCATAGTCTTTTTGTACTAACGCTGTAGTTTTTGAACTGTTTCAAGGCCATAGTTTATATTATAGCTTCTGACCTGTGCTGAAATCATCTTGTGTTTCTTCTTAACTCCATAACATAGCTACAGACATCTCTCTGCTAACTAATCATTTCTTGTGTTTCAAAACTTGTTTATTTTATACTCAAGGTCTCTGTCACTAGACCAGGGATTTGAGCTCTGAAACTTAAAAAATCTGAGTCCTTAACAAAATCAAGATATTTTATCTAGTTTTGTTTAAGCTTAATCTATTGTGACATAAGTCAAAAAGTACAAGATTGATGTAAATAACTTTCTGGACCTTTACAATTCCACCAATTCACCATAGCAGAGCCTATAGAGCTAACTCTACCTATCTGGGCTCCTTTTGATTGTTCTCCAAGTCTAAAAGACAAGAGCGGAGATTTCCCTTCCCCCCAGTTTTTTTCTTGTCTTTTCACTTCAACTTGAATAAGTCAGATTTGAACCCATCACCCATCTCCCAAAAAACTGGGGGGTCATTAAAATGCAGACCCAGTTTCCTTTGTCCCTGGTAACATTAAAAGGGAAAAGGCCGCTGCCTTCTGACCAGAGGTCTGATTCTGAATAGGATATAGAATATATAATGTGTGCTAATAACTTAAAAGGTTTGTTATAAAAAGATTGTTTAATCTCTAATTGAGATAACTAAATTATGCCCAAGTGCTGAACTTGTATGTTTTACATCTGATAAAGCCTTTATTTTGTTGTATAAAACAGCTGTTTACACCCAAGCATGGTGGCACATGCCTTTAATCCCAGCACTCAGGAGGCAAAAGTAGGAGGATCGCCATGAGTTCAAGGCCACTCTGAGACTACATGGTGAATCCCAGGTCGGCCTGGGCTGGAGCAAGACCCTACCTTGGAAACAAAACAAAACAAAACCACCTGTTCACAACAATAGGTTTCAGTTTTCTATTTTTTTTTTCATTTTTTAAAAATATTATTTATTATTTATTTGAAATAAACAGAGAGAGAGAGAGAGAGGGAGGGAGGGAGGGAGATTGAGGATGGGTGTTCCAGGGCCTCCAGCCACTGCAAATGAACTCAATGCATGAGCTGCCTTGTGTTTTACATGGGTCCTGGGGAATTAAATCTGGGTCCTTTGGCTTTGCAAGCAAATGCCTTAACTGCTAAGCCATCTCTCTAGCCCTTTTATTATTATTATTATTATTATTATTATTATTATTATCATTAATCAGTGAAAGAGATGAGAAAGAGGGAAGTGTGAGGTTGGGCCAGGCTCCCAGATGGAGTCTCCATGGTCAGTGGAATGGTGACAGAGGTATGGGGAAGTGGACTGCCCACATTCCTCAAGAAACCATCCAGTCATTATCCCCTCCTTGCCTAACAATGCCCCAGGTCATGGTTTCCTGCCCCCTTATCTCATAAGTCACCTGGCCACTGTTCTGGTGTCACACCCTAGTTATTTTAAATGGTTAATGTAATGATCTCCCCTAAAGAACATATCTATTCAACTTAACAAATGAGGTTTTGTTTTGTTGTTTTTTTCTCACCTTCCCCCAACTGAAAAAGCCCTATAAAGCCCACTACCTGAAAAGTCAGGTTGGCTATACTCCTCTCTTGTGAGTCAGCCCTGGCAGCTCATGCTTTTCCTAAATAAAAGCTTTCATTTTTGCCCCAGAGTGGTTTTCATGGTCTTGGTCACTCCCAAACCTTACAGGAAGGAGACAAAATTGTTGTGCCAGGGTCTCCAGCCACTCTAATTGAATTCCAGACATGTGCACCATCTTGTGCACATGTGCAAACTTGCACACTTGTGTCATATTATGTGTCTGGCTTATGTTAGACCTGCATAATAGACTTTTATGATTTCAGTTTTTCCCACAACTATTATAAAATCTTTTCTTCATCATTTCTCATAGTTGTAAATCATACTTTCCGTCTCACCTATACTTTACTCTCTTTTCCCTTCTTCTATTTCCTCCTGTTTTACCACTTAAATATTAATATTCTCAACTCTAAAAACAAAAAAGCTATGTTTTTTTTCTAACAATGTCCTAGTACCTCTGTCTCTGAATCTTTTCAGGACATAAGTGAAAAGTACAAATGTGTTTTACTGTATGTAACCACCAGGATTGCTGTTAAATCATGTTCCTATAACTGTAGTCTACATACTCCACTAAGTAGTAGTGTGAAACATAAACTCCCTGGAAAGACTCACATAAAATAAGGCAAACAAAAAGATAGTAAAGCTTATGGCTGGGGAGATCATAAGTTCTAAGGGAGAAACTATTACTGTTGCTGGGCTAAATGCATATATTATGTCCACCAAACTACTCTCTAAATACTTATGTTTATGCCCATAACATATTTTTTATTAGAGAAGCTTCTCTTTTCAAATGACCACTGGGGTAACTCAAAACTCACCATAGTGTTGAGAGGAAGTAACAAAGGAGAGTGTTCAGCACTGAAACATCTCTATCACACACTCCAAGACTCAGGGACCAGTGCAGAAGAAGTTACTTGAAAGAATGTTAGAGCTAAAAGAAAAGAAGTTCTTACAGTACTGTTTTCCAAACAAAAATTGGCCTTAATATTCATGACATCACAGTGCTGACAATATCTACAAAAAACCTGCATAATACTAGGGGAAAAAATGATGACATCAAAATAGAAGAGAGACTATTTGGAAAGAAGAAGGGATTCAGTGGAGGGGGGTTGCTGAAGGGAAAAACAGGAGTGGTGGGAGGGGATTATGATAATGGTATATTGCCTATCTTTATGTAAGTTATTAATAAAAAGTTTTTTTTAAGGAAAAAAAAGCATAGCCTAGTCTCCAGGTTAGCAAGGGAATTGGTCCAGAACAGAGTCTGATCTCTAATGACCTCCACATTACCAACGGATAGGGAGTGTTGGTTACATGACACCAGTGGCATTGAGCTGGGGTACTTGTATCTGTAAGGGAAACATTTAAAAAGATTATAGTGTCTAGGCTACGTTTAGTTGGGAATGTGGTCCCAGAAAGGTTGCTATTCCCTCTTGTTTGTCTTTGGCTTTTGTTATAAGCAAATTAACATCACTGAGCTGAAGTTTATTATGAGCAAGAAAGGTGATAGGACAGAGGATTATATCTTTACATATGTCTGATAGTAACGTTTTAGTTACTATCTAACCATTTTGTTATATTTTGTTTTTGAATATAAAATCATAGCCAGGAGAGGGAGGGAGAAAATTGGCATGCTAGGGCCTCCAGCCACTGCAATCAAACTACAGATGCATGTACCACCTTATACATATGTGCATCCTTGTACGCTTACATCACCTTGTGTGTCTGGCTTATGTGGGACCTGGAGAGTTAGAACGTGGGTGCTTAGGCTTTGCAGGCAAGTTCCTTAACTGCTAAGCCATCTTTCTATCCCAGTGCATAATTTCTTTAGTCTGTAGGGAAAATAGCCTTTCATTAGTTAGCACCATTTGCCATTGTTTGAGACCTCTGCCCCACAGATCAGTAGGAATAGTGGCAATATATGCTAATACCAGATCATATAGAAACACAAGAAAATTATAGACTAGTATCCCTAATAAACTTAGACACAAAAATTCTCAATAAAATTCTTACAAATTGAACCCAAGAACACATCAAAAGTACCATCAACCTTGATCAAGTAGGTATCATCCCAGGGATGCAGGAATGGTTCAACATATGGAAATTGATAAATGTAATACATTACATAAATAGACTTAAGTACAGAAATTATATGATCATTTCAATAGATGTGGAAAAGCCTTTGATGAAATGCAATATACCTTCATGATCGAAACACTGGAGAGGATAGAGATAAAGGGGCTACAACTCAACATGATAAAGGCTATATACAAGAGAGCTAAAACCCATACTATACTAAACAGGGAAATACTTGAAACAGTCCTATTAAGGTCTGGAACAGAACAGGGGTGTCCACTCTCCCCACTGATATTTAACATAGTACTTGAAGTCTTATCTAGACTAATAAGACAAGAGAAAGAAATAAGAGGGATATAAATTGGAAAGGAAGTCAAAATAGCCTTATTTGCAGAGGATATGATTCTGTACTTAAGAGACTTAAAAGACTCCACCTAAAAGCTCCTAGCGGCCAGGCGTGGTGACACACACCTGATGAGGGCAAATCATGGGCAAAAAGAGACTCTCCAACAGAATCCCGAGTCACTGCCTGGAGAGGGTCACCAGCATGAGGATTCTGACCAGTAGAATCTATGTAGGTGTTGAGTATGTGAGTTGCTAATCTGTAAAGCCTCTAAGAGTTAGGAATTGTTTGTCCTAGCAGTGGACTTACTCATAGATCTGATCTAAACAGATTTTCACATTATACCTTTTAGAGTTTTTCTTATATATATATAAGTGATTTCCCAAAAATGTCAGGAGAAATAAACAGCAATCTTCTAAAAATGTCAGTAGGTGACCTCACAATGATTTTTACATACATTGTTAATATTTCCAACTTGTGGTTACAAATGCTTTCTCTGCCTTTAGATGTTCCAGCTTCTATTTATAATGGCAGCTCCAAAGAGAAAAAATTATGAAGTGGGAGAAAATTCAAAGTTGCAAATATAAGGAGGAAAAAATGCTGTGAGGAAAATTGACACATATAAGCCATCTCTTGTCCGTCCCAAATAAATATATTTTTAAAAACTTGAAGTTTTCAACATCCTTAGAAGTCAGAAAAAGGTAAATTGAAACTTCTTTGAGATTCTATCTTACCTCAGTCATAATGGCTATCAAGAAAACAAAGGAAGATGGGCATGGTGGAGCATGCCTTTAATCCCAGCACTATGGAGGCAGAGGTCAGAGGATCACTGTAAGTTCAAGGCCACCCTGAGACTACACAATGAATTCCAGGTCAGCGTGGGCTAAAGTGAGGCCTTGCCTCAAAAAAAAAAAAAAAAAAAGTAAGGAGGTGGGGAGAGAAGAACCTTTACATTTACATACTGGTGCAGTTGCTATGGATATCAGTAAGGAAGGCTCTCAAAGAAATTAAAACAAATTACCATATGATCCAAGTGTAGGATTTCTGGGTTTATAACAAAGGATTCTAAGTCAACATACTGCATAAGTATTTGCATATTCATGTGAATAATTGCACTGCTCCCAATAGCCAGAAAATAGAAGTAGCCTAGATGCCCATCAGCAGTTGAATAGATAAAGAAGATGTGCTACATATATACAACAGAATTTTATTCAGATATAAAGAATAAAATTATGACATTCATAGGAAAATTAATGAAACTGGAGTTCATTAGCATGTTTTCTCTCATATGCGAAATCTGGATTTAAATGTCTATGTGTGTGACATGCAAGCAGAAAGAAGACTAGGAGGGGGAAGGAAGAGACATAAAGGGAGAAAAGAGAATAAAAGAGAGTAATAAACGTGTGTGAGAGTGTGGGTGTGTGTTTGTGTGTGTGTGATGAAAGCAGAAGGGAGAACTATTTGTGCAGGAGGAAGATGATCAGCAAATGCAAAGGAGGTGTGGGGGAAGGCAGCAGGGATTGTGAATAAGAGCAAAGTATAATGAATATATGCATGAAAATGTCACAATGAAAACCATTTATTTGTATGGTAAGCAAACTATAATAATTAAAAAGAAGACTTCCTTCTCCTATTTCAACTCACCTCCTTTTTAGCAGTTCCACTCTCTAGCCCTCTTCTGAACCTTATTCCTCTAGCTGGCCCCTACTAGCTTGGAAGTATATTGTGTTTCCCCAGTAGGTTCCTTCCATCTTCTTCCTCTCCTGCTGTGTGCCATCCCCAAGCCTTTCATCCTTAGCTATATGGAAATATTACTCCTATGATTTGCAAGCTGAATGGTTAGGTATTTTGATAATATTACTCGTCCATATCAATTTAAAACAATAAATATTCTAGATGATAAAGCTACAAAGGTAGAAATAGATGATTAATAGTTGATAGGTAGGTAGATAGGTAGGCCTCAAGTTTTTTTTTTATAAAATATATTTTAATGTAGCAATAGCAGCAGAAATGGAAGGAGATAAACCCAATGTTTAAAAAAATGGCCAATGATATAAAAGAGGCATGACGTCCTACAATACTGAAGAGGAAGAAGAGGGGATGGCACTACTGACACCATGCTCTAAGCACTAGGCTGGAGAAAGTATGCATCAGATCTTCCTTCTCTCATATAACTGTCCTTCTTCAGGATTTTTTTTTTTTTTTTTTCAGCATCATCTCATCCAGAAAGCCTTCCTCAACTCTGTCCCAATCTTCTGCATGCTACCAGAGTCACAGCATTATCACATCCTATGGTCATTTTCACCTTTGACCACCACCCCCAAAGCTAGTAAGTACTTAAAGGTAGGAGACAATGTTTTATTTTCATATACCTTCTATGCCCAAGTCTAAGCCTGGTACAAATCATGCCTTCAAGGATGGATGGAATACTATTAGAGCAATAAAGGAAACAGTGGGAGCAACAAGAAACCAAGAATTGAAGAGGTGCAACTAGTTTGTGTTAAAAGGATATGGATATAACAATAGCAGGTAATAACCATGGAAAATAAAAGAAAAAATCAGTTTGAAAGGGTCTTTAAAATCAGGTTAAGTAAAACAGTAGAGAGTTCTCATTGTTGATAGAATCCCTGGGAGTTGAGGATCAGGGAAGACATGAGGACAAAAGCTGTGTATGAAGGAAAATAACTAGATGGTTGTGACACCTTACTATTTTGAACATAAATTTGATTTCTTTCATTAATTTATTGACAGAATGAATTAGCAGAGAATTTATTACCCTAATTACTTATCAAGGAATTAATATTTTAGTGTGTGTTTAAGCTATAAATATTTATTTTACCAAAAGTGCTCATTCCTATAAACATGTCAGCCATGAGTAGTGTTGTTTGCACAGATTGTGTGCATGTGCATGTGTGTTTGTTTGTTTGTTTGTGTGTGATGCAATTAATCTTGATGCTAGCAACCTCTTAGTTTTGATATTATCTTGAAATTAAGTATTAGCTGTTCCCTATGTTCCAGCATGAGTTACAAGCAAGTGCTTACCTGCAGAAGGTAGCATCACTATCTAATTTGTTAATAAGTACTTTTATTTATTTATTTGTAAGCAGAAATAAATGATACATGTGTGTGAGAGAGAGAGAGAGAGAGAGAGAGAACGGGCATTCCAGAGCCTCCAGCCACTGCAAATGAACTCCAGATGCATGTGCTACTTTATGCATCAGGCTTATGTGGGTCCTGGGGATTTGAACCTGGATCCTTAAGCTTCAGAAGCAAATGCCTTAACTGTTGTGGTGGTTTAATTCAGGTGTCCCCCATAAACTTAGGTGTTCTGGATGCTACATTCCCAGCTGATGGAGATTTGGAAATTGACACCTCCTGGAAGGAGTGTATTGTTGGGGCAGACTTATGGGTATTATAGCCACTGTCCCTTTGCCATTGTTTGGCACACTCTCCTGTTGCTATGGTCCACCTTATGTTGGCCAGGGGGTGATGTCCACCCTCTGTTCATGCCATTATTTTCCCTGCCATCATGGAGCTTCCCCCTCGAGCCTGTAAGCCAAAATAAACCTCTTTTTCCCCACAAGCTGCTCTTGGTTGGGTGATTTCTATGAGCAATGAGAAACTGACTGCAACAGTAAAGTGGTAACAGGAGTGAGGTTGCTGCTGGACACCTGACTGTGTGACTTTGGCCTTTTGGAGCTGATTTTCAAGAAGAATGTGAAAGGATTTGAAGCCTTGGCCTAGGAGATGCCTTGCAGTGCTGTGAGTAGAGCTTGATGGACTATTCTGGTCAGAGTAGAAAGACCTGAATGCATTAAGAACTATGGACTGTGAGGTTTGGCTTGGGAGGGTGAGAAAGAGCTTTGCTTGGACTGGGCTAGAGGCAGTTTGTGTGGGAAGCTTGCTGTTATGCCCGTGTCCCAAGAAGTTGTGCAGGGTTGCTTTGCAAACAAATGAACTGGTGTGAGTAGAGGGATATGGCACAGAAAGAAAAATCTTTGGGTAAACCATTGTCCAGTAAGCTGCAATTGAGAGATTACAACCTTTGAGACTGGGCTAGCTGGCCTGCACTGGGGCAACAGGAAGAATGTAGACTCTTTTGGAGGGGCCTCAGTGCTCAAGAAGCATCCTGTTATTCAAAGTGTGCTTTATTCCCCCCTGGATTAGCAAATTGGCACCCTACCTGGTATTGTGGAGATAAGAAATGCAGGAAAGAGAGGGTCATTGAGTTTGCAACATGGTCATGTGTTTTGGAAATGGCCATGGGCAATGTGAAGCAGGTTTGCTGGATGCCTGCATGGAGACCCAGTGGAGCCATGAGGATGGACCATGGGTTGCAGTGGAGACCCATTGGGGATGCAGGCACCATGAGATGGTTGCTAAGGAAAGCTGCTGGCCCAATGAAGTTTTCCAGGACTGTGAGTACCCTAGCTGGAGGGGCAGAATTGGAAGTCCAGAGACTTATTGCTGGTTAGAGTTATCGGTCTGGGAGATTTGCTACTAACTAGAGTTGTTGGACTTGGAGCTACAGAGTTTGGTATTTTCCCTGTTTAAATCATGTATTGCTTGAGTATTTCTTTGCTATTCCCAATGCCATCTTTTGCAGTGTGGATGTTCATTCTGTGCCATTATGGGTTTCAGGGGGATTTTTTGGTATTATGGCTCAGTTAAGACCTTAGACTATGGGGATGTATGAGCATCATTGGGATTGAAAAAATATATATATGGGAACTTTTAAAGTTGGACTGAATGCATTGCATTTTACATCATGTATGGTTAGTTTATGGGGGCCAGGGGCAGAATGTGGTGGTTTGATTCAGGTGTCCCCCATAAACTTAGCCAGTGTCCCCTTGCCAGTGTTTGGCACACTCTCCTGTTGCTATGGTCCACCTTATGTTGGTCAGGGGGTGATGTCCACCCTCTGCTCATGCCATCGTTTTCCCTGCCATCATGAAGCTTCCCCCTCAGGCCTGTAAACCAAAACAAAACTCTTTTTCCCCACAAGCTGCTCTTGGTTGGGTGATTTCCCCCCGCAATGAGAACCTGACTGCAACAATTGTTAAGCCATCTCTCCAACCCCACTATCCAATTCTTTTTTGTTTGTTTGTTTGTTTTTTGTTTTGTTTTCTGAGGTAGGTCTCTAGCTCAGGCTGACCTGGAATTCACTATGTAGTCTCAGGGTGGCCTTGAACTCACAGCGATTCTCCTATCTCTGCCTCCCAAGTGCTGGGATTAAAGGCGTGCCACCATGCCCGGCTCACTATCCAATTCTTGATGAAATTCTCTTGCAAGGCAACATGGGTAGACAACCATTTCAGTCTGATTTTGTAATGGGAAATACATATGTGTGTGTGTGTGTGTGTGTGTGTGTGTGTATTTTCTTTTTCAAGGTAGGGTCTCACTCTAGCCCAGGCTGATATGTAGTCTTGGGTGAGTCTTAAACTCACAACAATCTTCCTGCTTCTGCCTCCTGAGGATTAAAGGCATGTGCCACCATACCTGGCAGATGGGAAATATTTTTTTAAAACTTTATTTATTTATTTATTTATTTATTTATTTATTTATGAGAGAGAGAGAGAATGGAGATGACAGGGCCTTTAGCCACTACAAATGAACTGCAGACACATGTACCCCCTTGCGCATCTGGTTTACATGGGTCCTGGGGAATTGAACTGAGGATCTTAGGCTTCATAGGCAAACACCTTAACCACTAAGCAATCTCTCCAGCCCAGGAAATAATTTTTTTTTTGTTTTTTGGGTTTTTTTTTCTTTTTTTTTTTTTTTTGGTTTTTCGAGGTAGGGTCTCAGGCTAGCCCAGGCTGACCTGGAATTCACTATGGAGTCTCAGGGTGGCCTTGAACTCAAGGCGATCCTCCTACCTCTGCCTCCCGAGTGCTGGGTTTAAAGGCGTGCGCCACCACGCCTGGCCAGGAAATAATTTTTAAGTGGCATAATCATTCAAAGAGAAAATATCTTTCAATAATATAAGAAATATTTTAAGATTTGCTATGTAATTAATTACAAACAAAAACACTGAAAATTAGAACCGTAATCTTTGAATGATCTGATTGCTTATTTTAATTGCTACAAGCCAGTTCTATAACAACACATTTATGTTAAATCAACAAGTAATAGCATGACACTATTTTTAAGGTAAAAGTTGACCCTTGGGCTAGAGAGATGGCTTAGCAGTTAAGGTGCATGCCTGTGAAGCCTAAGGACCCAGGTTCGATTCTCCAGGTCCCATGTAAGCCAGATGCACATGGTGGCACATGCATCTGGAGTTTGTTTCCAGTGGCTAGAGGCCCTGGCATGCCCATTCTCTCTCTCTCTCTCTCTCTCTTTCTCTCTCAATCTCTCTCTCTCTCCCCCTCTCTGTCTCTAATAAATAAATGAAAACTTAAAAATTTTTAAGTTGATCCTTAAAATTATAGTTATATGAATAAATGTTACCATTAAATATACAAGTTCAATTGATATTTTGATTTTAAAAAATTGTCTGAAATTTCCTGAAACTGTTGCTGCTTAGAAAGGAGTTGCAAAGAACACAAGTTTAACAAGACAATATTGCTGAACAATGTAGCATGAAGTAATGGAGTTTGATATTTACCAGATATATTTCTTTTATTAACATTTTAGAGTACACATGTTCAATAGTTAGCATCTCAGCAAATACTGATATTGAAATATTTTGAGTACAAAAGTAAACCACATCATTAGACATAAGTCATCTTCTAGCATATTTCTAACCTCTTTACATTGTGATACAGATTATCATCTAATAATTATAAGCCCTATGATGCAGAGCACTGTTGAAGTGATAGGAAATGAATAAGTAGATATTTGTCTTGAAAAAATACTGGTATGTGTTGGCCTTTCAACAAAGAGAATCATTTTTTTGTATTTGGACAACCTTGATCCAAAGTTCCTATTTAAGTTGTAGGGAGCTTATCCCCTGTATCTTATCTAGAATGATCATCCTTTCTTTAAAATCAGTAAGTAAGTTCCTGATATCCTGCTAACTAGTCATCATGGTTCTACTCTCTGCTCCTACATGCCTACATGAATATCTACCAAGTTTGGTTAATTAAGATTCACAGACATCATTAAGCTCTCTTGAAGACTGAACACTTTCTGTTCCTGATGAATTTTCAAAATCAAATATAGTATTGGTTTATCAGCATTGATAAAAATTTGGTTTTACACACATTTAATTCAGGTGCACATAAATACATATGGGTCGTTCTCAAACTTTAATGCCTAGGAGATCAAAAAAAAATTATAACATTTCCACCTAGGAATTAAATTCCAGCTCATTCTACATAAAAAGGGCAAATATTTACCACTGGCTGTATTGTTAAAAATCTTTAATATCTGCTAAAGGTGACTACATGATGTTTTGCCATCCACATCTTTACTATACAATCTACCTAATTGCTGTACTGACCTTCTTTTAAAATATTATTTATTTATTTATTTGAGAGAGACAGAGAGAAAGAGGCAGAGAGAGAGAGAGAATGAGTATGCCAGGGCCTCCAGCCACTGCAAACAAACTACAGACACATGTGCCACTTTGTACATCTGGCTTATGTGGGTATTGGGGAATCAAACCTGGGTCCTTAGGCTTCACAGGCAAGCACTTACCACTAAGCCATCTCTCCAGCCATTACCTTTGGTTTTCTTTCTCAAGGAAAGGTAAATGTTATGAACAGACACTTGACCACTTATTCTCACCAAGGAAAGCCTGGAGTATATATACCTAGCCTTCCTTCAATGTGCTTCTCTGTTTCCATTTTGAGGTCAAAAAGAAACTGAATTTCATAATGTTTCAATTCCCTCAATATTGTTAAGATGTCAGGATCCCTCAAAACACAAATTATCTTCCAAGAATTTCTTAAAGTCCCTGCTCTAAAGGAAAGCATCAGAACTGTAATTTGTTTTTAAATATTTTATTTATTTATTTTCAGAGAGAGGGAGAGAAAGAGGCAGATATAGAGAATGGGCACACCAGGGCCTCTAGCCACTGAAGCAAACTCTAGATGTATGCACTAACTTGTGCATGTGGCTCATGTGGTTACTGGGGAATCAAACCTGGGTCCTAAGGCCTCTCAGGTAAATTCCTTAACCACTAAGCCATCTTTCCAGCCCCCAGAATTGTAATTCTTAACTAGAGTCCTTTGCAAGTAGGCATTAACAGAATATAGCAAAACCAAAATGCCTCTTTTGGTCTTCCTATATAGTTTAGTTTAATTAGAAACTAGATCAGATATTTCTGGCATTTTAGATAACTTGTGTCTATCATATTCTCTACTCTAAAATGCCAATGTTTGAATATAATAGTTTTCAATTTCAATAGCAAGAGGTATACAAGCCCAGGCTAAACACACCCAGCCAGAACCCAAAACTTCAACCCTTCCCCAAGTGTCAGAAAGCTGCTTCAGAAACAAGAAAAGTCCAAATGTTGAGCCCTGTCACCATTACAGCTCTGAAGGACACTTGTAAAGCATAGCTCTAGTCATCCAGGACAGTGGACACAGTGGTGTTGTTAAGCTCACTGCTCACAGAAGCTGAAGTCAGCTGGATGCTCCTGTCGACAGTGGGGACTCTTCCACCAACAGTTTCTTCAGTGTTCCTCTTTGGCCTCAGCAAAATAATGAAGCACTTGGGAGCAAATACACAGCCTAACAAACCATAGCTGGATGCCAAAATGGCAAATATTTCCACAGCCACTTTGAATTTGCCTTTGGTGCTGAGGTAAGCAGGGACAAATGAGATCCAGACGATGAAAAAGACCAGCATCCCAAAAGTGATGCATTTTCCTTCATAATAATTATCTGGCAGCTGGCGAGCCACAAAGGTTGTAAGAAAGCACAGTAAGGCCAGGAGAACATCAACCCCAAATATGATGCACAAGAACTCCACAGAACCCTCATTGCACTCAAAAATAATCTTTATGTTTTGAGACTCCATGTTCTTGTATACCCGTGGTGGCTCCAACACCAGGTAAGCCACACATATGCCAATCTGAGCCAGAACAGAGATTAGCACAATGACTTTTCGGAAAAGGGGGTGCATGGATGTAAATCTGGTTTTGGATACGGAAATCCTGTAGGCAAAAAACAGTGAAATTGTCTTTCCAAGAATGGAAGACAGGCAAAGAGTGAATCCCAGTGCCAGAGTGACCTGGCGGGCCATGCAGGACCAGTTGTACGGTTTGCCAATGAACAGCATAGACGACAGCATCGTGATGACAAGAGACATCTGGATGAGAAAGCTCAGCACCCTGTCATTGGCATTCACCAGTGGAGTGTGCCTATAGATCACATACACTACTGTGACTGCCAACACCACAAGGGCCCCAAAGGTGGAGAGGATAACAAGGGTGAACCCCAGGGCCTCGTCATAAGCAAGGAATTCCACCTCCTTCAGCACACACTTGCTCTTTTGTGCATTAGACCAGTAGTCTTCGCCACACTGATCACACTCTCTTTGACCTATTGAAAAACAACAGAGAATTGACTACAAGGAAATCCAATTGCTTCCTTTAACTATGAAGAGCAGCAGAGCAATTGAAGCTCTACATCAAAGATCCCACTGGAAATCCCTTATATATAATCTATATAATATCTCAAAAGTACCCTAGTAACAAATGATTGGACTTCTATGTGAGTTGGAATAAAACTCAGTAACAGAGGCCAGTAAGCTAGAAAGGGGATATAAAGGGAATGGAAAGGGAGGGAGGGGGCCTTAATAGGATATTGTATATATGTAAGTAGAAGAACAGATTAATTGGAGTGGAAAGGCCTAAGTGAGGTCAGGGAAAAGATCGAGTAAAGGAAAGGTGGGGGGAGGACTAATCAAAATGTAAGAGAGTATGAAAAAGTCATATGACAATCTGCTTGTTCGGGCACTAGAACACCCAGAAGCCATAGATTGTTACTAGAAAATTTTCAGTGCCAGGGATGGGATACCTTCCAGAGAGTTGTTGGCCAGGGAGGTCACTGCTACCACCAAAACATTGCAGGCCATTGTCAAGGCTCTTGGTTTCCCACCAGGAATAGATGGTAAAACCCTGTTGCTGAAGACTCCACATGCTTGGGCTACAAGGTCACTGAGAGATCCTGTTGTAACTGAGCTGAAAACCTCCTCCATGTATACCAGCTGACAGAAAGCTGGAAAAGGCTACACTGCATGCAGCTCAATGGGAGAGAGAGAAATCACCAGTGGAGATAATAGTGGACACTGCAAGCCTTAAATTTGGTCAGCCAGGCCAAATCAGCCTATGGGTACAATAGTGGCATATCTGTTATGGGGGAAACCAACTACACTGTAATTGGATTGGAGGCCCGCTCCATGGGAGTGAATACATCCCTGATGCTAAAAACATACAACAGGGGTAGCCATGAGCCCTAGGGGTACGTCTGCTGCTGTCTGACTAAATGTATACACTATGCTCACCAAACTTCCCAGTAAGCACTTCTCTTAATGTCCATACCCATATATTAATGCTACTCTCACTTTTGGTTTGAGAACCTTCTCTTTTCAGATAGCAGTGATGTTGGGATGACTCAGAAGGCCCCATGGTGCTGAGAAGTGACAGAGGAGTGCTTATCACTGTAATATCTCTGACACCTCTTCCAAGGCTCAGGGTCCATTGCAGAAGAGGTAACAGAAAGAATGTAAGAGCCAAAGGAAGAAGGAGGAACAACATGTTCCTCCAGACACAAAATGGCCTGGATATCCATGACCTCGCAGTACCTGACACTACCTACACAAGACCCTCATAATAGGAGGAAAAGATGATGACATCAAAATAAAAGAGAGACTGATTGAGAGGGGGAAGGGGTATGATGGTGAGTGGGATTTCAAAGGGGAAAGTTGGGGGAGGGAGAGAATTACCATGAGTTATTGTCTACAATTATGGAAGTTGTCAATAAAAAAATAAATTTTAAAAAGTAGTTGTGTGAGCCGGGAGTGGTGGCTCACGCCTTTAATCCCAGCACTCGGGAGGCAGAGGTAGGATTGCCACGAGTTCGAGGCCACCCTGAGACTTCATAGTGGATTCCAGGTCAGCCTGGGCTAGAGTGAGACCCTACCTCAAAAAAAAAAAAAAAGTAGTTGTGGAGGCATGACTTAGCAATTAAGGCACTTGCCTGCAAAGCCAAAGGACCCAAGTTCAAATCCCCAGTACCCTACATAAGCCAGATGCACAAGGTGGTGCATGCATTTGGAGTTTGCAGCTGCTGGAGGCCCTGCTGCACTCATTCTCTCTCTTTCTCTCTTTCTCTCTCTCAAATAAATAAATAAATAATATTTTTTAAAAGTAGTTGTGATAAAATGGTGTTAGAGTTTTTAGATATTACAATAGATTGAGAACAATTTTCATTAGTAAGAATTTATTCTTCTCAGTTTCATCTATTGATCTTTTCAAAGGATATGCATCTTTCTTTCTTCTCCAACTATCTATTGAGGAATGTGTGTCTTTATAAACCCCAGAATACTCCACAAATGAGAAAAGTATAACTACTGAAGTGAAAGAAAGAATAGTTTAGGCCCCGGCCATTTTTGTATTCCACTCAACACCCCCTCATAGGAGAGAGTTTTGTTTCCAGATGCAGAGTTGAGGAGTGAGCAGAGAAGAACTGCCAATAAGGAGGGAAACAAAAGCCACAGCCATGCTCTCCGAGGCTGAGAAAAGCTTGGGTGTCTATTTGGATGGAGGCTTTAGGGGAAAACTTGGTATTTTCCTCATTAACTTCATGATTGTAGACCTCTTCCAACTGTAGCAGCTTTAGGAGTGAAAAAAAAAATGTTATTTTGTAATTCACACTGAACAGAACATTCAAATAGTGATAGTAATGAATTTTGTTAAATGTTATTTATTCTTGTTATAAAGATTTCAAAAACCCCTTGCCAACACATGCTCAGTCTAATTGCATTTTAATAGCAATGAGAGAATGACCATCTCTACCTGGTTTCTCTGACACATGTCCATCAGCACATGGTATACAATCAAAGCAGCATATTGGTTCCCCATGTCGAATCCCCTTTCGAGTTCCAGGAAGACACACATCAGTACACACTGAATGGGGGCGCTAGCAAAGACAAACATTGTGGATATAACAATGCCTAATTAATGTCTCTTCCACTTGTGAAGCTGAGAAAGTTCCTTTTCTTTTTTTTTCTCAATTTTTATTAATATTTTCCATGATTATACAAAATATCCCATGGTATTACCCTCCCCCCGCCCTTTCCCCTTTGAAAGCTGAGAAAGTTCCTGATTGCATTTCTGTGGAGACTTTTCAATCTAAAAGGAGATAAACCTGGTATACCTGAGCAAATATATAATATATAAAGAAGATACAACAATATGGAGAGTCTAGAGAGACATTGGGGATCCAGACTTAGCCATGATACCTTAGGGATTTGGAATAGTGTGACAAGTCTGCTCCTATTTGGGGTGTACCTGTGACCCCAATAATCATCTTGAGAAACTGAAAAGCATTTCTTCTCACTAAGGGCATCTTAATATAATATTAAAGTCAAACATGTGGTCAGTAGGAAAAACTAGAAAAATTAAAGATGTGTCCTATGAGAAAAAACAGGAAAGCATAAAGAAAATATAGTCACTATAGTCCAGGAATTTTTTGTTAAATAAGTTAAAATTTTAGTAGAAATATGCTATGCATGAGTGTACTTTAAAATCCAGAACACATGTAGTATTTCTACATCAGTTCTGACCTTAATCTGGGAGTTCTTATTTAAAGACCAATCTAAATACATTTTCTGAAATAAGTGTTGTATATGCTTATAATTCCAAGACCTGAGAAGCTGAGGCAGGAGGATTGTGAGTATGAAGCCTGTTCGGGCTACACAGTGATATCCTGTCTCAGAAAAAGAAAAATAAGGTAAACTTAAAAAATTTTACATCATTTAAGACATAAAACATGTATTGCTGGTACTGTTATTATGTACTTATTAAATTTGTATTGAATTACATTTGAATCAATTTCATTATACAACTATAACTCTAATTTTAATGGGGAGGATATGAAAATAAAATTACAATGTGAAACTGCAACATTTTTAAAATACAAATACACTACTGTATTTTACTATTTTTCTAAGTTTAGTAGAACAAGGATTCTGTAAACCTTGTGTGGGCATTTTCCTTTTTGTGTTAAAATAAAACTGTAGGAAGCAGGGCATGGTGGTATATGCCTTTAATCCCAGCACTCGTGAGGCAGAGGTAGGAGGATCACTATGAGTTGGAGGCCACCCTGAGAATACAGAGTGCATTCCAGGTCAGCCTGGGCTAGAGTGAGACCTTACCTGGGGCGGGGGGGGGGGAGGAATGTAGGAATCAAAACAAGATCATATTAACACAAAAACTGACACATAGGCCGGACATGGTTGGCACATACCTTTAATCCCAGCACTTGGGAAGCAGAGATAGGAGGATCGCCATGAGTTCAAGGCCACCTTGAGACTACATATTGAGTTCCAGATCAGCCTGGGCTAGAGTGAGACCCTACCTCGAAAAAAAAAAAAAACTGACATATAAGTCAATAGAAAGCCTAAAAATAAAACTACGCATCTACAACCAAATGGTTTTCAACAAAGGTGCTTAATAACATTCAATGAAGAATGGACAGTCTTCTGTAAATGTGCTGGGAAAATTAGATATCTACATGTAGAATAAGGAAAATAGACTATTATATCTCATAATCAAATAATTAAATTGTATGCTAAAAAATGGTTGACATCACTAAGATGCAAATCAAATATAAATCAAAGGGCTGGAGAGATGGCTTAGTGGTTAAGGTACTTGCCTATGAAACCAAAAGACCCAGGTTTGATTCCCCAGTACCCACATAAAGGCACACACCTTTAATCCCAGCACTCGGGAGGCACAGATAGGAGGACCGCCATGAGTTTGAGGCCACCCTGAGACTACATAGTGAATTCCAGGTCAGCCTTGGCCCACGTAAACCAGATGCACAAGGGGGTACATGTGTCTGGGGTTAATTTGCAGTGGCTAGAGGCCCTAGAGTACCCATTTACTCTCTTTCTGTCTCTTTTCTCTCTGTCTCTCTCTCTGTTTGCAAATAAATAAACTTAAAAATATATAAATCAAATGCAAACCATTGAGAATTACTCATATATATATGGTGCTGGTAGAAATGTGGAAAAATGGGGCCACTACACACAGCTGGAGAGAATGTGCATTAGTTAAAGGATTATGGAAAACAGTACAATTGTCCTCTCCCCTCCAACAAATAAAATTATCACATGAACCAACAATCCAAATATTGGATATACTAAGAAAATTAGATCAGTATGTTAAAGAGATATATACATTTTTATTAAAGTTCTTTCTCTTGGGCTGGAGAGATGGCTTAGAGGTTAAGGTGCCTGCCTGCAAAGCAGGTTTGATTCCCCTGTACCCACATAAGTCAAATGGCATTTGCCTGGGATTTGCAGTGGCTGGAGACCCTGGCATGCCCATTCTCTCTCTCTCCCTCTTTCTCTCTCACTTAAATAAACAAAAAATAAATAAAGTTCTTTCTCTCTGTTTTCTCTCTGTTCTCTCTCTCTCTCTCTCTCTCTCTCTCTCTCTATATATATATATATATATATATATACACATGCATATATATAGAAATAGGTATAGATATCTCTCTATATTTAGCATATATACTATATATAAGAAACTAGCATGTATAAACAAAATAACTTGGCATACAAACAAAATAATATATCAGAGCAACTAACCCTTGATGAATTAGTGTTCCAAAATATTGTAGAATTCTTTGGGAGAATGAGCTCAAACATAGAATGTCTGAATGTGTATTTTCCAACTGGCACAAAGGAAATCTTTCCATTATCATCTAGCTGCCAATTTAGGATATCATAGTGTCCATTTATCACATCTCCAGCATCATCAAGCTCTATCTGGTGTCCATCATGGGCTGTAAACTTAAGTGTCTTTATATAGTACATTAGCTAGAAAGCAAAGCAGAAAAATGAAAAGGGAAAATCAATTTGCAAAACTTCAATTTTCTTGACAACAGAGTTGTATAAAGAAAATTATTTCAAGCTCATATTTAATTCATGGGATTTTATTGTTTCTTTGTCCTCTATATTGTTGTTATCTACTTTGATAGCCTCTAGCCACATGTGGCAATTCAAATGCAAGTGGTCTTTGAACAGGTAGAGATGATGAGTTCTAAATGTTAAACCTCACAGTGAACTGTAAAGACTTAGTTCATAAATTCCTAGTAAGATGTTGGGTTAGAAGATATTCCTCTGTAAACTGGTAAAGGAGAGAGTCATAATAACAAAAGAGAGAGAGAGATACTGAAGATGAAAGAAAGAAGGTAATAGTTTTAGAAATCCACAAAGGGAGTGAAAGGATACCTGAAAAGTGCAGAGGAAAAAAGGGGGGCAAAGAAGTAAGTAAAGCCAGGCCTGGTGGCTGATGCTTTTAAACTCAGCACTCAGGAGGCTGAGGTAGGTGGATCACTATGAGTTCAAGGCCAGCCTAGGCTAGAGTGAAACCCTGCCTCAAAAAATTCCCTCTCTTGGGCTGGAGAGATGACTTAGTGGTTAAGTGCTTGCCTGTGAAGCCTAAGGGCCCCGGTTCGAGGCTCGATTCCCCAGGACCCACATTAACCAGATGCACAAGGGGGCGCATGCGTCTGGAGTTCGTTTGCAGTGGCTGGAGGCCCTGGCGCGCCCATTCTCTCTCTATATCTGCCTCTTTCTCCCTCTGTCTGCCGCTCTCAAATAAATAAATAAAAAATGAACAAAAAAATTCCCTTTCTCTCTCTCTCAAATAAATAAAAACAAAATATGTTTTTTTTAATTATAACAAATCCTGGGGCTGGAGAGATGGCTTAATGGTTAAGGCATTTGCCTGTGAAGCCTAAAGACCCAGGTTCGATTCACCAGGTCCCATGTAAGCCAGATGCACATGGTGGCATATGCGTCTGGAGTTCATTTACAGTGGCTAGAGGCCCTGGCACGCTCATTCTCACTCACTCTCTATCTCTCTCTTCCTCTCTCTACCTCCAATAAATAAAAATAAAAATGATAAATCCTGGTGAGGATGTGGGGAAAGAAGAACCCACTGTTGGTGGGAGTAAAAACTTGTATATCCACTATGGAAATCAGTATAGAGGCTCATCAAGAATCTGAAAATAGACCCACCATTTAATCTAGCTATACTACTCCTGGGTATATACCCTAGAGACTTTACCTACTCATTCATGTTTGTTGCTGCTTTATTCGCAATAGCTAGGGAATGGAATCATCTATGATACTCATCTTGATGAATGGATAATGAAGATGTAGTATATTTACAACAGTAGAATTCTACTCAGCAGTGAGGAAAATAAAATAATGAACTTTGCAGGAGAATCTATGGACTTGGAAAATCATACTAGCAAGACTACACAGGCTCAGAAAGACAAATGCCACAAGTTCTTGTCAGATGTGGTTCCTAACATGGAATAGCTTGATTTGTTTATAAGCTATAGTAAGCATCAGTAGTATTGGCAAGGAAGCAAGGGCAGAGAAGAAGAGGGGATAACTAACAGTCAAGTGGGGAAAAGAATATATAGGAGGTAGATGAGTCTTGCCGGGGGAGATGGGTAAGGGAAGGAAGGAGTGAGGAATACACAAAACTAATGATAGCATAAATCAATACTATAGAAACCTTCCTTCTGGTTAACTAATTAAAAGGTATGACTCCTTTTTAAAATTTATTTATTTATTTATTTATTTATTTACTTATTTATTTGACAGAGAGGGAGAATGGGCACGTCAGGGCCTCTAGCCACTGCAACCAAATCCAGATGGCTTACGTGGGTCCTTTGGCTTTGTAGGCAAGCACCTTAATCACTAAGCAATGTCTCCAGCCCAAGGTATGGCTCTTAATAAGAGAGGGGGGAATAGTTTGGGCAGAACCCTGTAGGGGTTAAGAAAGCTTTACCTCAAAATCATAGGCTCTTTCTGATGAATCTCAGTGCCAGAACTGGGTTAGCCCCCACAGTGAGCTATTGGTCAAGGAGACACATAAGGCCCCCAGACACAAGCCATTGTCCAAGCACTTGGTTACTCACCAGATAACTATAAGACCTCATTGCTTAGTGTGGCTAACTGGATGTTAGGAGAAACGTATACAATTTCTGTGAATGATCTTTAAATAGAGACACACATATATCTTTGGCTTTTCTTTTCTTTTCTGGGGCCCTTAGTCATGTCTGACAGTTTTGGCTTGCTTTAACCCAGGGCCCTGCCTGTGCCCAATAGTAATAGTCTTTTGTATTGGTAATGTTCCATTCTGCATAGTCTTTTTGTACTAACGCTGTAGTTTTTGAACTGTTTCAAGGCCATAGTTTATATTATAGCTTCTGACCTGTGCTGAAATCATCTTGTGTTTCTTCTTAACTCCATAACATAGCTACAGACATCTCTCTGCTAACTAATCATTTCTTGTGTTTCAAAACTTGTTTATTTTATACTCAAGGTCTCTGTCACTAGACCAGGGATTTGAGCTCTGAAACTTAAAAAATCTGAGTCCTTAACAAAATCAAGATATTTTATCTAGTTTTGTTTAAGCTTAATCTATTGTGACATAAGTCAAAAAGTACAAGATTGATGTAAATAACTTTCTGGACCTTTACAATTCCACCAATTCACCATAGCAGAGCCTATAGAGCTAACTCTACCTATCTGGGCTCCTTTTGATTGTTCTCCAAGTCTAAAAGACAAGAGCGGAGATTTCCCTTCCCCCCAGTTTTTTTCTTGTCTTTTCACTTCAACTTGAATAAGTCAGATTTGAACCCATCACCCATCTCCCAAAAAACTGGGGGGTCATTAAAATGCAGACCCAGTTTCCTTTGTCCCTGGTAACATTAAAAGGGAAAAGGCCGCTGCCTTCTGACCAGAGGTCTGATTCTGAATAGGATATAGAATATATAATGTGTGCTAATAACTTAAAAGGTTTGTTATAAAAAGATTGTTTAATCTCTAATTGAGATAACTAAATTATGCCCAAGTGCTGAACTTGTATGTTTTACATCTGATAAAGCCTTTATTTTGTTGTATAAAACAGCTGTTTACACCCAAGCATGGTGGCACATGCCTTTAATCCCAGCACTCAGGAGGCAAAAGTAGGAGGATCGCCATGAGTTCAAGGCCACTCTGAGACTACATGGTGAATCCCAGGTCGGCCTGGGCTGGAGCAAGACCCTACCTTGGAAACAAAACAAAACAAAACCACCTGTTCACAACAATAGGTTTCAGTTTTCTATTTTTTTTTTCATTTTTTAAAAATGTTATTTATTATTTATTTGAAATAAACAGAGAGAGAGAGAGAGAGAGAGAGGGAGGGAGGGAGGGAGATTGAGGATGGGTGTTCCAGGGCCTCCAGCCACTGCAAATGAACTCAATGCATGAGCTGCCTTGTGTTTTACATGGGTCCTGGGGAATTAAATCTGGGTCCTTTGGCTTTGCAAGCAAGTGCCTTAACTGCTAAGCCATCTCTCTAGCCCTTTTATTATTATTGTTGTTGTTGTTGTTATTATTATTATTATTATTATTAAATAATATACTATTTATTTATTTATCAGAGTATATAGAGAGAAAATGGATGCACCTGGGCCTCTAACCACTGCAAACAAACTCCAGATGCATGAACTACCTTGTGCATTTGGTTTATGTGGGGACTGGGGAATTGAAGCTGGGTCCTTGGGCTTCTCAGCCAAGCGCCTTAACCACTAGGCAAACTCTCCAGCCCTGCCTTTTCTTTTTTCTGTTGCTTAAAATGTGAATATGGTCAGGTGTGGTGGCACACGCCTTTAATCCCAGCACTCAGGAGGCAAAGATAGGAGAATTTTTGTGAGTTCAAGGCCACCCTGAGACTACAGAATGACTACCAGGTTAGCCTGGCCTAGAGCATGACCCTATCTCAAAAAAAAAAAAAAAAAAAAAAAAACCCGGGCGTGGTGGTGCATGCCTTTAATCCCAGCACTCGGGAGGCAGAGGTAGGAGAATCGCCATGAGTTCAAGGCTACCCTGAGATTACATAGTGAATTACAGGTCAGCCTGGACTAGTGTGAGACCCTACCTCAAAAAAACAAAAAAAAAGTGAATATGTTTGAAACCCATGTAGCCATCTTTGATTACAAAGTCAAGCCCCATATTGTAGATGGTGGTCAAAATATAAGAAATTTGAGTCCATAAGTCACTATTTCAGTCCCAGAATACTCACTTTTAAATTTGATTTGTGTAAAAAAAAGAAAAATTATGTTGTTAGGGATGGTCTATCATTCATAGTGAACCTAATAATAATTCTGTCAACAAAAAAGGAGTTCAGGTGCACATTCAGGCCACACAAGCAAATTACGACTTTTAAGTGGCCATGTAATGAAATCATGCCCATAAAGTATAATGGCAAATCAACAGTTTCAATAGCATGAATACTTATAATCATCTCCCATACCATGAGGAAAAATAGCTTACCTGTGAAGGCTCAAAGTCAGGTATATACACACAATGATTGTTTGGAAAGAATGGTCCCTTCCCTTCTTCACATCTACTTAGACGATCCAGAGCATAAGCCATGGCGTAAACAGCTTGTTTCACACTGTTCGTGATTCTCAGCTGAGACACATCCAGGTAGGTATTTTCAAGATCTTCCAACTTCTCCTCTCCAGTACAGAGCTTATCAGACATGGAATTCAGCCTGTCTTCTTTGCCAGTCATATTTATTCTATGGTCAATGTTGTATGGAACACTACTATTGGGCCAGGTGCAGTTAAAAGCAGTTTGCCAGAACTCAATGGTCAAGACATCGTTTGGATCCTTGCTAGGATGGATATCATAAAGAAATTCCTTTAATCCTGGTATATCAGCTCTTGGTATGGCAAATCCAATGCTTCCACCAAAATATGGGAAATATTCAGGCCTTGCAATGAGGGCTGAGGTAATCCATGCTTCACTTGCTATCCATGTTCTGTCAGTTATGTTGTGGTGAACCATTTCCAGCACAAAAGGACTGAGGTCAAGATCAGAGGCATACAACACGATGACTTTGGCAGTGGAGCTCCTTATGGCATTAACAGCCTTTTGCATCTTCTCATTAGAGTAGACTTTGGGAATGGTTTCAGAGAATGCGATGCAGAGGTTGGCACTCTCCATTTTTTCCTTGAAAGCTTTTACTCCATATTTTCCATAATCGTCATCAGCTGCAATAGCACCTACCCAGACCCAACCAAAGTGCTTGATAAGGTTCACCATGGCCTCGGACTGGATTTTATCACTGGCTACTGTGCGAACATAAGTTGGGAACTGGAATTTGTCACTAAGAATTGAGCAAGAGGAAGTATAGCCCACCTATAATTGAAAATATTCACAGTTACTAGAGTGCAAGAGTCAGACCTTAAATGACACAGTTTTAGCATATATTAGTTAAGATAGAGAAAACTGAGCAGTTCTTCCTTTATTCTCACATCCTTCTGTAGACAAGAATTTTTTACTCTTCTCTCTATTCAGTGTGTGGGACTGTCAGAGAGAACTCTGACCTATCAATAATTTTCCTACCCCACACCAAGACAGTTAGGGCAGCAAATTATTATCATGATGAACTCAACTGCACTACTTTTCACATGGGGGTCATTTGCCTTCCATTCATGCTCCTACAGACAGAGAGATTTTCCAAGCTCTCTGGCAACTCTGGAATCCCATGCATGAAGATGATAGAGTTAGTGCACTCTCCATCAATTTAGTAGTCCCAGTTCTCTTGCTTATACTCTCATGCCTCCCCCCACAAACATGCATGTTTACTTTCATTCTTTTTTTGTTTTGTTTTGTTTTTCTTTTTCAAGGTAGGGTCTCACTCTAGCCCAGACTGACCTGGAACGTACTATGTAGTCTCAGGGTGGCCTTGAACTCACAGTGATCCTCCTACCTCTGCCTCCCAAGTGCTGGGATTAAAGGTGTGCGCCACCACGCCCGGCTTTACTTTCATTCTTTTCTCTTTGCTCTTTGCTCTTTCCTCTTTCCCTCTTCCAGGACTTCTGAATATGAAGATTCAAAGATTTAGCTTGTGAAAGGTGGAGGAAAGTGACATTCCACTGCACCAGTGTGAAGGAGAAAGACATTAAGGATACTCAACACATACCAAAACAGAAATCCAGAATCTCTTGAGAGCTCAACACTGAAGCAGACTTAAAATGCAGACACCACAGCTCAGGGAATTTTGTGAAAGGAGGCTAAAAGATTATAAGAGTCACGGCTGGGAGGACATATCCAGAGGCATTGTACTCCCCCCACAATGATGACTGCTGCTTTCACAACTCATAACCTACAAACTGATGGGGAATACCAGCAATCCCACTGAGGAGGACCTTCAGCAGAATGTGGGCAGGGAGGAGGGAAAGGATGGTACCAACACATGATGTGTCCATACAAAGTATATATTTAATAATAATAAATGAATGAATGAATAAAAGAAAGTGCCATTCCAATCTCAAGCCTAAGCAAAGTTCCCTAATAGTCACTGGAAACTTATTTTTCATGCATACTTCTAGGTACATAGAGTTTTTTCTTATTTAATCAGTGATCCTTGTATGTATTTTCTCATCTTAAGAATGGATATCAGGTGATCATGTGATCCTATCTATTGCTATATCACATTGCAATAGCTTATCCATCACACCACTGACAAGAGTTAACATATATCACCTTCTCCCTCATCCTATCATGTTAGTTACTAAAACATCTACATATGTAGCAATTTCCATACAACCCACTTGTATTTCTTTAAAAATTAGTACCCAGCACAATATTCTGAGATACCTGAGGTATGAAATACAACCCTAGAATTCTCGAAGCAGCAACTGTTAAGGATGATCCTCCTGATCCAATAATTCCTGCCAGATATTTTCCAGTGCTGTTTCTGAAATTAGGCCTGTTTTCTTCCTGCCCTGTAAGGAATACCAAAGCTGACTCCATTGCCTTGGAGATGGCGAAACAAGTGTCAAAGATCTGATAGCCCAGAGTGTGGTTGGGTAAAATATCCTTCCTCTCATTAATCTCCTTGAGTGTGTGGATCATGGTTTTCATCCAGCGGAAACCGCGAAAGTTAAACCTGCAAAGGAAACAGCTCTGTGAGGCATTGGTCATTGCGAAGGTGTTTGGGGAAAAAAGGGGGGAATTTTTGGTTGGAGTGAGTGGTGACACCATTTTGCCAAAACATTAGCAGATGCCTCAATTTTCTGATCATGTTGATTTTTCATAATACCATAAAATCTCTAAAGATTCAAATATGAGTCATTATCATCGTTGATTGGTTATCTTGGGAAGCAACATTTTGGGTATGTTCTTGCTCTAAAGATCTTTCTTAAGCGTAATTTTCTTCACTTTCTGATTATCTCTTTTCACAACAATATTCTTATAGTCACAGTTCTCTCTACCAAAACAGGAGCTGAACAGCCCTTTAAAACATGTTCATTGGTACTATATAATTTTTCTTTCTCTCCATCTTACTTTAACTTATTTTCTCCTGAATGTTAATTATAATTACAAAAATAACTTTAATATATTAACATAGTTATGGTAGGAGTAAATAAAAATATATATTCTATGACTATAACTGCATAATTTTCCTTCTGCAATTTTTGTTTGTTGTTCAAGGTATGGTTTTGCCCTAGCCCAGGCTGACCTGGAATTCACTCTGTAGTCTCAGGGTGGCCTTGGACTCACAGTGATCCTCCTACTTCTGCCTCCCAAGTGCTAGGACTAAAGGCATGTGCCAACCATACCCAGCTGTAAATTTATTTTTTTAAATATTTTAGTTATTTATTTGAGAGAGCGGGAAAAAAAAGAGGCAGAGAGAGAGAATGGGTACAAAAGGGCCTGTAGCCTCTGCAAATGAATTCCAGACACATGTACCATCTTGTGCATCTAGCTTATGTGGGTACTGGGATATTGAACCTGGGTCGTCAGATTTCACAAGCAAGCACTGTACCCACTAAGCAATCTCTCCAGCCCATGAAATTTTTAAGAAGATTTTATTTTTATTTATTTATTAGAGAGCGAGAGAAAGAGAGAATGGGCACAGCAAGGTCTCTAGCCACTGCAAACGAACTCCAGATGCATGTGCCACCATGTGCAACTGGCTTATATGGGACCTGGAGAATCAAACCTGGGCCCATAGGTTTCACAGGCATGCACCTTAACCACTAAGCCATCTCTCCAGCCCCCATGCAATTGTATTTTTAATGTAGAGAGATATTTAATTGAATTATCTCCTTACTGTTCTCACATATAAGCATATACATGATGTCTCCTTTTCATTCTCCAGTCATTCAAAAGGGAACTACTCTGGCACTGCAATAACACATTTGTTTCATCTCTTCCTACATTAAACAAAGAATTCTTCTATTCTTTTCTTTCTTCTGAGTTTTAACCACATTTTAACCTACTTAAAACAAGTACCCTAATATGAATTTTTCTCTTAATATCCTCTGCAGATAAAAGATTTAACTCTATGTCTTCTTTTGAGCAGATACTTTTGAATTAAATGCCCAGTAACAAACACTCTTGTTGGCAGGTGGGAATTTTCTTCCATATCACTTTAATTGGGTTTTTGGCTTGCTTTTGATTTTCATATAGTATGTATGTCTATCACTAGTTCTCTAGTGCTAAACACAATAAGTGCACAAGTGAGAAAAACAGACATAGTACTTTCTAGGTAACTGGAACTGCAGCAGTGGCTCAGCAGTTACAGTGTTTGCCTGCAGATCTTAACAATCAGAGTTCAATTCCCCTGTACCCATGTATAGCCAAGTGCACAAAGTAGCACATGCATCTGGAGTCCATTTGCAGTGGCTGGAAGCCCTGGTGCCCCCACCCTCTCAGTCTGTCTTCTATCTCTCTCTGCTTGCAAATAAATAAAATTATTTTTAAAAATAAGCCGGGCGTGGTGGCGCACGCCTTTAATCCCAGCACTCGGGAGGCAGAGGTAGGAGGATCGCCGTGAGTTCGAGGCCACCCTGAGACTCCGTAGTGAATTCCAGGTCAGCCTGGACCAGAGTGAGACCCTACCACGAAAAACCAAAAAAAAAAAAAAAAAAAAAATACATTAAGCAGGGTGTGGTGGCACATGCCTTTAGTCCCAGCACTTGGGAGGCAGAGGTAGGAGGATTGCTTTGAGTTCAAGACCACCCTGAGACTACTTAATGAATTCTAGGTCAGCCTAGGCTAGAGTGAGACCCTACCTCAAAAAAAAAAAAAAAGAAGACTGGCAAGATGGCTTAGCGGTTAAGGCACATGCCTGTGAAGCCTAAGGACCCCGGTTCGATTCTCCAGGTCCTACGTTAGCCAGATGCACAACAGGGCACATGCGTCTGGAGTTCGTTTGCAGTGGTTGGAGGCCCTGGCGTGCCCACTTTCCCTCCCTCTCTCTCTCTCCCTCCCTCTCCCTCTCTCTGTCTCAAAGAAGTAAATAAAAATAAATCTTAAAAAAAAGAAAGAAAAAGAAAAAAGAAAAAAAACATTTAAAAAGAACAGCCAACCAGGGCTGGAGAGATGGCTTAGCGGTTAAGCACTTGCCTGTGAAGCCTGAGGACCCCGGTTCGAGGCTCGTATTCCCCAGGACCCACATTAGCCAGATGCACAAGGTGGCGCACGCATCTGGAGTTCATTTGCAGTAGCTGGAAGCCCTGTTGCACCCACTCTCTCTTTCTCTGTCGCTCTGCCTCTTTCTGTCTGTTGCTCTCAAATAAATAAATAGTTTAAAAAAAAAAACAGCCAACCAATTACAGTCAAAAAAAAAAAAAAAAAGATAAAAATAGTAATCAATACAAGGGACACTCAGCCCTGGAGGACCCAACAACTGAGGCTTGAAGGGTGACATCATATCAGGGGAAGGGGTCTGTCGTACAGGCCATAAGAACAGCACAGTGAAGACATTAGGAATAACATTATCTTAAAGGAATATAAAATCAATATGTTTGGGGGAAAAAAAAGGAAAATCAATATGCTTGGAGAGAGAGTGGGATGGGCTCGCACAATGAAAGAGAAAATTGGAGAACCAGAAGATGCCAGTATATGAAGGGCTTTATCATTCTAACTTACTTAATTTCCAAATTTACATGGTATCATTACATGTCTTTGAAATAAATACACAATATACTCTTTTAAGTAATATAACAATTTATTTCAAGAGCTAGAAAAATATTCACTTGCTTTGAACAATTACACCCCTGAGAAGTTAGCTAAAATAATAATAATAATAATAATAATAATAATAATAATTCTTCCCCAAAGGAAGAAGCTCTCTGTCTGAAAGTGAATTCAAGAATTATTTACGATATTTAAAAAGTGGAAGAAACATGTATGTCCAGTGATAATATACTTAGTGTATGGAAATACTTTCATCATTAAAAACTATAATTAAAGAAATTATAAAGCAGTGTGAATATAAACTAAAATAGGCAGTATGCAAACTTGTTTCTATAATTTAAAATACACTTAAGTGTATGAGCATTTGGTTAAGGATTAACAAGAAAATTTTTATTTTTTTTTTTAATTTTCTCAATTTGACAGGAAAATTTTTAATGTACTCAGGATAATTACCAAAAGGATGGGACTTAGGATGACTTTTTCCTTTTATTCATTGATTTCATTATGATTTTCATATCATTATTATATACATCATATACACTATATAGCATTTTATTCTCAAAAAGTGCTCATCTTTGGGTATTTCAACCAAAACAAAAATTAAAATACCTCTTTCTTTATTCCATTATATTGTCTTCATCTCCTTTAAGTAACATTTTCAAAACAATACAAAGCCTTTCTCTTTAACATACTTGACAAATAGCCAGGTAAAGATAGTAAGCTATCTTGTTAAAATTGTTGATTTCAGAATGAAAATTCTCTAAACACAAACTTGTACTTCTGAATCAGTTATAAGTTAATGATGCCAAAATGAAATTATTATTTGATTAGACTAATATTGGCTCTAAGCACTACATTGAACAGGCCTCCCATGAGGACTCTCCCACTGGAAGGAAAAGTTGTATTAAACAGAGAAATAGTAAGAGATTTGGAGAACACTGAGTTTGGGTAGGTAGGAGGAATTGTTAACTGTTAACAGTAAAAAAATAGTAGTAATCACATAGATCTAATTTCAAAGAAATGTATTTGTAGCTGGGCATGGTGGCACACTCCTTTAATCCCAGCATTCAGGAGGCAGAGGTAGGAGAATTGCCATGAGTTCAAGGCTACCCTGAAACTACATAGTGAATTCCAGGTCAGCCTGGGCTAGAATGAAACCCTACCTCGAAAAAAAAATTATTTTTAAAAATTATGAAATCCAGAAGTAACCACTCAAATTTAAATTGCAATGAATAGAAAAATCTCAAAGTAACTCTAATGGGGAAATTATTTTTAATAGGATATGCTTACTTCCCACTACTGTTTCAATCAGTGTTTTGCCAAATTATTTGGAAGGATAGGGGTAGAATTCATATGCAAAAATCTGTATATTGGCTTTTGCATCTAATCTTGCTAGGAAAGTGAACTCCAGACACGACAGTGGAAAATAGAGAACAAATCAATAATTCCATTTATAAAATGGTAATGCATTGTATTATGACAAACTCTTAAGTTTTCATTTTAGGTTACTAAGGATTGAGAAAGTGAAAACTCCTGTTGTAAATAATGACCCAAATCTTCAATAATGGAATTGTAAGCAAAAGCCTATTTCTTCTCACACCCTCCCTTTGCTTCACTGTAAGAATAGAAAACAATTAGAAGCTTGAGGAAAAAGATAAGGAGGGACTTGCTGGGCATGGTGGCACACGCCTTTAATCCCAGCACTTGGGAGGCAGAGGTAGGATGATCACCGTAAGTTCAAGGCCACCCTGAGACTACATAGTGAATTCCAGGTCACCCTGGACTAGAGTGAGACCCTACCTCAAAACAACAAACAAACAAAAAAAAAAAAAAAAAACGGGCGTGGTGGCACACGCCTTTAATACCAGCACCCCGGAGGCAGAGGTAGGAGGATCGCCGTGAGTTCGAGGCCACCCTGAGACTAAATAGTGAGTTCCAGGTCAGCCTGGGCCAGAGTGAGACCCTACCTCAAAAAATAAAATAAATAAATAAATAAAGGAGGGACTCATGGTAAGTCTTCCCATTTTCCAAAAACATTACAGATGAGTCCTCCTTCCTATGATATATCAAATACAAAACATGAAATGTTGGGCTGGGGAGATGGCTTACTGGTTAAGCGCTTGCCTGTGAAGCCTAAGGACCCCGGTTCGAGGCTCGATTCCCCAGGACCCACGTTAGCCAGATGCACAAGGGGGTGCACGCATCTGGAGTTCGTTTACAGAGGCTGGAAGCAATGGCGCGCCCATTCTCTCTCTCTCTCTCTCTCTCTCTCTCTCTCTCTGTCTCTGTCTCTCTCTCTGCCTCCTTCTCTCTGTCTCTCTCAAATAAATAAATAAACCAAAAAAAAAAATTAAAAAAAAAAACGTGAAATGTGACCAAAGGAAATGAGTCCTGATAAGCAAATATTTAATGATGTGATATTGCTAAAATGTTTATAGTATGCATTTACAATTATAATGAACATAGAGCATCATGGAAATGTTGGCTACATTATGTGAAATGTCCAACAGAAGACTCATCATACATGCATTTGCAAAAGAGCCAAGGAAGAATATACAGAAATGAAAAGAGATTTTGGAGGGGTGGCACTAGAGAAGTGGATAATTATTTTGTTTTCTTTTAATTTCTAGCAGTTTTTTCATACACGTGAATGTGATCTGTGGAGTGCGTGTGTGTGTGTGTATGTGTGTGTGTGTTATCCCCAGACATCTGTTTTATCACATCTTTGCTTTTCTTATAATAGATTCGTAACAAATTTGAGTTATCAGTCATGGATCTCACTTTCTAATATGACAATTTGGAGAAGGCAGCAGGAGAGACAGAGGCTTCCCAGCAGCTGAAAGAAAGAGTCTTGTCATGAACATTGGCTCAGAAATAAATCAATGTTCCCATCACTTGAGGAGAGTTTTAGTGGGTAACAATTGACAATAAAGCTACAAGGCTACATAATCCTAAATCAGTGCTTCTCAAGCATTTAGAGTACACATAAATCAACAGAAGATCTTGTCAAAGGGTAGGTAGGCTCTGCTTCAACAGGTCAAGGGTGCAGCCCCTGATTCCACATGTCCAAGGAACTCTTAGATTATACTGGTCCTGGCCCTACTGGCCCACAGAGCATTCTCTGAAGAACAACTTTCTATACTTACAAAACTCTCCCTTTTGCTGTCTGATATTTAGGAGTAGAGAAAGACTCCTTGACACTGTTTGCCATTTCTAAGCAATCCCATAATACTCACTTTGGAGAAACTGAGGTCTGGAAACTTGAAGTTTGTATTCTGAGTCAGATAGTGACACAGTAAGATAGCATCAAGGCTGCATCTGGAAACAAAGACCCCATATCACCATTCCTCCTCCACCACCTATAATGGATGTGCAAAAAAACACTAAACAGTGGCTTACCCTTCACACTTGGCTGATACTGGCTCCAAAATAGACTCATTTGTTGGGATGGTCCTGGAGTGTACAGGAAACAATCCTCCAATAACCATTGAATGATTTTTGGCATCTACATATCCAGTCAAGTCAAACTTGCCCAACAACCTGCATGTTGCATTCTTTGTATTGTTTTCAGCACTCAATTCAGTCCATAAAAATGTAAGAAATCCTAAAAACAAGCATCTCTTTCTGATGACCATTTTAATAAGGTGAGTTTGAGGAAAGTGAGTAGTGTTGAAATTACACATGTTTTAATGAGACACCTTGATGTCACGTTAGAGTTTATATGGTTTTGTCTCAGTGGACCAGGCTTGTCACTACTTGCTACATAATGTTCGTGTCTCAATCAAGCACAGATTTCACAATCACTTGCAATTTATGGATCTGGACTAGGAGCTGAGAAATCCTTTGAGAAGAGTCTCCTGAGCATCCCTTTATGCTTTGCAATAATAGGTAAGGTTATAAGAGAGGGTTTTGAGTTTAAGAGCTGTTTAATCTTATAGATGTCAGAACCACAGAGCTCTCTACCTATCCCTCAAGAATTTAAGAAGACAGCATATATAAGATTAATAAAATATAACTACTCCTGAGAATTATCACTGTGCCATTAAGACAGGTACAGAGTGGGTTAAAAGTTCAACCTTGAATCCTATTATCAGAGTCTCAGAGCTCCCTACCCACCCCACTGTCTCCTTTACCACCTTGTCAAAGCTCAACTTGGATCCTTCACTGAACACCAGTTCACAACTCCACAAGGCCTTCCTTCCACTGGGCAAGTCCCTATGCCCCAAAAGTATGGGCATAGAAGCCCAGATACCATTCTCTTGCCCTCTTTCTGGCCCTCTTTCTTGAAATAAGGTGCATGTTCTCTGATCTCCATATTTTTCTGTGATCTCTGTATCTCTCTCTGTGATCTCCCACTGTCTCTGTCTGCCTGTTTTTATTTATGCATCTCTCTTTCTACCAATCTATCTCTTTATTTATCATCTACCTCTTCCCTCACTTTCTGGCTCACACCCCAGCTCCCCTACCTTACTAATCTACTGCCACGTGCTGTTGTTTCTGGGCTGGCAGGGCTACAATGCATCACTGATTCTCTGGGTTCCTTGCCCCTCCCCCTTTTTCTAAAACTCCTTACCCGAGCCCCTAATAATAAACTAATTCTTTTTTTTTTCTTGGTTTTTTGAGGTAGGGTCTCTCTCTAGCCCAGACTGACCCTGGAATTCACTATGGAGTCTCAAGGTGGCCTCGAACTCACCGCGATCCTCCTACCTCTGCCTGCCAAGTGCTGGGATTAAAGGCGTGTGCCACCACGCCCAGCATAAACTAATTCTTGACAAAAAGGTAGTAGTCTCAATCCTCTAATTAAAACCCTATCCTACACAAGACCATCATAAGAGGAGGAAAAGATCATGACATCAAAATAAAAGAGAGACTGATTGAGATGGGGAGGGGATATGATGGAGAATGGAATTTCAAAGGAGAAAGTGGGGGGAGGGAGGGTAGTACCATGGGATATTTTTTACAATCATGGAAAATGTTAATAAAAATTGAGAAAAGAAAAAAAAAAAAAAACCCTATCCTAGCCGGGCGTGGTGGTACATGCCTTTAATCCCAGCACTTGGGAGGCAGAGGTAGGAGGATCGCGGTGAGTTCAAGGCCACCCTGAGACTCCATAGTCAATTCCAGGTCAGCCTAGGCTAGACAGAGACCCTACCTTGAAAAACCAAAGGGAAAAAAAAAAAAAAAAAAAACTATCCTTTTGACAGTAGAAATTTTTGTTGTTGTTGTTTTGTTTGTTTTTCAAGGCAGGGTCTCACTTTAGCCCAGGCTGACCTGGAATTTACTATGTAGTCTCAGGATGGTCTTGGACTCACACTGATCCTCCTACTTCAGCCTACTGAGGGCTGGAATTAAAGGTATGTGCCACCATGCTTTGTACTGGAAAGTTCTTTTCTTGTTTAACCTTGTCAGTTTTATATGAATAAAACTCCCGTTGCAGCCAACCTTGTGGGAGTTTACCTTGGCCCCCCAAACGAGGTGGGCATCCTGTTTCAACACAAAGAGTAGCATCACACCCATTACTTTCCACTTCTTTTTTTTGTTTGTATATTTGTTTTTTGTTTTTCGAGGCAGGGTCTCACTCTAGCCAAGGTTGACCTGGAATTCACTATGTAGTCTCAGGGTGGCCTTGAACTCACGGCAATGCACCTACCTCTGCCTCCCGAGTGCTGGGATTAAAGGCGTGCACCACCACGCCTGTTTTATCTTTATTTATTTATTTGAGAGTGAAAGAGAGAGAGAGGAAGAGAGAGAGAATGGGCGCGCCAGGGCCTCCAGCCACTGCAAACGAACTCCAGACGCATGCGCCCCCTTGTGCATCTGGCTAACGTGGGTCCTGGGGAATTGAGCCTCGAACCAGGGTCCTTAGGCTTCACAGGCAAGCGCTTAACCACTAAGCCATTTCTCTAGTCCTACTTTCCACTTTTATACCAAAAAGGTATCAAAATTTGAGAGAAAAAAAACACAGGATTTGTAATAGAAGGAATTTTAATTTGTATTCTGCCACTTTTATTAGTGTAGTGGGAAGACAGTGACTCAATTTCTGTGTTTCAATTGCCTCATTGATAACCAGGATGCTAACAAGCTACCTTAGATTTATTTTGTAATGTTCACACAAGTTCAATGAACACTTTTGATATGTACCATGTTGTTTAACCTTTACTTCTAGATGAGGGATTACCTTCAGTGCTCACTTTACAGCTTCAGGCTCATATTCTTGGGTTCTCCTGAAAAATCTCCCTGTCCCTCTTTTTCCTTTCCCCCTCTATCTCCATTGAATCCAGGGTTTCCTGCATGCCAGGCAAGTACCCTACTGTTTATATACATCTCCATCCCTGTCTGTCTCCTTTCTTGCTAAACCTAGCTAAGAGACAAATCTCTTTGTGTGTTGGGGGGGATCAATTTATTCTGATTCCCAGCATCCCAGACTGCCTCGTCTCAAATACCTCCCCTTGGAGTACTGTTGGGTTTTCAAATCCCTATACACTTTCCCCTTCTCTTCCCAATGAGCCACAATTGAGGCTTTAAAGTTCTCATTTCCCCAAAAAAGCTCAAAAGGCTCCTTCCTAACCACCATTCCACACTCCCAAACATCCCCCAAGGCCCTTCCTTCAAAGACAGTTCCCCCTCCCTCAAAGGGAGCACATATAAACATATATAAGGCCTCCTCAGTCCCTCCGGCTCTTTTTTTCCTAGACCTCTTGCACTACAGTATGTGTTCTCTATCTCTGCCTGGTCTGTCTTTTGTTTCTCCCTCTTTCTGTCTCTCGCTATCTGTGTCTCCTCCTACATGCACATTTGTTTTATCTCTCTTCTATGTTAATCTCACTCCCTCCCATTATTTTCTTCTCTCACTCTCTCCCTGCTTCTCAGTTCAGAGTCTGGTTGGGTATTCTGCCCCAGGTTTTCTTTCTTTGTTTTTTTTGTTGTTGTTGTTGTTGTTGTTGTTTATTTTTATTTATTTATGTGAGAGCACCAGACAGAGGAAGAGAGAGAGAGAATGGGCATGCCAGGGCCTCCAGCCACTGCAAACGAACTCCAGACGCGTGCGCCCCCTTGTGCATCTGGCTAATGTGGGTCCTGGGGAAATCGAGCCTTGAACCGGGGTCCTTAGGCTTCACAGGCAAGTGCTTAACCGCTAAGCCATCTCTCCAGCCCCTGCCCCAGGTTTTCTGAAGCTCCAACACAGAACAAGGGCCACCCCAGTAGCCACTTTTCTTTGGTAGCCATTCCCTACCAAAACCATGCCACTTTCTGACTGATCTGTCCCTCTCCTTTCCCCATCTCTCAGATGTTTCCATTCTCTCTCCTATGGCCAGATTCTATCCCCAAAACCCACTCCTCCCTTCTAAAACCTTGGTGCTCTGAACCACTACAAAATTAACTTTGTTGCCTCAAGTCAACTGTGTCCCAGAACCTCCATTCTGAACCTCAACAAGTACAAATTCTTAAAGAGTACTTTCAGGATTTAATCTAGAAAAAGGGTTAAGATCTTGAAAAATGTGTAAACCCTATAATTATGTGATTTTACTCCAAAGTGTTTTCCTCTTGGAAGCAATAGAGATCCACATAAAAATGATATATAAGGCTGGGCGTGGTGGTGCATGCCTTCAATCCCAGCACTCGGGGTCAGAGGTAGGAGGATCACTACATAGTGAATTCCAGCTCAGCCTGAGCTAGAGTGAAACCCTACCTCGAAAAACAAAAAAATAAAAATAAGTAAATAAACTTTTTAAGTGATGTATAAGGATAATGAGTATGGTTTTATTTGTGTTAAAAGCAGACTAAACTCACTGGGTCCAGTGTTTGCTTTCCAATGCAGAGAGCAAGTCAGAAGGCAGGAGGCACAGTGGACTCTGAGATGTGCCTAAGGTACCTGGAGGCATCCAGGAAAGAGTTCCCAGGGGCTGTCTATGCTTCTTTGACTTCTGTGTGAAAAGGTAGAAGGCAGATATCACACAGACCTAAGACACAGTGTTGCCTGCCACACTGGGCTCTGACTGCTGCCTACCCACTGAGTGGTTCATTTCTGAATTCTGAGCTTTCTGGGAGGCTCAAGAGAAACGATCTTGTTGATCCTGTATAAGCTTAGCAGAATCTTGCATACACCAGCATCTTCAGGTGACAGTTAGGCGAAAGCACTCCTCCTGACACTACCACACATTTGCATCCTGCACCTTCCTATTTCTTGCAGAAAATTGGGACCCACCTGGAACAAATGATGTCTGTCTCCTTGAAACCGTCCCAGGGGATCTTCTCCACATGGGAGTATATCAGGACATGACGCACATATGTCCCTGTCAAATCTCACATCCCTACACATGAGCAATGAAATATATAGGTATATTATTCTGAAAAAAAAAAGCAGACTAAACTGAAAGTACACAATAGGGAATTTTTTAATTAGTCATAATCTAGTCATATGATGAAATACAGAGCCCTTTAGATCATGTTCTAGAAAAACATGCACTCAAAAAAGAACAGCTAGCCGGGCGTGGTGGCGCACGCCTTTAATCCCAGCACTCGGGAGGCAGAGGTAGGAGGATCGCTGTGAGTTCAAGGCCACCCTGAGACTACATAGTGAATTCCAGGTCAGCCTGGGCTAGAGTGAGACCCTACCTCGAAAAACCAAAAAAAAAAAAAAAAAAAAAAGAACAGCTCACAATACAGTTAAACTGAAGATAACAGATAACAAGACAGCATATAAAATTGCATTCCAAATTTCTAAAATTTTACAATATTTTACTGCTTTCTTTAACCTGTGGGTTTCCATTAAAAGGATTACAAGGAGCCACGACAAACTAGAAATGAGAAGAAGGAAAAGCTCCCTGTCCTTCTAGTTTAACAAACCAACTATTTTCATGTTATCATATTTATTTCCAGCCCCAACCAACATTCATGTCATACTTTTGGATATTATAGTATGTAACATTTTTAATTTAATTTTTATACTTTTCTGTTTTCCCATAAAAGCTCCACAGCATAATTCATAACATTTATTTATTGAATAAAAGTATACTACTAGAAATAAAAATTATTTTTTATGGGCTGGCAAAATGGCTTAGTGGTTAAGGTGCTTGCCTGCAAAGCCAGAAGGGTTCGGTTCCATTCCCCAGGACCCATGTAAGCCAGATGCACAAGGTAGTGCATGCATCTGGAGTTTGTTTGCAGTAGCTGGAGGCCCTGGCATGCCCATTCTCTCTCTCTCTCTCTATCTCCCTCATTCTCTCTCTCAGATAAATAAATTTAAAAAAATATTTTTTTAAAAATTATTTGGGGGCTGGAGAGATGGCTTAGAGGTTAAGGTGTTTGCCTGAGAAGCCAAAGGACCTAGGTTCTATTCCTCAGGACCCACGTAAGCCAGATGCACAAGGGGCACTTGCATCTGGAGTTCCTTTGCAATGACTATAGGCCCTGGCTTGCCCATTCTCTGTCTTTCTCCTCTCTCTCTTTCTTTCTCTTTCTCTCTCTCTCTGCTTGCAAATAAATAAATTTTCAAAAATTTCTTTTTTACAATTCTTCCACACATGCTTCTTTACTTATAACCACCCCCCCAAAATAATCCATATATTTCCCACCCATTAATAATACTATTAATATTACCAGTCACTGGGATCACACCCACATGATCCACATGAAGAGCATTTTCTTTGTCTCAGCCAGTGTGGGGCTACATAGTGAATTTTATATAACTAAATATATCTATTTTTTTATCTGTCTAGGGTAAGGGGGAGTGGTTCTTACCCCTGCATTTTCTTTTTTGTTCTTTTTGAGGTAGGCCTTGAACTCACAGTGATCTTCCTACCTCTCCCTCCAGAGTTCTGAGATTAAAAGCATGTACCAACGTGCCCAGCTGTGCCCTTTTAAAATTACTATGGAGAAGGGAAATTGGATTAGTCTAATCTTTCTTTTGTTGTGGGGGGAGGGGAATTGGCTCATGACCTCAGCCATTACAATTGAATTCCAGATGTTTGTGCCACCTAGTGTGCATGTGCAACCTTGCACTTGCATCACCTTTGTGCATCTGACTTATGTAGGATCTGGAGAGAGATCGAACATGGGTCTTTTACAAAATACATATTTCTAAACTATTATTTTATTTTTATTTTTATTTTTTTGGTTTTTGTTTTGTTTTGTTTTTGATTTTCAAGGTAGGGTCTCACTTTAGCTGGGGCTGACCTGGAATTCACTATATAGTCTCAGGGTGGCCTAGAACTCATAGCGATCCTCCCACATCTGCTGCCATGTGCTGGGATTAAAGGCGTGCACCACCATGCCAAGTCCTATTTCTAAATTAAAAGGTTAAATAAAATGTTTAGATCACAGGTTATTAAACTTCTGGTTAATGTGAGAGCTGGAGAGGTGGCTTAGCAGTTAAGGCATTTGCCTGCAAAGCCAAAGGACCTCTGCTTCATTCCACAGGACCCACATAAACCAGATGCACAAGGTGGCACATGTGTCTGGAATTCATTTGCAGTGGCTAGAGGGCCTGACATACCCATTCTCTCTCCCTCTCTCCCTCTCTCTCTCTCTCTCTCTCTCTCTCTCTTGTCTGCCTTTTTCCCTCTCTCACTTTCTCAAATAAATAAAATTTTAAACAACGAATAAAAAGATGCATTGAAGAAATTATATTATTAGAGGATACTGAATAAGCCAGATGCACAAGGTGGTGCATGTGTCGGGAGTTCGTTTAGCAGTGGCTGGAGGCCCTGGTATACCCACTCTCTCTCTCTCTCTCTTTCTCTCTCCCTCTCTTGCTCTCTCAAATAAATAAATAATAATTTTTTTAAAAAATTCAAATTTTGAGCCAGGCATGTTGGTGCATGCCTTTTATCCCAGCATTCAGGAGGCGGAAGTAGGAGGATCACCAAGAGTTCAAGGCTACCCTGAGACTACATAGTGAATTCCAGGCCAGCTTGGGCTACAGTGAGACCCTACCTCGAAAAACCAAAAAAAAAAAAAAAAATCAAATTTTAGGCTGGAGAGATGGCTTAGCAGTTAAGGCACATGCCTACAAACCCTAAGGATCCAGGTTTGATTCTCCAGGTCCCATGTAAACCAGATGCACATGGTGGCCCATGTGTCTGGGGTTCATTTGCCATGGCTAGAGGCCCAGGCACACCCATTCTCTCTCTCTATCTCTCTCCCTCTGTGTGTCTTTAATAAATAAATAAATAGAGAGAAATATTTTAAAAATTCAAATTTTATTAAATTTATCATATATAAATTTATTATATAATATATATTTATTATAATATATAAAGTTATGATTCTGATCTGAATGTTTCCAAATGTGGTGGGAATCTGTTGACCAGTGATTGGTGCATGGGAACATAGGTTGGTAGAGGCAAGCAAGTAAGTGGAGGTTGGGAGATGCAGGACTGGAAGGAACTGCCTACGGAGGGGCACCACCGTGATGAAAGGCCGAGGAAAAGAGGGAGAGAGTGGGCAGGGGTGGGGCATTGCAGGCACACATACTATGGGTTGGGGCTGAGAGAATAGGCAAGAGAGAAAAGAGAGTGAAAAATAAAGAGGGAAGGGAAGATGTGTACGTGGGTAGGGGGTAATAACGGAAATAGAGGCACCTGGGGGTCAGAAGGGACAGAAAAGACAGGGGAGCTGGTAGCTTTAATGCACTGACCAGTGGAACATGGCCAATGGGAAGTGGTGGTGGAGGTGCAAGCCTGGTTCCACCTGGGGAGACAGATTTGGTGTCCCCTTTGAAGAAGTAGTCCTATTTGGAAGGGGGAGGGAGCCCTGAGACTGACAGAGCCCTGACACCCTACACTGGAAAAACCTCCAACATAATTCCACTCCATTTTCAGCCAGGAGAAGTTAAAGATATGACCACTATTTCCCTGAACCCATGAGGCGTCTCCCAAAATTGTCGCTCCGTTCCTTTTTTATAAGATGCTGAAATGTCAGAGTATCCGTGCTCTCTTCCATCCTGCTCTTTCCTTACCACCTGGCCATGAGGAGGGAAGGCCACCTTCCCCCAACCTAAATCTCCACACCAACCAAGGCTCCAGCCTCCACTGGGCAGTCACCCATCCCCAAAGGGCATGGCCCTAAAAAGTCTCTTCAGATGCCATTCTGTCTTTCTTTCTGGCCCTCTTTCTTGAACATGTATGTCTTGCTCTCTCTATCTCTGCCTCAGCCTTGTCTGTCTTTCTTCCAATGCACATATTCCCTGTCATTCTATTCTACCTCTTTCTCTCCTTCTTTCTTTCTTCCCCTACTTCTGGGATCAAACCTGCCTCCACTCCATCTGCCTTCCCCTAATCCACCCCAGCTTTTCTGTAAATCAGCAATCTCAGCCAACTACAAGTACCACAGGGATGATGATGGGGGTGGGGGTTGTCACTCTTCCTGTGATCAGTATGCCAGCAGCCACACTGTTTTTCCTGATCCCCTGGTCTCCCCTTCTCTCTCTTCCATATTAAATTGCACTGCTTTGAGCTGATAATAAAATATATTCTTATATAGCAACAAAGGCATTGTAGTGGCTTGATTGTATATGTCCTCCATACCCTCAGCAGGTACAGCCTTGCTGATGGAGGTTGTTATTGGGGAAGGGGAGGACTTAGGGTTATTATAGCCAGCCACACCTTGCCAGAGTTCTGCTCATGTTCCTGCTTCTATTTTTCACCTGTTATAGTGATGTCCAGCCTCTGCTCTGCTCGTGCCATACTTCCTCCTGACATTATGAAGCCTCCCCTCAAAACTGTAAGCCAAAATAAAAACCTTTCCTCCCATCAGCTGCTACTAGTTGGGTACTTTGTCACAGCAACAAGAAGGAAACTACAACATGTGTGATCCTAGAACCTCTGTCTCCAACCTCTAATAAATACACATTAGACCACCCACTATGTGTAATGTAACATGCTACATGAAAAATGGACTAAGGAGAAGGGAAGATCCTTGATTTTTGTTAGTTTGTTTTTTCAAGGCAGGGTCTCACTCTAGCTCAGGCTGACCTGGAATTCACTATGTCGTCTCAGGATGGCCTCGAACTCATGGTGATCCTCCTACCTCTGCCTCCCAAGTGCTGGGATTAAAGGCGTGTGCCACCACGCCCCACTGATCCATGATTTTTGTATGTTAACTTATTATTGTGTGTATATGATGTGTGTGCCTGTTCATGTGTGTAAGTACAAGTGCACGCATGCCATGCACACATGTACAAGTCACAGTACAACTTTCTGGTATCGGTCCTCACTTCATTACCTCATTTGAGGTGGAATCTCTCACTCTGATTGTTTTTCACAGCCAGGCTAGATGGTCTGGAATCTTCTGGCAAATTCACTCCTGTCTCCACCTCCCATCTTGGCCTCTGTAAGCTGGTATTGCAGAAGTCCACCACAGGCTTTTACACGGGGTCTAGGTATCAGAACTCAGGTACTCAGGTTTTGTGGCACTATCTACTGGCAATCTCCCCAGCCATAGACCTTTGCTTTTTTGGGGGGGGGCAGTTCAGAGTGTTCAGTTCCACACAAATGTTGTTTGATGAGTCCCTTTCTCCTTGTTCCTCCCCAACAGTCCTACTTCTAGTACTCCAGCTTACCTTTCCTACTACAATTAGATCAAAATTTAATCTTTCTTCCCTTAGGAGTGTGTGTGCATATCATCTCTAAAAACTCTAACAAATATATGTGGTCAATATTTATATCTAGATGTTGCAGTTAAGTTTGCATTACTGGCAGAAATCACCCAACCAAGAGCAGCTTGTGGGGAAAAATGGGGGGAGGGGCTGGAGGGATGGCTTAGCAGTTAAGGTGCATGCCTGTGAAGCCTAAGGACCCAGGTTCAATTCTCCAGGTCCCACGTAAGCCACATGCATAAGGGGGCACATGCATCTGGAGTTCTTTTGCAGTGGCTGGAGGCTCTGGTGTTCCCATTCTCTCTCTCCCTCTCTCTGCCTCTTTCTCTGTCTCTCTCTCTCAAATAAACAAATAAAATAAAGTTTAAAAAAAAGAAACCAATTATTTTTTAAAAAAAAAAAGGTTTATTTTGGCATACAGACTCAAGGGGAAGCTCCATGATGGCAGGGGAAAATGATGGCATGAGCAGAGGGTGGACATCACCTTCTGGCCAACATCAAATGGACAATAGCAACAGGAGATTGTGCCAAACACTGGCAGGAAGGAACTGCCTATAATACCCATAAGTCTACCCCCAACAATACACTGCCTCCTAGAGGTGCTAATTCCCAAATCTCCATCAGCTGGGAACCTAGATTTAGACCACCTAAGTTTATGGGGGACACCTGAATCAAACCACCACACTAGGGAAGAAATGAATTATTTCTGGTTGAATGGATCAGGTAAGATAAAAATCTCAACTCCTGGCTGGAGAAATGGCTTAGCAGTTAAGGCATTTGCCTGCAAAGCCAAAGGACCCAGGTTTGATTCCTCAGAACCCATGTAAGCCAGATGCACAAGGTAGCACATGCACCTGGAGTTTGTTTGCAGTGGCTGGATGCCCTGGCATGCGCTCTCTCTCTCTCTCTCTCATAAACAATATAAAAATAAAATATTTTTTAAAATCATGACTCCATGATTCCGCCCTGTTCCTCTCTGCTTCTCTGCTTGGCCTGCCCATAGCTCTCTTCAATGTGGCCACAAGAATACACATGAGTCTGGCTTCCCCCTCACCCAACCTGGCTGGTGGGGGGAAGAGCATAAAACTGTTTCTTGGTTTGGATGGCTTTTCTGCTTGTCTCTGCTTTATATTTTGGGGTAACTTCTTTGATTACATGCATGATTTTCCTCTGATTGCTGAATCTACTGTGTATGGGTTGGTTCTTCCCAAGTTCCCTACACAAGCTCCTAGAACCTCCAAATCCTGCATCAAGTGCAAATTCTTACAGAATACGGTTCATGCTTGGATTAAATTCTGAATGCATTATCTAAGTAGGGCATGGGAATGTTTAAACTGTTCCACTTATGATCCTCAGGAGCTGCCAGGGTTTTGTCACCTCTGCATAGTCACCCACCTACAACCCAGTCTCTTGGTAAACAGATCCTCAAGGGCAAAGACATTATCTGAGTTATCCTCCTATTTTCTTCATATAGCCTGGTGCCTGAAAGTTAGCCAGGAGGGGAGGGGACAGGAGGGAGGGAGGTTGATTGCTTGCTTGCTGACTGGCTACTATAAATTGTAATTAAGAGCTTTGCTGCCTTGAAGGTTGAGGAAGTGAATTTTGACTGCATTAGGTAGGTCAAGGCTACAACCTCGAGAACACTTCACAGTACTTAGAGAAAAAGAGATGTTTTGTCTGAAGCAGAAAGCTTCATATTAGCAATCATAATACCAATAACTTCTGCTTATATGCCATATATAATGCCAAGTACTTTATTTATTGAATGATTGATTGATTGATTTAGTTTTTTCCTAGGCAGGGCCTCACTTCAACCCAGGCTGGCCTCAAACTCACGGTGATCCTCCTACTTTAACTCAATCTCCAGAATGTTGGAATTAAAGGTGTGGGCCACCACAATAAGCTTTAGTTACATTTTAGCTAGTCACAGTGGCACATGCCTATAGTCCCAGCTAATGGAGGCTGAGTGTTCATCTATTTGACCAGACTAGTTAGCCAGTAAGCCCCAGGATTTCCCTGTCTTAGCTTCCTCAGGTCTGGGATTACAGGCATGCCACAACATAAACGCTAGGAATCCTAACTCAGGTCCTCATGCTTGTACAGCAAGCACTTTACCTACTGAGCCTTCTCCTCAGCCCCTTAAGATTTCCTTTAGCAATGTGTTCTACAGATATGAGAGAAGGAAAAAGAACTACACAAGTGAAAATGATCATTTTAGCATATCACAATGAAAGGGAGTCAGGTAGCTTTATTAGGTAGTTTAGGGTGACTGGGCCCCAAAAGTAAAGGCAGGAATGTCCTATAAGTCTGCCCTTGCAATCTCCATTTGCTAGAGATCAAAGGATGATCTGACTTCTTATTTCTTGCCTAAAGGAGTTCCCTAGATCTGTTTTTCCACAAATAACCTAAGCCCTCCATGGCTGGCCTCTTCCTGAACCAGAAAATAGGGCCCACCACCATAAAGTTATAAATATGTTTACTAGGGGAGGGCAAGTTCTCCTGGCTACCCATTCATAACTCCTGAACCTCCAGGTTCTGGTAAGCCTCCCTTTGACCCCTCTCTACCCACTCCTATCCTCCACACGGCAGGAGCTCTCTGTACTTTTCTCTATATATCTCTTTCACATTTCTTCTAGGCCCACATGGGCTCTCAGACCATGTGGGTGTCTTCACTTTCCTTCCCTTGGTTCTGTACTTCCTTCAATAAATGTGGTAATTTAATAATTATCCTTCTCAGTTTGGTTTGCCCAATTCTTTGCTTATGTGACAAGGGCCTAAGCTGAGAAGGCCATAAGTGACTCCATACTGTGAACCTTAGGATATGGTCTCACCTGCACTTGAACTTTATGCATGGCTTGCTTTAACACAATGGGCTACTACAAGACAAGATGTTTTTCTCACTATTGCTAAATGCAATTTTTAACTTCTGTATTAACTGCTGCTTGCTTACAGTTGCAGGAGAGGAAAACTGCAGGGAGCGGAGATTCCAGAAAAGGTTCTGTTTTTTCTAAAATCAACTGAAATTAACTCTTGGTTTTGTAAGATTATGGTTACTGAACTTCTGAACTGTAAAACTAAGATGTGCAATCTGATGGATTTCTCCTATAAAAGGAACCCTGAAGTAAAGCCTAGTACTGCATTCAGGCAGTCCTGGATGAAGTCACCGGCCAGCTAATAAAATTGCTTTCGGGGCTGGAGAGATGGCTTAGCGGTTAAGCGCTTGCCTGTGAAGCCTCAGGACCCCGGTTCAAGGCTCAACTCCCCAGGACCCACGATAGCCAGATGCACAAGGGGGCGCACGCATCTGGAGTTCGTTTGCAGTGGCTGGAGGCCCTGGCACACCCATTCTCTCTCCCTCTCTCTATCTGCCTCTTTCTCTGTCTGTCGCTCTCAAATAGATAAATAAAAATAACAAAAAACAATTTTTTTTAAAGATTCCTTTCCTACTACTTGGTGTCAGTGTGGTCTTTCCGGGGGGATCCTCACATTCTGGAGGTCCCAGCAAGATCCCTAGGGGATCTAAGACCCTCTGATTTGAGGACAATGCTCCTGAGGACATCCTGAGGGGAGGTGCCACCTGAGACATTCCAGGGGCCCCAGCGCCCCAGAGCCCTCTCAGCACTGTCAAAGGTAGAAGGAGGGACTCTTCTGGAAAAACCTCCTGAGGTAGATCTGGTTTATGTTAACTCACTGGTGGAGTACTTAGGGGTCAGACACAACAATAATCCCAGTGTCCAGAGACCTGAGTGAGATGTCACTAGGCTCCTTGGTTTCATTCAGAGTAGTTGAATGAATGGCCACTGTGTGACTGTGCTGTGTAGCTGTGCTATATGAATGTGTTATGGCGATGTGTGGCTGTACTGTGTAGCCGTGCTACATGAATGTGTTATGGCGCTGTGTGACTGTACTGTGTAGCCGTGCTACATGAATGTGTTATGGCACTGTGTGACTGTGCTGTGTAGCCGTGCTACATGAATGTGTTATGGCGCTGTGTGACTGTGCTGTGTAGCCGTGCTATATGAACGTGTTCTGGCGCTGTGTGACTGTGCTGTGTAGCCGTGCTATATGAACGTGTTCTGGCGCTGTGTGACTGTACTGTGTAGCCGTGCTATATGAACGTGCTATGGCGCTGTGTGGCTATGCTGTGTAGCCGTGCTACATGAACGTGTTATGGCGCTGTGTGACTGTACTGTGTAGCCGTGCTACATGAACGTGTTATGGCGCTGTGTGACTGTACTGTGTAGTCGTGCTACATGAACGTGTTATGGCGCTGTGTGACTGTACTGTGTAGCCGTGCTACATGAACGTGTTATGGCACTGTGTGACTGTACTGTGCAGCCGTGCTATATAAACGTGTTATGGCGCTGTGTGACTGTACTGTGTAGCCGTGCTACATGAACGTGTTATGGCGCTGTGTGACTGTACTGTGCAGCCGTGCTATATGAATGTGTTATGGCGCTGTGTGACTGTACTGGGTAGCTGTGCTACATGAACGTGCTATGGCACTGTGTGGCTGTACTGTGTAGCCGTGCTATATGAATGTGTTATGGCGCTGTGTGACTGTACTGTGTAGTCGTGCTACATGAACGTGTTATGGCGCTGTGTGACTGTACTGTGTAGTCGTGCTACATGAACGTGTTATGGCACTGTGTGACTGTACTGTGCAGCCGTGCTATATAACGTGTTATGGCGCTGTGTGACTGTACTGTGTAGCCGTGCTACATGAACGTGTTATGGCGCTGTGTGACTGTACTGTGCAGCCGTGCTATATGAATGTGTTATGGCGCTGTGTGACTGTACTGGGTAGCTGTGCTACATGAACGTGCTATGGCGCTGTGTGGCTGTACTGTGTAGCCGTGCTATATGAACGTGTTATGGCGCTGTGTGACTGTACTGTGCAGCCGTGCTATATGAACGTGTTATGGCGCTGTGTGACTGTACTGGGTAAGCTGTGCTACATGAACTGTGCTATGGCGCTGTGTGGCTGTACTGTGCTAGCCGTGCTATATGAACGTGTTATGGCGCTGTGTGACTGTACTGTGCAGCCGTGCTATATGAACGTGCTATGGCGCTGTGTGACTGTACTGTGTAGCCGTGCTACATGAACGTGTTATGGCGCTGTGTGACTGTACTGTGTAGCCGTGCTATATGAACGTGTTATGGCGCTGTGTGACTGTACTGTGTAGCCGTGCTACATGAACGTGTTATGGCGCTGTGTGACTGTACTGTGTCAGCCGTGTGCTATATGAACGTGTTAATGGCGCTGTGTGACTGTACTGTGTAGCCGTGCTACATGAACTGTGTTATGGCGCTGTGTGGCTGTACTGTGCAGCCGTGCTATATGAACTGTGTTATGGCGCTGTGTGACTGTACTGTGCAGCCGTGTCTATATGAACGTGTTGTGGCGCTGTGTGACTGTACTGTGCTAGCCGTGCTACTATGAACGTGTTATGGCGCTGTGTGACTGTACTGTGTAGCTGTTGCGTTGTAAGGGAAACGTGTTATGCTAATGAATGTGTTATGGCGCTGTGTGACTGTACTGTGCAGCCGTGCTATATGAATGTGTTATGGCGCTGTGTGACTGTACTGTGTAGCCGTGCTATATGAACTGTGTTATGGCGCTGTGTGACTGTACTGTGCAGCCGTGCTATATGAATGTGTTATGGCGCTGTGTGACTGTACTGTGTAGCCGTGCTATATGAACGTGTTATGGCGCTGTGTGACTGTACTGTGCAGGCGTGCTATATGAATGTGTTATGGCGCTGTGTGACTGTACTGTGTAGCCGTGCTATATGAACGTGTTATGGCGCTGTGTGACTGTACTGTGTAGCCGTGCTATATGAATGTGTTATGGCGCTGTGTGACTGTACTGTGCAGCCGTGCTATATGAAAGTGTTATGGCGCTGTGTGACTGTACTGTGTAGCCGTGCTATATGAACGTGTTATGGCGCTGTGTGACTGTACTGTGCAGCCGTGCTATATGAATGTGTTATGGCGCTGTGTGACTGTACTGTGTAGCCGTGCTATATGAACGTGTTATGGCGCTGTGTGACTGTACTGTGTAGCCGTGCTATATGACTGTGTTATGGCGCTGTGTGACTGTACTGTGTAGCCGTGCTATATGAACGTGTTATGGCGCTGTGTGACTGTACTGTGTAGCCGTGCTACATGAATGTGTTATGGCGCTGTGTGACTGTACTGTGCAGCCGTGCTATATGAACGTGTTATGGGCTGTGTGACTGACTGTGTAGCCGTGCTAATGAAGTGTTATGGCGCTGTGTGACTGTACTGTGCAGCCGTGCTATATGAACGTGTTATGGCGCTGTGTGACTGTACTGTGTAGCCGTGCTATATGAACGTGTTATGGCGCTGTGTGACTGTACTGTGCAGCCGTGCTATATGAACGTGTTATGGCGCTGTGTGACTGTACTGTGCAGCCGTGCTATATGAACGTGTTATGGCGCTGTGTGACTTACTGGAGCCGTGCTATATGAACGTGTTATGGCGCTGTGTGACTGTACTGTGCAGCCGTGCTATATGAACGTGTTATGGCGCTGTGTGACTGTACTGGTAGCGTGCTACATGAACGTTTATGGCGCTGTGTGGCTGTACTGTGAGCCGTGCTATATGAACGTGTTATGGCGCTGTGTGCTGTACTGTGAGCCGTGCTATATGAACGTGTTATGGCGCTGTGTGACTGTACTGTGTAGCCGTGCTACATGAACGTGTTATGGCGCTGTGTGGCTGTACTGTGTAGCCGTGCTACATGAACGTGTTATGGCGCTGTGTGGCTGTACTGTGCAGCCGTGCTATATGAACGTGTTATGGCGCTGTGTGGCTGTGCTGTGTAGCCGTGCTATATGAACGTGCTATGGCGCTGTGTGACTGTACTGTGCAGCCGTGCTATATGAATGTGTTATGGCGCTGTGTGACTGTACTGTGTAGCCGTGCTATATGAACGTGTTATGGCGCTGTGTGGCTGTACTGTGTAGCCGTGCTACATGAACGTGTTATGGCGCTGTGTGACTGTACTGTGTAGCCGTGCTATATGACTGTGTTATGGCGCTGTGTGACTGTACTGTGTAGCCGTGCTATATGAACGTGTTATGGCGCTGTGTGACTGTACTGTGCAGCCGTGCTACATGAACGTGTTATGGCGCTGTGTGGACTGTACTGTGTAGCCGTGCTACATGAACGTGTTATGGCGCTGTGTGACTGTACTGTGTAGCCGTGCTACATGAACGTGTTATGGCGCTGTGTGGCTGTACTGTGTCAGCCGTGCTACATGAACGTGTTATGGCGCTGTGTGACTGTACTGTGTAGCCGTGCTATATGAACGTGTTATGGCGCTGTGTGGCTGTACTGTGCAGCCGTGCTATATGAACGTGTATGGCGCTGTGTGACTGTACTGTGTAGCCGTGCTATATGAACGTGTTATGGCGCTGTGTGACTGTACTGTGCAGCCGTGCTACATGAACGTGTTATGGCGCTGTGTGGCTGTACTGTGTAGCCGTGCTATATGAACGTGTTATGGCGCTGTGTGACTGTACTGTGCAGCCGTGCTACATGAACGTGTTATGGCGCTGTGTGGACTGTACTGTGTAGCCGTGCTAATGAACGTGTTATGGCGCTGTGTGACTGTACTGTGAGCCGTGCTATATGACGTGTTATGGCGCTGTGTGACTGTACTGTGCAGCCGTGCTATATGAACGTGTTATGGCGCTGTGTGGCTGTACTGTGTAGCCGTGCTACATGAACGTGTTATGGCGCTGTGTGGCTGTACTGTGTAGCCGTGCTATATGAACGTGTTATGGCGCTGTGTGACTGTACTGTGTAGCCGTGCTATATGAACGTGTTATGGCGCTGTGTGACTGTACTGTGTAGCCGTGCCTATATGAACTGTGTTATGGCGCTGTGTGACTGTACTGTGTAGCCGTGCTATATGAACGTGTTATGGCGCTGTGTGACTGTACTGTGCAGCCGTGGCTATATGAACTGTGTTATGGCGCTGTGTGGACTGTGCTGTGCAGCCGTGCTATATGACGTGTTATGGCGCTGTGTGACTGTACAGTGCAGCCGTGGCTATATGAACGTGTTATGGCGCTGTGTGAGCTGTACTGTGTAGCCGTGCTTCATGAACGTGTTATGGCGCTGTGTGACTGTACTGTGTAGCCGTGCTAATATGACGTGTTATGGCGCTGTGTGACTGTACTGTGCAGACAGCCGTGCTATATGAAGTGTTATGGCGCTGTGTGCTGTACTGTGGTGAGCGTGCTATCATGAACGTGTATGGCGCTGTGTGGCGGTACTGTGAAGCGTGCTACATGACGTGTTTATGGCGCTGTGTGATGTACTGTGCAGCCGTGCTATATGAACGTGTTATGGCGCTGTGTGACTGTACTGTGTAGCCGTGCTATATGAACGTGTTATGGCGCTGTGTGGCTGTGCTGTGCAGCCGTGCTATATGAACGTGTTATGGCGCTGTGTGACTGTACTGTGTAGCCGTGCTATAATGAAACGTGTTATGGCGCTGTGTGACTGTACTGTGTAGCCGTGGCTACATGAACGTTTATGGCGCTGTGTGACTGTACTGTGCATGCCGTGCTACATGAACGTGTTATGGCGCTGTGTGGCTGTGCTGTGCAGCCGTGCTATATGAACGTGCTATGGCGCTGTGTGACTGTACTGTGTAGCCGTGCTACATGAACGTGTTATGGCGCTGTGTGGACTGTACTGTGTAGCCGTGCTACATGAACGTGTTATGGCGCTGTGTGGCTGTACTGTGTAGCCGTGCTACATGACTGTGTTATGGCGCTGTGTGGCTGTACTGTGCAGCCGTGCTATATGAACGTGTTATGGCGCTGTGTGACTGTACTGTGTAGCCGTGCTACATGAACGTGTTATGGCGCTGTGTGGCTGTACTGTGTAGCCGTGCTACATGAACGTGTTATGGCGCTGTGTGGCTGTATTGTGTAGCCGTGCTATATGACTGTGTTATGGCGCTGTGTGACTGTACTGTGTAGCCGTGCTACATGACTGTGTTATGGCGCTGTGTGGCTGTACTGTGCAGCCGTGCTATATGAACGTGTTATGGCGCTGTGTGACTGTACTGTGTAGCCGTGCTATATGACTGTGTTATGGCGCTGTGTGGCTGTACTTGTGTAGCCGTGCTATATGAACGTGTTATGGCGCTGTGTGACTGTACTGTGTAGCCGTGCTATAGACGTGTTATGGCGCTGTGTGCTGTACTGTGTAGCGTGCTATATGAACGTGTTATGGCGCTGTGTGGACTGTACTGTGTAGCCGTGCTATATGAACGTGTTATGGCGCTGTGTGACTGTACTGTGTAGCCGTGCTACATGAACGTGTTATGGCGCTGTGTGACTGTACTGTGTAGCCGTGCTACATGAACGTGTTATGGCGCTGTGTGGCTGTACTGTGTAGCCGTGCTATATGAACGTGTTATGGCGCTGTGTGACTGTACTGTGTGGGGGGGGGGGGGGGGGGGGGGGGGGGGGGGGGGGAAAAAAAAAAAAAAAAGTGTATGGGCTTGTGCGTACGTGGCGTGCTATATGTTAGCGCTGTGTGCGTTGTGAGCCGTGCTAAATTGGCGTGTGTGTACTGTACGTAAGAACGTGTTATGGCGCTGTGTGCTGTCTGTGAGCCGTGCTAATGAACGTGTTATGGCGCGTTGGCTGTACTGTGTAGCCGTGCTAAGACGTTAGGTGTGTGCTGTCTGTGAGCGTGATGAGTGTATGGGCTGGTGCTGTATGGTAGCCGGCTAATAGTGTTTGGCGTGTGTGCTGTACGTGGCCTGCTCTGAAGTGTATGGCGCTGTGTGCGTATTGTACCGTTATACGTGTTGCGCTGTGGCTGTACTGTGACCGGCTATGAAGTGTTATGCCGTGTGCTGTACTGAGCCGTGCAATGACGTGTTATGCGCTGTGTGACTGTACTGTATAGGTTGGCGCTGTGGACGATGACTGCAAGAACGTGTATGGCGTTGCTGCTGTGTACGTGCAATAATGTTGCGCTGTGCTGATGTGCAGCCGGCTATATGAACGGTATGGGCTGGTTGTACGAGCGGTAATGAGTTAGGCGCGGTGTGGCCGTATGACTGTTGGCCGTGCTGCTGGAGCTGTTAGAACTTTGGGCTGTGTGCTGACTGTACGGCTATAAGTTTGGCCGTGTGGTACGACCTGCAATTAGCGGTTGAGCGTTTGTGTGTGTACTGTGAGCCGTGCTAAGTTAGGCTGTGTGACTGTGTCTGCACAGTATGACTGTGCTGTGTAGTTGCACTATGGGAATATGCTATGTATATAAGCTGTGTGATGACACTTATCATTTGACTTGTTTTTGTGCTTTTCCATGTAACCCATAAGATCATGGGAAACTTGGCAAACTGCCCCAAAATGCATTTGAGGTTCAAGCTAAAACACTTCAAAGATGATTTTGTAGGTGGATCTGACCATGGTATTTCTTTTTCTCCAGGAAAACTCAGAACTCTGTGAAGTAGACTAGCTGGCCTTCTGAGTTGGCTGGCTGGATGAGGGAACTTCAGATGCCCAAATGGTCCATGCCTTCCCAGCACTTGGGAGGCATAGGTAGGAGGATTGCTGTGAGTTCGAGGCCACCCTGAGACTACAGAGTGAATTCCAGGTCAGCCTAGGCTAGAGTGAGACCCTACCTCGAAAACCTAAAAAAGAAAAAAAAATCCTCCAAATGGTCCATGCCATTTGGCATGTGGTCACCATAGACCCCGGACACCCTGATCAGTTCCCCTACATTGACCACTGGCTGTTCTTAGTCCTCCATCCCCCACCATGGCTTAAAACCTATGCTCTCTCCCTAGGCTCTCATGTCCTTTTAGCCCAGGCAATAGCAGGGAAGAAACCTGAAACAAAGCCAATTTTCTCAGCTCCACCAGAGGAAAACAAACATCCCCCACCATATGCACTAGGCAGACCTCTGCCCAGTCCTGGGGTCAGGGAAACATCCCACAGGGATCTGGTCTTTCCCACTTCAGACTCAGCCTCCCCTCCCCAGGTGAAGAGCAGATCTGCATATGGAGAAGTGAGACAGGCACTCAGAGAAGCTGAGGCTGTGTTCCCCTCTCCCGTCTCATACAAAAGAGGGATCTGTTTATGGAGGGAGATAATCACCCAGAGAGGCAGGGGCTGCACCCCTTCTTTCACTCAGAGAAGCCCCACCAGTGCAGGGCAGGGACATCTCAGCCCCTTCAGAAACCCCATGTCTGTTTATGCTTTATGTTCCTTTTTCTAGTGATTTGCACAACTGGAATGCCCAAAACCCCCCTTTCTTTGAGAAACCACAAGCATTAATCACTCTTCTTGAGACTGTCTTTTTTTAAAATTATTATTATTTTTATTTTTCGAGGTAGGGTTTCACTCTAGTCCAGGCTGACCTGGAATTGACTGTGTAGTCTCAGTGTGCCCTCAGACTCATGTTAATCCTCCTACCTCTGCCTCCTAAATGCTGGGAGTAAAGGTGTGTGCTACCATGCCTGACTGAGACTGTCTTTTGTACCCACCAGCTCACCTGGCATGATTGTCAACAACTCCTGGCCACTCTTCCCAGTGGAAAAATTAGACCAAATTAAAATTAAAGTCAGCCAGGAATGGTGGTGCACTCCTTTAATCCTAGCACTCGGGAGGCAGAGGTAGGAGGATCACTGTGAGTTAGAGGCCACCCTGAGACTACATAGTGAATTTCAGGTCAGCCTGGGCTAGAGTGAGACCCTACCTCAAAACACACACACACACACACACACAAAAAAAAAAAAAAAAAAATTGAAAGTAAAGAGATCGCTCTCAGACCAGGGGCAACCTCACTCCCATGCCAGGCTCCCCCGGCAGATAGTGCTGAGGAAGGACCAGGCCCACTGGTTCCTCCCAAGGGGTTGAGGAGGATGAGTGTTGATGGCCAGGAACACACCACCAAGCCGGGAGTCTCGTCAAAGCAGGAACTCACTTTATTGTTACAGGCGGTTTCCTATATAGTGTTGAGAATGAGGGTGGGGATTCTAGGATGAGGGGAGAGGTAAGGGCCAATAGTATACTGCGACTTTTGAAATGATTGGTTCTAAGCACGAGTGCGCGGGAATTCCAACTCCTATGCGGAAGTAACAGGCCAGAGGCCATTAGGCATCTTGCTGAGTCATAGCTGGCCAGAGGCAGATCACCAAACTTTAGCTAGGCTCAGAAAGTTCCACTAGGCCTCACGTCCGGGCCTTTCAAGGCCCAACACTCCCAGACAACAAAACTCAAATAGAGCAAATCTTTCCCTCTGTGAGACCTAACTGGGACCCCAATTCTAATAGAGGTAAAGAGTGTCTGGACAACTTTTGCCAAACTCTTCTAGGAAGAATAAAAACAGCACTCAGGAGGCTGAGGTAGGAGGATTGCTGTGAATTCGAGGCCACCCTGAGACTACATAGTGAATTCCAGGTCAGCCTAGGCTAGAGTGAGACCCTACCTCGAGAAACCAAAAAAAAAAAAAAAAAAAAAAAAAAAAAGAAAAGAAAAAAAAATGCAGCTGTTAGCCTACAAATTTAAGGTAAGTGTGATGAGTCAAGAGCCCCGAAAATTACCCACTAGATTCCTGGAGCATCTTAAGGAGGCTTATCAGGTCTTTACTCCCATAGACCAGACACCCCAGAAAACCAGCAAGCCATAAATACTGTCTTTATCATGCAGCTGGCTCCAGATATTAGAAGGAAATTACAAAAATTAGGATTTGAAGTTGTGATAGTTAAGATGTTGTCAACTTGATCTACTTAGTAATCCACAGAAAGCCCTTTCAGGGAGGTCCCTGAGGCTGCTTCGAGGAAGGATTAAGTGAAGGAGAAACTCCTTCCTGCAGAGTGAGTCCTACCCCCAGAGCAGGCAACTCCTCTCAGAGGGGGACTTTATATAAGGAAGCTCTGGGTGAAAAGAGCCCCTAACTTCCACTTGGCTGCCAGAGCTGCTTGCTGCCTTCCAGCATGGATTGAAGACCCATGGATTGAAAACCAGGGGCTCCTAGGGAAGCCTCCAGGCCTTCAGTGCCAGATTGGAACTGCTTAAGCATCTGGCCACATGGACTGAGCAGCTTCCGGGTTTCTTGATTCTCTGGCCTGCAACTGCTATTGGGCTATCACCTCTGAGAAAGAAGAGGAATGAAAGAAAACCATTGAGGGCCGGTGTGGTAGCGCACACCTTTAATCCCAACCTGCCTCGCAAGCCCACCTATACCTCAGAGGAAGAAGCCTGAACACAATAGGAGACTGCTAACCAAGAGGATAGTGGATGGCTGCTGTTACCAGATGGGAGACCTATTCTCCCGGTGGCCCTATGAAGATAATTAGTGACTCAGCTTCACCAAACTACACATCTGGGAGTCACAAGGGTGATTGAACTCATAAGACCCAGGTATTATATCCCCCTACTGGACCAGATCATGAAGGACACCGAGTCTAGGTGTCTGTCCTGTGCCCAGGTAAAGGTGCTATACCCAAAGAACATCGGGAATTAAACTTTACTAAAATCAGACCTACTACTTTCAGATATAAATACCTTCTAGTTTTTTGTAGACATGTTTTCTGTATGGATAGAGGCTTTTCCTATTCAAACAGAAACTGCTTCTATAGTAGCTAAGAAGTTTCTTCAAGAATTAATTCCTAAGTCTGGCTTGCCCCTTACTTTGGGGTCTGACAATGGCCCAGCCTTCATGGTCAAAATCTCTCAAGATTTGTCAAAGGCACTAAATATGAACTGGAAATTACATCATGCTTATAGACCACAGAGTTCAGGTCAAATGGAAAGAATGAAAAGGACATTAAAGGAAACTCACTAAACTAGTTATAGAAACAGCAAAAGTCCTACCTTTTGCTCTCCTTAGAACCAGATGCACCCTGTATCAGAAAGGTTTCACTCCTTATGAGATAATGTTTGGAAGGCCACTCTCCATTCTCCCTAAACTAAGAAACCTGAGGGAGAAATAACTAATCACTTAATCTTCTACCCACTGAAGATGAGTCAACGATTTGACTCATGCTCATAGAACAAGTGGGGAATGTGACAAGGGCCTAAGCTGGAGAAGGACATAAGTGACTCCATATTGTGAACTTATACAAGGAAGTTCAGCTTAGCTGGTACCTTAGGATCTGGTCTTACCTGCACTTGAAGTTTATGCTTGGCTTCCTTTAACACAATGGATCACCACAAGACAAGAAGCAGGAGAGGGAAAATGCAGGGATGAGAGATTCCGGAAAAGTTTCTTTTCTTTTTTTTCTAAAATCAACTGAAATTAACTCTTGGTTTTGTAAGATTATGATTACTGAACTTCTGAACTGTAAAACTAAGATATGCAATCTTAAGGATTTCTCCTATAAAAGGAGCCCTAGCTGGGCGTGGTGGGTACACCTTTAATCCCAGCACTTGAGAGGCAGAGGTAGGAGGATCACCGAGAGTTCGAGGCCACCCTGAGACTACAGAGTGAATTCCAGGTCAGCCTGGACCAGAGTGAGACCCTACCTCAAAAAAAAAAAAAGGGGGGGGGAGCCCTGAAGTAAAGCCTGGTACTGCATTCAGTCTCCCGTGTCCTGCATGCAGTCACCAGCCAGCTAATAAAGATTCCTTTCCTACTATTTGGTGTCTGTGTGGTCTTTCCTGGGGGTCCTCACTATAACAGTTAAATGAAGATACAAACTCAGGGTTTGGGGTTCAAATGCCCCATAACAACAATAAAGATGAAACTAAATAGCCAACAATAACGACCTATTTGTAATATGCTTAGCTATTTTACAATAGCTGAAATGTACTTAATATTAAGTGTAAAAATAAAATATTGGATAATATTGTCCTCTCAATGTAAACATTGTAAGGTTCAAGAATGACCAGACCATGCAAGACCACTCTGAAATAAAGTAAGTTTTATTCAGGAAAGACACAAGCTGTCAGGCTGTCTCATGAGAGAAGAGCACAGCACCTTGGGTTTGCAAAGCTTTTACAACACCTATCTGGTGGGAGAGGGATAGGAGAATGGGTGGTTTCTTTGTGAAGTTAGGTAGGGAAATTTCTCCAGGGGAATTTTCCTGTTAATTCCAAGATTATGGTCTGGCAGTTAGGGTATATCACCAAAATAGGCTCTTGGGATGATGTAAACAGTAAACTGGGGCCTAGGAGCAAAGAGAAACAATGGATAAGGTGGTTTCTGAGGAATGTGGTCAGCTTGGTTCTTATATTTTCCCCCTGTAAGACCTCTTCTCATCACCACTTTGTCATCCACAGTGGCTCCATCTTAGGACAGGTCTGACCTAACAAACATAATTATATGTATTGTATATGAGATAAGCAGGAAAAAGAAATAAACGTAAAGCAAACTAAGAAGCTATCTTCTTATGCAAAAAAATCCCACATATGATCTATAGTTTACTGTAAAAATTGAGATAGTAAACACTTAAGTATACCTAGCAATACATTTTTTTAGAACAAAGTTCATTTGTCTAACTTCCTAGATTAAAAAATAAAAATTTGAGCCAGGTGTGGTGGCACACGCCTTTAATCCCAGCACTTGGGAGGCAGAGGTAGGTGGAGCTCCATAAATTCGAGGCCACCCTGAGACTCCATAGTGAATTACAGGTCAGCCTGGGCTACAGAGCAAGACCCTACTGAGAGTGGGTATAGTTAGAGTGACTGGGCCCCTGACGGTGTTATAGGAATTAATGAGTTAATGAGAATAATCAGGCAAGCCTTCTAGTTAAGATGGCGGCTTAGGAACAACACCAAAGCAGCCTAGGGGAGAAAAAGCCAAACAATACCCAGCAAAATACACACTTTTACTAAAAAGTGAGGTATATAAGAAATTAAAATAGCAGCAGAGAAGTAAGAGAGATCCAGAGCCCACACAGGCAGGCCTAAGTGGCTCCGGCAGTGGCAGGGGCGAAGCGGCGGCTCCGGCCCCGGCTCTGGGTCCAGCATTGGCAGCGCTGGCTCCAGCAGCAGCAGCAGCAGCTCTGGCAGCAGCGAATCCAGCAGCGGCAGCAGCAGCTCCAGCAGCAGCTCCAGCTCCAGCTCCAGCTCCAGCAGCAGCGGCGGCAGCTACAGCAGTGGCAGATCCAGCAGTGGCAGTGCCAGGTCTGTGGGGCCACAGCTGCCAGGCTCGGCTTGCCCCACAGGAAAAGCTAGCGCCCAGTTCCAGAGAACAGAACAGTGGTCCAGCAATCCAGCCAGCCTACTTGAACCCACAGGGCACCAAAGAGGGACACAAGCAGAGCGCAGCATAACTGAGACCAAAATCATCCAAAAAGGTAACTGGAATTGCACCAGGGAAGGGTCTCACTTGGTCACAAGCTGACTTGGAACCCTCAACAGACCAGAAATCTTAACCTCTTTGTTGATAGAGGACCTGGTTGTTATAATACCTACTCTTGCATAAATACTGGGTGCTATCTTTCATTGAATGTGTGTCCCGCCCAGCAGGACTCAGTTATTCAGGGAGTGCGAGGGGGACCAGGCCTGTGTAAAGATGGGTGAGAAAGAAGGAACGAGACCAAGCAAAGAGTTGTCAAGGTCTGTTTATTTATTTTTTACACAGTGGTTATATAGGGGAAGAAAAGGGGGGAGTAAGCTGACTGACGTGACTTAGGGCCGGAATAGTTAGGAAACTAAGAGGAGGTGAAACTGGGTGTTTATCTAATCTTAGGGAACCTAGAGGAGATGTATCCGGGTGTTTTCCTAATCTTGCCTTAACGGCTTGACATCCTGATCATAAACTGGCCTTTAGCAAACGATAAGATTCTGCAGACCACATTCCTAACTGCAAGCTGGATGGACCAGGTTTCTGGTGAATGAGTCAACTTAAGAACAGGCCCAAGCAAAATGGAGAGGCTTTTGCTTTATGGCTCCCAACAAATGTGTACATTGTTTAGTTGAATTTTAGAATCTATCTGTATTTTGTTCCACTCAGCCTACTTGAATACTCCCGTAGCAGGCAAACCCAACCCCTAGGAACACCTTTGTAGATACTCTGAGAGTCTTAAGAGCTACACCTAACACCTTAAGCTCCTACCCTGAAGATATATAACATTAGATCAATTGATACAGCTAGGAATACCCAGCTAACTAGAAAATCTAAGCATTAACTTGATCCAAAATGCAAAAATATATACATTATAACACAAGAAACACTAAAAATCAAGACAATATACATCCACCAAAAAGTATTAATGCATCAGAAATGACCTCCAGTGAGAACAAGCTAGAGGAAATGCCTGAGAAAGATTTCAAAAGAATGATTGTAAATATGTTCAAAGAAGTCAAAGAAGAAATCAAAGGAATCAAAGAGGAAATCAAAGGAATCAAAGAAGACACAGGACACCAATTTAATGAAATAAAGAAGTCAATACAAGACATGAATAAGGAAATAGAATAATCAGGCAAAATCCACTTCAGAGAGATGGAGAGAGCCTTTATTCACATGTGGACCTCTGCTGGCTAATGACAAAAAAACATGACAGAGGCCTAGAACTCAGACTTATATACATTTCACAATTCTTTGTCTCAATTTTCCCATGCTTAGAGAGGGGAGAGATTTACTTCCATAAGTGTAAGGTTCTGCCAAATAAGATTAAGTACAGGCAGGTGTCTCCTGAGATAAGGTAGTTATATATTGTCCAAAGGGGTCAGGCTCAGTCACAGAAGGGTACATTTACATTTCTTATAGATACATTGATTATATTCCATCTAAACTAATATAAGCTAAAAACATTAAATATATAGTATTCTTTTAATAAAGGTAAAAAAGGCAGGAAAGTTTGCACTTGCTAGAAATCAAAGATGATCTGACTTCTTATCTCTTGCCTAGTTCCTGGACACAAAGACACAGCTGTCACCTCAAAGGGGATAAGACATAGTTTATTCTAGAGCCAAATATAAGTGACCATGGCCCAGGAACACAGATTTAGATTACCCCAAATTCCATGTTCCAACATGTTAACAATTTCATGAAACTTTTATAGTTACAGAACAAAAGAAAGTCATCAATCAAGGCACTTTTCAAATACGTTGACTGACCATCAGGAAGGTGGGTCACAGCAAAGTGGGGGAAATCTCCCCCACAGACCTCAGATGCTGTCTGATGACGTTCTTAGCCTTTGGGTTGGTAGAAGGTGGAAGCTGGGGTCTATTCTTTTTGTTTATTTGGTTTTTCAAGGTAGGGTCTCACTCTATCTCATGCTGACCTAGAATTCACTGTGTAGTCTCAGGGGGCCCTTGAACTCATGGCAATCCTCCTACCTCTGCCTCCCGAATGCTGGGATTAAAGGTGTGAGCCACCATGCCTGGCTTTTTTTGTTTGTTTGTTTGAGGTAGTGTTTCACTCTAGCCCAGGCTGACCTGGAATTCACTATGGAGTGTCAAAGTGGCCTTGAACTCATGGTGATTCTCCTACCTCTGCCTCCCAAGTGGATTAAAGGTGTGCCTACTACAACCTGCTTTGGGGTCTATACTTACATTCCAAAAAGGATCACACCTGATCAACTGATAATCATCAGGATGTTAGTTCTGACACAGAGGTGGGCAATAAATGGCTATTAAGAGGCTAAAGGTAGCCCAAGGTAATTTGGCTCTGACTTGCAACATTCCATCTCTCTGTGATCACAGCTTTATCAGTCCATTCAGCCTCACTGGAAGTAGATGAAGCAGATAGAGCTGTTTTCTGGGAACTTTAGTTCATATTCCTTAGCCTTGTTTTTCCACAAACAACCAGGACCCCTTCTGGGAAGGAGATCTTTCATAGGATTTAAATGTGGTTGGTCAAGATCAGCCCCTGGAACTTGGTGCCAGGGATAACCTTTCCAGAGACGGCCCCTCGCAGTCCACCTGGTTCACCTGAGCTGGAAGACAGCCCACCATCATAAGGTTATAAATACCTTTGCAAGGGGCAAGCAGGCTCTCTAGCCACATGGGTGCCTTTCCTTGGCTCTGTACTTCCCTCAATAAGTATAATAATTTAATAATTATTCTTCTCAGTCTTCTTTTGTTTATATATTTTTATTGACAACTTCCATAATTGTAAACAATATCACATGGTAATTCCCTCCCTCCCCCCACTTTCCCCTTTGAAACTCCACTCTCCATCATATCCCCTCCCACTCTCAATCAGTCTCTCTCTTAATGTCATGATCTTTTCTTCCTATTATGATGGTCTTGTGTAGGTAGTATCAAGCACTGTGAGGTCATGGATATCCAGGACATTTTGTCTGGAGGAGCATGTTGTAAGGAGTCCTACCCTTCCTTTGGCTCTTAAATTCTTTCCACCACCTCTTCCGCAATGGACCCTGAGCCATGGAAGGTGTGATTGAGATGTTTCAGTCAGCACTCCTCTGTCACTTCTCAGCACCATGGTGCCTTCTGAGTCATCCCAAGATCACTGCCATCTGAAAAGAGAAGGCTCTCTAACCAAAAGTGAGAGTAGCATTAATATATGTGTATGAACATTACGAGAAGTGCTTACTGGGATGTTTGGTGAGCACAGTATATACTTTTAGCCAGAAAGTAGCAGACATTACACCCCTAGTGCTCATGACTACCCCTGCTGAAAGTTTTCAGTATCAAGGATGCATTCCCTCCCATGGAGTGGGCCTCCTGTCAAATTAGAGGGTGGTTGGTTTCCTCCGTAACAAATGTGCCACTATTGCACCTGATGGCTCATTTAGTCTGTCTGGCTAAATAGAAGGCTTGCAGTGTCCACTGCAAACAAACTCTAGATACATGTACCATTTTGTGCATCTGGCTTATGTGGGTACTGGGAAATTGAACCTGGGCCCTTAGGCTTTGCAGGCAAGCACCTTAACTGCTAAGCCATCTCTCCATTCTGAAGTATTTTTAAATTATTTATTTGCAAGTAAATCAATGATAGAGAAAGGGTGTGGGCATGGCAGGGCTTCCTACTGCTATAAACAAACTCCACTTGGGCTTCTGGCTTTATGTGGGTACTGAGGAATTGAATCTAAGCTAGCAGGCTTTACAAGCAAGCTCCTTTAGGTGCTGAACCATCTTCCAACCCAAAAGGATTATTTTTAAAAAACATTTTGACAGAGGTAGGAGGATCGCCATGAGTTCAAGGCCACCCTGAGACTACATAGTGAATTCCAGGTCAGCCTGAGCTAGAGTGAGATCCTACCTCCAAATACATACATACATACATACACACACACACATACACACACACACATATAAATTTGAGAGGGGGTGCAGATAGAATTGGCACATGAGGGCATCTAGCCACTGCAAACGAACTCCAGATGCATGCACCACCTTGTGCATCTGACTTACATCAGGTCAGAGGAATCAAACCTGGATCCTTAGGCTTCACAGACAAGCAAGCACTTTAACCACTAAGGCATCTCCCCAGCCCGGATTATTTTTATTTCATTTACTTTTTGGTTTTTCCAAGATAGGGTCTCACTCTAGCTCAGGCTGACCTGGAATTCACTGTGTAGTCTTAGGGTGGCCTTGAACTCACAGCGACCCTCCTACCTCTGCCTCCCAAGTGCTGGGATTAAAGGTGTGTGCCATGAAGCCCGGCCCGTATTATTTTTTTAAAGGAAGAAAGGCAGTTTTGATTTCTAATATTGCAAAATCTAAAACTCAGTAAGATTTTTGTTTTGAGCTATGATAAATGGTTTAAATAAACAATTCAAAATACAGTTAATTATTTCATTTTTTTTCAGCTAGCAGGACAGACCAAGTCATTGACCTAAAAGAAAACAAAGCAAAACTTGTATCACCTAAAAGCCTTTCTGTGCTTGGTTATCTCTTCTAATACTTACTCATACAAATACTGTGGATGGGTTTGGTCACCTCATAACATAGCTTCAAATAAGAGTCTAAGGGCTTTCAATGTAGCTAAGGGGTAAAGTGCTTGCATTAATACCCTGAGTTGAATTCCCAGCATTGTAAACAGCAAAATAACAAAAAACACCTTAACTCACATACTAAATTTGAAGGTTGTTTTGAGAAACTGTGAGAATATTAAAACAAGTATAAATGAAAATTTAAGAAGTCACATAAGCATAGATATATATATACGTGACATTTTAGAATCGTGCATACACACATACACCTTTAGCTGATCATTTAATAAGCTACCTAGTTAACTGAATTGTGTTCACTGTTAACTGTGGGAAAATGCTAACATGTATTCATATATGTAAGGAAAATTGATTAAAACTATTCACAAACACAATTTATTTTTTACATTTATTTTTATTTTTTATTTGCAAACAGAGAAACAGAGAGGGATGGAGAAAGAGAATGAATGAGCACACCAGAGCCTCTAGCCACTGCAAACTCCAGATGCATGCACCATTTTGTGCATCTATGTTTATGTGGGTGCTGGGGAACTGAACCCAGGTTGTTGGGTTTTGCAGGCAAGTGACTTCACCACCAAGCCATCTCTCCAGCTCCACAATTTATTTCTGATAACTTGAATTATTATTATTATTTTTTTTTTTCGAAGTAAGGTCTCACTCTAGCTCAGGCTGACCTGGAATTCACTATCTAGTCTCAGGGTGGCCTCAAACTCATGGTGATCCTCCTACCTCTGCCTCCCGTGCTCAGATTAAAGGCATGTGCCACCATGTCCAGCTAACTTGACATTTCTGCCTTCTGTGTCTTGCTTCTCTTTTTTGAGACACACAAAGGCTAATGACAAATTATGAAGGTCATCATTTCCTCCTGTATGAAATTATTAAAGACAAGAGGGATTTAATCATTTCACATTAATTTAGCAAAACTTTTTTTTCCTTTTTTGGTTTTTAGAGTTAAGGTCTCACTCTAGTCCAGGCTGACCTGGAATTCACTATGTACTCTCAGGGTGACCCCAAACTCATGGCAATCCTCCTACCTCTGCCTCCCAAGTGCTTTAGCCCAGGCTGACCTGGAACTCACTATGTAGTCTCAGGGTGATCTCAAACTCATGGCAATCCTCCTACCTCTTGCCTCCAGAGTGCTGAGATAAAAGGCGTGCGCCACCATGCATGGCTAGCAAAACTTTTATGCCAACATAACTGCAACACAAGCCACTGCAGTATACCATAACCTTTACAGTGATTTCACAACAACTATACTACCTATTCTAATTAACAAAATATTTTAGGGGCTGGAGAGATGGCTTAGTGGTTAAGGCACTTACCTACAAAGCCAAAGGATTGAGGTTCAATTCCCCAGGACCCACATAAGCCAGATGTACAAGGTGGTGCAACCATCTGGAGTTCGTTTACAGGACTAGAGGCCCTAGAATGCCCATTCTATTTCTCTCTCTCAAATAAAATGTTTTTTAAAATATTTCTTTATAAAAAATATGCTCAGGGCTGGGTGTGACGGCGCACACCTTTAATGCCAGCACTTGGGAAGCAGAGGTAGGAGAATCACCATGAGTTCAAGGCCACCATAAGACTATAGTGAATTCCAGGTCTGTCTGAGCTACAGAGAGACCCTATCTCGGAAAACCAAAAAGAAAAATGCTCAGAAGGTTGCTTACATTGACTTCATGTAAGTATCAAGGTTATAACAACAGTACAGCAGATGCAAAGACAGAAAATTACTTACATTAAAAATCTGAGGGAAGCCAGGCGTGGTGGCACACACCTTTAATCCCAGCACTTGGGAGGCAGAGGTAGGAGGACTGCCATGAGGATTGCCACCCTGAGATAACACAGTGAACATTTCAGGTCAGCCTGAGCCAGAGCGAGACCCTACCTCGAAAAAAAAAAAAAAAAAAAAATTCTGAGAAGCCGGGCGGGCATGGTGGCACAAACCTTTACTCCCAGTACTCGGGAGGCATAAGTAGGAGGATCACAGTGAGTTCGTGGCCACTTGAGACTATATAGTGAATTCCAGGTCAGCTTGGACTAAAGTGAGACCCTACCTCAAAAAAAAAAAATCTGTTCTTCAAAAGGTATATGCTCCATTTGGATTACTCAAGGTTTGGGCTCATGGACAGAACAGACAGCTTTCTGGAACTCTTAACAGGGAGAGAAGGAGTACTTTCTACTTGTCTCAAAGTGTACATAGTACAGACTACCACCAGAATTATTTCAATGGTATTTATCCAGTATCACCTCACTTCAGAAGATTCTGAAGAGGACAAATCTTGCTGGTCTAACCCACAGTTTACGGGAGGGGAAGTATAACTTAAACCTGGGCACGGTGACCCACACCTTTAATCCCAGCACTCAAGAGGCAGAAGAGGATTGCTGTGAGTTTGAGGCCAGCCTAGGACTAGAGTGAGTTCCAGGGTTAACCTAAGCTAGAACGAGACTCTACCTTGAAAAACCCCTAATTTAAAACTATCCAACTTCTCCACTGCTTCCTGTTGTGCTTTTGTTTGTAAATATATAGGAATGCAGGGCTAGACTGCACTAGACATTTAATCCAGATGTTTCATTTTAAAAACAAGCAGGTACAACATACCCAAGTTCACAACGCTGTTAAATAGCAGGGCAAAGCAGTAAAAATGAATAGTGCTACCTACTTCATTCCAAAGTACCCTCACTGGCCGGGCATGGTGGCCCACACCTTTAATCCTAGCACTTGGGAGGCAGAGGAAGATCGCCGTGAGTTGGAGGCCATCCTAAGAATACAGAGTGAATTCCAGGTCACCCTGGGCTAGAGTGAGACCCTACCTTGAAAAACCAAAAAATAAATAAATGAAAGTACCCTCATTGCTCCATAGATTCCAGTCCAAGTTAGTCACAAAAACTGGCTGTCAATAGATAAGCCAAAACAGTGAGGATAATCCTTTTATGATGCTTGTCTGGCTATATGCATGCAGCTACCCCAAGATGAAAAGAGAAAATGGCAAAATACTGTCTCCTTGCTATATCTAAAGACTTCTCTTCAGAAATTATGCCAGGTTAGCTTTGTTATTTCTAACAAAATTAATGATCATTAGTGGGGCCAGTAAGAACTAGTATTTGGTTCTTGAAAATTCTTATGTCTGACGATTTGGGAATAAATTGTATTTCACTGATTTGACTCCTTTCTAATAGTACACACACACACAACTAGGAAGAAAAGTATCCCAACTAAGTAACGGAATAAAGTCAGAAACTGTCCAGGATACTCAGTGATGCAATTAGGCAGACAGCCATCATTCTAGTCTAACTATATAATATTCTTTCTAATTCCGGTTATTTCCTTGAATACAAAACCATAGACATTGGTGCTAAAACACTAATTTTTTTATATCAACAAATGTGCTGACTTGTTGGTATTTTATGGGCTGTCTATTCTAGTTCTAAGGTAACAAAACAATCTGTTTGAATCTGTTAAGACCAGATTACTACTATATCCTCCTTCCGGCAGTGCATTATGAGTACCTCCTAGTCAGGATATAGAATGAGCTCTTCATGTTCTGTATAAGTCAAACACTCCTGTTTCAGCCTACTAGACAGATCCTGTCTTCTTGGTTCCTCTAGACCAGCCAGAAAAGGGGACTTCAGCTATGCATCCTTGTATTGCATCTAACACTGAAACCCAAACAGCAATTTGTACTGGAATGGAAAAGATCTTCTAAACTAGGTAAGAGACAGCAACCTGACTTAAAACTGGCTAGAGAAAAGCATGATAATATCTTTCAAACTTTAAATCTACTGCTTTTTATTTTGTCAGGCTTATTAATGTTACACTGTATCTGTTAGAAACAGACGGTAACAAGTCCTGTACTGGTTCCTAAACCCTCCCTTACAGCTAGTAGAAAGAATTACAAGGTTTGGCAAATACTTTCCATGAGTCAAGACTTTTGTCTACAGATTAGATCAAAAATGTCATTTTACAACTTTTTATCAAATAATATATACATAATATATACATTTTTGCTCTCCCCCACTTTTTTTTTTTTTTTTTTTTTTTTTTTGCTTTTTAAGGTAGGGTCTCGCTGTAGCCCAGGCTAACCTGCAATTCACTCTGTAGTCTCAGGGTGGCCTCAGACTCACAGGGATCCTCCTACTTTGGTCTCCCAAGTGCTGGGATTAAAAATGTGCTCTAAAAAGAAAAAAAAAAAAAAAAGCTGGGCGTGGTGGCGCACGCCTTTAATCCCAGCACTCGGGAGGCAGAGGTAGGAGGATCGCCGTGAGTTCGAGGCCACCCTGAGAATACATCGTGAATTCCAGGTCAGCCTGGACTAGAGTGAGACCCTACCTCGAAAAACCGAAAAATCAAAAAAAAAAAAAAAAGTGCACTACCATGCCCAGCCTATTGCTCTCCCATTTTTAAGCTGTGGGCTGCATCATGGCTTCTGGGACCTCAGAATTATATGTCTGACCAACCAAAACAAGCTTTATCTGCATCCATCACTGAGCAGCCTCTTCTGGGGAGTGAACAAAGCTTTATGCAAGGTTGGGGGAGCTGGTAATTTAAGCCTTACTAGTTATTAAAATGGCACTGAGAAGCACTGCAGCTATGTGAAACATGATTGAAAGGATTTTGAGAGTATTCACAATTCTTCCTGCTATAGTTGTGATACCACAGAACCCTAAAGTACTTTCACAATAAACTCATGGAGCTTTTCCACCTACCCTTTACTACTCAGGTATCCCACAAAACGTGGCTGGCTGGAACAGCCCTCCTATACTTTTATATAATATCATCTCTTCCTTGACTTTTAGAAAAATTAAATTACTTATAGGAAAACTCAGATTTCTTCGAAAGGCGTATGTAGTAATTCACACTGATAAATTAATGGGTTCTCTAACAGTTCTTGGAAACTAGCAAGGAAACAGAAGCCCACTAATATTCCAAAAGTCACCTACCTTCATATAAACAGAGAAATCACAGCAATGAGTTCATACATAGTAACAAGTGAGGCAAAGGCAAAAGCAATAGCAATCTGTCTGCACACATAGACAGTGGTGCATTTATTATTTACCCATACAAACTCTTCAGTCCCTTTTAATGATTCCCGATTCCCAACTCAACACAAGCCATAGATTTTTGCTATGGAGAAGTTAAATATGGTACAGTTGCTCCAGAAACTTTTTACAGTACTGCATGTCAATAATAAGAGTGGTTTCTAATGAATTTAAACTGCACACGGTACTTTAATACAATAAGAAGTTTATTACTCCCACTCAGTGGTTCCTGGGGGCTTTGATGTTAAGTCATACATAATTCTAGAAATACCAGGAATCTTCTTTATCTCAGTGACCATCTTTAACACCACCTGTTCATAAAAAGAAAAGTTACAAGAGTCAGAATCCACTGTGTCCAATAGTCCCAGAGGACTTATGCTTACAATTTAAAATTAAAACATACTAACCCCCATATATAAGGGATGTTCTCTGATTAAGCTTACATATAGTAACTTAAAGTCAGTACCATTCAATGTGTCATACACAAATAGCAGCTAGTCTAAATGTGTGGCTGTTATAGCCCATAATGCTTAAAAACACATTCAGCAATGTGACACTGCTATGGCATATGAACATGTTATATCGTGTGTTTAATCCAATACTTTGTAACTTATTGACGGCTTGACTATAATTGTGAGGTTACCAAGGTGTCATGTAATTATTGTCACTTGATTGGCTAGAAATTTGACCAACTTGAGTGAGGGCAGGGAAAACAGATGCTAAGCCACGTTCCTCAACCCAGAGCTATACCCAGAGCTTCACATTAAGTGTATTGAAGCAGTGCTCAATGAATATAAGTCTGTTTGACTTATAGCAGCTATTATATAAACAGCTTCTCTGGAATACTCTGGTGGAAAATTTGGAAGGTAGATGAAAGTGATCAATAATGAAACGGTAGGTCTAGGGACGGAACTCAGTTGGTAGAGTGTATGCGAAGCATGCACAAGACCCCTGGGTGCAATCCCCAGCACTACATAAACTGGCAGGGTGGTGCACACCTGTAATCCTAGGTGAGGTGGAGGAAAGAGGATCATTAGCTGAAGGTTATCCTCAACTACACTGCTAATTTGAGGCTATCCTGGGATACATAAGATTTTGTCTCACACAAAAGAAGAAAACTTGCAATTATAATTGATAATAGGTAGAACATTAGGCAGTTCATCAATGCCTAGGTATAATACCATCAAATTTCATCCTTTTTTCTTTATTTTTTGTTTTTGTTTTTCGAGGTAGGGTCTCACTCTAGCTCAGACTGACCAGGAATTCACTCTGTATTCTCAGAGTGGCCTCGAACTCACGGCGATCATCCTACCTCTGCCTCCCGAGTGCTGGGATTAAAGGCATGCGCCACCACGCCCAGCGTTATTTCCTTATTAAAAAAAAAAAAAAAACTTTTCTTCATATCTAGAAATTTTTCCTTTATGTGAGAAAACTATAAAGTAGAAATTGGGAGGATTAGATAAAATTATAGATCATAGGTGGTTATAATAATCAGAAATAATCAGTTTATTAACGTTAAGGCCTTTTTCTGCTATACTGTATTAAATGGTCAAGTAAGTGGAAACAGAAATTAAAAGAGGGACTCTGCTGGGTGTGGTGGCGCACGCCTTTAATCCCAGCACTTGGGAGGCAGAGGTAGGAGGATCGCTGAGAGTTCAAGGCCACCCTGAGACTACAGAGTGAATTCCAGGTCAGCCTGGTCTAGAGTGAGACCCTACCTCAAAAAAACCAAGACTATCTTAGCAACAAAGAATGAAGCCCAGAAATACCAATTTTTCCAGTGCCTATTCTAGTCACTATATTAAGTAATGTATGAGGCAATGATAATGTACATTAGAAAAAAAAATACATAAATTACCTCAACAGGTATCTCACTACCAGGTGTTGCAGGTACACCAGTCATGAAGTCACTAGTGATAAAAGTTCGAATAACCACAGATCTCTGGCATGAAGGTTGCTTCTGAAGTGGATCCCGATCAAAATGTAATGGAGTCAAAATCACAGGCATCTGGCTAATCTTCCCAGCATAGCCTAGAGAATGGACCATGTAAACCCCATCACTATTGTAGAAAAAACACTCTAACCCAAAGTCCTACCAGAGAGTATTTACTACCTCCCCACTCACACACACACATGGTCTTCATGCACTGAATTCAAATATTTCTACAGCATTTTATTTTTTAATTTATATTTATTTATTTGACAGAGAAAGAGAGAGAGAGAGAGAAAATGGACGCACCAGGGCCTCCAGCCATTGCAAATGAACTCCAGACACATGTGAACCCTTGTGCACCTGGCTAACATGGGTCCTGGGGAATTGAACCAGGGTCCTTTTGGCTTTGCAGGCAAATGCCTTAACCACTAAGCCATCCCTCCAGCCCTCTACAGCATTTTAAATAAACACAAACACAAAACAGACAGAATTTTATCTGTATATGGTGATGTATGCCTGTGTTCCTAGCACTCAAGGCTAAGGCAAGAGAATCTCAAGTTCAAGGCTAACCTGGAATACATATTAAGAGCTCATCACAAAACAAAATACACACAACAGAATGTGATCACTATAGTGACTTTTTACAGTAATGAGATACAAAGAGGGACAAGTGATTATTAGTTTTCAAGGTTTATCCTGCAAAAACTGACCAACTTCTCCTAGGGGAGATACAGGGTTAGGTTTGTAAAAGCCTCTGGTCACATTTTCATCAACTATTCTAAATAGTACCATATTTTATGTGTATTTCTGCTTGTTTATTATATTGTAAACTCACAACAAACAGCCTGGACAACTCATGCCTCAACTTATCTAACACATGGATTTTTCTCAGAAGGAACTCTCACAGCCTTCTTGTGCTTAGGAACCCACACAGCTCTTCAGCATTATGCTTGAGAGTGATTTGAAATATCTAGTCATCAATAAAAAAAAGAGAAAATGCTAAAAGCATGACAACAAGTAGACCATGGAGAGGACACCTGTTTGCAGTATAAGAACTGAAACAAGAAGGCAGAGGAATGCCTGTTCAACCTCAGCTGCAGTGTGAATGAGACCACTCTGGGTATACCTGCAAATGGCCACAATGGTAGAGTTTTATATAAAAGACAACATTATAAAAACCTTCCAAAGCTGGAGAGATGGCTTAACAGTTAAGGTGCTTGCCTGCAAAGCCACAGGATCCTGATTTGATTCTCCAGAACCAACATAAGCCAGATGCAAAACAGGGCACATGCATCTGGAGTTCATTTGCAGTAGCTGAAGGCCCTGGCATGCCCATTCTCTCTCTCACTCTCTACCACTTTCTCTCTCAAATAAATGAATAAATCATACACACACACACACACACACACACACACACACAAAAAAAAAAAAAAAAACCTTCCCAGCTGCTGTCTGGCTAAATGTATATACTATGCTCATCAAACTGCCCAGTAAGCACTTCTCTTAATGTTCATACCCATATAATAATGCTACTCTCACTTTTGGTAGAGAACCTTCTCTTTTCAGATGGCAGTGACCTTGGGATGACTCAGAAGGCACCATGGTGCTCGGAAGAAGTGACAGAGGGGTGCTCAGCACTGCAATATATCACACCTTCCAAGGCTCAGGGTCCATTGTGGAAGACGTGACAGAAAGAATGTAAGAGCCAAAGGAAGGGTAGGATTCCTTACAACGTGCTCCTCCAGACATAAAATGGCCTGGATATCCATGACCTCACAGTGCCTGACACTACCTACACAAGACCATCATAATAGGAAGAAAAGATCATGACATCAAAATAAAAGAGACTGATTGAGGGGGGAAGGGGTATGATGTAGAGTGGAGTTTCAAAGGGGAAAGTGGGGGGAGGGAGGGCATTACCATGGGATATTGTTTACAATCATGGAAGCTGTTAATAAAAAATTAATTTAAAAAAACCCTTCCATAATACACAACAAAATGAAAATATCTAAAAGCAAAAGCTACATCCGACTGTAGAAGTCATAAAGCCAAGCTTCCAAACACTTGTCATGGTGTGCAGTAAGAAACAATATGAGCAGCTTACCAGACTCTCTGAGGATGTTATGGGCCTCAAAATCAGCTTGGCGTAAAGTGCTAAGCACCCCTGTTGTCAAGAAAGTAGGAGTAACATCTGTAGGAGGTTCTTTCACTGGTGGGCCAAAGACATAGACAACTCTAGACGAGGTTAAAATTAAAGAAATACATGTTAGCAAGAGAAACAAGACACAAAGTGAAACATTCCTTCCATTTATCTTTAGGATCCTCTCTTTCTCACTTCAGTCCTCAAATTGGAAGGACAGGATACAAGCCTAAAGGAGGATGTGTGCCTTATGTACTTCCTTCAAAGTGTTATCTCTGACTGTGCAAAGGTATATGCGTATGAACATTCTAATTATTTTGTCATATGATAATGTACTAGGTTGTGATGTTCCCAAAAAGTCAGGTCCACTCAGCATCTATGGCTGGAAATAGTCTCTGTAGATGTATTCAGTATAAGATAAAGTCATAGTGGATTAGGTGGAGTCCTCATCTAATATCCACTGTCCTTCAAGAACAGAGAAATTTGAAAACAGACAGGAAGAACACACACAGCCATGTGAAAGTGGAGATGGATGAACTGTAATTTTGTTGCCATAAACCAAGAGCTACCAGGAATCACCAGTCACTACAAAGAGATAAGGAAGGATCTACCTCACTAGGGTCTTCAGAGAGAACATGGCCATGTCAACACCTTCAGTTTGAACTTTAAAAAAAAAAGCTCAATAAATAAATAGGTTTTTCTTTATGTTAAGGTTTCAAACTGGCCAGGTGTGATGGTACATGCCTTAATCCTATCAACGTGGGAGACTGAGGCAGGACAATTGTAAGTTCAAGGCTAGCCCCAACAGAGATCCAGCTTCAAAATTATACTAAAATAAATGACTTCAAAATTGCAATATGCGGGCTGGAGAGATGGCTTAGCGGTTAAGCGCTTGCCTGTGAAGCCTAAGGACCCCGGTTCGAGGCTCGATTCCCCAGGACCCACGTTAGCCAGATGCACAAGGGGGCGCACGCGTCTGGAGTTCGTTTACAGTGGCTGGAAGCCCTGGCATGCCCATTCTCTCTCTCTCTCTCTCTCTCTGCCTCCTTCTCTCTCTGTCTGTCACTCTCAAATAAATAAATCAAAATAAACAAAAAATTAAAAAATAAAATAAAAAATAAATTAAAAAATTGCAATATGCTATATGCATTAGAAATCTCAAGGTGAGGTTAAAATGAATTTCCCACACATAACTAGCCAACTGAATCCTTTCCTTTCTACTTTGAAAAGGTTATTATAACTTCTACTGAAATTATTAAGGACTTAGTATCCTACTACTTCCTTCCAAAAGAAATATCTCAGTGATGTTAAAGTGCTTGAAAGACATGATGATATACTGCAAGTGTATCTAAGAGCTTAGGATCAGACAATTTAGCAACTCATGATATACTAGTTTAGCTCTACTTTGAATAATTCTTTTACAACCTTCACCCACAAACAGGAAGTCAGGCACCTAGCTTTCTCTACTCCAACTACAACTAGAAGATGCTTTCCCGTATCCTAAGCTGTCTCTGTCTTTAGCAAAGAAACCAAATATTCTTGGGTGACTATCATAGTAAAATGTCATGTCTTTGCTTACTAGGTATTTGGGAGTAACATATACAAAAGAAAACAGCAATTAAAACCACCTCTACTAACTATTTAAATGACTGCTAAATACACAGAGGGTTTTTTTTTTTTTTGTCTCAGAAAGCAATCCATACTTCTGTTTTTCTAATATATTTGCACGTGTGTAGTGGTGGTGGTAAAGGGGGGAGGGATCCGTGGTCTCTTGGTGCTGATAATGAATGCCAGATGCTTGTGCCACTTTTTGCTTCTGGCTTTAGGTGAATGTTGGAGAATGGAACCCAGGTTAGCAGGCTTTTCAAGCAAGCACCTTAAAACGCTGAGCCTCTATACTTCTTATAAACAATATATTTCCTAAAGCTCCTAAGAGGAGAAAGCAGTTTCAGAATCCATGAGCTAGTGATCACTAAGGTGTATGTGGACACAGTTATTCATACTGTATAAAACAACAAAATCAGAATGGCTCCTTCCTGTACAGAGGAAGTTAACAAAAATGGAAAAATTGGGCTGGAGAGATGGCTTAGCGGTTTAAGCGCTTGCCTGTGAAGCCTAAGGACCCTGGTTCGAGGCTCGATTCCCCAGGACCCACGTTAGCCAGATGCACAAGGGGGCGCACGTGTCTAGAGTTCGTTTGCAGTGGCTAGAGGCCCTGGCGCGCCCATTCTCTCTCTCTCTCTCTCTGCCCATTCTTTCTCCCCCTCCCTTTCTGTCAAATACACAAATAAATAAATCAAAATAAAATATTTTTTTAATTACAATTCACGAAAAGAATACTGGCAAAGAATCTGAAGTCCAGCAACATTCTTTCACAGACTTACTAGACTCATTTTTTTAAAACCTGTATTTATTTAGGGGTTTTTTATTGTTGTTGTTTGTTTTGTTTTGTTTTTGAGGCAAGGTCTCACCCTAGCCCAGGCTAATCTGGAAATCTCCTAGACTGGCCTCAAACCATGGCTATCCTACCTCAGCCTCCTGAGTGCTGGGATTAAAGGTATGAGCCACCACACCCAGTGCTAGTTTAATGGTGAAAAAATAAATCTAGTTGTTTGTTTGTTGGGAGTTAGGCTTTTTATCTTTATTTTTGAGAAAGAAGGAAGAGCTGGATAAGGAGACAGAGAAGCAAAAAAAGGAGAAACCAGTACATAAGAAGACAAACTTTAGGGCTGGAGAGATGGCTTAGCAGTTAAGGCGCATGCTTGCAAAGCCAAAGGACCCAGGTTCAATTCCCCAGGACCCACACTAGCCAGATGCACAAGGGGGCACATGCACCTGGAGTTCGTTTGCGGTGGCTGGAAGCCCTGGTGCACCCATTCTCTCTCTCTGTCAAATAAGTAATTTGTAAAAAGAGGACAAACTTTAAACAGTGAGAATCCTTTGGGAAAGAAAACTAATAAAGAAAAAGACTTAAAAAATAAACCCTAGGAATGCTATGAAATGGAAAAATATGGTAATTTTATAGTACAAGTGAAAATAAGCTTACAGGAAGAAAATCTGTATAGCTATGTATGGAATTTGTATAGAAAATTTGTACAGAAAAATGCTTATATAGACAACAGCACTCTTCAGAAAATGAATTTTTATTCTGAACAAGTAACTTTTCACAGTAGGGACTTATAAATATATTATTATTTATACTACTAATAATTATTATCTTTTAGCATATTAAAATTGCTGGGCCTGGCTGGGCATGGAGGCAGGGTGTATGTCTGAGACTAGCTTGTGACTATAGAGTGAGTTCTAGGTCAGCATGGGCTAGAATGACACCCTACCTTGAAAAAAAAAAAAAAGTCAAAAAAATAAATAGAGTAAGAGTGCTTGTTGTGTAAGCATAGGATTTGAATTCAATCCCCAGCACCACATAAAAAAATCAGGTGCAACCAGCCCCAGGCTGATGGTAACAACAAGGTGATCAATCAAAACCTGGCTACAGACAACACTAGCTCAGGAAACATTGTGGAAGAGGGGGCTGAAAATTTTTAAGAGCCATAGTGGGTAAGAATATCTTGAGGCACAGTCCCTCACTATCTCATAGGGACTGACTGAGGCCTTCATGACCCTTTAGTGAATACCATAATCCCACTGAGAATTGCCTTCCAGGAGCTGGGAAAAGGTGATAAGAGAACAACCTTCCATAATATAAAATAATAGTATTTTTTTTAAACGCAGGTGCCAGGCATGGCCACACATGCCTGGAACCCCAGCACTGGATGGGGGCAAAGACAGGAGTATCACTGGGGTTCACTGGTCAGCCAGACTCAAAAAAACAGTGAGCTCAGTGTTCAGTGAGACCCTGTCTCTGGTAAATAAGGGGGAAGAACAATAGCAGGCCCCCTCTGCTCTCTGCACATGTGCACATGGAGCATATGCATCTGGACACATACACATGCATACACACTATACTCTTCCCCTCCAAAAAAAAAAAGGAAAGTGCTTTGGAAAGACTGAGAATGGTGGGGCGGGGCGGGGGGGTGTAAAATAGAAACAGTTATGAAGTAACATTTAATTAGCCATCTGGGATTAAACAAGTGAAATTTTGAATTGTACATAAAGTAACTGTTTTAGGGGACTGGAGAGATAGTTCAGCAGCTAAAGGTGCTTGGTATACAAAGCATTCCAGCCAGAGTTTGATTATCCAGTTCCCACAAAAAGCCAGATGCAAAACCTGGTGCATGCATCTGGAGTTCATTTACAGTGGGGCAAGAAGCCCCGACATGCTAATGTGTGCCCACCTGCTCATGCTTGCGTGCTCGCTCTCTGTTAGAAATAAAAATAGACATTAAAAAAAAAAATCATTTGGGCTGGAGGGATGGCTTAGCAGTTAAGGTGTTTGCCTGCAAAGCTAAAGGACCCAGGTTTGATTTACCAGGACCCACGTAAGCCAGATGTACAAGGTGGCGCATGCATCTGGAGTGCATCTGCAGTGGCTAGAGGCCCTGGCATGCCCATTCTCTGAGTTCAAATCCCCAGACTCCATGCTGAAGAAAAAAGGCAACTAAAAACTGTAATCCCAAGTGGACAGTGAGAAGTGATCTGAAAGTCATCTATGCGTGTGCCTGCTTTAATTCTCCAGATCCCACATAAGCCAGATGCACATGATGGCACGTGCATCTGGAATTCGTTTGTAGTGCCTTTAGGCCCTGGCATACCCATTCTCTCTCTCCCTCTCTTTGTCTCTAATGAATAAATAAAATACAAAATATTAAAAATAAATAAATAGGGCTATAGAGAGATGGCTTAGCAATTAAGGCGCAGGCCTGCAAAGCCAGTACCCATATAAGCCAGATGTACAAGGTGGCGCATGCATCTGGAGTGCATCTGCAGTGGCTGGAGGCCCTGGCGTGTCCATTCTCTTCCACATAAATAAAAGTTGTTTTGAAAAATGTAAGCTAATACTAAGTGTTTTCCTAACCAAAGCCAAAGCATAAGAAAAAAGAAGCCAGGCATGGTGGTGCACGCCTTTAATCCCAGCACTTGGGAGGCAGAGGTAGGAGGATCACTGAGAGCTTGAGGCCACCCTGAGACTACATAGTGAATTCCAGGTCAGCCTGGACTAAAGTGACAAGTTACCTCAAAAAAAAAAGAAGAAGAAGAAGAAGAAAGGAAAGAGACAGGGAAAGGGAAAGTAAACGGAAAGTTTGTTGAAGGACATAAGTATAACAAGTACTATGCAGAATCATTCATCTATCACTTATATAAAAGTACACGCTGGGCGTGGTGGCGCACGCCTTTAATCCCAGCACTCGGGAGGCAGAAGTAGGAGGATCGCCGTGAGTTCGAGGCCACCCTGAGACTCCATAGTGAGTTCCAGGTCAGCCTGGGCTAGAGTGAGACCCTACCTCGAAAAACCAAAAAAAAAAAAACATACACTTGAGCCTTTTAGTCTTACATTAATGAAAAGACCTTAAAATTACATATCCATCCATTACACTTCATCTATGCTTCCGTATCTACCCTGCTTCACGCAGAACATACCTGTTAATGTTGTGACACATTCGAGGTATAAGCCTAGCAAGGAAAATAAGAGATTCCCAATCAGGCTCATCTTTACTAGAGATTCCACACACGTAACTGTAGGATCGACAGTCACCCTGAAAAAAGAAGCATAACCAATAATTTTTAATAGTTTTATCTAAATCAAAAGATAGGTTAGGGGCTGGGAAAATTGCTCAGCGATCAAAGGTGGTTGCTTGCAAAACTTTTTGGCACAGGTTCAGTTCCCCAGTACCCACATAAAGCCAGAAGCACAAAGTAGCATATGTGTCTAGAGTCTGTTCAGAGTGGCAAGAGACGCTGGTGTGCCCATACACATACACACACGTGTGTGCGCTCGCAAATAATTTTTGCCAAAGGGCCCTAGTTCAATTCCCCAGGACACATGTAAGCCAGATGCACAAGGGGGCACATGCGTCTGGAGTTCGTTTACCTAGTGGTGGAGGCCCTGGCATGCCCATTCTCTCTCTCTCTAATAAATAAATGAATAAAAAATATTTAAGGGCTGGAGAGATGGCTTAGTAGTTGAGGCATATGCCTGCAAAACCAAAGGACCCAGGTTCGATACCCAGGATCCACGTTAGCCAGATGCACAAGTGGCACACGCATCTGGAGTTCGTTTGTAGTGTCTGGAGGCCCTGGCACACCCATTCTCTCTCTCTCTCTCCCTCTCCCCACTTCCCTCCTTCCCTCTTTCTCTTTCTCCTCTGTCAAATAAATAAATAAATAAAAATAAAATATTTTTGAAAAAATATTAAAAAGTAAGAATATACTTGAAGCCCTCATGTAAAAATAACAGGTGTGAGGAGGGTGTGGTGGTGCACAGCCTTTAATCTCAGCACTCAGGAGACAGAGGTAGGAGGATCATCGTGAGTTCAAGGCCACCCTGAGACTCAGGTCATCCTGGACTAGAGTGAAACCTTACCTCAAAACAACCAAAAAAAAAAAAAAAAAAAAAAGACAGGTATGACCACATGTGCCTGTAACCCCAGTGCTGAGGGAGGCAGAGACAGGATGATTCCTACTGACATAAACAAATCCAAGTTAAAGTCACATATTAAATCAGTTCAGAAACAAAAAAAGAAAAAAAAATCAAGGTAGTTTCAGAAGGCATCGTGGTGCTGGAAAGAAGTGACCACAGTGCTCAATACTGTAGTATCTCTATCACACCTTCCAAGGCTCAGGGTCTAATATGGAAGAGGTGGTGGAAAAAAATGTAAGAGCCAAAGGAATGGTAGGACTCCTTACAACATGCTCCCTCCAGACACAAAATGGCCTGGATATCCATGACCTCACAGTGCCTGACACTACCTACACAGGACCATCATAACAGGAGGAAAAGATGACATCAAAAGAGACTGATTGAGAAGGGGAGGGAGGGTATTACCATGGGATATTTTTTATAATCACGGAAGTTGTTAATAAAAATTTGGAATAAAACAACAACAACAACAACAACAAAAATTTGGCCAGCCAGGCCAAAAGACACAACAGGTACAAGAGTGACATGTCTGTTGTAAAGGAAACCAACCGCTCTCTAATTGGACTGGAGGCCCACTCCACAGGAGGGAACACATGCCTGATACTGAAAACCTGTGATAAGTGAAATCATGAGCCCCAAGGGTGTAACACCTACTGGTGTCTGGCTAAATGCATATAGCATATTAGCTCACCAAACTTCCCAGTAAGCACTTTTCTTAATATTCATACCCATATATTACAGCTACTCTCACTTTTGGTTAAAGAAGCTTCTCTTTTCAGATGACAGTGACCTCTGGGATGACTCAAAAGACACCATAGTGCTAAGAAGAAGTGACAGAGGAGTGCTCAGCACCGAAACATCTCTATCACACCTTCCAAGGCTCAGGGTCCATTGCAGAAGTGGTGGAAGAAAGAATGTAAGAACCAAAGGAAGGATGAGACTCCTTACAATGCACTCTTACAGACACAAAATGGCCTGGATATCCATGACATCACAGTGCCTGGCACTACCTATACAAGTCCATCATAACAGGAGGAAAAGATGATGACATCAAAAGAAAAAGAAAAAGGAAATAAAAAGAGGGACTAATTGAAATGGGGAGGGAATATGATGGAGGGTGGAGTTGTGAAGGGGGGAGAGAATCATCATGGTTTATTGTTTACTGTTATGGAAGTTGTCAACAATAAAAAATAATAACTATCCATTGTACCTCATCATGCTGATGTGGCACATAACATTGTAACTGTATATGTAAAAGCTGAGAGGAAAATTTGAATGGTCCACCCTACATACTCATCTGACAGCCTTCTTGTAGTTAAAGATTTCTAAAGCCACAGTGTATCTTATACCTATATAGATAAACCAGGAAACAAGTTCTTGGTACCTGCGTCTCAAGGAAGAAATAAGAAAGCCAATCTTGTGTAAATGGTTCTTTAATCATTAGACTTTGGGTTATTTTTCAAAAGAATGCTCAGAAACTAAAAATTCCTACCAAAGCATTTATTTCCTATCAACTTACTCAATAAACAAACATCCTGTGAAACTGCCTTCTAGGGTTAGTAGTTGGCTCAGTGGGTAAAGTGCTTTCCATGCAATCATGAGGACCTGAGTTCAGAATGCCAGCACCCACATAAAATGCCAGACATCCCAGTGCTGGGGAAGCAGAGACAGGAGGATCCCTGGGACCACTGTTTAACTTGTCTAGCCAAATTGGTGAGTTCTAAGTTTAGGGAGAGACCCTGTTTCAGAGAAAACAACTGAGGAAGACACCAGATGTTGATTTCTGGCCTCAATAGGCACATATGTACAGCTCACTCACACATATGAATATGCATACATATGTGCACATACCTCACACACATATGAACACAAAAAATTACATTACTTTCCTAAACATAATGTATATACATTCACATTTAATTTTCTTATTTAATTCCTAGCTCAAAATCATTCAAAGAGCAAAGGGCAGAAGGTTATGTCACAGCTAATGAAGTCATGGAACTAACCTGTACCCCCACAGTTTTAATTGGCAGCAAGAAAGCATTCAGTGAATGCAGACTCGTGATTTGCATGAGCTTCTCCTGATCCTCTTCTGTTGTACAGGCTTTGACTCTTTGTAAGAGCGTATGAGGCTGTGAAAATGAGAGACATTTACTTGTCAGGTTTCTAGAAATATGGCATCCATTCTTTTGGCATCTCTATCTTGCATATCTGCATTAATTGGTCTTTAACAGGAGATCAGATGTGCTACTTCCTTGACATGTATGCTACACCATAAATTCATTCCTTAAGGCTATCCTGAGAAGCTAAACTTAAGGATAAGAAATATCTCTGAATAGCCGGGCGTGGTGGCGTACGCCTTTAATCCCAGCACTTGGGAGGCAGAGGTAGGAGGATTGCTGTGAGTTCGAGGCCACCCTGAGACTTCACAGTGAATTCCAGGTCAGCCTGGGCTAGAGCGAGACCCTACCTCAAAAAAAAAAAAAAAAAAAAATCACTGAAATTTATAAACATCAGGATTTTAATTCACTATCACCTATTTTTCCCATTTTTAATTTAAATATTTTCTCCTTTGGGGGGCTGGAGAGATGGCTTAATGGTTAAGGCTTTTGCCTACAAAGCCAAAAGACCCAGGTTCGATTCCCTCAGCCCATGTAAGCCAGATGCACAAGGTGGCACATGCATCTGGAGTTCATTTACAGTGGCTGAAGGCCCTGGAGCATCCACTCTATCCCTCTGCTTCCCTCTCCCTCTATCTCTCTCTCAAATAAATAAAATGAAACAAAATTTTAGAATAAAAATTAAGTATTTTCTCCCTTTTTGTCTTTTTTTTAAATTTTTTTCCGAGGTAGGGTCTCACTCTAGCCCAGGCTGACCTGGGATTCACTATGGAGTCTCAGGGTGGCATCGAACTCATGGCGATCCTCCTACCTCTGCCTCCCGAGTGTTGGGATTAAAGGTGTGCACGACCACGCCCGGCTCCTTTTGTTGTTGTTTTGTTTTTTGTTGTTTTGTCTTTCGTCTTTTTAACTGGTGGTTTCTCCTAGCTCAATTATTTCTCTTTTACTGGTTTGAAAAAGTTGAACCCTCTATTTCAATTCTTTTATTCATCCTCTTTCCGTGTGAATGCATATACTTAAAGAGGATCAATCTTCCTTTCCTTCTGACAAATAATAAAGCTTTATATATTTTTATATGCCTCTTTTGGGGGAAAGGGGTTTCAAGATAGGGTCTCACTGTAGCCCAGGCTGATCTGGAATTCACATTGTAGTCTCAGGGTGGCCTCAAACTCACAGGATCCTCCTTCCTCTGCCTCACTGCTGGGATTAAAGGCATGCACCACCATGTCCAGCTATTCTTACATACTTTTAAAAATAAACAAAAAATGAGCTGAAGAGATGGCTTAGCAGTTAAGGTGCTTGCCTGCAAAGCCTAAGGACCCAGGTTTGATTCCCCAGTACCCACATAAGCATAAGATGGCACATGTGTCTAGAGCTCATTTGCAGTGGCTAGAAGCCGTAGTTTGCTCATTATCTCTCTATTTGCCTCTGCCTCTGCCTCTCTCTCTCTCTCTTTGTGTGTGTGTGTGTGTGTCAAATAATAAATAAAATTAGAAATTTTTTACAAAATAATAAAAAAGAACAAAAATACATTATAGTTACTATTATGCAGTCCGTGTTTGTTTCAGCTTTACCTATTTGCCATTTTCCTCTCTTTTTATGTTTTATTCATTAGAGACAGAAGAAGGGAGGAAGGGAGGGAGACAGAAACAGAGAATGGACGTGCCAGGGCCTCTAGCCACTGCAAAGAAACTCCATATGCCATGCGCCACCTTGTGCATCTGGCTTACATGGGATCTGGAGAATCAAACCTGGGTCCTTAGGCTTCACAGGCAAGTACCCTAACCGTCAAGCCATCTCTCCACCCCTCTGTTTACCATTTTTCTTTGCTTACCATATATCTAACATTTTTTTCCTGCTATCTTTCTTCTTTCCTGAAGTCAGTTCTTCAAAATAGTGATTTCTCTATCTGGGATGTTCAGATCCCTACTCAGACTAACTAAAATCAGAAATTGTATGGAAATAGGCAAAAATATTATATTTCAAAGGCTCCTTAAGAGTTAAAAATGTGGCAGATGCCTGTAATCCTAGTGACCCAGGATGATAATGACCCTTTCTTATAAAAACAAAAAATAGGGCTGGAGAGATGGCTTAGTGGTTAAGGCACTTGCCTGCAAAGCCAAAGGACCCCAGTTCAACTCTCCAGGACTCACATTCTCCAGGATTTACATAAGCCAGATGCATAAGGGGTGCATACATCTGCAGTTCATTTGCAGTGGCTGGAGGCCGTGGTGTGCCCATTCTCTCTTTCTCTCTCTCTCAAATAAATAAATAAATAAATAAATTTTTTTTAAAAAGAAGCCTTTTACAGCCGGGCGTGGTGGCGCATGCCTTTAATCCCAGCACTCGGGAGGCAGAGGTAGGAGGATCGCCGTGAGTTCGAGGCCACCCTGAGACTCCATAGTGAATTCCAGGTCAGCCTGGGCTAGAGTGAAACCCTACCTCGAAAAACCAAAAAAAAAAAAAAGAAGCCTTTTAAAAAACAAAACATAATGAAACACCTTAGGTGTTGAAGCCAGCCTTTGCTTTAGCCCCTTAAATAATGGGTTATTGGCAATAAATTCTATTTATCGGCTTTGTCTGTGGCAGCCTGTAATTTCACCAACAAATGCCTACCACTTGTCCAGTTATTTCCTTTATCCAGCTCAACTTATGTTACATCTAGTGAATCTAAGCTATCACCTTTCACCAGTTTGGAAAAACTATTTTCTGTCTACTATGTTCTTCTGGACATATGTTAAAGCTGAACTTCTAGTTCTAACTAACCCCTTCTAGCCTTATTTTCTTTTTGATAATTTTTTTTTTCTTGTTGTTTTTCTAAGGCAGCATCTCATTCTAGCCCAGCTTGGCCTCCAACTCACAGCTATCCCCTTACTTCAGCCTCCCAAGTGCTAGGAATAAAGGCATGTGCCCCCCCCAACCCCCAACTGGCTGAACATGTATCTTAGAATTCTCTCTTAATGTATTAATTTCAGTTATTTTTATTTCTAGAGCTCCCTCCCAATCTGTCCAGCCATTATTAGCAATCTCTTATAACTCATTATTGTCAATACTTCTTTTATTTCAATATATCCTGTATTACTTACAAGTTTTATCTAAAGTCATTGAGATCCTGTTCTGCCAGTTACTTCTAGTTATTTCCACTCTCATTCACAGTACCTTATTTCTATATAGTTTTTATTTTTGCTTTTTATTTTTATTTTTTTTCTGGAATTCACTGTGTATTCTTAGGGTAGCCTCAAACTCATGGCACTTCTCCTACCTCTGCCTCCCAAGTGCTGGGATTAGAAGCATGCACCACCATGTCCAACTTTTTTATTTATTATTTATTTATTTATTTATTTATTTTTGGTTTTTTTTTTTATTTTTGTTCATTTTTATTTATTTATTTGAGAGTGACAGAGAGAGAGAGAGAGGCAGATAGAGAGAGAGAATGGGTGCGCCAGGGCCTCCAGCCACTGCAAACGAACTCCAGACGCATGCGCCCACTTGTGCATCTGGCTAACGTGGGTCCTGGAGAATCGAACCTCGAACCGGGGTCCTTAGGCTTCACAGGCAAGCGCTTAACCACTAAGCCATCTCTCCAGCCCTATTTTTGTTTTTTTTTTTTTGAGGTAGGGTCTTACTCTAGCTCAGGCTGACCTGGAATTCACTATGTAGTCTCAGGGTGACCTTGAACTCACAGCGATCCTCCTACCTCTGCCTCCCAAGTGCTGGGATTAAAAGTGTGCACCACCATGCCAGGCTTGCTTTTTCCTATTTTTTACAACTCTGTGGGAATTCTTTGGGGACTAAGTGAAGAATGAGAATGTATGTTGATTCTTACCTGACTGCTAGAAGTACTACCAACATACGTCTACTTTAAATTAAAATGCTTAGCTTGCAGTTTTCAAACCACACAGGTTAAGAGTTAATGTCCCATATCTGAAGGCCTGGGCATCTTCTACTCCACAATTTGTAGCTGGGGTGTTGGTAACTAAGACCTCTATTTAATTCCTGGTTCTTGCTGCACCAGCTCTTGCTGGTCTAATATTGAGACATTGATGCATGAGTGAAATGGTTAAAATCAAAGCCCCAGACAACACAGAATTAGCAGTTGCCTTCAAAGGAGCACAGCTTTGGTTTCTTGAACTGATACTTGCAATTCATTCATAATTTAAAGAATTTCCCTTGTAAAACATGAAAGAATGTCTTATTTTAACTAGTATTTGTTTTTAAGGATGGATATTATTTGGATAGAAAGAAAAGTCTATCTAAGAGTCTCTGTATAATACTTTCTTCATAGTCATTCCAAGTTTGTACTACTCTGATTTTCAAATAATGAAACCCTTATGTATTTATTGAAAATACAAGAATACAACAGGAATCTATTCAATTCCTTGTACTGACTAGATATATATAATTATTACCTTCTTAACACTTGCAGAAAAATCAGCTACTATTTTCAAAATATTGTTGGTTTCTGGAAAGTCTTTACAAATATACGGTTCTTCAGCACATATTACTCTGATTGCCAGACCAGGACCTAAAAGTAATTACAATATTGAACATAAAATTTATTATTTAAAAATGTAACAGAAAGCTGCCACTATTTCCAAAGTATAAAATCCTTATAAAGTTAAAATCCAGCTGCCATAAAGATTTTCATGCTGGTTTACTTTACAATGCTAGGTATCAAACCCAGGGTTTCAGACATGCTGGGCCATTGACATATATATCAGGCCCAAGTTAAACTTTTAGTTTTTTAATATTTTATTATTTCTATATTAGAGAGGGGAAAGGAAGGAGAGAGGGAAAGGGAGAGAATGGGTGTCCCCATGCCTTCAGCCACTGCAAACAAACTAGAGATGCATGTGCCATCATGTGCATCTGGCTTACTTGGGTACTGGGGTAATGAACCTGGGTCCTTCACAGGCAAGTGTCTTAGCCACTAGGTTATCTCTCCAGCCCCTACATATTTTTTTTCATTTTTTTTATTGAAAACTTCCATAATTGTAAACAATATCCCATGGTAATTCCCTCTCTCCCCCTACCTTCCCCTTTGAAACTCCACTCTCCATCATATCTCCTCCCCTTCTCAATCAATCTCTCTCCTAATATACATTTTTAAACAGACCAAAGGAATACAGAGCCTAGAAAAGATATTTATACTTTTGTGTATAGCAAGTCTATCACTTAAGGGGTGACATAGCAATACAATGAAAGCAGCAAGTACTTTGTGTTTTAATATTTATTTATTTGAGGCAGGGGGAGATAGGTGTGTCAGGGTCTCCTGCCACTACAAACAAACTTCAGACACATGCACCACTTTGTGCATCTAGCTTTAAGTGGATAGAAAATTAAACCCAGGTTATCAGACTTTGCAAAAAAGTGACTTTACCCACTGAGCCATCTTTCCAGCTTCCCAATCACGGGGTTGGAAGCATAGCTCAGCAGTATAACACATGCTTAGCATGACTCTGGGCTTAATTCCCAACAACAATAAAATATGAGTATTTCATTTCAAATTTCCCATCTAAATCAATTTTTATAAAGTATTTTTATTTATGCAGGGCATAACAGCACATGCCTTTAATCCCAGCACTCAGAGGCAGAGGTAGGACGCTCGCCATGAGTTCTAGGCCACCCTGAGACTAAATAGTGAATTCCAGGTCAACCTGAGCTAAAGTGAAACCCTACCTTGAAAAACTTAATATTTATTTATTTAGAGCAAAAATGGATGTACCTGGGCCTCTTGCCACTGCAAAGGAACTCCAGATGCCTGTGCCACTTGTATGTCTGGCTTTACATGGGTACTGGGAAACTGAACCAGGGCCAGGTAAGCTTTGCAAGCAAGAGCCTTTAACCTCTAAGTCATCTCCCCAGTCCCCTACATCATCTTTTTTTTTTTTTTTTTTTTTTAAAGAATGTTTCAATTCTCTCCACACCAATGACTTCTACATCCTAATTTTTTGTTTATTTCAAGGCAGGGTCTAACTCTGTAGCCCCAGGCTGGCCTCAACATCATGATGATCCTCCTACCTCAGCCTCCCCAATGCTGGGACTAAGGGCATGCATCAAATCTAACTTCTAATTTTATAGTTTGTGTCATGACATAAAATTTTCCAGTAATATTTTTAACTCATACTATTTATTTTTTTTAATTTTTAGTAACATTTTCCATAATTATAAAAAGTATCCCATGTTGCTACCCTCCCTCCCTCCCTACACTTTCCCCTTTGAAATTCCAATCTCCATCATATCCCCTCCCCATCTCAATCAGTCTCTCTTTCATTTTGATGTCATGATCTTTTCCTCCTCTTATGATGGTCTCGTGTAGGTAGTGTCAGGCACTATGAGGTCATGGATATCCAGGCTATTTTATGTTTGGAGGGAGGACGTTGTAAGCCACTTTACTTTAAAAACGTTTTATTAAGGAAATTTTCCAACATATAAAAATATAAACAAAAATAATGAGCCACCTTATATTATACAATTACTATTAAAGAAACGTAGTATGCAGTAAAAAAAAAAAAAAATAGCAGGCTGGTTGTGGTGGCACACACCTTTAACCTCAGCACTTGGGAAGCTGAGGTAGGAGGATTTCCATTAGTTCAAAGCCAGCCTAATACTTACATAGTGAATTTCAGGCCAGTCTGGGCTACAGTGAGACCCTACCTCAAAAATAACAAAACACAACAGAGCAAATAATAAAAGTGCACTCTGGACGGGCATGGTGGAACATACCTTTAATCCCAGCTCTCGGGAGGCAGAGGTAGGAGGATCACCATGAGTTCAAGGCCATCCTGAGACTACATAGTGAATTCCAGGTCAGCCTGAACCAGAGTGAGACCCTACCTCAAAATAAATAAGTAAGTAAATAAATAAATAAAAATAAAGAATATTCAATCTATAAAATAGACTTTGAAAATATCACATAAGGGTTGAAGAGATGGCTTAGCGGTTCAGGCACTTGCCTGCAAAGCCTAAGGACTCATGTTTAACTCTCCAGATCCCAGGTTAGCCAGATGCACAAAGGTGAGGCAAGCACAAGGTGGCAAATGCCCACTAGGTGGCTCAAGTGTCTGGAGTTTGAGTGCAGTGGCTGAGGCAGTGGCACACCAATTCTCTGTATCTGTCTCTATCTCTTTCACTTAAAAAAAAAAATCACATAAGACTAATAAAATGATGATCAAGGGGCTGGAAGGATGGCTTAGTGGTTAAGGTGTTTGCCTGCAAATCAAAGGACCCAGGTTCAATTTCCCAGGACCCCACGTTAGCCAGGTGCACAAGGGGGCGCACGCATCTGGAGTTCGTTTGCAGTGGCTGGAGGCCCTGGCGTGCCCATTTCCCCTGACCCCCCCTCCCCGCTTCTCTGTCAAATAAATAACAAATATATTTAAAACGTGATGATCAAGGGTACAACCAATTTGCCTCCCTTTATTAATAATTTCCAAACATCCATTGCCGGCTTACGGGTAGGAACTGAAGATATTAAATTACCAAGCTAATTAATTCTAATACTGTTTATGAAGACAATATGGTAGAAATATGGTAGAAACTCTTACTTTCGGTGATAAGTCCCATTTGTATACTTTCTACTCTGTAACTTTACAAGTGTGCATGGCCATGCCCAGTTGTTTACATGCATTCTGGAAAATCAAAATTGGGCAAATCAGGCCCTCTCAAGCCCTCATGTACAATAAGCACTCTTACCCACTGACCCATCTTCCCAGCTGAAAAAAAACAAAACAAAAAAAAAAAAGTTTTAATCCTCTTATCTCTTATCTCTCCCTTCCCCGCCCCCATACATACACTATAAAGAAAAGAAAAAAACAAAAGAACAGGGCTGGAGAGGTGGCTCTGCGATTAAGGTCCTTGCCTGAAAAACCCAACAACCCTGTTCAATTCCCCAGTACCCACATAGATGAACAAAGTGGCACATGCATCTGGAGCTCGTTTGCAGTGGCTAGAGGCCCTGGTGCACCCATATTCATATTATCTCTCTTTCTCTCTTTTTCTCTCTGCTTGCCACTAAATAAAAACATTTTTAAAAATACCCCAAAAATCTTAGTTGTACCACTAAGACTTGTATAGCAATGTTCTGAAAGTATCTCTATGCCTTGGTTTCTCACCTGACAGCAACATTATACGTCAGTTTCCTAAGAATCATACAGTATCTAAATACAATGCTGAATGACAAATAAAATAACATAAATATAGTAGACACACAAAAGAATTGGTACCCTAGTCATCCTTTCCACTCATGTTGCATATTCCCTGAAAAGACATTTGGAATTGTCTGATGTGAGTTCATATGAGGTCTAAAAACAAATCAAACAAAACTGAACTGTGATTTTTTTTTTTTTTTTTTTTTTTACCTGGAAAAGGATGCCTGGAAACTAACTCTTCTGGAAGTCCAAGTTCTCTGCCTAAAATTCTCACTTCATCTTTATGAAAATCTTTCAGAGGCTCTATTACTTTTCCCTATAGGAAGAAAAAAAAGGGCCAATTAATATACGTTAGCAATCAAAGTGACTTTGACTTGGAAATAAAGGATAATAAGTGATTTACTTATCCTGCTATCATTCTCCTTAGAATAAAAATCTGTTCCAGGGCTAGAGAGATGGCTTAGTGGTTAAGGCCTAAGGACCCAGGTTCAATTTCCCAGTACCCACATATGTCATATGCACAACTTGGCACATGTGTCTGGAGTTCGTTTACAGTAGCTAGAGGCCCTGATATGGCTATTCTCTCCATCAGCCTCTTTCTCTCAAATAAATAAAAAATATTTTTTAAAAAATGCTGTCAGAGGGCTGGGGAGATGGCTTAGCGGTTAAGAGCTTGCCTATGAAGCCTAAGGACCCTGGTTCGAGAACCGATTCCCCAGGACCCACGTTAGCCAGATGCACAAGGGGGCATACACATCTGGAGTTCGTTTGCAGTGGCTGGAGGCCCTGGCACGCCCATTCTCTCTCTCTATCTGCTTCTTTCTCTCTCTGTCTGTCACTCTCAAATAAATAAATAAAATGAACAAAAAGAATTTAAAAAAAATGTTGTCATAGCCGGGCGTGGTGGCACACGCCTTTAATCCCAACACTTGGGAGGCAGAGGTAGGAGGATCACCATGAGTTCGAGGCCACCCTGAGACTACATAGTGAATTCCAGGTCAGCCTGAACTACAGTGAGACCCTACCTCGAAAAGCCAAAAAGAAAGAAAGGAAAAAAAAAGTTGTCAGCCAGGCGTGGTGGTGCACGGCTTTAATCCCAGCACTCAGGAGGCAGAGGTAGGAGGATCACCATGAGTTCGAGGCCAGCCTGAGACTACAGAATGAATTCTAGGTCAGCCTAAGCTAGAGTGAGACCCTACCTTGGGGGGAAAAAAAATGCTGTCTCTAGCCAGGAGTGGTGGCGCACACCTTTAATCCCAGCACTCTGGAGGCAGAGGTAGGAAGATTGCCATGAGTTCGAGGCCACCCAGAGAATACAGAGTGAATTCCAGGTCAGCCTGGGACAGAGTGAGACCCTACCTAGAAAAACCAAAATAAAATAAAATAAAAGTTGTCTCCAATGTAGGTGTACCTATCAAGTCCAGCCATTGAAAGGCCAATGTAAGAAAATCATGAGTTTGAGTACAACCAAAGCATCACAGACTGCCTCAAAACCCACAAAATAAAAATAAATGTCTTTAAAATGTATCTTTAAACTATTTCTTCCTATGCACTTATAAAGAATTAGATGAGGGCTGGAGGGATGGCTTAGCAATTAAGGCGTTTGCCTGCAAAGCCAAAGGATTCATGTTAGCCAGATGCGCAAGGGGACACACGCATCTGGAGTTTCTTTTGCAGTGGCTGGAGGCCCTGGTGCGCCCATTCTCTCTCTCTTTCTCCCTCTTTCTCTGTCAAATAAATAAATGAATAAAATCTTTTTTTTTTTTTAAAGAATTAGAACCAGGTGTGGTGGGGCATGCCTTTAATCCCAGCACTCAGGAGGCAGAGGTAGAAGGATCACTGAGAGTTCGAGGCTACCCTGAGACTACATAGTGAATTCCAGGTCAGCCTGAGCTAGAGTGAGGCCTTACCTGAAAAAACCAAAAAGTAAAAATGAAAAATAAGAATTAGATGAATGTTTTAGTGCTATCCACATGTTAAGCATAAACTTTTTAAATAAAAATCTTTAGTCCCAACACTTGGGAGGCAGAAGTACATGAATCACATTGAGTTCAAGGCCAGCCTGAGACTACATAGTAAATTCCAGAGTCAGCCAGGGCTAGAGTGAAACCCTTCCTCAACCCCCTTCAAAAAAAAAAAAAAAGACAGGATAAACTAACCCAGCAACTTCTCATCTACTTCTCAATAAGAAATAAGGCAAGTTGGGCTGGAGAGATGGTTTAGTGGTTAAGGTTCTTGCCTGCAATGCCTAACAGCCCTGGGTTTTAATGCCCTAGTACCCACACAGCCAAATGCACAAAGTGGTTCATGCATCTTGAGTTCATCTGAAGTGGCTAGAGGCCGTGGCACACCCATTCTTTCTCATTCTCATTCATTCTCTCTCTCCTTGCAAATAAGTAGTTTTTTTAAAAAAGAAACAGGGCTAGAGAGATGGCTTAGCAGTTAAGCGCTTGCCTGTGAAGCCTAAGGACCCTGGTTCGAGGCTCGATTCCCTAGGACCCACACTAGCCAGATGCACAAGGGGGTGCACATGTCTGGAGTTCATTTGCAGTGGCTGGAAGGCCTGGCGCGCCCATTCTCTCTCTCTCTCTCTCTCTCTCTCTCAATTTCTCTCTCTGTCACTCTCAAATAAATAAATAAAAATTAAAAAAAAAGAAGCAAGGCAATTAAAAAATATAACATTGGGTCTAGAGAGATGGCTTAGCATTTAAGGTATTTGCCTGCAAAGCCAAAGGATCCCAGTTTGATTCTCCAGAACCCACATAAACCAGATGCACAAGGGGGCGCATGCATCTGGAGTTCATTTGCAATGGTTAGAGGCCCAGGGAAGCCCATTCTCTCTTTTTGTCTCTCAAATAAATAAATAAAATATACCTTAAATATATATATACATATATATAAACACTGCTGGGCATAGTGGCACATGACTTTAATCCCAGAACTTGGGAGGCAGAGGTAGGACGATCACTGAAAGTTCAAGGCCACATTGAGATTACATAGTGAATTCCAGGTCAGCCTGAGCTAGAGTGAGACCTTACCTCTAACCCCCCCCAAGAAAAGATAACATGTATATATTAATTATTAATATTAATAATATTAACATTAATGCTTCAAATTTAAAACTTTCAAAATGATTTCATCAAGAAAACAAAATAGCAACTCTCAGAATGGAAGTAAGTATTTCCAACCCATATATCTAGTAAAATTTACAAATAGATAGGAAAAAACATTCCTCTAAGGTACACTAATGACCAATCTACATATGAAAAAATATTCAACATCATTAGCTATTATGGAAATGCTAATCAAAACTACAATGAGCCTGGCATGGTGGTGACACCTATCATCCCAGTACTGGAGAGGCTAACCTGAAAGTATAGCAAGCTCAAGGACAGCTTAGGCTATATAGGAAAACAATGCCTCAAAAAAACCAAAAACAAAAGGAGACAGCACTTCAAATGCACAAAGATAACTAAAATCAATAGTGACATACCTATTAGGATGGCTACTATTCTAAAAAATACAAAACAGGGACTGGAAAGATGGTTCAGCAGTTAAAGGTACTTGCTTGCAAAGCCTGATGAACTGGGTTCAATTCCCCAGTACTCACATAAAGCCAGATGCACAAAGTTGTACATGCAGCTAGAGTTCATTTGCAGTGGCAAAAGGCCCTGGTGTACCCACTTCTCTTTCTCATTCATTCGCTCTCTCTGCTTGTAAATAATTATTTTAAAAATCAAAAATAGTATGGTTAGAGAAATGGTTCAGCAGTTAAGGCGCTTGCCTGCAAAGCATAAGGACCCAGGTTCAATTCCCCAGTACCCACATAAAGCCACACAAGGTGGCACATACATATGGAGTTGGTTAGCAGTGGTCGGAGGCCCTGGCATGCCCATATTCTATATCTGGCTCTCTCAATAATTAAAAAAAAAAAAAAAAAACGGGCATAGTGGAGCACACCTTTAATCCCAGTACTCAGGAGGCAGAGATAGGAGGTTTGCCATGAGTTCAAGGCCATTCTGAGACTACATAATGAATTCCAGCTCAGCCTGAGCTAGAGTGGGACCCTACCTTGAAAAACAAAATAAGTAAATAAATAAAAACGAGGAGTTTCGGTTAAGAAGGCGGCGTAGGAACCACACCAAAGCAGCCTAAAAGAGAAAAAGCTAAAAAAAAAAAAAAAAAACCAACAAAATATACTATTCTACTAAAACGTACTAAAAAGTGAGGTATATAAGAAATTACCAACTGCAACAGAGAAGCAGAAGAGATCCAGAATGTCTAGAGACCACAGAAGCAGACAGAAGTGGCTCCAGCAGCGGCAGAACAAGGTCCACGTGGCAACAGCCTCAAGGCTAGGCCTGAGCGGCAGGAAAAGCCAGGAGAGGGGATTCTCCACTCACACAGGCCTCAAGAAACATGAAGAGAGGACAGTAGAGACCAACAGAGGAGCTGCTTGTGAGGTAGAGGATCACTCAGACCAGTGGAGAACTGGAGCAATGATCCACAGCCTCCCTGACCCCCCACCGCAAGCGCCAGCAAGTACCAGACACCTGGGGAAGGCAGCACACCTACACCACACCCGGCACCGGCAACCAGAGCAGCGATCCAGCGACCCAGCCAGCCTACCAGAGCCCACAGCGCAGCAAAGGGGAGCCCATGCAAGAGCGCAGCATAACTGAGACCAAAACAATCCCAAAAGGTAACTGGTATCACACCTGATCAGTACCTGCATAAGCCTGGTATATAGGCTTAAAAATCAGAAGAACTGATTGTACCTTCCATGTCAGGATAAATTATATGTTAAATCTGATGGATGGTCAGATCTGCCATTCTTAAATAAGCTATATTTGGGGCTTGTCATTGTTGCTTCCTGATTTATATTGCCTTTGTTCCTTCCCTCTTCTGTTATTCATTAGGGAAGGGTCTCACTTGGTCACAAGCTGACTTGTAACCCTCAAAAGACTAGAAATCTTCGCCTCCTAGTTGACAGGATTAAGGGTGTGGGGCAATACACATCCTAAAAGACTGTGACTTTGTTAAAGGATCTGATTGTCATAATACCTACACTTACATAAATACTCTGTGCTGTTTTTCATTGAATATGTTTAAATTTTAGAATCTGCCTGTAGTTTGCTCCACTCAGCCTACTTGAATATTCTCATAGCAGGCAAACCCAACATCTAGGGTCACTGTGGCAGATAATCTGAGAGTCTTAAGAGCCACACCTAGCACCTTAAGCTCCTACCCTGAAGATATATAACATCAGATTGATACATCTAATAATACTTCAGATAATTAGAAACACTAAATTAATCCAAGATACAAAAATATATACATTATAACACAAGAAACACAAAAAATTAAGACAATATAAATCTACCAAAAAGTATTAAAGCATCAGAATTGACCTCCACTGAGACCGATTTAGAAGAAATGCCTGAGAAAGATTTCAAAAGAATGATTATAAAAATGTTCAAAGAGAAAATCAAAAAAATGAAAGACACAGGAAACCAACTCAATGAAATAAAGAAGTCAATACAAAACATAAATAAGGAAATAGAAATAATAAAGAAAAACCAGTCAGAATTACTAGCAATGAAGAACACAGTCAATGAAATAAAAAAAAACTCTGTAGAAAATCTCACCAGTAGAATGGATGAAGGAGAGGACAGAATATCTAAACTAGAAGACCAGGTGGCAGATCTAATACAGTCCAACAAAGAGAAAGACAAACTAATAGGAAAGTATGAATGGGAATTTCAAGATATTCGGGACACTATGAAAAGATCAAACATAAGAATTCAGGGTATAGTAGAAGGAGAGTTTCACTCCAATGGCATAGTAGGCGTTTTCAACAAAATCATAGAAGAAAACTTTCCCCAAATTGGGAAAGAGATGCCAGTGCAGATACAGGAATCCAAAACCTGGAAAGAACCTCTCCTCACATTATAATTAAATTACCAAACATACAAACCAAAGAAAATATATTGAAAGCAGTTAGAGAGAAAAATCAAGTCACATACAAAGGCAAGCCCATCAGATCACAGCAGATTACTCAACACAAACTTTAAAAGCCAGAAGGGCTTGGAATGATGCATTCCAAGTTCTGAAGGATAACAACTGTCAACCATGGTTACTTTATCCTGAAAAGCTATTCATTCAAATAGATGGAGAAATAAGACCATTCCACAACAAAAACAGGCTAAAGGAATATTTGAAGACAAAACAAACTCTACAGAAAATACTTGAAAGGATCCTCCATGATGAAGAGAAAGAAAAGCACACATATAAGGAACCTGGAAAAAACAAACCATACTCAAGTACTAGTTAATACAAGAGAGCAAAGGTAAAACTACAAAAAAAAAAAAAAAAGGCAAAAATAAATACACACCTTTAAATAATAACTCTTAATATCAACAGCCTCAATGCCCCAACCAAAGATAAAGGTTTGCAGACTGGATTAAAAAGCAGGATCCTTCAATTTGTTGCCTCCAAGAAACTCACCTTTCTACAAAGGATGGACACTATCTTAGGGCAAAAGATTGGAAAAACTTATTTTAAGCAAATGGGCCTAGAAAACAAGCAGGGGTTGCTATCCTAATATCTGACAAGGTAGACTTCAGTCCAACATTAGTAAGGAAAGATAAGGAGGGTCACTTTATGTTGATTAAAGGCACACTCCAACAGGAGGACACTACAATCCTAAACATACATGCACCTAACATGGAGGCTTCCAACTTCATCAAACAAACGCTATTAGAACTCAGGTCACAGATAACACCAAACACAGTTATAGTGAGTGACTTCAACACCCCACTCTCATCAACTGACAGGTCATCCCAGCAAAAAAAATAAATAAATAAAAAAAACACAGAGGGGCATCTGGATTAAATGAGATCATAGAACAAATGGGCCTAACAGATATATACAAGACATTTCATCCAAATGCTGAAGAATACCATTCTTTTCAGCAGCACATGGAACATTCTCTAAAATAGAGCATATATTAGGACACAAAGCAAATCTTATCAAATACAGGAAAATTGAAATAATTCCTTACATTCTATCTGATCACAATGGGATCAAACTACAAACTAATGGCAAGAAAGGCTATAGAGCATACACAAAATCATGGAAACTAAACAATGCACTACTAAATGATGAATAGGTCAATGAAGAAATCAAGAAGGAAATCAAAAAAATTCATAGATAATTAAATGATAATGAAGACACACCATACCTAAACCTTTGGGACACAATGAAAGCAGTGCTAAGAGGGAAATTTATAGCTTTAGGTGGCTATATTAAGAAATTAGAAAGGTCACAAGTAAACAACTTAATGCTTCACCTTAAAGCCTTGGAAAAAGAAGAACAAGGCAAACCAAAAATCAGTAGATGGGAAGAAATAATAAAGATTAGGGCAGAAATTAATGAAATAGAAACCAAAATAATAATAATAACCCAAAGAATCAATGAAACAAAGAGTTGGTTCTTTGAAAGGATAAACAAGATTGATAAACCCTTAGCAAATCTGAACAAGAGAGAGAAGAAACACAAATTAATAAAATTGGAGATGAAAAGGCACCATCACAACAGATACCAAGAAATTAAAAAAATCATAGGGACATACTCCACACGTGTGTGTGTGTGTGTGTGTGTGTGTGTTTGCAAGCAGAGAGACAGAGAGAATGGACACACCAGAGCCTCTAGCCACCGCAAATGAATTCTAGATGCATTCACCACTTCATGCATCTGGCTTTATGTGGGTACTGAGGAATTAAACCTGGATCATTGGGCTTTGAGGGCAAGTGTCTTAACCGCTCAGCCATCTCTTCAGCCACTCTGCTCTGTTTTGTTTTGAGGCGGGATCTTAAGTCTAGCCCAGGTTGACCTGGAACTCACTTTATAGTTGAGCCTGACTCATGGCAATCTACCTATCTAAGCCTCCCAATTGCTAGGATTAACAGTGTGCACCACCATGCCTGACTTAATATAAAAGAATAAATTTCTCATACACATTAAAACATGAATGAGCCAGACATGGCAGCACACACCTTTAATTGAGAGGCAGAGGTAGGAGAATTACCATGAGTTTAAGGCCACCCTGAGACTACATAGTGAATTCCAAGTCAGCCCGGGTTAGAGCGAGACCCACCTCAAAAAAAAAAAAGAATGAAAGAATGAACTGTGAAAACATAAGAAGTCAATCATACAAGACCAGATATATGATACAATGACACAAAGTATTCAGAATAGGTAAAACTATAAAGACAAATTAATTAGTGGTTGCCTAGAGCTGATAGGTGGTTTAGGAGTAGGGCTCAGGAAAATAAAGAATGACTGCTAATGGTACAAGTTTCCTTCTGAGGGTAATGAAAATGTTCTACAATTAGACTGCAATGATGGTTATTCAAGCATGTGACTACTGGGAGGAAAGAAGGAAAGGAAGGAGAAAGAGATATTCTTTATGCATCTACTTTAAGGATAAGTTCTCACAAGATTTTACCTCTTCTCTCAACTTCCGGATCAGTTCTGTGTCATTGTGATGTGTTTTGATGAGCTCAGCTTTGCCACTTGCAATAAGGGATGCACTTTCAATTAGATCAGGCCGTAAAGTGCCTTGGGCAAGGAAAACTTCCTCTGGCTTCAGGTTCATTTCTCCAATAACTTCATTAGCAATCTATTATTAGTAAGAGCAGAACAGCCTTCTAAGAAATCAATTTTTTCAAAAGACAGCAAAGTTTAAATTTCTCAGAGCTCTTTTGCAATACCAACCAATTAGATTAACACTCACCCCCCCCCCCCACCAAATCCTAAGAACACGTGCATTCTACATGATCCAAAGTATATGAATATACTGGGCTGGAGAGATGGTTTAATGATTAAGGTGCTTGCTTGCAAAGCCTAAGGACCCATTTTCTACTCTCCAGATCCCACGTAAGCCAGGTGCACAAAGAGGCAAGCGCAAGGTCGCACATGCCCACTAGGTGGTGCAAGTGTCTGGAGTTCGATTTCAATGGCTGAGGCCCTGACGCACCAATTCTCTCTCTCTCTAAAATAAAATTTAAAAAATTTAAGTATATGAATATTTCCTTTAAGAACCTAAAATAGTCCAGTACCATCTGAAAATTGTCTATATTTAAGCAGTCAGAATAGCAACTCAGGGCTGGAGAGATGGCTTAGTGGCTAAGCGCTTGCCTGTGAAGCCTAAGGACCCCAGTTCGAGGCTCAATTCCAGAGGACCCATGTTAGCCAGATACACAAGGGGGTACACACGTCTGGAGTTTGTCTGCAGTGGCTGAAGGCCCTGGCGCGCCCATTCTCTCTCTCTCTCTCTCTCTCTCTCTCTCTCTCTATCTGCCTCTTTGTCTGTCACTCTCAAATAAATAAACAAGGTATTTTTAAAAATAGCTCAGCAACATACATGCTTATTAAAATATATATATTTTAGCAAAAAAATGCATCTACAGTAGTATGATATACCAAGGCAATAAATGCTATTTATCACTTCTTCAAATTTACATGGTATTGACATTACTACCTAGTGAACAGCAAGACACACACACACACACACACACACACACAATTTATTTATTTGATAGAGAAAGAGAAAAAAAAGGCAAATAAACATAGAGAATGGGCACGCCAGGGCATTCAGGCACTGCAAATGAACTCCAGACTCATGCACTAACCTGTGTATCTGGCTTCATGTGGGTGCTAGGGAATCAAATTCAGGTCCTTAGGTTTTAAAGCCAAGTACCTTAACCACTGAGCCATCTCTACAGCCCCATACATGCTTGATACACACACACACACACACACACATTTTAATATTTTATTTTTATTATTTATTTGAGAGAGAGAGAATGAGAATGGACGCACCAGGGCTTCCAGCCACTGCAAAAACGCATGAGCCACCTTGTGCATCTGGCTTATGTGGGTCCTGGGGAATCAAATCTGAATTTTTTGGCTTTGTAGGCAAGCACCGTAACTGCTAAGACATCTCTCCAGCCCCATACATGCTTTTTAAGCCTAAGAGTTTCTACCTATCAGTATGAAACCAATATATACTAAAAGTCTCATCCACAAATTAAAAAAAAAAATCAAAATTAGCAAATTTTGTTACTTGATATGATTAAAAATTACACTAATATTTACATAAAATAGGATACATTGATTATATCAAAAAAGAAAGTACCTTAACAAAAGTATCACCAATGATTTTTCTTTTCTCCTCAGGACTAGTAGTCATGTTTAATGTTTTGCTGATTCTTTTTCGTGGGGTCCTATCTTCATCGGAGATGGGTAAAGTAGTTGTTCCATTATAGAAGGAATGAGCAGCATTTATCACTAGGTGAGATGAGAGGAGTACTTTCAATTATTATGTCTTTAAACTATAAATATCTATTTACAGAAAGATAATAGAGAGGCATCCTGTGATCTCCCATACATTTGTCTACATATTCAAAAACTAACAATAAACCACAAGTTAGAGAGTTCAGATACGGAAATGCATTAAATTTACTCCTTATGAGAACCCCTTTAGAATAGCCTTTAGAGTGTAGTCTAGGGCCCTATTTTCCCTCTGCTCAGTGTTCAGTGTGCAAGAATCACAGCCCCAAGAGAGTCAAAGACTGCATATACACAATCAATATGCAGAATGGCTCAAACAATAGTTTCTTTAAAAACTGGTATTTATGAATATATTTAGCAATCTTTGTCAATCCTTCCACCTACTTTTTTTTTTTTTTTTTGAAGAGGCAAATAGAAACAGGGAACAGGCATACCAGGGCCTCTAGCCACTGAAAATGAACTCCAGACCCATGTGACCCCTTGTGCATCTGGCTTACGTGGGTCCTGGGGAATTGAACCAGAGTCCTTAGGCTTTGCAGGCAAACGCCTTAACCGTTAAGCCATTTCCCCGGCCCTCACCTAGGTTTTGAAGAGTAAGGAATCCACCGGGCATGGAGGTTGAGGTAGGAGGCCAGCCTGAGACTACTACACAGTCAATTCCAGATCAGTCTGGGCTAGAGCTAGACCCTACCTTGAAAAATCAAAATAAATAAATAAATAATCAGGCTGAAGTTGAAGCTAGTAAATAAAGAAAGCATTTGTCTAACATGTACAAGGCCCTGGGCTCAATCACCAGCATAGCCAAAACTAAGTATGATCTCTATTTAGTAGGACAGCTTAACTACTGGTAGGTTTCAGCATAAAATTACAAGGCAACAAGGCCCTTTCACTGGGGCAGTGGGTGTCCATCATAAAGATGTAAGGTCCTTCTCTTAACCAGGTCAATCACCCCAGAGAAGTGAATCTGCTCATGAACATTCTTTTAAACTGAGGACATGGTGGAAGGAGGGAGTCACCATTTATCCTATTTGTCTTAGCTCAACCCTCAGCTATGCTTGGTGTTAGTATGTACCAATAAACCTCAGTCTTCAAATGGGAACAGACAACCACAGCTTGCTCCTATGCTTAGGAAAAGGGTCCGCTTCCTTATTTTCAACCAATTCTTATTTGAGGCTCATCCAGGGACCCATGTCCAAAAGCAACCCAATGTTTCTGAGTCCTGGATCTCCCAGTAATGTGTACCATAAAGTCAGCTTCTTATTGGCTTCCTTCCCAGTTGTAAACCAAGATTTTTTTAATCCCTCCATTCTGCTAATCCAGGTTTTTGTGGGGTTGAAATTTCTTAGGATATAGAATAATACCAGCCATGGTAGCACATGCCTTTAATCCCAGCACTGAGGAGTCAGAAGTAAGAGGATCACTGTGAATTTGAGGCCAGCATGAGACTAAATAGTGAATTCCATGTCATCCTTGGCTAGAGCAAGACCTTATTTCAATAAATAAATAAATAAATAAACAAACAAACAGAATAAGCTATCTTAAAAAGCAAATGTAAGCCGGGCGTGGTGGCGCACGCCTTTAATCCCAGCACTTGGGAGGCAGAGGTAGGAGGATCGCCGAGAGTTCGAGGCCACCCTGAGACTACAGAGTGAATTCCAGGTCAGCCTGAGCTAGAGTGAGACCCTACCTCGAAAAACCAAAAGAAAAAAAAAAAAGCAAATATTACACTGGGATGACAAGAACTGTACACAAAAATGATTATAAATCAGATAAGTGTGGTGGCACGTGCTTTTAATTTCAGCACTCAGGAGGCTGAGGTAGGAGGGCTATGTGAGTTCAAGGTTACTCTGAGACTACATAGTGAATTCCAGGTCAGTCTCGGCTACAGTGAGACCCTACAATTGTGGAATAAAGGTAGGAAAAGACAACCTTGAGAAACTGACTAGAACAGAACAGAATGGTAGCTAGAAAATGGTAATTTTACCAATTTAAGTTTAATAGAGCCAATAATCAATAGTTTTAGATTATGTATTTGGAACCCTATTGAACCAGAGGTAATTATAATATAAAAATAAAAGATATTTTCAATCTTGAATTTACTGAAAAAGAAAAAGAAAAAAAAAACTACAACTGGTTAGCTCTGACATGTAATTAACTTCCCTGTGATTCACTGATACCTTTGACCTGAATCCCAAGCTTTTTGAGGGCTTCTTCAACAGACTGGCTTTCTCGTTTTCTCATAAAGCCATTATCAATGTGCACAGCAATGACTTGATCTTGGTTCAGAGCACGATTTAGCAAAGCTGTACAAACTGTTGAATCTACACCACCACTGAGTAAAACCTACAAGTAAAATGAAAAGGGAAAAAAAATAAACTGAACAGAATAAACAAAAATAAAATAAACACTATCACTTTGTACCATTAATTAAAAGCACTGTTTAGATCTAAAGACACGTATGAAAAACAGACCTGGAAGTAATATAACACAAGATTGATATTTGACCAGTCAGCATCCAGCTAAGGCTCCAACATCACTGACTTAAATTTGCAGACCACCAAATGACAAACTGCTTACCAAAACTTTTGATGTGCCTACTTGCTCTTTTATCTCTCGAATACATTCCAATTCTCGGTTTTGAACAGTGAAGGTTCCACTGCATCCAGCTATATCATAAAGGAAATTCTTCAGTATTACTTTTCCATTTTCTGTAAGGCCAACTTCAGGATGGAACTGAGCTCCATATAACTTTTTAGATTCATTTGCTATACCTTCATAGAGAAAATAAATCACCAAGTGTCTTCACAGTAAAAAGATACAAAAAAATATCCACAACTCACCAAAATCTTTCTCTGTAAATATTAAAACTAATATGGCTGACTCAAACTTTACAGAAAAAAATATGTAATATAAACAAAACTACCCACTATAATAATCTTTATTAAGTCTTCATGTAAAAATAAATGAGCCGGGGTTGGAGGGATGGCTTAGTGGTTAAGGCAATTTCCTGCAAAGCCAAAGGACCCAGGTTCAATTACCCAGGACACACGTTAGCCAGATGCACAAGGGGGTGCATATGTCTGGAGTTCATTTGCAATGGCTGGAGGCCCTGGTGCACCCATTCTCTCTCTCTCCCTCCCTTCTTCCCTCTTTGTCAAATGAATAAATAATTTAAAATTTTTTAAAAAATGAGTTATAGACAGTGAAGTAATTCCTATATATCAAGACTTCAATAATCTCATCTTTTAATGCAATGACAACACAACTTTAGTTCTCAGTTCTATAAAGCTTTCACATGTAATGAGTATTCACCAATTTCCTACATTACAAGATTCTCAGAGCTAGGGAGATGACTCAGTCATTAAAGGCACTCACTTGCAAAACCTGACAGTGCAGATTCAATTCCCCAGTACCCACATAAAGCCAGATGCACAGAGTGGCACATGCATCTGGAGTTCATTTGCAGTGACAAGAGGCCTTGGCACACTCATTCTCTTTCCCTTTCTTTAGCCTTTAAAATAAATATTTTTTTTTCATTCAGTTGTGACAGCAAGAGAGAATGGATGCACCAGAGCCTCCTGCCACTGTAAACAAACTTCAGATGCATGTGCCACTTTAAACATCTGGCTTATGTGGGTCCTGGGAAATCAAACACAGATTATTAGGCTTTGCAGGACAGTGCCTTAACCACGGAGCCATCTCTCTGACCCAAAAAGTATTTTAAGCCGGGCATGATGCTGCACACCTTTAATTCCAGCACTCAGGAGGCAGAGGTAGAAGGATTGCCATGAGTTTGAAGGCAGTCTGAGACTACATAGTGAATTCCAGCTTAGCCTGGGCTTTAAGCAAGACCCTACCTTGAAAAACCAAAAAAAGAAGATTCTCATATATCAAATTTCTCTGAATATTGTTTCTTTTTTGAATACTACTAGTCACAAATACAAATTCTGATCTGAAGTGCTTCAGATGAGAAGCATTTTGAATTTTTTCATATTATTTCAGTCATGGAACTTAAATCTAAACATTCATTCATATTTCATATAAACATCATCTAAATGTATGCAATTAGTTTCAGTCTGCCTGCATTTTGATTGTGAATATAAGTTGTAACTATCTGAAGGCACACATGGAATTTACACCTGTGGCTCATGTTAGGGCTACTTCATCTACTTCATAATGTGTTTGGCAGATTACGTACTAAGCAGTATGTGCTGGGCTAGATGTTTTACATGAGCATGTTATGGTTCGTGCATCAAGAAAACTGTCTGGCCAGGCCTGGTGGCGCACGCCTTTAATCCTAGCACTCGGGAGGCAGAGGTAGGAGGATCACTATGAGTTTGAGGCCACCCTGAGAATACAGAGTGAATTCCAGGTCAGCCTGGGCTAGAGTGAGACCCTACCTTGGAAGAAAAAAAGAAAAAAGGTTGGAGAAATGGCTTAGTAGTTAGGGTACTTGCCTGCAAAGCCTAAGGACCCAGGTTCAATTACCTAGTACCCATGTAAAGCCAGATGCACAAGGTGACATATGCATCTAGAATTCATTTCCAGTGACTAGAGGCCCTGATGCGCCTATTCTTTCTCTCTCTCTCTCTCCCTCCCTCCCTCCCTTCCTCTCTCTCTCTCAATCTAAAATTTAAAAAAAATACTTTTTTAAAGATTAAAAAAAAACTCAAGCTAGAGAGATGGCTTAGTGGTTAAGGTTAAGGTAAGGTGCTTGCCAGCAAAGCCAAAGGACCCAGGTTCAATTCCATAGTACCCACATGTAGCCAGATGCACAAGGTGGCACATACATTTAGAGTCTGCAGTGGCTAGAGGTCCAGATGTGCCCATTCCCTCTATCTATCTGACTCTTTCTCTCCCCGCACCCTCCCCCTGGTCAAATAAATAAATAAAAATAAAATATTTTTTAAAGATGAAAATGAGACCTGAAATGGCAGTACATGCCTTTAATCCCAGCACTTGAGAGGCAGAAATAGGAGGATCACTGTGAGTTCAAGGCTACTGTGAAACTACATGGTGAATTCCAGGTCAGCCTGAGCTAGAGTGAGACCCTATCTTGAAAAAGAAAAGAAAAAATTTTTAAAAGCTCTTACTTATTCCCAGGACTATTACTAATTATCCTTTATGAGAGTTACAGAGAGAGAAGTACAAGGGGGGGGAGGGTGGAAGCACAGAATGAATTGGCACACCAGATTAGATTCCCGTAGTTCATAATACCTGATTCTATCACACTGACAATAGGAAGACTCATACATAATCATTCAGTTGCCCTGAAAAACTTGTTCAAATGAGATCTGAGGAATTTGGAACTCTCACCTGCTATGATATTCCCCGAACGTGCCACAACCTTGAATCCATCAGCTACTTTGTCTACACTGTCTCCGTGTGTGAGTAAAACAACTTCTTCCTTCTGAAGGCCCCTTAACATATAAAAAGTACAATGTTACACACAAATGTCTTCATGAAAAATTTGATTAGTAGGCTATTTTGCCTTTGAAAAACAAGCCTGACATGTTTAGATCAAAAAACTAGGGGAAAAGTAATTAACAGTGCAACACTATTAGACTTTAAATGTATTCTATTATAAATAAAGACAATAGGGCTGAAGAGATGGCTTAGCAGTTAAGGTGCTTGCCTGCAAGGCCTATGAGCCCAATTCCCCAGTACCCACGTAAGCCAAATGCACAAGGTGGTACAAGGTCTGGAGTTCAATTGCAGTGGTTGGAGGCCCTTGCACTCCCATTCTCTATCTGCCCCTTTCTCTCCCTCTAGCAAATAAGTAAATAAATAAAATATATAAATGAAGCCAGATGGCCCAGGTTCACTTCTCCAGTACCCATATAAAGCCAGATGCACTAAGTGGCACAAGCATCTGGAGTTCATTTGCAGTGGCAGGAGGCCCTGGTATGTATGCATACACGCATGCACACACAGTCTCAGTCTCTCTCAAATAAATAAATAAAACATTTTATTTAAAAAGAGGCAATTCGGGCTGGAGAGATGGCTTAGCGGTTAAGTGCATGCCTGTGAAGCCTAAGGACACTGGTTCCAGGCTCTATTCCCCAGGACCCACGTTAGCCAAATGCACAAGAGGGCGCACATGTCAGAAGTTTGTTTGCAGTTCCTAGAAGCCCTGGCGTGCCCATTCTCTCTCTCACTCTCTATCTGCCTTTCTCTCTGTCACTCTCAAATAAATAAATAAAAATGAACAAAAAATAAAATAAAATAAAATAAAATAAAAAGAGGCAATTCCACAAAATAGCCTGGATATCCATGACCTCGTAGTGCCTGTACTACCTATACAAGACCCTCATAATAGGAGAAAAGATGATAACATCAAAATAAAAGAGAGACTAATTGAGAGGGAGATGGAATATGATGGAGGGTGGATTTGTGAAGGGCAAAGTAAAGGAGGGGAGGAAATTATCATGGTTTATTATCTGTAATTATGGAAGTTGTCAATAAAAGTTTTTTAGGCTGGGTATGGTGGCCCAGCACTCAGGAGGCCGAGATAGGAGGATCTCCATGAGTTCACGGCCACCCTGAGACTACATAGTGAGTTCCAGGTCAGCCTGGGCTAGAATGAGACCCTACCTCAAAAAACAACATTAAAAAGAAGTTATTAAAAGAGGCAGCTCACAAAAAATAAAAATTAAAACAAGCATATGAATGGGATTTGAAAAACAAACCAAAAAATTCAAGAGACAATAAAATACTTAAAATTATATTTCAACATTACATCTCTATTAGAATTATAAAACACGTGGTACACCTATACATATACTCAATTTCTAACGAAAATAATTAAAAAAATAAAAAGACATAGCCAGGTGTGGTGGTGGATGCCTAATCCCAGCACTTGGAAGGCAAAAGCAGGAAGACTGTTAGTTCAAGGCCAGCCTGGGACTACATAGTGAATTCCAGGTCAGCCTGGCTAGGTAAGACCCTACCTTGAAAAAACAGGCAGTTGCCGGGCATGGTAGCACACACATTTAATCCCAGCACTCAGGAGGCACAGGTAGGTGGATCTCCGTTGAGTTCGAGGCCACCCTGAGACTACATAGTGAATTCCAGGTCAGCCTGGGCTAGAGTGAAACCCTAACTCAAAAAAAACACAATAAAACAGACAAGCCAGGTGTGAGACCATACCGCGAAAAACCAAAAAGAAAAAATTGGCAACACAGGTGAGCAGGAAGGAAATAAAACACACATTAATAATTGTTTAACAAACAGATGGTTAAGTACCCAGCCTGAAAGAAGTGCAGGAGGAGGTGTACACAGGAGCAAAGCAGATGCAAGCAAGACAGTTTAAAACATTATTCATTTGTCACATTTAGCATATGAATGTATAAAATCATACTTTACCTAAAAGGGAAAACAAAACGTAGCATGGTGGTACACACCTGTTAGTCCAGTGCTGGAAGGCTGAGGCAAGAGAATCAGTAGTTTGAGGCCACCTTAGGCTACCCAGCAAAACTATCTCAATAAAAAGAAAAAGGGCCGGCCAACTGTCTCAAAAAGAAAAAGAGGCTGGAAGTAGTTAAGGTGCTTACTGCAAAGCCTAAGGACTCAGGCTGAATCCCCCAGTACTCATGTAAGCCAAATGCACCAAGTGACCCATGTCTGGATTTCATTTGCAGTGGCTGGAGGCCCTGGCAAACCCATTATCCCCCTCTCTCATTCTCTTCCTCTCTCTAATAAATAAATAAATGTTTCTTTAAAGTTAGGCTAGAGAAATGGCTTAGTGGTTAAGGCGCTTCCCTGCAAAGCCTATAGACCAGAGTTTGATTCCTCAGTACCCACACAAGCCAGATGCACAAAGTGGTACATGTGTCTGGTTTTCTTTTGCAGTAGCTAGAGGCCCTGGCACACCCATCCTTTCTCTCTCTCTCTACCCAACTTTCAACCTCTCTCAAATAACTCTCAAATAAATAAATAAATAAATAAAAATTTTTTTTCCAAGGTAGGGTTTTACTTTAGCCCAGGCTGACTTAGAATTCACTATGCAGTCTCTGGGTGGCCTCAAATTCACAGCAGTCTTCCTACCTCAGCTTCCCAAATGCTAGGATTAAAGGCATGTGCTACCAAACCCAGCCTAAATTAAAAAAAAAAAAAAAAAAGAAGAAGAGCCGGGGCTGGAGAGATGGCTTAGCGGTTAAGGCACTTGCCTGCAAAGTCTAAGGACCCAGGTACAATTCTCCAGTACCCACGTAAGCCAGATGCACATGGTAATGCATGCATGTGGAGTTCATTTGCTATGGCTAGAGGCCCTGATGTGGGGCCCCCCTGAAAAGAAATAAAAATATTAAAAAAGAAGAAGAGCCAGGCATGGTGGTACATGCTTTTAATCCCAGTATTTGGGAGGCAGAAGCAGGAGGACTGCCAGCCTGAGACCATATAGTGAATTCCAGGTTAGCCTGAGCTACAGTGAGACCCTACCTCAGGGGGAAAAAAAAAAAAATGGGGGCTGGAGGGATGGTTAAGCAGTTAAGGCGTTGGTCTGCAAAGCCAATGGACCCAGGTTTGATTCTCCAGGACCCATGTTAGCCATATGCACAAAGGGGTGCACGTGTGCGGAGATTGTTTGCAGTGGCTAGAGGCCCTGGTGCGCCCATTTTCTCTCCCTCCCCTTTCTCTGTCAAATAAATTTAAATTTAAAAAGTTGGGGCTGGGGCCAGGCGTGGTGACGCACGCCTTTAATCCCAGCACTTGGGAGGCAGAGATAGGAGGACTGCCGTGAGTTCAAGGCCACCCTGAGACTACATAGTGACTTCCAGGTAAAGTTGGACTACACTGAAGCCCTACCTCGGAAAAAAGAAAATTGGGGCTGGGGTGATATCTCAGTAGGTTCCTTCCGTGTTTCTAATGAGCATTATACCATCCTGTGCTTTCTGGACACTTGACTGAAAGCAACTATGACATGTACACTTGTGTGGCTACTGCTGGAGCCTTACTTTCTAGGTTGTCTTTACTATATATTACATATATTTACTATATATATCTTTACTATTCTTGTTCATTTAAAAGTATAATACCTGAATAATGAGCACGTATTATCCACACTAATGTTGAAGACTCCATCTTCTCTAACACTTTTTTTGTGCACAGTACCTCCAAATACTTTATTCATCATCTGTTTAAAAAACAAAATTTGTTAATATGAATAAAAACACCTAATTTATTATGCTGAAATAATTGTTTACATTACATGCTTTCAGAGTACCTGTTATATAATATATAAATATATGTTTTTATATATATACACACAAATATAAATAAGCAGATGACTAAATGAAATTTGATAAATGTAAATAACTTGGTCTTACTGTACATGAAATTATTAAGAGATATGGTTATATAACAAAATTTGGTTGCAATTGTGAACTGAGTTTCATTTCTGTTAAAAACTGACATATGGGCTGGAGAGATGGCTTAGGGGTTAAGGTGTTTGCCTGAAAAGCCAAAGGACCTCAGTTCGATTCTCTAGGACCCACGTAAGCCAGATGCACAGGGGAACGCATGTATCTGTAGTTCGTTTGCAGTGGCTGGAGGCCCTGGCATGCCCATTCTCTCTCTTTCTCTCTCTCTCAAATAAATAAAACATATTTCAAAAAAACTGACGTATTTTCCATTTCATAAAACTTTTAAAATAGAAATTTGTTTAATATTCAAGTCTAGTTTAAAAGCATCTGAAAAAGAACTTTAAGCTTTTTTTAAAAAAAAAAAAAAAGAAAGCTATAGCAGACAATAAGAACTGTGGTATTAAAATAAGAATTCAGAAAAACATAAATACCTCTAAGATATTTAATCTTTGGTCCCAAATGAAGAGTCTGAAAACCTGCAAAAGGTTGTGTGCTACAGCAAAAATTTCTATCTTTCAATTAACTCATTTGGTCAAATCCCACATTCTGCAATCAATTTCAAATTGTCTCTTCATTCTCCCCTTATCAATACTGAATCTGGAGCCGGGTGTGGTGGCGCACGCCTTTAATCCCAGCACTCGGGAGGCAGAGGTAGGAGGATTGCCATGAGTTCGAGGCCACCCTGAGACTCCATAGTGAATTCCAGGTCAGCCTGAGCTAGAGGAAGACCCTACCTCGAAAAAAAACAAAATAAAAATAAAAATACTGAATCTGGGGCTAGAGAGATGCTTAGCAGTTACAGTACTTGCCTGCAAAGCATAAGGACCCAGATTCAATTCCCCAGAACCCACATAAGCCAGATGTAAAAGGTAGCACACATGCCTAGAGTTTGTTTGCAGTAGCTAGAGGCCCTGGTGTGCCCATTCTCTCTCTCTCTCATAAATAAATAAATAAAATATAAAAAACTAAGTACTGAATCTGTATTGATATGATCACTCCAATTCAGCTTAGTAAGTTTGTATCACAAGTCATAAAATATGTGCCATAACACAGAATACAGACTAACCCAGCCCAACACAGAAGCAGATAGAAGGCTGAATAAATGTTCAATCTTGTCATTTTTAATTATTTGTGTGTGTGCAGCCATGTGTGTGTCACAGTGTACATGTGGAGACTGAAGCATAATATACAGGTCAATCCTTACCTCTCCACTTCATTTGAGGTACCTTCACTCTGGATTCTCACTCTGCTATTTGTCTTTTTTATTACAGTGTGAAAACACTTTATGTTGGATATTGATTTTTGCTACTTATATATGTTGCCCATATGTACTATGACAGGTCGCTTCATACTTTATGGCTTCAATCGGCTTTTTTTTTGGAGGTAGGGTCTCACTCTAGCCCAGACTGACGTGGAATTCACTATGGAGTCACAGGGTGGCCTCGAACTCACAGTGATCCTCCTACCTTTGCCTCCCAAGTGCTGGGGATTAAAGGCGTGTGCCACCACGCCGGGCTCTCACTTGGCTTTTTATAATACACCTGCGAGGTTTTGTCAAAAAAATGTTTTGCTAATGAATGAATAATGGAGATGTGGCACATTTGCACAATGGAATTCTACTCAGCGGTAAAGAAAAATGAAGTTATAAAATTTGCAGGAAAATGGATGGAACTGAAAAGGATTATACTATGTGAGGTAACCCAGGCCCAGAAAACCAAAGTTGCATATTCTCTCTCTCACGTGGATCCTAGCTACAAATGATTGGACTTCTGTGTGAGTAAGAAGAAAACTCAGTAGCAAAGGCCAGTAAGCTAGAAAGGAGATACAAAGGAAAGAGAAAGAGAGGGAGGGGGGATTTAATAGGATAGTATTGTACATATGTAAGTAGAAGAACAGATTAATGGAGGTGAAAAGGCCTAAGAGAGGACAGGGGAAGAAACTGAGTAAAGGAAAGGTGGAGGGAGAGCTAATCAAAATCTAAGAGGATATAAATAAACCATATGGAAACCTACTTTTTTGGACAATGAAACACACAGGAGTCAAAGATTGTAATAAGAAAATTCTCAGTGCCAGGGATGGGATACATTCCAGTGAGTTGTTGGCCAGGGAAGTCCCTGATGCCCCAAAACATTACAGGCCATTGCTGAGGCCCTTGGTTTCCCACCAGAAATAGGTGGTAAGACCCTATTGCTGAAGACTCCACATACTTAGGATATAAGGTCACTGAGAAATCCTGCTAGAGCTGACTGAAAACCTCTTCCATGTAGATCAGCTGACAGAAAGCTGGAGAAAGCTATGCTGCATGCAGCTCAATGGGAGAGAGAGAAATCACCAGTGAAGATACTCAACAGTGGACACTGCAAACCTTATATTTAGCCAGCCAGGCCAAATAAGCCAACGGGTGCAATAGTGGCACATCTGTCATGGTGGAAACCAACTGCCCTCTAATTTAACTGGAGGCCTGCTCCATGGGAGGGAATACATCCCTGATACTGAAAACCTACAACAGGGGTAGTCATGAACCCTAGGGGTGTAACGTCTGCTGCTGTCTGGTTAAATGTATATACTATGCTCACCAAACTTCCCAGTAAGCACTTCTCTTAATGTCCATACTCATACATTAATGCTACTCTCACTTCTGGTTAGAAAAGCTTCTCTTTTCAGATGGCAGTGACCTTGGGATGATTCAGAAGGCACCATGGTGCTGAGAAGAAGTGACAGAGGAGTGCTCAGCACTGAAATATCTCTATCACACCTTCCAAAGCTCAGGGTCCATTGCGCAAGAAGTGGTGGAAAGAATGTAAGAGCCAAAGGAAGGGTAGGACTCCTTACAATGTGCTCCTCCAGACACAAAATGACCTGGATCTCCATGAGCTCACAGTGCCTGACACTACCTACATAAGACCATTATAATAGGAGGAAAAGATCATGACATCAAAATAAAAGAGAGACTGAGGGGGAAGGGAATATGATGGAGTAGAGTTTCAAAGGGGAAAGTGGGGTAAGGGAGGGAATCATCATGGGATATTGTTTACAATCATGGAAGTTGTCAATTTAAAAAAAATGTTTTGCCAGGCACGCCTTTAATCCTAGCACTCCACTCGGGAAGCAGAGGTAGCAGGATCGCCATGAGTTCAAGGCCACCCTGAGACTACATAGTGAATTCCAGGTCAGCCTGGGCTAGAGTGAGACTACCTCAAAAACACCAGGAAAAAAAAAAAACTTCTTGCTTCTAGGTCAAGTAAAAACAAGTAGTGGTCTAGATATATAGCACATTATAGTTTGCCAAGTTTCCCTGGTTTGTAGACAAAGGCGAAGTCTCTTAAAATAAGCACATTTGGTATTACACAGCCCTTACCTATTTAATTTTACCTCTTATCTTTCTCCTCATTCTCTAATTCAATCACTCACACTTATGTGATTGTCATAATAGACTATATTCTCCCAAAAGGTCAGCCTGGGCTAAAGTGAGAAACTACCTTTAAAAAGCAACCTTTAGGGCTGGAGAGATGGCTTAGCGGTTAAGCGTTTGTTTGCCTGTGAAGCCTAAGGACCCCGGTTGGAGGCTGGATTCCCCAGGACCCACGTTAGCCAGATGCACTAGGGCGCACACATCTGGAGTTCGTTTGCAGTGGCTGGAGGCCCTGGTGCACCCATTCTCTCTCTCTATCTGCCTCTTTCTCTCTGTCTGTTGTTCTCAAATAAGTAAATAAAAATAAATGAAAAAAAATTTTTTTTAAAGCAACCTTTAAAGCACTTTTTAAAAAGTTTTTTTTTTTGTTTTTTGGGTTTTGTTTTGTTTTGTTTTTCGAGGTAGGGTCTTATTGTAGCTCAGGCTGACATGGAATTCACTATGTAGTCTCAGGGTAGACTCGAACTCATGGCAATCCTCCTACCTCTGCCTCCTAAATGCTGGGATTAAAGGTGTTTAAAATCCCTTTTTTTAATGCTATAATTTCTGTCAGTATGCTAATGACCATTTAATTAAATTATAAATTGTGCTCCATGACCAACCACTCTGGCAAGAGAGAATAATATATTTTGTGAGCATGTTACATGCTGGGACAATGATATACTGAAAAAAGCGGTGAGCCATTTCCAATATTCAATTTAGTCAGGATCCAGGATCTTTTACGATTACTAAATAAAATCATTTACCCACAAAATTCATATACTACAGATTTTATATTTTGTAATTTTCAAAGCAGGGTCTCAACAGGCTAGGATGACCTGGACAACTTTGTAGCCCAATTGGCCTCAAACTCATGGTGATACTCCTAGACATGTGCCAGCATGCCTGACATTTTACATATTTTAGTGACCACTATTTTCTTTAAATCAAGGTGGAAAATCATAATAATAAGACACTGTGTTTGGTACAGCCACTTTACTACTGAGAAGCTTCTTTTTTTTTTTTTTTTTTTTTTAGTTTTTCAAGGTAAGGTCTCACGCTAGTCCAGGCTGACCTGGAATTCACTATGTAGTCTCAGGGTGGCCTTGAACTCATGGTGATCCTCTTACCTCTGCCTCCCAAGTGCTGGGATTAAAGGCGTGCGCCACCACGCCCGGCTAAAATTTTTTCTTCATTTTTTATTTATTTGAGAGTGATTTATTTGAGAGCGACAGACACAGAGAGAAAGGGAGAGAGAGACAGAGAGAGAGAGAGAGAGAGAGAGAGAATGGGTACGCCAGGGCCTCCAGCCACTGCAAACGAACTCCAGACATGTGTGCCCCCTTGTGCATCTGGCTAACGTGGGTCCTGGGGAATTGAGCCTCGAACCGGGGTCCTTAGGCTTCACAGGCAAGCGCTTAACCGCTAAGCCATCTCTCCAGCCCATGAGAAGCTTCTTTTTAGGCAGCTTCTTTTTAACAGTATGCTCCTATGTCATGAACAGGAGCAAAAATATTCAACATCCTAACATGAACACTGATTTATATTTCCAGCCTTCACTGAAAGTGCCAGATCCAGCTAAAAGAAAACACTGATCTGTTCACTTTCTCCATTTAAATAGCTTCTCTATGTGCAATATTCATTATTAAAGCACAACAGATTCAATCAAACTGATTTAAGAAAAAAAAAAAAAAGAACTTCCAAGTGGTATAAGCCTTTAGTTCTAGCACAGGGAAAGCCGAGTTAGGAGGATCACTATGAGTTTGAAGCCAAACTGGGGATACAGAGTGAATTCCAGGTCAGCCCAAGCTAGAAACCCTGCCTCTAAGAATAAAATACAAAAGCAAAGCAAAACAAAGCTTTCTCTGTTTAGACCATTTATTAAAATTTCAGCCAGGTGTGCTGGTGCATGCTTTTATTCCCAGCACTAAGAAGGCAGAGGTAAGAGGATCACTGTGAGTTCAAGGCTACCCTGAGACTACATACATAATTCTAGGTCAGCCTGGGCTAGAATAAGGCCCTACCTCAAAAAACAGAAAAAAAAAAAAAATCTTGAGGGATAGCACTTAAGGCTAGAGTAAGACCTTACCATGAAAAAAAAAAAAAAAAAAAAAACTTCAAATTTTCAGCTGGAGAGATGGCTTAGCAGTTAAGATGCTTGCCTGTGAAGCCTAAGGACGCGTGTTCAATACGCCAGTACACACATAAGCCTGATGCACAAGGTGGGCACAATGGCTGGAGGCCCTAGTGCACCCATATTCATTCTCTCTTTCTCTCTCTCTTTCAAATAAATAATTGTTTTAAATGTCTTAAAATTTTTCAATTTATCTTACCCAAATCACTAGGAGGAACAAAACATTCTCAGTATTAATCTTCAGTATTCCAACATACAAGGTTCTCAAAGAGCTCAATAGTCAGATGACTAGAATTATCATGAAAACATTTTAAATTTATTTATTTGAGAGAGGGAAAGAGGCAGAGAGAGAGAGAGAGAGAGAGAATGGGAGCACCAGGGCTTCCGGCCACTGCAGACAAACTCCAGATGCATGCACCACCTTGTGCATCTGGCTTACGTGGGTACTGGGGAATCGAACCAAAGTCCTTTGGCTTTGCAGGCAAGTGCCTTAACCGCTAAGCCATCTCTCCAGCCCTAATGAAAATATTTTAAACATGGTATCTTCATACCAATTACATTTTGGCAATTAGGTTTGCACAGTAAATTAACCCCATTTCTATTATAAACCTATCACATCTACTTCATTACATCCTAAGGCCAAAAAGCAGACAAAAGGGAAAAGAGAAGACGATTCACAAAATGAACAAGCTCTTAGCATAGCAAAAATTTTTGAATTTAAAAATAATATATATATTGTAAAAATATCTTGAAGGCCGGGCTGGTGGCACATGCATTTAATCCCAGAACTCTGGAGGCAGAGGTAGGAAGATCACCATGAGTTCAAGGCCACCCTGAGACTACATAGTGAATTCCAGGTCAGCCTGAGCTAGAGTAAGGCCCTACCTCAAAAAACGGAAAAAAAAAAAAAAAAAATTTTTTTTTTTTTTGAGGGATAGCACTTAAGGCAGTAGCTTGCAAAGCCTAAGGTCCCAGGCATAAAGTATACATGCACCAGTTGTTTGCAGTGGTTAGAGGTCCTGATGTACCCATTTTCTTTCTTTCTCTCTCTCTTTCTGTGTGTGTGTGTGTGTGTGTACCTCCTCCTCTCTCTCAAAAAAATATCTTGAGTTTAAAAAGAAAATATGAGCTGGGCATGGTGGCACACACCTTTAATCCCAGCACTCGGGAGGCAGAGGTAGGAGGATTGCTGTGAGTTCAAGGCCACTCTGAGACTACACAGTGAATTCCAGGTCACCCTAGACTAGAGTGAGACCCTATCTAGAAAAACCAAAACAACAAAAAAGAAAGAGAGAGAGCGCGAGCTGGAGAAATGGCTTAGCAGTTAAGGCAGTTGCCTGTAACACCTAATGACCAGGGTATAATTCCCCTGTACCCATATAGAGCCAGAAGTGAAAAGTGGTACATGCATCTGGAATTCATTTGTAGCAGATAGATGCTCTGTCATACCCATTCTCTCTCCCTCTCTCCCTCCCACTCCCTCCCCCCCCCCCCGTCTCCTGTCTTTCTCAACTTGCAAATAAATTAACTTTTTAAAGGGGAGTGAAATAAAAATAAAATATTGCCAGGCCTGATGGAGCATGTCTTTAATCCCAGCACTTGGGAGGCAGAAGTATGAGAATGGAGGACAGCCTGGGACCACAGAGTGAGTTCCAGATCTGCCTGGGCTACAGTGAGATCATATCTCAAAAAAAAAAAAAAAAAAAAGCTGGGTGTGGTGGCCCACACCTTTAATCCTAGCACTCAGTAGGCAGAACTAGGAGTATCGATGTTAGTTCAAGGCTACCCTGAGACTACATAGTGAATTCCAGGTCAGCCTGGGCTAGAGTGAAACCCTAAGTAGAAAAAAAAAAAAGAGAGAGAGAGAGAGGAAGGGATGGGAAGGGAGGAGAGGGGAAGGAAAGGGAGGGAAAGCGTTACAGCACTCAAGAGGCTAAGACAGAAGGCATCAGTTAGTTGCCAACCTGTGCAACAGAGCAAGATTCTGCATTAGAGACCTGGAAGAGGAGCACCAAAACTGTAGTAATATGCCAACTAATAATATTACATTATTCAGGACATTTCATAGCTCGGCTTCCAAATGATCCAGTAAATAAAATACTGTTAAAAGTTAGCTATTCAGAGCTGGAGAGATGGCATCTAGCTTTAAGTGGGAACTGGAAAATAAAACCCAAGCCATCAGGATTTGCAATCAAGAAGTCTTTAACTGGGCTGGAGAGATGGCTTAGCGATTAAGCGCTTGCCTGTGAAGCCTAAGGACCCTGGTTCGAGGCTCAATTCCCCAGGACCCACGTTAGTCAGATGCACAAGGGGGTGCACGCATCTGGAGTTCGTTTACAGAGGCTGGAAGCTCTGGCGCACCCATTCTCTCTCTCTCTCTCTCTCTCTCTCTCTCTCTCTCTCTGCCTCCTTCTCTCTGTCGCTGTCAAATAAATAAACAAACAAACAAAAAAATTAAAAAAAAAGAAGTCTTTAACTGCTGAGCCATCTCTCTAGCCCACTTACTGGTAAATGTTTTTCTATCTCCTGAGATATTATTGTCTAAAAAGCATACTTGGGTAATAGACAATTTAGTATGTTACTGGATCAGCATTACCTATCATCTTATTCAATGACATTCTTACTTGTCAGGTAAATCTATACTTCTCCTTTTTCCTTTTTTTTTTTTTTTTTTTTTTTTTGGTTGGTTTGTTTTTTGAGGTAGAGTCTCACTCTAGCCCAGGCTGACCTGGAATTCACTATGTAGTCTCAGGGTGGCCTCGAATTCACAGTGATCCTCCCTCCTCAGCTTCTGAGTGCTAGGATTAAAGGCATGCACCACCACGCCCAACAAACCTATCCTTCTTAAAGTAAACTAGTATACCCAAAATACAGAATACTTACAATACCAAGTAATAGTAAGGAGGTAAAACAGAAACCGTAATTATTTAAAATACAGACAAATTTTTTGTTGTTGTTCTTAGTTTGGTTTGGTTCTTCAAGGATGCGTCTCACTCTAGCCCAGGCTGACCTGGAATTCACTATGTAGTCTCAGGGTGGCCTCAAACTCACAGAAATCCTCCTGCCTCTGTCTCCCAAGTGCTCGGATTAAAAGCGTGCACCACCAGGCCCAGCTTAAATAATGCTTTGTTACTGAAGTAGTCCGCTTATTTTTTCTGAAAACAAGTTCCCTATTAAGAGAAGTCACATTACACTAGTATAGAATTACGACGTTATAGTAATATGCACAGATTATCTCATCCTAAAGAGACAAAAACCATCACAGTTTGAATTAAAAAGAATAAAATGCTAGGTCAATTCTCAAAGCAATTTTGCAGCTGTACCTGCATGCCATAACAAATTCCAAGAACAGGTTTGCCAATAGTGAATATTGCTGGATCAAACCAGGGGGCATCTTCTGCATACACCGAGTTAGGTCCTCCAGAGATGATGATGGCACTGTGGAGTTAAAGAAGACAATCAGTCAAGAATCTAACTGATAATCTTTATAAGAACTCTATTTTTTTTTTTTTTTTTTTTTTTTTTTTGGTTTTTCGAGGTAGGGTTTCACTCTAGCCCAGGCTGACCTGGAATTCACTATGGAGTCTCAGGGTGGCCTCAAACTCATGGCGATCCTCCTACCTCTGCCTCCCGAGTGCTGGGATTAAAGGCGTGCGCCACCACGCCCGGCTCTTCTATTTTTTTTTTTTTTTTTACCAATTTTTATGCATTTATTTGAGAGAGAGAGAGAAAGCTGGGTGTGGTAGCGCACAGCTTTAATCCCTGCATTTGGGAGGCAGAGGTAGGTGAATAGCTGTGAATTCAAGGCCACCCTGAGACTACATAGTGAATTTCAGGTCAGCTTGAGCTAGAGCGAGAGCCTACCTTAAAAAAAAAAAAAAAAAGCGAGAGAAAGAGGCAGATAAAGAGAGAATGGGTGCACCAGGGCCTTTAGCTGCTGCAAACGAACTCCAGATGCATGTGCCACCTTGTGCATCTGGCTTATGTGAGTCCTGGGAAAATCAAACTTGGGTCCTTTGGCTTTGCAAACAAGTGCCTTCACTGCTAAACCATCTCTTCAGTCCTTTACCAATTTTTTTTAATATTCTCAAAAAATTTCCCATTTTGCTCCATATACTCTGCTATTAAAAGTCAGGCCACAACCGGGTGTGGTGGCACACGCCTTTTTAATCCCAGCACTGGGGAGGCAGAGGTAGGAGGATTGCCATGAGTTCAAGGCCAGCCTGAGACTGCATAGTGAATTCCAGGTCAGCCTGGGCCAGAGCGAGACCCTACCTCGAAAAAAAAAAAAAAAAAAAGGTAGGCCACAGCCAGGAATGGTGACGACCCACACCTTTAATCCCAGCACTTGGGAGGCCAAGGTAGGAGTATCACTGTGAGATTGAGGCCAGCCTGAGACTATTCCAGGTCATTCTGGGATAGAGTGAGACCCTACCTCAAAAAACAAAACAAAAAAGTTAGGCCAATACTTTAGCCACATATTGCAAAACATTCTATGGGTTAACCTAAGAGAGGAACTTTACTAAAGGAAAGGTGCCAACTGAGGCCCACATTCCTCACCTAGCTGCTAATACCTTATTTGGCTTTCAACATTTATTTGATAAATTCTAAGCATTTTAATAATAAGACTATCACATGAAAGTTCATTGTTTATGGATATTCTTTAGGAAAGAAATTAAATCTGACAATACTACATTTTTTGTTGTTTTGGTGTGGTATTGGCTTTGATTTTTGAGACAAATGCTCACTATATTATCTTAGGGTGACCTGAAACAATCCTCTTTCCTGCCTCAGCCTCCTGAGTACTGGGACTGCATATGTGCACTGCTGTAGCTGGCTAAACTTAAACTCTGTGTCTTTATTCTTGCATGGCTATAAGCAAATAAAATGAGACAGGGGCTGGAAAGATGGCTTGGCGGTTAAGGCACTTGCCTGCAAAGCCAAAGCAGCCAGGTTCAGTTCCCCAGTACCCAAATAAAGCCAGGTGCACAAGGTGGTGCGTGTGTCTGGAGTTTGTTTGCAGTGATTGGAGGCCCTGGCTCACCCATTCTCTCTCCCCGCACTCTGCAAATAAATAAAGTAAAATACAAAATGAGACAGGTTTATCTAGGCATGGTGGTATTTGTATGTAATCTCACCTCTTGGGAAGCTGAGGCAAGAGAATCATGAGTTAGAAGGCAGAATGGAGTACATAGGATAAACAATCTCAAAAGAAGTAGAAGAAAAAAGAAGGGGAAAACCCTCAGCAAGCAAGGGCATTGTCAAATATGTATGCATTAACACTTATCTTAGTGAGCTCATAAGCCCCCTATGAATTTTGTGTGAGCAGAATAAGATATTCTATGTTCACTACCTCCTGCAAAAGAGATAAACTGCATCTCTAAAAGTAGCATTAAAGATGTGACATCTTCAAGAGAGCAGGAAGCTAGAAAGGGGCTATGAGGGAAGGTTTAAGGGGAGGGTGTAGAAGATATGTAAGTAGAGGGGCAGAATACTGGAAGGGGTGGTCTAAGGGGAACGGATGAAGGAGAAACAGGGATAGGATAGTCAAAATTTAACACAGGGGCTGGAGAGATGGCTTAGCCACAAAGGCACTTGCCTGCAAAGCCTAAAGACCCAGGTTCCATTCTCCAGGTCCCAGATGCACAAGGTGGCCTATGTAACTGGGATTTGTTTGCAGTGGTGGCTGGAGGCCCTGGCATGACCATTCATTCATATTCATTCATATTCTCTCCCTCCCTCCCCCCCCTTCCCCTACCCCTTTCTCTGTCTCAAATAAATAAAAAAGTTAACCTGGGGCTTGGAGAGATGGCTTAGCAATTAAGATGCTTGCCTGTAAACCTGAAGGACCTTGTTGGCCAGGGAGGCTCCTTATGCCCCTAAAATATTACAGGCTATTGCCAAGGGATATGGCTCACTGGGTAAAGTACTTGCTTCACAAGCATGAGGACCAGAATTCAGATACCCAAGCACATGAATGCTGGCCACAGTGGTACACACCTGTAATCCCAATGCTAGGAAAGTAGACAGGAGGAACCCAAGGGCTTGTTGGCCAGCTTATCTAGTTGAAACAGTGAGCTCTGGATTTAGTAAGAGACCCACATGTCAAAATAAGGTAAAAGGAAATTAAGGAAAATATCTGCGATCAGCCTCTGGTCTCCGCACGCACACCCACAAACATGTGTCTCCCCATTCATACAAACATGCAGACGCAACATGCACCATACCATACACAAAGAAAGATGGCTGGAGAGATGGTTTAGCAGTTAAGGTGCTTGCCTGTGAAGCCTACAGACCCAGGTTCAATATCCCAGTTCCCAACATAAGGCAGATGCAGAAGGCACATACATTTGGAGTTCATTTGCAGTGGCTAGAGGCCCTGGCATGCCCATATATTCATTCTCATTCTCTTTCTCTCTCTCTCTCTCTCTTATAAATAAATATTTTTTTAAAAAAAAAGGAAGGTGGGCGTGGTAGCCCACGCCTTTAATCCCAGCACTCAGGAGGCAGAGGTAGGAGGAATGCCATGAGTTCGAGGCCACCCCAAGACTACATAGTGAATTCCAGGTCAGCCAAGTCTTGAGTGAGACCCTACCTCAAAAAAAAAAGAAAATAATAATAATAATAATAACTTTTAAAATATATTTAAAAAAAATAAGGGGGCTGGAGAGACGGCTTAGCGGTTAAGTGCTTGCCTGTGATGCCTAAGGACCCCAGTTCAAGGCTCGATTCCCCAGGTCCCACGTAAGCCAGATGCACATGGGAGCGCATGCATCTGGAGTTCGTTTGCAGTGGCTGGAGGCCCTAGCACACCCATTCTCTATCTATCTGCCTCTTTCTCTGTCTGTCGCTCTCAAATAAATACATAAAAATAAACAAAAAAACTTAAAAAAAAAACAGGACTGGAGAAATGGATTAGTGGTTAAGGTGCTTGCCTGTGAAGCCTAAGAACCGAGCTTTGATTCTCCAGGTCCCATGTAAGCCAGATACACATGCTGGCACATGCCTCTGGAGTTCATTTTCAGTGGCTAGAGGCCTTGGCATGCCCATTCTCACTCTTTCTCTCTTCCTCCCACCCCTCTCTGTCATAAATAAACAAATAAATGAATAAATAATAAATCTTAGAAAGATGAAAAGAAAGAGAGAAAAAAGGAAAGAAAAGGAAAGGAAAGGAAAGGAAAGGAAAGGAAAGGAAAGGAAAGGAAAGGAAAGGAGAACCAAGTGTGGTGGTGCACGCCTTAAGTCCCAGTATTCGGGAGGCAGAAGTAGGAGAATTGCTGTGAGTTTGAGGTCAGCCTGAGACTACACAGTGAATTCTAGGTCAGCATGGAAGCATGGAAGCGGAGGGGAGGGGAGGGGAGGGGAGGGGAGGGGAGGGGAGGGGAGGGGAGGGGAGACTACATAGTGAATTCCTGGTCAGCCTGGGCTAGAGTGAGACCTACCTCAAAAAACCAGGAAAAAGGGGGGGGGGAGGATACATCCTGCATTTGCCTGCTTCTGAAGAATACTGCAGTAGCATTAATTCGATGGGAAAGACATAGCACTAGCCAGAAATAACTGTTGGACAAAGAAACTATAAAACTGGCTGCTATTTTGATTACTCTAAGGATACAAGCTGCTGGAATTAAATTAGATGTAAACTTTGTGTGTGTGTGTGTGTGTGTGTGTGTGTGTGTGTGTGTTTTGTTTGTTTTTCGAGTAGAGTTTCACTTTAGCTCAGGCTGACCTGAAACTCACGATATAGTCTCATGGTGGCCCCAGGCTCGAGGCAATCCTCCTACATTTGCCTCCTGAGTGCTGGGATTAAAGGTGTTTGCCACCACACATGTCTTTTTTTCTTAGAAACTGGCTCTCTAGGACTGGGAAAAAAAAAAGAAAGAAGACACAGATTTCTTCCCTTTGAAGTATTCTACCTAAGAATCTGTACATTTTCCCTTGACTAAATGATTTAAGATTAATGAATAAATGGCCAATATAGCTATATCTAATTCTGACCCACAAATCACCTAAAATACAAACTACTGAGGCCAGCTGTACAATTAAAATCAAGGAAAAATTGCCAGATTCATCCAAAAAAAAAACAGTAATTCTTTTTTTAACTGAAACCCTAATTTTTTAACTTTGTATTTTAACTCCAAACCAGAACTATGGGCTACTTCTTATAAAACTTTCTGTATTTCAGCCGGGCATGATGACACACGCCTTTAATCCCAGCACTCAGAAGACAGGAGTATCTCCATAAATTCGAGGCCACGCTGAGACTACATAGTGAATTCTAGGTCAGCCTGGGCTGCAGTAAGACCCTACCTTGAAAAACCAACAACAACAACAAAAAAAACTTTCTGTATTTTATTTTCATAGAAAACTTTGGTACCCAAGTAAATAGCAAAATATTTCACAATGTAAACTCAATTTCATAAAAACATTAGTGAAAGCCTACCGAAATCCTTGTTCTTTTATGGCAAATGCAGGTGTTTCCAGCGGGAAGATTTCAGACTGTACAAATAGTTCCCGTACTCTTCTGTCTATGACTTTGCCATATTGAGCTCCAGCATCAAGAATAACAACAGCTCCTTCATAATGGTGACTGCCATCCTTAAGGTCTCCTCCAGCATTCTCCAGCTACAAGCCATTAAGACAAATAAAATTCCTTAATCACAACATTATTTAAAAAAATAGGTGTACCAGTTACCTTCTCATTGCTGGAACAAAACACCCTAGCCAAAAACAGCTTATGGAAGGAAATGGTTTATTACTGGCTTAAAGTTTCAAGGGATAGTTTCATTATGGCAGGGAAAGCATAGCAAGACCATATAGCTAGGTGTCACATCTTCACATAAGCAAGGAAGCACAGAGAGCAAGCTGTACAAAGCCAAGTGGGGGCTGGACTATAACATTCTTAGTCCCAACCCCAGTGTCACACCTCCTTCAGCAAGTCTCCAGATGAAGGCTATACAAATTTCCTAAACTGCACCACCAGCTGGAGACCAAGGCATGAGGTTTAATCACAACACATGAAAGCAATGAGGGTCATTTTACATTCACACCACAAAAGAAATCACTGTCAGCTCCAAAAACACACAGAAATGCAAACTGTAAATTTAGTACTAAGGTACAGCTTCAGAACAGTTTTTTTAAGGGTCATTTTATAGATATCCACACATAAAGACATGAGGAAACTTAATAAAAGCTGCCATTTATGGATGATGTGATATAGTTTATTAATGTTTAGTTTTTCAAGGTAGGGTCTCACTCTAGCTCTAGCTGACCTGGAATTAACTCTGAATTCTCAGGGTGGCCTCCAATTCACAGCAATCCTCCTACCTCTGCCTCCCGAGTGCTGGGATTAAAGGCATGCGCCACCACTCCCAGCTAGTTACTTTATTTATATACAATATTATGAGTACTTTATAACAATAGGATGGGCAAACAATCTTGCTCTGCCAAAACAGTTCTGATTTATGCCTGTCATGCCAGCATTAGTATTCCTTGTGACTACTTTGACTAACGATGCAGAACATTTTTTTAGATGTTTATATGCCATCTGTATTTCTTCTTTAGAGAACTCTCTATTTAGTTTCATAGCCCATTGTTAATTGGGCTGTTTGACTTATTATTTAATTTTTTGACTTCTTTGTATATCCTAGATATTAATCCTCTACCAGCTGGCAAAGATTTTTTCCCATTCTGTGAGTTGCGTCTTTGCTTTATTCACAGTGTCCTTTGTAGTACAAAAGCTCTGTAATTTCATGAGGACCCAGCAGTTGATCTGTGGTTTTATTTCCTGAGCAACCGGGTTATATTCAGAGTCTTTGCCAAGACCAATATGTTGAAGGGTTTCCTACTTTTTCCTCTAGCAGTTTCAGGTCTAATATTAAGGTTTTGGTTCATTTGGACTTAATTCTTGTGCAAGGGGAGAGACAAGGATCTATTTTCACCCTTTTACAGATACATATCCAGTTTTCCCAGCACCATTTGCTAAAGAGGCTATCTTTTCTCCAATGAGTATTTTTGGCATTTCTGTAGATCAGGTGGCTATAGCTACCCAGACTTACATCTGGGTCCTCTATTCTGTTCCATTGATCTACATGTTTGCTTTTGTGCCAGTACCATGCTGTTTTTGTTACTATAGCTCTGTAGTATAGGTTAAAAATCAGGTATGGTGATACCATCAATCTTATTTTTGTTGCTCAAAATTGTTTTAGATATTCGAGGGGTTTTGTGCTTCCAAATAAATTTTTGGATTGTTTTTTCTATTTCCGTGAAGAATGCCATTGGAATCTTGATGGGGATTGCTTTAAATGTGCAGATTGCTTTTGGTAAGAGTGCCATTTTCACAATATTGATTCTTCCAACCCAAGAACAAAGGATGTCTTTCCATTTCCTGGTGATCGCCATGAGTTCGAGGCCACCCTGGACCAGAGTGAGACCCTACCTCAAAAAAACAAAAAATAAATAAACAATAATAAAATAAAAGATCTTCAGAGTAGGACCTTAAGGTGCTAGTGTGGCTCTTAAGACTCTCAGAGTAACCACAAAAGTGACCCTAGGTGTTGGGTTTGCCTGCTATGAGAGTATTCAAGTAGGCTGAGTGGAACAAAATACGGACATATTTTAAAATTTAACTAAACAATATACACATTCAATGAAAAACAGCACAGAGTTTTATGCAAGAGTAGGTATTATGACAACCAGATCCTCTAACAAAATCAAAGTCTCTAAGGATGTGTGTTGCCCCACACCCTTAATCCTGTCAACTGGGAGGCTAAGATATCTGGTCTGTAGAGGGCTCCAAGTCAGCTTGTGACCAAGTGAGACCCTTCCCCAACAAACAAAAGAGAAAACAAAGGCACTATAAATCAGGAAGCAACAAATGACAAGCCCAAAACATAGCTTTTTTAAAAATGGCAAATCCGACCATCCATCAGATTTAACATATAATTTATCCGGACATGAAAGGTGCAATTAGCCCCTCCGATTCAAGCCTATATGCCAGGCTTATTTGGTGGGTACTGAGCTGGTGTAATCCCAGTTACCTTTTGGGATGGTTTTGGTCTCAGTTATGCTGTGCTCCCGCTTGGGTCCCTCTTTGCTGCATTGTGGGCACAGGTAGGCTGGCTGGGTCGCTTGACAACTGCTCTGATCACCTGTGCCAGGTGTTGTGTAGGTGAGCTCCCTTCCCCAGGTCTCTGATGCGTGCTGGTGCTTGCACTGGCAGTGGGGGAGCGGAGGCTGTGGATGGTGGCTGAAATTCTCCTGCTGGTCCTCCCGATCCTCCTCCTCAGGAGCCACTCCATTGGTCCTTGCCATCCTCCCTTCACATTTCTTGAGTTTGCAAGGAGGCTGGTATGACTGGAATATCCCCTCACACCTGACTTTTCCTGAGGCTCAGGCCCAGCCTGCCAGCTGTGGCCACGCAGACCTGGTGCCCCCGCTGCTGAAGACGCTTTTGCCTGCTTCTGTGGGCTGTAGACACTCTGGAACTCTCCTACTTCTCTGCTGCAGTTGATAATTTCTTATACACCTCACTTTTTACTAGAAGAATGTATTCTGCTGGCGGGGTTTTTTTTTTGGGGGGGGGGAGGGCTTTTTCTCCCGTAGGCTGCTTTGGTGTGGTTCCTACATCACCATCTTAACCGGAAGTCTTCCTTTGACTACTTTTAACAGTAAATTATATGCTCACCCTACCTAACAGGCACAGTATTCCATTAAAGGGTGCAGAAACTAAGTTTGTTGCTGAAGTGTAAGGCCCAAATCACTTTACTATGATTTTTTGGTATTACCTGAGAAAAATGAAGTACATGCATCTAACTTGTAACAATAATATTTTTTTTAAGCCAGCCATGGTGGCACATGCCTTTAATCCCAGCACTCAGGAGGCACAGGTAGGAGGATCACCAAGAGTTCAAGGCCACCCTGAGCCTACATAGTGAAGTCCAAGTCACCTTAGCTATAGTGAGACACTACCTTGAAAAACCAACAAAAACAAAAAATACTTTAAAGATCACAAAATAACCATATTACCACTGGCTAGTAAACAGCTCTGCATTTTTTTTTTAAAGTTTTTCTAGGTAGGGTCTCACTCTAGCCCAGGCTAACCTGGAAGTCACCCAGTAGTTCTCAGGGTGGCCTTGAACTAACTCATGGCAATCCTCCTACCTCTACCTCCCAAGTGCTGGGATTAAAGGCGTGCGCCACCACGCCTGGCCCAGCTCTGCAATTTTAACTTACATGTTCATTTTTATGGTCATTTTACTACCGAACATAACAAGGACTGTCCATATTTCTTTATATCTACTAATTTTTACTAAATAAATGTAGCTTTAACAAGAATTGTGTATTTTTCTTAATTAAAAAAAAAAAAAAAGCCAGGTTACAGCACTCATAGGCAGAGGTAGGAGGCTCACCATGAGTTTGAGGTCACCCTGAGACTACATAGTGAATTCTAGGTCAGCCTGGGCTAGAATGAGACCCTACTATGAAAAAAAAAAAAAAAAAAAGCCTGACAGCCTGGGTTAGAGTCCCCAGAACCCACATAAAGCCAGATGCACAAAGTGTGTGCACCTGGAGTTCATTTGCAGGGGCAAGAGGCCCTAGCATACATATTCATTCTCCCTCTCTCTCCTTTCAAATTAAAAAGTCAAGTAGTTGTCAATTATGTATTTATTTTTTTAAATATTTTTATTTACTTATTTGAGAGAGAAAAAGGCATAAGGAGAGTGAGTGGGCACACCAGGGCCTCCAGCCACTGCAAACGAACTCCAGAAGCATGCACCACCTTGTGCATCTGGCTTACATGGGTCCTGGGGAATCAAACAGGTCCTCTGGCTTTGCAGGCAAGTACCTTAACCACTAAGCCATCTCTCCAGCCCAAAAGTAAAGTATTTTTATAAAGATATAAAATGGCCAGGTAGGAGGATCACCGTGAGTTCAAGGCCACCCTGAGATGACAAAGTGAATTCCAGGCAAGCCTGGACTAGTGTGAGACCCTACCTCGAAAAACCAAAAGAAAAAAAAAAAAAAGAAAAGAAAAGAAAAGAGAAAAGAGAAAAGAAAAAAGGTATAAAATGAACAGAAAAAAATTTTGTAAAGTTAAATTACATGATATCATAAACCACTGAGGAAACTGTCTCCCTGCCTCACTGCTACATTAGATACCAACTTACTTTTCCAGAATATAGTTTTCAACAACTCAGAAGCAAAAAAAGAGTACCACATAATAAAAGCGAAGCACCTATCACTAAAAAACTGCTTCATTTACTTTCCCTGCATACTTAGCAACAAAGTTTAATAATTAGATTTTCAAGCTCTCAACATATAAAACATCCTGATGACTAGCCATGGTGACATAGGCCTTTAATCTTAGTACTCTGGAAGGAGAGACAGGAGAGTAGTGAGTTCAAGGTCAAAGTAGGCTATCTAGCAGGCTCTAGGCCAGCTTGAGCTACATAACAAAGACCCTGCCCCCTCCCAAAAAACACTTCCAAGAAAAAATATTAAGAAAACTAAATAATATTCATAAGATCCAAGAGGCTCTAGAGAGATGGTATTTAACCGTTTGGGGACTTACCTGAACCCCCACATATTACTGAACAACCACATTTCAAAACCAAAAGCATTTGCCATATAACTAACTATATGACAAGTTAGTCCCTCAAGAACTGAAAAATGCAAGCTGGTGGGAATAAATGATTCCCAATGCCCTCCCTACTGCATACAAAACCTGTGTAGGAAGCAACTCAGCTTCATTAAAGGAACTGGAGCTCTGTAATCAGAAGTATGTATTGGTTCAGGTAAGGAGGAAAATAAATTGTAAGTAATATAGAGTTTTGTGGTGGATTAGTCTGTTAATCAAAAACTAAAGGAGTTTTTAATACACAGAAGCCTACAATCTTATCAGGAAAGAGATTTCTGTCACCGAATGCAGTTATTAATAAAAGCCATGGAAGCCGGGCATGGTCTGACCTGGAATTCACTATGTAGTCTCAGGGTGGCCTCGAACTCATGGAGATCCTGCTACCTCTGCCTCCCGTGTGCTAGAATTAAAAGGCATGCACCACCACCCACAGCAGCTTCTGCAATTTTGATGATTCAGCATTTCATGAGTGTGCTCAACTCCCTCTGGGAGTTTTTCTTCCTGGTCACAGATAAGGTGTTTTTGTTGTTCTTTTCTTTCTTTTCTTTTCTTTTCTTTTCTTTTCTTTTCTTTTCTTTTCTTTTCTTTTCTTTTCTGTTTTTGAGGTAGGATCTCACTCTAGCTCAGGCTAACCTGGAATTCACTATGTGGTCTCAGGGTAGCCTCAAACTCATGGTGATCCTACCTCTGACTCGAGTGCTGGGACTTAAGGGGTGCACCACCATGCCCGGTCAGATAAGGCTTTCTGGATGTGTGAGGTAGGGTCTCACTGTAGCCCAAGCTGAACTGGAACTCACTCTGTACTAGATGGACCTAACAGACAAACTAATGGTCTTACTAACAAGTTTAAATAAATTATTTATTTATTTATTTGAGAGAGTGGGAGAGAGAATGGACATGGCAGGGCCTCCAGCAACTGCAAACGAACTTGACTTACATGGGTACTGGGGACTTGAACCTTCATCCTTAGGCTTTGCAAGCCCATCTCTCCAACCCATAAAACAGCTTTTAAAGTATTGCACCAGCACTAAATTTGAATTTGGGGGGGGGGGGTATGGGTGGTGTGGTGTGCAGATGTGCATGGCCCATGCACACGCATGCAGAGGCCAGAGGAAATGGTTGGGTGTCCTCCTCTATCACTCTTCTGCTTTGATTCCTTAAGACAGACTCTCTCACTAAACTTGGGAGTTTTTTCTCTAACTAGCAAGCCCCAGCAATTCTTCTACCTGTGCTTCTCAGAACTGGGGTAACAACATGGGAAGAGTACTTAGGCCATCTCAGGCTCTCATGCTTGTATGGCAAGCACTCTTACCTACTAAGCCATTTCCCAGTGCCCCAAATTTGTATTTTTTTAAAAAACTAACCTTAAATTCACAATGGCTTATTTTTATTTTCATCAGCTTTATCAAATCTATATTTATATGGCCAGGCATGGTGGTGCACGCCTTTAATCCCAGCACTCAGGAGGCAGAGGTAGAAGGATTACCATGAGTTCAAGGCCACCTGAGACTACATAGTGAATTCCAGGTCAGCCTAGACTACAGTGAAACTCTACCTCGAAAAACCAAAATAATAACAATAATAGTATTAATAATAAAATAAAATCTATATTTATAAACATGGTCTTGTGCCCTGGATTTGTGATCCTTTTGTCTCCCAAATGCTGAGTCCATAGGCATAAATACCACCATGCTTAGCTTCAACTTTTAAAATATGTCTTTTACTATGCAAACAAAGATGTATGTATGTCTTTTAGTCATCAAGTAGCATTATTACAGCCTAAATATTACAAACTGGGAAACAAGAAATTCAAAATCTACTAAAGGCTATCCTGACCAAGCAATTTAACTCCTAGGTATTCATGCAAGAGAAATGAATGCCTAGGTCCACAAAAAACAAAAATGGGAAAGAAGTCAGGTATAGTAGCACATGCCTTTAGTCCCAGCAGTTGGGAGACTGACTTCAAGGCCAGCCTGATGCTACAGAATAGCTCCAGGTGAGCCTGGGATAGAATGAGACCCTACCTCAAAAAAGAAAGGAAGGGCCAGGAGCCGGGCATGGTGGTGCACACCTTTAATCCCAGCACTCAGGAGGCAGAGGTAGGAGGATCTCCATGAGTTCAAGGCACCCTGAGACTACAGACTACATAATGAATTCCAGGTCAGCCTGGGCTACAGGGAGACCCTACCTCAAAAAATAAAAAAATAAAATCAAACAGCTATTAACATGTGAATGGGCAAACTGTGAAATATCCATACACTGGAATATCATAGTAATAAATGGAAACAGGGCTGGAGAGATGGTTCAGCAGGCAAGGCACTGGCCTGCAAAGTCTAACAACCTGGGTTCAGTTCCTCAGTACCCACACAAAGCCAGATGCACAGTGGCACATGCATATGGAGCTTGTTTTCAATGGTTAGAGGCCCTGGCACCCCAACTTTTTCTATCTCTCCTTGCAAGTAAATAAAAATATTTTGAAAAATAAATAAATAAAAGGGAACACACCACTGAAGAGACAGGCAAGACAACTCAGCTACCAGTTTTTCCACCCCTCCCCAGTACGGCAACACCCAGCACCTCCCTCACTGTGGGTAATTTGTGATACAGCACATTAAGGTAGGAGAGAGAAGAAAGGCCAGCTTAGACTGGTATTAGACATAGCAGTGCTGGGTCCAAGGGCAATAAGGGCCAATCTGTCCTTGATCTGTCAGAAAAAGATTCCTATTCACAGCCAGGAGTGGTGGCGCACGCCTTTAATCCAAGCACTCTGGAGGCAGAGGTAGGAGGATCACCATGAGTCCAAGGCCACCCTGAGACTACAAAGTGAATTCCAGGTCAGCCTGGGCGAGAATAAGAACCTACCTCAAAAAAAAAATCCTATTCACCATTTCATGTGCATGCATGATAGGGAGTATATATGCTTAAAATTATGGGATCTGGGCTGGAGAGATGGTTCAGTGGTTAAGGCACTTGCCTAAAAAGCCTAACAACCCAGTTTCCATTCCCCAGTACACATGTAAAGCCAGATGCACAGTGGTGCATCCATTCATCCCTATTTTCTTCCTCTCTCACTCCTTGAAAATAAATAAAAATATAAGAACTCAGGGCTCTTGAGCTAACAGGTTGGAGACTGCTCAACCTGTCTGCTACTTTTTCTCTCTTCTTCCAATTAAACCTTTTGCTGTCACCTGCTGAGTCCTTATTCAATTCCTTAAGATGCCAACCTCCATTAGTCACAGAGACCACAACCACCACCCCCAACACTGATATATGCATCAAACAGGTAAATCTCAAAAACATGCTGAGTTTAAAAACCTAGAATCACTACATGATCCACTATTAATATAAAGCTCAAAACCTGGCAAAACAAATCTAGGGTACAGAAATCAAACAGTTGTTAACAGCTGCTCAGGGAATAGAAACACTGACTGTCAAGGGGCATGAAGGAACTCTGAGAGTGATGAAAATATTTTATACCTTGATTGGAGTGGATGGTGGTAACACAGGTACATATATCTGTCAAAATTAAAACTCCGTATTTAAAGATCTGCACAGGTCATTATGTACATTTTACCTTAGTAAAAAATTAAAATAAGAAAACATTCCAAACTACCACCTCTCCACAAATTAAAAGATACTGCCACAATAACTAACCATTACTCTTAGCCATTAGGCACACAGGATGATCATTAACTACCCCAGAGTCAAAAACAAGGTGTAGTAGACAGCCTCAGGGTTACTGAGATGAACTTCCAAATCAGGCAGTTATGGAGGAAGGGATATTTATTGAAGTTTACAGATCCAGGGGAAGGTCCATAATGGCAGAAGAAGCTGGCCCACTTGCACAGGCTCGAGCAGAAAGAGAAACCAACACCACCAACAGCCTCCCAATTGCTGGAATTAAAGGCATGCGCCACCACACTAGGGCCACTTTTGTTTGTTGCTCTCAAATAAATAAAAATAAACAAATTTAAAAAATTTTTAAATACAAATTTTAATTTTTTAAATTTTTTTGTTTTTATTATTATTATTATTTATTTATTTGAGAGGGACAGAGACAGAAAAAGGCAGAGAGAGAGAGAGAGAGAAACAGACAATGGGCATGCCAGGGCCTCCAGCCACTGCAAACAAACTCCAGATATGTGTGCCCCCTTGTGCAACTGACTAACATGGGTCCTGGGGAATCGAGCCTCAAACCGGGGTCCTTAGGCTTCACAGGCAAGGGCTTAACCGCTAAGCCATCTCTCCAGCCCTAAAAAATACAAATTTTAAAATGACAAAAGGTCTAAATACATTTCTCAAAAGAAGACATAAAAATGGCCAACATATGTGTGTAATTTGGGGGGAGGGTTTTGTTGTTGTTTATTTTAATTTATTTATTTGAGAGTGGCAGACAGAGAAAGAGGCAAATAGAGAGAGAGAGAGAATGGGCACACCAGGGCCTCCAGCCACTGCAAACGAACTCCAGACGCGTGCGCCCCCTTGTACATCTGGCTAACGTGGGTCCTGGGGAATGGAGCCTCGAACCAGGGTCATTAGGCTTCACAGGCAAGTGCTTAACCACTAAGCCATCTCTCCAGCCCTTTTCTTCCTCTTTTTTTATATGTGTAATGTTTAAAAGCACTAACGATTAAGGAAATCCAAATAAAAACCACAACGAAATATCACCTCCCTCCAGATTCTTCTGCAGACTAATATAAGCCAGTTCTTAGGAGGCTGAAGAAATTAGAATGCTGTATCAGGCCAGCCTTAGCTGCATCATGAGCTCCAAGACAGCTTGGAAGAAAGAGAATGGGGAAGGGAAAAAGGAAGAGGAGGAAGACTGGAGAGATGGCTCAGCACTTAAGCACTTGCTTGCAAAAACTAAAGGTCTGGGCTCAATTTCCCAGTACCCACATAAACCCAGATGCACAAAGTAGTACATACACCTAGAAATCATTTGCAGTAGCACTTGGCCCTGGAACCCCCCCTTCTTTCTCTTTCTGTCTCTCATATAAAAAAAAAATTTTTTTTAAGGAAGAGGGGAGCCGGGTGTAGTGGCACATGGCTTTAATCCCAGCACTCAGGAGACAGAGGTAGGAGGACTGCCTTGAATTCGAGGCCACCCTGATACTACATAGTGAATTCCAGGTCAGCCTGGGCTAGAACAAAACCCTACCTCAAAAAAAAAAAATTTTTTTTTAAAAAGGGATGGGGGGAACTGGACAGATGGCTTAGCAGTTAAGGCACTTGCCTGCAAAGCCAAAGGACCTCGTTTCAATTCCCCAGAACCCATGTAAGCCAGATGCACAAGGTGACGCACGCATCTGGAGTTCATTTGCAGTGGCTGGAAGCCCTGGTGCGCCCATTCTCTCTCTACCCTCTCTCTCTCTGCCTTTTTCTCTCTCAAATAAATAAATAAAAATAAAATGTATTTTTTTAAAAAGAGAAGGTGAGCTGGGCATGGTGAAACATGCCTTTAATCCCAGTGATCCGGAGGCAAAGGTAGGAGGATCACCATGAGTTTGAGGACACCCTGAGACTACATAGTTAAATACAGGTCAGCCTGAGCTAGAGTGAGACCTTACCTTTTAAAAAAAAAAAAAAAAAGGCCAGGCATGGTGGCACACACCTTTAATCCCAGCGCTCAAGAGGCAACTTGGGAAGCAGAGGTAGGAGGATCACTCTGAGTTTGAGGCCACCCGAGACTACAGAGTGAATTCTAGGTCAGCCTGGGCTAGAGACTTTACCTCGAAAAAATAAAGAGGAGCGGGGCTGGAGAGATGCCTTAGCAGATAAGGTGCTTGCCTGCAAACCTAAGGACCCAGGTTCAATTCCCCAGCATCCACATAAGCCACAGAAGGTGGTATATATATCTGGAGTTCATCTGCAGTGGGTAAAGGCCCTGTGCATCCATTCTCTATCTGCCTCTCTCTCTCTCAAATAAATAAATCAAATTAAAAAGATTATGTTTAGGGCTGGAAGGATGGCTTAGCAGTTAAGGTGTTTGCTTGCAAAACCAAAAGACCCAGGTTCTATTCCCCAGGACCCATGTCAGCCAGATGTGCAAGGGGATACATGCGTCTGGAGTTCGTTTGCAGCGGCTGGAGGCCCTGGCCCACCATTCTCTCTCTCTCTCCTTCCCTCTTTCTCTGCCAAATAAATAAATAAAAATAAAAATAAAACGAAGATATGTTTAACAAAAAAAAAAAAAAAAAGAGGAGGCACCAGGCGTGGTGGTGCACACCTTTAGTCCCAGCACTAGGGAGGCAGAGGTCAGAAGATCACTGTGAGTTGGAGGCCAGCCTGAGACTACATAGTGAATTCCAGGTCAGCCTGAGCTAGGGTGAGACCCTACCTCGAACCCCCCCCCCAAAAAAAACTACCATGTTTCAACAATTTAACTATTGGGCACACATTATTCAAAAGGAAATGATATATCTGTATGTCAAAGAAACATCTGCATTCCCATGTTTACTGGAGTGTCGAGCAACTGATAAATGTATAAAGAAAATAAATTGAAGTGCTACAAGTATCAGGCCAGCCTTAGCTGCACAGTGAGCTCCAAGACACCTTGGGAGAGAGAAAAAGAGAGACGGGGTAGGGAATAGTACTCAGCCATTAAAAAAAAAAAAAAAAAAAAAAACTTGCCGTTTGTAACAATGGTGATAGAACTGGAGGGCTACAGTTAGTGAAAGAAATCAGGCAAAGAAAAGTAAGTAAAACATGGTCTCACCATATGTATAATCTATAATATTCATCTAACAGAAGCTGAGAGTAGAATGGTGATTACAGAGACTAGAGGGCAAAAAAGAGGGGATGAGGAAAGGTTGACCAATAGTAGGAATTTAAGGGCCCCAGAGAAGAAGCATCACATTAAAGATCCTGCAGAATGTTTGTCCTTGGCTAAGTAGAACAGCATATTTATGGAAAGATGGAACATTGTAGGTTAAGAGAAAAATTATTTTAGGCTCTCTTGTCCCTTTTAATAGCCATTTACTAACAACCTCTCTCTGACCTAACATCTAGTTTACTTTTAACTTCTAATCTTGACACACCTAGATTCCACCAGCTAAGAAATTTGATAAAAATAAATAAATAAAAATAAATTTTAAAAAAAAAACTCCAAAGGCTGGGGAGAAAGAAGACTCAGCAGTTAAAAGGTGTTTGCTTGCTAAGCCTCCCAGCCAGTACCCACAAAAAGCCAGATGCACAAAGTGATGCATGTGTCTGGAGTTCATTTGCAAGTGGCAAGAGGCCCTGGTGTGCTCATAGTCACTCACTGTCTCTTCTCCCTCTCAACCAACCCCCTTTCTGCTCACAAATTTTAATTTATTTTTATTTTGAGACAGACACAGAGAGAGAGAGAGAGAGAATGGGCATGCCAGGGCCTCCAGCTACTGCAAATAACTCCAGACATATGTGCCACCTTGGGCATCTGGCTTCTGTGGAACCTGGAGAATCAAACCTGGGTCCTTAGGCTTCGCAGGCAAACACTTTAACCACTAAGCCATGTCTCTAGCCCTAGATTTTTTTTTTTTCTTAATCCAGTAATGAGCCAGGCTCCGTGCACACGCGTTTAATCCCAGCACTCAAATGGCAGAGGTAGGAGCATAGCTGTAAATTTGGGGCCAGCCTGGGACCACAGAGTGAATTCCAGTTCAGCCTGGATTACTGTGAGACTCTTCATCAAAAAACAAACAAAAAAAAAAAAAGGTGGAAAAAATTCTAACTTTATATTCCTAAGACAGATCATTTGAAAACTGAATTTTGAACTTTCTGATGTGACTTAATTTTGTGAAAGTACTCTTCAAATGCACAATTTTTAAAAGCTTGTAAATTGGGTTTGAGTCCCAATACCGCAACTGACTCATGCACCACCATAAAGATCAATTCTTTCAATGAGTTGCAAAATTCAGAATTATAGTGTGTGCTGAGAGTTACTGTCTTGAGCATCACAGGTGCCTGGGTTTGAAGACAGGTGCTACCTCATACATTTGATTACTAAGTATAAGTAACCATTCACAGAGATGGCCTACTACGTTGTGATATTTAGGCACCACTTTTGTACATTATTTAAGTTTAGGAAGGCACTACAGTCCTCACTTAGAACACCAATCCCTAGTCCAAACATTGAAATTTCATACACCTGCAACAAATTTGACCAGGTCCTTAAAGCTAGGCCATCACAGACCACGAGAATGTTGCTCGTGTAAATCGCATTTCAATCAAGTGTCTTTAACTACTGAGCCATCTCGCCAGCCCTCAATCACACTTCAAAACTTTCTGAGGGTCAGAAAGACTCCAGGCCAATGAAAATCTGAATTCAGAAGTGAGCGAAGGTGCCCAATTCAGAACCGGGATGATGAAAAGAGGGTCTAAAGCAACGCTGGAGTTGGGAGGCGAGGGGAGCAGCAACTGCCGAACGCTCTCGCGTCCCCTCCAACTTTCCGACTTCCCAGGGCTCCGGATCCCCTCGCGTCCCGGCAAGGAACCCCAACGGCGGGACAGGCCTCCCACTCATCAGCAACTCAAACAGGGCACAGGATGGAGGCGAGCAGAACCAGGACATCAAGCGGGCTAAGAGACCGACCCCGGGCCACCGGCTGTGACCAGAGCCTTCCCCGCGGGTGTCGCCGAGGCCCCGCAGGCCGGCGCGGGGGAAGGGCTGGCGGGAAACCGGGTGGCGGGAAGACTGCAGGGCCGGCCCGGCTCCAACACCTCACTTGAGACTTCGCCACTGCTCGGGCCTCGGGGATCCCCGAGCAGACCCCGGCCTCAAAAAGGCCGAAGCAGACCCTAGGACCCCGCGCTCCCTGCCCCACCCTCGGCAGTGCTCGGGGCTCCGCGCCCCACAGCCGCAGGAGCACCGGGGGCCAGCGGCAGGGCCTCGGACCGCTGACGCCCTCCCAGAGGCCCCGACCTCAACACGCAGCAAAACCAACAAAGCACCGCGGATTCCGAGGAGGAAGCGTCACAGGCCCGAGCACGGACTCCGCCTCGCAGCGCTGGCCCTGCCGCTGGGCGGCGCGGACGGGCTGGGGAGGGAGGGAAGGGGTCGCGGGAGGCCGCGCCGACGCTGGCTGACTGAGGGACTCCCGCAGCCGACACTGACCTTGGAGTCTCCGTTGCACAGAGCCATCGGGGCAAGGGCCGAAGCCGGGGTTGCGGTGGCGGCTGCCAGACTATGAGACGGGGCGGGAGAACGCTGGAAGGGCCGCACCAGGACCAAGGCTAAGGAAAAGGCCTGGTCACGGAGAGCTGGACGCGGAGACGAGGCCGCCGCGCGAGCAGCGCCGAGCACACCAACAGCCGCGCCGCGCCGCGCCGCGCCGCGCGGGCCTCCGCACGGCGGGAGAAGAGAGCGGCCGCGCACACGCTGCCCCGCCCCTCGCCCCCCGCCGCCCGCCGCCCGCCGCCCGCTTCCGCCCGCCCGGCCGGCCGCTGGGAGGAGCCCGAGCGCCGCGGGCGCCGCCGCGAAGCGCTCTCCTACCCTCTGCCCGCCGGCGAGCTGACCGCGCTCGGGGAGCGCTCTACGACTCAGGCCCGCCCCTAAGCCCAGCCCCGGGGGCGTCACCCGCCCTCAGGTGGGGAAACTTGGTTGCTGGACTAGGAAGAAAAGAGAGTGGCGCTAGACGCTGCCGGCCGCCCAGGCCAGTGTCGCCCTCCTGGGTGAAAACCAAGCTGGCTTGCTGCAGGCCAGCGTCAGCGGCACTAGGGAGACCTGGGCCCCGGAAGGAAGTTGGCGGATGGCGCGGCCTTCACCCTCTTGAGGGTCTCCGGAGAGAAAAAAACAACTTTGCTTTCTCCTTTGAAAAGTTTCATGGTCGCAGCTCAAGGATTCTGCGATCATTTAAGTCCATCAAAATTTCTACAGTGGGCTGGAGAGATGGCTTAGCGGTTAAGCGCTTGCCTGTGAAGCCTAAGGACCCCGGTTGGAGGCTCGTTTCCCCAGGACCCACGTTAGCCAGATGCACAAGGGGGCGCACGCGTCTGGAGTTCGTTTGCAGTGGCTGGAAGCCCTGGCGCGCCCATTCTCTCTCTCTCTCTATCTTCCTCTTTCTCTCTCTGTGTGTTACTCTCAAATAAATAAATAAAAATAACAACAACAAAAAAAAATTTCTACAGTATGTGCAGGATTTCCAAAAGGAACAGGATTTTACAGCCGCAGCCTTATAGGCAGCAGGGCTGTTCTGAAGCTGTGTTTGTGCTTCAGTGTTTTTGTTGTTGTTGTTGTTTATTTTATTTATTTATTTATTTATTTGAGAACAACAGAGAGAGCGAGCGAATGGGCGCACCAGGGACTCCAGCCACTGAAAACGAACTCCAGATACATGTGCCACCTTGTGCATCTGGCTAACGTAGGTCCTGGGGAATTGAGCCTCGAATTGGGGTCCTTAAGTTTCACGGGCAAGCACTTCACCGCTAAACCATCTCTCCAGCCCCTACAGTATTTTTATTAGACCAGTTTTGGGTGATATACAGTTCCTCCAGCTACCCTCTTGGCATTCAACAAGGCAAGTATTTACCAGAGAGCGTAAACCAGAATAGAGGTGTAACAATAACAATTTGGACCTGGAAGTGGTGGCTCAGACCCATAATCCCAGCATTTGGAAGATTAAGGCAGGGGGATTGCTGTACCACCAGCCTATGCTACATACAACACATGGTCTCAAAACCTTATGCAGGGCTAGAGAGATGGTTTAGCGGTTAAGGTGCTTGCCTGGGAAGCCTAAGGACCCATGTTCAACTCTCCAGATCCCAGGTAAATCAGATGCACAAAGATGAGGCAAGCACAAGGTCGCACATACCCAGTAGATGGCACAAATGACTGGAGTTCAAGTGCAATGGCTGAGGCCCAATTCTTCCCCCCCCCCCACCTTTAAAAAAAACCTATGTGAGCCGGGCGTGGTGGTGCAAGCCTTTAATCCCATAATCCCAGCACTCGGGAGGCAGAGGAAGGAGGATTACCATGAGTTCGAGGCCACCCTGAGACTCCACAGTGAATTCCAGGTCAGCCTGGGCTAGAGTGAGACCCGCCTCGAAAAACCAAAAAAAAAAAAAAAAAAAAAAACCTATGTGCTAATCAGCAGCTCATGATTGACTATGAGGTCAGCTCAGTGTGAAAGAACTAATATCTGGAGAACCAAGTCAATCTGTTGGATAGAAAAGTTTATAGACAGCACAGAGAAGCCCCCACTGTTCTTTGGATAAGAAAAGTGGCTTATACCCATCAAAAAGTCTCTTAAAGGACTGAGGGCATGTGTCTGGAGTTTGTTTGCAGCAACAGGTGGCCCTAGTGCACCCATTTATCCTCTCTCTCAAATAAATAAATATCCTTTAAAGGAAAAAAAAAGGGGAGCTGGAGAGATGGTTTAGCAGTTAAGGCACTTGCCTGCAAAGCCAAAGGACCCAGCTTCAACTCTCCAGGACCCACATAAGCCAGATGCACAAGGGGGCACACTCATCTGGAGTTCGTTTTCAGTGGCTGGAGGCGCTGGCATGCCCATTCTCTCTATCTATCTATCTAATAAGTAAAAAAAAAAAAAAAAAAAAAAAAAAACTTTTTTTGAGATAGGGTCTCACTCAAGCTCAGGCTGACCTGAAATTCACTATGGAGTCTCAGGGTGGCCTCGAACTCACGGCGATCCTCCTACCTCTGCCTCCCAAGTGCTGGGATTAAAGGCGTGCGCCACCACGCCCGGCCTTAAATAATTTTTTTTTTAATTTAAGTCTCTTAAACAGGGCATGGTGGCACATGCTTTTAATACCAGCACTCAGGAGGCAGAGGTAGGAGGATCACTGTGAGTTCGAGGCCAGCCTGAGACAAAATTGTGAATTCCAGGTCATCCTGAACATTACAGAAGAAATATCCATTTAAATATGGGTGCTGGGCTGGGCATGGTGGCGCACACCTTTAATCCCAGCACTAGGGAGGCAGAGGTAGGCGGATCACCTTGAGTTCAAGGCCATCCTGAGACTACATAGTGAATTCCAGGTCAGCCTGGGCTACAAGACCTTACCTCAAAACAACAACAACACAAAGCCTGCACTACATGCAGCACAATAAATCCCTGGGTCTTCAATGCTTGCTGAACACCTCTGGGTGCAGGGCTGGGCCACACAGGGTCATGAGCACAGTGGCCTTGCTACTATACCAGGGGAATGGCAAGAAGTGTCTTGACAGATACAAGTCAGATGCAAGTCAGATCCATGTCAAGTGACACATGTGTCTGGAGTTTATTTGCAGTGGCTAGAGGCCATAGCATGCCCACTCTCTTTCTACCTGCCTCTCTCTCTTTCAAACAAATAAAATATTTTAATTAAAAAAAAAAAACTGAGGTAGGCATGGTGGCACACACCTTTAATCCCAGCACTTGGGAGACAGAAATAGGAGGATCACCATGAGTTTGAGGCCACCCTGAGATTACATAGTGAATTCTAGGTCAGCCTGGACTACAGTGAGACCCCACCCTGAAAAAAAAAATTTATATATATATGTTGGGAGAGAGGAACTTTAACACCTGCACTCCAGAGACAGAGGTAGGAGGATCACTGTGAGCTCCAGGCCAACCTGGGGCTACAGAATGAATTCTAGGTCAGCTTGGGCTAAAGTGAGACCCTACCTCAAAAATAAAATAGAGCTGGTGAGGTGGTTTAGCAGTTAAGATGCACAAGGTGGTACATGCATCTGGAGTTTGCAGTGGCTAGAGGCCCTGGTGTGCCCATTCTCTCTCTCTCTCTCTCTCTCTCTCTCAAATAAAATATTTTACATAAATAAAAAGAAAACAAAAATAGGGCTGGAGAGCTGGCTCAGCAGTTAAGGTGCTTATCTGCAAAGCCTAAGGACCCAGGTTCAATTCCCCAGTACCCACTTAAGCCAGCTGCACAAGGTGGTGCATGTGTCTGAGTTCCTTTGCAGTGACTGTGCTCATTCTTTCTCTCTGCTTCTCTCTCTTTCTCTCAAGTAAGCAAATAAATTTAAAAATAAACAAGAGTGCTAGTCTCCCTTCTAGTCAGATAACCAGCTCTAAGGAGATAGCAATAGACACTGAGGACACTCAAAACTCATCAAAGCAGAAATTCAGACGTTGCAGAGAGCTTAACACTAAAGTAGACTTATAACACACTAAGCAAGGCTCAGGGAACATTACAGAAGATGGGGCAGGAAGGTTGCAAGAGACACAATATAGGGAGGAGTACCCTGAGACATTGCCCTCTCTACAGAGACCAATGCATTTATGAGCATTTATGAGTCAATGAACATCAATGACCAACTGAGGAGGGCCCTCAGTGGAATGGGGGCCAGGGAAGAAAATACAAGAGTATAACCTGATGGGAATATGCCAACATGCAATATATTCATAAATTTCATAATTAACAAAAAAAATAAAGATAGGAGCCACAGGACTCAACAGGACAGCATTTGTTTGCAGCACCAAGAGATCCTGGCACCCCCTCCATACACAGACACACATATGCAAATAAATAAAAAAAATGTAGCCAGGCGTGGTGGCACACGCCTTTAATCCCAGCAGAGGAGGCAGAGGTAGGAGGATTGCCATAAATTCAAGGCCACCCTGAGACTACATAGTGAGTTCCAGGTCAGTCTGAGCTAGAGTGAAACCCTACCTCAAAAAAATTTTTTTAACGTAAAGATCCAAGCATGATGGCTTAAGCCTATACTGCCAGCACTGGGAAGGTTGAAGTAGGAGAATCCTGTGAGTTCCAGGCCAGCCTGGGCTAAAATGAAACCCTTCCTCAAGCTTGGACTAGCTTTACTCTAACAAAGCCTCTCCACACTTATTTATTTATTATGGAGCACCAGTATTTGCTGCACTCTGCTGTGCCCAGCTCCAGCTCAGACACTGAGGGTACGGTACAACCCTAACTGCCAAAGCAAATAAATGCCATGAGAATAGTGGAGTAGTTGGTGTTCTTTTAGCTATCTATTTTTTGTTTTTAATATTTTTAATATTTTTATTTATTTATATCAGAGAGAGAAAGAGGCAGGGAGAGGAAGAGAGAATGGGCTTGCCAGGGCCTCTAGCTACTGCAAACAAACTCCAGACGCAAGTACCACCTTGTGCATCTGGCTTACATGGGTTCTGGGGAATCAAACCTGGGTTTTTTGGCTTTGTAGGCAAGCACTTTAACCACTAAACAATATCTCCAGCCCCTTTTTAAATTTGTTTTCTTTTTTTAAACTCCAGATGCATGTGCCACCTTGTGCATCTGGTTTACGTGGGTTCTGGGGAATCGAACCTAGATCCTTAGGCTTTGCAGGCAAGTGCCTTAGCCATTAAGCCATCTCTCCAGTTTCTTTTTTCAGTTTTTTGAGGTAGGATCTCACTGGCACTCACTCTGTAGTTCCAGGCTGGCCTCGAGCTCACAATAATCTACCTCTGCCTCCTGAGTCCTGGGATTAAAGGCATGCACCCCTCCCTCTTGTTCTTAAAAATTAAATTGGAGTTTTATTTTATTTTTTCTCATGTGTGTGCACTACTGGAGATTGAACCAGTACTTTACCACTGAGATACATCCCTAGCCCTCTTTTTATTTTTTATTTTGAGACAACTTCTCTCTAAATTGCTCATGCTGGCCCTAAACTTACTCTGTAACCCAGTGAGGCCTTCAAAGACCTCAGCCTCATCAGTGGTTGGGATTGCAGGCACATCTGAACACTTGGAGATTCATCCGGCCAACCCTCATTCACCTTGCAACCTGCATTCTTAGTGCTGTCCTCCTCGTTCCACTCGCAAAGCATATTAAACAACTGCAGTTCCTTAAACAGGACAGATTATCTTATTTATTTATTTATTTATTTATAAGCAGAGAGAGATAGAGACAGAGAGAATGGACACGCCAGCACCTCTAGCCACTGCAAACGAACTCCAGATGCATGTGCCCCTTGTGCATCTGGCTAATGTGGGTACTGGGGAATCAAACCTGGGTCCTTTGGTTTTGCAGGCAAGTCCAGCCCAGGTTCTCTCTTGACTTGGGCCTAGAGTATTTTTGTTTTCCCACAATTGTGAACTTGGGTTAGATTTCTATTCTTTTGTGCACCTATGATCCTTTTTCTGTCATTATTACTTACTACTTTTGGCTATATTTGTGTGTTCACTTGCCTGTATACAGAGAGGCCATGGAAACTGCGTTTTATCACCCTCATAGCAAATCGAATGCCCAGATGCTGGCTCCTAAATACCAATCTCCAGTAATAGGAACCAGGCCTTCTGCAATAAATGGCTAATTTCTGGACCAAGGCTGGAAAAAAGATGACCTGCAACATTGTTTTTTGTTGTTGTTGTTTTGTACTGAGAAGTAAGAAAGTGCTTAAATAACAATGAAGTCATCACCAAAGGACACAGAATTTTGGTTTTTTGAGGCAGTATTTCCCAATTTCTAGGTCAGCCTAATCTACAACTCACTCTGTAGGCAAGGCTGGCCTCAAAGTCATAATAATCCTTCTATATCAGCCTCCTAAATGCTAGGATTACAGGCATGATAAGCCACTATGTTCTGCTTACTGAAAGCTCTTTTACTGTGGCTCAGTTTGGCAGCACATATACAAACATAGAAAGGAGAAGCCGGGTGTGGTGGCACATGCCTTTAATCCCAGCACTCAGGAGGCAGAGGTAGGAGGATTGCCGTGAGCTTGAGTGCACCCTGAGACTACAGAGTAAATTCCATGTCAGCCTGGGCTACAGTGAAACCCTACCTTGAAAAATCAATATGTGTGTGTGAGTGTGTGTGTGTTCAAAAAAAAGTTTGTGGACTAGAGAAATGGCTTAGCAGTTAAGGTACTTACCTGCAAAGCCAAAGGACCTAGGTTTGATTCCGTAGTACCCAACATAAAGCCAGATACACAAGGTGACACTTGCATCTGGAGTTCATTTGCAGTGGCTAGAAGCCCTGGCATGCCCATTCTCTCATCTCTCTATTTCTCTCTCTCAAATAAACAAAATATTTTTTAAAAAAGAGTTTGGGCAAAAGTACCCTATGGGGGTGTAAATTCAGTGCCCAGAAGCCACAGGTTGTTCCAGAAAAATTTCAGTGTCAGATTGGGATTCCTCCCAGTAAATTGCTGGTTATTGTATTCATGACCTCAACAGAGGCTGTCCTTACATCATGGATGACAAAGTAGGGCAAAAACAAAAGAGAGAGCTATCAATATAGAAGAGAGTAGAGTAAAAAAGAAGTGGGGATTCAGTGAAGGGGATGGGAAAAGGGGACAAAGGGTGGTAGGAGATTATATAAAGTTTTAATAATTTATTTTTTTACTTGCAAGCAGAGAGAGAAAAGAGACAGACAGAAGGGGAGCGTCAGGGCCTTAAGCCAGTGCAAATGAACTTAGATGCACGTGCCACTATGTGTATTTGGCTTTGTTTTTTGTTGTTGTTGTTTTGTACTGAGAAGTAAGTCCTGGGGAATCAAACCGAGGTCCTTTGGCTTTGCAGGGAAGTGCCTTAACCACTAAGCCATCTCTCCAGCCCCTTTATTTATTTATTTATTTATTTATTTTTTCTTTTTTTGGTTTTTCGAGGTAGGGTCTCACTCTAGCCCAGGCTGACCTGGAATTCACTATGGAGTCTCAGGGTGTCCTCGAACTCACGGCGATGCTCCTACCTCTGCCTCCCGAGTGCTGGGATTAAAGGCGTGCGCCACCACGCCCGGCTTTATTTATTTTTTAATTGATTTATTTTAGAGAGAGAGAATGAGACAGAGAGGGAGAGAGAGAGAATGGGCATGCCAGGGCTTGCACTTGCCTGTGAAGCCTAAGAACACAGGTTTGATTCCCCAGTACCCATCTAAGCCAGGTATATATGGTGGTGCATGCGTCTGGACTTCATTTGCAGTGGCTAGAGGCCCTGGCATGCTCACCACCACCACCACCACCACCCCCTGCAAAAAAAAAAAAAAAAAAAAAAATCACTAATTATATAAAGAAATTATATAAGGAAAAAAGAGCAACTTTTTAAAAATTTTTTTGTTTTTGTTTTTGTTTTTCAAGGTAGGGTCTCATTCTAGAACAGGCTGACCTGGAATTCACTATGGAGTCTCAGGGTGGCCTCAAACTCACGGCGATCCTCCTACCTCTGCCTCCCAAGTGCTGGGATTAAAGGCATGCGCCACCACGACCGGCTAAAAGAGCAACTTTTTTTGAGACAGAGTTTAAGTAAACCAGACATGTCTTGAACTCATGGTATCAGCCTGGCCTCTAAAGACACTCCAATCAACTTAAACAAATTTCTGTGAGTTTTTCGGGGTTTATTTTCTATTAAACTTGACAAAACCAAAATATTTTTATTTCAACATAGAAACATTTAAAAATTACTGAGATTTTATATTCTTTTTAAAAAATATTTTATTTTTATTTATTTTTTGAGAGAGAGAGAGGCAGTTAGAGAGAGAATGGGTGACCAGGGCTTCCAGCCACTACAAATGAGCTCCAGACATACCTTGTGCATCTGGCTTATGTGGGTCCTGGGGAATAGAACCTAGGTCCTCTGGCTTTGCAGGCAAGCGCCTTAACCACTAATCCATCTCTCCAGCCCCGACATTTTATATTCTTGACTGACCTGGAATTCACTATGTAGTCTCAGGCTGGCCTCAAACTCACAGCAATCCTCCTACCTCTGCCTCCCAAATGCTGGGATTAAAGGCATATGCACCATGCCCAAAAGAAAAAAAAAAAAAAAGAATCTTAAGGGCTGGAGAGATGGCTTAGCGGTTAAGGCACATGACTACAAAGCCTAAGCACCCAGGTTTGATTCTCCAGGTCTCACATAAGCCAGATGTACATGATGGCTCATACATCTGAAATTCGTTTGCAGCAGCTAAAGTCCCTGGCACACCCATTCTCACATACTCTCTCTCTCTCTCTCTCTCTCTCTCTCTCTGTCTCTAATAAATAAATAAATATAGGGCCAGGCATGGTGGCACATGCCTTTAATCCCAGCACTCAGGAGGCAGAGGTAGGAGGATCGCTGTGAGTTCAAGGCCACCCTGAGACTACATAGTGAATTCCAGGTCAGCCTGGGCTAGAGTGAGACCCTACCTTGAAAAGTACAAAAAAAAATTTTTTTTTTAAAGCCAGGCATGGTGGCACATGCCTTTTATCCCAGCACTTGGGAGGCAGAGGTAGGAGGGTCACTGTGAGTTCGAGGCCACCCTGAGACTACATAGTGAATTCCAGGTCAGCCTGAGCCAGAATGAGACCCTACCTCAAAAAAACAAATAGATAAATAACAAAAAAAAATCTTAAAATTCACATGGAAGATAAAAAGACCCTGGATAGCCAAAGCAATCCTAAGAAAAAAGAATAATGCTGATGTTGCAGTCAGGTTTACACTGCTGGCAGAAAACACCCAACCAAGAGCAGCTTGTGGGGGGGGTTTATTTTGGCTTACAGACTCGAAGGGAAGCTATATGATGGCAGGTGAAAATGATGGCATAAGCAGAGGGTAGACATCATCTCCTGGCCAACAGCAACAGGAGAGTGTGCCAAACACTGGCAAGGGGAAACTGGCTAGGATACCTATAAGCCGTTCCAAATACATTGCCTCCAGGAGGCTTTAATTTCCAAATTGCCATCAGCTGGAGACCTAGCATATTCAAAACACCCGAGTTTGTGGGGGACATCTGAATCAAACCACCACATTCCACCCCTGGCCCCCATAAACTGATAATTATACATGTTGTAAAATGCAATGCATTCATCCAACTTTAAAAGTCCCCATAGTTTTGGGCTGGAGAGATGGCTTAGCGGTTAAGTGCTTGCCTGTGAAGCCTAAGGACCCCAGTTCGAGGCTTGATTCCCCAGGACCCATGTTAGCCAGATGCACAAGGGGGCGCGTGCGTCTGGAGTTTGTTTGCAGCTGGAGGCCCTGGCGCGCCCATTCTCTCTCTCTCTGCCTCTTTCTCTCTCTGTCTGTTGCTCTCAAATAAATAAATAAAAATAAACAAAAAAGTCCCCATAGTTTTTAATTAATCCCAGTGATATTCAAACATTCCCATAGTGCGAGATCTTTTAACTGAGTCATAATATCAAAAATAAAAAAAAAAACATAATGGCACAAAACAAACACTCACACTGCAAAAAGATGGAGAATGGAGTTTCAAAGGGAAAAGTGGGGGGAGGGAGGGTATTACCATGGGATATTTTTTATAATCATGGAAGTTGTTAATAAAAATTTGAAAAAAAATAAAATAAGTGGCATTGGGCATAGCAAAGAAATATTTAAGCAATACAAGACGTAAATAGGGCAAACATCAAACTCTGGAGTGCCAAATCCAGCAACTCTAGTCAAATCTCCAATCTAGACAAATCTCCGAGTCTGATATTCTAACCATTCTAATCATGCAAAACAGCCATTTGATTTTTGACAAAGATGCCAAAAATGCATATTGGAGAAAAGACAGCAACTTCAGCAACTGATGGAAGGAAAACTAGATTTCTACATGTAGACAAAAGAACTAGATCTTTAACTCTCACCCTGTGCAAAAATTAACTTTACATGGATTAAGGACCCCAACTTAAAACCTGAACCTTTGAAATGGCTGGATAAAAATATAGGGATTACGAAATTGGGCATGGTGGTGCACACCTTTAATCCCAGCACTTGGAAGACAGAGGTAGGAGGATCACTGAAAGTTTGAGGCCACCCTGAGACTACATAGTGAATTCCAGGTCAGCCTGAGCTAGAGTGAGACCCTACCTCAAAAAACAACACAAAAAAGCCGGGCATGGTGGCACACACCTTTAATCCCAGCACTTAGGAGGCAGAGGTAGGAGGATTGCTGTGAGTTTGAGGCCACCCTGAGACTACATAGTAAAATCCAGGTCACCCTGGGCTAGAGCAAGACCCTGCCTTGAAAACCCAAATATATATATATATATATATATATGACACTTCAAGATATAGGCAGAGATAAGAACTTTCTGAATAGTATGCCAGTCACCCAGGAAATAAAGCCAACAACTGATATCTGAGACCTCGTGAAATGAAAAGGCTCTGTACAGCAAAGGAAACTATCTTATGAAGAGGAAGCTTGCACAATGAGAAAAAAAATCGTTGCTAGCTATACACTAGATAGACTCTACAAAGAACTCAATAAATAAATAAATAAACATCAGGAAAACAACCCAATTAGAAAAATGGGCTATGGATAAAATAAAAAAAAATTAAGGACTAGAAAAATAGCTTAGAGGTTAAAGTGCTTGCCTGCAAAGCCAAAGGACCCAGGTTAGATTCCCCAGTACCTACATAAACCAGATGCACAAGGTGGCTCATGCATCTGGAGTTTGCAGTGGCTAGAGGCTGGCATGTCCATTCTCTCTCTGCCTCTTTCTCTTCCTCTCTATCTCTCTTGAATAAATAAAACTTTTAAGCTGGGCATAGTGGCGTATGCCTTTACTCCCAGCATTTGGGAGGCAGAGGTAGGAGGATCACGGTGAGTTTGAGGCCACCCTGAGAATACAGAGTGAATTCCAAGTCAGCCTGGACTACAGTGAAACCTACCTTGAAAAAACAAAAATCAAAACAAAACAAAAAAAAAACTTAAAAAAGAAAAATGAGGGCTGGAGGGATGGCTTAGCAGTTAAGGCATTTGCCTGCAAAACCAAAGGACCCAGGTTCTATTCCCCAGGACCCACGTTAGCCAGATGCACAAGGGGGCACACACGTCTGGAGTTAGTTTGCAGTGGCTGGAGGCCCTGGCACGCCTATTCTCTCTCTCTCTCTCTCTCTCTCTCTCTGTCAAATAAATAAATAAAAATAAAATATTTTAAAAAAGAAAAATGAGCTATGGAACTGAACAGTTATCAAAGAAGAAATATATGGATAATATTTTTTTTTTAATTTTTATTTATTTATTTTTTTTACAGTAGCTGCCTGAAGGGAGCAGACCTCTCCTTTATTGCAAGTAGGACAGTCCCACGGGGTACCTGAGAAGAGCCAGAACCAAGGGAACTGGTAACTGGGTTCTCTAACACAGACTATCTTTGTCTTGTCCAGGGAGGGAGTCAGTCTGATCCCTGTCCCCAGGGTGCCACCAAGCTCCAGCAGAAGGCTGAAGGACAGGAGGCCCAGGATAGGAGATCAGGCCACTGAGACCAGAGTGGGGAACAGTACATCTGTGACCCCTGAGTAGCTGTGAGAACCCGCTATTCCTGGGTCTTGCCCCTAGCATTCAGGGTCCTGGAAATGGCCAGTGTTAGAAGCAGAGGACTAGTGGGGCAGAGTGGACATGAGACAGAAATGCCCGTGCCCCTACCAGCATCACTAGGGGCCCTGGCCCCCAGTAGCTGTCTTCTGTATCTTCTCCTCAGGGAAGAGGAGTGCTCAGTGTGTGAGGGAGGCCTCTGCCATGGCCTTCTCCATCTGCAGGTACAAGGGCTGGATGCGCGAGTGCTGCATCAGGTCGTGGAAGGCCTATAGACCCTCCGTCACACCTTTTATTTTTTTATTTTAGAGAGAAAGAGAATTGGCGCACTAGGGCCACAGCCACTGAAATCGAACTCCAGACACGCCACCTAATGGGCATGTGCTACCTTGCGCTTGCCTCATCTTTATGCATCTGCCTTGCTTAGGATCTGGAAAGTCAAACATGGGTCCTTAGACTTTGCAGGCAAGCACATTAACCACTAAGCCATCTCTCTGGGCCTCTTTCACTCTCTTGTATTAACTATTATTTGAGTATGGTTTATTTTTTCCAGTTTCCTTATTATGTGTGTGCTTTTCTTTCTCATTAGCATGAAGGATTTCTTCAAGTATTTTCTGTAGAGCTGATTTAGTGGTCATATATTCCTTTAGCCTGTTTTTCTTGTGGAATGTCCTCATATCTCCATAAATTTGGATGGATAGCTTTGATGGATAAAGTATTTTGGTTGGCAGTTGTTACCTTTCAGAACTTGGAATATATCATTCCAAGCCCTTCTGGCTTTTTTTGTTGTTGTTGTTGTTTTGTTTTCTTTTTTCAAGGTAGGGTTTCACTCTGGCTCAGGCTGACCTGGAATTCACTACATAGTCTCAGGGTGGCCTAGAACTTGTGGTGATCCTCCTACCTCTGCTACCTAAGTGCTGGCATTAAAGGTATGTGCCACCATGCCTGACCCTTCTGGCTTTTAGTTTGTGTTGAGTAATCTGCTGTTATTCTGATGGGCTTGTCTTTATATATGACTTGCTTCATCTCTCTAACTGCTTTCAATATATTTTCTTTGGTTTGTGTGTTTTGTAGTTGAATTATAATTTGGCAGCCAGCATGGTGGCACCTGCCTTTAATCTCAGTAATCAGGCGGTAGAGGTAAGAGGATTGCTGTGAGTTCGAGACCACCCTGAGACTACAGAGTGAATTGAAGGTCAGCCTCAGTTAGAGCAAAACCCCACCTCAAAAAAAAAAAAGGAGGGCTGGATAGATGTCTTAGCAGTTAAGTTACTTTTCAGTAGAAAAGTGTATTTTGCTGTTTTTCTGCTTATTTCCCTCCCTAGGCTGCTTTGTCATGGCTACTATGCTACCATCTTACTGGCTAGTTTTTCTTACCCCCCCCCCCGCCCCCGAAGCCTCTTGAATATGTTTATTCTTCTCTTCAGTGCAAAGTATTTCTTTTTTTTTTCTTTTTTTTTTTTGGTTTTTTGAGGTAGGGTCTCACTGTAGTCCAGGCCAACCTGGACCTCACTATGTAGTCTCAGGGTGGCCTCGAACTCACAGTGATCCACCTACCTCTGCCTCCCAAGTGCTGGGATTAAAGGGGTGTGCCACCACACCCGGCTCAGTGCAAAGTATTTCATCCATTATTGTAGAGCTGGCTTAGTGCTCATAGATTCATATAGCCAGCTTTTATCATGGAAAGTTTTCCCTTTTTCTATTATGTGAGATAATTTTTCTGGGTGTAATAGTGTGGGTTCACAGCTGTGGTCTTTTCATACCTTTTATATTATTATTATTATTATTATTATTATTATTATTTGTTATTTTGATTGAGAGACAGAGAAAGAGGGAGGGAGGGAAGAAAGAATGAGAAAATGGGCACACTGGGGCCTTTCAGCCACTATGGGACTCCAGACTCGTGAGCCCCCTTGTGGCATATGTGCCACATTTCATGCTTGCATCACTGTATCTGGCTATGTGGGACCTGGAGATTTGAAAATGCATTCTTAGGCTTCTCAGGCAACTGCCTTAACGGCTAAGTCATCTCTTCAGCCCCTCTTCCCCCTTTTCTTTCTTTTCTTTTTTTTTTCCTTTTGGTTTTTCAAGGTAGGGTCTTGCCTTAGTCCAGGCTGACCTATAATTCACTATGGAGTCTCAGGGTGGCCTCTAACTCATGGCAATCCTCCTACCTCTGCCTCCCGAGTGCTGGGATTAAAGGCGTGCGCCACCATGCCTGGTTTCCATTTCTTTTTTTAATGTTAATATTTATATTTATTTATTTAAGAGAAGGAGAAAGAGGAAGGAAGAGAGAGAGAGAGAGGGCAGGCCAGTGCATCCAGCCATTGCAAGCAAGAGACATGTGCCACCTTGTGCAGCTGGCTTATATGGGTCCTGGGGAATCGAACCTGGATCCTTTGGCTTTGCAGGCAAGACCCTTAATCACTAAGCCATCTCTCCAGTCCTCTTTAGCCCCTTTTCATACATTAAATAAATACTGCATTCCAATCCCTACTGGCTTTTAGAGTTTCCACTGAAGAATGAAAATGTTATTCTGATGAGTTTACCTTTATAAGTGATGAGCTGTTTTTCTCATGCAACCTTTAATGTCTTTTCTTTGTTTTGTGTATTTAGTGATTTGTTTGTTTGTTTACTTATTTATTTTGTTTTTTTGAGGAAGGGTCTCCCTCTAGCCTAGGCTGACTTGGAATTCCCTATGTAGTCTCAGGGAGACCTGAACTCACAGCAATCTTCCAACTTTTGCCTACTGAGTGCTGGGATTAAAGATGTGTGCCACCGCACCTGAAAGTATTTTTTTATTTTATTTTCTTTGCTTCTGAGAGAGAGAGTGAGAGTGAGTGAACAAGCATGCCAGGGCCTCTTGCCACTGCAAATGAACTCCAGATGCATGTGCCAGTTGGCTTTTACTTGGGTACTGGGAAATTGAATCTGGGCCAGCAGGCTTTGCAAACAAGCACCTTTAAGTGCTGAGTCATCTCCTCAGCCCTAGTGTTTTAATTATAATGTGATGTAGAATTTTTTTTCTGGTCTGTTTGGTGTTAATGTATGCCTCTTATAACTGGAAGGACCTCTCTTTCGTAAGATTTTTTAAATTTTTCTTTCCTCTCCCTCCTCTCCTCTTCTCTCTCTCTCTCTCTCTCTCTCTCTCTCTCTCTCTCTGTGTGTGTGTGTGTGTGTGTGTGTGTGTGTGTTTATTCATTTTGAGGAAGTGTCTCTTGCTAGCCAGGGCTGATCTAGAACTCATTGTGTAGTCCCAGGCTGTCCTTGAATTTATGGCAGTCCTTTTACCTCAGCCTCTCCAGTGCTGGGATTAAAAGCATGTGCCACCACACCCCAGCAGTTGAAAATATTTTCAATGCCATTAACCTAAAGTTCTTTTTGTATGCCCATGTGCCAATGATTCGAACATTTGTCCTTTTTTTTTTTTTTTTTTTTTGGTTTTTCGAGGTAGGGTCTCACTCTAGGTCAGGCTGACTTGGAATTCACTATGTAGTCTCAGGATGGCCTCGAACTCACGGCGATCCTCCTACCTCTGCCTCCCGAGTGCTGGGATTAAAGGCGTGCGCCACCACGCCTGGCTCCTTTCTTTTTTTGAGGTAGGGTCTTGCTCAGGTTGACCTGAAATTCACTATGTATTCTCAGGATGGCCTCAAACTTGCAGCAATCCTCTTACCTCAGCCTCCGAAGTGCTGGGATAAAGGCATGAGTCACTAGGCACAGCATATTTCTTTTTTTTAAAGATGTCCCACATTTCTCTCACGTCCTGCTCATTCATGTGTTTGAACTTGGCATTGATTTTTGGAATTGTGTTCTATTTCCTTTACCTTGTCTTCAAGTCCTCATAATCTGTGTTCCACATAGTATAGTTTAGTGATGTGTTGTTGCTAGGAGCTTTTGTTATTGCATTTTTCATTTCAAATTGCATTTTCATTTCATTTATTTATTTATTTTAATTAAAATTTTTTTTTATTGACAAGTTCCCTAACTGTAGACAATAACCCATGGTTATTCCCTCCCTTTCCCCCACTTTCCCCTTTGATACTCTACTCTCCATCATATCCCCTCCCCCTCTCAGTCTCTTATTTATTTATTTATTTATTTATCTATGGCTTTTCAAGGTAGGGTCTCACTCTAGTCCAGCCTGACCTGGAATTCACCATGTAGTCTCAAGGTGGTCTTGAACTCATGAGGATCCTTCTACCTCTGCCTCCGGAGTGCTGGGATTAAAGGCTTACGCCACCATGCCCAGCTTCTCTTATTTTGATGTCATGATCTTTTCCTCCTATTATGATGGTCGTGTGTAGGTAGTGTCAGGCATTGCGAGATATCCAGGCCATTTTGTGTCTGGAGGAGCATATTGTAATGAAACCTACCCTTCCTTTGGCTCTTACATTCTTTCTGCCACCTTTTCTGCAATGGACCCTGAGCTTTGGAAGGTGTGATAGAGATATTTCAGTGCTGAGCACTCCTCTGTCACTTCTCAGCACCATGGTGCCTTCTGAGTCATCCCAAGGTCACTGCCATCTGAAAAGAGAAGCTTCTCTAACCAAAAGTGAGAGTATCATTAATATATGAGTATGAATATTAAGGAAAGTGCTTATTGGGCAGTTTGGTGAGCATAGTATACACATTTAGCCAGACACCAGCAGACAGTACACCCCTAGGGCTCATGATTACCCTGTTGTAAGCTTTCAGTATTAGGGATGTATTCCCTTCCATGAAATGGGTCTCCAGTCCAATTAGAGGGCAGTTAGTTTTCCCCATAACATACATGCCACTATTGTACCCTTTGGCTTATTTGGCCTGGCTGGCCAAATTTAAGGCTTGTAGTGTCCACTGTTGAGTATCTCCACTGGTGGTTTCTCTCTCTTCCATTGAGCTGCATGCAGCATAGCTTTTTCTAGCTTTCTGTCAGCTGGTCTACATGGAGGAGATTTTCACTCAGCTCCAGCAGATTTCTCAGTGACTTCATAGCCCAAATATGTGTAGTCTTCAGCAATATTCTTGGTGGAAAATCAAAAGCCTCAGTAATGGCCTATAATGTTTTGGGGGTATTAGTGACCTCCCTGGCCAGCAACTCACTGGAAGGTGTCCCATCCCTGGCACTGAAAATTTTCTAGTAGCAATTTATGGCTTCTGAGTGTTCCATTGTCCAGAAAAGTAAGTTTCCATGTGACTTATTTATATCCTCTTAGGTTGTGAATAGCCCTCCCTCTACCTTTGCTTTACTCAATCTCTTCCCCTGACCTCACTTAGGCCTTTTCACCCCCATTAATCTGTTCTTCTACTTACCATCCTTTTTTTTTTTTTTTTTTTTTTTTTCCCTGAGGTAGGGTTTCACTCTAGCCCAGGCTGACCTGGAATTCACTATGTAGTCTCAGGGTGGCCTCGAACTCATGGCAATTCTCCTATCTCTGCCTCCCGAGTGCTGGGATTAAAGGCGAGTGCCACCATGCCCAACTATTTTTTTTTTTAGGTAGAGTCTCACTGTACCTCAGGCTAACCTAGAATTCACTATTTAGTCTCAGGGTAGCCTCAAACTCACAGTGATCCTCCTACCTCTACCTCTGAGTGCTGGGATTAAAGCCATCATACCCAGTTTATTTTTATTTTTTTGAGATAGGTTCTTGCTCTATTGTAAACATTTTTATTTATTTATTTATTATTATTATTATATTTCTTGTTTTGTTTTGTTTTTGTTTTTCAAGGCAGGGTCTCACTCTGGCTTAGGCTCTCCTGGAATTAACTATGTAGTCTCAGGGTGGCCTTGAACTCATGGCGACCCTCCTACCTCTGCCTCCTGAGTGCTGGGATTAAAGGCATGTGCCACCATACCCGGCATTTTTATTTATTTATAAGGGGAAAGAGAGAATGGGCATACCAGAGCCTCCAGCCACTAGAGACAAACTCCAGACCCATATGTCACTTTGTGCATTCAGCTTTATATGAGTAATGGAGAATCGAACCCCTGTTGTTAGGCTTTGTAGGCAAGCACCTTAATTACTGAGCCATCTCTCCAGCCCTCTGTTATTTTAGTAATACAAATGTACTGACTTAGATAAACACAAAATTTCTTTTTTTTAATAATATTTTTAAAATTTTTTGTTTATTTTTATTCATTTGAAAGTGACAGACAGAGAGAGAAAGAGGCAGAGAGAGAGAGAGAGAGAGAATGGGTGCGCCAGGGCCTCCAGCCACTGCAAACGAACTCCAGACACGTGCACCCTCTTGTGCATCTGGCTAATGTGGGTCCTGGGGAATTGAGCCTCGAACTGGGCCCCTTAGGCTTCACAGGCAAGCACTTAACCACTAAGCCATCTCTCCAGCCCAAACACCAATTATCTCCCTAAAATTTGGTATTGTAATTTTCTCCTGTTGCCTTTAAATTAAAAAAAAAAAATTGGTTTTGCTTTCTTTTTTTTTTCTTTTTCTGTTTTTGGTTTTTCAATGTAGGATCTCACTCTAGTTCAGGCTGACCTGGAATTCACTATGTCGTCTCAGGGTGGCCTCAAACTCAGGGTGGTCCTTCTACCTCTGCCTCCCAAGTGCTGATTAAAGGCCTGGTTCACCATGCCCATCAAGAATATTTTTATTTATTCGCAAAGAGAGAGAGAGAATGGGTGTGTCAGGGACTCTTGCTACTACAAACAAACTCCAGATGCATACTGCGGATATCCAGATACTAGGGAATCAAGCCCAGGCCAGCAGGCTTTGTAACCCAGTGCCTTTAACTGCTGAGCTATCTTCTAAGCCCTTGCCTTTAATTTTTTGTTTGTGAAGTCAGCATAGGCTACATCCCCAAACTCACACACTCTCTCTCTCTCTCTCTTTCTCTCTCTCTCTCTCTCTCTATATATATATATATATGTCACTATTTCTGTGTCCTCTATTAAAGGACAACTACTGCATAGTTAAAAAAAAAGACATCTACTGACATTGATACATAAACATCTTAGATTTCAAGGGTAGTCTGCTGTGTGAAAAAAAGCTAACCCTAAAGGTCACATATTATGTGATTCCACTGTCATAACGTTCTTTTTTCTAGTTTACTAGCACATATTAATTATATATAGTAATGGATATATGACTTTTTTAACATTTCATTTATTTGTTTGATAAAGAGGGAGAGAGAAAGGCAGATAGAAAGAGAATGGGTGTGCCAGGGCCTCCAGCTACTGCAAACAAACTCCAGACACATGCACCACCTTGTACATCTGGCTTATGTGGGTCCTGGGAATTCGAACAGGGGTCCTTTGGCTTTGCAGGAAAGTGTTTAACTGCTAAGCCATCTCTCTAGACCTGACTTTTTTTTTTTTTTTTTTTTTTTTTTTGAGGTAGGGTCTTGCTCTAGCTCAAGCTGACCTGGAATTCACTACTCAGGGTGGCCTTAAACTCATGGCAATCCTCCTACCTCCACCTCCTGAATGCTGGGATTAAAGAAATGCACTAAGGCTGGGCGTGGTGGCACATGCCTTTAATCCCAGAATTTGGGAGGCAGAGGTAGGAGGATCGCTATGAGTTCGAGGCCACCCTGAGACTCCATAGTGAATTCCAGGTCAGCCTGGGCTGGAGTGAGATCCTACCTTGAAAAACCAAAAAAAAAAAAAAAAAAAAAAAAAGACATGCACCACCTCGTACGGCTCAACATATGACATTTTTATGCATGCATATATTTTGTTCACATTCACTCCCCTCCTTGAACCTTTCTTAGCCTTTTCTCACTGGTCCCCTTATTTGTCAATCTTCTGCTTTCATTTCTGCTTTTCTGGTTTTGGTGACCTATTTAATTAGGGTTGCTTACAGGTGCAAGCGTTATGGGTTGCTTACAAGAGCATTTGCAATATATCAGTGGCTACGCCAAAGAAAATGTCTCTCTCCCCTAGCAACCATTAATTGCCTATGGATCCTTAGGGTGTGGTGGAGCCTTATGACCCTCTCAGATAAATCCTCAGGAAGGGGTAGGACCTTGAGAGCTACTCTTCACTATATTGCATTCTTTGTTTGTAAAATTTATTTATTTGTGCACACCTTTAATCCCAGCACTTTGGAGGCAGAGGTAGGAGGATCACCATGAGTTCAAGGTTACCCTGAGACTACCGAGTGAATTCCAGGTCAGCCTGGGCTAGAGCAAAACCCTACCTTGAAAAAACAATTTATTTATTTGCAAGGGGAGAGAAAGAGAGAACGAGAGAGAGAGAGTGAGGGGATACAAACAGAAATGGGTGTTCCAGGGCCTCTAGCTGCTGCAAATAAACTACAGACTCATGTGCCACCTTGTAAATCTGGCATTACATGGGTACTGGGGAATTGAATTCAGGTCATTAGGCTTTGTAGGCAAGTGCCTTAACCATTAAGCTATCTCTCCAGCCCTCTATATAACATTTATTTTACTTTATTTTTAGAGAGAGTGAGAGAGAGGAGAGATAGAGAATTGGTGTGCCAGGGCCTCAACTACTGCAATCCAACTCCAGACGCTTGTGCCACCTAGTGGGCATGTGCAACCTTGCGCTTGCCTCACCTTTGCAGGTCTGGCTAACGGACCTGTAGAGTCAAACATGAGTCCTTAGGCTTCATAGGCAAACGCCTTAACTGCTAAGCTATCTCTCCAACCTTCTATATAACATTATTGAAAGGATATAAAAATATTGGCAAGAAAGTCTTTAGTCCCTGCCAGAGAATAAGGAAAGTGTTTGGGGGTAACAAGAAAGGTGTGGTATCATGTGGGGGGTAGCATTTAATTAAATTATTCATTTGCAAATAGAGACACAGAAAGAGAATGGGCATTCAAGTACTTCTAGTTGCTGCGAATGAATTCTAAATGCATGGGCCACTTTGTGCATCTGGCTTTACATTGAACCCAGGTTGTTAGGCTTCACAGGCAAGTGCCTTAACCACTAAGCCATCTCTCCAGCCCAGGGATAGCATTCAAAAGAGTAGCTCAGGGAACACATACACACATAAACTAGTGTGTGTGAAAAGTAATGAAATGGTGGGCATAGTGGTGCATGCCTTTAATCCCAGAATGCAGGAGGCAGAGGTAGGATTGTTGTGAATTCAAGGGCAGCCTGGGACTACAGAGTGAGTTCCAGGTCAGCCTCAACTAGAGTGAGACCCTACCTGGAAAAACCAACCAACCAAACAAACAAACAAAAAGTGGTGAGCTACAACTAAGGTTATTAGTCTAGTCAATTATTTTATTTATTTATTTGACAGAGAAAGAGGGAGAGTGAGAGAATGGGCGCGCCAGGGCCTCCAACCACTGCAAATGAACTCCAGACACGTGCACCCCCTTGTGCAGCTGGCTAATGTGGGTCTTGGGGAATTGAACCTGGGTCCTTTGGCTTTGCAGACAAACACCTTAATCGCTAAGCCATCCCTCCAGCCCTGGTCTAGTCAATTCTTTACAGCTGTCTACTTGCTGTAGTATTCCAACATAAAATGTCACCACTAAGTGAAGCCAAATGAGATTCACAGAAAACTGCTGAATTTGCAATTTCCTGACCCTCATTATTTCAAATAAAAGAGTTAAGGAGTTGTTATATGGAAAAGTTCCTCCGCATTGAGAGGTGTAAACAACTATTGCCACCTTTCTCAAAAGCAGCTGGGTCGAGCCGGGCGTGGTGGCGCACGCCTTTAATCCCAGCACTCCGGAGGCAGAGGTAGGAGGATCGCCGTGAGTTCAAGGCCACCCTGAGACTCCATAGTGAATTCCAGGTCAGCCTGGGCTGGAGTGAGACCCTACCTCGAAAAACCAAAAAAAAGAAAAAAGAAAAAAAAAGCAGCTGGGTCGCTGAAAGAAGCCATTCTACATGCATTTCAATGGGAGAAACAGATATCACCAGTGAAGATACTCAACAGTGGACACTGCAAGCCTTATATTTGGCCAGCCAGGTCAAATGAGCCAATGGGTGCAATAGTGGCATGTCTATCATGGTAGAAACCAACTGACCTCTAATTGGACTGGAGGCCTGCTCCATGGGAGGGAATACATCCCTGATACTGAAAACTTCAAACAGAGGTAGTCATGAGCCCTAGGGGTGTAACGTCTGCTGATGTCTGGATAAATGTACATACTATGCTTATCAAACTGCCCAGTAAGCACTTCTCTTAATGTTCATACCTTATATTAATGCTACTCTCACTTTTGGTAGAGAATCTTCTCTTTTCAGATGGCAGTGACCTTGGGACAACTCAGAAGGTATCATGGTGCTGGAAAGAAGTGACTGGAGAGCTCAGTACTGCAATATGTCTATCACACCTTCCAAGGCTCAGGGTCTAATGCGGAAGAGGTGGCGGAAAGAATGTAAGAGCCAAAGGAAGGGTAGGACTCCTTACAACGTGCTCCCCCCAGAAACAATATGGCCTGGATATCCATGACCTCACACTGCCTGACACTACCTACACAAGACCATCATAAGAGTAGGAAAAGATCATGACATCAAAATAAAAGAGAGACTAATTGAGATGGGGAGGGAATATGATGGAGAATGGAGTTTCAAAGGGGAAAGTGGGGGGAGGGAGGGTATTACCATGGGATATTTTTTTATAATCATGGAAGTTGTTAATAAAATTTGGAAAAAAAAAAAGGTATACTTTCAACCAAAAAATTTTTTTTTAAAGATCAACAAACTTACAAGCAAAACACCCCCAAACAATGAAATAATTAAGACTTTTGTTCTCTTAAAAAAACACTATAAGCCAGGGAAGGTGGCACACGCCTTTAATCCCAGCATTCAGAAGGCAGAGGTAGAAGGATCGCCGTGAGTTTGAGGCCAGCCTGAGACTACATAGTGAATTGCAGGTCAGCCTGGGCTAGAGTAAGACCCTACCTCGAAAATAAATAAATAAATAAAAGTAGAGCCAGGCATGGTGTTGCATGCCTTTAAACCCAGCACTTGGGAGGCAGAAGTAAGAGGATTGCCATGAGTTTGAGGACAGCCTGAGACTGCAGAGTGAGTTCCAGGTTAGCCTGGGCTAGAGTGAGACCCTACATGGAAAAACCAAAATAATAAATAAATAAATGAAGCCATGTGAGGAGTGGTGGCACACGCCTTTAATCCCAGCACTCTGAAGGCAGAAGTAAGAGGATCACCATGAGTTCAAAGCCACTCTGAGACTACATAGTGAATTCCAGGTCAGCTTTGGCTGGGTTGAGACCCTACTTCAACAACAGCAACAACAAAAAAGGCTGGAGGGATGGCTTAACGGTTAAGGCGTTTGCCTGCAAAGCCAAAGGACCCAGGTTCAATTCTCCAGGACCTACATTAGCCAGATACACAAGGAGCGGCATGCATCTGGAGTTTTGCAGTGGCTGAAGGCCCTGACACACCCATTCTTTCTCTCTCTCTCTCCCTCTTTCTCTGTCAAATATATATATATAAAACGGGCTGGAAAGAGATGTCTGAGTGGTTAAAGGCACTTGCTTACAATACCTGATAAATAAATAAAAGTAGAGCCAGGCATGGTGTTGCGTGCCTTTAAACCCAGCACTTGGGAGGCAGAAGTAGGAGGACTGCCATGAGTTTGAGGCCAGCCTGAGACTACAGAGTGAACTGCAGGTCAGCCTGGGCCAAAGGGAGACCCTACCTCGAAAAAACAAAAACAAAACAAAACCCTAAGTGCCCAGCACTCAGGGTGCAAAGGTAGGGTATCGCTGTGAGTTTGAGGCCACCCTGAGATTACATAGTGAATTGTAGGTCACCTGGCCTAGAGTGAAGCCCTACCTCGAAAGAAACAAAAACAGAAACCCCAAGAGAGGTGGATACAAGATTGTTTACATAATACAAAAACAATCGGATGGGGCCTAGAGAGATGGCTTAGCGGTTAAGGCCAGTGTCCATGTAAAAAGCCAGGTGCACAAGGTGGCGCATGCTTCTGAAGTTCGTTTGAAGTGGCTGGAGGCCTTGGCACACCCATTCTCCCTGTGTCTCTCTCTCTGCAAATAAATAAAATATTTTTAAAAAATTAGGGCTGGAGAGATGGCTTAATGGTTAAGGCACTTGCCTGTGAAGCCTAAGGATCCAGGTTCAATTCCCCAAAACCCACGTAAGACAGATGCACATAGTGGCGCATGCGTCTCCCTTTCTCCCATGAATAAATAAAAATTTTAAAAATCTTAAAAAATATTTGGATGTAATGAGTAAGTATTCCACCTAGCTGCCCACTCTACCTACTGGTGGTAGGTACTCCCACCCATCTTTTTTTTTTCTAAATATTTCTTTCCTTTATTTGAAGGAGAGATAAGATAATGGACACGCCAGGGCCGCTAGCCACTGCAAACTAACTCCAGACACAAGCACAATCTTGTGCATCTGGGCTATGTGGGTACTGGAGAATCGAACCTGTGTTCTTATGCTTCACAGGCAAGCGCCTTAACTGCTAAACCATCTCTCCAACCCAGTCAGGCCTTCTTACACCATTTTAGGGGCACAAAGCGCCTGCCTCCTGATACCAAAACTGGGTAACCTCAGTTCTCCATTCCGATCAGAACCCACAATCAGCATGTCGCAACCAATTTATCAGCTTCGGAAGCTGCACAGTATTATTGCTCCAAAAACCTCCTGGCAACCCAGTCACGTGATCGACGTGGGCCAATGAACGAAGCCCACGCACTCCAGACACTCACATGCGCTCCTAGAACCTGAGCTCTGGCCATGCCCCGCCCCTGGCAGCGCGGTACGCTGGCATTTATCTTCCCCAGAGGTCTGGGCCTCAGGGATTAATGGTTCCCCCAAACATTGTTTCCGAACGCGGCCACCAGAGCATGTCCTGATTGGCTTATTCTGGAGGCGGGGAAGGGATTTATTTGAGCCTGGAACCACTTCCTGAAGCGCGAGGCAGGAAGTTATTCGGTAGCCCTCGAGTCAGGTGAAGAAAGTGCTCTTCGCCGCGTCGGTAATTACGGGAGCCGGAGGTGGATCGGCTGGAGGGAGCTGCGGCCGCAGCCCCTAGGAACGCGTCTCCATCGCAGCACCACGGGCGCTCCCGCCAGCCCCCGGCCCGGCCCGGCGCGGCGGCCCAGGGCGCTTCTTCAGCCTCCTTGGAGCCGCTCCAAGGGACTTCCACATCGCCTGAGCCTCCAGCCAGGGGTCTGGCTCCCTTCAACAGTAAAGTGCTCTCGCCGCCCGAAGCCCTCCCTCCCCACCTTAAGGCCACAAGATCCTGGTGCAGAGCGACTGCCTTGGACCTGGAACTAGACACGGGTCCAAAACGCTCAGCCCCGGCATACCACAGACAGGCTCGTCTCTGATATGTCACCGACAGTCTCCCACAAGGACAGCAGTCGGCAGCGGCGGCCAGGGATGTTCAGCCACGCTCTGGATATGAAAAGCGGCCCACTGCCGCCGGGGGACTGGGATGACAGTCGTCAGGACTCTGTGGACTGGGAAGCCGACCGAGCTCTTATGAGCGATGCTGACACCCATGAGGTCGTTAAAGCCCCACGGAGCTTCCGGACCGAACTAAGCAGCGTTTTGCTACTGCTTTTTCTTTATGTGCTTCAGGGCATTCCCTTAGGCCTGGCTGCAAGCATCCCTCTCATCTTGCAGAGCAAAAACGTTAGCTATACTGACCAGGCCTTCTTCAGTTTCGTCTTTTGGCCCTTCAGTCTCAAGTTGCTCTGGGCTCCCTTAGTTGATGCGGTCTACTTTAAAAACTTCGGTCGTCGCAAATCTTGGCTTGTTCCTACACAATATATACTAGGACTCTTCATGATCTATTTATCTACTCAAGTGGACAATTTGCTTGGGAATACCGATGGCAGAACACCCGATGTGGTGGCTCTCACCGTGACATTCTTTTTGTTTGAGTTCCTGGCCGCCACTCAGGACATCGCTGTGGACGGTTGGGCGTTAACTATGTTATCCCGGGAGAACGTGGGCTATGCTTCCACTTGCAATTCGGTGGGCCAGACGGCAGGCTATTTTTTGGGCAATGTTTTGTTTCTGGCTCTTGAATCTGCTGACTTTTGTAACAAATATTTGCGCTTTCAGCCTCAAGCCAGGGGAATCGTTACTCTTTCAGGTAGTATATTTAAACTATCAAATTTTTAGGTTTATTTAGTGCTTGTGTATCCTTTTGAGAACGTTTGAGACTTGCAGCGGAAGTTGTTTTTTTTTTTTTTTTGCTGGCATTTAATTTTTAATTCATTTCTTTTTAAAATTAATGGGCAAAATATTGTTTCATTATGGGATTTTCATTCATGTATGTACTTTGCTCCTAATCATGTTCCATTTTTTTTATTTGTTTTGTTTTTCGAGGTAGGGTCTCACTCTAGCCCAGGCTGACCTGGAATTCACTACGAAGTCTCAGGGTGGCCTCGAACTCATGGCGATCCTCCTACCTCTGCCTCCCTAGTGCTGGGATTAAAGGTGTGCGCCACCATGTCCGGCCTTATATTTTTTTCTTCAAGGTAGGGTTTCATTCTAGCCCAGGTTGACCTGGTACTCACCCTGTACTCCCAGGCTGCCCTCAAACTCACAGCAATCCTCCTGCCTCCACCTTCTGAGTGCTGGGATTAAAGGTGTGAGCCGCCAAGCCTGGCTCATGATCCATTATTAACTGTTGATTTTCTCCTTCCACTCTAACCCTCAAACAGTCCTTCATATGTATCTAGACATATCTAGAATTTGCATGTGAAAGAAAACATGCAATATTTATCTTTTTGATTCTGCATTATTTCTCAAAGTGTCACTGGATTTTTTTTTTTAAAACCAGGGTGTAGCTGACTTTAAATTCAGTCCTGTCTCACTCTTCAGCCCTATCCCAAGTACTAAGATTACAGTTGTGTACCAGCACATCCAGTTTTTGAATTTCCTGGCAATCTTTATAGTAGAGCAAGTATGGTTTCTGTTTCGTTAAAATGAACTTCTTTTAAGTGTCACTAAAGCCAGCCAAGTATATTAGAGCAGTATACAGAGAAAGGTAACGGTAACCCGTAGAATAAGAAATTTCTAGTTAGAGACCCATAGACACTTTCATGATCCACCCAGTGCACCTTTTTCTTTTTTGGTTTTTCAAGGTAGGGTCTCACTCTGGTCCACGCTGACCTGGAATTAACTGTGTAGTCTCAGGGTGGCCTCGAGCTCTTGGCGATCCTCCTACCTCTGCCTCCCAAGTGCTGGGATTAAAGGCGTGTACTGCCACGCCCGGCTCCCTGTTTTTCTTTTTTAAATATATGTTTTTTCTTTATTTATTTGAGAGAGAGAAATAGGGAGAGAGAAAGAATGGGCGCACCAGAGCCTCCAGCTGCTGCAAATGAACTCCAGAAGCGTGCACCCCCCTGTACATCTGGCCTATGTAGGTCCTGGGGAATTGAACCTGGGTCCTTTGGCTTTGCAGGCAAGCGCCTTAAGTGCTAAGCCATCTCTCCAGCCCCACCTTTGCTTTTTTAAAGTTTTTATTTATTAGAGAGTGAGAGAAAGAAAGAGAGAATGGCCTCTAGCCACTGCAGGTGAACTCCAGATGCTTGCACCACCATTTACATCTGGCTTATGTGGGACCTGGAGAATCAAACCTGGGTCCTTAGGCTTCGAAGGCAAGCGCCTTAACCACTAAGCCATCTCTCCAGCCCCGCCTTTGCTTTTTAAAGATGTGGCTCACATGGTTCTTTTGGGATGTTTCTGGTTTTTTTTGTTTGTTTGGTTTTGGTTTTTAGAGGTAGGGTCTCACTCTAGCCCACATTGACTTTGTTCTTTGCTGGGATGTATTTAGGCTGATTTGTTTTTATGAATAGATATTTGAATAACTGTGGAACTTGAACTTTGTTCTCCAGGGGATTCTATAATAGCTTACATTTTGAATTTAATGTAAAATCTGGTGGGTTTCTGGTTCAAACATTTTAGATGGATTAAAAAGTTCTTAGTGTTGCCTGGCGTGGTGGCGCATGCCTTTAATCCCAGCACTCCTGAGGCAGAGGTAGGATTGCCCTGAGTTTGAGGCTGCCCTGAGACTACATAGTGAATTCCAGGTCAGCCTGGGCTAGAGTGAGACCCTACCTAAAAACAAACAAACAAACAACTAAGAACAAACTAAAGGTTCTTTTTGTTTGTTTTAATTGATCTAGGTCATTCATTTACCAGGTGTTCGGGTCATGGTTTCATAAAACCTGGGATCTTTTCTTCTTTGAAAGAACTCAGTGATGATGGAGATGGAGATATGATGGAGATTTGCAAACCAAAATGGGTAATGGTGCCTGCTGATTTTTGGTGCCAACTAGGACTTGAAGGGGGCAATGATTAGCTAAGAAAATTCCTGTCATTCTAAAGGCAGAGAGCTTTATCTCCAGTAAATTGTTGCCTTGTAGCAAGCAGTAAGATTCCAGAACTGCTAGAATATAACATACACACACACAGAAAGAGAGAGAGAAACTCTGCATTCCCTTTCTGTTTGTTTATTTTTTTGTTTCCAGGTAGGGTCTTTCTCTAGCCCAGGTTGAACTGGAACTCACAGTGATCCTCCTACCTCTGGGATTAAAGGCGTGTGCCACCACCCTGGCTTGTTTATTTCTTAGTTTTATTTTTTTTCTAGTCGCTACAGTTTTATTTATTTATTTATTTATTTATTTATTTATTTATTTATTGGCAGAGAGAGAGAGACAGACAGACAATGGGCACTGCATGGCATTTAGCCACTGCAAATGAACTCTAGATACATCCACCATTTTGTGCATCTGGCTTTATGTAGGAAGTGGGAAATCAAACCCAAACAGTCAGGCTTTGCAAGCAAGTACCTTTAACCACTGAGCCATTTCTAGAGCCCTATTTCTTAATTTTATAACCACTTATAAAAGTGACATATAAAATATCCTGTGGAATGGTATTTGAGACTTCTCTAGAAGCAGTAGTAAGAATGTAAAGAAGCAATTGAGATAGGGAAAAGCATATTGGAGTTTAGTGGCAGAAAAAGAGAGCTAAAGATCTTAGTGTTTATAAATCAGCCTTTTATTTTATTTTCTGTCTCTCTCTCTTGTTTTTGAATTTTGAAGTAGGGTCTCACACTAGCCCAGGCTGACCGGAAATTCACTATATAGTTTCAGGGTGGCCTTGAACTCACAGCAATCCTCTTCTGCTTCCCAAATGCTGGGATTGAAAGCGTGCGACACCATGCCCAGCCTATATTTTGTGTTTGAGATGATTTAGCCATGTTGCCCTGGATGACCTGGAACTCCCTATTCATGATGTAAATAAAGTTGGTCTAGAACTTTGATCTTCCTACCTCTGCTCCCTGAGTGCTGAGATTACAGGCATGTACCATCATGCATAGTTAATAAATCTGGTTTTTAAGGGCTGGAAAGATGGCCTAGCAGTTAGGCCACTTACCTAATTCTCTCTCAAATAAATAAAGAAAAATAAAATATCAAAAAAATAAATTTTATTTATTTATTTGAGAGAGAGAGAGAATGGCATGCCAGGGCCTTCAGCCACTGCAAATGAACTCGTGCATGTGCCACCTTGGGCACCTGACTTAACGTGGGTCCTGGGGAGTCCAATCCGGGTCCTTTGGCTTTGCAGGCAAGCGCCTTAACCACTGAACCATCCCTTCAGCACTAAAAAAATAAATCTTTTAAATTAATTATTTGCAAGCAGAGAGAGAGAGAGACAGAGAAAGTATTCTATTCACACAGTACCCAATTAAAATAATTTTTTCAGTCTCATATATTACTTTAAAAGCTAACTTCTAGGGCTAGAGAGATGGCTCAGCTGTTAAGGTGCTTGCCTGGGAAGCCTAAGGACCCAGGTTCAATTACCCAGTACCCATGTAAGCCAGATGCACAAGGTGGCCATGTATCTGGAGTTTGTTTATAGTGGCTAGAGGCTGTGGCACGCCTATTCTCTCTTTCTGTCTGTCTGTTTCTCTATCTCTGCTCAGAAATTATTAAACTAATTAAACAAAGATATATGTGTGTGTGAGTGTATATATATACATATATATATGTATATGTGTATATATGTATATTTTTTGGGGGGGGTTTCAAGGTAGGGTCTCACTCTGGAATTAACTATGTAGTCTCAGGGTGGCCTTGAACTCATGGTGACCCTCCTACATATATATATATATATATTTTTTTTTTTAAGAATTTCCTTTTTTTTTAATTTTCTTATTTATTTCATTTATTTGCGAGTGAGAAATAGGTAGAGAGGGGGACAGAAAATGGGTGCACCAGGGCCTTTATTTGCTGCAAACAAATTCTAAACACATGCGCCAGTTTGGGCATCTGGTTTACATGGGTCCTGGGGAATCGAACTTGGGTCCTTTGGCTTTGCAGGCAAGTGCCCTAACCGCTAAGACATTTCTCTAGCCCTATAAAGATATATTTTTTAAAAATTTTTTTGTGTATTTTTATTTATTTATTTGAGAGAAACAGAAAGAGGCAGAGAGAATGGGTGCACCAGGGCCTCCAGCAAATGCAAAAGAACTGTAGATGCATGTGCTACCTTCTCCATCTGGCTTAGGTGGGTACTGGGAAATCGATAAAAGCTAACTTTGCCTGGGCTAGAGCAAGACTGTTATTTCAAAAGACCCCCCCCCAAAAAAAAAAAACTAGGTACATACCATTCAAAGATAAGATATAAAGTCCTAGAACTTATTTCTTTTTGCCTTCAGTGGAACCAGGTAATAAATCTGGTAGATCTTTCATATAGAGATAAACGGAGCAAATTTGAACTTACTCTCAAATGCTGTTGAGATAAATAAATGGAGGAATACAGGAGGTAGTAGATTTAGAGAATATTAAAAACTAGAGGCCCATACCTCAGAAAGAAGATCTTAAAACCTTTTTTTTTTTTTTTTTAATACAGAGGAAAGGGAGCATGGTACTGTGTGCTTTCTTTGTCAAGTAAGAGACCTGGGAAAAAGCTTTTATGTGAAAAGTCCACTTACAAAATAATATGAAAACCAAGAAATTGATGTGATATAATCTATAGACTTTATTATTCAGATTTCACCAGCTAAACGTGTGTGTGTGTGGGTTATCCTATATGTACTCTTGTGTAACAAACACCAGTAAGTTATGGCTGCTTGATTAATTTACCATAAGATTCCTTCATGTTATGCCCGTCTTTAATCTGTTTTTTTCTTTATTCTAATTGTTATCTTGAGACAGTCTCACTCTGTAGCCTAGGCTGTCCTGGAACTCACAGTGTAGTCCAGGCTGAATGTAAACTTGTGATCCTCTCCTCAGCCTCACAAGTACTAGAATTACAGGAATGAGCCATCATGTTGGGCGTGTTTTCTATGTTTATAATTGTTATCTCAGAAATGTTACATAAATAAAATCACCTAATGTGTGTATCCTCTTGGTAATTGGCTCTTTTCTATTAGCATACTTTCATAATTACATTAGTGGATTGTTCTTTTTTAATAATGAGAAGAGTATTGGTGTTTGTTAGACATGCCACCATTTATTTCACTATACATCCATTGAAGGAGTTTGGGCAGTTTTCAGTGTTTGGCTCTTCCTGTCTGAAAATGAAATTTACCTCCTGGGATAAATGTCCAAGAATGCAAGTACTAGGTCCTGTGGAAAGTCCACTTTTAGTTTTAAAGGATTATGGTAGAGTATTTTCCATAGTGCTCAGCCTTTTGTTTGATTTTAGGCAAAACTGTATAGGCCAGGCTGGCCTTGAATTCATGATCCTCCAGCCTCATTCCCAAGTGCTGGGATTACAGATGTGCACCATCATGGCCCACTGGATGTGCCATCTTATCGTCCTATCAGCACTATGGGAGTGATTTATTTATTTATTTATTTATTTATTGTTATTTGTTTTGTATTTTCGAGGTAGAGTTTTACTCTAGCCCATACATTACTAGGAGCCAAGGGTGTTCCATCAGATGATGTTGTTTACTTTCTCTGCCTCTTTTGACAGTGGAAGAGAGTGGTTTTACAACATAAACGGTGTGAGGACATTAACAAAAGAATTAGAACTACATTTGGAGAAGTCTACTGCTTTGTATTAGAAGTTCTTGCAAAGTTTTTTTTTTTTTTTTTTTGAGATAGAGTCTCACTCTGGCCCAGGCTGACCTGGAAATCACTATGTAGTCTCAGGGTGGCCTCGAACCTCTGGTGATCCTCCTACCTCTGCCTCCCGAGTGCTGGGATTAAAGGCTTACGCCACCACGCCCAGCGCAAAATTTTTAAATATTTTATTTATTTGAGAGAGAGAAAAAGAGGCAGATAGAGAAAGAAAGAGAAAGAGACAGAGAGAGAGAATTTGTGTGCTAAGCCCACTAGCAGTGCAAATTGGCTCCAGATGCATGCACCACCTTGTGCAGCTGGCTTACGTGTGTCCTGGAGAATCAAACCTGGTTCGCAGGCAAGTGCCTTAACTGCTTAAGCCATCTCTCTAGCCTGAAATTTTTCCACAATGTATTATTTTTTTGTTTATTTTTATTTATTTATTTGAGAGCAATAGACAGAGAAAGAGGCAAAGAGAGAGAATATGCGCACCAGGGCCTCCAGCCCCTGCAAACGAACTCCAGATGCATGCACCTCCTTGTGCATCTGGCTAATGTGGGTCCTGGGGAATCGAGCCTCAAACCAGGGTCCTTAGGCTTCACAGACAAGCGCTTAACTGCCAAGCCATCTCTCCAGCCCCACAATGTATTCTTACTAAAATATTTCTCAGCCAGACATGGTGGCTCATGCCTTTAATCCTAGCACACGGGAGGCAGAGGTGGGAGGATTGCTGTGAGTTCAAGGCCACCCTAAGACTACATAGTGAATTCCAGATCAGAATAAGAACCTGCCCTCCCCCCCCAAAGTAGACCTCAGACTGGGGTGATGGCTCAGTGCCAACTTGCAAAGTCTGCTGACCCAGGTTGGATTCTCCAGTACCCATCTAAACCCTGATGGCCCAGGTTGGATTCTCCTGTATCCAAATGCACAAAGTGGCTCATGCATCTAGGTTTTGTTTGCAGCAACAGGAGGCCCTGGCAGGTCCATATTCTCTGTCTGTCTGTTTCTGTTTTATTCTCTCTTAAATAAATTTTTTAAATAAAAAAATCTCTTTTTAGATAATGTGAACTAATTGAAACAGTATGAGATCAAATTTAGGAGATTTTGATTTAGGAGATTTTTGAAGTTGTATCTGTGCCTCATAAATTTATCTTTAGTTTAGACAGGGTCTTGGTATTTAGCCCAGGCTGGTATTGAACTGGGGATCTTCTTGTCTTTGCTTCTTGAGTGCTGGGTTTACAGAAACGCACCACTATACCCAGCTTTAACTTTAAAATGGGGGCTGGGGATAAAGCTCACTGGATAGCATGCTTGCCTAAATTAGTCTATATACAAGTAAAATTGAGCTAACATAGTATATGCTTTCATCATAAATGAGGTTTAAGCTGTAGTCATGGCCTTCAGCTAGCACATCAGTAAGAGCAAGACTCAGTTCAAGGTCAGGCTAAGTGGCACATGCCTGTAATTCTAGCACTGAGGAGCCTGAGGCAGGGAAATCACAAGATTGAGGCCAGCCCTGTTGAAAAGAAAAGGATAAACCAGGTGTAGTGGCGCATGCCTTTAATCCCAGCACTTGAGAGGCAGAGGTAGGTGGATAGCAGTGAGTTCCAGGCCTGAGATTATGTAGTGAACTCCAGGTCAGCTCAGAAAAACAAAAAAGAAAAGAAAAGAAAAGGATAGCATCTTGGGATTTTTCTAGCTAAGCCCTCTTATTTCACAGATACAGAAACTCAGGGTGATTAGTGAGATACAGTTTTGTACTTAATTATGTAAGGCATCATATTATAGTTTTTTAAATTTATTTTATTTATTTGAGAGAGGGAGATAAATAGGCAGGGAGAGAGAGAGAGAATGGGAATGCCAGGCCCTCCAGCCACTGCAAACGAATTCCAGATGGACCCAGTTTTACATGGGTCTTGGGGAGTTGAACCTGGGTCCTTTGGCTTTGCAGGCAAGCACCTTAACTTGACCTTGACCTTGAATTTTGATCTTCCTGACCTCCTAAGTGCTAGAATTACAAGCTAGTGGCAACATGCCTGGCTGTTTTTTGTTTGTTTGTGTGTGTGTGTGTATGTGTACTTCAAGGTGTTTGTGCCTCAGCTTCTTTGAGACAAGGTCGTTTTTTGGGGTAGGGTCTTGCTCTAGCCCAGGCTGACCTGGAATTCACTCTGTGGTCTCAGGGTGGCCTCAAACTCACAGCAATCCTGGTATCTCTGAGTTCGAGGCCACCCTGAGACTACAGAGTGAATTCCAGGTCAGCCTGGGCTAGAGTGAGAACCTACCTTGAAAAACCAAAAAAAAAATTTTTTTATATATAACAGGTTATATACTATTATCCCATCCCCCCAACTTCTGTTACCCTGCAGGCCCCTCCTCAGTGGGGTTATGGTAATCACTGTGGGATCATAAAGGCCTTAGTCAGTCCCTATGGGGTAGAAGAGACCTTGCTTCAAGAGTATTCCTACCTGCTCTATGGCTCTTACAATCTTTCCACTCCCTCTTCCGCAATGTTCCCTGAGCCATGGCAGGCCTGTTGGCAGTCTGATTTAGTGTTGAGTTCTTTGTAGTCTCTGGATTTCTGCTTTCACAGGTTTTGATTATTCTTTTTGTTGTTGTTGTTTTTCAAGATAGGGTTTCAACTCTAGCTGGGGATGACCTGGAATTGACTATGTAGTCTCAGGGTGGCCTCAAACAGCGATCCTCCTACCTCTGCCTCCTGAGTGCTGGGATTAAAGGCGTGCGCCACCATGCCTGGTAGGTTTTGACTATTCTAAGTGTCTGTCACCATCAACCCGGGGCTGATTGAGGCAAGGTCTTTTTTTTTTTTTTTTTTTAATATTTTTATTTATTTATTTGATAGAGGCAGAGAAGGAGAGAGAGAGATTGAGAATGGGCACACCAGGGCATCCAGCCATTGCAAACGAACTCCAGACACATGTACCACCTTGTACATCTGGCTTACGTGGGTCCTGGAGAATCGAACCTGGGTCCTTTGGCTTTGCAGGCAAGCACCTAACCACTAAGCCATCGCTACAGCGGAGGCAAGGTCTTTTGATACTGCAAACAGTCAGACTAGACCTGCAGCTTTGGATTCTCCTGGCTTTGCCTCCCATTGTTGTACATGGACTGGGATCACATGCATGTGCTATTCTGCATCCAGCTTTATGTGGGTGCTGGGGAACTGAACCCCAGTAACCACTGAGTTATCCCCATAGCCTATGTTTGTTTTTTCAACCAATATATTTTGGTTTTCTTTTTATTTATTTATTTATTTATTTTGTTTGTTTGTTTTCAAGGTAGGGTCTCACTCTAGTCCAGGCTGACCTGGAATTCTCTATGTAGTCTCAGGGTGGCCTCGAATCCATAGCAGTCCTCCTACCTCTGCCTCCCCAGTGCTAGGATTAAAGGTGTGTGCCATCATGCCCGGCCTGGTTTTCTTTTTATTTAAGGGAGAGAATTAATGGGCATACCAGGGCCTCCTGCCACTGCGAGGAAGTCCAGATGCATATGTCACTTTCTGCATCTGGCTTTATGTGGATACTGGGGAAATGAACTTGGGCATCAGTCATTGTAAGCAAGCACCTGTAACCACTGAGCCATCTCTCCAGCCCTGTTTGTTTTTTTGAGACAGGGTCTTGCTCTGTGTCCTAAGCTATCCTTGAATTAATTTTGTAGCCCAGGCTTACTTCAGCCTCCCTAGTGCTACAAATATGCACCACCATGCCCATTTCAATCACTTATTCTTTATCATCTGAGCTGTCATAATTTAATTCAGGGCAAGGATTTATGAGGCAACAGCCTTTCTAAGGAAATTGGGCCAGTCAACAGTTGGCTGGTGAAAAAGATACATTTTCTTTTTTAAAAAAATATTTATTTTTATTTATTTATTTGCAAGCAGAGAGAGAGAGAGAATGGGTGCACCAGGGCCTGTAGCCACTGCAAATGAACTTCAGATGCATGTGCCCCTTGTACATCTGGTTTACATGAGTCCTGGGGAATCAAACCTGGGTCCTTTGGTTTCGCAGGCAAATGCCTTAACCGCTAAGCCATCTCTGCAGCCCAAGATACATTTTCTTCAGTGGTATAGCCACTGGGTTGCCCATGTGCCAGCAAATAACTCCCCACCCATGCTCATGCAAGCAACCCCAGTTAAACTCAGTGGACTCCCCCCCCCACCCCCACACACACAGAAGACATTAAGACAGAAACAGGACCAGTTGGAAAAGAAGAGGTTCAGTATAAGTGGAAAAGGGACAAAAGAAGGTTATTGGGGAGGTGGGGTAAAATGTGATTGAAATATATTACAGGGCTGGAGATGTGGCTTAGTAGTCAAGGCACTAGCCAGGGAAGTCTAAGGACCCAGGTTCGATACCCCAGAACTCACATGGTGGCACATGCATATGGAGTTTGTTTGCACTAGCTAGATGCTCTGGCATACCCATTGTCTCTCTCCATCTGCCCCTCTCTCTTTAATAAATAAAAATAATTTTTAAAAAGAAATACATTACCCATATATATATAATTATCAAAACTTAATTTTATTTTTCAAAATATTATTTATTTATTTATTTATTTATTTATTTATTTATTTATTTGAGAGAGAGAGAATGGGTGTGCCAGGCCTCCAGCCACTGCAAATGAACTCCAGATGCATGCACCCCCTTGTGCATCTGGCTTACATGGGTCCTGGGGAATCAAACCAGGATCCGTAGGCTTTGCGGGCAAACACCTTAACCGCTAACTCATTTCCCCAGCCAAAAAAATAATTTTAGAAAATATAGAACTAGGCTGGGAATGTAGCTCAGTTGGTAAAAATGTTTGCTTAGCATGCACAAAGCCCTGGGTTCAGTTCCCAGTACACTGGATATGGTTGGCTCACACCCTTTACTCCCAGCTGTGACTTCAAGGCCACCCTTAGACTACATAATTAATTCCAGGTCAGCCTGGGCTACAGTGAGACCCTACCTTGAAAAAACCAAAAAATAAATAAGAAATAAATAAGATAGGATCAGAAATTCAGGTTACCTTTCGCTACGCAGTGAGTTCAGGGGTTATGTGAGATATTATCTCAATAAATGAATAAAATTGCTTGAGTATGACTTAATAATACAGAGATAAAAATCATGTGTCCCTTTATTACTATCCTTAAATAAAATGACACTATAGACTTGTATTTCATTCTACTCAGTTATACACATTTCTGTAAAGTTTGTTTCCTGGGATCAGTCTATTTTTATTAACAGGGCTATTTCATTTATCTGCTATATCTCTAACATGAGGCACTTAAACTTTTTTTTTTTAGGTTGAGGAAAAGGTGTATATTTAGTATTTATGAAGTTACATAATTTCAACAATTAATTACAAATTTAAACCCTTCTTAATTTCAGATTTTCTTTTTTTCTGGGGAACTGTATTTTTAATAACAACAACACTAGTTGCCCTTCTGAAAAGAGAAAACAAAGAAGTATCAGCAGTTAAAGAAGAAACCCAAGGAATCACAGACACTTACAAGCTGCTTTTTGCAATTATAAAAATGCCAGCAGTTCTGGCATTTTGCCTTCTGATTCTAACTTCAAAGGTAAGAGCTTTGTAAATAAATTTACCATTATAGAATACTTTCAATGCCTTTCCATTAGTCCCTTTCCAGTACCACTAGGATTTAGTAATGAAAATATTTTCTGTACATTAAATAGATATGATATCCAATTTCAATTCAAGTAAGCTGAATGTCTTGGAATCTTGAAATGTCAATGTGAACTGCTAATAAATGTAGATTCTATTAAAAATTCTAATGGTTGGGATGAAATTAAATACTCTGAAAAGATAATAGCTTTCTGCTGTTATAATGTGTATACTCTTAATGTTGGGGTGGTTAAAGTAATTCACTGAGAATGTGGCTTACAAAGATGTGGAGGCATATGAATATTTAGAAGTATTTAAAAACCTATTCAATTATTTTATAAACCACTGAAAGGAAATGTACCATAAGAGAAATGTAATTCTGGTGACTTATTCTGCATTAAAATGTCTCAGTTTAGGGGCTGGAGAGATGGCTTAGCGGTTAAGGCGTTTGCTTGCAAAGCCAAAGGATCCCAGTTCAACTCTCCAGGACCCATGTAAGCCAGATGCACAAGGGAGCACATGCATCTGGAGTTCATTTGTAGTGGCTGGAGGCCCTGGTGTTCCCATTCTCTCTCTTTCTCTCTCTCTCCCTCTTTCTTTCTCTCAAATAAATAAATAAATAGTCTCAGTTTAAGGCTAGAGAGATGCTTAGTGGTTAAGGCTCTTGCCTTACATATTGTGCAAGCCTTATGGACTAGGTTCTAATCCCCAGTATCCATGTAAAGCTAGATTTACAAAGTAGTATATGCATCTGGAGTTCATTTACAGTGGTAAGAAGCCCAGGTGCACCCATTCTCATTCTCTTTGTCCCTCCCTGCTTGCAAATAATAATAAATAATTTTTTTAAAAAATCTTAGTTTATCCAGGTGTGTTGGCTCATGCCTATAATTTTGGGGAGGGTGAGGAAAGAGGATCACTTTGAATTTGAGAACAGCTTACACTACACAATGAGTTCAAGGCTAGCCTGGGCTACAGTGTGAGAGAGACCCTATCTCCAAAAAAAAGATATATGTGGCCATTCAGTATTTCTAAAATACTTATTATTATAGGATCTTGCTGTAGCTGAGGCTGACCTGGAATTTACTATGTAGTCTTAGGGTGGCCTCCAACTCATGGCAATCGTGCTACCTCTACCTCCTGAGTGCAGAGATTAAAGGTGTGCACCACCACACCTAGATAAAATACTATTAAGATGTTATGCTAGAAGAAAAGTATGATTCACTCCCCTGAGGGAATTAATATTCCCAAAATCTAAACTCTTACAGAAGTTTCATTGTGTGTTTATCTACAAATACTTTACAGCTGTCTTGTGCAGGCCGAGAAAACATTGTAGCTTCATTGCTTTAATTTTATATGCTGATGTCTTTGTTTTGTTATTTATTGAGTCATGGTTTCTCTCTAGCTCAGGCTGGCCTAGATTCTCCTACCTCAGCCTGCTGAGTGCTGGAACTAAAGGCATGTGCCACCATGCTTGGCATTGTTTTCATTTTAATAGTGAGTTCCTATTCCTCTCTAATAATGGAGAAGGAAAGTTTAGAAAATTTTGAAAGGTTCAGAGAAGATAATGTCATTTAGAAATAAACATTAGCTCACCCCTTTAATTCTAGCACTTGGGGAGGCAGAGGTAGGAGGATCGCTGTGAGTTCGAGGCCACATAGTAAATTCCAGGTCAGCCTGAACTAGAGTAAAACCCTACCTCAAAAAACCAAAAAAAGAAAAATATAAAATAAACATTATGACATTTTTGGTACACACACACACACACACACACACACACGAATTCCCAGTCAGCCTGAGCTAGAGAAAGACCCTACCTCGGAAAAAAAAAGTGGGATTGAATCATACTATATATTTTATCTTGTTTTTGCCTTTTCTAAACATATTCCTGTGTCATTAAATAATATTTAAAAGCATGCTGTTTAATAGTCATATGATAGTCCTATTTAAATTTGCAGTAACCTAAGTCATATTCTTTTATTTAATCTGTGTATTTTTTATTACAAAAATGCACTAGTGAGCATTATTGTTATGTCTTTATTTGATGTTCTGAATATTTTTTCCAGCAATTTTTGTTTTGTTTTTTGAGGTAGGGTGTCACTCTACTCCAAGTTGATCTGGAATTCACTATGTAGTCTCAGGGTGGCCTCAAACTCATGGTGATCCTCCTACCTCTGCCTCCCAAGTGCTGGGATTAAAGGCATGCACCTCCACGCCTGCTTCTCCAGTTTAAAGGAGTTAGTGAATGTGTTTACTGACTTGCATTTCAAAGGCTGTGCTAATTTATGCTACCCCTAGTAACAAACAGATAAGGAGATGCTTCCTTTGTAAAGTCTATAATAGTATATTTTCCTTTTTAAAAAAATATTTATTTAGTTATTTAAGAGCGAGAAAGCAGATAAAGAGAGAGAATTGAGCTGGGCCACCCTGAGACTACATAGTGAATTCCAGGTCAGCCTCAGCTAGAGTGAGACCCTACCTCAAAAAAAAAAAAAAAAAAAAAAAAAAAAAAACAGAGAGAGAGAGAGAGGAGCCTCTAGCCACTGCAGACAAACTGCAGACTTATGTGCCACCTTGTTCATCTGGGGTTATGTGGGAACTGGGCAATCAAACCTGGGTCCTTAGGCTTTGCAGGCAAGCACCTTAACCTCTGACCCATCTCTCCAGGTCCTATATTCTCCTTTTTAGATAAACCTCAAAAGTATCATCTCTCCTTACTTTTAAAACTGTAAGTTAATTTTCCTTGCTTTTAAGCTTTATATAAAGGAGATATACAATCTATATTTCTGCTTATTTAGTATGTTTTGAGTTATGTTATGTTATACTTATGTTAGTATGTTTCCCCTGGCTGACCTAGAACTTTTGGGCTCAAATGCTCCTCCATAGCTTCCCTAGTAGGCAAGACTATACACTTCATCCCTGCTTGGCTGCTGCAATATGTATTCTTACACTCTGTAATTCAATGTTATATTTGTGTATGTTGCTGTTGTTGATTTTTTTGTTGTCTTTTTAGGCAGGGTCTTCACTATCCCAGACTGGCCTCCAACTCTGTAGCTGAGGATGACCTTGAATTTCTGATCCTCCTGCTTCTATTTCCCTAGTGCTAGGATTAGTGGTGTGTACCACCACAACCAGTTTATGCAGTGCTGGGGATGAAACCCAAGACTTGAGCTACACCCCAGCCCCAGATGACAGGTAAAGCTTTAGGTCATAAGGGTTGCAAGGGAAATTAAGATGGTTTTATGATAAACCAAGTCTTGTCTGTGAGATTTCCCAGAAAATATCTGTGAAAGGAGTAATGAAAATCTCTATGTAAAAGGGATATCATCATTATGTAGACAATCTTCAGAACAAATATTGTGCTGGAATTCTTGACTCTCAACTGGCAAGAGACTTCAGCCACACTCCTGGATGAGTAGCTCCTTTCCCGTACCATGACCCTTTTTAAAAACATTTTATTTATCTATTTTATTTATTTGAGAAAGAGAGAGGGAGGGAGGGAGAGAGAGAGAGAATGAGATTGGGTGCACCAGGGCCTCCAGCCACTGCAAACGAACTCCAGACTGACTTACATGGCACCTGGAGAATCAAACCAGGTCCTTAGGCTTCGCAGGCATATGCCTTAACCGCGAAGCCATCTCTCCAGCCCCCCATGTCCCATTAAGTATCCCTTCTGTTGCAGTAAGGTTCCCATTGCTAGCAGAAAACACCTGACCAAGAGCAGCTTGTGGGGGGCGGGGAGGTTTATTTTGGCTTACAGACTCGAGGGGAAACTCCATGATGGCAGGGGAAAATGACATGAGCAAAGGATGGACATCACGTCTTAGGCTAACATCACAGGAACAGGAGAGTGTGCCAAACACTGGCAAAAGAAAGCTGCCTATAACACCCATAAGCCCACCCCCAATAATAATCTACCTGCAGAAGGCCTTAAGTCCCAAATGTAGGCTCTTGTTCTAGCCCAGGCTGACCTGGAATTCACTATGTAGTCTCAGGGTGTCCTCGAACTCACAGCAATCCTCCTCTCTCTGCCTCCCGAGGACTGGGATTAAAGGTGTGTGCCACCATGCCTGGGTTTCTTTTTTTATTTTTTTTTAATATTTTTATTTATTTATTTATTTGTAAGCAGAGAGAGAGAAGGGAAGAGAGAGTGAGCACATGGGCATGCCAGGGCCTCCTGCCACTCCAGATTAACTTGAGATATATGCACCACTTTGTGCATCTGGCTTTATGTGTGGTTCCTGGAGCCCAGGGCCATCAGCTTTGCAACTAAGTGCTTTTAACCACTGAGCCATCTCCCCAGCCTGGCTTCCCATTCTTGAAAACAAATACAATAACATTTTTTTAAAATATTTTTATTTATTTGTTTGAGAGTGACAGAGAGAGAGAGAAAGAAGGAGGGAGAGAGAGAGAGATAAAGAATGGGCATGCCAGGGCCTTCAGCCAGTGCAAACAAACTCCAGATGTGTGTGCCCCCTTATGCATCTGGCTTACTTGGGTCCTAGGGAATTGAGCCTCGAACCAGGGTCCTTAGGTTTCACAGGCAAGCGCTTAACCGCTAAGCCATCTCTCCAGTCCTTTTTTTTTTTTTTTTTGAGGTAGGGTTTCACTTTAAGTCCAGGCTGACCAGTGAGCCATCTTCCCAGACCCCCACCCCCTTTTTGTTTCAGGCCAGGTCTTATGCTAGTCCAGGCTGACTGCTGACTTTGAATTCAGTGATCGCCTACCTTAGCCTCCCAAGTATTAGGATTATAGACATGAGCCACCATACCTGGTTTAGATTAATTCTTTTATATATATATATTTTTTGTTTATTTTTATTTATTTATTTGAAAGTGACAGAGAAAGAGGCAGACAGACAGAGAGAGAGAATGGGCACGCCAGGGCCTCCAGCCACTGTAAACGAACTCCAGACGTGTGCGCCCCCTTGTGCATCTGGCTAAGGTGGGTCCTGGGGAATTGAGCCTCGAACCAGGGTCCTTAGGCTTCACAGGCAAGTGCTTAACCGCTAAGCCATCTCTCCAGCCCAGATTAATTCTTAAAAACTTGAAAAAGGAGCCAGGCGTGGTGGCACACACGTTTAATCCCAGCACTCGGGAGGCAGAGGTAGGAGGATCGCCATGAGTTCGAGGCCACCCTGAGACTACATAGTGAATTCCAGGTCAGCCTGAGCTAGAGTGAGACCCTACCTTGAAAAGTCAACCCCCCCCCCAAAAAAAAAAAAAACGTATAAAAGGGCTGGAGAGATAGCTTATTGGTTAAGGTGTTTGTCTGCGAAGCCAAAGGACCCAGGTTTGATTCCTCAGGACCCACGTAAGCCAGAGGTACATGTGTCTGGAGTTCATTTGCAGTGGCCAGAGGCTCTGGGGTGCCCATTCTCTCTTTATATCTCTCTCTTCTCTCTCTCTCTCTCTGCTTGCAAATTAAAAAAAAAAAAAAAAAGTCAGGCATGGTGGCCACACCTTTAATCCCAGCACTCGGGAGGCAGAGGTAAGAGGATTGCTCTGAGCTCAAGGGCACCCTGAGAGTGCATACTGAATTCCAGGTCGCCAGAGATAGAATAAGACCCTACCTGGAAAAACCAAAAAAAGAAAAAAAAAATTATTTTATTTTTTTTCTCAATCTTTATCAACATCTTCCATGATTATAAAAAAAATCCCATGGTAATACCCTCCCTCCCCCTTATTTTTAGTTTTTTTTTCTCAATATTTGTCAACATTTTCCATGATTATAAAAAAGATCCCATGGTAATACCCTCCCCCCACTTTCCCCTTTGAAACTCCATTCTCCATCATATCCCCTCCCCATCTCAATCAGTCTCTCTTTTATTTTGATGTCATGATCTTTTCCTCCTCTTATGATGGACTTGTGTAGGTAGTGTCAGGCACTGTGAGGTCATGGATATCCAGGCCATTTTATGTCTGGAGGGAGCACGTTGTAAGGAATCCTACCCTTCCTTTAGCTCGTACATTCTTTCCGCCACCTCTTCTGCATTAGACACTGAGCCTTGGAAGGTGTGATGGAGATGTTACTCAGTACTCTAGTCACTTCTTTCGAGCACTATGATACCTTCTGAGTCATCCCAAGGTCACTGCCATCTGAAAAGAGAAGATTCTCTACCCAAAGTAAGAGTAGCATTAATATAAGGGTATAAATATTAAGAGAAGTGCTTACTGGGCAGTTTGATAAGCATAGTATATACATTTTTCCAGGCATCAGCAGATGTTACACCCCTAGGGCTCATGACTACCCCTGTTTTAAGTATTCAGTATCAGGCATGTATTCCCCCCCATGGAGCGGGCCTCCAGTCCAATTGCAGGGCAGTTGGTTTCCACCATGACAGACGTGCCACTATTGCACCCGTTGGCTCATTTGACCTGGCTGGCCAATTATAGGACTTGCAGTGTCCACTGTTGAGTATCTTCACTGGTGGTATCTCTTTCTCCCATTGAACTAAATGTACAATGGCTTCTTCCAGCTTTCTCTCAGCTGGTCTACATGGAGGAGGTTATCAGCTCAGTTCTAGCAGGATTTCTCAGTGGCCTTTCAGCCCAAGTATGTGGAATCTTCAGCAATAGGGTCTTACCATCTATTCTTGGTGGGAAACCAAGGACGTCGGCAATGGCCTATAATGTTTGGGGGCATCAGGGACCTCCCTGGCCAACAACTCACTGGAAGGTATCCCATCCCTGGCACTGAAAATTTTTTAAAAATGATCTATGGCTCCTGAGTGTTCCATTGTCCAGAACTGGAGGATTCCATGAGATTTATTTGCATCCTCTTATATTTTGATTAGCCCTCCTCCACCTTTCCTTTACTCAATCCCTTCCCCTGACCTAACTTTAGGCCTTTTCACCCCCATTAATCTATTCTTCTACTTACATATATACAATACCAACCTATTAAGTACCCTCCTCCCTTCCATTCTCATCCCTTTATATCTCCTATTTAACTTATTGGCCTCTGCTACTGAGTTTTTTCCTTCTCACACAGAAGTCCAATCATCTGTAGCTAGGATCCACATATGAGGGAGAACATGTGGCACTTGGCTTTCTTGGCCTGGGTTACCTCACTTAGTATAATCCTTTCCAGATCCATCCATTTTCCTGTAAATTTCATAACTTCATTTTTCTTTACCACTGAGTAGAACTCCATTGTATAAATGTGCCACATCTTCATTATCTACTCATCAGTTGAGGGACATCAAGGCTGGTTCCATTTCCCAGCTATTATGAATTGAGCGGCAATAAACATGGTTGAGCATATACTCCTAAGGAAATAGGATGAGTCCTTAGGGTATATGCCTAGGAGTGCTATAGCTGGGTCATATGGTAGATCAATTTCTAGCTGTCTTAGGAACCTCCACACTGATTTCCACAATGGCTGGACCAGATTGCATTCCCACCAACAGTGTAGAAGGGTTCCTCTTTTTCCACATCCCCACCAGCATTTATGATCATTTGTTTTCATCATGGTGGCCAATCTGACAGGAGTGAAATGGAATCTCAATGTAGTTTTATTCTGCATTTCCCTGATGACTAGGGATGTAGAACATTTTTTTAGATGCTTATATGCCATCCTTATTTCTTCTTTTGAGAACTCTCTATTTAGCTCCATAGCCCATTTTTTAATTGGCTTGTTTGATTTATTATTATTTAATTTTTGAGTTCTTTGTATATCCTAGATATTAATCCTCTATCAGATGTATAGCTGGCAAAGATTTTCTCCCATTAATGTAGGCTGAATCTTTACTTTATTCAGTGTCCTTTGCAGTACAAAATTTTTGTAATTTCATGAGGTCCCAGTGGTTAATCTGTGGTTTTATTGCCTGAGCAATTGGGGTTATATTCAGAAAGTCTTTGCCAAGACCAATATGTTGAAGGGTTTCCCCTACTTTTTCCTCTAGCAGTTTCAGAGTTTCAGGTCTGATATTAAGGTCTTTAGTCCATTTCGACTTAATTCTTGTGCATGGAGAGAGAGAAGAATCTATTTTCATCCTTCTACGGATACATATCCAGTTTTCCCAGCACCATTTGCTGAAGAGGCTGTCTTTTCCCCAATGAGTATTTTTGGCATTTTTATCAAATATCAGGTGGCTATAGCTACCTGGACTTATATCTGGGTCCTCTATTCTGTTCCATTGATCTACATATATGCTTTTGTGTCAGTACCATGCTGTTTTTGTTACTATGGCTCTGTAGTATAGGTTAAAATCAGGTATGGTGATACCACCCGCCTTATTTTTGTTGCTCAGTATTATTTTAGATATTCGAGGTCTTTTGTGATTCCAAATGAATTTTTGGATTGTTTTTTCTATTTCCATGAAGAATGCCTTTGGAATTTTGATGGGGATTGCATTAAATGTGTAGATTGCTTTTGGTAAGATTGCCATTTTCACAGTATTGATTCTTCCAATCCAGGAACAAGGGATGTTTTTCCATTTCCTAGTGTCTTCTGCAATTTCTCGCTTGAGTGTTTTATAGCTTTCATTGTAGACATTCTTTACTTCCTTGGTTAGGTTTATTCCAAGGTACTTTATTTTCTTTGATGCAATTGTGAATGGGAGTGATTCTCTGATTTCATCCTCCCTGTGTTTGTAGTTAGCATATAGGAATGCTACTGATTTCTGTGTATTTATTTTGTATCCTGCTACATGGCTGTAGATGTTTATCAGCTCTAACAGTTTGCTGGTAGAGTCTTTTGATCCTTTATATATAGAATCATGTCATCTGCAAATAATAACTTGATTTCTTCCTTTCCAATTTGTATCCCTTTTGTGTGCGTCTCTTGCCTTATTGCTATGGCTAAGACTTCCAGTACTATATTAAATAAAAGTGGGGACAGTGGACTCCCTTGTCTTGCTCATGATTTTAGTGGAAAAGCTTCCAGTTTTTCCCCATTTAGTAATATGTTGGCTGTAGGCTTGTCATAAATAGCCTTTATTATATTGACATATATTCCTTCTATTCCCAGTCTCTGTAGGACTTTTATCATGAAGGGATGTTGGATTTTGTCAAACACTTTTTCTGCATCTAATGAGATGATCATATGATTTTTGTCCTTCAGTCCATTTATATAATGTATTACATTTATTGATTTGCATATGTTGAACCATCCCTGCATCTCTGGGATAAAGCCTACGTGGTCAGGGTGAATGATCTTTCTGATATATTCTTGTATTCTGTTTGCCAATATTTTGTTGAGAATATTTACATCTATGTTCATGAGGGAGATTGGTCTGTAATTTTCTTTTTTTGTTCTATCTTTGCCTGGTTTTGGTATCAGGGTGATGCTGGCTTCATAGAAGGAATTTGGTAGGATTCTTTCCTTTTCTATTTTATGGAAAAGCTTTAAGAAGCAATGGTGTTAGTTCTTCCCTGAATGTCTGGTAAAATTCAGCAGTGAATCCATCTGGGCCAGGACTTTTTTTATTTGTGAGATTTTTGATAACTGCTTCAATCTCCATGCTTGTTATAGGTCTATTTAAGGGATTAATCTCGATTTAATTTAGGTAGGTCATATAAATCAAGGAAATCATCCATTTCTTTCAGATTTTCATACTTTGTGGAGTATATGCTTTTATAGTATTTCCCTACAATTTTTTAAATTTCTCTGGCATCTGTTGTGATGTTACCTTTTTCATCTCTAATTTTATTAATTTGTGTCTCTTCTCTCTGTCTTTTGGTCAGATTTGCTAAGGGTTTATCAATCTTGTTTATCCTTTCAAAGAACCAACTCTTTGTTTTATTGATTCTTTGGATTGTTGGGTTTTTTTTGTTTGTTTGTTTCTATTTCATTAATTTCTGCCCTTGTCTTTATTATCTCTTCCTGTCTACTGATTTTGGTTTGCCTTGTTCTTCTTTTTCCAAGGCTTTAAGGTGAAGCATTAGGTCGTTTACTTGCGACCTTTCTAATTTCTTAATATAGGCACTTAAAGCTATAAATTTACCTCTTAGGACTGCCTTCATTGTGTCCCAGAGATTTTGGTATGTTGTGTTCTTATTATCGTTTGACTCTATAAATTTTTTGATTTCCTTCTTGATTTCTTCATTGACCCATTCATCATTTAGTAGTGTGTTGTTTAATTTCCATGATTTTGTGTATGCTCTATAGCCTTTCTTGCTATCGATTTGTAGTTTGATCCCATTGTGGTCAGATAGAATGCAAGGAATTATTTCAATTTTCCTGTATTTGTTAAGATTTGCTTTGTGACCTAATATGTGGTCTATTTTAGAGAATGTTCCATGTGCTGCTGAAAAGAATGTATATTCTGCAGCATTTGGATGAAATGTCCTGTAGATATCTGTTAGGTCCATTCCTTCTATGACCTCATTTAGTCCACATGCCTCTCTGTTTATTTTTTTCCCAGGATGACCTGTCAATTGATGAGAGTGGGGTGTTGAAGTCACCCACTACCACTGTGTTTGGTGTTATCTGTGACCTTAGTTCTAATGGAGTTTGTTTGATGAATTTGGGGCGTTAGGTGCATATATGTTTAGGATTGTAATGTCCTCCTGTTGGAGGGTGCCTTTAATCAATATAAAGTGACCTTCCTTATCTTTCTTAACTAATGTTGGACTGAAGTCTACCTTGTCAGATATTAAGATAGCAACCCCTGCTTGTTTTCTAGGTTCATTTGCTTGAAACACTGTTTTCCAACCTTTCATCCTAAGATAGTGTCCATCCTTTGTAGAAAGGTGGGTTTCTTGGAGGCAACAAATTGAAGGATCCTGCTTTTTAACCTAGTCTGCAAACCTATGCCTTTTGGTTCATGCATTGAGGCCATTGATATTAAGAGATATTATTGAAAGGTGTGTATTTATGTTTGCCTTTTTTTTTTTTTTTTTTTTTTGTAGTTCCGGTTCTACCTTTGCTCTCTTGTGTTAATTAGTATTTGAGTATTGTTTGTTTTTTCCCAGTTCCTTATATGTGTGCTTTTCTTTTTCTTCAGCATGGAGGATTCTTTCAAGTATTTTCTGTAGAGCTGGTTTTGTCTTCAAATACTCCTGTAGCCTGCTTTTGTCGTGGAACGTCATTATTTCTCCGTCTATTTGAATGGATAGCTTTGCCGGATAAAGTAACCTTGGTTGACAGTTGTTATCTTTCAGAACTTGGAATACATCACTCCAAGCCCTTCTGGCTTTTAAAGTTTGTGTTGAGTAATCTGCTGTGATCCTCATGGGCTTGCCTTTGTAGGTAACTTGATTTTTCTCTCTAACTGCTTTCAATATTTTTTCTTTGGTTTGTGTGTTTGGTAGTTTGATTATAATATGGCGAGGAGAGGTTCTTTCCAGGTTTTGTCTGGCTGAGGTTCTAAAGGTTTCCTGTATCTGCATTGGCACCTCTTTTCCAATTTGGGGGAAGTTTTCTTGTGTGATTTAGTTGAAGACGCCTACTATGCCTTTGGAGTGAAATTCTTCTCCTTCTACTATGCCCTGAATTCTTATGTTTGATCTTTTCATAGTGTCCCGAATATCTTGAAATTCCCACTCATACTTTTCTATTAGTTTGTCTTACTCTTTGTTGGACTGTATTAGATATGCCACCTGGTCTTCTAGCTTAGATATTCTGTCCTCTCCTTCATCCATTCTACTGGTGAGATTTTCTACAGAGTTTTTTAGTTCATTAACTGTGTTCTTCATTGCTACTAATTCTGACTGGTTTTTCTTTATTATTTCTATTTCCTTATTTATGTCTTGTATTGACTTCTTTATTTCATTAAATTGGTGTCCTGTGTTTTCTTTGTTTCCTTTGAATTCCTCTTTCATTCCTTTGATTTCTTCTTTGACTTCTTTAAACATATTTATAATCATTCTTTTGAAATCTTTCTCATGCATTTCCTCTAACTCGTCACTGGAGGTCATTTCTGATGCATTAATACTTTTGGTGGATTTATATTGTCTTGATTTTTGGTGTTTCTTGTGTTATAATGTATATATTTTTGCATCCTGGATTATTTAATGATTGGATTTTCTAGTTAGCTGGGTATTACTAGATGTATCAATCAATCTAATGTTATATAACTTAAGGGTAGGATCTTAAGGTGTTAGGTGTGGCTCTCAAGAGTCTCAGTATCTACAAAAGTGACCCTAGGTGTTGGGTTTGCCTGCTATGAGAGTATTCAAGTAGGCTGAGTGGAACCAAATACAGATAGATTCTGAAATTTAATTAAACAATGTATACTTTCAATGAAAAACAGCTCAGAGTATTTATCCAAGAGTAGGTATTATTACAACCAGATCCTCTAACTGCCCCTTAGGGTGTGTGGTTCCCCACCCACAGCCTTAATCCTGACAACAAGGAGGTTAAGAGTTCTGATCTGTTGAGGGTTCCAAGTCAGTTTATGACCAGGTGAGACCCTTCCCTGGTGTAATCCCAGTTACCTCTGCTCCTGCTTGGGTCCCGCTGTTGGTTCAAGTTGGCATGGCCGGGTCCCTGGACCACTGCTCTGTTCGCTGGAGCTGGGCACTGGCGGTGGGGGAGGGGAGGCTGCTGATGCTGCTCTAGTTCTCTCGCTGTTCCACGTGTTCTTCTACCTTGTGATCTGCTCCTCCATTGTTCACTGCCGTTCTCCCTTCACGTTTCTTGAGTTTGTGGAGAGCTCCAGTGTGAGTGGAAAATCCCCTCACCTGGCTTTTCCTGTGGCTCAAGCCGAGCCTGGTGGCTTTCTGGCCCCGCTGCGGACCACAGACCTGCCGTAGCTGCTTCTGCTGGCCTGTGTGGGCACTGGATGCTCTGGATCTCTCCTACTTTTTTCAATTTGCTACACACCTCACTTTTTAGTAAAAGTGTGTATTTTGCTGCGTTTTTTGGGGGGGCTTTTTCCCCCATAGGCTGCTTTGGCGTGGTACCTACACTGCCATCTTAACTGGAAGTCTACCAGATTGGGCTTTTTTGAAATGGAAATTTAGTTGTAATTAGAGCCACCTGCAGTTCTAACAGTAATGAATTTTCTGTTGTTTTCACTAAATAATATTAGTAAACCATAGGTCAAAATATAATGTTTGCAGAGAGATGGCTTAGCAGTTGAGGCACATGCCTGCGAAGCCTAAAGACCCTGGTTCAATTCTCCAGGTCCCACATATGCCAGATGCACATGTTGGAGCATATGTCTGGAGTTTGTTTGCAGTGGCTTGAGGCCCTGGTGCGCCCATTCTCACTCTCTCTCTCCCTTTCTCTGTTTCTAATAAATAAATAAATAAATAAAACCTTAAGATATATATATATATAAAGTATGTAATATGTATTATGCATATATGTGTGTGTATGTGTGTGTGTGTGTGTATATATATATATATATATATATATGTTTGCAAGCCGGGCATGGTGGTGCATGCCTTTAATCCCAGCACAAGGGAGGCAGAAGTAGGAGGATCACCATGACTTCGAGGCCATCTTGAAATTGCATAGTGAATTCCAGGACAGCCTGGGCTAGAGTGAGATCCTACCTCGAAAAATTAAAATAATAATATTTGTAACTTGATAGCTGTGTCAAATGTAATAAAATGATACTTCTGATTGACATAAATCTATAATGAAGTCTAAGTTTCTTATAGAACTTACATATACTTGTAAAAGTATTTTATGTTGGAGGTGGAAAAATGGTGGTTAAGGTGTTTGCCTGCAAAGCCACCTTGTTCGATTCTCCAGGACCCATGTAAGCCAGATGCACAAGGAGGCTCATGCATCTGGAGTTCATTTACAGTGGCTGGAGGCCCTGGTGTGCCCATTCTCTCTCTCTCTCTGCTTCTTTATTGCTCTCAAATAAATAAATAAAATATGAAAAAAATATTTTATGTCACAAATTAATTTTTTTTTTTTTTTTTTTTTTTGTGGATTTTCAAGGTAGTATCTCACTCTAGCTCAGGCTGACCTGGAATTCACTATGTATTTTCAGGACAGCCTGGAACTCACAGTGATCCTCCTACCTCTGCCTCCCAAGGGCTGGGATTAAAGGCATGCGCCACCACGCCCGGCCAACTAGTTTATTTATTTCCTTGAGAGAGAGAGAGAGAGAGAGACAGATAAAGGCGCACCTGGGTTTCTAGCTGCTACAAACAAGTTCCAGATGCATGCGCCACCTTATGGTTTATGTGGGTACTGGGGAATCGAACCTGGATCTTTAGACTTTGCAGGCAAGCCCCTAACTACTGCTAAGCCATCTATTCTCTCCAGCCCTTTAAAAAAAAAAAAAAAAAAAAAAAAAACTTTTATTTTATTTTACTTGTTTTGGGCGGGGGAAGAGGCAGAGAGAGAGAGAGGGAATGGGCACACCAGGGGGCCTTCAGCCACTGCAAAGGAACTCCAGACACATGCACTACTTTGTGCATCTGGCTTACCTGGGACCATTGGTTTTTGCAAGCAAGTGCCTTAACCACCAAACCATATCTCCAGCACCCCCTCATTTATTTATTTATTATTTTTTTATTTATTTTCAATGTAGGGTCTCACTTTAGCTCAGGCTGACCTGGAATTCACTATGTAGTCTCAGGATGGCCTTGAACTCAACGGTGGTCCTCCTACCTCTGCCTCCCAAGTGCTGGGATTAAAGGCGTGCGCCACCACGCCTGGCTTTATTTATTTATTTATACTTTCCTTTTTTAAAATATGTATTTTATTTATTTATTTGAGAGACAGAAAAAGGCAGGTAGAGAGAGAGAGAGAGAGAGAATGGGCACACCAGGGCCTCTAGCCACTGCGAATGAACTCCAGATGCATGCGTCCACTTGGACATCTGGCTTATGTGGGTCTGGGGGAGTTGAGCCTGGGTCCTTTGGCTTTGCAGGCAAGTGCCTTCACCAGTAAGCCATCTCTCCAGTCCCCTATCCTTTTTCTTTTCTTTTCTTTTCTTCTTCTTCTTCTTCTTTTTTTTAGTTAATTTGCAAGTAGAGGGAGAGAGAGAGAGGTCAAGAATGAGTGGGTACACTAGGGTCTCTTGCCCGTGCAGTGTAACTCTAGAAGCATGCACCATTTTGTGCATCTGGTTTTACATGGGTGCTAGGGAAATGAACCCAAGCTGTCAGGCTCTCAAAGAAGCACCTTTAACCACTGAGCCATTTCTCCAGATCCTAAAAGTCTATTTGTTTGTATGTTACAGATCGGCTTTTCAGCAGCAGACGCAGTAACAGGACTGAAATTGGTAGAAGAAGGAGTACCTAAAGAACATTTAGCCTTATTGGCAGTTCCAATGGTTCCTTTGCAGATAGTATTACCTCTGGTTATCAGCAAATATACTGCAGGTCCCCAGCCACTAAACGTATTTTACAAAGCCATGCCCTACAGGTAAAGTCCAAATGTTACTAAATAATCCAGGTTCTAATGAAGAGCAGCCATCACTATCATATCATGTGGAATGTTTGGAGAGGTGGTCTGGCTTGAAAGCATCTTTAATATCAATTGTCAGTGTCATTTAGGTGGACTCTCACCTTTTTTTGTTTTGTTTTGCTTTTTGTTTTTTCGAGGTAGGGTCTCGCTCTAGCCCGGGCTGACCTGGAATTCACTATGTAGTCTCAGGGTGGTCTTGAACTCCCAGCAATCCTCCTATCTCTGCCTCTCCAGTGCTGGGATTAAAGGCATGCGTAACCATGCCCAGCTTCTCTTACCTATTTTTAACATTCTAGCAGGTTTTAAATACATGCACACAGGTTTTGGGTTTTCTTATTCTTTAACCTAAAATGGAAATTAACTCAATGTATTTTTTTTTATAGATTATTGCTTGGATTAGAATATGCTTTGCTAGTTTGGTGGACTCCTAAAGTAGAGCATCAAGGGGGGTTCCCTGTATATTACTATGTTATAGTGCTGCTGAGTTATGCATTGCACCAGGTAAGCTAGCTTTTTGAAAGTAAACTGTTGTGTGTAAAATCAAGAAAAAAATTATATCTACTGCATTGATAATAACATTTAAGGTTTACGCATGAATCTGACAATGAGAAAATCATTGGATGAACTTTAAGTCAAAATTTTTAGTTTAATAAATTCTCTTCATGGAAAGGGAGTTTCTTATATTGAGACAGGGTCTCCCTGTATATCCCAGGATGTCCTTAAACTTCCTGTGTAACCCACACTGGCCTCAAACTTGAACTTTCAGTGATTCTTCTGTCTCATCTCAGTCTCTCAATTCTGGGATTACAGGTGTGAACCACCATGCCAATTGATTTCTTTCTCTTTCTTTCTTTCTTTCTTTCTTTCTTTCTTTCTTTCTTTCTTTCTTCTTCTTCTTTTTTTTTTTTTTTTTTTTTTTGTTTGTTTGTTTTGTTTTGTTTTCAAGGTAGGGTCTCTATCTAGTCCAGGCTGACCTTGAATTCACTATGTAGTCTCAGGCTGGCCTTGAACTCACAGCCATTCTCCTACCTCTGCCTCCCTAGTGCTGAGATTAAAGGCGTGCGCCACCATTCTCAGCTTCACCATGCCATTTTCTGCCTCTTCTTCCTAAAAGTACTGAGATAGCTACTAGATTAAAAGTTCCACGCTTTGGCTTAGACTCTGTATTAGATTTAAACTTACTTTTTAAAATTTTGTCATCTATGTGCTAACATCTTTTCTTCCTTTGTTACATTTGTTTATAATCCCTGAAGCGTGATACCACTTTGATTTAGCCTCACCTAAGCTGCTGTTTCATAGTGACAACTTGTGTACTGGATATGTAAGTTAAATAAATGGCAGAGGCTCAATAGTAACATTTGGCATTCAATTACAGTTATGACTAATGTGTATTGCAGTCACTTTGAATTTTTTTAATTTATTTATTTGAGATAAAGAGGCGGGGGGGGGGGGACATGTCAGGGCCTCCAGCCACTGCAATCGAATTTCAGATGCTTGCGCCACCTTGTGGGCATGTGCAACCTTGCAATTGCCTCACCTTTGTGCGTATGGCTAATGTGGGATCTGGAGAGTAGAACATAGGTACTTAGGCTTTGCAGGCAAGCGCCTTAACCACTAAGCCATCTCTCCGGCCCCTGGTTCTTAATTTTTGTCTTCTAAGGTTTTTCTCTGTATTTTGTAACATAAATTTTGAAATGTTATTTTTCTTCTGTGTATATCTAACTTAGGGAATAGCTTTATAAACATAATCATAGAATCTGGGAGCCAGAGATTTAGCTCAGTGGTAGAGCTCATGGTATCCTACTTAAGGCCCTGTGTTCAATTTCCAACCCCTTCCCTCAAAAGAAAGAAAGGAAAGTGGAAAAGAAAGAAAGTCTAATCCCATCACTAAGATGTCTTACATTTTGTTTTATAGGTTACATTGTATAGCATGTACGTTTCTATAATGGCTTTCAATGCAAAAGTCAGTGACCCACTTATTGGAGGAACATACATGACCCTTTTAAATACTGTCTCTAATCTGGGAGGAAACTGGCCTTCTACAGTAGCTCTTTGGCTGGTGGATCCCCTTACAGTGAAAGAGTGTGTAGGCGCATCAAACCAGAGTTGTCGGACAGCTGATGGTATTGAGGTATGTTTTAATTTTAGATAACATTAAGCTATTTTTAGGATACTAATTTCTTGTTTACCTTTAGATCTACTTATTCTTTCTTAAAATTATATCTGCTGGTAGTTTCTCATATATATTTTGTGGGAGGGGTTGCTTTTTTGAGGTAGGATTTCACATTAGCTGGCCTCAAACTTACCATGATCCTCCTACCTCAGCCTCCCAAGTCCTGAGATTAAAGGTATATGCCACCTTGCCCTGCTATTTTTTTAATTAATTAATTTATTTGTGTATGTGAGTGTATGGGTATACCAGAGTCTCTTGCCACTGCAAATGAATGCCAGATATATGCTCCATTTTTGCATCTGGCTTTTACATGTCTGCTCAGGAGTTGAACATAGGCTAGCACACTTTGCAAGGAAGCATCTTTAACTGCTATGCCATAATCTGCATATTTTAACCCCATCACAATTAGTATGTTGAAGTCAGACTAGCTTATGTAAAAATGCTTTTCAGGGCTGGAGAGATTGCTTAGTGGTTAAGGTGCTTGACTGCAAAGCATAACGACATGGATTTAATTCCTCAGTACCCATGTAAAGCCAGATGCACAAAGAAGCCCATGCGTCTGCAGTTCATTTGCAGCAGCTGGAGGCCCTGGTGTGCTCATTCCTTCTCTGTCTTTCTCTCTTCTATGTCTCTCTGCTTATAAATAAATAAAATATAAATAAAAAATGCTTTTCAGCAAAGAAGGGGCAATTGCTCCTTCACCTTGAGGATCACTGACCTATTAAAAGGAATAACTAGTTTTACAATGTTAGGAAAAGGAAAATTTCACTAACCATTCATTCACATAACAGTTGCAGCTAAAGCTGCATGGTGAGTGGTTTGTTGGTAAATTACTTCAAAATAACATTAGGCTACATCTACAATAAGTTCGTTGGGGATTTCTTTACATTTCCAAATGATTATGATTTATAGCAAGTGTTCAAAATCATTTTTAATTCTGTTGATAGCATTGAAAAGATTGAGCTGTATTTATATATTCAGTCATGGTGGCATATACCTGAAATCCCAGCACTTGTGAAACTGAGATAGAATTGTGAATTTGAGGCCAGCATATGCTATAAAAGAAGTTCAAGGTCATTCTTAGATACATAGTGAGTTTATGGCCAACCTGGGGCTACAGAGCAGGTTCTAGGTCAGCCTGTGCTAGAGTGAGACCTTACCTCAAACAAGCAAAATAAGTAAAACAAAGCAATGAAATTGTTGAATAGTCATTATTATTTTACTTTTGCAGCTTTGCAAAAAACTAGGTGGATCGTGTATTACAGCACTGGACGGTTATTATGTGGAATCCATTATCTGTGTTGTCATTGGATTTGGTTGGTGGTTCTTTCTTGGTCCAAAATTTAAAAAGTTACAGGACGAAGGACCATCTTCATGGAAATGTAAAAGGAGCAACTAATACATATATTATTGGACATTTTAGGAGGTAACTAATTTAGTTTTATTGAGAGTTATGATAATCAGTGTGTAATAACATATTATTTTAAATGCCAAATGATTGAAAAATGGAGACTTCTCTATATTTTTGATCATATGTTTTCCTTGCCTTGTTAATGTATTTAAAGTTTACTTAAGGTCAGGAAACAACTTTCTTGGCCTTGTCATTTGATTTTTCTTTTAATTTACTGACCAAACCATATTTTAGGCTGCAATGCAATAATCACAGGAGATAAACAATGCAGTCAAGTATTTAAAATTTTGGTACAGTGTATTAAATGGAACAAAGCTTATTATTCAGGTACTAATTATTACTAGTTTAATCTTTATGGCAGTTAAAATCTCATTTTTAATTATAAATTTGTTAAATTTTATGTAGAATTTGTCAAATAGAAAATGTAGTCTATTAAAACATTTAGTTGTTTTTTTTTTTACTATACTCACATTGTACAAATGAATCTGTTAAAAATACTATTTAAAATGTATTTCTTGCTTTTGTAAGCATTAAAGATTTATAAAAAGTATTCAAACTATTTTTTATAAAAGAAATCTTTTTAATTTATTAATTTCTTCATCCTTACTTCCTTTTTGGGAAAGACACTTTAATTCTGTTGACTTTTACCCTAAGGGTTACATATGATTTTTGTCACAAGTGTTTCATGGTGCAAACACAGACAGCTAACAAAGGGATCAAATTTTGTATTGAATATATGTTCATGGAAAAGCTTTAAAAATAAAGATGAACTCTTACATTTCTAGTAGTTTTTTTTTTTTTCTTTGTTTTTTTCAAGGCAGAGTCTTGCTCTAGCCCAAGCTGACCTAGAATTCACTATGTAGTCTTAGGCTGGTCTCAAACTCATAGCAATCCTCCTACATCTACCTCCCAAGTAGTGGGATTAAAGGCATGCGCTACCACACCCAGCCAGTTTCTTTCTTTCTTTTCTTTTCTTTTCTTTCTTTCTTTTTTTTTTTTTTTCAAGGTAGGGTTTCACTCTAGCCCAGTCTGTCCTGGAATTCAGTTTCTTTATTAAACATTTTGCTAGTGAAAAGAACTCATAAGTATGCCAAATCAGGTACTATATTTCCATTTCTCAAAACATACACTTCTGTTTGTAAACTATAGTTTTCAGTGGAGACTTGCTAGTCAGGTGCAAACTTTTTTTTTTTTTCAAGTTTTTGAGTATATTACCAATTTTCTACATATGTGCACCCAGTGATAAGGTTCTTTGCATATTTAATGTTAGATAGCACTATTCTTTTTAATTTTTTAAAAAATATTTTATTTTTATTTATTTGAGAGGGGGGGGGGAGGAGAAAGGGAGAGAATGGGCATGCCAGGGTCTCCAGCCATTGAAAACAAACTCCAGATGTATGTGCCACCTGTGCCTCTGGCTTACATGGGTCCTGGAGAATTGAACCTTGCTCTTTTGGCTTTTCAGACAAATGTCTTAACCAGTAAGCCATCTCTCCAGCCCTACATAGGACTTTTTATAAGTATCATAAATCCTTCAGAAGTTAGGGAGAGATTACATTTGAGTTTTAATAATTTAATATTTTTGTGAATATATATACTAACTCATGATTTTGTTAACTTTGTAACTTAGGTATAATTATAGAGTGAGGTTTTTGTAAGTAGTGAAGGATAATTTGGGTGGGAGAAAATTTCACACAGCATCTAAGGAAAGAGGCAGTAGCCTCTAAAACTCATGCATTGCTATTGGAAAGCCTGTGTTGGGTGTCAAAGTCAGATCCTAAAAGAATCACCTGGAAAATGACTCATCCTCCAGGTGAGGAGTCCTAAGTTGTCACCATGCTTTGTCACATGGTTGTCTGTTGTCATGTGTCATAATTAAAATGCCTATTTGAATAAACGAAGTATCCACTGGACTCTTGCAAGTGAAATGTATTTTGATTTTTAATTTTAGATTAAAAAGGTTAGCTTTGGGCTGGAAAAATAGCTTAACAGTTAAGACATTTGCCTGTGAAGCTAAAGAACCCAGGTTTGATTCCCCAGTACCCACATAAGCTAGATGCACAAGATAGTGCATGCATCGGGAGTTCATTTGCAATGGCTAGAGGCCCTGGTGTGCTCGCTCGCTCTCTTTCTCTGTCTCAAATAATAAAAAATAATAATAAAAAGGTTAGATTGTCATGATGACCTTTTATTTCTTCACATTCATATTACATGCTTTCAAATACTTTTAAATCTACACACTTTTTTATTTGAAAGCGACAGACAGAGAAAGAAAGAGGCAAATAGAGAGAGAGAGAGAGAATGGGCGCGCCAGGGCCTCCAGCCACTGCAAACAAACTCCAGATGCGTGCGCCTCCTTGTGCATCTGGCTAACATGGGTCCTGGGGAATTGAGCCTCGAACCGGGGTCCTTAGGCTTCACAGGCAAGCGCTTAACCACTAAGCCATTTCTCCAGCCCAGAAGAGAAAGGGACAGATGCAGGGAATGGGCACACCAGGTGCTCTAGCCCACACAAGCGCCCCCTTGTGCATTGGGCTTGCGTGCATCCTGGGGTTTCGAACCCGGGTCCTTTGGCTTCAGAGTCAAAGGCTGTAACCACTAAGCCATTTCCCAGTTCCCTCTACACACTTTTGATGAAGCTTAAATATGTATCCATTAATTGTGTTTGTTCTAGAAATAAAGAAAACTTATTTTCAATTATATTCTTTGGTAATTTGGATAATGCATGCTAAAAATAACTTATTAATAGTTATATGCAACTATGTTGCATACATTAATCACTAATGATATTTAACATGATCTGCCTAGGGGCTAGAAAGATGGCTCATCTGTTAAAGACACTTGCTTGCAAAGTCTGATAGCCTGGGTTCCATTCCCCAGTACCATGTAAAGCCAGATGACAAAGCAGCACATGTGTCTGGAGTTTATTTGCAGTGGCAGATACATCCATTCTCTCTTTTGCTGTACCTACTAACCTGTTTTTCTGTATCTCTCTATCTCTCTCAAATAAATAAAAAAAATATAAAATGATTTGCCTGAATGTATCATTGTAAATCAGTAGTACTTGAAAACACTGACTGGTTTTTATGTGTGGCTTTTTTCTTTAATTGTTCAATTCTAATAAAATCTACTTAAAAATAAATCAGTAAGTAAAATTCACTTTCAAATTAACTTCTCCAGTTAACACATATATGTGCTGGTTAATCTTTATGTCAGTGTCTTCATATGCACATATGCAGATGTATACATCTGAATTTGAGTTGGAAAAGTTCTTATAAGATTAAGTAACACTAAAACCAAAAATTCCCTCTCTAGAAATGTTTTCATTTTGCCCGATCAATCATAAGAAGATTGTTTAACATCTACGCCAATTTTTCTAGTTTTTTTTTCAAATTTTTATTAACAACTTCCATGATTATAAAAATATCCCATGGTAATACCCTCCCTCCCCCCACTTTCCCCTTTGAAACTCCATTCTCCATCATATCCCCTCCACATCTCAATCAGTCTCTCTTTTGTTTTGATGTCATCATCTTTTCCTCCTATTATGATGGTCTTGTGTAGGTAGTATCAGGCACTATGAGGTCATGGATATCCAGGCTATTTTGTGTCTGGAGGAGCACATTGTAAGGAGTCCTACCTTTCCTTTGGCTCTTACATTCTTTCCTCCACCTCTTCCATAATAGACCTTAAGCCTTGGAAGGTGTGATAGACATATTGCAGTACTAAGCACTCCGGTCACTTCTTTCCAGCACCGTAATGCCTTCTGAGTCATCCCAAGGTCACTGCCATCTGAAAAGAGAAGATTCACTACCAAAAGTGAGAGTAGCCTTAATATAAGGGTATGCACATTAAGAGAAGTGCTTACTGGGCTGCTTGATAAGCATAGTACATACATTTAACCAGACAGCAGCAGACGTTACACCCCTACGGCTCATAATTACCCCTGTTTTAAGTTTTCAGTATTAGGGATGTATTGCCTCCCATGGAGCAGGCCTTCAGTCTTAGAGGGCAGTTGTTTTCTCCCATGACAGACGTGCCACTATTGCACCTGTTGGCTCATTTGGCCTAGCTGGCCAAATATAAGGCTTGCAGTGTCCACTGTTGAGTATCTTCACTGGTGGTATCTCTTTCTCCCATTGAACTGCATGCAGAATGTCTTCTTCCAGCTTTCTGTCAGCTGGTCTACATGGAGAAGGTTATCAGCTCAATTCCAGAAGGACTTCTCAGTGGCCTTGCAACCCAAGTATGTGGAGTCTTCAGCAATAGGGTCTTACCTTCTATTCCTGGTGGGAAACCAAGGGCCTCGACAATGGCCTATAGTATTTTGGGGGCATCAGGGACCTCCCTGGCCAACAACTCACTGGAAGGTATCCCATCCCTGGCACTGAAAATTTTCTAGCAACAATCTATGGCTCCTGAGTGTTCCATTGTCCAAAAAAGTAGGTTTCCATATGACTTATTTATATCCTCTTAGATTTTGATTTAGCCCTCCCTCCATCTTTCCTTTACTCAATCTCTTCCCCTGAACTCACTTTGGGCCTTTTCACCCCCATTAATCTATTCTTCTACTTACATATATACAATACCATCCTATTAAGTACCCCCCTCCCTACCTTTCTCTTCCCTTTATAGCTCTTTTCTAGTTTACTGGCCTTTGCTACTGAGTGTAGGTTTTATTTATTTATTTATATTTTTTATTGACAATTTCCACAATATTTATTTTTGAAACAGTCTCGTAGCCCAATCTGGTCTCTAGCTCAAAACAATTCTTCTGCCTCAGCCTCCCAAGTGCTGGAATTAGAGGAATGAGCCACCACTCCCCACCAGAAATATTTTATATTAAACTTTTGAAATATAAACCTACAGTCTAAATCTGTTGTTGGGTTTTCTACCTTTGTTGGAAAAGTGTTTAGTCTGCACAAATATCAGTGCATTCTTTAAAATCTCGGATTGTTTACAAAAGGCTGGATATGTAAGTTTTAAATTTTTTCTTTACAGACCTCTTAATAAAATCCTGTGTGGAATGTGATCCAAAAAACTGCCAAAGCCATAGACTTGAATGTGGGCTGCACATTGAATCATTGTCATAAATACAAAATAATACTTATGAACTTGTTTAAACTATCTTGATATGAATGTTAAAATAAAAATCTATGATGAGTGTGGTGGCACACACCTTTCATCCCAGCACTCTGGAGGCAGAGGTAGAAGGATTGCTGAAAGTTTAAGGCCACCCTGAGACTACACAGTGAAGTCCAGGTTGGTCTGGTCTACAGTGAGACCTTACCTCCAAAAAAAAAAAAAAAATCTATTGTGAAACCTGGAAGAAATCTCTGCATTTTTTAAAATTATTTATTTAAAATAATTTTTTTGAGGTAGGGTCTTGCTCTAGCCCAGACTGACCTGGAATTCACTATGAAGTCTCAGGGTGGCCTAGAACTCACAGTGATCCTCCTATCTCTGCTGGGATTAAAGGTGTGCTCCACCGCACCTGGCTGTCTCTGCATTTTTTTTTTTTTTTTTTTTTGAGACACAGAGAGAGAGAGAGAGAATGGGCACACCAAGGCCTCTAGCCACTGCAAACGAACTCCAGATGCATGTGCTACCTTGTGCATCTGGCTCACATGGGACCTGGAGAATCAAACCTGGGTCCTTAGGCTTTGCAGGCATTCACCATAACCGCTAAGCCATCTCTCCAGCCCTGTCTGCATTTTTTAGTATGTACCTAAACTTTGAAGAAATTGGAGCAGATAATACATTACTGTCAAATGAGTAGAGTGAAATGTGTCCCATAAAAGATGTATCCTGGGCTGGAGAGATGGCTTAGCGGTTAAGCGCTTGCCTGTGAAGCCTAAGGACCCCGGTTCGAGGCTCGACTCCCCAGGACCCATGTAAGCCAGATGCACAGGGGGGGCGCATGCGTCTGGAATTGGTTTGCAGTGGCTGGAGGCCCTGGCTCGCCCATTCTGTCTCCCTGTCTCTATCTGCCTCTTTCTCTCTCTCTCTGTCACTCTCAAATAAATAAATTAATAAATAACCTTTAAAAAAAAAAAGATGTATCCTACTCATTGAACCCTTCATATTTATTTATTTATTTGCCTGAACTGCTAAGCCGTCTCTCCAGCCCTAATTTATTTGCAAAGAGAGAATGGTCATGCCAGGACTTCTAGCCACTTTGTGCATCTGGCTTTATGTGGGTACTGGGGATTGCACCTTGGCTGTTAGGCATTGCAGACAAGCACCTTAACCACTGAACTATCTCTCCATCCCTTTGAACTCTTTTTGTTTTTTCAAGGTAGGATCCTGCTCTAGCTCAGGCTGACCTTGAATTCACTATGTAGTTTCATCATGGCCTCGAACTCAAGGCAATCCACCTACCTCAGCCTCCCAAGTGCTGGGATTAAAGGCGTGTGCCACCTGCCTGGCTCCCTGAACCCTTTACACATAATTTTACTTTGCTTTGTTAACAGGAAAAAAAAGAAGAAGAAGAAGAAGAAGAAAAAGAAGCTTGCTGCTTTCTATTAAATGGTTGAGATAGTGATTTAATATAACAGATTGCCCAGTTGGTTTTTACATTTTGGGAATCATGTTTTTCTAGGCAGTTCAAAGAGTGACTATATAGCTATATAACACAACTTTTGGGGAATATTCCATGCAAATTTCCAAAATGAAGTGTGTGTGTGTAAAAATAAAGAACTTTAAAAATGATTCCTTCCTTTGGGCTGTGGAGAAAGCTCATGGGTTATATACTTGCCACACAAACAAGAGGACCTGAGTTCAGATCCTGAGAATATCTGATGCCGGACACAGTAGCGCAAGTGCCTACAGTCTCAGCAAGTCTGAGAGGCTGACACAAGAGAATCCTGGGAAGCTTGTGGGCCAGCTAGCCTGGCAAACACAATGGCAAACAGCAATAGACACTGCCTCACAAGGTGAAAAGCAAGGACCGACATCCGCTGAACCTCATGCTTACATCCATACACACAAAGATTTAAAAAAATTTTTTTTTCTTAATTTTTATTAACATTTTCCATGATTATAAAAAATATCCCATGGTGCTACCCTCCCTCCCCCCACTTTCCCCTTTGAAATTCCACTCTCCATCATATCCCCTCCCCATCTCAATCAGTCTCTCTTTTATTTTGATGTCATGATCTTTTCCTCCTCTTATGATGGTCTTGTGTAGGTAGTGTCAGGCACTGTGAGGTCATGGATATCCAGGCCATTTTATGTCTGGAGGGAGGACGTTGTAAGGAGTCCTACCCTTCCTTTGGCTCTTACATTCTTTCCGCCACCTCTTCCGCATTAGACCCTGAGCCTTGGAAGGTGTGATCGAGATGTTACTCAGTACTCCAATTACTTCTTTCCAGCACTATGATACCTTCTGAGTCATCCCAAGGTCATTGCCATCTGAAAAGAGAAGATTCTCTACCCAATGTGAGAGTAGTGTTAATATAAGGGTATAAATATTAAGAGAAGTGCTTACTGGGCAGTTTGATAAGCATAGTATATACATTTTTCCAGACATCAGCAGATGTTACACCCCTAGGGCTCATGACTACCCCTGTTTTAAGTTTCCAGTATCAGGGATGTATAACCCCCATGGAGCAGGCCTCCAGTCCAGTTGGAGGGCAGTTGGTTTCCACCATGACAGACATGCCACTATTGCACCCGTTGGCTCATTTGACCTGGCTGGCCAATTGTAAGGCTTGCAGTGTCCACTGTTGAGTATCTTCACTGGTGGTATCTCTTTCTCCCATTGAACTAAATGTAGAATGGCCTTTTCCAGCTTTCTGTCAGCTGGTCTACATGGAGGAGGTTATCAGCTCAGTTCCAGCAGAATTTCTCAGTGGCGTTGCCACCCAAGTATGTGGAGTCTTCAGCAATAGATTTTTAAAATGTTATTAACAACTGTTAATATATGCCAATTTAAAAAAAGGGAAAGTATACTGGGCTTAGTATGTAGCTCAGGTGGTAGAATATTCATATAACATGCATGTTGCTCTGGGTTCAATTCCCAGCACTACATGAGACTGGGTATGATGGTGCATGCCACTTATCCCAGCACTCTGGAAGATGAGACAGGAGGATCAGAAGTTCAAGGCCAGGCCTTACAGGGAGCTTGGGGGTAGCCTGGGATACATTAGATGGTGTCTCAAGAAAAGGTTGCTACATTTGAATAGCTTTTCATTATCAAAATAGAGAATACAAATTTATAACAATTTTGTGCAAAGAATGAAATGAACAAAGTATAATAATTCATAGGAACCAGGCGTGATGCACATGCTTTTAATCCCACCACTTGGGAGGTAGAAGTAGAAGGATGGCTGTGAGTTCAAGGCCACCCTCAGTGAATTCCCGGTCAGCCTGGGCTAGAGTGAAACCCTGTCTCGAAAAAATAAAAGTAATAATTCATACGGAATTGTCATAGGTCTGAAACAATACCAAAGTAACTTAAAATTAATCAGTCAATAATATGAAATAGGAATTTTAAAGTCTTATTTCTTACCTTGAAATGAATTTGTTAGAAAAGTTTATGATAAGCCGGGCGTGGTGGCGCACGCCTTTAATCCCAGCACTCGGGAGGCAGAGGTAGGAGGATCGCCGTGAGTTCGAGGCCACCCTGAGACTCCATAGTGAATTCCAGGGTCAGCCTGGGCTAGAGTGAAACCCTACCTCGAAAAACCAAAAAAAAAAAAAGAAAAGTTTATGATGATGACATTGTAATTTATTACATATACCTGTAAAATTAAGAAACTATAACATTGGAACAGAATTAGAAATTTTATAAAGTTAGCTTGGTATACTTGATAAATTTATGTTACCACTATCAAATTACAGGCATGATGGTGTATGCCTATAATACCAACAGGAAGGTGATAAGTCCAGGCCAGCACAAGGTACAAACCTGGACACATTCTTGAGAGCTTGTTTAGAGGTTCTAGCAGGGGAGCACAGCTACTGGTGTACCTTTGATCAAAGCCTGGTCCTCCTCTACTAGAGGAAGGTTGTCCTCTTAGACCAAGCAAATAGCTTCAGGAGGGATGCACATGGAAGGGTGAGGGAGGAATGGGATACCCACCTAGCCACCCAGATCAGCTGACTAAACCTAGTGATCAATAGGATGACAAATGTCACAGCCAAATTGTTCTCACATCCTTATATCTGGACACTGTCTCATCCCCCATTAATCATACTAGTGAGTCTATTGTAATATTGTCCTCAGACTTTGTTGTTTCAAGATTCAATATGAGGACAGAGCTCAGTAATAGATCACTTGTCTAGCATGTACATGGCCCTGGTATTCATCTCTATCTAGTTCTGGAAAAAAAAACCTCAGTAGGCTGGAGGGATGGCTTAGCAGTTAAGGGTTTGCCTGCAAAGCCAAAGGACCCAGATTTAATTCCCTAGGACCCACGTAAGCCAGATGCACAAGGGAGCACACATGTCTGGAGTTTGTTTGCAGTGATTGGAGGCCCTGGCATGCCCATTCTCCACCCCCCTTCTTTCTCTGTCAAATAAGTTTTAAAAACTCAGTAGTGAAAGCTGGAATTGTTAAAACAATTATACAATGATTCACTTGGAATTCGCTATCTAGTCTCTGACTTTGATCTCACAATGATCCTCCTTCTTTTGCCGACCAAGCCCATGTCCAGCTAAAGTAGGCACAGCTTTTTTCTAGGAACTTTAGTTCACAATATTAAAGTAGTCAAGGCAATATAATGAACCTATGGAGAGTTAATCAGAACAGTTCCCAGGCCTACCAATACTTCAAAACTGCAGAGTTTGGAAGTGCTTAGGAACACTCTCAAGTGTGATAATTTACAAAAAGACTCACAAGATTGACTTAAGACTGTTATACTCAGGTACATGGTTACTGTAGACTAAAATCTGCAAAGAGAAGGCATGGATGGAGCAGAGCCCAGGAAGGCTTTTAAATGGAGAGCCCAGTTACCCTCTCTTGGAGTCATTGACAACACTGAGTCTCCCAGCCACCATGTGTGAGAAAACGCATGGACCAGTGCAACCAGGAAAGGTCACCCAAGCCTTAGTGTCCAGAGTTTTTAACTGAGACAAGAACTGCCCATATAGCTGACCTCAATCCCCAGGTCTTCTTGAGGTTAGGCTGATAACTCCAGATACAAACCACCATGAGTGAAATAGACTTTTTTGCAGGCTCCACACAGCCCCCTGGTAAAGGGTACTTAAAAAAAAACAAACTATTTATTTGTAAGCAGAGATAGTAGAAGAAGGAGACAAAGAGAATGGATGACCTGCAGCCACTGCAAATGGACTCCAGACACATTCACCCCTTTATGCATCTGGCTCCACGTGGGTACTGGGGAATTAAACTCTGGTCGTTAGGCTCTGCAGGCAAGTGCCTTAACTGCTGAGCCATCTCTTCAGCCCTGGTAAAGGATACTCTTATCAGGCAAGATATATCAGTGGTTTGGAAATTACCAAAGGCAGAGGCCAGATATCTGGACCAGATTCAATTTATTACACAACCCATGACTCAACAAAAACTGCCTCTATCACCTATTTTTTTTTGCATTAATATTTAGAAAGCCAGACATTGTGAAACACACCTGTAATCCCAGCAGGGAAGAGGCTGAGGCAGGAGTATCAGGATGTTGAGGCAAGCCTGGGCTAAATCTATTTCAAAAGAAATAAGGGTTGGGATATAGTGTAGAGGAAAGGAAACCTAGCATGTACAAGGTTCAGTAAAACTAATTAATTAATAAAAGGATCTTCCTAATTTTTAGTATTTACCCCATTTTTGTTGTTTTGATTTTTGGGCTTTTGTTTATTATTGTTGTTTTAAAGTAGGGTAGCCCGGGCTGACCTGGGTTTCACTATGTTGTCTCAGGCTGTCCTCAAACTCACAGCAGTCTCACAGTGATCCATCTACCTTTGCCTCTCAAGTGCTGGGATTAAAGGCGTGCACCACCACGTAGAGCTTTTATTATTTATTTATTTATTTGCAAGGAGAGAAAGAATGGGTGTGGCAGGGCCTGCAGCAACTGCAAAGGAGGTCCAGATACCTGTGCCATTTTGTGCATCTGGCTTTATATGGGTACTGGGGAATCAAGCAGAGGTGGTTAGGCTTTGCAGGCAAGCACTTTAACCGCTGAGCCATCTCTCCAGCCCTGTTGTTTTGGTTTTGACACAGGGTCTTGTGTAGCCCTGGCAGGCATGGAAGGTACTGTGTAGCACACACACTGCACACAACAGACACAGCACCATAGTTCTGTGTAACACACAGCGCCACCCCAAGGGCGGGAAGGTGGAGCCCTGCAGCTCGAGCAACGCCCCCTGCCGCCCGGAGGACGAATGTGCGCTGGCAGCCCGAGGTCGCGAACATGGCGCCGCCGACTGCTCGCCCTGGGTTGCCTTCTGATTCGGGCGGGACGGAGCCCAATGTGTTGTCGCGGGTCTCGCAGTGGGCGGACGACCACCTGCGCCTGGTCCAGGTACCGCAGCCCGGCCGTCCCGGCGAGTCTTGTGGGATGCGTCCCGGGGGCGGGGGCGGGTGGTGACGTGGCGAGGTCCCGGCGCGCGGACGGCCTTTGCGGGGCTCCGCACACAGCGGAGATGCTCTGGCTCGGGCTTCGGAGAGGCCTGTTTTGCTTTCACATACTCAGGATCCAGCCCAAGGCCTGGCACACGCAAGTGCTCCACCACTGAGCTACAGTCTCAGCCCTCTTTTTTTTATTTATTTTATTTTTTAAGTGAAGCCAAGAGGCGAGTTCACTGGAGTTGAGGTCACCAGACCACCAGAGGGAGAGTAGCCAAAACACTGCTGGTGCTGGGCCCCAGCTCAGGGAGAGCCACTTGGTTCATGACGGTAGTAACTGATGTGGAGAAGACGTTTCAGTAAAAGATTTCTTGGGAAATTTGGAACGTGCGTACAGGGAGATTGTGAACTTGAAGATGGTCATTAATTTAGACGTCAAAGTGGAGTTGTAGATAGATGCTGTATACTCCAGCATTCAAAGGAAATCAGAACTGGATTGATGGTCGGTTGAGCTTTTAGGGAGGTTAGAACTCCAACTCAAGTCTTTATCCACGTTTAGAAAAGAATTGAACAACATAGACACGAAGGGTAAATGTTTAAAAAAGGGGTAAGAGGAAAGGGGAACAGGTCCTAAGCTGAGTACCTGGGAGGGATTCTGAGCAGGCTGTCTCGTGGTAGCCCAATTTAGGCTTCTTTATAACCTTGAAAATGTGAAATGTAAATTAAGAGGCACTTAATTGGTATATGTCTCATTACCAGGCTTGGGTACATAGCAGAGATCTTGATTGTTTAGTGGGCACACAGGAAAAGTGTGCAGGCTTAAAAGGAGCCCACCAACCTGGGAGGGTTGGAAATGCTGGTTTGGGGACCACCCACCGTTATGGTGAGGACTGCCAGGGAAGACCACACAGACACCAAATAGTAGGAAAGGAGTCTTTATTAGCCAGCCAGCGACTACATCCAGGACTAGGGAGCCTGAATACAGTACCAGGTTGCACTTCAGGGCTCCTTTTATAGGAGAAATCCATAACCAAGAGTTAATTTCAGTTGACTTTAGAAAAAAACAGAAACTTTCCCAGAATTTCCCCTCCCTGAATTTTCCCTCCCCTGCAATTGCAAGCAAGCAGCAGTTAATACAGGAGCTAAACATTGCATTTAGCAATAGTGAGAAAAACGTCTTGGGGTGACCCATTGTGTTAAAGCAAACCAAGCATAAAGTTCAAGGGCAGATGAGACCATATCCCAAGGTACCAGCTAAGCTGAACTTCTTTGTATAAGTTCACAGTATGGAGTCAATTTATGTCCTTCTCCAGCTTTAGGCCCTTGTCACACCACGAAAAGTTTTTCAAGGTGAAGGACAGAAAGTGGGACTCCAGGTGGCTGTTTTCTAGTCTGGGCAGGCTAGGTTGGTATCTATGTTCTTGGGCCTCTGTCCCTGACCACCTATAAACAGCTACCTTGCTCTTGTTCTTTATAACGATGTGCTGCATAAAGCTAGTGTTGTGTTTAAAGCCTGGCATTGAGTGACTTCTTGGGGCAAGTAAGAAAATTTACAGAAGTGCTAGAAAATGAGAACTTGGGGAGACTAACATTGGGTGGGAAAAAGGAGGCCAGCAAAAACCAAAGAGCAGACTGAGTAAGAAGGAGAATTAGGAGAGACAGGTGACTTAGAAGCCTAGAGAAGAGAATGAGTTTAAGTAGAATGCTTTAACATTATAAAATTCTGCTTCAAATATGAGGAAACTGAGCTTTGCTCTGAAGCTAAACAGCACAAAATTGAAAGCTGTCTCTTGACATCATCAAGTAATGTCTGTATTTAGTAAGCGCTGGTCAAATGTATGTATTATTAGTAACAATATTAATGTTCAACCACTTACCCACATATAGATACCATTTACCCAACATATTTACCAAGGTGTAATATTTTAAGTTTTTCTACCAAATACTTAAATTATCATCGTAGATGCAAGGTTATACTAATTAATGTGGGAACAGTACAAGAAATATTAAACCATTCATGCATTCAAGGAAGTCATATGCTCAAATTATTGTCATGCCAGATTGTCTTACATTGGAAATACTGAAAGAATTAGACCTGGAATTCACTATGTAGTCTCAGGGTGGCCTTGAACTCTCAGTGATCCTCCTACCTCTGCCTCCCAAGTGCTGGGATTAAAGGCGTGTGCCACCACGCCTGGCACAGATAGTCTCTTGTTCCCCTCTTCTAGCTAGTATTTTCATTATTGTGAATGATCATTAGTAAGAATCGATTTTTAACTGTCTTTCTGTAGAACATCAGCACTGGAATGGCCATAGCTGGAATAATGTTATTTCTAAGAAGTATTCGACTGGTGAGTTAAAAATTAAAAAGGCAGTATTAATTTATTCAACATATTTTAACATCTTGTAAAATTCACAGACTTTTACAGAATAATTTTAAAGCTTCTATTTCTTTTTCTTTCTTTCTTTCTTTCTTTCTTTTTTTTTTTTTTTGTTTGTTTGTTTGTTTGTTGTTTTTTCAAGGTAGGGTCTTGCTTTAGCCCAGATTGGCCTGGAATTCCCTCTAACCAAATGATTACAATTCCGTGAATCTTAACTTTTAAAGTCTCAGGATGAGCCGGGCGTGGTGGCGCACGCCTTTAATCCCAGCACTCGGGAGGCAGAGGTAGGAAGATCGCCGTGAGTTCGAGGCCACTCTGAGACTCCATAGTGAGTTCCAGGTCAGCCTGGGCTAGAGTGAGACCCTACCTCGAAAAACCAAAAAAAAAAAAGTCTCAGGATGGCCTCAAACTCACAGCAATCTTCCTACCTCTGCTTCCTGAGTGCTAGAATTAAAGGCATGCACCACCATGCCCAGCTAGAGCCTCAATTTATATAATCGCCTTTTTAAGACTTAAAATGGCTTATACAGGATTTAGTTTGTTCCAGTGGAATAATCACTAAATTTGTATTTCAGACATTATGAACTATCTCATTTTTTCTTTTCTTGAATATAAAACTATTGACTACTGTGTACTATATATTAATTTATTAATAAATTTAGTTATTTGCATTCTATGTGTTTATGTGTGCATGGGTGCATCCAGAGTTTCCTGCTGAATGCAGGACACATGTGCCACTTGGGGTCTGGCTTTACATGGCTGTGATGATTTCAATCAAGTGTCCCCAATAAACTTCATCTGCTCTGAATGCTTGATCCCCAGCTGGTGGCAATTTGAGAGGAGGTATGTTTCTGGGGAGCGGACCTTGAGGTTTGCCAGTATTAGTCAGCTCACTCTCCTGCTGCTATTTTCCACCTGCTATGGCAGAGGTGATGTCCAACCTTTTCTCATGCCACACCTTCCCCTGCTTTCATGAAACATTCCCTTGAAACTGTAAGCCAGAATAAACTCTTTCCTCCTAGCAGCTGCTTTTGATCAGGTGTTTTATCCCAGCAACAAGAAGGTAAATGCAGGCTGGAGGGGTGGCTTAGTGGTTAAGGCATTAGACTGCAAAGCCAAAGGCCCCAGGTTCGATTCCCCAGGACCCACATTAGCTAGATGTATAAGGGGGCGCACACATCTGGAGTTCTTTTGGAGAGGCTGGAGGCCCTGGTGTGCCCATTCTCTCTCTCCCTCTTTCTCTGTAAAAGAAAGAAAAAAAGAAAGAAAGGAAGGAAGGAAGGGAGGGAGGGAGGAAGGAAGGAAGGAAGGAAGGAAGGAAGGAAGGAAGGGAGGAAGGGAGGGAGGAAGGAAGGAAGGAAGGAAGGAAGGAAGGAAGGAAGGAAGGAAGGAAGGAAGGAAGGAAGAAAGAAAGAAAGAGAAAGAAAGAGAAAGAATCTGCAACAATAGGTACTGGGGAATCAAACCTGAGTCATTAGACTTTGCAAGCAAGACTTAACTGCTGAGCCATCTCCCCAGCCCTCTGTTCACTATTATTTATAATAAACATTATACAGTTAGATAACATTATGATTATTTTAAAATGAATTTTGTGGCTTCTGCTAAACCATTAACTGAAATAGCTGAAAAACTTAAGCCTATATATAAAGAAAGAGTTGAAGTAAAGAAAAGCATGCAGCTGGGTGTGGTGGTGTACACCTTTAATCCCAGAACTCAGGAGGCAGAGGTAGGATCCCCATGAGTTCAAGGCCAGCCTGAGACTACATAGTGAATTCCAGGTCAGCCTGGGCTAGAAGAAAAAACAGAAAAGGGAGAGAAAGAAAGCATGCAGGTCATTCATATTATAAAGTGTTTTTTATTTTAATTTTTTTGACAACTTCCATAATTATAAACAATATCCCTTGGTAGTTCTCTCCCTCCCCCCACTTTTCCCTTTGAAACTCCACTCTCTATCATATCTCCTCCCCCTCTCAATTAGTCTCTCTTTTATTTTGATGTCATGATTTTTCCCTCCTATTATGATGGTCTTGTGTAAGTAGGGTCAGACACTGTGAGGTCATGGATATCCAGGCCATTTTGTGTCTGGAGGAGTACGTTGTAAGGAGTCCTACCCTTCCTTTGGCTCTTACATTCTTTCTGCCACCTCTTCCACAATAGACCCTGAGCCTTGGAAGATGTGATAGAGATATTTCAGTGCTGAGCACTCCTCTATCACTTCTCAGCACCATAGTGCTTTGTGAGTCATCCCAAGGTCACTATATGGGTATGAACATTAAGAGGAGTGCTTATTGGGAAGTTTGGTGAGCATAGTATATACATTTAGCCAGACACCAGCAGACATTACACCCCTAGGGCTCATGACTACCCCTGTTGTAGGTTTTCAGTATCAGGGATGTATTCCCTCCCATGGAGTGGGCCTCCAGTCAAATTAGAGGGTAGTTGGTTTCACCCATAACAGACGTGCCACTATTGCACCCGTTGGCTCATTTGGCCTGGCTGGCCAAATTTAAGGCTTGCAGTGTCCATTGTTGAATATCTTCACTGGTAATTTCTCTCTCCCATTGAACTGCATGCAGCATAGCTGTTTCCAGCTTTCTATTAGCTGGTCTACATGGAGGAGGTTTTCAGCTCAGCTCCTGAAGGATTTCTCAGTGACCTTGCAGCCCAAGTATGTGGAGTCTTTAGCAATAGGGTCTTACCTTCTATTCCCGGTGGGAAACCAAGGGCCTCAGATGTTTTGGGAGTATCAGGGCCCTCCCTGGCCAACAACTTACTGGCACTGAAAATTTTCTAGTAACAATCTATGGTTTCTGAGTGTTCCATTGTCCAAAAAAGTAGGTTTCCATAGGACTTATTTATATTCCCTTAGATTTTGTTTAACCCTTCCTCCACCTTTTCTTTACTCAATCTCTTCCCCTGACCTCACTTAGGCCTTTTCACCCCCATTAATCTGGTCTTCTATTTACATATATGCAATACATATTATACAGTTTTGCTTGCTCCCTTATGCCAGCAGGTTCTAATTGCCCACATCTCTAACCAAATGATTACAATTCCATGAATCTTATCTTTTGAAAATTGTTTATTCCATTCCTGGTACCACAATCTGTTTTAGTCAAGGTTCTCTAGAGGAACAGAACCCATAGAATGAATTGCATTAAAAAGGGTATTTATTGGATTAGCTTAGTCCAACAACAGCAGTCTGCAGACTTGAGAGTTAAGGAGCCTAGTAGCTGCTCAGTCCACATGGCTGGATGGCTCAGCAGTCCCAGTCCAGCACTGAACGCTGAAAGGATTCCTGGAGAGCCACTGGTCTTCAGTCCATACTGGAAGGCTGGGGAAACAGTACCAATGCTGATGAAGGCAAGAAAGATGCATGTGCCAGTGAAGCACTCACCAGCAGCAGCACCAGCAGCCAGGTGGGAGGAAGGGGCTCTTTTCCACCAGAGCTTCATTTACATAAAGCCCCCTTCCAGGAGGGACACCCACTCTGGGGGAAGGACTTCCTTCTGCAGTTGAGAATAAGAGGAATGTTTGTGAATTCCTAATCGGATCAAGTTGACAACAGAACTTAACCATAACAAGTGGTTTATATGTTGACTCATGGTTTGGAGCAAGAGGCAACCTTTCACATTGCACTCACAGAAAGAAGAGAGATTAATCACTTTCTCATTTTTTTAAGATTTTATTTTTATTTATTTATGAGAGAGAGAGAATGAATACGGGCACACCAGGGACTCTAGCCACTGCAAACAAACTCCAAACGCATGTGCCACCTTATGCATCTGGCTTACATGGGACTTGGAGAATCAAACCTGGTCCTTAGGCTCATAGACAAGCACCTTAACCGCTAAGCCATCTCTCCAGCCCTCATTTTTATGTTTGGGAGCCCAGCTCATGAGATGGTGCCACCACATTAATGTTTGGCCTTTCCTCCTCAGTTAAGTCTTTCTGGAAATAACCTCATAAACATACTCAGAGGTTTGTTTCCATGGTGATGCTAAATCAATCAAGTTAACAAGATTAAATATTAAAACATTAGATCCAGAATCCATTGTCTCCTAATTTTTGATAAGTTTTGTGGCATTTGTTAACTTTTCATCTAAATTCTCATTATTAACATTGCTAACATTGTCACAGTTCTCTTACCCTCTATGAAAGCATTTGAAAGCATTTACAGATATCATGAAATTTATCCAATTTTTGTTTGTTTGTTTGATTTTTCAGTTTGCGATTTTTTGAGGTAGGGTCTCACTGTAGCTCAGGCTAACCTGGAATTCACTCTAATCTCAGGGTGGCCTCACAGCAATCTCACAGTGATCCTCCTACCTCTGCCCTCCAAGTGCTGGGATTAAAGTTGTGTGCCACCACTGCTGGATTTTTTGTTTGTTTGCTTTGAGACAAGATCTCATGTAGCCCAGGCTAGCCTCATACATACTATAGCTGAGGATGGCCTTCAACTCCAATCCTTCCGCCTGTATCTCCCAAGTACTAGGATTACAAGTTTGTGCCACCATGCCTGGCTAAAAATTCTCTTTTAAAAATGTTTATTTATTTACTTACATACTTACTTGCAATCAGAGATAAACAGGGGAGAGAGAAAAAATATGAATATGAATGGGAGTGCCAGGGCCTCTAGTTGCTGCAAAGGAACTCCAGATGCAGTGCCATTTTGTGCATCAGACTTTATGTTGGGTACTAGGAAATTGAACTCAGGTCATTAGGCTTTGCAAGCAAGTGCCTTAACCAATGAACCATCTCTCCATCCCTAGAAACTCTTTATAGTGTACTTAGGGTTGCCTAGTGGTAGAATGTTTTCCTAGCATGTGTGAAGCTCTGCATCTGCTTTGCAACACAGTAAGGAAAAAGGATGTTATAGTATGCATCTATCAGTTTGGATCTTGGAACTGGAGCTGTAGCTCAGTTGGTAGAGTACCTGCCGAATGCGTCCTCAGCACTGCATAAACCAGGCATCAGTGGCCCACACTTACAATCCCAGCACTAGGGATACAGAGGTAGGAACATCAGAAGGTGAAGGACAGCCTCAGCTACATAGTAAGTTCAAAGCCAGCCTGAGCTGTATGAAACCCTGTACTAAAAAAAATAGACTTTAGCCAGGCATGCCAGAACTCGGAGGCTGAAGTAGGAGGATCGCTGTGAATTCGAGGCCAGCCTGGGCTAAAGTGAGACCCTACCTCGAAAAACCAGAAAAAAAAAGACACTCTATGTGTAATTCACCACATGCAATACAGAAACCAAAAGGTGTTTACATCTTATTTCCTCTGTTACCAGAAACAAACAGAATATATTAGACAGATGCAATCACTAGCGAGTGTCTAACCATTAAGACATCCATTCAGCCCATAGGTGGTTGTCTTTCACACACTATGTGGCAGACTTTAGGACCCAGCAGATGAACCTGTCTCAGCCTTCAGCCCAATTAAGTTCTGTTGAGCAAGTCACAACTGCTATGTTCAACCCAAAGGATTTTAAACATAAAAAATTTCTTAATAGTCAAGAGTCTAATTTAATTTGACTCAGATTTGCTTTGGTTCCAGGTCTAATGTCTCATATGGTAGCTTTAATAGAAAATAGTGAATAATTATTATAATTAATGTCTGTATAAATACTTTAGTTTTGTTTATTTTTATTTTATTTATTTATTTATTTATTTTGAGGTAGGGTCTCACTCTAGTCCAGATTGACCTGGAACTCACTCTGTAGTTCCAGGCTATCCTCAAACTCACAGTGATCCTCCTACCTCTACCTCCCGAGTGCTGGGATTAAAGGTGTGCACCACCATGCCCAGTTGTATAACTTTTGACTAAACCATTTTAAAGTATTATTATGAAATTAAGAACCAAATTAAACTGTTTCAATGGCTATGTCTTATTAAATATTTACATGACATTTTCACACTTCAAATTTCAAGTGAAGATATCTTTCTCCTTATAAATCAACAGACATCAAAATTTACAAAGTCTTCAGATATTCCAGTGGAATTTATAAGAAGGAATGTTAAACTGCGTGGCCGATTGCACAAGATAACTGAGAATGGTCTGGAAATTGAACATATTCCTATTACTTTACCTGTTATATCTTCGTTGAAAAGTAAGTAAGATGCAAGAATAACACTAGGTAACAGTTATAGGTATTATTATTACTATTAATAATATACTGTTAATAACTAGATGTTATTTATTTAATACCAAAAAAATGTTCCCTTAATTCCTGATTGCTCTCCATCGTCTACGAGAGAAATGTCTAAACTCATGACTTTTTATTCAATAAATTGTTTAGGGGCTGGGAGATGGCTTAGTGGTTAAAGCGTTTGCCTACAAAGCCAAAGGACACAGGTTCAATTCCCCAGGACCCATGTAAGCCAGATACACAAGGGGGTGCATGCATCTGGAATTTGTTTGCAGTGGCTGGTGTGCCCATTCTCTCTTTCTCTCTGTCTCTTCCTCTGCCTCTTTCTCTCTCTCTCTCTCAAATAAATAAATAAATAATATATATATTTTAAAAAGAAATTGTTTAGTTTGGCTCCAAATTTTCTTTCTTCCTTCTCTCTTTTCTTTCTCTTTCTTTCTTTCTTCCTCCTCCCCTCCCTACCTCCCTCTCTCTCTCTATCTCTTTTTCTTTCTTTCTTTCTTTTTTTTAAGGTAGGTTCTCTCTCTAGCCCAAGCTGATGACCTGGAATTCACTATGGAGTCTCACTATGGAGTCTCATGGTGGCCTCAAACTCACAGCAATCCTCCTACTTCTGCCTCTCGAGTACTGGGATTGAAAGCATGCACCACTATACCTGGCTCTCTCTTTCGTTTTGTTTAACCACTTATTCTTTCTCAGGTGTTCATTATGTTAACCATCTATTATGGTCTAGGACCTAAGCTAATTCACAATGCCAAATGAAACAAACACAGACCTTCTAACTTTTGTAGCCTCTCAGACTTGGTAAATGATAGACAACAAACACATTAAAAATTGTTCTAAAGAGATGGTGGAAAGAATGTAAGAGCCAAAAGAAGGGTAGGACTCCTTACAATGTTCTCTCCCCAGACACAAAATGGCCTGGATAGCCATGACCTCACAGTGCCTGACACTACCTACACAAGACCATCATAATAGGAGGAAAAGATGATGACATCAAAATAAAAGAGAGACTGAGAGGGGGAGGGGATATGATGGAGAATGGAGTTTCAAAGGGGAAAGTGGGGGGAGAGAGGGCATTACCATGGGATATTGTCTACAATCATGGAAGTTGTTAATAAAAAAAAAATTAAATAACTAAAAAAAATTGTCCTAAGAGCCATGAAGAAAAGAAAAAAGTCCTAGGATATAAAATTATTTGAGGTCTGCTGGGAGTAGGAAAAACTGCATACAGTGTAGTCAAAGATGGCTTCATTGGAGAGTTGCTACTTAATCAGAGATCTGAAGCTTTGAGAAGGCAGATGTAGTGGCTTAAATCAGATGTCCCCCATAAACTCATGTTGTTTTTTTCAATGGAGCCTTGCTAAAGGAGGTGTGTCACTGGCATGGATTTTAAGGTGTCTTAGTCCCTAGCTTGCCACTGTTAATTTATTCACATTCTTTCCCCCCCCCCCAGGGTCTCTTGCTGTACCCCAGGATGATCCGGAATTCACTATGTAGTCTCAAGGTAGCCTCAAACTCATAGCAATCCTCCTACCTCTGCCTCTCAAGTGCTGGGATTAAAGGTGTGCACAACTACACTCTCCCATTTTCTTTTTTTTTAAATACTTTATTTATTTATTTGCAGAGAGATATAGAGATAAGAGAGCCAGACAGAGAGAATGGGCATGCCAGGGCCTCTTGCTGCTGTAAATAAACCCCAGATACATCCACCACTTTGTGCATCTAGTTCTATGTGGGTACTAGGGAATTGAACCAGGGTTGTTAGGCTTTGCAGGCAAGCACCTTAACTGCTGAGCCATCTCTCCAGCCCTGACTCACTTACTTGCTGCTGTTTTCTGCCTGCTGTGGGCCCAACTTCTGTTCATGCCATGTTTCCCCCTGCCGCCATGCAGCTTCCCCTCAAGACTATAAACCAAAATAAAAACCAGCTCCTTTTGGTCAGGTGCTTTGTCTAAGCAATGAGAAGGTAACTATAATAGCTAGCTACAAAAAGCCTAGATGGGAGCAAGATTAAATCTTTAGACAGACAATATAAAGGCCTCTGTGGCTGAGACACAGGGCAGAAAGGCTGAGAGGCACTAAATGAGATTGGAGAAGCAGGCAGAAGCCAGATCTTTTCCACTACAGTTATCATTTCTCTCTGCTTCATATCAAAGACCCCATGCTGGGGAGGGGATATGATGAAGAATGGAATTTCAAAGGGGAAAGTGGGGGGGAGGGAGAGTATTACCATGGGATATTTTTTATAATCATGGAAGATGTTAATAAAAATTGAGAAAAAATAAATAAAAATAAAAGACCCCATGCTTTCACCTTCCTGCTGCAAATGCAATCTCCTGGGTATGGTTCTGTGCTGAGAGGATCTTAGTCTCTGTTGAACCAAATTAATCCTTGAGAATCCATATTAACTGCTTGGGAATGAAGTATCCTTAACTGACAAGCAGAATTAGTCTTTCTTTACTATGGTCTCTAGCAATTTATATACACTGCATTATATAATGCTTATCACTTTACTTTTCTGCCATACTTATTTTAATTGTAATTCAAGAGCCAGGTGTGCTAGAGCATGCCTTTAATCCCAGCACTTCAGAGGCAGATGTAGGAGGATTGCCCAGATTTCTAGGCCACCCTGAGACTGCATAGTGAATTCTAGGTCAGCCTGGGCTAGAGTGAAACCCTACCTCAAAAAAAAAAAAAAAAAAAAATAGAATTAGAGCCAGGCATGGTGGTGCATGCCTTTAAAATTTTTTTGTTCATTTTTATTTATTTATTTGAGAGTGACAGAGAGAGGAAGAGGCAGATAGAGAGAAAGAGAGAGAATGGGCGCGCCAGGGCTTCCAGCCACTGCAAACGAACTCCAGATGCATACGCCCCCTTGTGCATCTGGCTAACGTGGGTCCTGGAGAATCAAGCCTCGAACCGGGGTCCTTAGGCTTCATAGGCAAGCGCTTAACCGCTAAGCCATCTCTCCAGCCCTGGTGCATGCCTTTAATCCCAGCACTCCAGAGGCAGAGGAAGGAGGATCTCTGTGAGTTCGAGGCCACCCTGAGAATGCAGAATGAATTCCAGGTCAGCCTTGGCCAAAGCAAGACCCTACCTCAAAAAAACAAAACAAAACAAAAAAAATTAATTGTAATTCATTGTTCATCTTTCACCAAGACTGTGAGCTCTTCCTATGTTTCTTCCATACTTGTAGTTTCCTGTACTTATTATTCATTTTGTTTTTATATTCTCTATTAAACTATTAGCCCTTGAGAGGCAGGAGCCTTTTATTACTTATCTTTATTTTTCACAGACCATAGAATAGCCCAAAGTGATTTGGTAAAATTTATCACATAAATTGATTTAGTTCTTTTTGTTTTGTTTTGTTTTGTTTAATAAGGACTTACAATTTTTAATTGATATCTTAAATTAACATATAGAATAATAAAGAGTTTTTTTGGGGTTTTGAGGTAAGGTTTCACTCCAGCCCAGACTGACCTGGAATTCACTCTATAGTCTCAGGGTAGCCTGGAACTAATTGCAATTCTTCTACCTCTGTCTCCCAAGTGCTGGGATTAAAGGTGTGCACCACCATGCTGGGTATAATAATAGGTTTTGTTATGGCATTTTTCTTTTTAATTAATTTCATTTATTCATGTGCATTTGTTGGGGCACCACTCTAGGATCTTTTGCTGCTACAGGCAAATGCCAGATGCTTGCATCACTTTTTTTTATGAAAGGAAAGAGTTTATTTTTGGCTTATAAGTTTTTAACTTCTATAAATATGGACAATATATACCATGATCATAATCCCCTCCCTCCATCTTCTATTTCCCTCTCCAAAATTTCATCTCCACAGAATCCCTACTTCTTTGCAACTAGTCTCTCTTCTATTTTGATGTCTTTTTTTTTTTTTTTTTTTGCCTCCTACTATGCAGGTCTTGTGGAGGTAGTGTCAGCCATTGTGAGATAACTAATATCAAGGCCACTTTGTGTCTGGAAGATAGTATTGTAAACAGTCCTCCCCTTCCTTTGGCTCTTACATTCTTTGCCCTACCTCTTCTGCAATGGTCACTAAGCCTTGGAGTATGATAAAGATATCTCACTTAGTGCTGAACTCCACTATCACTTCTTCTCTGTACTTTGGTAGCTTTGGGTCACCTCTGTCTGAAAAGAGAAGCTTCTCTAACCAAAAGTGAGAGTAGCACTAATATGTGGGCATAAATGTAAGTATTTAGAGGGCAGTTTGGCGGGCATAATATATCCATTTAGCCAGAGAACAATAGTAGTTTCCCCCCTAAGGTGCAAAATGCTAAAACTAGAACTAGCATATGAACCCAGTCATACTACTCATGGATATATTGCTGAAGGGCTCAAAGTTAGCATATCAGAGATACTTGAACATCTACTTTTGCTGTTGTACCACTGATAATAACCAAGGTATGGAACCAGCTTAGAGACCCATCAAGAGAGTGGCTGGGATTAAAGGTGTGTGCCACCATACCTAGTTTTGTTATGTTCTTCTTAAAAGCTGATACACTGGCCATACATTCTCTCTGCCACCTCTGCACATAGTTTTAGCAGAATTCTTTTATTTTATTTTATTTTTTATTTTTGAGGTAGGGTCTTACTCTAGCTCAGGCTGACCTGAAATTCATTATGTAGTCTCAAGGTGGACTCGAACTCACGGTGATCCTCCTACCTCTGCCTGGGATTAAAGTGCTGGGATTAAAGGTGTGCACTACCACAACCAGTTTCAGAATTCTTTTCTAATTCCTCCCTGTCTTCCCTTTAGATAAGCTCATACTCTCTTTCAAGTGTAAACTCCTTTGATGATTAGCTTTTAGAAACAATCCTCAGATGCATTCTCTTTAAGCCTCCTAGATACCTACTACTTTAACCTTTAACCTATAATCTTGACAGTAGATAGACCTGCCTTTCCTGAGATCTAATTGTTTTATGTTTCTTTAAATCACCTGCTATTTCAACTTTTTACCTGTAATCTTGAAAATGAAAAGATTTAACTTCTCTAATAAAAGACAAGTGCCTTTCTGGGCTGTTTGATTCTCTGCCTGGAATTTCCAGCCTGCAAAAGAGCTCAAAGAGCTGGGCGTGGTGGCGTATTCTCACCTTGAGTTCAAGGCCACCTTGAGACTACATAGTGAATTCCAGGTCAGCCTTAGCTAGAGTGAGACCCTACCTCGAAAAATAACAACAACAACAAAAAAACTCAAAGACAATTTTTCTTGTCTGAGAGATCTTTCCTGTGATTCTATCACAGAATTTTAAACACTATTGAGACTGTTAAAGACCATAAGGACTTTAGGAGTTGGACTGAATACATTTTCCACATGAACCTGTGGACACAGGAGTGGAAAATTTATGGCTCAAAAGTGATGTATTTGAGGGTCAAGTTGACAAGTGTCATTGTGATGGTTAATCTTAATTTAGTGGGATTTCAGAACACAGTGGAAACAAACCTCTGGGTTTGTCTGTGAGGAAGTTTCTAGGTTAGGTTAATTGAGGTCGAAAGACTCATCCTGCAGGCAGCACCATTAGATGGTTTGAGGGTCCTGGATTATATAAAAAAGGAGGAAATCAGCTGAGCACCAATATTTATTTCTCATTCTGCTTTTTTTTTTTTTTTTTTTTTTTTTTTGAGATAGGGTCTCACTCTATCCCAAGATGACCTGGAATTTCAGAGTGGATTCTGACTCAAGGCGATCCTCCTACCTCTGCCTCCTGAGTGTTGGGATTAAAGGTGTACACCACCACGCCCGGCTTTGTCAGGTACTTTATAGCAGCAGTGAGAAAGGTAACATAACAGCAGGTTATATGTGTCTAAGAATTTGTTTATTTCTTCTAGTTTTTTGAATTATGCTTTTCAAAATATTTCCTGTTTGAGATCTATTGTAACATCCTCTTTTCACCTCATATTTTATTAATTTGAGTCCCCTTTTTTTTTGTTAGTTTGGCTAGACATTCATTTATTTTTTTCCCCCAAAAGCCAATTTAATTCTATATATTGTTCTTTTTTTTTTTTTTTTTTTTTGGTTTTTCGAGGTAGGGTTTCACTCTAGCCCAGGCTGACCTGGAATTCACTATGGAGTCTCAGGGTGGCCTCGAACTCACGGCGATCCTCCTACCTCTGCCTCCCGAGTGCTGGGATTAAAGGCGTGCGCCACCACGCCCGGCTATATTGTTCTTTTAGTCATGATTTTATCTTTTTTTTTTTTGCCCCGATCTTTATTATTTCATCCATCTAATGGTTTGGCTTATTTTTGTTTTTATTTTTGCTGCAGTTATTTTTTAAAAATATTTTTATTTATTTATTTACAAGCAGAGAGAAAGAGAGACAGAAAGAAGAGAGATAGAATGAGCATACCAGGCCCTCTAACCACTACAAATGAACTCCAGATGCACGTGCCACTTTATGCATCTGGCTTTGTGTGGGTACTGGGGAGTTGAATTCGGGTCATTATGCTTTGTAGGAAAGCACCTTAACTACTAAGCCATCTCTCCAGCCCCTCTGTGGTTATTTTTGAGACAGGATTGTACTAGGGTTGTTTTTTGTTTGGTTGGTTTGTTTTTTGAGATCTCTCTGATCTTTTAATATAAATACTCATAACTCTTTTTTTCTTTGTGAAACAGCTGTAAGCCAAAGGGTTTTAATAAGTTATAAGTAAATTTTCTTTTTTGGGGGGGGGTGTTTCAAGGTAGGGTCTCACTCTAGCGCAAGCTGACCTGGAATTCACTATGTAGCCTCAGGTTGGCCTTGAACTCATGGTGATTCACCTACCTCTGCCTCCTAAGTGCTGGGATTAAAGGCATGTGCCACCACGCCCGGCTTTTTTTTTTTTTTCCTTTTGAAGTAGGGTTTCACTCTAGCCCAGGCTGACCTGGAATTCACTATGTAGTCTCAGGGTGGTCTCGAACTCACTGCGATCCTCCTCCCGAGTGCTGGAATTAAAGGCATGCCGCACCTGAGTTAATAAGTAAATTTTCATTTGATTCTAGGAAATTTCAAATTTCTTCCTTGGTTTCTGCAATGATACACTGGATATTCAAGACTATATTGTGGACTAGAGAGATGGCTTAGTGGTTAAGGCACTTGCCTACAAAGCCAAAGGACCCAGGTTCAATTCCTCAGACCCAAGTTAGCCAGATGCACAAGGGGGCGCACTCATCTGGAGTTCGTTTGCAATGGCTGGAGGCCCTGGCGTGCACATTCTCTCCCTCCCTCCCTCTCCCTCTCTCTCTGTCAAATAAATTATTTTTAAAAAATAGTATATTGTTCAGTCTCCAGGTGTTTGTTTGGTTTCTGTGATTGTTCACTGTGTTCTAGTTTTCTTCCACTATGATCTGATAAAATACATGTAATCATTTTGATTCTTTGTTATTTAAAACTTTCTTTCAAAAAAAGAGCAAGAATATGAACTCATGGGCTGCTGAAAATGTGATTTTTGTTTCTGTTGTACAGAATATTCTCTAGATATGTTAAGTCCATTTGAGCTATGGTGTAGATTAACTCTGAAGGTTGTTTTTTTTTAGATTAGGTGGTCTGTATAAACATGATAGTGAGGTACTGAAGTACCTACTATTATTCTGTCAGGAATTATGTTTATTTTATTAAATTGGGAGCCACAAATTTGGCTTATGTACTTTTAAAATTATTATATCTTTTTTTTTTTTTTTTGAGGTAGGATTTCACTTTAGCTCAGGCTGACCTGGAATTCATTATATAGTCTCAGGGTGGCCTCGAACTCACAGCAATCCTCCTACCTCTGCCTCCCAAGTGCTGGGATTAAAGGCATGACAGCCTGGGTTCAATTCCCCAGTACCCACATAATGGCACATGTATCTGGAGTTCTTTGCAATGGCAAGAGGTCCTAATATCATGTCCTCTCTCTATCTCTGACTCTTTCTCCCTGTTTTCAAATAAGAAAAGAAAGAAAGAAAGTAGCCAGGCATGGTGGCACATGCCTTTAATCCTAGTACTCAGGAAGCAGAGGTAGAAGGATTGCCATGAGTTCAAGGCCACCCTGAGAGTATAGAGTGAATTCTAGTTCAGCCTGAGCTAGAATAAGACCCTACCTCAAAAAAACAAAAAATAAATAATTTTTTTTTTTTGGGGCCTCCTACTATGAAAGGTTTTTGGGGGAGGTAGTGCCCAGCCATTGTGAGATAACTAATATCAAGGCCACTTTTGTCTGGAAGATAGTTTTTGTAAACAGTCCCCCTTTCCCTTTTGGCTCTTACTTTCCCTTTCCCTACCTCTTCTGCAATGGTCCTAACCCTTTGGGAGTATGATAAAGATATCTCACTTAGTGCGAACTCCACTATCACTTCTTCTCTGAAATTTTTGGTAGCTTTGGGTCACCTCTGTCTAAAAAGAGAAGCTTCTCTAACCAAAAGTGAGATAGCACTAATTTTTGTGGGCATAAATGTAAGTATTTAGGGGGCAGTTTGGCGGGCAAAATATTTCCTTTTACCAGAGAAAAAATAGAAAAGTTTCCCCCCTAAGGTGCAAAATGCTAAAACTAGAACTAGCAAAGAACCCAGTCATACTACTCTGGATATATTGCAAAGGGCTCAAAGTTACATATCGAGATATTTGAACATCTACTTTTGCTGTTGTACCACTGATAATAACCAAGGTAGGGAACCAGTTTAGAGACCCATCAAGAGAGGGCGGGGATTAAAGGTGGGGCCCCCCAAAAACCACAACCAGGTTTCCCCCAAGAATTTTTTTTTTTTTTTTTTTCCTTAAATTCCTCCCGGGGCCCCTTTCCCCTTTTTAAAGGGGGTTTTTAAGGGGCCTAAAAATTTTAACTTTTTTTCTTTTCAAGTGTTAAAAACTCCTTTGAGATTAGTTTTTAGAAAAAACCCTCAGATCCCTTCTTTTTAAAGGGCCTCCTAGTTTACCACTATTTTAAAAACCTTTTAACCCTATAATCTTGACATTAATAGACCGCCTTTCCTGAGATCAAATTTTTTTAATGTTTCTTTAAATCACCTGCTATTTCAATTTTTTAACCTGAATCTTGAAAATAAAAAAGTTTTAAAAACTTCTCTAATAAAAGACAAGTGCCTTTCGGGGCTTTTTTGTTTTCCCCCTGCCTGGAATTTCCACCTGCAAAAGAGCTCAAAGAGCTGGGCGTGGGGCGTTTTCTCCCCTTTGATTTTAAAGGGCCACCTTGAGACAACTTAGGAATTCCGGGTCAGCCTTAGCTGGGTTGAGACCCTACCTCGAAAAAAAAACCAACAACAACAAAAAAACTAAAAGACAATTTTTCTTGTCTGAGAGACCCTTTCCTGTGTTTCTATCACAGAATTTTAAACCCTATTGAGACTGTTAAAGACCATAAGGACTTTGGGAGTTGGCCCTGAAAACTTTTTTTCCACATAAAACCTGTGGACACGGGAGTGGAAAATTTTTGGGCTAAAAAGTGATGTATTTGAGGGTCAATTTTGACAAGGTCATTGTGATGGTTAATCTTAATTTAGGGGGGATTTCAGAACACAGGGGAAAACAAACCTCGGGGTTTTGTCTTGGGGAATTTTTCTGGGTTAGGTTAATTGAGGTCGAAAGACTCATCCTGCAGGCAGCACCATTAGATGGTTTGAGGGTCCTGGATTAAAAATAAAAAAGGGGGAAATCAGCTGAGCACCAAAATTTATTTCTCATTCTGCTTTTTTTTTTTTTTTTTTTTTTTTTTTTTTTTAGATAGGGGCCACTCTACCCAAGGTGACCTGGAATTTCAGAGTGGGTTTTTGACTCAAGGCGATCCTCCTACCTCTGCCTCCTGAGTGTTGGATTAAAGGTGTACACCACCACGCCCGGGTTTTTTCAGGGACTTTTTAGCAGCAGTGAGAAAGGTAAAATAACCGCAGGTTATTGTGCTAAGAATTTGTTTATTTCTTCTAGTTTTTTGAATTTGCTTTTCAAAATATTTTTCCCGTTTGAGATCTATTGTAACATCCCTTTTCACCTCATATTTTTTAATTTGAGTCCCCTTTTTTTTTTTTTAAAATTTGGGGTAGACATTCATTTTTTTTTTTCCCCCAAAAGCCAATTTTTAAATTTTAAAATATTGTTCTTTTTTTTTTTTTTTTTTTTTTTTTGGGTTTTTTGAGGTAGGGTTTCACTCTAGCCCAGGGTGACCTGGAATTCACTATTGGGGTCTCAGGGGGGCCTCGAACTCACGGGGATCCTCCTACCCCCGGGCCCCCCGAAAAGGGTGGGATTTAAAAGGGGTCGCCACCACCCCGGCATATTGTTCTTTTTGTCATGATTTTATCTTTTTTTTTTTTTCCCCCATCTTTATTTTTTCATCCATCTAATTTGGGTTTTGGGTTATTTTTGTTTTTATTTTTTCTGCAGGGTTAAATTTTTTTAAAAAAATTTTTTTTTATTTATTTTCAAGCAGAGAGAAAGAGAGACAGAAAGAAGAAAAAGAAGAGCAAAAACCCCGGGGCCCCCAACCACTACAAATGAAATCCAGATGCACGTGCCACTTTTTGCATCTGGCCCTTTTTGTGGGTACTGGGGGGTTGAATTCGGGCATTATGCTTTGTAGGAAAAGGAACCTTAACTACAAAACCATTTCCCCTTTCCCGCCCCTCGGGGGGTTATTTTTTGAGACCGGGAAATTTTACTAGGGGTTTTTTTTTTTTGTTTGGTTTTGGTTTTTTTTTGAGATCTCTCTTTTATCTTTTTAAATAAATACTCATAACTCTTTTTTTCTTTGGAAAACAAACTGTAAGGCCCAAAAGGGGTTTTTAAAAAGTTATAAAATAAATTTTTTTTTTTTGGGGGGGGGGGGTTTTTAAGGTAGGGTCTCACTCTAGCGCAAGCTGACCTGGGAAATTTACTATGGGCCCCAGGGGGGCCTTGAACCCCAGGGATTTCCCCACCTCTGGGCCTTTCCAAGTGCTGGGATTAAAGGCATGTGCCACCACCCCCGGGTTTTTTTTTTTTTTTTTCCTTTTAAGTAGGGTTTCACTCAAACCCCAGGCGGGACCTGGAATTCACTATGTAGTCTCGGGGTGGCCCTCGAACTCACTGCGATCCTCCTCCCGAGTGCGGGAAATTTTAAAGGCATGCCCACCTGATTTAAATAAGAAATTTTTTCCCATTTGATTCTAGGAAATTTCAAATTTCTTCCTGGTTTCTGCAATGATACAGGGATATTAAAGACTTATTGTGGACTAAGAATGGCTTAGTGGTTAAGGCACTTGCCTACAAAGCCAAAGGACCCGGGTTTTCAATTCCTCAGACCCAATTTAAGCCAGATCACAAGGGGGCGCACTCATCGGGATTTCCCGTTTGCAATGGCGGGAGGCCCGGCCCGTGCACATTCTCTCCCCCCTCCCTCCCCCTCTTCTCTGCCCCAAATAAATTATTTTTAAAAAATAGTATATTTTTTCAGTCCCCCAGGTGTTTGTTTGGTTTCTGTGATTGTTCACTGTGTTCTAGTTTTCTTCCACTATGATCTGATAAAATACATGTAATCATTTTGATTCTTTGTTATTTAAAAACTTTCTTTCAAAAAAAGAGCAAGAATATGAACTCATGGGCTGCTGAAAATGTGATTTTTGTTTCTGTTGTACAGAATATTCTCTAGATATGTTAAGTCCATTTGAGCTATGGTGTAGATTACTCTGAAGGTTGTTTTTTTTTAGATTAGGTGGTCTGTATAAACATGATAGTGAGGTACTGAAGTACCTACTATTATTCTGTCAGGAATTATGTTTATTTTATTAAATTGGGAGCCACAAAATTGGCTTATGTACTTTTAAAATTATTATATCTTTTTTTTTTTTTTTTGAGGTAGGATTTCACTTTAGCTCAGGCTGACCTGGAATTCATTATATAGTCTCAGGGTGGCCTCGAACTCACAGCAATCCTCCTACCTCTGCCTCCAAGTGCTGGATTAAAGGCATGACAGCCTGGGTTCAATTCCCCAGTACCCACATAATGGCACATGTATCTGGAGTTCTTTGCAATGGCAAGAGGTCCTAATATCATGTCCTCTCTCTATCTCTGACTCTTTCTCCCTGTTTTCAAATAAGAAAAGAAAGAAAGAAAGTAGCCAGGCATGGTGGCACATGCCTTTAATCCTAGTACTCAGGAAGCAGAGGTAGAAGGATTGCCATGAGTTCAAGGCCACCTGAGAGTATAGAAGTGAAATTCTAGTTCAGCCTGAGCTAGAATAAGACCCTACCTCAAAAAAACAAAAATTAAATAATTTTTTAAAAATAAAGAAATAAGCCAGGCGTGGTAGCGCACGCCTTTAATCCCAGCACTCAGGAGGCAGAGGTAGGAGGATCATTGTGAGTTCGAGGCCACCCTGAGACTACATAGTTAATTCCAGGTCAGCCAAAAGAAAGAAAGAAAGAAGGAAGGAAGAAAGGAAGGAAGGAAGGAAGGAAGGAAGGAAGGAAAGAAAGAAAGAAGAAAGAAAGAGAAAGAAAGAAAGAAAAAGAGAAATGAGGAGTGAAGCTTTACCCTAAAACCATAAACTTTGCTGGTAAATCCTAGTCCAGAATAGGGTTAACCCTCCACAGTGCACTGCTGTTCAGGGAGACCCATGAGGCCCCCCAAAACAATGCAGACCATTGCTAAAGCACTTGTTCACCCACCATAAGTAGATGGTAAGACCCTATTGCTGAAGACACCACAGCTTGTGATCACAGGACACCAAGAAATCAAGCTGGAACTGGAAGACAGCGCCCTGCTGGCCAGCCGCCTTAGTGCTGAAAGGTGCTAAGCAAGGGGCTGGGGTATAAAGCTCACCAACTGTGTAAACAAACAGTGGATCCTACAAACTACAAAATCAGCCATTCAAGATGTACCCATAGTGCAATAGTGGCACATAACTTATGGAGAGAGTCAACTGCTCTCTGATTGGATATGAGGCCTGCTCTGTTTCTGGAGGGAATTCATGCCTAGTACTGAAACCAAGTCAGAAGTTTATGGTCATGGATCCTAAAAGGGAAGCTTCCATTGTTCTTTGGCAAAATGCCCATTAAAAAGAATTGTAGGGGGCTGGAGAGATGGCTTAGCAGTTAAGCGCTTGCCTGTAAAGCTTAAGGACCACGGACCACGGTTCAAGGCTCGATTCCCCAGGACCCACGTTAGCCAGATGCACAAGGGGGCGCATGCGTCTGGAGTTTGTTTGCAGTGGCTAGAAGCCCTGGCGCACCCATTCTCTCTTTCTATCTGCCTCTTTATCTCTCTGTCTGTCACTCTCAAATAAAAAAACAAATTTAAAAAAAAAAAGCATTGTAGGGGGCCTGGAGAGATGGCTTAACGGTTAAATGCTTGCCTGTGAAGGACCTCAGTTTGAGGCTCGATTCCCCAGCACCAATGTAAGCCAGATGCACAAGGTGGCACATGCATCTGGGGTTCATTTGCAGTGGCTGGAGGCCCTGGTGCACCCATTCTCTCTCAGGTAAAAAAATATATATATTTAAATAAAAGCCTTGTAAATGTATATGTTTATCACCTTTGATCAATTCTGCTCTCCTCTCTTGATTAATGAACTTCTTTTTAAAGATGGTGATGAATAATAGGAGACCCAAGACCCATCAAAATGGCAAGAAGAGAAAACCTAGTACCTAGAATGGAATCAGTCTTCTCTATCACACCCACTAAGGCCTGTAAAACATTACAGAAAAAAGTGGTGAATTAAATATGAGTGCTCTTGCACTGCTGAGCAGAGAACATTCTCTATGGAGATGGCAGTAGACACTGAGGATACTCAAAACTCATCAAGGCAGAAATTAAGAGGCTGCTGAGACCTCAACACTAAAGGAGACTGCTAACATGTCCTCCTAGGCTCAGGGAACATTGTGGAAGATGGGGGAGAAAGAATGTAAGAGCTCTAGGGTGGGAAGGTGTACTGTGAGGTATTGTCCTCCACATAGGAGCCAGCTGATTGGATCAATGACCCCAAAGTGATTACCAGTATCTCCATTTAGGAGGGCCCTCCATGGAATGGGGGCTGGTAGGTAAGACAAAAGAGAATAACCTGATGACTATATGAATAATTTAAAGTATGTTCATATATTTAAGTCCCCAATAAAAATTTTGTTTGTTTGTTTGTTTGTTTGTTTCTTTTGGTTTTTCGAGGTAGGGTCTCACTCTAGCCCAGGCTGACCTGGAATTCACTATGGAGTCTCAGGGTGGCCTCGAACTCACGGCGATCCTCCTACCTCTGCCTCCCGAGTGCTGGGATTAAAGGCGTGCGCCACCACGCCTGGCTTGTTTGTTTGTTTTTGAGGTAGGATCTCTCTCTAGCCCAGGCTGACCTGGAATTCACTATGTACTGTCAGGCTGGTCTCAAACTCACTGAAGGGTTAATAGCTTTCCCTGAAAACTAAAGGGATCTAAAGAGTTAATAACTATCCCTAAAGCTCATGGGCAATAAAGAAGGCAAAGAGGCATCTGGCCTCATTAAGTTTGGTCCTCTTCCCTGATTGATGTACTCCCCTTAGCCTAGATGGCCTTGAAGGACCAGATACCATCTGAGTAACTTCCTTTAGACATTCCTGGCTAAAGAAGCCTATTCTGAACAAGGACACAAACAGCTACAAGTTCCTTATCTACTGCACCTATACAGTCTGTTTTTATTAGGATCCTCCATATAACTTGCACCCCAGCCTTGCTCAGTGCTTCAGCCTCCATCCCGCAGGAAAGCTGCTGCCCCTCGCTGATTTCTCTAAATAAATAGACTATCTGTAGAGATCAAGTCTGGTGTTCTCTTTTACTTTTCTCTTACACTTTCCTTACATGTACAGTGATCCTCCCAACTCTGCCTCCCAAGGGCTAGGATTAAAGGAGTGAGCCACCAGGCCCAGCTTGTTTTGTTTTTCAAGATAGGGTCTCATTCAAGCCCGACTGACCTGAAACTCACTCTGTTGTAGTCTCCAGCTGGCCTCAAACTCACAACGATCCTCCTACCTCTGCCTCCTGCGTGCTCAGATCAAAGGTGTGTGCCACCACACCTGGCAATAAAAACTATTTTACAAAAAGAAATTATAGGGGTTGGAGAGACAACTTAGCAGTTAAAGGCGCTTTCTTTTTAAAAATTTAATTTATTTATTTTTATTGACAACTTCCATAATTATAGACAATAAACCATGGTAATTCCCTCCCCCCTCACTTTCTCCTTTGTAACTCCACTATCCATCATACCCCTTCCCCCTCTCAATTAGTCTCTCTTTTATTTTGATGTCGTGATCTTTTCCTCCTATTATGATGGTCTTGTGTAGATATCCAGGCCATTTTGTGTCTGGAAGAGTGCATTGTAAGGAGTCCTACCCTTCCTTTGGCTCTTATATTCTTTCTGCCACCTCTTCCACAATGGTCCCTGAGCCTTTTGGGAAAGGGGTGATAGAGATGTGTCAGTGTGAGCACTTTCCCCTGTCACTTCTTCTCACAAACCCTGGGGCCTTCTGAGTCATCCCAAGTTTACTGCCATCTGAAATGAGAAGCTTCCCTAATCAAAAGTGAGAGTAGCTTTTAAAATAAGGGTATGAACATTAAGAGAAGTACTTTCTGGGCATTTGGTTTGGGAATTTTATATATTTTGTCAACACCAGCAACTTTTTACCCCAAAAGGGTCAGACTTCCCCCATCATAGGGTTTTTAAATCAGGCAAGTATTCCCCCTTGGAATGGGCCCACAGTAAAAATTAAAAGAATGGTTGGTTAAAGGTCTTTCTTGGAAAGCCTAATGACCTGGGTTTTTGATTCCCCTTTCCCACATAGAGCCAGATGCACAAAGTGGTGCAATTTTACGGAGTTATTTTGCAGGGCAGAAGGGCCCGGGCCCCTACCACTTTCTCTCTCAAATATATAAATAAAAATAAATTTAAAAATAATAAAAAAGAAATATAAAGCAATTTCTATTAGCAGTAAAACCAGATTATTAGGCTACATATCTAAGCTTTACCCGTTAATGTAGGGCCAAGTTTTAAAACTATGAAAAAAAAGGTTTACATTGAAAAAAATCTCTTTGTTTTAGAGCTTACTGAGATGGATTTTTTTTTGTTTTGTTTTTTTTTGTTTTGTTTTTCGAGGGAGGGTCCCCACTCTGGCTCCGGCTGACCTGGAATTAACTATGTGTCCCAGGGTGGCCCCAAACTCACGGGGAAACCCCTACCTCTGCCTCCCAAGTGCTGGATTAAAGGCTGACCACCAAAAACCCCGCCCTGAATAATTTTTTTAAAAAAAAAAATTTAATTTTACTTTTTTAAAAAGAAGGAGAGGAGGGGGAAAAATTCCCAGGGGCCCCCTAGACTAAACCCCACCGGGAGAGGGCCCCCTGGAAAAAAAAAAAAAATTGGGACTTGGTTCATGGGGGTCAAAAGGCCCTTTTTTTGGGGGCCGGAGGAGATTTGGAGGATTTCGGGTTCCAAAGGGGCCCCCCTTTTTAACCTAAAAAGGCCCCCTAGCCCCAAAAAGGGATTTTTGGAAAAACAGAAAACAACCCAAAAAAAAAAGAAAGGGTGGGGGGAAAAGGGCCTTTTGGGGTTTGGGCTTTTCCTCCAAAACCAAAAACCCGGTTTAATTCCCCCGGGCCCACATAAACCAGATTCACAAGGGGGCGCAACGTCTGGAATTCGTTTGGGATGGCTAAGGCCCGGCACACCCATTCCTCTGGTCGTTTTCCCCCTATCTCTCTCCTCTCTTTTCTCTTTTTGCTTGCAAATAAAAAAGAATTTTTTAAAAAAAACAAATTTTATTATAGGGTAAAAATTTTGGGCCAAATTTAGAGTTTTAGATAAACAAACAAGTATACTTAAGTGGGAAATTTTGGGTGCATGCATGCATGCTTGCGTTCCTTTTTCAGTGGGGGGGCATGTTTACTTTTTTGGGAAATTTTTTTTTTGGGGGTATGCTCGAAAACAAAAAGCAATATTCCCCGCTTTTCCCTCTTAGAAGAGCCCTTTGGTGATTTGGGCTGGTTAAACGGCCGGAGTAGAACTCACTGAAACTGGGAAGTCTGGTTACAGGAAGAGCTAAAACCTTCCCAGCTACTGTGGTTCCAGCTTCTGTTGGAAAAGAGAAATCAGCTACTCTTATTGCTACCTTCTAGTGAACAAGGTAAGCAGTGTAAAGAAATAACTAATAGTCTTATTCTTCATATTTATATGTCTATACTATTTATATGGCACATTTAATATGATGGGACTCTGAACTTTTCAAACTGGTGCTAATAGTGATTTTGTGTAGAGCATAAGGTATTTATTATATATGTTACATTATAATTTTTTTTAAAAATTTAATTATCCCCCTTTTTATTAGAGGACGAGAACTTATACTGACACAACAGAAGTCCTCCACACTCCTCTAAACAACCATAGTTTGCGATCATATTTGTGCTTCGCGTATCCTATTCAATAATATTTAAAAATCAAGATTATTATGGTGGATTCATGCCTTGATTAGGGATTTTGGGGTTAATGGGGGATTATTTTTGTGTTTGTGGGATGCGAGGGTGACATGCAGCACAAGGCAACTTGGGGAATTCAAATCTGGGTACTTAGGCTTCGCAGGCAAATGCCTTAAAAAAGCCATCTCTCCAGCCCCCAAATTATTTTTTATTTTATTTTTATTTACTTTATTTATTTACTAATTTATTTTTGAGATAGGGTCTCCCTTTAGCTCAGGCTGACCTGGAATTAACTATGTAGTCTCAGGGTGGCCTCAAACTCACGGTGATCCTCCTACCTCTGCCTCCCAAGTGCTGGATTAAAGGCATGTACCACCACGCCCAGCTTACTGACATAATTTTTTTAAAAATCCAACCCCAAAGTCCGGAAGTGTGGTGCCCACTTTTTGTCCCAGAATTCAGAAGGCAGAGGTAGGAGGATCACCAGGCCATCAGCCACTGTGAACAAACACGTGAGCCCCCTGTGCCCATGTGTAACATTGTGCACTTGTATCACTGTGCATCTATCTGGCTTACATGGGACCTGGAGATTTGATTGTGAGTACTTAGGCTTCACTGGCAAGCACTTTAACCATTAAGCCATCTCTCCAGCCCTGAAATGGATTTTTGAAAATATTCCATTTGTAATACACTTGCATTGTTTAAAAAGAACATTTGAGGGCTGGAGAGATGGCTTAGTGGTTAAGGAGCTTGCCTGCCAAGCCAAAGGACCCAGGTTTAATTCCCCAGGACCCACATAAACCAGATGCACAAGGGGGCGCATACATCTGGAATTCGTTTGCAGTGGCTAGAGGCCCTGGCACACCCATTCTCTCTGTGTCTGTCTCCTCTATCTCTCTCTCTCTCTTTCTCTTTCTGCTTGCAAATAAATAAAGAATTTTTTAAAAAGAACATTTGATTATAGGCTAAATTTGGGCCTAAATTTAGAGTTTGAGTATAAACAAACATAGTATACTTAAGTGGGATTGTTGTGTGCATGCATGCATGCTTGCGTTCATTTGCAGTGTGGGGCATTGTCACTTTGGAATTTGTTTTGTGGTATGCTCTTGAAGCTAAATGCAATATCCGCTTTGCCCTCTTAGAAGAGCCCTTTGGTGTTTTGCTGGTTAAACTGGCCGGAGTAGAACTCACTGAAACTGGGAAAGTCTGGTTACAGGAAGAGCTAAAACCTTCCCAGCTACTGTGGTTCCAGCTTCTTGGAAAAGAGAATTCAGCACTCTTTTGCCTACCTTTCTAGTGAACAAGGTAAGCAGTGTAAAGAAATAACTAATAGTCTTATTCTTCATATTTATATGTCATATACTATTTAAATGGCACATTTAATATGATGGGACTCCGACTTTTCAAACTGGTGCTAATAGTGATTTTGTGTAGAGCATAAGGTATTTATTATATATGTTACATTATAATTTTTTTAAAATTTATTTATTTATTTATTTATTAGAGACAAAGAGGACAGAACAAGAGAGAGAGAATGGGCACACCAGGGCCTCTAGCCACTACAAACAAACTCCAGATGCATGTGCTACCTTATGCATCTGGCTTATGTGGGACCTGGGGAATCAATTTTAGTATATGTGCTGCCAAAATGAGCCATAAGGACCTGGGGAATCAAATCTGGGTACTTAGGCTTCGCAGGCAAATGCCTTAAAAAAGCCATCTCTCCAGCCCCCAAATTATTTTTTATTTTATTTTTATTTACTTTATTTTATTTACTAATTTATTTTGAGATAGGGTCTCCCTTTAGCTCAGGCTGACCTGGAATTTACTGTGTATTCTCAGGGTGGCCTCAAACTCACAGTGTTCCTCCTACCTCTGCCTCCCAAGTGCTGGGATTAAAGGCATGTACCACCACGCCCAGCTTACTGACATAATTTTTTAAAATTATTTTTGCTTATATATTTAAGAGAGAGGGTTAGAAAGAGAAAGAGAGAGAGAATAGGCACACCAGGGCCTGTTGCCCCTGTAAACAAACTCCAGATGCATATGCCACTTTGTGCATCTGGCTTTGCATGGACTACTGGGAATTGAACTCTGGGCTTTCCAGGCTTTGCAAGCAAGCACATCTAACTACTGAGTGATCTCTCCAGCCTCTAAAATTAATTTTATTATTCTAATGTTCCAATAATAATTTTATGAATTAGTGAGAGAAAATTCCATTATAAAGTTTCTTTAAGAATTGGGAGCTCAGCCAGACAATGGTGGTTGCTCAGCCTTTAATCCCAGTACTTGGGAGGCCAACGGTATGAGGAGATTGCCATGAGTTTGAGGCCACCCTAGAGACTAACATAGTAGAATTCCAGTCCATCCTAGACTACGAGTGAGACACCTACCTGGAGAAAGACTAAAAAAATAAGAAAATTGGGAGCTGGCTGGCAGGGTTGGTGCATTGCCTTTAATCGCAGCAGCTCGGGGAGGCAGAGGTAGGAGGATCACCATGAGTTCAAGGTTACCCTAAGACTTATTGTGAATTCCAGGTCAGCCTGGGGCTAGAGTGAGACCCTACCTAGAAAAACCAAAAAAAACAAAAAGATCATAGACAAGAATTGAAAGCTGGAGAGATGGTTCATGGTTAAGGCACTTGCCTGCAGAACCTAACAACCTGAGTTTGATTCCTCTCTGCCTCCCTCTCTCTTTCTTGCAAGTAAATAAATAGAAATATTTTTTGAATAATTGGGGTATTCCAGGAATGAAATTTTTAGGATAAAGATTCATTATATTATTTTGAGGGAAGTGTTTTTGAATATGCATTTAGCTACCAGTGCTCTCCTTAGACACTAGGATTTTAACCTAATTTAGCATTTTAATGCTGGTGCCTATCATTTTGGTTTGACTAACTTTTCGCTTTGCTATGGGTTCCTGTATTATGCTTATCTTGTATTCCCATATTCCTTCTACAATACAACCAGCAAAGCACAAAAGTGCTTATTTCAGTCAGAAACAATGCATCTAAAGAGCTTAAAAGAGTCGATTGAAGGCAGGGCATGGTGGGTGCATGCCTTCAACCCCAGCACTCGGGAGGCAGAGGTAGGAGGATTGTCATGAGTTCAAGCCACCCTGAGACTACATAGTGAATTGCAAGGGTCAGCCTGGGTTAGAGCAAGACCCTTCCTCAAAAAACCAAAAACACGGCTGCAGAGATGGCTTAGCAGTTAAGGCACATGGCCTGTGAAGCCGAAGGACCCATGTTTCGATTCCCCAGTACCACGTAAAGCCAGATGCACAGGGTATTACATGCATCTGGAATTCATTTGCAATGGCTGGAGTTTGTTTGCAGTGGCTGGAGGCCCTGGTGCACCCATTTCTCTCTCTATAATAAATAATAATAATAATAATAATAATAATAATAATAAGGTCAATGACTTTGAACAAGGCTCTCTTCTACTAATAAAATTCTTGAATTTGCGTTCACTTTATTAACTTCCTAAACCTTTTTTTTAAATATTTTATTTATTTGCAAGCAGAGAGTGACAGAGAGAGAGAATGGGTGCACCAGGGCCTCCAGCCACTGCAAACCAAACTCCAGATGCATGCGCTACCCTGTGGCATCTGGCTTACATGGGACCTGAGAATCAAACCTGGGTCCTTAGGCTTCACAGGCATGTGCCTTAACCACTAAGCCATCTCTCCAGGCCCTAAACACCTTTTCTTGCTTGTATATTGTTGTTTTGGGACAGAGGTCTCCAAGCTAGCCTAGAATCCATTATGTAGCTCAGGCTGGACTTGAATTTGTGTGATAATCTTTCTGCCTTAGCTTCCTAAATACTGGGATTATGTGGCCACACCCGGATTGAGGACCCTTTTTTTTTGAGGACCCTTTGTTAATATTTTTTTTCTTTTCTATGAAGGGCTTACACTTGCAGAATGACTGGTTTTAAGGTAAATAAGATGTGGTGGGTAGGGCTGGAGAGATGGCTTAGTGGTTAAGCGCTTGCCTGTGAAGCCTAAGGACCCCAGTTCAAGGCTTGATTCTCCAGGACCCACGTTAGCCAGATGCACAAGGGAAGCGCACAGCGTCTGGAGTTCGTTTGCAGTGGCTGGAAGCCCTGGCGCGCCCATTCTCTCTCTTTCTCTCTATCTGCCTCTTCCTCTCTCTGTCACTCTCAAATAAATAAATAAAAACAAAGTAAAAAAATTTAAAAAAAAAAAGATATGGTGGGTATAATAACAGTTTTTACAAATAATTGGTTTCTGTTTATATTCAAGGGTAGATATTTTAGGTGTGAATCTGAATGAAGAAATTTTGAGAAGAGGCCTGGGCAAAACTGTTCTTGTTAAAGGACTAAGTCATGATTCTAAAAACTACTGGAAAATTCACAGAAAGCTGCTTAAAGCTGAATTAGCAGCTGTCAAAAAAGGAGAAGGAATATGGAAGGAAGAATCTGAAAAAAGAAACTTATTTGGGAAAATTCAAAGATTCCTGGAGAGAAATATGGAAAAACTTTAAAACAGAATCAGATTTCAATTTGCAAAAACAAAGTTATCGTTGGAAAATGTCAGAGGATTTATGAAACATGAAAGACAACATAAATAACTACTCCTTAACACTAAAATTCAGAGAGTTTATGAGTCACTTACACTTTCGTAGAAAAAAATGAAATATCCATGAGGTCTATAGGTGTAAAGTAAGTATAAGTAAGATAAATATATAAAAGAGTAAATAATAAATATATGGTTTTTTGAGTTAAATAGAAATGTATCCAAATGATCAAACTGGTAACCTAGTGGTATTTAAAAATTAAAGATTATGCCGAGTGTGGTGGTGCATGCCTTTAATCCTAGCACTCGGGAGGCAGAGATAGGAGGATCACCATAAGTTCCAGGCCACCCTGAGACTACATAGTGAATTCCAGGTCATCCTGAGTTAGAGTGAGACCCTACCTTGAAAAACAAAACAACAACAACAACAAAAAAGCAAAATTAAAGATTATTGTATTTGGGTATGATGTCTCATGTCTGTAATCCCAGATCACCATGAGGTCAAGGCTAGCCTAGACTACATAGTGAGACTCTGTCTCAAAATCCAACCCCAAAGTCCGGAAGTGTGGTGCCCACTTTTTGTCCCAGAATTCAGAAGGCAGAGGTAGGAATATTGCCATGAGTTCAAGGCCACCCTGAGACTACATATAGTAAATTCCAGGTCAGCCTGGGCTACAGCGAGACTCTATCTCAAAAAAACAAAAAATAAATAAAAATCCAACCCAGCTGGACATGGTGGCACATGCTTTTAATCCCAGCACTCAGGAGGCAGAAGTAGGAGAAACACCATGAGTTCAAGGCCACCCTGAGACTAAATTCCAGGTCAGCCTGAGCTAGAGTGAAACTCTAACTCAAAAAAAAAAAAAAAAATTGTGGGCGGTCGGGGGGGGGGGCTGGAGAGATGGCTTAGCAGTTAAGCACTTGCCTGTGAAGTCTAAGGACCCCAGTTCGAGGCTTGATTCCCTAGACCCAGGTTAGCCCGATGCACAAGGGGAAGCACATGTCTGGAATTCATTTGTAGTAGCTGGAGGCCCTGGCGCACCCATTCTCTCTCTCTCTATCTGCCTCTTTCTCTGTCTGTCACTCCCAAAATAAATAAATAAATAAATTTTTAAAAATCCAACCCCAAAAATTGTAATATCAGAATTAACATAAATAAACTATAGAGAGCTTTTTTTTTTTTTTTTTTGGCCTTTCAAGGCAGGGTCTCACTTTAGCCCAGGCTGACCTAGAATTCATTATGTAGTCTGAGGGTTGCCCTTGAACTCACAGTGATCCTCCTACCTTGGCTGGGATTAAAGGCATGTACCACCACACCGGGCCCCAAAGGAGAGCATAACCTTGAAGGAGAAATGTAACACTATAAAAATTTACCAGGCTGGATGTGGTGGCAAACAGCTAATCCCAGCACTCAGGAGGCAGAGGTAGGAGGATTGCTGTGAGTTCGAGGCCACCCTGAGATTACATAGTGAATTCCTGGTCAGCCTTGGGCTAGAGGGAGACTTTACATTTAAAAAAAAAAAAGAAAGAAAGAAAGAAAAAAAAAAAAAAAAACGGGCATGGTGGCATACGCCTTTAATCCCAGCACTCAGGAGGCAGAGGTAGGAGGATCACTGTGAGTTCGAGGCCACCCCTGAGACTCCATAGTGAATTCCAGGTCAGCCTGAGCTAAAGTGTGACCGTACCTCGGAAAACAGCAACACCAACAACAACAACAACAAAAGAAGGCTGGGGAAATGGCCTAACGGTTAAGGCATTTGCCTGCAAAGCCTAAGCACCCTGGTTCAATTACCCAGGACCCACATAAACCAGATGCACAAGGGGGCGCATACATCTGGAATTCGTTTGCAGTGGCTAGAGGCCCTGGCACACCCATTCTCTCTGTGTCTGTCTCCTCTCTCTCTCTCTCTCTCTTTCTCTTTCTGCTTGCAAATAAATAAAGAATTTTTTAAAAAGAACATTTGATTATAGGCTAAATTTGGGCCTAAATTTAGAGTTTGAGTATAAACAAACATAGTATACTTAAGTGGGATTGTGTGTGCATGCATGCATGCTTGCGTTCATTTGCAGTGTGGGGCATGTCACTTTGGAATTTGTTTTGTGGTATGCTCTTGAAGCTAAATGCAATATCCGCTTTGCCCTCTTAGAAGAGCCCTTTGGTGTTTTGCTGGTTAAACTGGCCGGAGTAGAACTCACTGAAACTGGGAAAGTCTGGTTACAGGAAGAGCTAAAACCTTCCCAGCTACTGTGGTTCCAGCTTCTTGGAAAAGAGAATTCAGCACTCTTTTGCTACCTTCTAGTGAACAAGGTAAGCAGTGTAAAGAAATAACTAATAGTCTTATTCTTCATATTTATATGTCTATACTATTTAAATGGCACATTTAATATGATGGGACTCTGAACTTTTCAAACTGGTGCTAATAGTGATTTTGTGTAGAGCATAAGGTATTTATTATATATGTTACATTATAATTTTTTTAAAATTTATTTATTTATTTATTTATTAGAGACAAAGAGGACAGAACAAGAGAGAGAGAGAATGGGCACACCAGGGCCTCTAGCCACTACAAACAAACTCCAGATGCATGTGCTACCTTATGCATCTGGCTTATGTGGGACCTGGGGAATCAATTTTAGTATATGTGCTGCCAAAATGAGCATAAGGACCTGGGGAATCAAATCTGGGTACTTAGGCTTCGCAGGCAAATGCCTTAAAAAAGCCATCTCTCCAGCCCCCAAATTATTTTTTATTTTATTTTTATTTACTTTATTTTATTTACTAATTTATTTTGAGATAGGGTCTCCCTTTAGCTCAGGCTGACCTGGAATTTACTGCGTATTCTCAGGGTGGCCTCAAACTCACAGTGTTCCTCCTACCTCTGCCTCCCAAGTGCTGGGATTAAAGGCATGTACCACCACGCCCAGCTTACTGACATAATTTTTTAAAATTATTTTTGCTTATATATTTAAGAGAGAGGGTTAGAAAGAGAAAGAGAGAGAGAATAGGCACACCAGGGCCTGTTGCCCCTGTAAACAAACTCCAGATGCATATGCCACTTTGTGCATCTGGCTTTGCATGGATACTGGGGAATTGAACCTGGGCTTTCAGGCTTTGCAAGCAAGCACATCTAACTACTGAGTGATCTCTCCAGCCTCTAAAATTAATTTTATTATTCTAAGTTCCAATAATAATTTTATGAATTAGTGAGAGAAAATTCCATTTATAAAGTTTCTTTAAGAATTGGGAGCTACAACTGATGAGTGGATAATGAAGATATGGCACATTTATACAATGGAGTTTTACTCAGCAGTAAAGAGAAATGAAGTTATGAAATTTGCAGAAAAGTGGATGGATCTGGAAAGGATTATACTAAGTGAGGTAACCCAGGCCCAGAAAGCCAAGCGCCACATGTTCTCCCTCATATGTGGATCTTAGCTAGAGATGATTGGGCTTCTGTGTGAGAAGGAAAAAACTCAGTAGCAGAGGCCAGTAAGTTAAAAAAGGAGATAGAAAGGGAAGAGAAAGAAAGGGAGGAGGGCTTTTATTAGGTTGGTATTGTATATATGTAAGTAGAAAGATTGAGATGGGGAGGGGATATGATGGAGAATGGAATTTCAAAGGGGAAAGGGGGGAGGGTAATACCATGGGATTTTTTTGTCGTTATCATGGAAAATATTAATAAAAATGGAGAAAAAATAAAAAAATTAAAATTAAAATTAAAAATTAAAAATAAAAAAAGAATTGGGAGCTAGCCAGACATGGTGGTGCACGCCTTTAATCCCAGTACTTGGGAGGCAAAGGTAGGAGGATTGCCATGAGTTTGAGGCCACCCTGATACTACATAGTGAATTCCAGGTCACCCTAGACTAGAGTGAGACCCTACCTGGAAAGAAAAAAAAAAAGAATTGGGAGCTGGCTGGCATGGTGGTGCATGCCTTTAATCCCAGCACTCGGGAGGCAGAGGTAGGAGGATCACCATGAGTTCAAGGTTACCCTAAGACTATATTGTGAATTCCAGGTCAGCCTGGGCTAGAGTGAGACCCTACCTAGAAAAACCAAAAAAAACAAAAAGATCATAGACAAGAATTGAAAGCTGGAGAGATGGTTCAGTGGTTAAGGCACTTGCCTGCAGAACCTAACAACCTGAGTTTGATTCTCTCTGCCTCCCTCTCTCTTTCTTGCAAGTAAATAAATAGAAATATTTTTTGAATAATTGGGGTATTCCAGGAATGAAATTTTTAGGATAAAGATTCAATTATATTATTTTGAGGGAAGTGTTTTTGAATATGAATTTAGCTACCAGTGCTCTCCTTAGACACTAGGATTTTAACCTAATTTAGCATTTTAATGCTGGTGCCTTTCATTTTGGTTTGACTAACTTTTCGCTTTGCTATGGGTTCCTGTTATTATGCTTATCTTGTATGTCCCATATTCCTTCTACAATACAACCAGCAAAGCACAAAAGTGCTTATTTCAGTCAGAAACAATGCATCTAAAGAGCTTAAAAGAGTCGATTGAAGGCAGGGCATGGTGGTGCATGCCTTCAACCCCAGCACTCGGGAGGCAGAGGTAGGAGGATTGTCATGAGTTCAAGCCACCCTAAGACTACATAGTGAATTGCAGGTCAGCCTGGGTTAGAGCAAGACCCTTCCTCAAAAAACCAAAAACACGGCTGCAGAGATGGCTTAGCAGTTAAGGCACATGCCTGTGAAGCCGAAGGACCCATGTTTGATTCCCCAGTACCCACGTAAAGCCAGATGCACAGGGTATTACATGCATCTGGAATTCATTTGCAATGGCTGGAGTTTGTTTGCAGTGGCTGGAGGCCCTGGTGCACCCATTCTCTCTCTCTAATAAATAATAATAATAATAATAATAATAATAATAATAAGTCAATTGACTTTGAACAAGGCTCTCTTCTACTAATAAAATTCTTGAATTTGCGTTCACTTTATTAACTTCCTAAACCTTTTTTTTAAATATTTTATTTATTTGCAAGCAGAGAGTGACAGAGAGAGAGAATGGGTGCACCAGGGCCTCCAGCCACTGCAAACAAACTCCAGATGCATGCGCTACCCTGTGCATCTGGCTTACATGGGACCTGGAGAATCAAACCTGGGTCCTTAGGCTTCACAGGCATGTGCCTTAACCACTAAGCCATCTCTCCAGCCCTAAACACCTTTTCTTGCTTGTATATTTGTTGTTTTGGGACAGAGTCTCCAAGCTAGCCTAGAATCCATTATGTAGCTCAGGCTGGACTTGAATTTGTGTGATAATCTTTCTGCCTTAGCTTCCTAAATACTGGGATTATGTGGCCACACCCGGATTGAGGACCCTTTTTTTTGAGGACCCTTTTGTTAATATTTTTTTTCTTTTCTATGAAGGGCTTACACTTGCAGAATGACTGGTTTTAAGGTAAATAAGATGTGGTGGGTAGGGCTGGAGAGATGGCTTAGTGGTTAAGCGCTTGCCTGTGAAGCCTAAGGACCCCAGTTCAAGGCTTGATTCTCCAGGACCCACGTTAGCCAGATGCACAAGGGAGCGCACAGCGTCTGGAGTTCGTTTGCAGTGGCTGGAAGCCCTGGCGCGCCCATTCTCTCTCTTTCTCTCTATCTGCCTCTTCCTCTCTCTGTCACTCTCAAATAAATAAATAAAAACAAGTAAAAAAATTTAAAAAAAAAAAGATATGGTGGGTATAATAACAGTTTTTACAAATAATTGGTTTCTGTTTATATTCAAGGGTAGATATTTTAGTGTGAATCTGAATGAAGAAATTTTGAGAAGAGGCCTGGGCAAAACTGTTCTTGTTAAAGGACTAAGTCATGATTCTAAAAACTACTGGAAAATTCACAGAAAGCTGCTTAAAGCTGAATTAGCAGCTGTCAAAAAAGGAGAAGGAATATGGAAGGAAGAATCTGAAAAAGAAACTTATTTGGGAAAATTCAAAGATTCCTGGAGAGAAATATGGAAAAACTTTAAAACAGAATCAGATTTCAATTTGCAAAAACAAAGTTATCGTGGAAAATGTCAGAGGATTTATGAAACATGGAAAGACAACATAAATAACTACTCCTTAACACTAAAATTCAGAGAGTTTATGAGTCACTTACACTTTCGTAGAAAAAAATGAAATATCCATGAGGTCTATAGGTGTAAAGTAAGTATAAGTAAGATAAATATATAAAAGAGTAAAATAATAAATATATGGTTTTTTGAGTTGAAATAGAAATGTATCCAAATGATCAAACTGGTAACCTAGTGGTATTTAAAAATTAAAGATTATGCCGAGTGTGGTGGTGCATGCCTTTAATCCTAGCACTCGGGAGGCAGAGATAGGAGGATCACCATAAGTTCCAGGCCACCCTGAGACTACATAGTGAATTCCAGGTCATCCTGAGTTAGAGTGAGACCCTACCTTGAAAAACAAAACAACAACAACAACAAAAAGCAAAATTTAAAGATTATTGTATTTGGGTATGATGTCTCATGTCTGTAATCCCAGATCACCATGAGGTCAAGGCTAGCCTAGACTACATAGTGAGACTCTGTCTCAAAATCCAACCCCAAAGTCCGGAAGTGTGGTGCCCACTTTTTGTCCCAGAATTCAGAAGGCAGAGGTAGGAATATTGCCATGAGTTCAAGGCCACCCTGAGACTACATATAGTAAATTCCAGGTCAGCCTGGGCTACAGCGAGACTCTATCTCAAAAAAACAAAAAATAAATAAAAATCCAACCCAGCTGGACATGGTGGCACATGCTTTTAATCCCAGCACTCAGGGAGGCAGAAGTAGGAGAAACACCATGAGTTCAAGGCCACCCTGAGACTAAATTCCAGGTCAGCCTGAGCTAGAGTGAAACTCTAACTCAAAAAAAAAAAAAAAAAAATTGTGGGCGGTCGGGGGGGGGGCTGGAGAGATGGCTTAGCAGTTAAGCACTTGCCTGTGAAGTCTAAGGACCCCAGTTCGAGGCTTGATTCCCTAGGACCCAGGTTAGCCCCGATGCACAAGGGGAAGCACATGTCTGGAATTCATTTGTAGTAGCTGGAGGCCCTGGCGCACCCATTCTCTCTCTCTCTATCTGCCTCTTTCTCTGTCTGTCACTCCCAAATAAATAAATAAATAAATTTTTAAAAATCCAACCCCAAAATTGTAATATCAGAATTAACATAAATAAACTATAGAGAGCTTTTTTTTTTTTTTTTTTGGCCTTTCAAGGCAGGGTCTCACTTTAGCCCAGGCTGACCTAGAATTCATTATGTAGTCTGAGGGTGCCCTTGAACTCACAGTGATCCTCCTACCTTGGCTGGGATTAAAGGCATGTACCACCACACCGGGCCCCAAAGGAGAGCATAACCTTGAAGGAGAAATGTAACACTATAAAAATTTACCAGGCTGGATGTGGTGGCAAACACTAATCCCAGCACTCAGGAGGCAGAGGTAGGAGGATTGCTGTGAGTTCGAGGCCACCCTGAGACTACATAGTGAATTCCTGGTCAGCCTGGGCTAGAGGGAGACTTTACATTTAAAAAAAAAAGAAAGAAAGAAAGAAAAAAAAAAAAAAAAACGGGCATGGTGGCATACGCCTTTAATCCCAGCACTCAGGAGGCAGAGGTAGGAGGATCACTGTGAGTTCGAGGCCACCCTGAGACTCCATAGTGAATTCCAGGTCAGCCTGAGCTAAAGTGTGACCGTACCTCGGAAAACAGCAACAACAACAACAACAACAACAACAACAACAACAACAAAAAAACAAAATTTAAAGATTATTGTATTTGGGTATGTTGTCTCATGTCTGTAATCCCAGATCACCATGAGGTCAAGGCTAGCCTAGACAACATAGTGAGACTCTGTCTCAAAATCCAACCCCAAAGTCCGGAAGTGTGGTGCCCACTTTTTGTCCCAGAATTCAGAAGGCAGAGGTAGGAATATTGCCATGAGTTCAAGGCCACCCTGAGACTACATATAGTAAATTCCAGGTCAGCCTGGGCTACAGCGAGACTCTATCTCAAAAAAACAAAAAATAAATAAAAATCCAACCCAGCTGGACATGGTGGCACATGCTTTTAATCCCAGCACTCAGGAGGCAGAAGTAGGAGAAACACCATGAGTTCAAGGCCACCCTGAGACTAAATTCCAGGTCAGCCTGAGCTAGAGTGAAACTCTAACTCAAAAAAAAAAAAAAAAAATTGTGGGCGGTCAGGGGCGGGGGGCTGGAGAGATGGCTTAGCAGTTAAGCACTTGCCTGTGAAGTCTAAGGACCCCAGTTCGAGGCTTGATTCCCTAGGACCCAGGTTAGCCCGATGCACAAGGGGAAGCACATGTCTGGAATTCATTTGTAGTAGCTGGAGGCCCTGGCGCACCCATTCTCTCTCTCTCTATCTGCCTCTTTCTCTGTCTGTCACTCCCAAATAAATAAATAAATAAATTTTTAAAAATCCAACCCCAAAATTGTAATATCAGAATTAACATAAATAAACTATAGAGAGCTTTTTTTTTTTTTTTTTGGCCTTTCAAGGCAGGGTCTCACTTTAGCCCAGGCTGACCTAGAATTCATTATGTAGTCTGAGGGTGCCCTTGAACTCACAGTGATCCTCCTACCTTGGCTGGGATTAAAGGCATGTACCACCACACCGGGCCCCAAAGGAGAGCATAACCTTGAAGGAGAAATGTAACACTATAAAAATTTACCAGGCTGGATGTGGTGGCAAACACTAATCCCAGCACTCAGGAGGCAGAGGTAGGAGGATTGCTGTGAGTTCGAGGCCACCCTGAGATTACATAGTGAATTCCTGGTCAGCCTGGGCTAGAGGGAGACTTTACATTTAAAAAAAAAAAGAAAGAAAGAAAGAAAAAAAAAAAAAAAACGGGCATGGTGGCATACGCCTTTAATCCCAGCACTCAGGAGGCAGAGGTAGGAGGATCACTGTGAGTTCGAGGCCACCCTGAGACTCCATAGTGAATTCCAGGTCAGCCTGAGCTAAAGTGTGACCGTACCTCGGAAAACAGCAACAACAACAACAACAACAACAAAAGAAGGCTGGGGAAATGGCCTAACGGTTAAGGCATTTGCCTGCAAAGCCTAAGCACCCTGGTTCAATTACCCAGGACCCACATAAACCAGATACACAAGGGAGCACATGTGTCTGGAGTTCATTTGCACTGGCTGGAAGCCCTTGCATGCTCATTCTCTCTCTATGCTTCTTGTTCTCTCTCCCTCAAATAAATAAATCAATAATATTTAAAATTAAATTAATTTAATTTAAGAAATAAAATAGGGCTGGAGAGATGGCTTAGCAATTAAGCGCTTGCCTGTGAAGCCTAAGGACCCCCCCCCCCCCCCCGTCCAAGGCTTGATTCCCAGAACCCACGTAAGCAAAATGCACAAGGTGGCGCACGCGCCTGGAGTTCATTTGCAGTGGCTGGAGGCCCTGGCGTGCCCACTCTCTCTCTATCTGCCTCTTTCTCTGTCTGTCGCCCTCAAATAAATGAATAAAAAATTAAATTAAATTAAAACATACTGAAGGATGTATTCATATAGTATTAATGCTTTATCCTGCACTCCCTCACACATCGCATGGGATTGAACCCAGGACTTGATGCACTCTGAGCAAGCACTGAGTTACAGTCCCAGCTCTAAATGAAGAGCAAACTTTATGGGCTGTTGTGTTAGTTATTTGGGGCAATCATATTTAATGTTTATGTACTTTTCTGTTTTTGTCGACTTTTTTATTTATTTATTTATTTTCGGTTTTTCGAGGTAGGGTCTCACTCTATCCCAGGAAATCACTCTGTATTCTCAGGGTGGCTTCGAACTCACAGTGATCCTCCTACCTCTGCCTCCTGAGTGCTGGGTCTAAAGGTGTGTGCCACCACGCTCAGCTCAAAGTTCATTATTTTTAGTACAGGAACTAGTGCACACACTGTCTGAAGCCACTCTTCTCCCACTTCTTTGCCATTGCTAGTGGGTTTGGGACAGTGCTGCCCGAGGCACTGAACCATTCCTGGTAATTAGGATAGTTACGTTTTCCCTGTTCTTAGACGACGTCATGCTGAGGATGGCAGCACAGAGGAAAGAATAGGATGTCTTAGGACAGCTCTGAGCTTCTGGGCTAGCCAGTTACTTAACTTTTTAACTGACAGTTTCTTTATGTGTATGTAATATTTTGATCATAATCCTCTCCAATTACCTTCATTGTGATAATAGACAGAAATTGGCTAGGCATTTTAGGGTAATGGGACCCCAAAATGAAGATTTTGTTGTTGTTGTTTCTGAGTAAAAGCAGGAAATGACATTAAGCCTGCAAAGAGAGCCTGAATTTTTTCTTATCCTTTTCTTCCCTGGAAAGTTATACCCCCCAAGAAACAGTTCTAGATTAAGTTTACACCCTTCCTAGATGACTGAACTCCTAATCCCTAACCTAAGATTTCTGGAACTACTGCCCATTTTACAGAAAACTGTGAAACCTGGTATTCCTCATATAGAGACCTGTACCACTTCTGATAAAAACCCTAACCAGCAGGGCATGTTGGCACACACCTTTAATCCCAGCACTCAGGAGGCAGAGGTAGGAGGATCACTGTGAGGTCAAGGCCGTCTTGAGGCTATTTAGTGGATTAGCGCAAGACCCTACCTCTTTGTTGTTGTTGTTTTGTTTCAAACTCATCCTACCCAACTTTATTTGTCAAACATTGCTAATGTTGCTGTAAGGGTCCCACTGTGCTGATATTTTGCAATTTCCACTGAAGAAGGAAAACTGAGGCAGGAGGGTAGATGAGAGAGACATGGGGAACTCAGGGAGAGGTGGGGAGGAGCAGAAGGCAGGAGGGACAGAAGGGTGGGGTGGTATGCAAAGATGGATTCTGGATAGACACCCACCCCAAGCAGAGGCGAAGACCATGGACACTGATCTCTGCTCCCACTCAGTGGCCATAGGAACATCAAGGAAAGACCATGGGTCTGGTAGACATTTCGATCTTTCCTGTCATGAAGCGGCTGCCAAGGCGGCCCAGCCAATGAAGGTCTGGGGACTCTGCCTTCAGGGCTCACTGGCCCTGAACCAGGGCGACTTTGATGGAGGCAATAGCTTCCGAAAATTGCTCTCGGTGTCCACGAAGCCATCACCTTCCTTCTTGGAGTGAACCAACCTCCCAGCTACCACCACTTCAAAGAACCCAGTTCTTTGGGGAGTCCCCTCCCACAGATGTCCAGGCACCCTGGGAACTCATTTTCTAGCTGCTCTTTGAGCTGGAGATACTTGGGCTTATAGCATCAAGCACCACAATACACGACTCAAATGGCGAGCGCCGTGGCTTGGGGTGGCGGGATGGTGGCCGGGCAGACGCACGACCACGCCGAGCTGCGGTAACCACAAGGCCCGGGCCTACTCTTTTTTTTTTTTAATTTTTTTTTTTCCAGGTAGGGTCTCACTATAGCCCAGGTTGACCTGGAATTCACTATATAGTCTCAAGGTAGCCTAGAACTCACAACGGTCCTCCTCCCTCTGCCTCCCAAGTGCTGGGGCTAAAAGCGTGCGCCACCATGCCTGGCAAGACCCTATCTCAAAAAAACAAAAAAACAAAAAAAAAACTAACCAAGTCCCCTGATGAGTTCTCCTCCCTGGAGACTCCCGCCTGTCCACACAGAGAGTAGTTTTTCCCTTCTATCAAACTCTAAATAAACTTCTTTTTTTTGAGATAGGGTCTCACTCTAGTCCAGGCTGACCTGGAATTCACTATGTAGTCTCAGGGTGGCCTCGAACTCGATGATCCTCTGGAGTGCTGAGAGTAAAGGCATGTGCCACCATGCCCGGCTAAATAAAATTTTAAAATCTATATTTCTCCCGCCTGTAGTCTGTGAATTTCAATTTATCAAATTCACAAGACATGAACCCAAAAAGGCCACTGACTCAGTGGAAGCTCTGTTTGATGGTGAGTGCCTGGTGCTTCAGCTGCTGAGAAAAAGCCCCCTTAAAAACTGAGATAAGGGAGCTGGAGAGATGGCTCAGTGGTTAAGGTACTTGTCTTCAAAGCCCAACAACCAGGGATCAAGTCCCCAGTAACCACAAAAAGCCAGATGCACAGTGTGGCACACCCTATCTGAAGTTCATTTGCAGGGGCCGGAGGCTCTGGCATGCCCATTCTCTCTATGTGTCTCTCTACTTGCAAATAAATAAGAAATATATTTTAAAAAACTGAGATAAGCCGGGCGTGGTGGCGCACGCCTTTAATCCCAGCACTCGGGAGGCAGAGGTAGGAGGATCGCCGAGAGTTCGAGGCCACCCTGAGACTACAGAGTGAATTCCAGGTCAGCCTGAGCTAGAGTGAGACCCTACCTTGAAAAAAAAAAAAAAAAAAAACTGAGATAAGGCTCCATTGCTCTCAAGGACACCCCAAAATTTCTGTATCAATTGGATCCCCATCACCTGTCTCTCTTCAACTGAACCCCTCTTCTTTTCAACTAGTCTCTTCCATTTGATATCTTTTTAAAAATTTAAAAATGTTTAGCCTTCCATGATGGAATGTTGTTGGGCCTAATATCGTGCAGTTCTTGTGCAGGTAACAGTCCCTGTGAGGTGTTGAAAGCCACAGCCACTTAATATCTGGAAGACAGTGTTCAAAGTATTCCTCACCATCCTCTGGTTCTTTCATTCTTTCCACTCTTGTTTCTTTGTTTTGTTTTATTGAGGAAGTGTCTCTAGCCCAGGCTGACCTGGAACTCGCTCTATAGTCCCAGGCTGGCCTTGAACTCACAGTGATCCTCCTACCTCTGCCTCCTTAGTGCTGGGATGAAAGGCATGCACCATCACACCCAGCTCTCTCTCCATAACTCTCTTTCACAATGCTATGTGAAGTCTCAAGGGCATGATAGAGATGTCTCATTTAGAAGAACTGAGCACTCAACAGTCACTTACTCTTAGCGCTTTGATGAATTTTGAGTCTCCCCAATAGTCTCTGCCATTTGCAAAACAAAGCTCTGACCAAAGGTGAAAGCAGCACTAATTTATGGGCACAAGCATAAATATCTAGTAGGTAGCTGGGCTGGAATTCACTACATAATCTCAGGGTAACCTGTAACTCCAGAGTGCTGAGATTAAAAGCATGCACCACCATGCCTGGCTTTTAAAATATTTTATTAACTTATTTGCAAGTAAACAGAGAGGCATGGAGAGAAAGAGAAGGCCTCTTGCCACTGCAAATGAACTCCAGATAGACACACCACTTTGTGCATCTGTCTTTACATAGGTACTGAGGAATTGAACTCGGGCTGTCAAGCTTTGCAAGCAAGTGCCTTTAACTGCTGAGACATCTCTCCAGCCCTAGAGGGCAATTTGATAGGCAAAAGATAGCCATCTAGGGCTGGAGAGATGGCTTAGCAGTTAAGGTGTTTGACTGCAAAACCAAAGGACCAAGGTTCAATTCCCCAGGACCCATGTAAGCCAGATGCACAAGGGGATGCACACATCTGGAGTTCATTTGCAGTGGCTGGAGGCCCTGGCATGCCCATTCTCTCCCTCCCTCTCCCTCCCTCTCCCTCCCTCTCTCTCTCTCTGCCTCAAATAAATAAAATTGTTTAAAGAAACTTTTAAGACATCCATCTAGCCAGATAACAGTATTAGCTTCTGCCATAGACTTTTGTTATTATTATTATTAAATAGAAACTTTGTATGAGCACATCATGTGTTGGTACCATCATTTCCCTTCTCCCTGCCCCCATTCCACTGAGGGTCCTCCTCAGTGGGATTGCTGGTATTCACCATGGGGTTGTGGACTATGAAATGTGGAAGCATCAGTCAGTCATTGTAAGGTGGGGGCAATGCTTCTGGATACTCCCTTCTACTCTGTGGCTTTTACAATCTTTCTACCCCCTCTTCCACAAAATACCCTGAGCCATTTCAGTCATAGACTTTTAACTGCCACTACTGTATCAGTGGGCATATCCTGCCTGGCTGGTCAATTCTGTAGCTCACAGAGTCCACTGCTGGTTAAGACTGCTGATGGCTTTTCTTCCATAACAGCCTACATAGCATCTTCCAACACTATGACAGCTAGCCAGCAGAGAGGAAGCTTCAGGTCAGGTCTAGCTTGGCTTCTCAGTGTCCTGAGAACTGAACCATGTGTCTGTTCAGCAATAAGGTCTTACCATCTAGCTTTGATGAGAAACCAAGAACATTAGCAATAGTTCATGTTATTTTGGGAGTCTCTGGGGCCTTCTTAACCATCAATTCACTGGGATGTATCCCATCTCTGGCACTGGGATTTTCCTCTAACAACCCAAACTCTTTTTAAAAGTATTACTAAAATTTTTCCCTGGGGAGGTACAAATACATGTTCATTCACCCCAGATACAGCTCAAATGACAGACCAAAGCACAAATTCAGCCAAAATCCAATTTTGGTGAACTATGGGTTCCTGGATCCTCCAGGGCCAGCCACGGCTCTCCCTAAGGCGTCCCAGGCAACTGTGGAGACCAAGGCTGTGTGCGCATGATGAAAGAAAGCATTACTCTTGGGAGACAGTTTCGGTGAACAGCTCGGTTTATTGTCAGGGAAATGGGTTTATAAGCAGTTGAGGGTGGGAAGAGGGTCCTAAGGGGATTGAATGTACCAGGTTGCTTGCTGATGCCTAATTAGCATATGGGGACATACATTCTAGCATGTAGGCAATGGTATATGGTACAGGGGGATGGGCTGGGCAAAGGTTTTGGCTGATACCATATAAGGAGTTTCCTAGGCAACTGGCCAAAAGCCACCGGGTTATGGGCAAAGCCTAAGTCTTATCTGAATGCCCAGGTATCCTGTGCTTGAAGAGAGAATGGCCTTACTTCCTGCCGATCTCAGGGTCGGAGATATTGTCCAGGGGTCCAGGCTTACTACAACCCCCAAGAATGGGGGAAAGAGCTCCCCTGCCAGTCTGGTCCCCGAGATACGACCGGCGGTTCAGGTTGCTGCAACCTCTCTATAACCTGGGGCCTTCGTGTCAGACAGCTTAGGTTTGCTTTAACCCAGGGCCCTGCCTATGTCTGACAGTGAACCAGTGAATCATAGGGTTAAAGAACACAGGTAAGGGGTTACTTAAAGGAGTATGAGTGACTCAAAGGTAGCTGGGTCACTACAAAGTCCCACCCCATCCTGAATGGTGACCTCATGGAAGCTGCATTGTCAAGTCCCACTTTTAGTTATGCTTTACTTCCCATATAATCTAGCTTTTCCCAGGATCACTTAGGAAAAGCTGAGAGGAGACAGGGCACAATCACTGAAATCGCAGGTGAGAGTCTTGTGGCCTGCCCCTCCTTCCTCTGCTAGAGAGTGTCAGTAGCTGTTACCATAGCCGTGGAGCCATCACTGTATTCTCCTGCTGCGTAGCCACTGAGCCAGAGAATTTTCTACCCCAAACCATGTTATGCCCAAAGAAAATTGTCATATAACACTCCACCTCTTTCTGCAGCTCTTACATTTTTTCCTCCACCTCTTCTACAAGGTTCCCTGATTCTTGAAAGGGGTGATATGTGTGTCATCCTCTTTTGAGCATTGGGCAGCCATGCCATTTCAAGAATCCATTGTTCTCAGGAGTTTAACCAGTTATGAGTATACATCAGCAACAATTGCCATTGCAGGAACTTCTATACCATCAAGGCAGACAGTAGCAGCAATAGCAGCAATACTCTGGGTGCAAGCATAGAGGGTTAGGGTCACTACCTCATTTTAGCCCTTTATAATTTACAAACATTTTCCATGCGCCACCCCATTTTCATATTCTCGGGTGACCTCATGGAGCCTCTATGCATACTGCCCCCCAACAGGCTCAGTGGGTCCCTCTTGGGCTGCTTGGCCAGGCCCAGAGCCAAAGGAGGAAGGCTGCTCTCCTACCTGCTGTTTTACCTACCCCTCTGGCTGGCTCCCTGGATGGCTAAGAAAACAGTTCCTCTTTTGTACCATAAAAGGTTGCACAAAGACAAAAACTAACCCCTCAATTACTCCCAGTTTGCTCATATTCTTCAAGATGAAAAAGAGGTGCTTTTTATCTCCTTTAAAATGCTGAGAGAAGCCATGGGAAATACACAAATATAGAATCAAGTCACAAAAGGAGGAGATCCTCCTAAAGGATGAAATTTTAACCCAGTTGGCCCTAACATTCCAAGAAAATTCCAAAAGCTGGTAGGCTACTTAGGCAAGTCTCTGGATAATTTAGTCCAGATAGTAACCTCTGTCTTGTATAGCTGGGATGTAGAGAGACAAAGGAATAAGGAAATATGCCATGAGGAATTGATGACTACAATGTGGGTCCACCCACTAAGACCCCCTTCCCAACTCATAGTTTATGGGAAACCCCCTGACAAGAACCCCCTTTCAAACTGAGCCCAGAGCATGCATCCTTTGTGGGCAAGAAGGATATTTGGGGAGAGATTATTTATTTATTTGCAAGCCAAGAGAAAAGAATGGGCATGCCAGGGCCTCCAGCTACTGCAAATGAATCCCAGATGCATTCACCACCTTGTGCATCTGGCTTTACATGGGTACTGGGAAATCGAACCTGGTTTGCTAGGCTTTGCAAGCAAGCTCCTTAACCACTGAGCTATCTCTCCAGCCCAAGAAGAATATTTTAGAAATGAGTGTTCCCCAACTATGGAGACCATCCCCGAGACCCTGTCTCATCTGTAAGGACAACCATTGAAGAAGCAGTCATCTTTGATTCCAGTAGGCACTTGGTTCGTTTACTCCTCCACAAAAATGATGGGTCCCTAGGACCTCCCTAGGTTTCCAGGTTGGTGGAAGCTAGGGGTCTGTTCTTACATTCCAAAAAGGATTACACCTGATCAATTGATAGTCATCAGGCTGTTAGGTCAGACACAGAGAAGTGGGAAATAAATGGCTATTAAGGGGCTAAAGGCAGCCCAAGGTAATTTGGCTCTGACTTGCAACATTCCATCTCTCTGTGATCACAGGAGTTTTATCAATCCATTCAGCCTTGCTGGAAGTAGGTGTAGCAGATTCATTGCTTTTCTGGGAACTTTAGTCTACACTACCCATACTGATGCAGGATTTTGAGGCTCATGAGGGGGTCCCTGAGAATTTATGAACCCCAAGTTTGGGGTTCTGTCCTACCTTTAATAATTAGTAGTCAGGTGGCGCACGCCTTTAATCCCAGCACTCGGGAGGCAGAGTTAGGAGGATTGCTGTGAATTCGAGGCCACCCTGAGACTACATAGTTAATTCCAGGTCAGCCTGGGCCAGAGTGAGACCCTGCCTCGAAAAAAAAAAAAAAAAAAAAAAAAGAATTAGTAGATGGACTCAAGAAGGATAAATTATGAATTATTAAGTTTATTTAGGGGAAATCACAAATTGTGGGGTTTAGGAAACACGTTGTTATATAGAAACATTGTATGGTTTATAAGTTCATTTAAGAGAAATTGAGGTCTTTAGAAAAGGACTGGAACACAGTTGTAAGCACATGGAGGGTAGCACATTCATGTATATGTAAAGAGGCTCAGAAAACATCCTCCATGTGCTTTCCTGAAGAGGGAAAGTATCAAAACAGGAGAGAAACTGAGGGTCTTTGGGGAAAAATGAATAGACCTACAAGCACGTGGACTTGAGAGTAATTGAGGCTTTAAAAAGAAATTAGGACAAAGCTGCAAGCATGTGAACTTGAGGGAAATTGAGGCTTTTAGAGTGAAATTAGGGTAAAGCTGTAAACACAAAAGCAGAATCTAGGAGCTTATGTAGGTGAGAGACCAAGGAGAAGTAACGTGTTGCGTCTGGCTTCTGTGACCTTGCTTAGTGGCTGGACAGTGGTGCTGCCATTTTAAATCAGCCACTTTGAGTAAATAAAGAGCCCAGGCCCGGCTCAGATGAGGAACTAGCTGACTAATGTGCTATTTTTGCTTCTGTATCTGTGCTTGCTTAGCTATAGCCCTGCCCTCTCGATTCCTGGGAAGCCTCCACCCAAGGACATTCCAGAGATACCTAGCCACAGAGGCCCCGGCCTGTTGCAAAAGATAAGTTCTGCAAACAGCTCTTGCAAAAGATAGGTTCTGCAAACAAGTTACTGACCTAAGATAAGTAGGCTGGAGTTCCCACGTGCACCTCTCTGAAATTCCCGCGCGCGCACTTTTAAACCCATCATTTCAAAAGTCACAATGTACCACTGCTTGCTTAGCCAATCATGTGCCCATCCCCTACTTCTTTGTTCAAATCCCTATATAAACCCCTTCCCCCTGAAGGAAAGGGCGCTCTCCCTCACTACTGCTGTGCCGGACTGTGTGGACGGAGCCCAGGCCTAGGCTTGCAATAAAGAAACCTGCTGCTTTTACATTCGAGTGTCTCGGCTTCTGTGGCGGTCCTCTGGGTGACTCCTGGGTGACCAGGGGTCTTGGCTCCTGGTCAGGGGTCTTGGCACAACATAGAGAGACCATGGAGGAACCCACATGGCATCTGCCATGTGTTTTTAGGGGAGTTGAGAGGACAAGCGGTGAGGCTCAATGGAAAAAAGAAAAATGAGAGGGCAGATATCAAAGAAGAGACTAAGAGATTTAGAGGAGAAATGAATGATGAAGAGGGCTACATTCATGGCTACCCTAAGTTTAGAGTAAGTACATGCCGGGCTCCCCCAGCAGGTAGTGCTGAGGAAGGACCAGGCCCACTGGTTCCTCCCAAGGGGTTCAGAACCTCTCCTAGTCACCAGAGAAAAACCACACTGAGTCGGGATCTTGTTGAAGCAGGAACTCACTTTATTGTTACAGGTGGTTTCCTATATAGTGTTGAGAATGAGGGTGGGGATTCTAGGATGAGGGGAGAGGTAAGGGCCAATAGTATACTGTGACTTTTGAAATGATTGGTTCTAAGCACGCATGCGCGGGAGTTCCAACTCCTATGCGGAAGTAACAGGCCAGAGGCCATTAGGCACCCTGCTGAGTCATAGCTGGCCGTAGGCAGTTCGCCAAACTTTAGCTAGGCTCAGGAAGTTCCACTAGGCCTCATGTGAGGGCCTTTCAAGGCCCAACATCTCCCCCTTTTGTTTTTGTAAGAGCATTAGTCACCATGGCCCCTGTCTTAGGTTGTCCCCCTCTGGGGATCTTACCCGTCACTGGGTACCAGGTGTTTAGCTCGCTGAGAACCCACTCCATGGCCTGTCTTAAGTTGTCTCAGTCAGTCTGAGATCTTACCCGTCATCGGTCACATGGAGGGCAGAGGGGGTGGCAGTGGGTCATCTGAGGAACTTAATTCTTGAGTTGCCAGCCTGTGATAATATATCTCAACCTGATGGATTTTTATTGCCTCTAGCTGCTGGTGAATGAATTATGTAATTTTGCTAATTACACAAGGGCCAACAGTGAGGATAAGGGAAAGGAGAAGAAGAGGTCTAAGTAGAGGGAGGAGGTAAGGTAAGAAGCCATTCTGGCCCATCCACAATGGGTTGTCTTGAAGGTCCCGCTGTCTCTTCTCCAGGTCCTCTTGAAGCCTTTTGATCTTGTCCTGAACGATTCCCAATCTATTGGCGTAGAAACAGCATTTTTCCTGTAAAAACAAACATATGCCTCCCCTTTCGGCAGTTAATAGGTCTAGTCCCCTCCTGTTTTGTAGGACTACCTCAGCCAGGGAATCTAGCTGTTGTTGGAGATCAAGGATAGTGTTGGACACGGCTTTTATGTCACTGATCAACTGGAGAGAGAGCTTACCCATCCCAGCTGTTCCTGTGGCCATGCCTGCAGTTATTCCCAACCCAACGAGTAGGGTTGTATGGGCAACTGTAGTTGTGTCATTGGTGATTACTGCAAGTAGCCGGGGAGGCCCAGATCAGAGGCAAAGCCAGCAATCCTCCACAAGGGAGGGAGTTAGTTGGTTTAGCAGGGTGAAGACCATTTTAGGAACAGTCCTCAGGGGTGGGACACTCCCTAGAGAAGTGATTGTCAGTGTCCCCTTATTGGGACAAATATTTTAGGTCTCTTGCTGGTACCCAAATGGGTCTTTTTCTTCTTACAAAGTTTTCCCATGGACAAAAATTCCATGAGCTTCACACAAGCTTTTCTATCAAAAAACTCCTTTCTGTTACAGAGTTTTTGCACTTCAATCACTTCTCAGTACAAAAGATTATCCCAAGGTTGGGAAACAAATAAACCCTTTGATCCCAGAAATACAAACATAAATCTTAAGGAATGGCCAGCTCTTATCAGTAACACTCAATGTTCATAATCTTGCTTACACGTAGGTGCTAAAGTCTTGCTGTCAAATGGCCCAGAGCTATGGATACAAGGCCAGCCAAATGGCTCCAGACAATTCTCCCCCCCCACCTTTTATTTATGAACCAGGCCCTTCAGGGCCTTGGTGCAGAAAGACTGTGCCTGTCTTAGGTTGTCCTCTACAATATTTAGGCCTTACCCGTCATCGGTACATGAATTCCATCATTCATGCCCTGCCTTAGGTTGACCTAACTCAAGAGAATCTTACCCGTCTTTGACTACCAGCTTCTGAAGGGGCTTTAAGATAATGTCTTAGGAAGCCGGGGTCCGGTCCATAGCTGTATCCCATGTACTTTTGCATGGATATCCATAATGGATCTCAGGAGGCATTTAACGAGTATGGGCAGCAGACACAGAATGAGCAAAAGACAAACACCTGTAGCAGCAAAGCTTCCTATCCAAGAAGTGAGAGAATTCCATCCAGGCAAGGCAGACTTAAAAGCAGATATTAAGTCATCAGCAGCTTTAGCTGCATCAAAAGTAAGATGATTATTTTGCAAAGACAAAATCTCTGAATGCAACTGAATCAGATCCAAGGAAATATCATTATGCCAAATACCTCTTAAATGCATTTTCCCAACGCTGTTGACTGTCATTATATTTTTTAGAAGTAACATAAATCCATTGAAAATCTACATGACACTCCAAACGAGTTCTAACTTTCAACTCTAGTATCTCTTCGCCCAAATATGTAACCACATCATATAGAGCGTCTAACAGGTGAAACTGTATCTAGGGTAAGGATCGAGCCCAAGACCTTAGAGGGAGGCACAGTTTGGGAGCTACTTTAAAGCGGTGAATATAAAGGATAGTTAGACATTAAAAGTACAAGCCTAAAGCCAAAATCCACAGCACACTTCAGGAACTCCAGCTAGGCACACTTTGCATATCTTTAGGTTGAAATCTGAAACCCACCACCACACCTTAAGATCCACCCAGTGACATTGCCTCCAGCCAGGTGGCTGCAGAATGCAAACTACAAACAAATAAACAACTGAATATATTGGGGGCCATCTATTCAAACTACCACATTCTACCCCTGGCTCCCAATAGATTTATAACCATCACACATTATAAATTGTACTCAGTTCAATTTCAAAGCTCCCCACAGTCTTGACCAATTTAAGATATTAAGACCTGTAAAATCAAACAAGTTAAACACTTCTAACATATAAAGGCACAGAGTAAACATTTTTAACTGTTATAAGGCATAGCAAGGAGAGACTAAAACAATGTAAACTCAACCACCATCCAAAAGTGTTTGCATTTCTATGATAGTCTCCTCAGGAATCCTTTCCATGGTAAAGCAATTGGACCATCTTCCTTTAAGATTGTTAATGTGTTTGACAATAGCAGATTCAGTAACCTAAAATCAGTCTCAGTGTCTGTAATTTTAACTTGCATGAGGTTTTCCAACTTAAAATCTTAAATCTCTCAGTCCAATATCTCTAGCCAAGCACATCAGTCCATTACAAATTTAACCTTGATCAAACTCTCTGGGCCTGGGCAGCAGGATGCAGCCAACCCTTATGCCAGTATCCCAGTTCCAACAAAATCCCCTGCAGTCTTTCCTTCCCCTTAGAAAGCTCATAAGCCAAGCCTCAAAGTTCAATGCTGTCTGCACTTAGCATTCTCAGACTCTCATCAGAATAGTCCATAAAATTTGGCTTACCACTCCAGAAGACACCTTCAGTTGCAAGCACCAAGTCCATGCCTATTCCTCCAAAACAAAGGTTCCAAAAGATCAACATCCACATGGTCAGGTTCATCTCAGTCCACTCCTTGGTACCAAGTTCTGTAGCAGACAGCTTCAGGTTCACTGAGATGAACTTCCAGACCAGACACAGTTATGGAGGAAGGGATATTTATTGAAGCTTACAGATCCAGGGGAAGTTCCATAATGGCAGAAAAAGCTGGCCTGCCTTCACAGGCCCAAGCAGAGAGAGAGAGAGAGAGAGAGAGAGAGAGAGAGAGAAGCACAAGCCCAAAGGTCAAAAGCCACACAGGAGCTGGAGAGATGGCTTAGGGGTTAAGGCACATGCCTGTGAAGCCGAAGGACCCAGGTTCGATTCTCCAGGTCCCACATAAGCCAGATGCACATGGTGGCGCATGCGTCTGGAGTTCATTTGCAGTGGCTAGGGGCCCTGGCACACCCATTCTCCCTCTCCCTTTCTCTGTCTCAAATAAATAAAAATATATAAACCTTTGAGGAAAAAAAAAAAAGAAACACATCTTAAAAAAAAAAAAAAAAAAGCCAAACAGTGTGTCCACTGGGGACATATGACCCGTTCAGAAATACAAAAGCCACAGATGCAGCTTGCCGGCAAACCAAAAGTGAAAGGAAAGAGAAAGAGAATGAAGAGATGTTGACAAGCAAGTACAGGTTATAGAAGCAAAGTTTAGCACATTAAATATAAAGACTGCCTCATAACTTATGAGGGTACACTCACCCGCACCCCGATTGTCCTCCTCAACAAATGCCTCTCACTGGGGCACTAGTCTGCTGGGTTCCAGGAGCCCCACGTTGGGCGCCAGATGGCAGGTAGTGCTGAGGAAGGACCAGGCCCGCTGGTTCCTCCCAAGGGGTTGAGGAGGAGGGTGAGTGTCGATGACTCAGAACCTCTCCTAGTCACTGGAGAAAAACCACACTGAGTCAGGAGTCTTGCCAAAGCAGGAACTCACTCTATTGTTACAGGCAGTTGCCTATATAGTGTTGAGAATGAGGGTGGGGATTCTAGGATGGGGGGAGAGGTAAGGGCCAATAGTATACTGTGACTTTTGAAATGATTGGTTCTAAGTGCGCTGCGCATGGGAATTCCAACTCCTATGCGGAAGTAACAGGCCAGAGGCCATTTGGCACCCTACTGAGTCATAGCTGGCCAGAGGCAGTTTGCCAAACTTTAGCTAGGCTCAGGAAATTCCACTATGCCTCATGTGTGGGCCTCTCAAGGCCCAACAAGTACACAGGTAGCAAGTCTAGAATTGATAAGAGTATCCACATGGTAGATTTGGAAATCAGAGAAAGATCATACATGTAATTAAAATGAGAAATTACCCCAAACTATAAAGCAGAGGCAGGTGGGAAAGTTCAGATCAAGAAACAGTGCACTGCTCTCCCATCCCCACCCAGCCATAGAGCATTTAGGCTACACAGAGTAAGAACTGGAGACAGAGAGCCACATACACACACTGAGGGTCATGTCCAGAGAGAGAAGGGGCTGGAAGGACACAGCCTTTATAGCATCAAATTCAGGTATGCAAGGGGAAGACCTGATTGGCTGGTAAATTTGGAGAATGAACTTGAGGGTCAGTTCAAGTGGATCAACCAACCCATGTAGCACAGTAGACTATAGGCAGCAGGGAACACTCTGGATCAGTCTCAATCAGATATTTCTGCCAAGAGTTTTGGTGCCAGGGCAAACAATCTGGTACCTCCTGGTTCTTGAGCCTCATTCCCTAATGAGACTGTCTTAAAAAGCTAGCTTTCTCCTATCCTCCTTTAACAGCAATAAACATGTAACTGCTGGCAGTGTAAGAAAGGTACACCACCGCACACCATATGGGGAAGAATGGCCATCTTGAGTGTCTCCCCTGCAGATGTTCCACCCTTAGCCTCAATCACATGCCTTGCTAAACATAGCCAGGACCATGTCTTTGCTCCTCCCAAACTCATCTTTGGTTCTGCCATGCTCCACATTGGGTGATGAGTGTTGGATAAAACTTTGCCCCTGGGGAGATACAAACACACATCTATTCACCCCAGGTAGGTATTATTTGACAGTCAAAAGCATAATTGCACTAAACTTCAATTTAGTGAACCAATGAGTTTATTTGCATTACTTATAGGAGCATGGGTAACTCAAAGGCAGCTGTATTACTGCAAAGTCCCACCCCAATCCATCTTGGATAGCAATCTCATGGAAGCTACATCATAGAGTCCCATTTCTAGTTAACCTTCTATTTCCTATATAGTCCAACTTTTTCCCAGTATCACTCATAGCTGGGAGTGGAGGGGCAGAAGGAAACAATATCTGGAATCCCAGGTGAGGGTCATGTGACCCTCCCTATTCAAGAAACATCAAGCCAGATGTGGTGGTGCACACCTTTAGTCCCAGCACTCGGGAGGCAGAGGTAGGAGGATTGCTGTGAGTTCAAGGCCACCCTGAGATTACATAGTGAGTTCCAGGTCAACCTGGACTAGCGTGAGACCCTACCTCAAAAAAAAAAAAAAAAATCATAGTTCTCATTGGGCATGGTGGCACACACCTTTAATCCCAGCACTCGGGAGGCTCAGGTAAGAGGATTGCCATGAGTTCAAGGCCACCCTGAGGCTACAGAGTGAATTCCAAGTCTGCCTGAGCTAGAGTGAGAACCTATCTTGAAAATCCGAAAAACAAAAAAGAAAGAAAGAAAGAAAGACCATATTTCTAATGTCTCTAGCCTATATTAACCTAGAAATTGTCAGAAAAGGACAAGTAAGACAGTATAAAGTCTTAGCATCTGTGTTTGAAAACATCTTTGATTAGTTCAGATACCTATGTGGGTACAAATTACCCAGAGAACATTGAAAGCAGAACCACAGAGATTGAATATTTCATTTTCTCTCAGATGAGGGCCATTGTTTGAGCATGAGGCTGTACCCTAAACTAGGGAATATGTCTTAAGAGTTAATCTTGTTATAAGCACTGGACTTACATACAATAGAGCAGAATCTGGTCTTCTCTCTCTCTCTCTCTCTCTTTTTTTTTTTTTAACCAGAACAGCTGGCTAAATTCCAATACAACCCTTGATAAATCTTTTTGAAAGAAAAAAAAAAACAAAACATCATTTGACAACCAATGATTTTGGCTTAAACTTGATAGCTATTGATTTTATGTACCACAGAAATTTTTATTAACATAAAACAATTTTCTGTTTTACCCATGACTTAAATTTGATAAAGCTTAAGCAAACTATCCTAACATATTTTAGTCTGAAAGTTAGCATTTTGTTCCTTAAGAGTTTGCAAACAGTTGAGAAATCTCTAACTTTAGCCATGGCATTTAGGTTTAGCCTGAAAATTCTTTCCTACACACGCACATCTTTATTCACATACTTTAACATTCGCATCTAAGTACCACTCAGAAAGCATTTTCAATGAGCATTCCATGTCCCCATATTGAAAATTTTCTTCCCAGTTCCTTCAATCAATTCATCTTACCCCATTATTAACTATATTTCTTATAAGGCTATTATGAAAAACTACATTAAATTAATTAATCTTATTATTCATTAACAAGTGAGTAGTCTAAAGACAATTTTATGTCATTAATACCAATAAGACACTTGGAAATGATTTTATTAGGAGTAACTAAGGCAAATCTTGTTGCCATCTTGAAGCAGGCTGGTCTAGAAGTCAGGTCAGTTGCCTCCTCCTTTTAAGTATATTAAGGACATTACAATCTTTTTTGTTGCCATTTTACAGAGAATTCTGTTGTTTTAAATAATCCTCTATGTAAGTTGAAGTTGACCTAGAACATAAACTCAGTAATTATATTTATGATATCATGTAACAAAAAGGGGAGGGTCTCTTTGACCGTTAGGGAAAGGGGGGTCCTCCAGGACTTCCAGGAGGCCTCTGAAGAAGGTGGCCCACTGGGAGGCTGCTGAAGAAGGAGTGGGCCCCTCGGGGGCCACTGGGAGAGGAGGCGGAGACATGGCACCTGCATGGGCAGAGGCACCATTGTCTGTCTGCCATCTGACTCTGACTCAAGCCACTTTGGAGTGCTTGCAAAGCTGGCTTGTAGTTTTGCTGCTTAAAGGGAGTGAGGGGAAATTTCCTTCCTGAACTTTTCATTTCCTAGCCAGATAAGCTATGTGGGTCCACGTAGATGCCCAGAAATCCAGAAATGACCTGGAGGACTTCTTCCCAAAAGGAGCCGGCCTCTCTCTGGGAGAGCTTAATTTCTTTAACTTTCAAAAGAGCCCTTACTCCATGAATCTGAGATTTCTTTTGGTGGGAAGCAATGTTCCCCATAACAGAGAAAGATTAGAAATGCCAAGACCAGAGGGCAACATTCCCAAGGGCTGATTAGCACACAGGGGATTCCCCAAAGATCCTGGCGTGAGCCTGTCCACAAGTTTGAGGTTGATGTGTTACCGGTTTTTTTTTTTTGTTTGTTTGTTTGTTTGTTCTTTTGTCAGAGAGAAATAGAGGGTTTTTGCCAACATCCAATGGGATGTCGGGCTCCAGGCAGAGGATGGCTGGCCTTCAGTCAATACTGAAGAGTGGCCTCAGCCAAGAGACTTCAGTTGCCAGTTCGTCGTGTCTGGTCCCACACGATGGCACGAACCGAAAATAAAGAAGGAAAAAGAGAAACCTGCCAGCCCTCAAAATCATGGCGGTAAGGCCTCATGGGCCAATGTCTCCCAGTTCCTCTGGGAGAGCACTCACCAACCCTGTCCATCTCATAAGGTCCCTGTTCAGGCACCAGCTGTGGGTTTTTGGATTTTTGCTCAGGTGTCCGCCGTGGCTCATTCTGAAGGCATCCAAGCAACTGGGGGTGGGTGAGCATGTGAAGAGAGAAAGACACTCCTGGGAGAAAGTTGAGCAGCTCTCTCCTTACCTGCTGCCGTGTTGAAATCGAAGCCTGGTCTAGTCAAAGGGAAGAAGGTATTAATGATAGCCCGATTATTGGTGGGATTCCCATCAGTCCCGGAACCAATTTCCATGCTTCATTCTAATTAAGATTTCCATAAGTAACAAAATGTTAGCTCATATTACAATCTTTATTTTCAGAAGATCCTGGGTTTAGAGAATTCAGTAGCTCCCATATAATTTTTAGGTCCTTTAACTTTTTAAAAAAAATTTTTGTTATTTTTATTTATTTATTTGAGAGTGACACACAGAGAGGCAGAGGGAGAGAGAATGGGCGCACCAGGGCTTCCAGCCATTGCAAACAAACTCCAGACATGTGCACCCCTTATGCATCTGGCTAATATGTGTCCTGGGGAATGGAGCCACGAACCGGGGTCCTTAGGCTTCACAGGCAAGCGCTTAACTGCTAAGCCATCTCTCCAGCCCTAGGTTCTTTAACTTTAAATTCAATTCAACCATAAAATTTTAGTGTATCTACTGCAGCTTTGATGTCAAATTCCACATTTGACCAAGGGTTAAAATCAGAATAACACTGAAATAATGCATAATTAGAGTGGAAAATGCTACTAGTTTACTGGACAAAAGTATCTCAGGTAAATAACATTTAAAAATTGTTACCAGTTGCCTTGAAGGAATGGCTATAAATCAAAGCAGCATCAACATGTCAAATACACCTGAAAGGAATATTTTCTTATTCCCAGGGCTTATATTTTCCACAAAACAGAGGAAACTATGTACACAAATCCTTACATTATTAAAGCCTGTCTTTCCCCCCAAATATAAAACCTCTAACTCCCCAAGCACGTGTAAGGTTATAACTTAAATTTCTAGTACTTGATTTTACATGTAACAGTGAGAATGGATTTACAAGCACTCACTAAACTCAATTACAGTGCATAAAAATTATTTTATATATAATTACCTTAGATAGCATTATAAAATTATGAGAAAAAGGTATGAGTGTTTCAATAGACTGCTTCCATGTTAACCCTCCCAATGGAAGACAGGATAATTGTTCAAAAAATAATGAAGAGGAATTTTAATATACCCAAAATATTTTAAAATATTTCCTACACACTGGTTAGTAAGCTACTCTAAAATTCCTTTAAATCTTCATGACATATCTTGCTTTATTAATTTCTTTGCCCTATGAAAAAGAATGGGCTGGGCATGACGGTGCATACTAATCTCAGCACTTGGAAGGCAGATATAGGAGGATCGCTGTGAGTTAAGAGGCCAGCCTGACTACAAAGTAAATTTCAGGTCATCCTAGAATAGAATGAAATCCTACCTCAAAAACCAAAAGAAAAGGAAAAGAAATGGTCTCCCACAAAATGAATCATGGACAAAGATGTAGGAGGCCACTGACACACTCATAATTTAAAAAGATATAAAAAAAAGTTACAAGTAATTAGAATTCTTGTTTTAAGAGCATGGAAAAACTATCTCTATAGCTGTGAGATGTTAATTGTTATGCTTTCAAGATTATGAGGGGGGCTTAAGTCTATGAAATATTTTATTTTCATTTCTGAATATGAAAATAGTGATTACATGATGATATATTTGTTATTCAGAGGACATCACTGTCAAGTTATTCCCTACTCATGGCAACAAAATACAATGAAAGAAAACAAATCAGATTTCTCAGTAAATACAAACTTAACAGTTTCTTTTAAGAGATTTCCATGATGTTTTGACCAAAGGGTAACAAATTCCACAACTACAAATGAAACACATGAAATAAGATATCTTTTTCATTGAATAAGAAAGCTGGTATTTATATGATCTTAGAAAACTCTGAAAGGAATTGCAAAATTTAATCAAATGTCTGTCTGTTTTTTACTACCTTGGTATATAAAACTTTACCACATGAGTTTCATCTTCCATCACAGTTACATGGTCTAGTGCATTTCAGAGTATTTGGAGATATCAAAGCTGTCCTTTTCCAATGAAAACAGTTTTAAAAAAGATAGTAAGCACTTCTTCAAATAAGTAGCATGATGTGGGATTACTCACTTTTGGATCTCACCTCTTTTAAGTACAAATGTATTGTTCATCAGAGCGCAATGTGACTATTTCATAGTGTCTATTTTCAAGAAGTTCTCTATCAGATAGAAGCAGTTACAGTATTTTGAAGGTAAGCTAGCTTAGTACATATGATTTCCAGCTCAGCACATTTTTTTTACTTCTTCACTGCCAAAATAGTAGTGGCTTCCTGTGGAGGGGGAAGAAAAGGTTTAACCCAAGGGGGAGGGTCTTCCACCAGGGCCATATGATCAGTAGATGGAAGGTGCTCTCTAGTGGCCAGCCCACTTTAATGGTGGGCCATTCACTCCTGCACAGTAATGAATTTACTTTTCTTTATCTCCACACTAAGGTTATGAGCCCTAACTTTAACGTCCTGAAGATGGTCCGTCAGTAAGGATAGTGGGGTAGTCTGTGTCTGTCCCATTTATCCAATCACACAAACAGTAATTCCAACAAAGAACAAGAAAAAGAGACAGCAAAAGAGTTCAGCTGGCCAGCAACTACAAAACCGAAAGTGAGACAACAGCCTCTTGTCGTTCCGCGGTTGTCTCTACAAATAGGGGAAGGAAATCCCCTCTAGGCAGGGCCTGGGGCACTCAGGACCCGCCAACCAGATGGAGTGGCTCCCTAGGGGCGTGTCCACCCAACCACAATTTTCTGATGAATGCAAAGATGGAGAACAGATTTTCAAAGAAGACAAAACACAAAAACACACTTACCAGCTGGTGACCTGAGCTCCACTTGTTGGGGGTCCTCAGGATCTCTGTGGGGATCCCGGATGAGCCCCCAAATGTTATGACCAGTTCTCAGCACCCCCAGTGACCACCAAGGAGAACCAAACACGTATGCAAAGGCAAGGAGCTTCATTTCGGGCTTAAGCTCGGACTCTTGACTTCACCAACGCAGTGGATCCATACAAGAGCCCTGAGCAGCAGAGGGGCAGGTTTTTTATAGGGATTTGAACAAGGGAATGATTACATGATTGGTAGATTTAAGTAGTAACTGCACTTGTATTTTTCTGATAGGCTTAGGATGCTGGGGGCCAGAGCTTGTTGGCAGGGGGCTAAGGGAATTTCAAGCAGATTAGGTAACCTTTATTGTGAGTGGCTATGTGTGTTTGAGGAACTGAAGGAACTTGTCTTATGACTATAGAAATGTATGGCATAAGCAGTTTGTGATCTCTTTTCAGTAACTGTTAAATTCTTATTTAAACCGTGCTGGGAAACAGAAATTTAGGCCTACTGGTGACTCTGAAGCCTATCATAGCATCCCTCTGGTTCCTGAGTCCTTCAACCAACACAGTGGGAAATTCATTGTGGGGGAAGTCCTCCACCAAGCCCAGTGTCCTAGACTGCATGATAAAAAAATAAACCATACTTCAAAAGGGAACATTCAGGAGATTATAACAGTAAGATGACACCAGGAAAGTTAAAGACATCTGTGAACTAGGATGGCCCAGCTTTTAATGTTGATTAGCCCCCAGGGGGAACACTGAAAGTAACTAAGATTATAGACAAGGAAAAATGCAAGATTATCCTACTCTTCAAAAGTTGTAAAATGGAGCTGGAGAGATGGCTTAGCGGCTAAGGCACTTGCCTGCAAAGCCTAAGAACCCATGTTCAACTCTCCAGATCCCATGTAAGTCAGACACACAAGGTGAGGCAAGTGCAAGGTGGCACATGCCCACTAGGTGGCTCAAGCATCTGGCATTCAATTACAGTGGCGGAAGCACTGGCATGCCAATTCTGTCCCTCCTTTTTTTTTTTTTCTTTTTTGAGGTAGGGTCTCACTCTGGTCCAGGCTGACCTGAAACTCAATATGTAGTCTCAGGGTGGCCTTGAACTCATGGCGATCCTCCTACCTCTGCCTCCCAAGTGCTGAGATTAAAGGTATGAGCCACCATGCCTGGCTCTCTCTCTGTCTCTTGCTCTCTCTAAAAAAAAAAAAAAAAAAAGTAAGTGGAAAAAAAAGTTGTAAAATGACAAGGTCATGGAGCTGCCCTGTAGCCTTGAGAGAAATCCAAAACTCTCTCTTTCTGAAACTTTGGGGGGGGGGGTGCGGGGGGAACAAAACAACGCAGCTCAGCTAGAGTCAGACCAGAAACTTCAAGTCTTCCCCCTCCCCTGCCACAGCTGCCTCCAAACATACTCTCCAATAATGAAGTACTGTCAGACAGGACTTAAAGATGGCTAGGCCCAAGCTTATGAAAAGGGGGGGTAGAGGAAAACAGTAAACAAAAATAATCATAATAATTTGTTGTTGTTGTTGTTGTTGTTGTTTTTTGAGGTAGGGTTTCACTGCAGCTCAGGCTGACCTGGAACTCACTATGTAGTCTCAAGGTGGCCTCAAACTTATAACAATCCTCATACCTCTACCTCCCTAGTGCTGGGTTTTAAAGGCCTGCACCGCCACACTTGGCTTGGTCTACTCTTATATAAAAACTGATGACTTAGTAGTTAAGGTACTTGCCTGCAAGGCCTAAGGACCCAGATTTGGTTCCCCAGAACCCACAGAAGCCAGATGCACAAGGTAATGGATGTGTATAAGGTCACAGCATATGGAGTTCTATTGCAGTGGCTGGAGGCCCTGGCTGTCCCGTCCAGCAGGACTCAGTTATTCAGGGAGCGCGAGGGGGACCAGGCCTGTGAAAAGATGGGTGAGAAAGAAGGAACGAGACCAAGCAAAGAGTTGTCAAGGTCTATTTATTGAGCTTCAAACATCAGTTTTTAAGCATAGCAGAAGGAGGAAGCAAAAAGGTGATAGAGGGCGGGGGGAATCAGGTATTGTGTAAGTTCCCATAACAGTTCACGGCTTCTCTCGTCATAGATGGTTATCATGTAACAGTTACTGAGCCTTATCATTCCAGATGTATGGCCAGTGAGCAAAAATTCACAGTGTTCCTGTAATGGTCATTTTCACAAGCTGCAGTTTCGGTCTCGGTCTCTAACATTTCCCCCTTTTTTGTATTATTGATTCCGATGGGCCAGGATACCCTGGTGGGCTTATAACCGACTGGGGGAGCAGGGACCTGATTCCTCCCGTGGGCTTTGAACCACCCACAATTTGGGCCCTTGGTACCTTTTGGGGAGGGGAGGCAGGGCCGACACTGTGATGACATGTACTATGGTACCAACCTCCTTGAAAATCAGGTGTTACTCTCAGGGAATCCAGAAATGGTCAGATTGGGGACCTTCCCTTGCGGTGCTTTGCCTCGCACCCATGTCGGTGTCCATACTGTACTCACTGAGGTGAGTCAGTATGCATAGTTCTGGCGCCTAAGCAGCTCCTTTGTAGGAGGGAATCATATATGCGAGTTTAAGGAGTAAAGGAAGGAAAGGACCCATGAACCGGATAACTGAGCAAGGAAAATGCCCAAAACACCCAAAGATTTGGGAACACTGTTTTGTTTTATCGTTTGAGCAATTTGCCAAACCAGGAGGAATGATGCTCTGTGGCCAGGACTGAGAAATCTAATTTAGGAGCACCCTGAGGGGCACCTAGGGGATGTTTTCCAATAGGTGTCACCGGTGGTCTCACAACCCCAGGCTTTACAAAAGAAGTCCGAGTCAAACCCACATGTCCTAGCAAGAGCACGGTTTCGATGATTCCCAGGGCAGACATAGAATCCTTTAGACAAGGCAAGGGCAGCCCTCCTTACAGTAGTGTTGCATCCCAGGTCTGTGCTAGAGTCCTGTAACTCGAGTGCTTTAAGTTGTGGGATGAAGGAATCAGGTGTTCCCCAATCAGCTCCTAGTGCTAATTTGCAGACGTCCACTTTCAAAGTCGGCCAGGGGATGTCTGAGAAACCATAGAGTGGGCCCAGTTCACATCATTGACTTCACTGAGCACGGTCCAGGTGAAATTCATGGGTCGATGGTCAGTGGTGATCAATCCAGATGCCAGGAGCAAGAGGCCAACGAAGGCAGGGCAGCCATAGTCCTGAAAAGGAAAGGACAAATCCTCAGGGGGGCGGGGAGCCTTCCCTGGGAGAGGGTGAATTTTTAAGGGGTGAGGGTGGTGTCCATTGACGAACTAGACGTTCTGGGAGCCAACGAGGCCCATATGATTGCAAATTGGACAGTAGGTGCTGGAGGCAGGAGAAAAGCAGGTTCTGGTCACAGGCAGCTAAAAGAATGCCATCCATGTAATGAAGAATGTAGACAGAGGGAAAAGTCTCCCTGAGGGGGTCAATGGCCATGGCCACAAACTTTTGACAGAGGGTGGGGCTGTTAGCCATACCTTGGGGTAAAACCTTCCATTGAAAGCGAGGCATAGGGCCACGAAAATTTACTTGCGGGACACTGAAGGCAAAGCAGGGCCTATCCTCAGGGTGTAGAGGGATGGTAAAAAAGCAATCCTTTAGATCAATAACTATTTTGAAGGAACCATAGGAAATGGCCACCGGGGATGGAAGTCCTGGTTGGAGTGCCCCCATGGGGACCATGGCTTTATTAACAGCTCTCAGGTCCTGTAGCAATTGCCATTTGCCAGACTTTTTCCGAATGACAAAAATAGGGGAGTTCCAGGGGGAGGTAGAAGGCTTGATGTGGCCAGCGGCAAGTTGTTCCTGCTCTAACAACATTGCAGCCTCTGTTTTCTCATGTGAAAGTGGCCATTGGTCAACCCATACAGGGCTTTGGGTTTTCCAAGTAATTTTATCAGCATGGGGTGCAGGGATGGCAACTGCCGCTAGGGAAAAGAAGACTCAGGGGCATACGCAAGGCCAGAGCGATCGAGTTTCTGGGGAGGAGAAATGGGCTCTGTTATGCCTTGTAAATTTTTTCCAAGTCCTTTCCCTGGAATAAAACCCTGACTAAGCATTTGGGAAGTGACAACACTATTGGGGCTACAAAGAACCATATTCATTTGTGAAAGAAGCAGAGAGCTGTTTAGGAGCAGTGCATTCACGAGAGAAGTGTCCAGGTTGTTTACAGTTATAACATGTTTTCGTACCCTGAGTGAGACCAGCAGGACAGAGAGCAGCTCCAACTGCTAAGCCCATGGCGTGGGAGGAGCCCACGCCTGCACATAACTTGATATAATCAGATATGGTCTCCCGCTTCTGAGAGCGGAGAATAGACTAACAAGCAGGATTAGCATTCTCAAAGGCCAGGTGTTTGATAAAGGGGCTGTTGGTTTCCCCAACACCAAAAAGGCGCTCAGCAGTTTCATTAAGTCTACTAATAGTTACTGTAAGGCTCTTCTGGACCCTGTCTAATATTAGCCAGGGAGGCGGTGGCAGCCCCTTTAGGAGGGAGGCGCCGCCAGGCGGCGAGGCCTGCCTGTTGTATTTGGGCTAAAAGTCCAGGGGGGTAGCATGCTTGCCATTTGTTGGAATCGTACGGATGTTCCCCCAACAATTTTTGTTTTGTCCAATTTTTAGAAACAGCCTTTTGTAAATTATGGCGAGCAAAGTCAGAGCAGTTTTCATTAAATTCAGTGCACCATAACAGGAAAAGCAAGAAGGCCAGTATTGCGGGTGTGTGGGTCTGCTTCTGTTTTGCACCTACGGCTGTCAGAGGAAGGATTAGAAAAGGCAGCAAGTTCTTTTGTGACAGAACCAAGTCCTGGAGAAGCTGCAGCTGAAGTTTTTTATCCTGAAGTGCCCTACGGAGGTCAGAGACAGAAGCTAATGTGGCCGATTGTAGTTCTATGAAGGGAGAGTCAGCGAGAGGTTTTGAGGGAGATATCAGAAGTAGCGCGAGAAAGAGGTTTGAGAAAATCTTCTGCAGACAACAGAATTTTGGTAGAATGAGAGCCATGCATAATGCTATTGATAACATTCCAATAAGTGAAAGCATGGTGAGGGACAGCGTCAGGACCCTCCTTATGTAACAACTCGTTAACTTCTTGACCTACTTTTGCCCAAGTATACGGGTGAATACTAGGACCATTAATAACAATCCATAGACAGACATAAGAAATAAACATGAAAAACTGACAATTCCTTTTTTGATACTCTAATTCCTCTTTCCCTGAGAGAGGCCTTAATATCCTTAATAAAGAGTGCCTCTTTAGAAATAGAATGACCCATCTTTGATGTGACGGATGAAGCTACTCACCAGAGATCCGTCACTTCATGAGCGGTGAGGACGTTCTCAAATCGAAGCCGCGATCGGCGATGATGTCCCGGGATGCTGAAATGTATGGTCTGTCCGGCGAATGGTCCGTACCTCGAGCCCCACACGTTGGGCGCCACTTGTCCCGTCCAGCAGGACTCAGTTATTCGGGGAGCGCGAGGGGGACCAGGCCTGTGAAAAGATGGGTGAGAAAGAAGGAACGAGACCAAGCAAAGAGTTGTCAAGGTCTGTTTATTGAGCTTCAAACATCAGTTTTTAAGCATAGCAGAAGGAGGAAGCAAAAAGGTGATAGAGGGCGGGGGGATCAGGTATTGTGTAAGTTCCCATAACAGTTCACGGCTTCTCTCGTCATAGATGGTTTTCATGTAACAGTTACTGAGCCTTATCGTTCCAGATGTATGGCCAGTGAGCAAAAATTCACAGTGTTCCTGTAATGGTCATTTTCACAAGCTGCAGTTTCGGTCTCGGTCTCTAACACCTGGCATACTAATTCTCTCCCTCTCTCTCTCTCTCTCTCTCTCTTCTCTCTCTCTCTCTCTCTCTCTCATTAATAAAATAAATAATACAAAAAATTAAGGTTTTTCCAAAGATCCTTTTGAGGACAACAGAAATAACTTAAATAGTTCAGAGGGCTGGAGGGATGGTTTAGTGGTTAAGGTGTTTGCCTGCAAAACCAAAGGACCAAGGTTAAATTCCCCAGGACCCATGTTATCCAGATGCACAAGGGGGCACACACATCTGGAGTTCATTTGCAGTGGCTGGAGGCCCTGGTGTGCCCATTCTCTCTCTTTCTCTCTCTCTCTCTCTCTTTCTGTCTCTCTCCCTCTTTCTCTGTCAAATAAATAAATAAATAAATAAATAAAAATATATTTTAAAAGTAAGGACAGGGCTGGAGAGATGGCTCAGCAGTTAAGCGCTTGCCTGTGAAGCCTAAGGACCCTGGTTCAAGGCTCGATTCCCCAGGGCCCACATTAGCCAGATGCACAAAGGGGCAAACTCATCTGGAGTTCATTTGCAGTGGCTGGAGGCCCTGGCACTCCCATTCTCTCTATTTGCCTCTTTCTCTCTCTGTCTGTCACTATCAAATAAATAAATATAAATAAATGAAAAAAGTACAATTATGGAAATTGTCAATAAAAATATTTAAAAATTAAAAGAAAGGTAAGGACACTAAAAGTTTTGGTTGGTAGTTGTAATGAAATAACCTGGCTAAGGAGGACAAACTGGAGGAGGAATTTTAAATGTTGGATGTTAAATATTTGATAAAAAGAGATTGTTATCTGAGCATGGTGGCACATGCCTTTAATCTCAGCACATGGGAGACAGAGGTAGGAGGATCGCTGTAAATTCAAGACCTCCCTGAGACCACATAGTGATTTCCAGGTCAGCCTGGACTAGAGCGAGACCTTGCCTCAAAAAACAAAATCATATATATATATATATTAAGAGAGGAACCAGGCATGATGGTATACACCCTTAATCCCAGCACTCTGGAGGCAGAGGTAGGAGGATCGCCATGAGTTTGAGGCCACCCTGAGACTACATAGTGAATTCCAGGTCAGCCTGGGCTACATACCTCAAATAAAGAAAGGAAGAAGGAAGGAAGGAAAGACAAAGTTGATTAACTAAACCTTGATCTGATTACAGAGTCCTTGAGATATATAAAATGACTATTAACCTAAGGCTTATATCAGACTAAGGATGACCCTGGCTGGTTGCAGGATGTTATGGTATTCAGTTTGTAACCTTAAAACTTTGACTCACTGATGTTAATCTGGTCACATTTGTAAAAGACTGGCTTGAGAGTGCTCAATCAAGTTAGTTATGTTTCTCTATTTGTCAATCTTTTGACTAAAAAAAAAAAAAAAGGACTAAATTTTAAGATTAAAATTGGCTCATTAGTATTTAATTCTCTTATAAGGTTATTACATCTAAACACCCTGTAACTTTGAGATGGTTCCTGCCTTGTTCATGCTGGTTCTGCTTGGTGATTGTCATTGAAGTTATTGTTTAAGTCTTATAAAAGGTAATTTAGGCGTGGCATGGTGGCACATGCCTTTGATCCCAGTACTCCAGAGGCAGGGGTAGGAGGCTTGCCATGAGTTCAAGGCCACCCTGAGACTACATAATGAATTCCACAGAGAAAAACCTTACCTCGAGAAAATGGGGGGGGGGGGGTAATTTAGTCATTGTGATTTTGTTCTTAGAAAAACTAAGAAGCCAGGCATGGTAGTACATGCCTGTAATCCCAGCATTCAGGAGTCAGAGGTAGTTGGATTGACCCTGAGACTGCATAGTGAATTCCAGGTGTTAGCAATAATTAGAAGAAAAAAATGGGGACTGTTAAGAGCAATAGTTAGGAGTAAAAATGGGTTCCAGATCACACACAAGTCTATACATTTGTAGCTCGGATCCACATATAAGAGAGAACATGTGATGTTTGGCTTTCTGGGCCTGAGTTACGTCACTTAGTATAATCCTTTCCAGATCCATCCATTTCCCTGAAAATTTCATAATTTCATTTTTCTTTACCGCTGAATAGAACTCCATTGTGTAGATATACCACATCTTTATTATCCATTCATCTGTGGATGGACATCTAGGCTGGTTCCATTTCCTAGCTATTATGAATAGAGCAGCAATAAACATGGTTGTGCAAGTATCTCTAAGGTAGTGAGAAGAGTCATTAGGATATATGCCTAGGAGTGCTATAGCTGGATCATATGGCAAATCTATTTTTAGCTGTCTCAAGAACCTCCACACTGATTTCCACAATGGCTGTACCAGAGCCATTCCCACCAACAGTGCAGAAGGGTTCCCCTTTTACCACAACCTTGCCAACCTTTATTGTCATTTGTTTTCTTTTTTTTTTTTAATTTTTTTTTTGTTTTTATTTATTTATTTGAGAGTGACAGACAGAGAGAGGAAGAGGCAGATAGAGAGAGAGAATGGGTGCGCCAGGGCTTCCAGCCACTGCAAATGAACTCCAGACGCGTGCGCCCCCTTGTGCATCTGGCTAACGTGGGTCCTGGGGAATTGAGCCTCGAACCAGGGTCCTTAGGCTTCACAGGCAAGCGCTTAACTGCTAAGCCATCTCTCCAGCCCCGTCATTTGTTTTCTTGATGGTAGCCATTCTGACAGGAGAGAGATGGGATATCAAAGTAGTTTTAATTTAAAGAAAAAAAAAAGTAGTTTTAATTTGCATTTCCCTGATGGCTAAGGATGTAGAACACTTTTTTAGATGTTTATATGCCATCTGTATTTCTTCTGGTGAGAACTCTCTATTTAATTCCATAGCCCTTTCTTGGGAGGGTGGGGGGGTTCGAGATAGGGTCTCACTCTAGCCCAGGCTAACCTGGAATTCACTATGGAGTCTAAGGGTGGCCTCCAACCTCTGCCTCCTGAGTGCTGGGATTAAAGGCATGTGCCACCATGCCAGGCTCCATGATCCATTTTTTTGTTTGTTTGTTTGTTTTTAGTTTTTTGAGGTAGGGTCTCACTCTGGTCCAGGATGACCTGGGAATTCACTATGGATTCTCAAGGTGGCCTCAAACTTATGGTGATCCTCCTACCTCTGCCTCCTGAGTGCTGGGATTAAAGGCATGCGCCACCATGCCTGGCGCCATAGCCCATTTTTTGATTGAGTTATTTGATTTCTTATTGTTCATTTTTTGAGTTCTTTGTATATTCTGGATATTAATCCTCTGTCATATGTGTAACTGGAAAAGATTTTCTCCCATTCTGTAGGTTGTCTCTTTGCTCTATTCACAGTGTCCTTTACTATACAAAAGCTTTGCAATTTCATGAGATCCCAGTAGTTGATTAGTGGTTTTATTTTCTGAGCAATTGGAGTTATATTCAGAAAGTCATTACCTATGCCAATATGTTGAAGGGTTTCCCCTACCTTTTCCTCTAGCAATTTCAGAGTTTCAGGTCAGATATTAAGGTCCCTGATCCACTTGGATTTGACTCTTATGCATGGGGGAAGACAAGGATCTATTTTCATCTTTCTACATATAGATATCCAGTTTTCCCAGCACCACTTGTTGAAAAGGCTGTCTTTTCTCCAATGAATATTTTTGGCATTTTTGTCAAAAATCGGATGGCTGTAGCTGCCTGGATTAACATCTGGGTCCTCTATTCTGTTCCATTGATCTACATGTCTGTCTTTGTGCCAATACCATGCTGTTTTTGTTACTATGGCTTTGTAATATAGCTTAAAGTTGGGTATGGTGATATTACCAGCCTTATTTTTGTTGCTCAAAATTGTTTTGGCTATTCGAGGTTTTTTGTGCTTCCAAATGAAATTTTGGATTTTTTTTTTCTATTCCTGTGAAGAATGCCATTGGAACTTTAATGGGGAATGCATTAAATGTGTAGATTGCTTTTAGTAAGATTGACATTTTCACAATATTGATTCTGCCAATCCAAGAACATGGGATATCTTTCCATTTCCTTGTGTCTTCTGCAATTTATCACTTGAATGTTTTAAAGTTCTCATTGTAGAGCTCTTTCACTTCCTTAGTTAAGTTTATTCCAAGGTACTTTATTTATTTATTTATTTATTGAGGCAATTGTGAATGGTAGAGATTCCCTGATTTCATTCTCCACATATTTGTTGTTAGTATATAGGAAAACTACTGATTTCTGTGTATTTATTTTGGATCCTGCTATATTGCTAAAAGTGTTTATCAGTTCTAACAGTTTGAGGTAGCAGAGGCCCATAAGCTAGAAAAAGGTTATAAGGGAGGGAGGAGAAGGAAGGTCTTAAGAGAATGGTATCATATATATGTAAGAAGAAGAACAGATTACAGGGAGGGGAAAGGCCTAAGTGAGGTCAGGAGAAAAGATAGTATAAAAGAAAGATGGGGGGAGGGTCAATAAAAATTCAAGATATTCTGAATAAGACATATGAAAATCTACTTTTTAAAATAATGGCACATCCAGAAGCCATAGATTGTTACCTAGTTACCTCAGTGCCTAGGTTGAGATACCGCCCAGTGAGTCATTGGCCAGGAAGGTCTATGTTGCCTCCAAAACATTATAGGCTATTGCCAAGGCCCTTGGTTCCCCATAAGAAAGAGATGGTAGGACCCTATTGCTGAAGACATTACATGCCTGAGCAGCAAAGTCACTGAGAAATCAAGGTGGTGCTAAGCAGAAAACCTTCTCCCTGTAGCCCAGCCAACTGAAAGCTGGAAAAAGCTGTACTGTATGCAGTCTTATGGGAGACATAAGTCATCAGTGGTGAAAACAGTGGACACTGGAAACCTCAAGTTTGGCCAGACAGGCCAAATGTCTGAACGAGTGAAATAGTGGCATGTCTGCTCTGTGGGAAACCAATGGCTGTCTAATTGGACTGACAGCCCACTCTATGGGAGGGAATATGTGCCTGGTACTGAAAACCTAATCAAAAGCCTATGGCAGGAGAGGTCATGAGCCTCAGGGGTATAAAGTCTGCTCTTGTCTGGATAAATGCATATATTACTCTCACCAAATTGCCCTGAAATCACTACACTTAATGTTCATACTCATATATTAATTTTACTCTCACTTCTGGTTAGAGAAGCTTCTCTTTTCAGATGGCGATGACCACTGGCATGGCCCAAAAGGCAACATAGTGAGAAGAAGGGATGGAAGAGTGTCCAGCACTGAAACATCTTACACCCTCCAAGGCTCAGGATCCATTGCGGAAGAGGTGGTGGAAAGAATGTAAGGGCCAAAGGAAGGGTACCACTCCCTACATACAACTGTCCAGACAGAATTTGGCCTCGATATCCAAGACCTCACAGTGCCTTGCAATACCCACACAAGACCCTCATAATATGAGAAAAAGATGATGACATCAAATTAAAAGAGAGACTAATGGACAGAGGGAGGGGATATGACAGAGAGCAGAGCTATGAAGGAGAAAGTGGGGGAGAGGAGGGGAGTGGAGGGGAGGGAAATACCATGGTTTGTTGTCTGTAAGTATAGAATTTGTCAAAAAAAAAAAATATATATATATATATAGAAGTAAAAATGGAGCCAGGCGTGGTGGCGCACGCCTTTAATCCCAGCACTCGGGAGGCAGAGGTAGAAGGATTGCCGTGAGTTCGAGGCCACCCTGAGACTCCATAGTGAATTCCAGGTCAGCCTGGGCTAGAGTGAGACCCTACCTTGAAAAACCAAAAAAAAAAAAAGAAGTAAAAATGGGCACTCATTCTGCAGTGACAAGATCACTATGGCAACCAGGGGCCAAGTCCAGAGACCCTCTGTGAGCTGATATGCAAATGAGGTAAACCTAAGGTGGCTATCAGGAGCCAGGACGACTGAGGAAAAAATGGGTATAAGAACCCCAGCAAACGCTCAGAAAATTGTCACTCTACTCACAGAGGAATACTCTCCTTCACTCTGTTGATACCCACAGCGAGAAGAAGCAGCCCATGGGACCCCTGGGCAGACCCTGACTCAGACCCCCAGGCCAAGTGAGCTCACAAGTGAGTGTCCCAGGGGGTTAGGGCCAGGAGGCTAGGGTAGTTGAGAGGATAAGGAATAAAAAGGACCTGGCTTAATTAACATGTGTGAAAAGTGAATAAAGTGTGGCAGATGAATTAACATAATCTGCCTCTTGACTAATGAGTCACCAGGTCAGACTGGGATAGAGTAAGACCCTATCTCAAAAAAAGAAAGAAAGAAAGAAAAGAAAAACTGAGGATGCTCCCTATATCCTAGGGAAACCTGCTATATACAAATAATGTTAATATGGTTTGTCTAAGCCTCAGAGATGATTGGTTCTAAGCGCGCATGGGCGGGAACTCTAACTTCCTGTGCGGAAGTAGCAGGCCAGAGGCCATTTGGCCCCCTGCTGAGTCATAGCTGGGCGGAGGCAATTCGCCAAACTTTAGCTAGGCTCAGGAAGTTCCATTAGGCCTCAAGTCTGGGCCTCTCAAGGCCCAACATACTTTCCCCTTCACAAATCCACTCTCCATCATATTCCCTCCCCCTCTCAATTAGTCTGTCTTTTATTTTGATGTCATCATCTTTTCCTCCTATTATGAGGGTCTTGTGTAGGTAGTACTAGGCCTGTGAGGTCATGAGTATCAAGGACAAATTGTGTCTAGAAGATTGCTTTGTAAGCAGTCCTACCCTTCCTTTGGTTCTTACATTCTTTCTACCACCTCTTCCACAATGGACCCTGAGCCTTGGAGGGTGTGATAGAGATGTTTCAGTGCTGAATACTCCTCTGTCACTTCTTGTCAGAACTATGGTGCCTTTTTTTTTTTTTTTTTCTTTTGAGTGAGTGAGGACACCATACTTTAATGAAGAAAAGCATTTTGACAATCTAGGTCTGATTCATTTACGACATCTATTAAGCCATGAACTCATAGGGAATGGGCTCCAGCAGCTCGGGCTCTTTTCCATTAGTCCTCACAAAGTGCGCGTCTCTGGGCGGAGCGGGCTGCCGCTTCAGCTGCACCCAGGTTCCCTTCTCTTTGGCCTCCTTCTTCTTCTGGTCGTTTTCCTTCACCCGTTTCAGGAAGCTGTCTCGGCTCTTAGAGTGCTTAATATGCTCGATACGCACATTAATTCTCTTGGCACAAATCTTGCCCTTGACTTGCTTGTTCACAACAATGCCAACAGCATGCTGAGTGACATTGTAGACTCTTCCAGTCTTCCCATGGTGACATTTATGAGGCATTCCTTTTTGGACAGTACCCATTCCCTTGATGTCTACAATATCACCCTTCTTGTAGATTCGCATGTACGTGGCCAGTGGAACAACTCCATGTTTTCTGAAAGGCCTAGAGAACATGTACCGGATGCCTCTCCTCTTTCCCTTTGTGTTTGTCATTTTGGCAAATTACTGGAAGATGGCGGCTCCGGCCGAAAGGACTATGGTGCCTTTTGGGTCATCCCAATGGTCACCAACATCTGAAAAGAGAAGATTCTTTAACCAAAAGAGAGAGTAGCATTAATATACGGATATGAACATTAAGAAAAGTGCTTGCAGGGGAGTTTGGTGAGCATCATATATGCATTTAGCCAGACAGCAGCAGGCATTACACCCCTACACCTTCTATTTCCTATATAATCTAGCTTTTCCCCACTATCACTTATAGCTTAGAGGGGAGGAGCAGAAGGGAACCACAGCTGGGTGAGGGTCATGTAACCCTCCCATCCTCTATCTATTAAAATGTCAACGGCTAGCCGGGCGTGGTGGCGCACGCCTTTAATCCCAGCACTCGGGAGGCAGAGGTAGGAGGATTGCTGTGAGTTCAAGGCCACCCTGAGACTCCATAGTGAATTCCAGGTCAGCCTGGGCTAGAGTGAGACCCTACCTCAAAAAAATCAAAAAAAAATCAAAAAATAAAATAAAATAAAATGTCAACGGCTCCATTACCATAGCCATTGGCCTTGCTATTGCTTTATTGTTCTGCTTCAAAGTTGCCATGGCTACCATGCCAACATTTTTTTTTCAAGGTAAGGTCTCACTCTAACCCAGGCTAACCTAGAATTCACTATGTAATCTCAGAGTGACCTTGAACTCTCTGAGATCCTCCTGCCTCTGCCTCCCAAGTGCTGGGATCAAAGGCATGCACCACCACACCCTGCAACCAAAACATTTTTTACTTCAACAAGGCATCATATGGGCTGGAGATATGGCTTAGCAGTTAAGGCACTTGCCTGCAAAGCCTAAGGACCCAGGTTCGATTCCTCAGGACCCACATAAGCACTAACACATTACAGATACATGCTCACACTCTCACACATTACAGTGTTATGGGATTTGGAGGCACAGAGATGTCCCCCAGCCTGTGAACCCCAACTTTTAGGTATCCATTTTAACAAAGAATTGAAAAAATAGACTTTGAGAAGGATAAATTGTGAGATTTATTAAGGGAGAATTGGTATCAAGGGGAAGGCTAGAAAGACTCAGGCCAGAAGGGAATTATCTTCCTTGCCTGGCTGTAAAGAGAGATGGGAGAATGGAGAAATAGGGAAATGACCAGGGTAGAAGTCCATGGAGAAGACATGGAAGACAGGGCATGGGAGCCCTGGCAAAAAGTTTCAGAAAGGAGACTCCACATACTTGGGCTACAAGGCCACTGAAAAATCCTATTGGAACTGAGCTGATAGCCTCCTCCATGTAGACCAGCTGACAGAAAGATGGAAAAAGCCATGCTGCATGCAGTTCAATGGGAGAAAGAGAAATCACCAGTGAAGATACTCAACAGTGGACTCCATCCTTGATACTGAAAACCTACAACAGGGGTAGTCATGAGCCTAAGAGGTATAACGTCTGCTGCTGTTTGGCTAAATGTATATACTATGTGAGAGACCAAAAAGAAATAACGTGTAAATAATTAAACAATGGTACTGCCATTTTAGAACAACTCATTATGAACAAAAGAAGAGTCTGGGCTCCGCTCAGATAAGGAACTAGCTGACTAACGTGCTAAGCTTTGCTTCTGTTACTCATGCTCGCTTGCTCGACAGGACATTCCAGAAATACTTAGCTCTGGGGACCTCTGGCCTCTTGCAAAAGATAGGTTCTGCAAATGGTCTGCTGACCAGAGATAAACAACCAGAAATGTTCCCGTGTGCGCCTTCTTGGAACCAAACATTTTAAAAGATGCGATGTGATGTAACCCCTTTGTCCCCTTCCCGCTTTTTTTCCTTTATAAACCCCTACTTTTAGAAGGTTGGGGCTCTCTCCCACTCCCGCTGCATCGGTCTGTGTGGATAGAGTCCCTGCTTAAGCTTGACATTAAAAGAAACCTGTTGCTTTCACATTCAAATGTCTCAGCTTCTGTGGCGGTTCTCTGGGTGACTCCTGGGTGACCGGGGGTCTTAGCTCCTGGTCAGGGGTCTTGGCACAACACTATGCTCATCAAACTGCTCAGTAAGCACTTCTCTTAATGTTCATACCTATATATTAATGCTACTCTCACTTTTGGTAGAGAGCCTTCTCTTTTCAGATGGCAGTGACCTTGGAATGACTCAGAAGGCACCATGGGAGCCGGGCATGGTGGCGCATGCCTTTAATCCCAGCACTCGGGAGGCAGAGGTAGGAGGATCGCCGAGAGTTCGAGGCCACCCTGAGACTCCATAGTGAATTCCAGGTCAGCCTGAGCTAGAGTGAGACCCTACCTCGGAAAACCAAAAAATAATAATAATAATAATAATAATAATAAAGAAGGCACCATGGTGCTGAGAAGAAGTGACAGAGGAGTACTCAGCACTGAAATATCTCTATCACACCTTCCATGGCTCAGGGTCCATTGCAGAAGAGGTGGCGGAAAGAATGCAAGAGCCAAAGGAAGGGTAGGACTCCTTACAACGTGCTCCCTCCAGACACAAAATGGCCCAGATATCCATGACCTCACAGTGCCTGACACTACCTACACAGAGACTGATTGAGAGGGGGAGGGGACATGATGGAGAATAGAGCTTCACAGGGGAAAGTAGGAGGAGGGAGGGCATTACCATGGGATATTGTTTATAATCATGGAAGTTGTTAATAAAATAATAATAATAGTAAAAAAGATTCAGAAAGGGCCCAGAGCTTAGAGTGCAATAAACTTGATAAGGAAGAAATTTTTCTTCCCCTTTCCCAGGCTGAGAAAAGCTCAGCCTGGCTGGGAAATATATATATATGATTTTCAAGGTAGGGTTTCACTCTAGTCCATTCTGACCTGGAATTCACTCTGTATTCTCAGGGTGGCCTCGAACTCATGGCGATCCTCCTACCTCTACCTCCTGAGTGCTGGGATTAAAGGTGTGTACCACCACACCCGGCAAAAATTTTAAAAAGCTATCTTACTCCTATTTCTCCTTCAACAGATCATGCAAGTCACTTACACATTTGAGATACAATTACGCAAGCCACCACACACACATATTGAAGGATTTATAAACCACGATGGAAAAATTCTTTTAGACCATAAAAATTACAAGTTTGGGTTGGAGAGATGGCTTAGCAGTTAAAGCACTTGCCTGCAACTCCTAAGGACCCATGTTCAATATCTCTCCCAGATCCCATGTAAGCCAGACTCACAAAGGTGAGGCAAGCACAAGGTCATACATGCCCACTAGGTGACACAAGCATCTGTAGTTCAAATATAGGGGCTGACGCCCTAGCTCGACTATTCTCTCTTTCTCTCTCTGTGTCTGTCTGTCTGTCTGTCTGTCTCTCTCTCTCTCTCTCTCTGAAACAACATTTTAAAAAAAATATAAAAGAGGGGTTAGAGAGATGGCTCAGCAGTTAAGGTTCTTGACTGCAAAATGTAACAACCCAGGTTCAATTCTCCAATACTCATGTAAAGCCAGGTGCACAAAGTGGTGTATGCATCTGGAGTTTGCAGTGGATAAAGGCCCTAGTATGTTCATATTCTCTGTCTCTCTCCTTGCAAATTAAAAAAGTTCTAGTAGGCCGAGCGTGGTGGCCCACGCCTTTAATCCCAGTACTTGGGAGGCAGAGGTAGGAGGATCAATGTGAGTTCGAGGCCTGCCTAAGACTGCATAGTGAATTCCAGGTCAGCCTGAGCTAGAGTGAGACCCTACCTCAAAAAACCAAAAATATAAAATAAAAAAAAGATAAAAACAACAAAGTTTGAAGCTGGGCATGGTGGCTCACGCCTTTAATCCTAGCACTTGGGAAGCAGAGGTAGGAGGATTGCTGTGAGTTCGAGGCCACCCTGAGACTACATAGTGAATTCCAGGTCAGCCTGGGCTAGAGCGAAACCCTACCAAACACACACACACACACACACAAAACAAAGTTCTAGTAGAGCTGGGTGTGGTGGCGCATGCCTTTAATCCCAGCACTTGGGAAAGAAGAGGTAGAAAGATCACTGTGAGTTCAAGGCCAGCCTGAGACTACATAGTAAATTCCAGGTCAACTCTAGGCTAGAGAAAAACCCTTCCTTCAGAAAACAAAACAAACAGCCGGGTGTGGTGGCCATGCCTTTAATCCCAGCACTTGGGAGGCAGAGGTAGGAGGATGGCCGTGAGTTCGAGGCCACCCTGAGACTCCATAGTGAATTCCAGGTCAGCCTGAGCTAGAGTGAGACCCTACCTCGAAAAACCAAAAAAAAAAAAAAAAGAAAAATTCTAGTAGAAAAACTGCATACACAACACATTCATGCTCACACACACACACACATGCACCCAAAAATTAAAAAAATACTATAAAATAAAATAAAGGATCTAGTCAGGTGTTTTATATTTAGATCTGTATCTAAAAATTAAAGAAACTTCTACAGTAGATCTTAGATTTTTTGGGGGGTGGGGGGTATAAGGCAGTGTTTCACTCTGGCCTAGGCTGACTTGGAATTCTCTCCTGTAAAAGGTTGGTTTTGAATTCATGGTGATCCTCCTACCTGTTTCCAAAGTACTAGAATTATAAGCATTTAGTTGCTTTTCAGGGTTAGTTTTGTGAGCTTTTATTCCATCATAATTTATTAAAGTTCTGGGGCTTGAGTCTATTTGATCCCATAGTTCCTGCTGTTCTCTGTGATTAAATTGCTATGCTGAGTAATTGCAACCATTTCATATTTAAAGCTATCTTTCTGTGCCTGTTTACAGAGCTCATGTGATAACAGCACTGGGCTGATTGATTTTATTATGTGCTACATTACAAGCATCTTCCCTAGAGTTCACACAAGAGGCAAAAAACCAGGTTAGCATCATTATCCCCAACTTGCAGAATAGGTCCTGGGTTTAAAGGGTCATTTTGTTGTTGTTGTTGTTTGCTTCTTTTTGTTGATTTTTCAAGATAGAGTCTTGTTCTAGCCCAGGCTGACCTGAAATTCACTATGTAATCTCAGTATGGCCTCAAATTCACAGCAATCCTCCTACCTCTGCCTCCTAAATGCTGGGATTAAAGGCATGCGCCACCATGCCTGGTTCAGAAGGTCACTTTTTATAGAATTTGAGGTTTTAATTTAAAATATTGCATGAAAGAAAAGCCCAGGACTAGAGAATACATAGTTGAGTCTACCAAACACACAAAGAAAAAATAATACCAAAGTTTCTTTTTTTTTTATTGTTTTTGTTTGTTTTTCTTTTTCTTTTTGGTTTTTCGAGGTAGGGTCTCACTCTAGTCCAGGCTGACCTGGAATTCACTATGTAGTCTTAGGGTGGCCTCGAACTCACGGCTATCCTCCTACCTCTGCCTCCCGAGTGCTGGGATTAAAAGCGTGCGCCACCACACCCAGCTTGGTTTTGTTTTTCGAGGTAGGGTCTCACTGTAGCCCAGGCTGGCCTGGAATTCAGTATGTAGTCTCAGGGTGGCCTAGAACTCACGGCAATCCTCCTACCTCTGCCTCCCGAGTGCTGGGATTAAAGGCGTGTGCCACCACGCCCGGCTTCCATTCGCTCTCTTTCTATATGCTTCTCTCTCCCTCTCGCAAATAAACAAACAAATAATATATTTTTTTAAATTTTTTGTTTATTTTTGTTTATTTATTTGAGAGCGACAGACACACACACAGAGAGAGAGAGAGAGAGAGAGAGAGGTGGGGGGGAGAGAGAGAATGGGCGTGCCAGGGCCTCCATCCACTGTAAACGAACTCCAGATGCATGCGCCCCCTTTGTGCATCTGGCTAACGTGGGTCCTGGGGAATCAAGCCTTGAACCGGGTCCTTAGGCTTCACAGGCAAGCGCTTAACTGCTAAGCCATCTCTCTAGCCCATAAATAATATTTTTAAAGTATATAGATCTTACAACTTATATATTGATAACGTATTATAATGGTAATAAATTGGGTGTATTAGGTTATTATTACAATCGGTCTCACCTGTTTCTTTACTAATAGTAAAAGAAATTTTTTTTTTTTTTTTTTTTGTTTTTTTGAGGTAGGGTCTCACACTAGTCCAGGCTGGCCTGGAATTCACTCTGTCGTCTCAGGGTGGCCTTGAACTCACGGCGATCCTCTTACCTCTGCCTCCCGAGTGCTGGGATTAAAGGCGTGCGCCACCACGCCCGGCAATAGTAAAAAATTTAAACTACACTTGTGTCTCACTTTGTTTGTAATGAACATTGCTGCCTTCGGGAATGCTTCGCATTTCAAAGTTCAGTTGTCTTCTCCGGAGAGCAATCTAAAAATTTACAGAAGTGTAAAAAGAATTTCCTTATGTTCTCTGCATTTGTGAATCGCGTATGTACACATAACACAATTCCTGCAGGGCAATGACCCTGCAGAGACGACTAGACGCTTGTCCTCTAGGGGCCAGGTCCTCCAGCAACTCGTCGGAAGGCCCTTCCACAGGCTGTCCCTCAGAGCAGGGGTGGGCCTGAGGCTCACGCAGGAGCGCGGCTTAGAAAAGCTCCAATCAGCAGGCGAGCCACAGTGACGACACAGTCTCGCGCACCCTCGCAATATCGCGGCTCTTGGGGTTGCTTTTCCGCGGCCGCCGGCACCCTGGGAAGGTGCGTGTGGGGTACTCAGGACGCGGGAGCCTGGGGAAGGTGAGCGAGAGGCGGAGGGCGGCCGAGGCGAGTCCGGCGTCCGCAGACGAGTATTCCTAGGGCGCTAGGCCCGGGATCCCCTTGGCTTCGGGGTGCAGCTGGACCGGAAGCGGAGACCCTGTTGTCCTTGACTTCCACTGAGACCCTGTGGCCAAAAAAAAAAAGGAAAGCGGGGCGGGGGGGGGGGGGCGACAGAAAGTTGACTGGTGAATGACACAAAAGATTGGTCTGAGAATGTGGGGGCAACTAGGACCATTTCAGACGTCTGTCACACCCTTGACCATGCAGACTGGCATCAGAAGCCCTCAGATGCTCTTCAGGGCCATGGCTCTTTCTTCTCGCCTCCAGGTTCTTGGGTTTTCCCCTCTGCCTCATCTCCACTCCACACACTCTTCTCCCTTCTCTTCATTCTGGGCTGCTGGTGGGAGGAAGAGCTGACTGTGTCACCTGAGAGCAGTCGGTGGAGGGGTTGCCAGCAAAGGTGGTGAAGCAGAGGATAGAGTTGCCCTCCACACCTTCCCAGTCTGGAGGAGAAGCTTGTCTACAAATGTGTCTAACTGAAACAGAGACCTTGGCTGTCACTTTTCTACAACAGTTGAGTATGTATCACCCATCCTTGTGAGACAGATTGCATTGTCAAAAAGGCCCCAACCCTGGGCTCTGAAAACTTCAACAGAACACTACTACAGTGTCCAACAGCTTGAGGATCTGTCATCTGTAGTTGGCGCTGGCACGCATTTAAAGTGTCTCTGCACAAAATGGACAGTTAACACCTGCAGATTGAGCTCTGTCTCTCTAGGCAGGCAGGAGCCTAGCTTGCTTCCTAAAGGGGCAGGCTGTTACCCCAGGTGGATTTACATGGACAAACTACTTCCAGGTTTTTTGTTTTTTTGTTTTTTTTTTTCTTACTTCCTTGATAATACTGGTCTATTCCATACAGGAAGGCTTCTGTTTTCTTCCCCTTCCACTCTGCTTTTTGTCCCCAGCTAAGGGGTAAAGTACTTTGTACAGTATCATGGGGAGGCAAGTCACACCATTTCTCTCACCAGTCCACTCCATTCTTATTCTCTTCCAGCAGTAATTCCATCCCCTACCCTCTGTGTGTTTCCAAGAACAGAGAACATGAATATATCTGAGGTAAGTTGCTTATTTTTCAGCTTGTTTTACATTATATTTGAGGAGTTTTATGAGAGATCGTATTAATAGACCACATCAGATATATGTGTGTGTGTGTGTGTATGTGTGTGTATATATATATATATATATATATATATATATATATATATATGAAAAATTAGGACTGCCGACATGTTTGAATTGTAAGATCTTAAAGCCAACTAAGTGCAGTTGGTATCTGATCTGATACCATGGCAGACTGGCATAATTAATTGTCCATGGGTTTAAATGACCCTAAGAGATCCTAACTTCTCATGCCAGGTGTAGCAGTTAGCTTCTCAATGCTGGGACAAAACACCCAACCAGAAACAGCTTATGAAAGGAAAAGGTTTATTTTGGCTTACAGTTTTGAGGGGATGTTTCATCATGGCAGGGAGAGCATGGCATGAACAGACATAAGGGGTATCACATCTTGTCACTTCAGCAGGGAAGAAGCAGCAAGAAGTGGGCTGGCTAGCACTGACAACAGGCTGGACTATAAAATCACAAGGCCTGTCCCCAGTGACATACCTCCTTCAGAAGACTCTGCCAGCTGGGAATAAGTATGAGGCTTAATTACAAACATGAGGCTGTGGGGAACATTTTACATTCAAACCACCTTATCAAGTATTGTCTAAACAGAGCCTCCATTGTTTCATATTCTCTCTTTCTCTCTCTGTTTGCCTCTTTCTCTCTTAAATAAATACAAATGTTTTTTTTAAATATGTATCTTATTTATTTGAGAAAGAGAAGAAAGACAGAGAACGGGTGCACCAGGGCCTCTTGCCACTGCAAATGAACTCCAAACACATGTGTTATTTTATGCCTCTGGCTTTAAGTGTGGAATTGAACCCAGGCCATCAGGCTTTGTAAGTAAGTGCCTTTAACTGCTGAGCCATCTCTTCAGCTCCTAAGCTTTTTTTGCATTTGTAATATACATGTGTGATTTTATTTATGTTTGTATATTTGTGGGTGTGTGCATGAGCACAGAGGTTTTCTGAGGTAGGGTCTCACTCTAGCTCAGGCTAACCTGGAATTCACTCTGTGGTCCCAGGGTGGCCTCAAACTCACGGTGATCCTCCTACCTCCGCCTCCTGAGTGCTGGGATTAAAGGTGTGTACCACCACACCCGGCAAAAATTTTAAAAAGCTATCTTACTCCTATTTCTCCTTCAACAGATCATGCAAGTCACTTACACATTTGAGATACAATTACGCAAGCCACCACACACACATATTGAAGGATTTATAAACCACGATGGAAAAATTCTTTTAGACCATAAAAATTACAAGTTTGGGTTGGAGAGATGGCTTAGCAGTTAAAGCACTTGCCTGCAACTCCTAAGGACCCATGTTCAATATCTCTCCCAGATCCCATGTAAGCCAGACTCACAAAGGTGAGGCAAGCACAAGGTCATACATGCCCACTAGGTGACACAAGCATCTGTAGTTCAAATATAGGGGCTGACGCCCTAGCTCGACTATTCTCTCTTTCTCTCTCTGTGTCTGTCTGTCTGTCTGTCTGTCTGTCTCTCTCTCTCTCTCTGAAACAACATTTTAAAAAAAATATAAAGAGGGGTTAGAGAGATGGCTCAGCAGTTAAGGTTCTTGACTGCAAAATGTAACAACCCAGGTTCAATTCTCCAATACTCATGTAAAGCCAGGTGCACAAAGTGGTGTATGCATCTGGAGTTTGCAGTGGATAAAGGCCCTAGTATGTTCATATTCTCTGTCTCTCTCCTTGCAAATTAAAAAAGTTCTAGTAGGCCGGCGTGGTGGCCCACGCCTTTAATCCCAGTACTTGGGAGGCAGAGGTAGGAGGATCAATGTGAGTTCGAGGCCTGCCTAAGACTGCATAGTGAATTCCAGGTCAGCCTGAGCTAGAGTGAGACCCTACCTCAAAAAACCAAAAATATAAAATAAAAAAAAGATAAAAACAACAAAGTTTGAAGCTGGGCATGGTGGCTCACGCCTTTAATCCTAGCACTTGGGAAGCAGAGGTAGGAGGATTGCTGTGAGTTCGAGGCCACCCTGAGACTACATAGTGAATTCCAGGTCAGCCTGGGCTAGAGCGAAACCCTACCAAACACACACACACACACACACAAAACAAAGTTCTAGTAGAGCTGGGTGTGGTGGCGCATGCCTTTAATCCCAGCACTTGGGAAAGAAGAGGTAGAAAGATCACTGTGAGTTCAAGGCCAGCCTGAGACTACATAGTAAATTCCAGGTCAACTCTAGGCTAGAGAAAAACCCTTCCTTCAGAAAACAAAACAAACAGCCGGGCGTGGTGGCCATGCCTTTAATCCCAGCACTCGGGAGGCAGAGGTAGGAGGATGGCCGTGAGTTCGAGGCCACCCTGAGACTCCATAGTGAATTCCAGGTCAGCCTGAGCTAGAGTGAGACCCTACCTCGAAAAACCAAAAAAAAAAAAAAAGGAAAAATTCTAGTAGAAAAACTGCATACACAACACATTCATGCTCACACACACACACACATGCACCCAAAAATTTAAAAAATACTATAAAATAAAATAAAGGATCTAGTCAGGTGTTTTATATTTAGATCTGTATCTAAAAATTAAAGAAACTTCTACATTAGATCTTAGATTTTTTGGGGGGTGGGGGGTATAAGGCAGTGTTTCACTCTGGCCTAGGCTGACTTGGAATTCTCTCCTGTAAAAGGTTGGTTTTGAATTCATGGTGATCCTCCTACCTGTTTCCAAAGTACTAGAATTATAAGCATTTAGTTGCTTTTCAGGGTTAGTTTTGTGAGCTTTTATTCCATCATAATTTATTAAAGTTCTGGGGCTTGAGTCTATTTGATCCCATAGTTCCTGCTGTTCTCTGTGATTAAATTGCTATGCTGAGTAATTGCAACCATTTCATATTTAAAGCTATCTTTCTGTGCCTGTTTACAGAGCTCATGTGATAACAGCACTGGGCTGATTGATTTTATTATGTGCTACATTACAAGCATCTTCCCTAGAGTTCACACAAGAGGCAAAAAACCAGGTTAGCATCATTATCCCCAACTTGCAGAATAGGTCCTGGGTTTAAAGGGTCATTTTGTTGTTGTTGTTGTTTGCTTCTTTTTGTTGATTTTTCAAGATAGAGTCTTGTTCTAGCCCAGGCTGACCTGAAATTCACTATGTAATCTCAGTATGGCCTCAAATTCACAGCAATCCTCCTACCTCTGCCTCCTAAATGCTGGGATTAAAGGCATGCGCCACCATGCCTGGTTCAGAAGGTCACTTTTTATAGAATTTGAGGTTTTAATTTAAAATATTGCATGAAAGAAAAGCCCAGGACTAGAGAATACATAGTTGAGTCTACCAAACACACAAAGAAAAAATAATACCAAAGTTTCTTTTTTTTTTATTGTTTTTGTTTGTTTTTCTTTTTCTTTTTGGTTTTTCGAGGTAGGGTCTCACTCTAGTCCAGGCTGACCTGGAATTCACTATGTAGTCTTAGGGTGGCCTCGAACTCACGGCTATCCTCCTACCTCTGCCTCCCGAGTGCTGGGATTAAAAGCGTGCGCCACCACACCCAGCTTGGTTTTGTTTTTCGAGGTAGGGTCTCACTGTAGCCCAGGCTGGCCTGGAATTCAGTATGTAGTCTCAGGGTGGCCTAGAACTCACGGCAATCCTCCTACCTCTGCCTCCCGAGTGCTGGGATTAAAGGCGTGTGCCACCACGCCCGGCTTCCATTCGCTCTCTTTCTATATGCTTCTCTCTCCCTCTCGCAAATAAACAAACAAATAATATTTTTTTTTAAATTTTTTGTTTATTTTTGTTTATTTATTTGAGAGCGACAGACACACACACAGAGAGAGAGAGAGAGAGAGAGAGAGGTGGGGGGGAGAGAGAGAATGGGCGTGCCAGGGCCTCCATCCACTGTAAACGAACTCCAGATGCATGCGCCCCCTTTGTGCATCTGGCTAACGTGGGATCCTGGGGAATCAAGCCTTGAACCGGGTCCTTAGGCTTCACAGGCAAGCGCTTAACTGCTAAGCCATCTCTCTAGCCCATAAATAATATTTTTAAAGTATATAGATCTTACAACTTATATATTGATAACGTATTATAATGGTAATAAATTGGGTGTATTAGGTTATTATTACAATCGGTCTCACCTGTTTCTTTACTAATAGTAAAAGAAATTTTTTTTTTATTTTTTGTTTTTTTGAGGTAGGGTCTCACACTAGTCCAGGCTGGCCTGGAATTCACTCTGTCGTCTCAGGGTGGCCTTGAACTCACGGCGATCCTCTTACCTCTGCCTCCCGAGTGCTGGGATTAAAGGCGTGCGCCACCACGCCCGGCAATAGTAAAAAATTTAAACTACACTTGTGTCTCACTTTGTTTGTAATGAACATTGCTGCCTTCGGGAATGCTTCGCATTTCAAAGTTCAGTTGTCTTCTCCGGAGAGCAATCTAAAAATTTACAGAAGTGTAAAAAGAATTTCCTTATGTTCTCTGCATTTGTGAATCGCGTATGTACACATAACACAATTCCTGCAGGGCAATGACCCTACAGAGACGACTAGACGCTTGTCCTCTAGGGGCCAGGTCCTTCAGCAACTCGTCGGAAGGCCCTTCCCCAGGCTGTCCCTCAGAGCAGGGGTGGGCCTGAGGCTCACGCAGGAGCGCGGCTTAGAAAAGCTCCAATCAGCAGGCGAGCCACAGTGACGACACAGTCTCGCGCACCCTCGCAATATCGCGGCTCTTGGGGTTGCTTTTCCGCGGCCGCCGGCACCCTGGGAAGGTGCGTGTGGGGTACTCAGGACGCGGGAGCCTGGGGAAGGTGAGCGAGAGGCGGAGGGCGGCCGAGGCGAGTCCGGCGTCCGCAGACGAGTATTCCTAGGGCGCTAGGCCCGGGATCCCCTTGGCTTCGGGGTGCAGCTGGACCGGAAGCGGAGACCCTGTTGTCCTTGACTTCCACTGAGACCCTGTGGCCAAAAAAAAAAGGAAAGCGGGGCGGGGGGGGGGGGGGGCGACAGAAAGTTGACTGGTGAATGACACAAAAGATTGGTCTGAGAATGTGGGGGCAACTAGGACCATTTCAGACGTCTGTCACACCCTTGACCATGCAGACTGGCATCAGAAGCCCTCAGATGCTCTTCAGGGCCATGGCTCTTTCTTCTCGCCTCCAGGTTCTTGGGTTTTCCCCTCTGCCTCATCTCCACTCCACACACTCTTCTCCCTTCTCTTCATTCTGGGCTGCTGGTGGGAGGAAGAGCTGACTGTGTCACCTGAGAGCAGTCGGTGGAGGGGTTGCCAGCAAAGGTGGTGAAGCAGAGGATAGAGTTGCCCTCCACACCTTCCCAGTCTGGAGGAGAAGCTTGTCTACAAATGTGTCTAACTGAAACAGAGACCTTGGCTGTCACTTTTCTACAACAGTTGAGTATGTATCACCCATCCTTGTGAGACAGATTGCATTGTCAAAAAGGCCCCAACCCTGGGCTCTGAAAACTTCAACAGAACACTACTACAGTGTCCAACAGCTTGAGGATCTGTCATCTGTAGTTGGCGCTGGCACGCATTTAAAGTGTCTCTGCACAAAATGGACAGTTAACACCTGCAGATTGAGCTCTGTCTCTCTAGGCAGGCAGGAGCCTAGCTTGCTTCCTAAAGGGGCAGGCTGTTACCCCAGGTGGATTTACATGGACAAACTACTTCCAGGTTTTTTGTTTTTTTGTTTTTTTTTTTTCTTACTTCCTTGATAATACTGGTCTATTCCATACAGGAAGGCTTCTGTTTTCTTCCCCTTCCACTCTGCTTTTTGTCCCCAGCTAAGGGGTAAAGTACTTTGTACAGTATCATGGGGAGGCAAGTCACACCATTTCTCTCACCAGTCCACTCCATTCTTATTCTCTTCCAGCAGTAATTCCATCCCCTACCCTCTGTGTGTTTCCAAGAACAGAGAACATGAATATATCTGAGGTAAGTTGCTTATTTTTCAGCTTGTTTTACATTATATTTGAGGAGTTTTATGAGAGATCGTATTAATAGACCACATCAGATATATGTGTGTGTGTGTGTGTATGTGTGTATATATATATATATATATATATATATATATATATATATATGAAAAATTAGGACTGCCGACATGTTTGAATTGTAAGATCTTAAAGCCAACTAAGTGCAGTTGGTATCTGATCTGATACCATGGCAGACTGGCATAATTAATTGTCCATGGGTTTAAATGACCCTAAGAGATCCTAACTTCTCATGCCAGGTGTAGCAGTTAGCTTCTCAATGCTGGGACAAAACACCCAACCAGAAACAGCTTATGAAAGGAAAAGGTTTATTTTGGCTTACAGTTTTGAGGGGATGTTTCATCATGGCAGGGAGAGCATGGCATGAACAGACATAAGGGGTATCACATCTTGTCACTTCAGCAGGGAAGAAGCAGCAAGAAGTGGGCTGGCTAGCACTGACAACAGGCTGGACTATAAAATCACAAGGCCTGTCCCCAGTGACATACCTCCTTCAGAAGACTCTGCCAGCTGGGAATAAGTATGAGGCTTAATTACAAACATGAGGCTGTGGGGAACATTTTACATTCAAACCACCTTATCAAGTATTGTCTAAACAGAGCCTCCATTGTTTCATATTCTCTCTTTCTCTCTCCGTTTGCCTCTTTCTCTCTTAAATAAATACAAATGTTTTTTTTAAATATGTATCTTATTTATTTGAGAAAGAGAAGAAAGACAGAGAACGGGTGCACCAGGGCCTCTTGCCACTGCAAATGAACTCCAAACACATGTGTTATTTTATGCCTCTGGCTTTAAGTGTGGAATTGAACCCAGGCCATCAGGCTTTGTAAGTAAGTGCCTTTAACTGCTGAGCCATCTCTTCAGCTCCTAAGCTTTTTTTGCATTTGTAATATACATGTGTGATTTTATTTATGTTTGTATATTTGTGGGTGTGTGCATGAGCACAGAGGTTTTCTGAGGTAGGGTCTCACTCTAGCTCAGGCTAACCTGGAATTCACTCTGTGGTCCCAGGGTGGCCTCAAACTCACGGTGATCCTCCTACCTCCGCCTCCTGAGTGCTGGGATTAAAGGCATGCGTCACCACGCCCAGCTCTTTTCCACATTATTTACTGAGGCAGGGTCTCACTTGAACTCAAGGCTTGCTAATTTGACTAGTCTAGCTAGCCAGCTTGCTCCAGGAATCACCATTTCTGCCTCCCAACCACTGGAGTTACAGGCAGGCTGCCACACCTGCTTAGCATTAGCGTGAGTGCTGGGGATCCAAACTCTGTTCCTTATGTTTGTTCAGCAAGTGCTTTAGCCACTGATCCATCTTTCCAGCCCTAAGAGATAATTTGTCATTAACATTGATTGTACTGCCATTGGCCTCATTGTAAATAACGGGTGCCTGGTTCTTTTCTTTCTCAGGTAGCTTGGCCTAGCCTTGGCAGTCATCCTTCTATGAAACCAGAATTGGCCACTGAGTCTGTTATTCCCTGCATATACTTGTGACTCCATGACCAAGAGGAAGATACAGGAGATCACTTAAGGAAGGAGGGAGCTATCATGAACCAGGGTTGTCATCCCATCTCCCTTTACTTAAACTGAGGTGGTATGACCTGTAGGTCTGTCCAGCCAGGGGTCCCAGAAGCAGGACAACCCAATCAGCCATGTGGCCAGAGAGCAGGAAAGGTTCTTCCTGTTCCTCAAAGTACTTTGTCTTTCTAGGTCTCCCAGAGCTGTGGAGTCTCCTCTGCTCCTGAAGCTCAAGTGGCTCTGATGGAGCCATATTGTCCTATGACCTGCAATTGTAAAAGACTCCTAGAGAGGATGTCAGTTCACCCACAGTGCTGGGCTTCTGAGATGGCGAAGGCAGCTTGTTGGAACCGTTGGAACCAGCAGTGGATCTGAGTCCTGGCTGGTACAGGTTGTCCCTGGGCCCCTTTGTAATGCAGGGTGGGTCCTGGGTCAGTAGCCAAGACACTAGAGTATCCTGTTCATACAGTGCTGTTGGACACCTCTGTGACTCCTCAGATTGTGGGGGTGTTCACAGAAAAGCTCATCAGGGAAGAATGCAATTTTTGTTTGGGGTTTCTGTGTGGGTAGAGCTATGGTTCCAGAGGACCTCAGGCCCTCCTTTCTCTCCAGGTGTATCCTGTTTTCCCTGTGCCTTTCAAATGTGTTAAAAGAAGAATCTCAGTCAGGCATGGTGGCGCACACCTTTAATCCCAGCACTTGGAAGGCAGGCAGAGGTAGGTAGGAGGATCGCCGTGAGTTCGAGGCCACCCTGAGACTACATAGTGAATTCCAGGTCAGCCTGGACCAGAGTTCCCCTTTTATTATTTGTTTTTTCAAGGTAGGGTTTTGCTGTAGCCCAGGCTGACCTGGAATTCATTATGTAGTCTCAGGGTGGCCTTGAATTCATGGTGTTCCTCTTACCTCTGCCTCCCGAGTGCTGGGATTAAAGGCATATGCCACCAGGCCTGACTTTATTTTATTTTTGAGATAGGGTCTCACTCTAGCCCAGGCTGACTTGAAATCCACTATGTAGTCTCAGGTTGGCCTCCAACTCACAGCCATCCTCCTAGCTTGCCCTCCGGAATGCTGGGATGAAAGGAGTGGGCCACCACACCCAGCAGAGAGAGAAGGGGCATGCCAGGGCCTCTAGCCACTGCAAACAAACTCGAAATGTATGTGCCACTTTGTGCATCTGGCTTCACATGTGTACTGGGGAATCAAACTCAGGTCGTTAGGCTTTGCAGGCAAGTGCCTTAACTGCTGAGCCATCTCTCCAGCTCCTCATTGAATTCTTCTTTTAAAAATTATTTTATTTGATTTAGGGCTGGAGAGATGGCTTAGCGGTTAAAGCACTTGCCTGCAACTCCTAAGGACCATGTTCAATATCTCTCCCAGATCCCATGTAAGCCAGACTCACAAAGGTGAGGCAAGCACAAGTCATACATGCCCACTAGGTGACACAAGCATCTGTAGTTCAAATATAGGGGCTGACGCCCTAGCTCGACTATTCTCTCTTTCTCTCTCTGTGTCTGTCTGTCTGTCTGTCTGTCTCTCTCTCTCTCTGTCACTCTCAAATAAATAAATAAATAAATAAAAATGAACAAAAAATTAAAAATTATTTTATTTGATTTAGGCTGGAGAGATGGCTTAGCAGTTAAAGCACTTGCCTGCAACTCCTAAGGACCATGTTCAATATCTCTCCCAGATCCCATGTAAGCCAGACTCACAAAGGTGAGGCAAGCACAAGTCATACATGCCCACTAGGTGACACAAGCATCTGTAGTTCAAATATAGGGGCTGACGCCCTAGCTCGACTATTCTCTCTTTCTCTCTCTCTCTCTCTCTGTCACTCTCAAATAAATAAATAAAAATGAACAAAAAATTAAAAATTATTTTATTTGATTTGTTTGAGAGAAAGAAAGAGGGAGAGAGAGAGAGGGCACTCCAGGGCCTTCAGCTACTACAAACTCCAGACACATGCACCACCTTGTGCATCTGGCTTACGTGGGTCCTGGGGAATCAACCTGGGTCCTTTGGCTTTGCAGGCAAACGCCGTAACTGCTAAGCCATTTCTCCAGCCCCTCCTTGAATTCTTGTTTCAGCTTCTTTCCACATTTTTATTAACAGTGAAAAGTATTTTATCACTAGAGCTTGGAAGATACGAAAGTATTTCCAAAGATAAAGATAGAGATGTATTTCATGGGGAAAGAAAGAATTTTAGTTGCCCAACTTAAACATTTTCATTGGGGGTCTGGAGAGATGGTTCAGCAGTTAAGGCACTTGCCTGCAAAGCCTACTGACTGGGTTAGATTCCCCAGCATACACGTAATGTGAGATGCATAAAGTGGAACATGCATCTGGAGTTTGTTTGCAGTAGCTAGGGGCCCTGGCACACCCATACTCTTTCTCTCATCCTCTCTCCCTCTCTCTCTGTCTGTGTTTCTCTGTTTGCAAATAAATAAACAGATAAATCTTTAAAAAAATTTTTTTTCACTGGGCTGTGTAGATGACTCAGCAGTTAAAGGCACTTGCTTGGAAAGCCTGTGGGCCCCAAGTCAATTCCCAAATAACCATGTAAGTCAGATGCACAGAGTGGCACTGAAAAATAGTGGTAATAAGCTCTGGCATAATTAAATAAATACATAATAAATAAATAAATACTGTTTTATTTATTTTTTATTTCTTTATTTTTGGGTTTGTTTTTGTTTTCAAGGTAGGGTTTTGCTCTAGCCCAGGCTGACCTGGAATTCACTGTGCAGTCTCAGGGTGGCCTCAAACCCTTGGCAATCCTCCTACCTCTGCCTCCTGAGTACTGGTATTAAAGGCATGTGCCACCATGCCCGACTTATTTCTTTATCTGAGGGGTGGGGGGAAGAGGTAGATAGAGAGAATGGGCACATCAGGGCCTCCAGCCACTGCAAATGAACTCCAGACACATGTGCCACCTTGTGCATCTGGCTTCTGTGAGTACTGAGAAATTGAACCTGGGTCTTTAGGCTTTGCAGGCAAGCACCTTAACCACTAAACAATCTCTCCAGCCCTTATTTTTATTTTTTCAAGGTAGGGACTCATTTTAGCCCAGGCTGACCTGGAACTCTGTTGTCCCAGGCTGGCCTTAAACAGTGATCATCCTACTTCTGCCTCCTACCTCTGCTGGGATTAAAGATATGTGCCACCATGCCCAGTTTAGGTCTGTTCTTTCTTGTAGAGATTTCAAATGTAACTGCAAGTATTGATTATAGTGCCAGGGAGAATAAATGAGGAAAATCTCTCTTTCATTATGGCTAAAGAAAAATGAAGACATTTCCTTAGGAAAGGGTTGTAGATGAATTCAATTACACATATTCACCAAAACATCACTTCTCTTCTTGGAAGGTTTGTGACAGTAGCTCCTACTTTCTGCTCTTTGGACATTGGGGTTTGGTATTAAATGTTATCTCATATATTTTAGAGATAGTAATAAAAGGCCTTATTTTCTTAAAAGGATAAATAACAGTTACTTTTTTTAACCATTTTTTTTTTGTTTTGGTTTTTGTTTTTTTCGAGATAGGGTCTCACTCTAGCCCAGGCTGACCTGAAATTCACTATGGAGTCCCAGGGTGGCCTTGAACTCACCATGATCCTCCTACCTCTGCCTCCGGAGTGCTGGGATTAAAGGCGTGCGCCACCACGCCCGGCATTAACCATTTTTTTGAGACAAAGTTTCATTTAGCCCTGGCTGTCCACAAACTTACTATGCAGCAGAGGGTGGCCTTGAACACCTAATCATGATCATCTTCTCTCTATCTCCTGAGTGTTGGGATTACAAACATTGTACCACCGCAACTAGCTTGTTTTTCTTTTTGAGGCATGAAATATAAATGTCTGAGAAATTTGTTCCCTGCTATAATCACTGAATTTGAGTATTTGTGATGGATTATTTTAGCCCTGTATACTTTTTCATTTAAAACTGTCTGGAAAGCAGAGGCCTGAAGCTCCTGATCTTAAGCTAAGACCAAACTGGAGCCTGCAAAAACAGTCCTGTGTTTTCTGATGCCTTTAGAGGAAGATTTTCAAATGTAAGTTTGAACTGAGGTAATTTCTGCTGATACAGAATCCAAGAGAACGAATAGTTTCAGGTTAAAATGTTCAGGCCAGGGGCTGTGCCCAGTTTTTCTCCAAAAGAACATCCTACTAAGATCTTGTGAACCTTTGCTTCTCTTATTCCTGCTTAATTTTATATATACAATTTTCACTAATTTACTATATTTTCCGCTTCTTTTTAAAAATATTTTTAATATTTATTTATTTGACAGAGAAAGAGGGAGAGAGAGTGAGAAAATGGGCATGCCAGGGCTTCCAGCCACTGCAAATGAACTTGCGTCCCCCTGTGCATCTGGCTAACGTGGGTCTTGGGGAATCGAGCCTGGGTCCTTTGGCTTTGCAGGCAAACACCTTAACCGCTAAGCCATGCCTCCAGCCCTATCTTTTCTTCCTCCTCCTCCTCTTCTTCTTCCTCCTCTTCTTCCTCCTTCTTCCTTCCTCTTCTTCCTTCTTCTTTCTCCTCCTCCTTCTTCTTCTTCCTCCTCCTCCTTCTTCCTCCTTTCTCCCTCTTCTTCTTCTTCTTCTTTCTCCTCCTCCTCCTTCTTCTTCCTCCTCCTTCTTCTTCCTCCTCCTCCTCCTGCTTCTTCTTCCTTCTCCTTCTTCTTCCTTTTTTTTTTTCGAGGTAGGGTCTCACTCTAGCTCAGGCTGACCTGAAATTCACTATGTAGTCTCAGGGTGGCCTCAAACTCCTCCTACCTCTGCCTCCTGAGTGCTAAGATTAAAGATATGCACCACCACGCACATTTGAATAGGATAGCAGCCATTGCCCATCCCATGTAACCATTGTAATAAAGAACCAATAGAGCATTTTCTGGAATGCTGAGGAATACCTGCATAATATCCTGTTGGGAGACATACACAGCTTGAACTTTACATAAAACTGATGTCTTCTCAGGAGTAGATTTAAATATGCATTTCTTTTGTTTTAGTGACTAGTGTCACAGCAGTGCTGATGTCTTCTTGGGCACTGATGTCTGATAGTAACTCTTCCTGATAGAGCTGATTTAATTTCATTAATTTGGTAAAGTGCTGTCTGCCTGTTGTACACAGCTCCATGTTGCTGGGATGAACATCCAACCAGGCGCGGTTTAGGGGAAGAAGGGATTTATTTCAAACTTACAGATCCATGGAAAGTTCCATAGATGGTGGAAGAAGCTGCTTCTAAAACTCAAGCAGAGAAAAACCACAACAAGCAAAACACCAGCACCAGCACACACACCAAAAAGCTGTAAGCTGCAGGGAACCAGGCAGAGTTCAGACTACTCTACACCTTTGGGCTGGAAATCAGATTCACCCCCAACCACACCTTAGGGATGGACCCCAGGATCCACCCCCCAATGACGTGCCTCCAGCCAGGTGGCTGGAGACAAGCTTCAATAAAACACCTGAGTCTATGGGGGGCATACATTCAAATATATATAATATATTTAAATAAATATATACTATATTTCTACATATATTAAAATTAGAAATGATCGAGCTGGAGAGATGGCATAGCAGTTAAGGTACTTGCCTGTGGAGCCTAAGGACCTAGGTTTGATTCTGCAGTACCCATGTAATCCAGATGCACAAGGTGGCGCAAGCATCTGGAGTTTGTTTGCAGTGGCTGGAGGCCCTAGTGTACCCATTCTTTTCCTCTCTATCTGCCTCTTTCTCTCTCTCAAATAGATAAAATAAAAATGAAGATTAGAAGTGGTGGCCAGTTGTGGTTGCTCATGCCTTTAACCCCAGTATTTGGGAAGCAGAGTTACAAGGATCACCATTGAGTTCGAGACCACCCAGAGACTACATAGTGAATTCCAAGTCAGCCTGGACTATAGTGAGACCCTACCTTGAAAAAACAAAGCAAACAAACAAACAAAAAAAGATAAGAGAGAAGAATAGTGAAAAAAAAATGACTCAGAAACTAGTTCCTTTTTTTAGTTTTTATTATCCTTAAATATATGTCTCAATGATATTTTAAAAACTAGCAAAAGTTTCTTCCCCAAGTAAATTTGTGAATTTATATAGTATATTTCTTACTTTCATTGACATGAAATTTTTCTACATTTTTTTTCTGTCCTCAGGTAAAACCCAGGGCCTTGTGCATGTTAGGCAAAAACTCTACCACTGAGCTCCATCCCCAGCCAAGGTCTATTGTGAATTTTGTGTGGCTGCTCTTCTTAGCATGTTTACATTATTCTCATACCTAAACTGCTCTGGAAGGTATTTTAGCATTTACATTTATTTTGGATTATATGTTCTTATCTGTGAATTCTAGGTCACATAGATTTGAATGATGCCTAGGCTGTACCATTTACTGGATGTTTCAGAACATGTTAGTATAAAGAAGAAAAACATTGCTGCTCTCAAATTATTCAGGGGTTTTATGCACTAACATATGAAAAAATGTCAACAGTGGAACCTACTACATTTTAAACTAAAAAAGGATTGTTGGGACTGAGGAGGCAACTTAGTGAAGTGCTTGCCTTGCAAAAAAGAGGACCTGAGTTCAAAGTACTCACATAATTGCCAGGTATGGTCACATACGCAGTGAGCTCCAAACCAAAGAGAGATCCTGTCTCAAAAAGAGGTGGATGGCATACCTGAGGATGATCCCTAAGGCTGTCCTGTGGCCTACACACATTCACACACAGAAGATTATTATTGTTATACTTGTTAGTATAATAAAGTGTGTGAATCCCTTAAAACTCTTTCAATTTAGATTTATTGGTTAATTCTTTCCTTCGTGTTCTTCCTCATAGATATTCCATGAATATTCCTTGGACACTGGCATTACATCACAAGTGAGCTCAGAAACTCAGTCCCCAGTCTAGATCTCCTAAACCAGATTTGGCACTTTAACCCTTATAAAGTTAAAAATAACATGGAAAACAAACATAGTGGTGCACACCTTTAATCCTAGCACTTGATAGGCAGAGGTAGAAGGATCACTGTGAGTTCAAGGCCAGCCTAAGACTACATAATGAATTCCAAGTTAGCCTGGGCTAGAGTGAGACCCTACCTCGAAAAACATAAATAAATAACACAGCAAATGCATACTCTTGTGTTAGTTTCTTAATTTTACACTTCTCACTTTTGGGTCTTATTTCATCTGTACTCAGTATTACATGAGAGAGCACTGTTGTGTTAAGAAGCATCTTATTAATGAAGTCATTCACCTGTGTCAGAAGCAGTTCGAACTCTCTCCTTCCATCTTAGCTCACACCAAGAATTTTGTGAATGATCACATGATCAATGTGCTATTTATTTATTTTGGTTTCAGGACCTGTTGACTTTCAGGGATGTGGCTATTGATTTCTCTCTAGACGAGTGGGAATGCCTGGACCCTGCTCAGCAGAATTTATATCGAGATGTGATGTTGGAGAACTACAGAAACCTGGTCTCCGTGGGTGAGGACAGTGTCCCTGCCGAGCCACTAGTGCATGGCCTCATTTTTTTTTTTTTAATTTATGAGAGACAGAGAGAGAGAGAGAGAATTGGTGTACCAGGGCATTAACCATTGCAAACGAATTCCAGATGCATGCACCACCTTGCATGCATGTGCCACCTTGTGTATCTGGCTTATGTGGGTTCTGGAGAGTCTAACCTAGTCCTTAGGCTTTGCAGGCAAGCACCTTAAATGCTAAGCCTTCTCTCCAGCCTTCTACATTTGATCTACCAAGAAATTCTCCTGGGAGCTTTGGCTTTGCATGAATGAATTATAGGTTCCTGCTTTAAAGGGGAAAATGGAGAGCTTGCTCTTTTTCTTTCTTTGTGACAGCATTTGTTGCAGTTACCCCCACGTTGCTGACACAAAACACCTGAACAAAAGCAGCAAATGAGAGGAAAGTGGGTTTTTTTGTTTGTTTGTTTTTGTGTTTTTGAGGTAGGGTCTCACTCTATCCCAGGCTGACCTGGAACTCACTCTGTAGTCCCAGACTGGCCTTGAACTCACCACAGTCCTCCTACCTCTGTCTCCCTAGTACTGGGATTAAAGGTGTGTGCCACCACACTCAGCAAGGAAAGTTTTTTATTTTGGCTGATAGTCTTGAGAGGAAGCTCAGTGATAAAGGGGAAAGCCATGGAATGAGCAGAGGCTAGACATCACCTCTGCAACAGCAGGTAGACAACAACAGCAGAGAATGAGCCCAGCTCTGACAAAGATGAGCAGGTTTTACACTTCAAAGCCTGCCCCCAACAACACATCTCTTCCAGCAAGGCTGTACCTCCCAAATTGCCATCAGCTGGAGACCAAGCATTCAAAACACATGAGTTTATGGGGGACACCTAATTCAAACCACCATAGTATCTCATGTATCCAAGACTGACCTTGAACTCCTTGGTCCTCTCGACTCTGCCTATTACAGGGAAGACAGGTATGTTCCACTGTGTCCAGCTTATCTTTCAGCTTTGATTTGGTATTAGAAGTAGAGCTCAGGATCCTCAAATTGAAAATGCAGCATCATGTGTCTGTTTGAAATGATATTTGGGGACTGGAGACATGATCCAGTGGTTAAAGGCACTTGTTTGCAAAGCCTGAAGACCTGGGTTTAGTTGCCTATTACTCATCTGAAGCCAGATGCATAAAGTGATGCATGTGTCTGGAGTTTGTTCGTAACAGCAACAGGTCCTAAATGTGTCTATGTTCATTCTGTCTATCTGTCTGTCTCTCTGTCAAATAAATAAATAAGATATATATATATATATATTTTGTTTGTTTGTTTGTTTTTCGAGATAGGGTTTCACTCTAGTCTAGGCTGACCTGGAGTTCACTCTATTCTCAGCGTGGCCTTGAACTCATGGCGATCCTCCTACCTCTGCCTCCCAAGTACTGGGATTAAAGGTGTGCGCCACCATGCCCAGCTTTTTAGATTTTTTTTTTAAATTGAAATGATGCCAGGCCTGGTGATATATGCCTTTAATCCCAGCACTCAGGAGGCAGAAGTAGGAGGATCACTGTCTAGGAGAATCACTGTGAATTTGAGGCCACCCTGAGATTACATAGTGAATTCCAGGTCAGCCTGAGCTAGAATGAGACCCTACCTTGAAAAAAAGAAAGAAATGACATTTGGAGAATAATATTCTAGAATCTACTATTATATCTTCTCTTTGCTACTGAACATATACTGGTACAAATAGGTCAGCAGTTACTAGAAGAATCCAAGCAAGTGTCATGTTCTGTTTTCCAATAACTAGGTCTTGCTGTCTCCAAGCCATACCTGGTTACCTTTCTGGAGCAAAGGAAAGCACCCTGGAGTGTGAAGAGATCAAAGACAATGGTTATGTTCCAAGGTAGGTACATTATAGGTGAGAGGTGCAAAGGTCAAGAGGAATCTAGATTGTCAGAGAAGCTATGTTCATGGAGATGCCTTGTAGAAGCCTGGTTTCCTTACTGTGTCATGGGACACCTTGTGCATTGTGTTGACCATGATTTGAAATCCTCTCAGCCTTCTTCCCCTCCAATGAGTTTTCACTTTTACAGGGGTAGTCACAGTCTTCCCCTTCACCTCTGAGAAACTACATGGTCTCACAGCTCTCTGGAGGCCTCAGAAAAATAGTCATGTTTCTTTGTTTTTCCTTTGGCAAAAGTGTCATGTTTTTAATGACTCTTGTGTTAATCCATTGTAATTAATAGCCTTATAATATTATTTATATATTTATTAACTTTTTCATTTTTTTAAAAATATTTTTATTTGTGTATTTGCAGAGAGACGGAAAGAGATTGAGAGAATATGCTGGTCATGCCAGGGCCTCAGCTACTGCAAACAAACTCTAGATGCATGTGCCCCTTTGTGCACTTGGTTTTATGTGGGTACTGGGGAATCAAAGCCAGGTCATTAGGCTTTTACACAAGTACCTTAAGTGCTCAGTCATCTCTCCAGAACTATTTATTAACTTTTCCTGATCAGAGCCTCTTACAAATAGTTTCCATGGATTTTCTGTGAAAATTTCTTTCATATAATGTCAGTGGTTTACAATGCCTGTTTTTCATGTGTATCTACTCAAAGCTGTGAACTGTCATTATCTAGAAAGATTCTTCAGTAGTATGTCCATGTGTATCCAAGAATTTACGGTATAGCTTAAAAGTTCTCTTGTTCTTATTTTGACATTCCATTTCTGTGTTTTCCTCAGTTCACTTAATAATTGTTTTAGCTAAGTGTGATGGTGCATGTCTTAATCTCAACAGTCAGCCGACGTAGAAAGAATGCTGCGAGTTCAAGGCCAGTCTAGGCTATAGAGTGAGTTCTAGGTCAATTTGGGCTAGAGTGAGACTCTGCCTCAGGAAAAAAAAAAAAAAAAAAAAGTGGGTCAAGGGAGATGGGTCCGTAGTTAAAGGTACTTGCTTGCAAATGGCTGTGGTTCAGTACCCCAGCCACCCATATAAAACCAAATACACAAAGTGGCACATGCATTTGGAGTTCATTTGCAGTGTCAAGAGCCTCTGGTATACCTATTCTCTGTCTCTTAAACAAATAAATAAAAATAGCCGAGCATGGTGGCACACGCCTTTAATCCCAGCACTTGGGAGGCAGAGGTAGGAGGATCACCATGAGTTCAAGGCCACCCTGAGACTACATAGTGAATTCCAGGTAAGCCTGGACTAGAGTGAAACCCTACCTCGAAAAAAAAAACAACAATAATAACAATAATAAATAAACCATATTTTTAGTTTTTATGTACATATTATGATTAGATGGCAGTTAAAAATACCTTTTTTTCTAAATGTTTTTATTTATTTGCAAACAGAGAGAAAAGGAGACAGAGAGAATGGATGCATCAGGGCTACCAGTTACTGCAAATAAACTAGATGCATGCTCCACCATGTGCATCTAGCTTACATGGGTTCTAGGGAATCAAACCTTGGTCCTTAGGCTTTGCAGGCAAGTGCCTTAACCACTAAGACATCTCTCCAGCCCAAGCTTACTGTTTTTTTTTAATCTACTTTTTATTTGTGTGTGTGTATGTGTGTGTACATGTATATACCAGGGCCTCTTGCTGCTGCAAATGAATGTATGAAAACTGCATCATTTTTTATTTTATTTTTTAAATTTTTTTGTTCATTTTTATTTATTTAAGACCAACAGACAGAGAGAGAAAGAGGCAGATGAGAGAGAGAGAATGGGTGTGCCAGGGCCTCTAGCCACTGCAAACGAATTCCAGATGTGTGTACCCCCTTATGCATCTGGCTAACATGGGTCCTGAGGAATGGACCCTCGAACCAGTGTCCTTAGGCTTCACAGGCAAGCACTTAACCACTACACCATCTCTCCAGCCCCCCCCCCCCTTTTTGAGGTAGGGTTTCACTCTAGCCCACACTGACCTGGAATTCACTATATAATCTCAGGGTGACCTCGAACTCATGATGATCCTCCTACCTCTGCCTTCTGAGTTCTTGGATTAAAGGTGTGCACCACAACACCCAGCTTAAAAATATTTTTACTGGGCTGGAGGGATTGCTTAGCGATTAAGGCATTTGCCTGCAAAGCCAAAGGACCCAGGCTCAATTCCCCAGGACCCACATTAGCCAGATGCACAAGGGGGCGTACGTATCTGGAGTTTATCTGCAGTGGCTGGAGGCCCTGGCATGGCCATTTTCTCTCTCTCTCCCTCTCTCTGCCAAATAAATAAATAAATCTAAATTTTTTTAAAATATGTTTATTATTTATTTGCAAGCTAAGAGAGATAGAAGAGAAAGAGAGAGAATGGGCCTTGTGCCATTTTTGTGTGCAGCTTCCACGGGTGGCTTAGGGATTGAACCCAGGCTTTGCAAGCAAGCACTAACTGTTAAGCCATTTTCTATCCCTGTAGTTTTAAGTATATTACAGTTTTTACACAAAGTCTCTAGAAAGACATCTTCTGAAACTAAAATTCGATGCTCATGAAAGACAAAATGCCCATTTTTCTCTCTCTCCCTACATATACATCACTCCACTGTTTTATTTTATACATTTGGTTACTTTCTTTTTTTTTTTTCTTTTTCGAGGTAGGGTCTCACTCTAGCCCAGGCTGACCTGGAATTTACTATGGAGTCTCAGGGTGGCCTTGAACTCACGGCGATCCTCCTACCTCTGTCTCCCGAGTACTGGGATTAAAGGCGTGCGCCACCATGCCCGGCTACATTTGGTTACTTTCAATGTCTCAAGAATAGGACCTTGTAAAATTTGTTCTTTTATGACCAAATTGTTTCAGTTAACATAATGTCTCTAAGATTGATTCTTATTGTAGATGTTATAAGATTTCCTTTTTTTTTTTTTAATAAGAGAGAGAATTGGCATGCCAGGTCCTCCAGTCACTACAGTCGAACTCCAGATGTGTGTGCCACCTGTGTGCATATGCGACCTTGCATGCATGCATCACCTTGTGTGTCTGGCTTACGTGGGACCTGGAGAGTTAAACGTGGGTTCTTGGGCTTTGCAGGCAAGCACCTTAACTGCTAAGCCATCTCTCTAGCCCAAGATTTTGTTTTTGAAGTAGTATGATATCATTCAACTTTAACTGTCAAAAGAATATTATTTGCTTGTACCTATTGGCTTTTGTGAATAGTGCTGCAAATACTCAATGATTTGCCCATACAGGTGAGGGCTTGCCACACATATTCTATTCTATACTTCTACTTGTTTAACTTTATACCAGTATTAACTTGTACTACAACTTTTTTTAATATTTTATTTTTATTTATTTGAGAGAGACAGAGTCAGACAGAGGGAGAGAGAAGGAGATAGAGAATGGGCGCGCCAGGGCATCCAGCCACTGCAAACGAACTCCAGATGCATGCGCCATCTTGTACATCTGGCTCACATGGGTCCTGGGGAATCGAACCTAGGTCCTTTGTCTTTGCAGGCAAATGCCTTAACCGCTCAGCCATCTCTCCAGCCCCTTGTGGTATAACTTTAATATGTTTTTATTCTGGAAACAAGATGCTTCAAAATTTATTCCTCTTTTGAATATGGCTTATATATGGTTGTTTATATACACATGACATTCATATGACTTTTAGTATGACTCTATTCCTGCTAAGAACAGTTTGGGAATTTTGATTAAAATTATATGGCTCTCTAGATCACTTTGGAAAGTTTCCTGTTTCCTGATTAACTAATACTCTGTGTGGCTTTCTTTTCCATTACAGAAAGTGGGGATGTGAAGTCTGCTAGTATTATTCTGCTGCTTTCTGTTTCTCCACTTGTCCCAGTGCTTGCTTCCTGTATTCGGGAGTGTGAAGAGAATTGCACATATATTTATTATAGTTATGCTTTCTTAGAGATATGTCCAGTCTCTTGTTAAAGTTTACTTAAGCTGTATTTCATACTACATGACAGTTTTTGTCTTAAAGTATATTTTGCATAACATAATTATGGCTGTCCCAGCTCTCTTTTAGCCACTCACTGCATGTGATAGCCTTTCCACCCTTTCACTTTCAGCCAGTTTGTAATACTAAGTCTAAAAAGAATCCTATAACAGCATATATTTCTTTTTTTTTTTTTTAGGTTAAATCTGTAAGAAACTGCAAGTCCATATAAAAATCATTTCTATCTGGGTGTGGTGGCACATGCCTTTAATCCCAGCACTCAGGAGAGAGAGATAGGAGGATCACCATGAAATTGAGGCCAGCCTGAGACTACATAGTGAATTTCAGGTCAGCTTTGCTAGAGCAGTACCTTACCTTGAAAAACCAAAAAGAAAAAAAAGTCATTTCCAGGAGCTGAGGAGCTGGCTCAACAAGTAAGAGTACTTACTATACAAGCATAAGGGTTTGAGTTTGATCTCTAACACCCACTAAAAGCAGGGCATGGGAGCTAGAGAGATGATTTAGAGGTTAAGGCATTTGCCTGCAACACCTAAGGACCCAAGTTCAGTTCCCCAGAACCCACATCAGCCAGATGCACATGGTGGTGCATGCATCTGGAGTTCATTTTCCATGACTAGAGGCCCTGGTGCAGCCATTCTCTCTGCCCCTACCCCCACTTCTTTCTCTCTCCTAAGTAAATAAATGAAAAAATTGAAAAAAAGAAGAAGAAGAAGAAGAAGCAGGGCATGGTCCCAGCACTGAGTGGAGTAGAGACAAAAGGATCATTGGAGCTCCCTGGCCAGCCAACCTGGTGGGGGAAGAGGACTCTGTCTCAAGGAAATAAGGCAAAAGCACAATAGAGGGCATCAGACATCAGTCTTTTTTGGCCTCCACATGCATGCATATGGAGTGCATGCATCTGTACACACACATGCATACACCAAGTATGCACACATACAACATACTATACACACACCAAAAACAATCATTTATTTTCACATCTCCCCTCAATGTTATGTTATTAACATTACAGATATTTTATTATGATTTTATTTAGACTTATGGTGATTTTTAAATAAATTTTTGAAAAAATTTAAGTGTTTTTTTTTTTTTTAATTGAAACATCAGCCCAACTTTTATTTGTTCTTTGATAGAAATTTATTTTCAAATATTTGGTCTATTTGAAACCTATAAACAAAAACAATTTATAGTCAACATCCTTTTGAGGTATAGTCCTATCACATATAGTTGGTTTTTTGTATTTATTTATTTATTTTGAGAGAGAAAAAGAGGCACAGAGAGAGAATGGGCTCACTAGGGGCTTCAGCTGCTGCAAACAAACTCCAGATGTGTGTGCCCCATTGTGGCGTATGTGCAACATTGCATGCTTGCCTCATTGTGTGTCTGGCTAAGTGAGACTTGGAGATTTGAACATGAGTTCTTAGACTTCACAAGCAAGCACCTTAACTGCTAAGCCATCTCTCCAGCCCTATTTTGTATTTTTTAAAAAAATTTTTATTTATTTATTTGAGAGAGAGAGACAGGGACAGAATGGGCATGCCAGGGCCTCCAGCCACTGCAAATGAACTCCAGACACATGCGCCACCTTGTGCATCTGGCTTACCATGCCTGACATGTATTTTATATTTTTAATAAATTTGAAACTTTAGAGCCAGGTGAGGTGGCACACACCTTTAGTGCCAACACTCGGGAGGCAGAGGTAGTAGGATCATCGTGAGTTAAAGGCCACCTTGAGACTACATAGTGAATTCCAGGTAGCCTGAGTTAGAGTGAGACCCTACCTCAAAAAAAAAAAAAAATGAAACTTTAATATATAAGTTGATCATATTCCCATCAGGTTATCTATCCTTTTATGTCTGCTTTTCCCTATCTCCATTCCCTTGAAGGCCCCCTTCAGTGGGGTATCAGTAACCTCTGTGGGGTCCTGTGTGCACCAGTCAGTTCATTCAAGAAGGACATTGCCTCCCAGTACACTTTTCCCCCCTGTGGCTCCTAATTCTTTCTGCACCCTCTTCCACAAAGTTCTCTTGGCCTTCGAGAGCATCTTAGAAGCTAATTTTGGTGTTGAGCTCTTAGCAGCCTCTTACTTGTATCTCCTCTGTGTTTATCACCATTTTCCTGGAGCAGGTTCTCTGGCAAGCTGCATTCATATTTAATCTGGCTTTTCCTCTATAGTGTTTTCCAAACCCTGGAACATGTGATAGAGATGACTCCTCTTGTGCTAAGCATTCAGCTTTCTCTTGTCAGTCTAACAGGTATAGGACTGCCCTGGCATTCCCTATCTGTAAAATGAAGGTTCTCTAACCAACACTGAGAGCAGCATTGATCAAAGGGGATTTTTATTTTATTTATTTGAGAAAGAAGGCAGATAGAGAGAGATGGAGAGAGAGAATGGGCATACCAGAGACTTCAGCTGCTGTAAGCAAACTCCAGATGCATGTAACACCTGTGCACCTGGCTTACATGAGTCCTAGGGAGTCAAACCTGGGTCCTTTGGCTTCACAGACAAACACCTTAACCATCTCTCCAGCCCATTAGAAATTTAAAAAAAAAAAATAGATTTTTAAAAAGTGTATTTATATGAGAGAGAGAGAGAATGGGCATAGTAGGGCCTCCAGCCGCTGCAAGTGAACTCCAGACTCATGTGCTGCCTTGTGCATCTGGCTTATGTGGGTCCTTTGGCTTTGCAGCCAAGTACCTTAACCACTAAGCCATCTCTCCAACCCCATGGTTTTTTTTTTTTCTTTCTTTCTTTTTTTTTTTTTTTTTTTTTTTTTCTTTTTTTTAAGGTAGGGTCTCACTCTGGTCCAGGCTGACCTGGAATTAACTATGTTGTCTCAGAGTGGCCTCAAACTCATGGCGATCCTCCTATCTCTGCCTCCCGAGTGCTGGGATTAAAGATGTGAGCTACCACGCCTGACTTATTTCTATTTTTTTGTTTTGTTTTGTTTTATTTTTTGTTTCTTTCGAGGTAGGGTCTTGCTCTAGCCCAGGCTGACCTGAAATTCAATATGTAGTCTAAGGCTGGTCTCGAACTCACAGCAATCCTTCTCCTTGTGCCTCCCAAGTGCTGGTATTAAAGGCATGTATCACCATGCCCAGCCATGATTTCTTTTTTAATTCTTCACTTATATAACTTTGCTTATTTCCACTTATAGTATTTCTTTGTTAATACTCTCATTTGTCTCAGTTTTCTGTGTTTACATATAACTCATTGAGCATCTTTCAAATGGTTAGTTTGTTTTGTTTTTCAAGGTAGGGACTTGCTCTAGCCTGGGCTGACCTGAAATTCACTATGTAGTCTCAGGGTGGCCTTGAACTCATGGCCATCCTCCTCCCTCTGCCTCTGGAGTGCTGGGATTAAAGGTGTGCGTCACCATGCGTGGCTCAAATGTTTAGTTTGAATTTTTTAAGTAATACATACATCTTAGCTTCCTAAAGATCAATCTCTAGTACTTCCTGTTATCTCAAGTCATGATTCCTTGTTTCTTTGTATCTTATATTATGTTATCTGTCATTAAGATTTATCCATTTAGAAACCACTTTGCAATAGATAATTACAGGCTGGCATAGTGGCATGGTGGTGCACACCTTTAATTCCCAGCACTCGGGAGGCAGAGGTAGGAGGATTGCTATGAGTTCAAGGCCACCCTGAGACTACATAGTTAATTCCAGGTCAGCTTGGGCCAGAGTGAGACCCTACCATGAGAAACACAAACAACAACAACAAAATAGATAATTACAGTCACTGAGAAGAAAATGATGGAAAATCCTTAAAACATTAAAAATCAGTTAGATGTATGATCTAGCAACCCCCCTACTGAATACATAGGCAGTGGACACTCAGTGAGTTTGTTGAGGAGAGCTCCACTTCAGTGTGCAGTACAGCATTATGTGGGGCCAATGTATGGAATCAGTTACATTGCCCGTAGATTGATGAATGAATGAGTAAAGAATATATATAATATATATGCACACAAGAGGTTAATATTCAGCCATAAAAAAGAGATAGGCTTGTCATTTTATGCAACATGAGTGAACATGCAGGACATTTAAGTGCAGTCAATCAGGCACAGAAAGACAACTCACTGCATGCAGACTGAAAAGTTTGATATTTAAAATGTAAACAGGGACTGGAGAGATGGCTTAGTGGTTAAGGCGTTTGCCTGCCAAGACAAAGGACCCATGTTCGATTCTGTAGGACCCACTTAAGCCAGGTGCACAAGGGGGCGCGTGCATCTGGAATTCATTCACAGTGGCTGGAAGACCTAGTGCACCCATTTTCTCTTTCTCTCTTTCAAATAAATAAACAAAATATATTTTTAAAATAATTTTTATTATCATTATTTATTTATTTGAGAGTGACAGACAGAGAAAGAGGCAGATAGAAAGAGAGAATGGGTGCACCAGGGCCTCCAGCCACTGCAAATGAACTCCAGATACGTGTACCCCCTTGTGCATCTGGCTAACATGGGTCCTGGGGAATCGAGCCTCAAACTGGGTCCTTAGGCTTCACAGGCAAGTGCTTAACTGCTAAGCCATCTTTCCAGCCCTATTTTTAAAAAATGTAAGTAGGTGGCAGGAGAGATGGCGCAGCAGTTAAAGACAGTTGCTTGTAAAGCCCAACTGCCTGGGTTTAATTCCCCAGTATCCAAGCCAGACACACAAAGTGGCACCTCTGCACCTGGAGTTCATTTGCAGTAACAGGAGGCCCGGGCATGTCCATTTGCATTCTCTCTCTCTCTGTCTCTCAGATGAATATATATAATGTAAAGAAGACTAGGCATGGTGGCACACCTTCAATCCCTGCACTCAGGGCTGAGCTAGGACTATTACTGTGAGTTGGAGGACAGCCTGGGCTAGAATGAGACTCGACCTCAAATATATATATATATGTAAAGAGGGGCCTGGGAGCCAAATGTGGTGGCACACACCTTTAATCCCAGCACTTGGGAGGCAAAGATAGGAGAATCACCATGAGTTCAAAGTCACCCTGAGGCTGCAAAGTGAAACCCAGATCAGCCTGGATGAGATCAAGACCCTACCTCAAAAAAAAAAAAAAAAAAAATAGGGGTCTGGGGACAAGGCTCAGCAGCTAAAGGCACTTGCTTGCAAAGCCCTCTGGCCTAGGTTCAACTTCCCAGTACCCATGTAAAGCCAGATGCATGCACAAGGTGGTGGATTTCATTTGCAGCAGCAAGAGGCCCTGGTGTACCCATGCATGCGTGCACTCTTTCTCACAAATAAATAAATAATATTTTTTAAAATAATCTATAATACTTATTTGTCCCCATGTCTGTGAGTTGGCTTCATCCAGGTAACCCTGACATCATTCAGTTAGTCTGTAGATTGTTGGAGCCCTTCAAGTCTTTTCTCAGCATGTCTGTTATCTAGAGTTTGTATTTTTCCAGTTAAAATGGTTCACCCATATATCTTCTTTAGATCCCATGGGCTCTCTGTTGCAACCCCTGTTGGCAATGTATATGGTATTAAAGTAATCATTTACCTTTGTTCTCAGTTGGCCCAAACTATCATCCAAAATACACCTGTTACATTCTGCACTGTGTCAGGGTTGACAGAAGCCAATTTTCAGCCAGTTACTCCCGCAAGCCAGAAATGTGTACATCTGTCTCACTCTCCTTTTTCTCTCCCGAGGGAGAAAAGAGGTTCAGAGACTTCTAGTTGCACAGTGCTATATTGGAAAAGAGGAAGAGCTCTGGTTCACAAAAGTAACACTTTCCATCCCCCTACAATTGGACTTGTGCTCACCTCTTAACTGGCTCTGGGAATTCTCAAAGTCAGTTTTGTCAGTATGTCATTTTTAAGTTGATGTGCCTCTCAAATAATGGGGGCCTTTGTTTTTTGCTCTCCTGCTGATGTTGCAAGCATGGTATAATTATGAGTATTAGATTTATAAATTATTCTTTAGAACCTTGTGAGATTCTTTTTTTAATTTCTTTCAGCTGTGTCTCATTATACCCAAGGCTTTTCACCAGAAAAGAACATAAAACATTCATTCCATAAAGTGATCAGTGGAAGACCTGGTAACTGTGCCCTTGGCAGTTTACACCTAAGGGAAGAATGGGAAGATGTGGGTGAGAGTGAAGGTCAGAAAGCCTGTCACGAAGGACATAACCAATGTGTGATCACAAATAATCGTGAAAATGTTTCTCACAATGTAGATCAAGAGCAGATGTCATCTGAGAAGAAAACTTATGTTGGTCCAGTTACTTTTGATGAGGCTTGTGTTTGTAGAAATAAATATCCACATCAACTTGTGAAACACACCTTTCCTCTGAAAAGGAATTTAGGAAATTTGAGAAAGGATCCAATCCATGCCTCAGTTAATAATTTCAACAATTTCAAATGTACCGCTAAGATAATCTTTCACTCAAACATTTCTGTAGATAGGGGATTTAAAAACAAAGAGCAGATTTCTAATTGTGACCAGTTAGATAGTAGCCTTGGGAAGAGTTCAGTAGTCTGCAGTAAGCAGCCAGGTCTCAGCTGTGCCCAAACAAACAGTTGTAATAAATATGGGACATTTGCCATTCATCCATTATTGCTTAATCAAAATCTAGATATAGATACTCAGGAAATCCAGTACATATGTAAAGAAAATAGGAAAGCCTTTATTAAGGAATCTGCCCTAAATACTTACAAGGATATTTATATTAGAGAGAAAACTTACCAGTATAGCCAACTTCATAATAACTTTGACTATGGCTCAAATCCTACTGAACATCAGTATACTCATTTGACAAAGAACCTTTACAAATGTGAGATCTTTCATCAGTACTCAAAACTTACTGTCCATCGATATAGCCATATTCCAGATAAGCCTTACAAAGGTAAAGGCTGTAATACACCTTTTACTCAAAGCTCAAAGTTTACTAAACATGCAGTTCATGGAGAGAAACCCTATAAATGTAATGAATGTGGCAAAACCTTTGACTATTACTCAACCTTTACCAGACACCAAAGAATTCACACAGGAGAGAAACCCTACAGATGTAAAGAATGTGGAAAAGCCTTTAGTCGTGGCTCAACCCTTACTCAACACCAGAGAATTCATACTGGAGAGAAGCCATACAGATGTAAAGAATGTGGTAAATTCTTTACTTACTGGACAAGCCTTAGACAACATCACAGAATTCACACAGGAGAAAAACCCTACATATGTAAAGAATGTGGCAAAGCCTTTAACCATTTTTCACACTTTACTCAACACCTGAGAGTTCATACTGGAGAGAAACCCTACATATGTGAAGAATGTGGCAAAGCCTTTACCCACTGGTCAGGCCTTAGGCAACATCACAGAATTCATACTGGAGAGAAACCCTACCAATGTAAGGAGTGTGGAAAATCCTTTAACCACTGTTCAGGCCTTAGAAAACACCTGAGAACGCACACCGGAGAGAAACCCTACCAGTGTGAAGAATGTGACAAAGCCTTTAAATACTGTTCATCCTTTACCAAACACCAGAGAACTCACACAGGAGTGAAACCCTACAAATGTAATGAGTGTGGCAAAGCCTTTAATGATAATTCACAGCTTACACAGCACCTGAAAGTACATACGGGAGAGAAACCCTACAAATGTAAAGAATGTGGCAAAGCCTTTAGGCACTGCTCAACCTTTACAAGTCACCAAAGAATTCATACTGGAGAGAAGCCATACAGATGTAAGGAATGTGGAAAATCCTTTAGCCAGTGGTCAAGTCTTAGAAAACACCATAAAATTCACACTGGAGAGAAACCCTACACATGTGATGAATGTGGTAAAGCCTTCAAGTATTATTCATCCTTTACTAAACACCAGAAAATTCACACAGGAGAGAAACCATACAGATGTACAGAGTGTAGCAAAGCTTTTAGCCATTGCTCACTTCTGACTCAACACCAAAGAATTCATACTGGAGAGAAACCCTACAAATGTGAAAAATGTGGCAAAGCCTTTAGGCATTGCTCAACCTTTACTAGACACCAGAGAATTCACAATGGAGAGAAACCCTACAAATGTAAAGAATGTGGAAAATCCTTTAACCAGTGTTCAATCCTTAGAAAACATCACAGAATTCACACCGGAGGAAAACCCTACAAATGTTAGGAATGTTGCAAAGCCTTTGATCAAAATACAAACATTTTTGACATCAGAAAGTTCATACTAAGAGCCAGGTGTGGTGGCGAATGCCTTTAATCCCAGCACTCAGAAGGCAGAGGTAGGAGGATTGCCATGACTTTGAGGCTACCCACCCTGAGACTACATAGTGAATTCCAAGTTAGCTTGGGCTAGAGTGAGATCCTACCTTGAAAAACAAAACAAAACAAAAAAGAAAGTTCATACTAGAGAAAATCCTGGTATACATGACTGTAGGAAGACCTTTGTCTCAAATGTACATGTGAAAGAATAGCAAGTTATTTTTACATGGGCTGGGGAAATTGCTCATTGGTTAAGAGCATTAGGCTGAAGACCACCAGACTCCAGAACCCACATCAAAAGCTAGATATGGACACACACATCTGTAACCCAAGTTCACAGGGGCAAGGAGCAGAGATCAGATGATCACTGGGGCTTGCTGAAAGCAACTCCAGGTTGAGAGAGACTCTGTGTCAAAGAAATGCACAGATGAAATGCACAGATGAGTGGTAAGAGGAAGACACTGGGCATTCTCTGGCCTCCACACACATGCTTGTCAGGTGTGTGCATGTGCACACACCTACTCTACACACTCACACCATCATATATATGTGTGTGTTTCTGTAATGTATATATTGTATATTATATACAATATAATGTACATACATTATATTGTATATAATATACATTATAGATACACACACACATATATATAATTTACAGGAGAAAACCACAAATGTAATGAATGTAGGAAGCTTTTATTCATAGTTCAGATACTTAATATATAACAATTGTTATTGGAGATGGGCTTGATAGTAAGGATTGAACCCAGGGTCTCACATACTAGTCAAGCACTCTACCATTCAGTGATATCCACTGCCTAGTGAAACCTTGATTGCTTAAAACTTAATGGACATCATTTCGTTTTGGTTTTTCAAGGTAGGGTCTCACTCTAGCCCAGGCTGACCTGGAATTCACTATGGAGTCTCAGGGTGGCCTTGAACTCTTGGCGATCCTCCTGCCTCTGCCTCCCAAATGCTGGGATTAAAGGCATGCACCACCATGCCCAGCTGGACATCATTTCTTGATGTGGTAGATAAACCAATCCTCACAGATACTGTACAGAATTGTGCAGATCGCTCACTTCTAAAAGTATAGTTTTTTAAATATTTTTATTTGCAAGCAGAAAGAGAAGAGAGAATGGGCACACCAGGGCCTCCAACTGATGCAGACGAACTCCAGATGCATGCACCAATTTGTGCATCTGGCTTTACATGGGTACTGGGAAATCAAACCCAGGTCATTAGGCTTTGCAGACAAGCACCTTAACTACTGAGCCATCTCTCCAACCCCTGAAACTATAATATAATTTTATGTGTCCAAAGTTTGTCAGTACCCTCAGTATAAGGACACTGGAGATAACACTACTGTCACATACATAGTTCTGTCTGCAGACAAGACTCATTCCTAAGTTTGTAAGTAGTATTTTTCCAGAGAACAGAAGATTTTGAAGTGATTTATTTAAATGATGTGCTTTTTCATTAAATAAAAGTGTTTCTAATGTGTTGTCACTTGTGCATTGAGTGACATGTTTTGGTCACAGACATTCCTCTTTATTTAAGGTTCTAGGAAACAGATGTTAGTAATACATTTAAGAGTTGGGCATGGTGGTGCATACCTTTAATCTCAGCACTGGGGAGGCAGAGGTAGGAGGATCGCCATGAATTCAAGGCCACCCTGAGACTGCATAGTGAATTCCAGGTCAGCCTGAGCTAGTGAGAACCTACCTTGAAAAACAAAAATAATACTAATAATAATACATTTAAATAAATGGTAGACTATCCTCTCTAGCAACCATTTCCTTCAGTGTTATTCTACTTCAAATTATTTAGAAACTTATTTTCATCAATTACCTCTTGTTCACTTCTATTTGTAGTTAGTGGAGATTGATGGTCATTGGAAAGGTGCTGCAGAAATATAATAAGCCCTAGATTTCTGGATCTTTTGTTACCATTTGCAAAATTTTAGTCTATAATTGTTTATTTATTTATATATTTATTTGAGAGAGAGAGAAGCAGATAGAGAATGGGTGCACCAGGACCTCCAGCTACTGCATATGAACTCCAGGTGCATGTGCCATCTTGTGCATCCAGCTTAAGTGGGTCCTGGGGAATTGAACCTAAGTCCTTTGGCTTTGCAGGCAAGCACCCTAACTACTAAGCCATTTTTCTCCAGCCCTATTTATTATTTTTTTTCTTTTTTTCTTTTCTTTTTTTTTTTTTTTTTTTTTTGTAGTAGGGTCTCACTCTAGCCCAGGATGACCTAGAATTCACTAAGTATTCTCAGGGTGACCTCAAACTCACTGCAATCCTCCTACCTCTGCCTCCTAAGTGCTGGGATCAAAGGCATGCACCACTACACCAGACTTTATTTTTGAGAGAGAGAGAGAAAGGCAGTTAAAGAGAAAGAGAGTGGCCTCCAGCCACTGCAGATGAACTCCAGATGCATGTACCACCTTGTGCATCTGGCTTATGTGGGTCCTGGAGAATTGAACCTGGGTCCTTTGGCTTTGCAGGCAAATGCCTTAACTGCTAACCATCTCTCCAGCCCTGTAATTATTTTTACGTATCCAAATAGGCCCACAAACAAACTTTGGTTTTGACTTACATTAACTGGAATATACAAATAAATCTAAGAGTAAGCTTTAAGATAAGAGAATAATAGATGTTAGCCAGGCATGGTGGCGAACGCCTTTAATCCCAGCACTCAGGAGGCAGAGGTAGGACGATCACCATGAGTTCAAGGCCATCCTGAGATTACATAGTAAAATCCAGGTCAGCCTGAGCTGGAGTGAGACCTTACCTCAAAAAACAAAACAAAAGGGCTGGAGAGATGGCTTAGCGGTTAAGCGCTTGCCTGTGAAGCCTATGGACCCCGGTTCGAGGCTCAATTCCCCAGGACCCACGTTAGCCAGATGCACAAGGGGGTGCACACATCTGGAGTTCATTTGCAGTGGCTGGAGGCCCTGGCGTGCCCATTCTCTATCTGCCTCTTTCTTTGTCGCTCTCAAATAAATAAATAAAAATAAACAAAAAAAATTTTTAAAAGAAGGATAGATGTAATAATAGCATTCAAGGAGTGTATATATACTAAACATTTTCATAAGAAAAAGGCATTCTTGAAAAATAAATTTGAAAGTTGATAATTTACTAGCTGTTGTAGTTACCTTCTTGTTGCTGGGATAAAACACCCAACCAGAAGCAGCTTATGAGAGAAAAGGATTTGTTTCTGTTTACAGTCTCAAGGGAAAGCTCTATGATGACGGGACAGCATGGCATGAGCAGAGGCTGGACACCACCTCTGCTGCAGCAGATGAAAACCAGCAGGAGCTGGGGGGGGGGGGTGCACGCCTTTAATTCTAACATTTGAGAGGCAGAGGTAGGAGGATCGCTGTGACTTCAAGGTCACCCTGGGACTACATAGTGAATTCCAGGTCAGCCTTGACTAGAGTGAGACCCTACCTTGAAAAAAAAAAAAAAAACAGCAGGAAGTTAAGCATTCACACTGCTGAACTTGACCTTGAGCAAGGGGAAGCTGGCTATAACACCCCTCAGCCTGCCCCCAGCAACACACCTCGTCCAGCAAGGATCCATCTCCCAAATGGCATCAGCTAGAAACCAAAACATTCTAAACACGTAAGTTTATGAGGGTGGAGGGAGCATCTAACTCAAACCACCACACTAGCATACGAGAAACTGCACATGAGGAACTTTTATTTTGAGGACACAGAACTCATTTGAAATATTTGGTCATAATTTTAAAATCTTCCCATGACAGTATAAGTGAGATGGAAACATGGAGTGGAGGGAGATGCCAGTTCTTCCAGAGAAAGAACATTCCATTCTCATTGGGCCCTGGTGACTTGCATGATCCTGTGCGTCCCTGCACATGCTAGAGTCACCAGTGACTGCACCCACAGGAGATGAGCTCTGACCCCACACTACTGCACTTCACTCTGCCACTCCACTCATGCTCACCATGCAGTAATTTGGTTATGTCTCTTGTAAAACAATGTTCCTTCCTCAAAAGGCATGCCCACATCACCACTGTTCCTTACATTTATCCTTCAGAACCCACAAAAGTAGAAAGAGGACTCTTAGATCCTACCCTGCCTTTTGAGGGCCTGAGACTGCACAAGCCCAGTCCCTACACCAGCCAAAGCTTCTGGGCCACTGAGTCATAATCTCTGCTCACATGCAAGAGCATAAATTAGCTGTAACACCTCAAGGGGTCAGCATCTGTTCCTAATCCAGGGAAAGCAGAGCCTGGAATAGACCTTTCCCTAGTAACGTTTAAAGAGCACATGGGTCCTGTTGAAACCTTGACTATACCCCTGGACTGATGACAGAGCTGGGAGATAACAAATCTGGTTCTAGCCACATGTTTTCTGGTACTTTGATAGGGGCGCCCTAGGAAAAATAACAGCAACATTCTGGCCCATCCATCACTCTCACTACAGCTACTCCCCGAGGCAACCATACACGGGAGTAGGAATAGCAGTGCCTTTCACAGGCCATAGTATCTGACGAGTGGCCACTTCCAGCTCTGGCTGGTAGCTTTTCCTTCAATTCTTCCTGGGAACAGTGGATGGGCAAGAGATAGGACTTCACCGAGCTATTCATTAAACCTCCACTCTGCTGATCCTGGAGCCCAAAAAGCTCAGAATAGACAACTCCATCTGCTCACATCACCACCCCCAAAGCTTTCCACAATTTGGAAAAGTCTAGATGCCCCCTGTAAGTAGGGAAGGTAGCTCAGGAAGACATGAGAAAAGTGCATTCTACCTGATCATGACATTTCATTCAGTGCCCACTGTGCCCAGGCTCTTTCAGGATGTGAGGGTAGATAAACCACAGATCACATCCCTTTTCTCAGGTCTGGGACAAAACCAGAAAGGGAAGAGGGAAAAGGAGGGGCTGTGTGTTAGTTGTGAATGTGGAGACTCTCCCCACAAGGACAGAGCAGAGAGGGTGAGGAGCAGCCTGCTGCTTCCAGACACATGGCCTCTAATCAATGCGTAGGTGTTCCCTCCCAGCATTTCACACCCATGGAAATTCTGATGTGAATTCTGATATGGAAGGGTCAGGTCCAAGGTCTTTAGTCCATTTCCCCAAAATACACGTGACACAGCTGGCTGAGGTAAGGGTCAGGAAGGTTTCAGCCTGAGTCTGCTGCTTGTCCAGGATAAGAGGGACCGAAATGCCCACATCCCTTGGTAGGTGTCAGGCCCTTCCGGACCCAGGAAAGGTCATAGGCTGAGGTTGAGTGGGTCCAGAGCTCGGAGTGTCTGCTAAGAGAGTTGAGGGACTACACTCCCCATGGTAGGCCAATGTATAATAGCTACTACCACCTTCTGAATCTGGGGGAGACAGCCTGGTGGAGCACTGAGGGGCCCAGTCCTCCTGTGGCAGGTAGGCAGATGGCTGTCCCCACAACTCCACACAGTCTGCTTGCAGCACATGCTCTGAACTGGAGAACCCTGGGAAGCCAGGGACTATGCCCTCCTCCAGGCTGGAGAATTGCCAGAGGCATGCCGGGCCATAGGTGAGCACTGTGACGTCCTCCAAGACACTGGACTCTGAGCCTCCTTGTGGAGTGTTGACACCATCTTGAGTTGGTTGTGGTCTGGCTCTGGAAGTACCTGTCCAGGTCTGCAACAGAGTTGGAGAGAATGCTCAGGCACCATATTCAAGGCTCACCCTGGGAGCAGCAGCTTCGGGCAGGTCCAACTTTCCTCCTATTTGAAAGCTCCCCTGACATGCACTCCTAAAGCCAAGCAGCACTTGTGTACGGAACATTCCATTTATCTTCCAAGCACCTGGCTTCAGCACAGGACCCTTAGTCTCAGACCCTCAGTATCTCCCACCCAGCCTAGGGCCCTAGACTCACAGTAGCATGAACTAGGGGACAAACAATCCCCTGATGACATGCTACCCAAGGCCATCCAGCAGTGACACAGATGGGTACCCTCTGAACCCCAGTACACACAAGATGGGGAATACAGTCAGGATGCCTCTGTAGGCACAGTTCAAACCACAGATCTGCATAGCCTTTGGCAGGACCATGGTTCAGGTGCCTGTAATAGGAATGACACAGCCCAAGGGCCATCACAGCCCTTGTCCTACTTAGCTTTGCCTCCAGTGGCCACTGCTTCACAGTCACATACATGGCCTTGAGAACAAAAGTGGACTTTGTCAAAATCCACATGCCCATTTTTTGTTTCAAAGAGACAAGGTGATTTTTATTATCTTACAGATAGGCCACAAAAGACAAAGAGACAGAGACAAAGACGGATAAGAGGAACAAAAAGGGACAGACAAGCCAGACATGGTGGCTTTGATCCCAGCACTTGGGAGGCAGAGGTAGGAGGATCGCTGTGAGCTCAAGGCCACCCTGAGACTACATAGTGAATTCCAGGTCAGCCTGGCCTAGAGCAAGACCCTACTTCGAAAAAGAAAAGAAAAAAAAAAAAAAAAAAAAGGACAGGCAGCTGGAGGTTGGTGGCTCATCTGTAGAAATCTCAATACTTGGAAGGCAGAGGTCAGAGGATTGCAGCAAGCTTCAGGCAGGCCTGGGCACGGCTGAGAAGCGATTCACATTCTTTTGTTTGTTTGTTTGTTTGCTTTTGTTTTTCTAGGTAGGGTTTCACTCTAGCCCAGGCTGACCTGAAATTCATTATGTAGTTCCAGGGTGGCCTTGAACTCACAGCAATCCTCCTACCTCTGCCTCCCAAGTACTGGGATTAAAGGCATGCGTCACCATGCCTGACTTAAAAATATTTTTATTTAGTTATTTAAGAAAATAGAGAAAAAAAACAAACTCTAGACACATGTGACACTTCATGCATCTGGGTCTACATGGGCACTGAAGAATTGAACCTAGCCCTTCAAGGCTCTACAGGCAAGTGCCTTTAAGTGCTGATCCATCTCTCTAGCCCCACATGATGCCTTTTTTTTTTTTCCCCGAGGTAGGGTCTCACTCTAGCCTAGGCTGACCTGGAATTCACTATGTAATCTCAGGGTGGCCTCGAGCTCGTAGCAATTGTCCTACCTCTGCCTCCCAAGTGCTGGGATTAAAGGCGTGTGCCACCACACCCAGCCCACTTGCCCATTTTCAAGGTTTAAATTATATTTTTTGGAAAACAGGACTGGAGAGATGGCTTAGTGGTTAAGGCGCTTGCCTGCAAAGCCAAAGAACCTAGGTTCGAATCCCCAGGACCCACATAAGCCAGATGCACAAGGAGGCGCATGCATCTGGAGTTCATTTGCAGTGGCTGGAGGCCTTGGTGCACCCATTCTCTCTCTGTCTTTCTCTCTGCTTCTTTCTCTTCCTCTAAACTTAATAAATAAATAAAAATTAAAAATATAAAAAAAGAAATTAGTCTTTAGAACTAGTCCCCCCCTCCCCTCCCCCCACCATCAACTGTCAGAGAAGAACCACAGGATAAAGAGGTTGTTCCTGCCTATAGCAAGGAGGGAAGCCTTGGTTCATCAGGGAGGACCTTGACCTCAGAGAGGAGCTCAGGGCCAACCCGGGAAAGCCAGAGACAACCCATGGGAACTCCACCCCACCCACCCAGGGAGCATGAGCTCCAAGAGACTGCACAGTTGACCAACAGGACCCTCCCTACCTAGTGGTCCACTCATGGGCTGTGGTGCCAGTGAGCTACTTAGGGGACCAGTAGGGGAAGGCTTGCCACAGTGGCCACTGGAGAAGCAGCCCAGGGGCCAAGAGCAGCACAAGTACAAAATACCCTTTCCTGTGCCCATAGCAGATAGCCCCTGTTTGCACCTTGAGCTGACCATTTCCATCAGCAACACAGCACAGGCAGCTTAAGAATGTTTACAATTTTCCATCAAGCATGGCACCAGAGACCCAGGAACATAAGAAATCAGCAGCAGAAAATGCAGCAAAATGCCCTAAATTTAAACCCAGTATATATGCAAAAGAGGCATGGACAAAGTCCCCCATGCTCACCCTGTGCCCTGGTCCAAGCCCAGGTCCTGTATAAGCCAGACATCTAGGCCACACTTGCTCCTCTGTTGTGCAATACCTGCCCCTGCATTTGCACGCCTGCCCCCACCTCCCTGCAGTTCCCCTGCACACACCTGGAAGTTCCCATTGTGCACACTGTAGAGGGAATGGAAGAATGCTGCAGGAGAGGGCACACTCTGGTAGAAGGTTCTTTTTACCCTGAAGACAAGAGGGGACAGTCAAAATCCACAGGACCAGGTAGATTCCCTCCAAATGCCACACTCCGAGGTCACCTTACCAACAGCAGGTGCCAGTCTGTCTCATCCAGCTCTTTCCTCTCCCTCTCCTGCTTCATCCAAACCTGTCCTCAGACGACTAGGCACAATGGCAAACACCTGTCATCCCAGCTACTCAGTGATGAAGCAGGAAGATTGCCTAAGCCCAGTCATTCACTTGAGACCAGCATATGTGAATCTACTGGTGTGTGCACTTGCACACACATACACCCACACATGTACAATCCAGTACACTCATAACAGCCTATGTAAAAATAAAAACCTCTGGACAAACTTTAGGACAACATGGCTTGCTGTGAACTCTCTGGTTAATGTTCTGTGTAATCAAGTTATACCACAAAATGTGTCCTTTACCAGCTGACCTTTGATGGGTTCAGGGCCTGGAAGTGATCAGGTTACAACTCTCAAATAGAACCAGCAGCTCCAGGGACTGCTTTGGTGCTGTGAGCAGACAGCCTGCAACTCCCCACCCACCTGACATCTCTCTGAGCATCAGATCTTCCTGCTTAGGACTCAGTGGTCCTCCCATAAAGATATTATGCAGGGCCCATCCCAAAAGTGCCCACCTCACCAGGGTCAGGCTCTAGAATGTCCCAGGGGTCACTACTCAGATACATGTTTCTTTTCCTAAAACCTGGGGATCTCCCTCATTTTACTTTCATCTCCTCTTCCCTTCCAGCTCAAGGCAAATTGTCATGGATGCAACTAAGAGACCCCCACACCCAAACAATACATTCTCAAGATGCAGACCCAGAACTGAGTGTGGTAGCACATACCTGTAATCGCAGCACTAGGGAGGTGGAGGTAGAGGTATCAGGAGTTTAGGACTAGCTTGGCCTACACGAGACCCTGTCTCAATTAAAAACAAAACAAAACTGCCAATCTGCTCTCACACATACACATACTGCTACACTTCTTGCATCATTTTCCACGGCTCCAATGAGCAGCTCACACTCTCTCAAACATCCTCTTGTCCTCTGTTCCACCATCTCTCCTTTTTTCCACTATTGTCTACAGCTGGACATTCTGCCCCCTGTGTCCTCCTAGGAACCTGACATATAACACATGAGGTGTAGGGGCTTGTCTAAGGTGGGCTCTTGTAATTCTTGTTCTCTGGGACATCCATGAGGGCTGAGAACAGGGTCATGGGCACCCCAGATGCCCAAAATGGCAGTATCGGGCATTTTACTGATGAGCCACCCAGCAAACACCCCAGAGGCAGGAGACAAGACCTCAGATGCCTGGGTCCTGGTAACTCTGGGTCTCTGCACAGCTTTTTAGGAGCCACTGTCATAGTTCTCAATGCCTTCTCTTCCCTGGCAACATAGGAACCTGTCCCAACACTGGTTATGTGATGACATGCAAACCCTACTCCATCTAGGACCAGCAAAGAGGATAGAAGGGGAACATAGCAGTGGCTCTCTTAGCCAGTAGTACCACATAACTACATATGTACATACCAGTACTTTCACAACGCACACTGACATACACTCTCACACAGGCACATAGTAACATACACTACCCCATACACACCAATCAACTCACATACATGCACATACTAACGTATGCACACCCCAGAGTACTCAGCCACATACACTAACACATGCATACCCCAACATTCACCCACATTCTCACACATGAATGCCCTAATACATACACACATGTATTCACATGCACTGACAATCTGCATTCCACTACATGCACACATGAACACTCAAATCTACACATGTTGGCTACCTACCTGGGTGACAACTTGAACAGGAGGTGGCTAAGGCCGGAGAGCAGGAGAAAGACACACCCAGCAACAAGGGTACTGTCTGACCATCCCCAGGGTGGGATCACATGGTCTGTGGGAAGGAAGGGCCCACAGCTGTGATCAGCTTCACTGCCAGTTGTTCCCCCAAATCCACATGATAAAAGGGCCCCCATTAGTGCCCTAAATCAAAGCAAAAATACTTTGAGATGGACCTCAGAGGTTTGTGTCATGTGGCTGAAGTCCCTGGGGTGAATCTCATCAGGACTTCCTACTTCCTATCTAATATATGACTTATGGCCAGCACCCTGAGCAGAGGGCTGGCCCAGCCCTCACTAAGGAGACTGAGGTCCTGTCCAGCTTCAGACAGAAGCACAGCCAGTGTTCACCCCTGATGTGTCCATTTGCTACAGGGTCCTTACACATCTTAGATAAGGGGAAAGGGCTCCCGGACAGTGAACGAGCGGAAGGACAGAGGAGGATGCCCAGGCTGTGGCAAAGCAGCCACCACACGGCACCTACCCTGTCGCTGGGGGGAGGGGAAGTACACAGACGGACTCCACTCGCTCCACTGGCCTTCAAAATGCTCCTCCTCTGCCATGTCATCCTCCAGCACTGCCATTTGGACACGCAGCCTGGCCTCATAAGTGGTGCCAGGGTTCAACTCAATGGCTTCCAGGATGACCCAAGTAACTCCAACAATGCGGTCCTTGTGCCGGGCCCTCTGCAGGGTCATGAATAATTGGATGAGTAACAGACCCTTGAGAATGGACACATATGAACCATTAAGCACACTCTTGCACACTCCCATCTATAAGCACATGCTCACACTCACCATACTGACATATTCCTATACATAGGCTCCTCAGTGCACACTCACCCACATAAGCTCATGGTAAGACACACTCATGTGCACTAATTTATAAACACATATGTGCAAAAGGCACATTTACAACCTACTTGCATACACACAGGTACATGTGTGTGTGGTTGTGTGTGGGGGTGTGCAGGTGCGGGTGGGTGGGGATACAGCTGGCATGTATATTTCTTGTCCTTTCCCTCTTCCCCATTGGTTCTAACCAGTCCCAGGTGAGAGATCCCAGGGAGCCACCCCAGTGTTACCTCCCAGGTCTCTTCCTGTCTCTTGAAGGCCAACTCATAGCTGAGTAGTGTACTCATGGGCTCCAGGGCAGGACTGATGTTCCAGGTCAGGACACACTGGCCAGAGCTGACATTGCTCTGCAAGTCAGAGGGAGGGTCCAACTTAACTGAAACAGAGAGGACACATAGCTGGTTTATGTCTGTCAGCATGGCCAGAACTTGGGATTGAAAACATTCCCAAGGGGCATGGTCAAGGTCCTTTCAAACCTGGGGCCTCACTAGAAGACTTGTCCAGGAAAGTCTCATGGGAGACAGACAGCAATGACTTCCTCAAACCCCTGCAGCAAAGTAATTTCCAAAACTTGGCTTCCTGTTCTTTCACATTCTACTGCTTCAAGTCTTACCTGTGCCTTTCTGGAGTACTTCCTCCTATGACCAGAGTGCATTTCCAGTGACTGTAGTCTCTACCACACCTGGCCATGACTCATCATCCTGTGTAGCCACAGGCCCTATCCTCCCGGGGTGCAATCTGTTCCCAGTACTTCCCTGGAGCCTATGGGCAAACTCCTGGGAACCAGAATAACCAGAGGCTGAAAGCCATAACACAAAGCACTGCTGGCAGGGCTTCTCTGCTCACCATGTCTCCATGGTAGGAACTCTGGGTCCACCAGGCTGATCTGCTCCTGCCCGGAGATGCAATGATGAAAGGTGATGGTGAAGTTGTCACTTGGAAGCAGCATCTCCTCAGGGGGCAGCACTAGGGTGCACATACTGCCCCAGAAGGTGCACTTGTGCCTGCTGCCAGGTGCCAGGTTGCTGGGAAGACCATATGTCACCCCACACATGCTGCCATTCTGGGGGCCCCATCCCCTCCCCAGGAGGGCCTGGTCCCTCAAGCCTCACCTGGTAAAGAGGAGCCAGGCCTCAGAGTCCCTAGCCAGCTCTGGAGCTGACCAATGGCAGTCAATCCTGATGATGACGTTGCTGAAGCAGGTGAACACCCCAGCCCTTGGTCCTGGGGGTGGGAACCACAGGACCCCACAGGGGAGCCTCAGGGCTGAGCTGAGGTGGGTGGGAAGGATCTAACAAAGTGTATTCCAGAGAGATTCCAGCGAATGTGTCAGGGGCAGGCTAGAAGATCTGAGAGGGGCTGGGCCACTTGGGTACCCAGGACAGACCCAAGAGCTGATGGGACAATAGAAGACAGGACCTAGCACCTTCTGCACCTATACCTTCTCCTGGGGCTAAAGAGAAACATGTCCCTCATCCCACTGCCTGGCTCTCCACTCAACTAAGTCATGAAGATAGTTTGTAGCCAGCCCTTACCTGCTCCCTGCTCTGGTACAGAGACACCCCAGCAGACAAAGGTGCAGACACAGGTGTAGATCAGGAGCCAGGTGCCCAGGTCCCGTATGACAGCTTTGCTCTCTGAGGGCCAACCTGCAAAGGACTGGACTGAGGGGCCTGTGCCGAGCACCCCATGAGACCTTGCTGAGCAGAGACCCTCACCTGGCACTTCTTTTCAAGCTTCGCTGATAAACTGAAGCTCAGAAGAGTCAAGTGACCTGATCAAAGATTGTTGCCTTCATGATATAAGCTGTGCCCTCACATTCAGATCTGTTGGATCCTCAACTCTGACAGCTGCACATCAATGTCTGCCTGTCCACCCTGTGTGACTGGAAGCTCCTCTATGCAACTCCCCGGACCAACTGTGTGATCTTCACTTTCTTTGTGGAGTGGGGGAGAGTGGGTTCACACATATGTGCTCATATATGCAGAGGCCAGAGGACAACCTCTGGTATCATTCTTTCAGGCACTGTCCACCTCTTTAGAAAGAGGGCTTCACTTTTAATCCTAGCATTTGGAAGGCAGAGGTAGGAGGCTCATCATGAGTTTGAGGCCACCCTGAGACTACATAGTGAGTTCCAGGTCAGCCTGGCGTACAGTGAAACCCTGAAAAAAAAGAAAGAAAAAGAAAGAGGGCCTCTTGGGGCTGGAGAGATAGTTCAGTGATTAAGGCACTTGCCTGCTAACCGTAATGACCTGGGTTCCACTCCCCAGTAGCCATGTAAACCAGATGCACAGCGTAGCGCATGCATGTAGAGTTTGTTTACAGTGGCTAGAGGCCCTGGAATACCCATACTCTCTCTGTCTCTTTCGTCTGTAGCTCTCTACTTGTAAATAAATACAAAATAAAATACTGAGGGGCTGCTAGGCGTTGGTACAGCCCCACCATGTCTAAGGTGTCCTTTGAGATCAGGGTTACATTGGACTCACAGCTGCTGTACAAAGTACTCAGTGTTCCTAAAAGTACACCTTTTGCAGCAGGCTTAAAGTTTGCATCAGAAGAAGCCGGGCGTGGTGGCACACGCCTTTAATCCCAGCACTTGGGAGGCAGAGGTAGAAGGATCGCCGTGAGTTCAAGGCCACCCTGACACTCCATAGTGAATTCCAGGTCAGCCTGGGCTAGAGTGAGACCCTACCTCGAAAAAAAAAAAAAAAAAAAGTTTGCAGCAGAAGAATTAAAAGTTCCTGCAGCAACAAGTGCAATTATTACCAATGATGGAATAAGAATGAATCCTGCTCAGACAGCTGGAAATGTTTTTCTAAAGCATGGTTCAGAACTATGAATTATTCCTAGAGAACATGTTGGAACTCATTAATATGTACAGCTTGGAGCACAATTACTGACCAGAACAAATATTGATGCTTGTTGTTGATGTTAAATTGAAATCAGGTATTTAAGATACTAAGAAAACACCAAGAACCAATGAAACAATAAAAGGTGGCTCTTCTGTCCCTTGTTGTTCATACTTTTCATATGAAGTGGGAAGCCTTATGAGCGCAGAGCACAACTTCCACAGAAGATGATACAGTTGATGATTGCTACCTCATAGTGATGGAGTTCACTGTAGCAAATGGATTATCCGACTTTCTCTAATAATTCTTACCAAGAATATTTGGAAAATTAAAGTTCACTTACTCTTACATCATATTTATCTTTGAGTTAAAATGTAAAAGGGGGCTGGAGAGATGGCTTAGTGGTTGAGGTGCTTTCCTGGAAAGCCTAAGGACCCATGTTCAACTCTTCAGACCCCACCTAAGCCAGACCCATAATGATGAGGCAAGTGCAAGATCATACATGCCCACTAGGTGGCACAAGAATCTGGATTTCGATTTCAGTGACTGAGGCCTGGGCATGCCAATTCTCTTTCTCTCTTACACTATCTAGAAAAAATAATGGGCTGGGGCTAGAGAGATGGATTAGCAGTTAAGTGCTTGCCTGTGAAGCCTAAGGACCCTGGTTCCAGGCTCGATTCCCCAGGAACCACGTTAGCCAGATGCACAAGGGGGCGCACGCATCTGGAGTTCGTTTGCAGTGGCTGGAGGCCCTGGCACACCCATTCTCTCTCTCTCTCCCTCTCTCTCTCTCTCTCTGCCTCTTTCTCTGTCTGTTTCCCTCAAATAAATAAATAAATAAACAAAAAATAATGTGCTGGAGAGATGGCTTAGTGGTTAAGGTGCTTGTCTGCAAAGCCTAAGGACCCAGGCTCAATTCTCCAGGTCCCACGTAAGACAGATGCACATGGTGGCATATGCATCTGGAGTTCGTTTGCAGCAACTAGAGGCCCTGGCATGCCCATTCTCACTCTTTCTCTCTCTCCCCCCCTACTCATCTCTCTGTCTCTAATAAATAAATAAATAAAAGTAAATCTTAAAAAAAAAATAAAAATAAAAGAATTGCTGGGTGTTGTGGCACATGCCTTTAATCCCAGCATTTAGGAGGCAGAGGTAGGAGGATCGCCGTGAGTTTGAGGTCACCCTGAAACTACATAGTAAATTCCAGGTCAGCCTGGACTAGAGTGAGACCCTACCTCATAAAACCAAACATGAAAATAAAAATAGGAAGCCGGGCGTGGTGGCACACACCTTTAATCCCAGCACTTGGGAGGCAGACGTAGGAGGATCGCCATGAGTTCAAGGCCAGCCTGAGACTACATAGTAAATTCCAGGTCAGCTTGGACTGAAACCCTACCTTGAAAAACCAAAATAAATAAATAAATAAAAATAGGGACGGAGGGATGGCTTAATGATTAAGGCATTTGCCTACAAAGCTTCCCCAGGACCCACGTTAGCCACATGCACAGGGGCACACATGTCTGGAGTTCATTTGCAGTGGCTGGAGGCCCTGGTGCCTCTCTTTCACTCTCTCTCTGTTAAATAAATAAAAATAAAAGATTGTGGGTCATAGATGACAATTGACTTGATATTATCTGACTTGCAAACTTGTAGTTTGATTAACTATATAGTTTAATGAAGTTAATAGACATTTCAGTGAAAAACTGTCATAGTTTTTTATTGTTTAGGGTATTTTAAGTTTCAACCTTAATATATCCTATAAATTTTAATTTCTCATCATGAAGCTCAAAAGTGAATTTTTAGATCTAGCCATTAACACGAAATATTATTTTAGAGAGTGAAAGCAAGAAAGAGAGGGAACTGACATGCCAGGGCTTCAGCCACTGCAATGGAACTCCAGATACTTGTACCATCTAGTGCACATGTGTGACCTTATGTTTGCATCACCTTTGTATGTCTGGCTTATGTGGGATCTGGAGAGAGATTGAACATGGGTCCTTAGGCTTCACAGGCAAGCACCTTAACCACTAAGCCATCTCCAGCCCACACACTGTGTGTGTGTGTGTGTGTGTGTGTGTGTGTGTGTGTGTGTGTGTGTATGTATGTATGTTTTGGTTTTGGTTTTTCCAGGTAGAGTTCCACTCTAGCTCAGGCTGTCCTGGAAGTCACTATGTAGTCTTGGGGTGGCCTCGAACTCTGAGATCCTCCTACCTCTGCCTCCCAAGTGTTGGGATTAAAGGCGTGTGCCACCATGACCGGCTACACACCAAATATTTGTTTGTTTGTTTTTCGAGGTAGGGTCTCACTCTAGCCCAGGTTGACTTGGAATTCACTATGGAGTCTCAGTGTGGCCTTGAACTCATGGTGATCCTCCTACCTCTGCCTCCTGAGTGCTGGGATTAATGGCGTGCGCCACCACACCCGGCATCATACCAAATATTTTTAACAATGATCTTGCAAAGATCCAATATTTATAATTGAATTGACAAGAGAGTGAAAACATCTTTTGTTCAGTTATGCATTTTTTTTGTGTTTTTTTTCAAGGAAGGGTATTGCTCTAGCCCAAGGTGACCTGGAATTCACTATGTAGTCTCAGGGTGGCCTCAAACTCATGGTGCGCCTCCTACCTCTGCCTCCCAAGTACTGGGATTAAAGGCATGTGTCACCATGCCCGGCTATACATTCTTTTTTTCCCCCAATATTTATTTATTTATTTATTTGACAGAGAGAGAGAGAGAGAGAGAGAGAGAGAGAGAGAGAATGGGCACACCAGGGCCTCCAGCTGCTGCAAACAAACTCCAGATGTGTGCGCCCCCTTGTGCATCTGGTTAACGTGGGTCCTGAGGAAGTGAACCTGGGTTCTTTGGCTTTGCAGGCAAATGCCTTAACCACTAAGCCATCCCTCCAGCCCCTACACATCCTTTTAATACCAACTTATGTGGCAGAAATTCTCAAGAAACTATTTTTGAGGATTAAAAAAAATTTTGTTAATTTTTATTTGTTTATTTGAGAATGACAGACACAGAGAGAAAGAGGCAGATAGAGAGAATGGGTATTCCAGGGGCCCCAGCCACTGCAAATGAACTCCAGACGCGTGCGCCCCCTTGTGCATCTGGCTAACGTGGGTCCTGGGGAATCGAGCCTTGAACCAGGGTCCTTAGGCTTCACAGGTAAGTGCTTAACTGCTAAGCCATCTCTCTAGCCCAAGGATTTTTTTTTTTTTTTTTTTTTTTTGGATTTTTCGAGGTAGGGTCTCACTCTAGCCCAGGCTGACCTGGAATTCACTATGTAGTCTCAGGGTGGCCTCGAACTCACAGCGATCCTCTTACCTCTGCCTACCGAGTGCTGGGATTAAAGGCATGCGCCACCATGCCCGGCTTGAAAGGATATTTTTGAAGAGCCATCAGAAAGAATGTTGATGAAGAGGAGATATGGCATGTACAACATTTCTTTGAGCAAAAAAAACCAGTGGAGTGTTGATAAGTAATACTCATTGAAGACCTAACCTTTAAGGAAGTATTTCTATTAACCATCTTGTGGATAAGAATGGGGAGGAGGGGAGGGAAGCCAGGGAAGGGAAAATGGGAATGCCCAGATACCAGACTGGGGTAAGGTAGCAAAGGACAGCAGTGACAAGGAATAGAGCTGGCACTGAGCTGCAGGAAAAGCCCACAGGCTAGACAAAACTAAAATAATAAGTTGGAGAAAATGGAAAGGGAAGACAAAATAGGTGACATAAACTTTAGTACCAAATGAAAGTTAGGCAAAGAGGGGAGGTTATATAAATGTGTACACTTCAAAAATGCCCCTGACGGATGGGATACCTTCCAGTGAGTTGTTGGCCAGGGAGGTCCCTGATGCCTCCAAAACATAGGCCATTGCCGAGGCCCTTGGTTTCCCACCAGGAATAGATGGTAAGACCCTATTGCTGAAGATTCCACATACTTGGGCTGCAAGGCCACTGAGAAATCCTGCTGGAACTGAGCTGATAACCTCCTCCATGTAGACCAGCTAACAGAAAGCTGGAAGAAGCCATTCTGCATGCAGTTCAATGGGAGAAAGAGATACCACCAGTGAAGATATTCAACAGTGGACACTGCGAGCCTTATAATTGGCCAGCCAGGTCAAATGAGCCAATGGGTGCAATAGTGGCACGTCTATCATGGTGGAAACCAACTGCCGTCCAATTAGACTGGAGGCCCGCTCCATGGGAGGGAATATATCCCTGATACTGAAAACTTAAAACAGTCATGAGCCCTGGGGGTGTAACGTCTGCTGTTGTCTGGCTAAATGTATATACTATGCTTATCAAACTGCCCAGTAAGCACTTCTCTTAATATTTATACCCTTATATTAATGCTACTCTCACTTTGGGTAGAGAATCTTTTCTTTTCAGATGGCAGTGACCTTGGGACGACTCAGAAGGTATCATAGTGCTGGAAAGAAGTGACTGGAGTACTGAGTAACATCTCGATCACACCTTCCAAGGCTCAGGGTCTAATGCGGAAGAGGTGGCGGAAAGAATGTAAGAGCCAAAGGAAGGGTAGGACTCCTTACAACATGCTCCTCCAGACACAAAATGGCCTGGATATCCATGACCTCACAGTGCCTGACACTACCTACACAAGACCATCATAAGAGGAGGAAAAGATCATGACATCAAAATTAAAAGAGAGACTGATTGAGATGGGGAGGGGATATGATGGAGAATGGAATTTCAAAGGGGAAAAGGGGGGGAGAGGGTATTACCATGGGATATTTTTTGTAATCATGGAAGATGTTAATAAAAAATTGAGAAAAAAATACCCCTGATGAAAGCCCAAAGAAAGCTTTGTCCTTAAAGAGGAAATCTCTATCTCTGCAAGTCTTGAAAGATTAATTAAAGGCTCAGTGACTCAGAACCAGGGTTGAGCAGCTGTATTTTCAGTAGTGAGCTGTGGAGGCCAGGTAAAGGTAGGATTTCCACAGTCACTAAATTGATGGATAGTCTCTAGGACCATTTTTTACCTTGCCATGTTTCAGTGTTACAGGGCCTCAGCTCATTTATAAGAAATTGTAACAGACTCAGCATCTGAAAGCTACATTAGTTGTTTAGGAACTTACCAAATATCAATCACAAATTATCAAAGAGAGGGGGCACCTGCTGATGCATATAATTTTATTTTAAAGATTTAAAAATTTATTTATTTATTTATTTATTAGAGACAGAGAGAGGGTGAGAGAGAGTGAGAATGGGCAAGCCAAGGCCTCTAGCCACTGCAAACAAATGCCAGATGCATGTACCACCATGTGCATCTGGCTTACATGGAACCTGGAGAATTGAACTTGGGTCCTTAGGCTTCGCAGGCATGAGCCTTAACTGCTAAGCAATCTCTCCAGCCCTATTTATTTATTTTTAATATTATTTATTTATTTATTTATTAGAGACAGAGGGAGGGAAGGAGAGAATGGGCATTCCAGGGCCTCAAGCTACTGCAAATAAACTCCAGATGCATGCACCGTTGTGTGCATTTGGCTTACATGGGATATGGAGAATCAAAGCTGGGTCCTTAGGCTTCGCAGGCAAGTACCTTAACTGCTAAACCATCCCTCCAGCCCAATTTTATTTTAATTTTTATTTATTTATGTATTATTATTATTATTATTATTATTGTTATTGGTTTTTCGAGTTAGGGTTTCACTCCAGCTCAAGCTGACCTGGAATTCACTATGGAGTCTCAGGGTGGCCTCAAACTCATGGTGATTCACCTACCTCTGCCTTCCAAGTGCTGGAATTAAAGGGGTGCGCCACCATGCCCGACTCCAATTTTATTTTTTAATAAATATTTTAGTTATTTGGGAGGAGGGGAAGGGGTAAAGGAAGGGAGAGAATGGGTGTGCCAAGGCTTCCAGCCACTGCAAACAAACTCCAGACACATGTGCCACCTTGTGCATCTGGCTTACGTGGGTCCTGGGGAATCAAACCTGGGTCCTTTGGCTTTGCAAGCAAGTACCTTAACCATTAAGCCAAACCTCTAGCCCTCAATTTTATTTTATTTTATTTTATTCTATTTTATTTTATTTTATTTTATTTATTTTAGAGGTAGGGTTTCACTCTAGCCTAGGCTGACCTGGAATTCACTATGTAGTCTCAGGGTGGCCTCAAACATACAGTGATCCTCCTACCTCTGCCTCCGTAGTGGTGGGATTAAAGGCATGCGCCATCACACCGGCATCCCAATTTTATTTTTATAAAATCCTAATACTCAATGACCTGGCTCTTTATAAAACTAGGCTTCAGTTAAGCATGACTGTCTGAATACTGTCTAGTTTTGGAATTATAACTTTCTTCATTCTTCTTTTATCACACAAGTCTTCCTGCTATTTGTGCAATCCACTTAAATGTCCTTGCTATAAAGTGATTTATCAAAATAAAAATAAAATACAGTGATTTAGCTGGGCGTGGTGGCACCTTTGATCCCAGCCCTCAGGAGGCAGAGGTAGGTGGATCACCGTGAGTTCGAGGCCACCCTGAGACTACATAATGAATTTCAGGTCAGCCTCAGTTAGAGTGAGACCCTACCTCAAAAAAAAAACAAAATAAATAAATAAAGTGATTTACTTAATACTTACATGTTTGGTTTTGAAAATTAAATTGTAGTCATAAAAACATGTATTAAGCAACCTGATGTTTTGTTATTAAATGTGATCTGTAAGCTCTTTGTACATAATATTTTGAAGCATTGCATTTAAATGCATTACTGGTCCATAATTCATATCTTAGGAAAATACATTTTCTTATAAGGGCTGTAGAGATGGCTTAGTGGTTAAGGCATTTGCCTGTAAAGTTAAAGGACCCAGGTTCAATTCCCCAGGACCCCTATAACCCAGATGCACAAGGTGGCCCGTGTATCTGAAGTTGATTTACAGTGGCTAGAGGCTCTGGCATGCCCATTCACTCTCTATCTTTTTCCTTCTCTCCCTCAAATAAATAAATAAATAATAAAAATAAATAAATTAGCCAGGAGCAGTGGTGCACACCTTTAATCCTAGCACTTGGGAGGCAGAGGTTGGAGGATTGCTGTGAGCCAGCTTTTTTACATTAATTCTGGGGATTGAACTCAGGTTTCATGCATGAAAGGTAAGTGCTTTACTGACTGAGTAATCTCCCCAACCCTAGAATCTTCTTCTTTTTTTTTTTTTTTTTTATTTTTATTTTTTATTTATTTGAGAGTGACAGAGAGAGAAAGAGGCAGAGAGAGAGACAGAGGGAGAGAGAATGGGCGCGCCAGGGCTTCCAGCCACTGTAAACGAACTCCAGACGCGTGCGCCCCCTTGTGCATCTGGCTAACGTGGGTCCTGGGGAATCGAGCCTTGAACCAGGGTCCTTCGGCTTCACAGGCAAGCGCTTAACCGCTAAGCCATCTCTCCAGCCCAGAATCTTCATTTTCTGCTTTGGTTTCTGACCATTGCCACATGAAAGACTGTCTACTCACAGTGGGAAAATGGAGTTCCAAGGAAGGCCAGGGCCCTGCCCAGTGCCATTTGGCAAGCATCTGTGTACATTCTCTTTAAAAAAAAAAAAATTTAGCGGGGCATAATGGTGCATGCCTTTAATCCCAGCACTCGGGAGGCAGAGGTAGAAGGATTGCTGGGAGTTCAAAGCCACCCTGAGACTACATAGTGAATTCCAGGTCAGCCTAGGCTAGAGTGAAACCCTACCTCCAAAAGAAAATTAAAAAAAAAAAAATATTTGAGAGAGAGAGAGAATTGGCACACCAGGGCCTCTGCCACAGCAATTAAACTCCAGATGCATGCACCACCTAGTGTGTATGTGCAACCTTGCACTTGCCTCACCTTTATGCATCTGGCTTACGTGGGATCTGGAGAGTCCAGCATGGGTCCTTAGGCTTCGCAGGCAAGCACCTTAACTGCTAAGCCATCTCTCCAGCCCTGCACTCTCTTCTTAAAAATAAAAACAAACAAAAAAACAAAAAAACATTTGTAGTTGTTTACAAGCAGAAAGAGATAGAGGAGAGACAGAGTGTAAACAAACTCCAGGTGCATGCACCACTTTGTGCATCTGGCTTTACCTGAGTACTGGGAAATTGAACCCAGGTCATTAGGCTTTGCAGGCAACCACCTTAAACACTGAGCCATCTCTCCAGCCCTCTATGTACTCTCTTAATGTCATCACCTCAAATCAAAAGCCACCCCAATCAGGAATGGTGGCACGCACCTTTAATCCTAGCACTTGAGAAGCCAAGTTAGGAAGATCACTGTGAGTCTGAGGTCAGCCTGAGACTATACAGTGAATTCCAGATCAGTATGGACTAGAGCAAGACCCTACCTCAAGGAAAAAGAAAAAAAAAAAAAAAAAACCAGAGTTCTGTCCCAGGAACATCGCGGAGGATGGAAGCAGGTGTCTAGGCAGCAGATGGTACTTTCCAAACTGCCAGCCACACCCTGTTCCCAGCTGCTCCACAAAGGACATTACCCTGAAAAGGGTCAGACCGTGAACCCTGGGGTCCCTAGGGGAGCCAGAAGTGGATGCAGACCAGGAACTGGGTGTCAGGAAGTCCTGGCTGCAGCAAGTCTGCTAAAGCCCTGTCACCTCATTTGCAGCTATAGATGGCTCACTGATAGCCCCTAAGCAGGAAGCAAGGCTAGCCTGATTACACAAGCCTATTAGTGATAAGGAGAAAGAAAGGAAGCAGACTTGCAGAGACCACAGAGTCTGCATGTCCTCAGCAAGCAACACAGCCTGCCTATCTCTGTCTGCACCCCCAGGAGACACCTCCAGGATGAAGCCTGCAGCCCACCCTACCACTGGGAAGCATGAAAGACAAGCTCTCCTGGCAGCATCTGCCCCACCTTTTGTGGCAGTTACTGGCAAAGTAACTGGATTGTCAGTCCAGTTTTATGGTGTGTGAGGATGGAGTCAGAGAGCACCAGGACCTGGGGGAAGATCAGCATAGCTCTTTTCCCAGCTGAGAACTAACACAAATCCCAGGGTCAACCCTGCTACCACTAGATGATCCACTCGCAGATGGCTTGAGAGCACCAAGTAGGGGGGCTCCCAGCCCAGCAAACAGGGTGGGCATAGCAGAGCTGGAAATGAATAGCTGCAACCTAGCCATCCTAGAGGAAAGATCTTTGCTTCTCTTCTGTACAGAACACCTCATCTGCTCCTGGTGGGCTGGGGAGGGTGAGGTTACCACCCTTCTACTGATGAGGAAACAGACCCCGAGACCAAGGGCTTGCCCAGCATGCAGCACCCGGCACATCTGCTCTGGGAAGGGGTGCCACAGGTGCCACATCACCTGTGAGCTTCCTGAGAGAACTGTGTGACTCCTGGGGATTGATGATACAAAAACATTGTAAATGGGGTGAAATGTTGGGCAGAACTCCAGCTCCCCACAGCATCATGAGCCTCTCTCCCTCTGGGACAGGATGAGACATCACTGAGGCAAGGTCATACTGATCCTTGACAGACAGACCTTGGGTCAGGTCTGAGCTACCATGAACATGGGCTGCTTTGCAAGTGCACCCTTACTTTATTTTTTCTTTAATATTTATTTATTTGCATGAGAGAGGGAAAGAGAGAATGGGAGCACCAGGGCCTCTAGCCATTGCAAATGAACTCCAGATGCATGTGCTACCTTGTGCATCTGGCTTACATGGGTACTAGGGAATTGAACCTGGGTCCTTAGGCTTTGCAGGGAAGTGCCTTAACTGCTAAGCCATCTTTCCAGCCCTGTAGCCTTACTTTCATTGACAGGCTGTATTAGCTCCAGGGGAGTGGTCTCTACACCCTCTCTGGCCAAAACAGGCTACTGGCATGGGGGCTGGCCAAGTAGCACTGGGCTTTTTAGTGTCTTGCAGTGCATGCTCCAAGTCAGCCTTACTTGGACCCAGTTACTTACTGCCACACAGATGTGTATATAAATAGAGATCTGCACAGAGTGCTGGAGCCAGGCACAGTTGCACATACTTGGAACCCTAGCATGCAGGAAGCTGAGGCCTTGAGTTTGAGGCCAGCCTGATAGACAGCAAGTTCCAGACCAGCTAGCGCTACATAGATTAAATAGTGAGAGCCTGTCTCAAAAATGACAATATAGTGCTAGAGACTGGGCATGGTGCTCATGCCTTTAATCTCAGCATTAGGGAGGCTGAGGTAAGAGGATTGCTGTGAGTTCAAGGCTAGCTTTAGCTACAGAGTGAGGTACTTTGGCCAGCAACCCACATAAATCTGGAAGCAAACACACATGCTAATTTTTGAGAAAATGGGAAAGAACGTAAGCCTAGCACGTGCCAGATGAGCACTCCACAGAGTGCTGCAGCCCAGCTGTACTTTACGTGTGAGCACGCACGCACATGTATGCAGGGGCCTGTGGGTCTTGCTGCATTACTCTACCACTGGGCTATATCCACAGCCATTGTTTTCTAACTGTTAAAATTAGTTATTACATTAAACATCTTGTGTGTGTGTGTCCATGTGCACATATGTGGGTATACTTTCACATGTGTGTGAGTACATGTTCACATGTATGTGCATGAGTGAGGATGCCAGAGGTAAAACATCAACTGGCTTTTTCACTCTCCATCTTATTTTTTTTCCATTATTTATTTATTTGCAAACAGAGAGAGAGAGAATGGGCCTCCAGCCACTGCAAATGAACTGCATGTTCCACTTTGTGCATCTGACTTTACATGGGTACTGGGGAATCAAACCCAGGTCATTAGGCTTTGCAGGCAAGCTCCTTAACCACTGAGAAGTCTCTCTAGCCCCTCTCCATTTTATTTTTTGGGACAGGGTCTCTAACTGAAACTGGAATTTATCTATTCACTAAATTAGCTGCAGTCCCAGAAATCCTTCTATCTGCTCATGGGTGCTGAAGACCTGAACTCAGATCTCATTCTTGTATAACAACTACTTTACCAACTAAGTTATCTCCCCAATCCCTTCTTTTTCCTTTTTTAATTATTTTTATTCTTAAAATTTGCCTGGGCTAGAGCAAGACCTTACCTTGAAAAACAAATTTTTTTGTTTATTTATTTGAGAGAGAGGAGAGGGAGAAAGAATGGGTATACCAGGGCCTCCTGCCACTGCAAACAAACTCCAGATGCATGTGCCACTTTGTACATCTGGCTGTATGTGGGTGATTTTGCAAGCAAGTGCCTTTAACTGCTGAGCCAGCTCTCTAGCCCCTTTGTTTCTTTCTTTTTTGAAAATTTTGTTTATTTTTGTTTTGTTTTGTTTTTCGAGGTAGGGTCTTACTTTAGCCCAGGTTGAACTGGAATTCACTGTGTAGTCTCAGGGTGGCCTCAAACTCATGGCAATCCTCATACCTCTGCCTCCTGAGTGCTGGTATTAAGGGCGTGCACCACCACACCCAGCTCCATTTTTACTTTTTTAAATATTTTATTTATTTGCAAGCAGAGAGAGACCAAGAATGGGTGTGCCATGGCATCCAGGCACATGCGCCACTTTGTGCATCTGGCCTTATGTGGGCACTGGGGAATCAAACCTGGATCATTAGGATTTGCAGGCAAGTGGCTCAACTGCTGAGCCATCTCTCCAGCCCACTTTTTACTTAAATTTTTAAAAATTTGCCTGGCGTGGTGGTTCACGCCTCTAATCCCAGCACTCTGGAGGCAGAGGTAGGAGGATCGCCATGAGTTCAAGGCCACCCTGAGATACATAGTGAATTCCAGGTCAGCCTGAGCTAGAGTGAGACCCTACCTTGAAAAACCAAAATAAATAAATAAATAAATAAATAAATAAATAAATAAATTTATTTGTAAGGAAGGAGAGACAGAGAGAGAAAAATGGACATGCAGGACCTCTTGCAAACTCCAGATGTATACACCAGTTTATGCATTTAAAAGCACTTTATGTAGGTGCTAGGGAATTGAACCCAGGTTGTCAGGCTTTGCAAACAAGTGCCTTTAAATGCTGAGCCATCTCTCCAGCCCTTTACTTTTTTTTTTTAATTTTTATTTATTTATTTGAGAGCCACAGACAGAGAGAGAAAGAGGCAGATAGAGAGAGAGAGAGAAAGAATGGGCACGCCAGGGCCTCCAGCCACTGCAAACGAACTCCAGACGCGTGCGCCCCCTTGTGCATATGGCTAATGTGGGTCCTGGGGAATCGAGCCTTGAACCGGGGTCCTCAGGCTTCACAGGCAAGTGCTGAACTGCTAAACCATTTCTCCAGCCCCCAGCCCTTTACTTTTTAATTTGATAAAGGGTTTTACTAAGTTGCTGGGCTGGTCTTGACCTTTAATTCATTCTCTTGCTGGAATGACAAACCTGGCTCCCTCTTCCTCCTCTCACCCTCCTCTTTTTTTTTTTTTCGTGGTGCTGAGGATTGAATCCAGGGCCTTGCACATACTAAGTAAGCACTTTACCAACTGAGCTACATCCTGGAGTGGGGGAATCCCCTATTTTTCTAATGCCTATTCACAAAGCTCACACAAGTGGAGGCGGATGGAAAACGGTTTCTCATTAAATGAACCCTGCCAGTGTCCTCTGTTCTGAAGGTGGAAGAGGTAACGCAGATTGTGCGGCAGATGGAGGCTGGCCAGGACCGAGGACTGAAGACAGACGGGAGCAGAAGCCAGCCTCGCCTCTGAACTACAAAGGACTTGAGGTCCTCCTCTGGAGATGGGAGTGGAAGCCATCAGGGTTTGAGACTTTCTCTGCACCAGGAAAAATCCCCAGGCTGCCATGCACAGAGTACATAAGGACATTGATAATGCCAATGGGGTGGGGATGAGTGGAGGCAGGAAGGATGGCGCTGGTAGGCCTGCTGGGTAAGGACCAAGGCCCCAGACAGGAAAGGACAGGGAAGGTCAGGCAAAGAAGTCAGTTCCGTATATTTCCTGCGGGGAGGGCACCTAGCAAACCCGCAGCCGTGGTACACCAGGCTGGAGCTCCAGAGAGGTAAGGGCTGCACCCAGAAGTGCTGAGTGGAAAATAGTAAAGACAGAACTCTGGGGAATGCAGAGAAGCATGGGATGGAAGTGGACAGGGAGCTCCCCTGGACTTTCTTGCACTCTGTCCTTCTGACTTCCTGGATTTCATCCTAAAGTCCTTGCCCAGCCTTGAGCCCCTTACCTTCCCCACCAGACACTGCCAGCTCTTCTTAACACCGGAATGAGAGGGTGTGGCTAACAGCAGGACTGAAACATCAGACTCTTGGTGTGTGGGAGGCCGGGGTGGGGGGGGGAGTGGTGCCCACTACTCCTATTGCCTTGGTGAGGAATCGCCTCCACTTGCCAGCATTCCCCTGCACCAGCCCAGCTGTCTTCCTTGCAGCCAAAGCACATCAGCCTGGTGGGCTGGCTCCTCCGGGTAAGAACCCACAGATGTGTGCTGCATCTTCTGCACTGATCCAAATCCTTAAAAAATGCCCCCTCCATGCCAGGTGTGGTGGCGCACACCTTTAATCCCAGCACTCAGGAGGCAGGGGTAGGAGGATCGCCATGAGTTTGAGGCCACCCTGAGACTACATAGTGAAATCCAGGTCAGCCTGGGCTAGAGTGAAACCCTAACCCCCCCCCAAAAAAAAATAAAAATAAAAAGCCCCTCCTAGCTAAGCCCCTCCCAGGGCCGCCTTGCCTCTGGTGACCTCCATGCTTTGCACAGGGGAAGGGGCTAACCCTCAGGAGCTCAAGCCCCAGCCCCTACGCTGACAGCGAGACCAGAACAGCAGTGTCACTGGAACAAATGGGGGCAGGCAGAGGGAGTCCCCACAGGACTGCATCCTGGAGCCCACAGCCTCATCACAACTCTGCTTACCACATATGCTTTCTTCCCCTTCCCACTGCCCGTGTGACCTCCTGGAATCCCACCCACATCTACTGTCTCCCAGCTCCTCCTCCACCCTGCTTGGAGGGGCCTTACAGACCTAGGGCCTCAGCTCTGCTCATGGCCATCAAAGCTAAATCTGTTGGCCTTCATCTCCCACAAGTCAACTCAGTCACTAAGGAAGTAAAACTTCCATCATTAGCAATGCTGCCTGACAAAATCAGCTTCCTAGCCGGGCGTGGTGGCGCACACCTTCAATCCCAGCACTTGGGAGGCAGAGATAGGAGGATCGCCATGAGTTCAAAGCCACCCTGAGACTACCAAGTGAATTCCAGGTCAACCTGGGCCACAGTGAGACCCTACCTCGAAAAACCAAAAGAAAAAAAAAAATCAGCTTCCTTCCCTCTGCCACCAAGTACCCACAACCCTTAGAGCCCTGGACATCAGTTTGTCTTGTGGTTAGCTCTGCATGTCTATCGTCTCTAAGAGACACCCAAGGCCAGGATACGGCTAGAGTTAGACTTAGTGTCCCCAACGCCAGCAGAGAGAGAGCAACTCAATGCTCTCTGCCTCCTGCAATTTATGTTGACTTCAGAGGAAGCCAAGAAAACGAACTCACCTTTCCTGGTACATTTTTCCAGTGCCATCAAGAGCCTCAGGCAGCCCCAGGCATAAGGTGACTTGCCACCAACTGTCCTTGGGTGCATAGCAAAGCCCCTTACGTGATCCAGGAGATAAGTGTAGCAGTCAGTGACGTGAGCCTGGTAGGCTGACATGGGCCACCCACATCTGAAACCACAAACATATCACAGCTGCTGTTCCCCCCACAGAGCTGAGAGGAGCCTGTTAACACTTGTTGCAAGTCAGAGATTTTGAGTGGGACAAGCTTATTCCATGACACTGCACAGAATGTTAGAGATTTGTCTCCTGACAGAAGAATGTGTACTGTCCTCTAAAAGATGCACAAGAGCCAGGTGTGGTGTCACACGCCTTTAACCCCAGCACTCGGGAGGCAGAGGTAGGAGGATCGCTGTGAGTTCGAGGGGGCACACGTGTCTGGAGTTGTTTTGCAATGGCTGGAGGCCCTGGTGCGCCTATTCTTTCTCTCTTTCTCTGTCAAATAAATAAAAATAAAATATAAAAAAATAAAAAAACATGCACCAAACTAGCCCAGGAAGCAAGGACCTAGTCCAGCACACAGCAGTGGTGTTGTCCCTTCTACGCTTTTCCAAGCTGCAACATTGTCATGGCAGGGAGGTGAATGTTAACCATAAAAGTAATAGAAATTCCATCAAGAAAAGCAAAAACCACAGGGGAAGTTTTGAAATAGGAGCTGCTCACCATGCCCGACAGGTGCCTATGTAAGCACAAATCCTACCAGACACGTATTAAGCTTACTGAAATAAAAAATTCCAGCATAATTTTAAAAAACTGCAGTGAAGGCTGCCTATGTTGAGACAACATTCCTGTTATATACAGATATTTCAAGTAAGAATGGTAAAGAGGGGTTGGGGAGATGGCTCAGTGGTTAAAAGTGCTTGCTTGCAAAGCCTGCCAGCCTGATATCAATTTCTCAGTACCCACCTAAATAGTGGTACAAGCATCTAGCATTTATTTGCAGCACAAGAGACCCTGGTGCACATGCGCCCCCTTGTGCATCTGGCTAACGTAGGTCCTGTGGAATCGAGCCTTGAACTGGGGTCCTTGGGCTTCACAGGCAAGCACTTAACCATTAAGCCATCTCTCCAGCCCTAAGATTTTATTTTTATTTATTTATTAGAGACAGAGAGAGGGAGAGAGAAAGAATGGGCATGCAGGGCCTTTAGCCACTGCAAACGAACTCCAGACCGCATGGGCCACCATGTGCATCTGGCTTACGTGGGACCTGGAGAATTGAACCTGGGTCCTTAGGCTTTGCAGGCAAGCACCTTAACTGCTAGGTCATCTCTCCAGCCCAAAAAATATTTTTTTAAAAAAGAATGTTAGGGCTGAAGAGATGGCGCAGCAGTTCAGACACCTGCTTGTAAAGTCTAACAACCCAGGTTTGAATTCCCAGTACCCACATAAAGCCAGATGCACAGTGATGTATTTGCAGTGGCTAGAGGCCCTGGTGTACCCATTCTCTTTCTTTGCTTACAAATAAAAAATGAGGGCTGGAGAGATGGCTTAGTGGTTAAGGCACATACCTGTGAAGCCTAAGGACCCAAGTTTTATTCTCCAGGTTACACGTAAGCCAGATGGTGGTGCATGTATCTGGAGTTCATTTGCAGTAGCGAGGTCCTGGTGTGCCCATCATCACTCTCTCTCTCTCTGTTTCTTTCTCTCTCTCTCTGATAAATAAATAAAAATAATAATTATTCAAAAAAATATAAAGAGCTGGACACGGTATCTGACATCTTTAATCCCAGCACTCAGGAGGTAGAGGTAGGAGGACTGCTGTGAGTTTGAGCCCAGTCTGGGATTACAGAGTGAGTACCAGATCAGCCTGGGCTAGAGACCCTACCTCATGGAAAAAAAAAAAAAAGAATGTTAAATAGCAATGAACGAGACTTCCGGTTAAGATGGCGGCTTAGCAACCACACCAAAGCAGGCTAGGGGAGAAAAAGCCAAAGAATACCCAGCAAACTACACACTTTTACTAAAAAGTGAGGTGTATAAGAAATTAAAACGGCAGCAGAGAAGTAGGAGAGATCCAGAGCCCACACAGGCAGGCCTAAGAGGCTCCGGGAGTGGCAGCGCCAGCTCCAGCAGCAGCAGCAGCAGCTCTGGCAGCAGCGAATCCAGCAGCGGCAGCAGCAGCTCCAGCAGCAGCTCCAGCTCCAGCTCCAGCAGCAGCAGAGGTGGTGGCTCCAGCAGCAGCGGCGGCAGCTACAGCAGTGGCAGATCCAGCAGTGGCAGTGCCAGGTCTGTGGGGCCACAGCTGCCAGGCTCGGCTTGCCCCACAGGAAAAGCCAGTGCCCAGCTCCAGAAAACAGAACAGCGGTCCAGCGATCCAGCCAGCCTACTTGAATCCACAGGGCACCAAAGAGGGACGCATAACTGAGACCAAAATCATCCAAAAAGGTAACTGGGATTGCACCAGGGAAGGGTCTCACTTGGACACAAGCTGACTTGGAACCCTCAGCAGACCAGAAATCTTAACCTCTTTGTTGATAGAGGACCTGGTTGTTATAATACCTACTCTTGCATAAATACTGGGTGCTATCTTTCATTGAATGTGTACATTGTTTAGTTATATTTTAGAATCTATCTGTATTTTGTTCCACTCAGCCTACTTGAATACTCCCATAGCAGGCAAACCCAACCCCTAGGAACACCTTTGTAGATACTCTGAGAGTCTTAAGAGCCACACCTAACACCTTAAACTCCTACCCTGAAGATATATAACATCAGATCAATTGATACAGCTAAGAATACCCAGCTAACTCGAAAATCCAAGCATTAATTTAATCCAAGATGCAAAAATATATACATTATAACACAAGAAACACTAAAAATCAAGACAATATAAATCCACCAAAAAGTATTAAATGCATCAGAAATGACCTCCACTGAGAACAAGCTAGAGGAAATGCCTGAGAAAGATTTTAAAAGAATGATTATAAATATGTTCAAAGAAGTCAAAGAAGAAATCAAAGAGGAAATCAAAGGAATCAAAGAAAACACAGGACACCAATTTAATGAAATAAAGAAGTCAATACAAGACATAAATAAGGAAATAGAAATAATAAAGAAAAACCAGTCAGAATTACTAGCAATGAAGAACACAGTTAATGAAATAAAAAAAAACTCTGAAGAAAATCTCGCTAGTAGAATGGATGAAGGACAGGACAGAATATCTAAGCTAGAAGACCAGGTGGCAGATCTAATACAGTCCAACAAAGAGAAAGACAAACGAATAGAAAAGTATGAGTGGGAATCTCAAGATATTCGGGACACTATGAAAAGATCAAACATAAGAATTCAGGGCATACAGATGAACTAAGTGGTGAATGGTGAATGCATCTGGAGTTTGTAGTGTATGTCTGTGTATGTGTCTACTCCTCTGTCTTTCTCTCTATCTCAGATAATTTTTTTTAAATGTCATGGAAATAGGGCCAGAGAAAACTTTTGAATACTGAAGTAACCTTACAGATATTTAACATTGTATCTTCCCTTCCAAGATCATTATAGTTAAATGTCTAGTTTAAATACAAGGCCAACATAGTAGTAACTTAAGTTGAGAAAATAATTAAAGCTTGATCTTTTAAAAAGAACATGCACACTTACCACAAGAAAATCTAAAAATGAAATTTCACTGACATTTTTCTTTCAGTCAATTCATATTGGAATTATGTTGATTTACTATCAATATGTTAGCACAAGTAAAAAGAAATTTGAGTTCATATTATTTAGTGGCAATATTTTTCTAAAAAGAAATATGCTTAAAAACCTCTTTTATTGCATACTTGATAACAAGCCTTTTGAGATTATCCTATTTCATGTGTTTCTAATTAATATATTAAAATATAAAAAGCTATAACACCATATATTCATCTTGATTTAGTATTACCAGGTCCAGTACTGAATGTTTATAAAATAGTGTGCTGAAGGAGTTAAGGATGCAGAATTTGTTTTGCATTTATTGATCTGTTAGGACCTGAGTTAGTAAGTGCTTCTTATTTTAAGGAAGGAAGATTATCCATGTGCTTAAAGCATAGCAGTTTAATATCTTTTCACATTAGTGTTCAAAATGATTATTTTTGACCGGGTGTCAGTTCTCAGGCCACCTTGTTGGGATGGTATAAGCTCTTTGAGTCTCATTCATGATCAAAAAGATACTCTTGATACTGGTTTGGAGGAAAATAAATGTGTGTACCTAGAAAGATTAAAAAAAAAAAAAAGTTCAGGGCATAGTAGAAGGCATAGTAGGTGTCTTCAACAAAATCATAGAAGAAAACTTCCCCCAAATTGGGAAAGAGGTGCCAATGCAGATACAGGAAACCTTTAGGGCCCCAGCCAGACAAAATCTGGACAGAACTTCTCCTCGCCATATTAAAATCAAACTACCAAACACACAATCCAAAGAAAAAAATATTGAAAGCAGTTAGAGAGAAAAATCAAGTTACCTATAAAGGTAAGCCCATCAGGATTACAGCAGATTACTCAACACAAACTTTAAAAGCCAGAAGGGCTTGGAGTGATGCATTCCAAGTTCTGAAGGATAACAACTGTCAACCATGGTTACTTTATCCTGAAAAGCTATTCATTCAAATAGATGGAGAAATAAGACCATTCCACAACAAAAACAGGCTAAAGGAATATTTGAAGACAAAACAAACTCTACAGAAAATACTTGAAAGGATCCTCCATGATGAAGAGAAAGAAAAGCACACATATAAGGAACCTGGAAAAAACAAACAATACTCAAATACTAGTTAACACAAGAGAGCAAAGGTAGAACCGGAACTACAAAAAAAAAAAAATGGCAAACATAAATACAACACACCTTTCAATAATATCTCTTAATATCAACGGCCTCAATGCCCCAACCAAAAGACATAGGTTTGCAGACTGGGTTAAAAAGCAGGATCCTACAATTTGTTGTCTCCAAGAAACTCACCTTTCTACAAAGGATGGACATTATCTTAGGGTGAAAGGTTGGAAAACGGTGTTTCAAGCAAATGGGCCTAGAAAACAAGCAGGGGTTGCTATCCTAGTATCTGACAAGGTAGACTTCAGTCCAACGTTAGTCAAGAAAGATAAGGAAGGTAACTTTATATTGATTAAAGGCACACTCCAACAGGAGGACATTACAATCCTAAACATATATGCACCTAATATGGGGGCTCCCAAAATCATCAAACAAACGCTATTACAGCTAAGGTCACAGATAACACCAAACACAGTGGTAGTGGGGGACTTCAACACCGCACTTTCATCAATTGACAGGTCATCCTGGGAAAAAATAAACAGAGAGGCATCTGGACTAAATGAGATCATAGAAGAAATGGACCTAACAGATATATACAGGACATTTCATCGAAATGCTGCAGAATACACATTCTTTTCAGCAGCACATGGAACATTCTCTAAAATAGACCATATATTAGGACACAAAGAAAATCTTAACAAAGACAGGAAAATTGAAATAATTCCTTGCATTCTATCTGACCACAATAAAATCAAACTACAAATCAACAGCAAGAAAAGCTATAGATCATACACAAAATCATGGAAACTAAACAATACATTACTAAATGATGAATGGGTCAATGAAGAAATCAAGAAGGAAATCAAAAAATTCATAGAGTCAAATGATAATGAGAACACAACATACCAAAATCTCTGGGACACAATGAAGGCAGTTCTAAGAGGTAAATTTATAGCTTTAAGTGCCTATATTAAGAAATTAGAAAGGTCACAAGTAAACGACCTAATGCTTCACCTTAAAGCCTTGGAAAAAGAAGAACAAGGCAAACCAAAAATCAGTAGACAGGAAGAAATAATAAAGACAAGGGCAGAAATTAATGAAATAGAAACAAACAAAAAAAAAAAAAAAACAATTCAAAGAATCAATGAAACAAAGAGTTGGTTCTTTGAAAGGATAAACAAGATTGATAAACCCTTAGCAAATCTGACCAAAAGAAAAAGAGAAGAGACACAAATTAATAAAATTAGAGATGAGCCGGGCGTGGTGGCGCACGCCTTTAATCCCAGCACTCGGGAGGCAGAGGTAGGAGGATCGCTGTGAGTTCGAGGCCACCCTGAGACTCCATAGTGAATTCCAGGTCAGCCTGGGCTAGAGTGAAACCCTACCTCGAAAAACCAAAAAAATAAAATAAAATAAAAAAATAAAATTAGAGATGAAAAAGGCAACATCACAACAGACACCAGAGAAATTCAAAAAATCATAGGGACATACTATAAAAACATATACTCCACTAAGTATGAAAATCTGAAAGAAATGGATGATTTCCTTGATTTATATGACCTACCTAAATTAAATCAAGATGAGATTAATCCCTTAAATAGACCTATAACAAGTATGGTGATCTGAGCAGTTATCAAAAATCTCCCAAATAAAAAAAGTCCAGGCCCAGATGGATTCACTGGTGAATTTTACCAGACCTTCAGGGAAGAACTTATGCCATTGCTTCTTAATCTTTTCCATAAAATAGAAAAAGAAGAAATCCTACGAAACTCCTCTACGAAGCCAGCATCACCCTGATACCAAAACCAGGCAAAGATAGAACAAAAAAAGAAAATTACAGACCAATCTCCCTCATGAACATAGATGTAAATATTCTCACCAAAATATTGGCAAACAGAATACAAGAATATATCAGAAAGATCATTCACCCTGACCACATAGGCTTTATTCCAGAGATGCACGGATGGTTCAACATATGCAAACCGATAAATGTAATACATTATATAAATGGACTGAAGGACAAAAATCATATGATCATCTCATTAGATGCAGAAAAAGCATTTGACAAAGTCCAACATCCCTTCATGATAAAAGTCCTACAGAGACTAGGAATTGAAGGATCATATCTCAATATAATAAAGGCTATTTATGACAAGCCTACAGCCAACATATTACTAAATGGGGAAAAACTGGAAGCTTTTCCACTAAAATCAGGAACAAGACAAGGGTGTCCACTGTCCCCACTTTTATTTAATATAGTACTGGAAGTTTTAGCCATAGCAATAAGGCAAGAGACGCACATAAAAGGGGTACAAATTGGAAAGGAAGCGATCAAGTTATCATTATTTGCAGATGACATGATTCTATATATAAAGGACCCTAAAGACTCTACCAGCAAACTGTTAGAGCTGATAAACACCTACAGCCATGTAGCAGGATACAAAATAAATACACAGAAATCGGTAGCATTCCTATATGCTAACAACAAACAAACAGAGAATTACTCCTATTCACAATTGCATCAAAGAAAATAAAGTACCTTGGAATAAACCTAACTAAGGAAGTAAAGGATCTCTACAATGAAAACTATAAAACACTCAAGCGAGAAATTGCTGAGGACACTAGGAAATGGAAAAACTTCCCTTGTTCCTGAATCGGAAGAATCAATATTGTGAAAATGGCAATCTTACCAAAAGCAATCTACACATTTAATGCAATCCCCATCAAAATTCCAAAGGCATTCTTCATGGAAATAGAAAAAACAATCCAAAAATTCATTTGGAATCACAAAAAACCTCGAATATCTAAAATAATACTGAGCAACAAAAATAAGGCTGGAGGTATCACTATACCTGATTTTAACCTATACTACAGAGCCATAGTAACAAAAACAGCATGGTACCGGCACAAAAGCAGGCATGTAGATCAATGGAACAGAATAGAGGACCCAGATGGAAGTCCAGGTAGCTATAGCCACCTGATATTCAATAAAAATGCCAAAAATACTCATTGGAGAAAAGACAGCCTCTTCAGTAAATGGTGCTGGGAAAACTGGATATGTATCTGTAGAAAGATGAAAATAGATTCTTCTCTCTCTTCATGAACAAAAATTAAGTCCAAATGGATTAAAGACCTTAACATCAGACCTGAAACTCTGAAACTGCTAGAGGAAAAAGTAGGGGAAACCCTTCAACATATTGGTCTTGGCAAAGACTTTCTGAATATAACCCCAATTGCTCAGGCAATAAAGCCACAGATTGACTGCTGGGACCTCATGAAATTACAAAGATTTTGTACGGCAAAGGACACTGCGAATAAAGCAAAGAGGCAACCTACAGAATGGGAAAAAATCTTTGCCAGCTATACATCTGATAGAGGATTAATATCTAGGATATACAAAGAACTCAAAAATTAAATAATAATAAATCAAACAAGCCAATTAAAAAATGGGCTATGGAACTAAATAGAGAGTTCTCAAAAGAAGAAATACAAATGGCGTATAAACATCTAAAAAAAATGTTCTACATCCCTAGTCATCAGGGAAATGCAGATTAAAACTATGTTGAGATTCTATCTCACTCCTATCAGATTGGCTACCATCATGAAAACAAATGACCATAAATGCTGGCGAGGATGTGGAAAAAGAGGAACCCTTCTACACTATTGGTGGGAATGCAATCTGGTCCAGCCATTGTGGAAATCAATGTGGAGGTTCCTAAGACAGCTAAAAATTGATCTACCATATGACCCAGCTATAGCACTCCTATATATATATAGGCATATATCCTAAAAACTCATCACATTTCCTTAGAAGTACATGCTCTACCATGTTTATTGCTGCTCAATTCACAATAGCTGGGAAATGGAACCAGCCTAGATGTCCCTCAACTGATGAATGGATAATGAAGATATGACACATTTATACAATGGAGTTCACTCAGCAGTAAAGAAAAATGAAGTTATGAAATTAGCAGGAAAATGGATGGATCTAGAAAGGATTATACTAAGTGAGGTAACCCAGGCCCAGAAAGCCAAGCATAGCATGTTCTCTCTCATATATGGATCCTAGCTACAGATGACTGGGCTTCCGTGTGAGAAGGAAAAAACTCAGTAGCAGAGGCCAGTAAGCTAGAAAAGTGATAGAAAGGGAAGAGAAAGGAAGGGAGGGGGGTACTTAATAGGATGGTATTGTATTTATGTAAGTAGAAGAATAGATTAATGGGGGTGAAAAGACTCAAAATGAGGTCTGGGGAAGAGACTGAGTAAAGGAAAGGTGGAGGGACAGCTAATCAAAATCTAAGAGGATATAAATAAAACATATGTAATCCTACTCTTTTGGACAATGGAACACTCAGGAGCCGTAGATTGTTGCTAGAAAATTTTCAGTGCCAGGGATGGGATATCTGCCAGGGAGATCCCTGATGCCCCCAAAACATTATAGGCCATTGCCGAGGCCCTTGGTTTCCCACCAGGAATAGATGGTAAGACCCTATTGCTGAAGACTCCACATACTTGGGCTGCAAGGCCACTGAGAAATCTTGCTGGAACTGAGGTGATAACCTCCTCCATGTAGACCAGCTGACAGAAAGCTGGAAGAAGCCATTCTTCATGCAGTTCAATGGGAGAAAGAGAAATTACCAGTGAAGATACTCATCAGTGGACACTGCAAGCCTTATAATTGGCCAGCCAGGCCAAATGAGCCAACCAGTGCAATAGTGGCACATCTGTTATGGGAGAAACCAACTGCCCTCTAATTGGACTGGAGGCCTTCTCCATGGGAAGGGAATACATCCCTGATACTGAAAACATAAAACAGGGGTAGTCATGAGCCCTAGGGGTGTAACATCTGCTGTTGTCTGGCTAAATGTATATACTATGCTTATCAAACTGCCCAGTAAGCACTTCTGTTATGTTCACACCCTTATATTAATGCTACTCTCACTTTTGGTAGAGAATCTTCTCTTTTCAGATGGCAGTGACCTTGGGATGACTCAGAAGGTATCATGGTGATGGAAAGAAATGACCGCAATGCTCAGTACTGCAACATCTGTATCACACCTTCCAAGGCTCAGGGTCTAATGCAGAAGAGGTGGCGGAAAGAATGTAAGAGCCAAAGGAAAGGCAGGACTCCATGCAACATGGTCCCCCCAGACACAAAATGGCCTGGATATCCATGACCTCACAGTGCCTGAAACTACCTGCATAAGACCATCATAAGGAGGAGGAAAAGATCAAGACATGAAAAGTAAAAGAGAGACTGATTGAGATGGGGAGGGGGTATGATGGAGAGTGGACTTTCAAAGGGGTAAGTGGGGGGGGGAGGGTATCACCATGGGGTATTTTTTATAATCATGGAAGTTGTTAATAAAAAAATTAAAAAATTAAAAAAAAAGAAAAAAATAGCAATCAACCATACCAAGCCCTAAGCATATATGATCTTTCAGGTTTTTAAAAATATTTTTATTTATTTTGATAGAGAAAGAGAGAGAGAGACAGAGAGAGATAGACAATGGGTACATCAGGGCTTCTAGCCACTGCAAACAAAATCCAGACGCTTGTGCCCCCTTATGCATCTGGCTTACATGGGTCCTTTAGCTTTGCAGGCAAACGCTTTAACCACTAAGCCATCCCTCCACCCCTGATCTTTCAGTTTTCCTTTTTGTTTTTGAGGTAGGGTTTCACTCTAGCCCAGGCTGACATGGAACTAACTCTGTGGTCCCAGGCTGGCCTTGAACTCATAGTGATCGTTCCACATCTGCCTCCTGTGTGCTGGGATTAAAGGTGTTTACCACCATGCTTAGCTGATCTTTGAATTTAAACTTACTCCTTTCCCAGCTGTAAACCTGTAACTTTTTTTTTTTCTTTTGTTTTTTTTTGAGGCAGGCTCTAACCCAGGCTGACCTAGAATTCACTATGTAGTCTCAGGCTGGCCTCGAAATCAAAGAACTCCTATCTCAGCCTCCCAAATGCTGGGATTAAAGGCATGAGCCACCACACCGAACAACCTGTAACTTTTTTAAAATCTTAAAAACAAGATTATAAATTTTGTTTACAGCCAAACCCTATGTCTTAACTCCCATTGACAGTATATTACGGATTCTTCTGACCTTTGTGGCCTATAGAATCACTCCAGGATCTCATTTACCAAAAAGGGGGAGAAACTTTCTTAGCAACCGTTTTTTTTTTTGATTTGGTTTTTCAAGGTAGGGTCTCCCGCTAGCTTTGGCTGACCTGGAATTCACTGTAGTCTCAGGGTGGCCTCAAACTCATGGCAATCCTCCTACCTCGGCTTCCTGAGTGCTGGGATTAAAGGCGTGCACCACCACGCCCGGCCTTTTTTTTTTTTTTCCAAGACAGGTTATCACTCTAGCCCAAACTAACTCAGAACTCACTCTGTAGTTCCAGGCTAACCTCTAACTCATAGTAATCCTCGTACCTGGGATTAAAAGTATGTGCCACCACACTTGGCACAACCACTCTTAAATGTTTTGTGGTTTGATTCAGATGTACCCCATAAACTTAGATGTTCTGAATGCTAGGTCCCCAGATGATGGCAATTTGGGAATTAATGCCTCCTGGAGGCAGAATATTGTGGGGGGGCGGGCTTATGGGTGTTATAGCCAGCTTCCTCTTGCCAGTGTTTGTCACACTCTCCTGTTGCTGTTGTCCACCTGATGTTGGCCAGGAAGTGAGGTCCACCCTGTGCTCATGTCGTCATTTTCCCCTGCCAGCATGGAATGTCCCCTGGAGTCTATAAACCCAAAATAAACCCTTTCTTCCAACAAGCTGCTCTTAGTCGGGTGTTTAATGCCGGCAATGAAAACCTGACTGCAACAAAATATATCTTCAAAAGCCACCAAAATCTTACATATGGCTATTGTTAATACACTTAAGAGCAGCTCTCAGCACTTAAAGACACTTGCTCGCAAAGCCTTCAAAACCTAGATTCAATTCTCCTGTACCCATGTAAAGCTAGTTACACAAAGTGGCACATATGTCTGGAGTTCGTTTGCAGGAGGCTCTGGCAGGCCCATATTTTCTTCCCCTCTAGATAATTAAAAAAAAAAAAAAAATCTTCCACTTGAGAGCGGGGCATGGTGGCACACACCTTTAATCTCAGCACTTGGGAGGCTGAGGTAGGAGGCTCAGTATGAGTTAGAAGCCGGCCTTGGTCTACAGAGTTAGTTCCAGGTCAGCCTGGGCTAGTAGAGTAAGACCCTGCTTGGGGGAGTCTCTGAGTATGTACTACCCTTTTCCTAAGAGCATCTCTCCCTTAAAATGTTCATGCTTAAATCTATGTTAACCATGTTTCTTTGTTCATTTCTTTCTTCTCTCTCTCTTTTTCTTTCTTCTTTTTTAAAGATAGGGTCTTCCTCTAGTCCAGACAGACCTAGAATTCACTATGTAGTCTCAGGGTGGACTCGAACTCACAGCAATCCTCCTACCTTTGCCTCCCAAGTGCTGAGATTAAAGGCATGTGCCACCACACCTGGCCACAGTGTTTCTTCATGGTATTTTGTTTGCATTTATGGAAGTTGTCAATAAAAGTTTTGGTTTTTTTGTTTTGTTTTGTTTTGGTTTGGTTTTTCCAGAAAGGGTTTCACTCTAGCACAGGCTGACTTGGAATTCACTATGTAGTCTCAGGGTGGCCTTGAACTCACAGCTATCCTCCTACACCTCTGCCTCCGGAGTGCTGGGATTAAAGGCATGTGTCACCACACCAAGCCTAAAACAATGTTTGTTAATAAACTTCAACTCTTTTCATACTGACTAGTCCTGAAATAACACAACTTCATTTGAGGTCTCTGAAAGAACTCTTCAGGTTGGACAGTCAACAGCATGGAGCTATATTTGTGCCACCAGTGCAAAAGATGGGAGACAGGGAATTCCAGGGTTTTAAACTGGTTAGCTAGAGCTAGACTAGCTGAAACAGCAAGCCCTGGGTTTAAGTGACAGACACTGCCTCAGAAAGTAAAATGGAGCACAATCAAGGAAGACACTCGACATCAACCTCTGGCCTCCCCACACACATATATGCCCCCATGTGTACATGTACACCACACATACACATGCAAAAAAAGAAACTAAATAGATAAAAATAAAAGAGACAGACCTCTTTCTTTCTTTCTTTCTTTCTTTTTTTTGTTTTTTGTTTTTTGTTTTTTGTTTATCAAGGTAGGGTCTCACTCTGGCTCAGGTTGACCTGGAATTCACTATGTAGTCCCAAGGTCACCTTAAACTCATGGCAATCCTCCTACCTCTGCCTCCTGAGTGCTGAGATTAAAGGTGTGTGCCACCACGCCCAGCTTTAGACCTCATTTTTATGAAATACTCAGAATGAATTCTGATTAGTTATGCACAACACAGACGACCAATGGTGGTAAAGAAATAACAGTTTACTGATACCACAACAGTAAATGCACAGAATGAAGAAATGAAGGACAGGACCTCATCTCGAGTACATGTCCTCATAGGTCCCCCAGTACGCAAGACCCACTGCACAACAAGGACATCATTCACTGTCTGGAACATGGGCCAGACTTCTGACACCGTGGCCATCCATCCCCAAAAGGTCAGCTTCCCATACCACCAGCAAAGACCCTCAGTATACACAATCCATGTTCACAGCTGGGGACCCCCATGGTGAACCAGGGAGCTACAGAAGCCACTGGGCCAACCTGGCCCTAGTCTCTCCAGCGGTGTCCACACTGAGTGTTGCAGCACTTGTAGAAGGTGGTCATTGGCTCATCTGCAGAGCGGGTCTGCAGCTGCATGAAGTAGGCACGGGGATGTTCACATTTCGGACATGGTTCTGGCAATGAGAAAAATTGAAGGACCCACATTATATAAAAATGACACTTGTGACAACTGTATCTCTTTTCTTTCTTTCCTTTCCTTTTTTTTTTTTTTTTTTCAAGGTAGGGTCTCACTCTAGCCCACACTGACCTGGAATTCACTCTGTAGTCTCAGGGTGGCCTCGAATTCACAGCAATCCTCAGCCTCCTAGTGCTGGGACTAAAGACATGTGCTACCACATCTGGCAAATGTATCTCTCTCTCTCTTTTAATATTTTTGAATTTATTTATTTGAGAGAGAGGGAGACAGAAAGATGGAGAGAGGGCTGGAGAGATGGCTTAGCGGTTAAGTGCTTGCCTGTGAAGCCTAAGGACCCTGGTTCGAGGCTCGATTCTCCAGGACCCACGTGAGCCAGATGCACAAGGGGGCGAATGCGTCTGGAGTTCGTTTGCAGTGGCTGGAAGCCCTGGCGCGCCCATTCTCTCTCTTTCTCTCTATCTGCCTCTTCCTCTCTCTGTCACTCTCAAATAAATAAATAAAAATGAACAAAAAAAGATTAAAAAAAAAAAAAGAAAGATGGAGAGAGAGAGAAAAAAAAAACAGGCATGCCAGGGCCTTCACCAGTGCAAACGAACTCCACACGCACGTGCCACCTTGTGCATCTGGCTTATGTGGGTCCTGGGGATTCAAACCACAGTCCTTTGGCTTCGTAGGCAAACACCTTAACTGCTAAGCCATTTCCCCAGCCCTGCAACTGTATCTCTTAAATGTACGCAAAGACCCCACCTCTGATCAACTGGCCTCTTTATCAAGGAACTTACCAACAGCAATATCCTTCCTATAGCACACCAACATGGAGGAGAATGGAAAGAGCTGTAACTTAAACATACTCCTCTTCCCCCCCAGTCCCACTTTGCTTCTTTAATCTTGTTGCTGACTGACTGGGCAGCACAGCATGAGAAGGGGACCAACGTGATCCATTTTGTGGTGCATTAACAAAATTCCAGCCAGGCATAGTGGCATACATCTGTAACTACAGCACTTGGGAGTCTAAAGCAGGAGGATTGCTGCGAGTGTGTTATAGTTACCTTCACATTGCTAGGATAAAGCACCCAACCAAAGGCAGCTGATTAGAGGAAAGTTTGTTTTGTTTTGAATTTTGGCTTTTGTCTAGAGGGGAAGCTTCATGAAGGCAGCAGACAGCACAGCATGAGCAGAGGCTGGACATGACCTCTGCCACAGCAGGTGGAAACAGCAGCAGGAGAGTGAGCCAAACTCTAGCAAGGGGAAGCAGGCTGTAACACCACTAAACCCACCCCCAACAACACACCTCCTCCAGCAAGGCGCCACCTCCCAATATGCCATCAAGCATTCGGAACAAATAAGTTTATGGGGAACATCTGATTCAAACGACTGCAGAGTTCAAGGCCATCTTGAACTACATAGCATGATCACATCTCAGAATAAATAAATAAAAACTAATGTTAAGTCTCTACTTTTTCAAAGCTGGAGAGATTGCTGAATGGCAAAGGTGATTGCCTGAAAAGCCTAAGGACCCAGGTTTGATTCCCCAGTACCCATAAGTACCCATAAAGTGGCACATGTGTCTGGAGTTAGTTTTCAGTGGCTAGAGGCCCTGGTGCACCCATTCTCTCTCCTGCCCCCCATCTGCCACTTGCTTACTCTCTCTCAAATAATAAAGAAAATATTTTATTTAGTTATTTTGATTTTTGAAGGTGGGGTCTCACTCTAGCCCAAGCTGACCTAGAATTCACTCTGTAGTCTCAGAGTGGCTTTGAACTCAGTGATCCTCCTACCTCTGCCTCACAAGTGCTGGGATGAAAGCCATGAGCCACCATGTCTGGCAAGAAATTATTTTTTTTTAAACTCTACTTTTTCTTGTCTGGGGCTTTCTGGTTTGTTTGTGAAAACAAATCCCAAAGCTACAGCTCAGGTTCACCTGGAACTCATTATATAGCCCAGGCTGGCTTGGCCTTGAACTCATAGCAATCCTCCTGCCTCAGTCCCCCAAAATGCTGGTATTACAGGCTCATGGTATCATGCTAGGACAAGGCTGGCAACGTATAAAAGCAATGCTGGAAAAAGACTATGTTGCTAAGAATAAAGCACTAGGGGGCTGGAGAAATGGCTTAGTGGGTTAGGCACTTGCCTGCAAAGCCAAAAGACCCAGGTTCAATTCACCAGGACCCACATAAGCCAGATGCACAAGGTGGCATATGTGTCTGGAGTTCATTTACAGTGGATGGAGGCCCTGGAATGCCCATTCTCTCTCTCCCTCTATTTCTCTCTCTCTCAAATAAATAAAGAAAAACTATATATATAAAACAGATATATATATATATATATATATATATATATATATATATATACACACATATATATAGAATAGAGCACTAAGGGTATTCCGGCAGGGCATGGTGGTATAAGCCTATGATCAGATCTTGGAAGACAGAGGCAGAAGGACCAAAGCATCCTCAGTGCATAGAGGTTTCAAGGCCAGTCTGGGAAACCCTGTCTCAGGCAGAAAACACAATCCCAGCACCTGGAAACAGGAGTATCAGTAGGTCATCCTTAGCTGTACAAGACTCTCTTACAAAAGGGGACAGGGGGCTGGAGAGATGGTCCAGTGGTTAAGGCACTTGCCTGTGAAGTCTAAAGACACAGGTTCAATTCCCTAGTACCCACATAAGCCAGATACACAAGGTGACTTATGTGTCTGGGGTGTTTACAGTGGCTAGAGGCCCTGGTGCAGTCATACTCTCTCCCTTCCTCCCCCTCTCTCTCACTCTATTTGCCTTTCTCTCTCATTCTCTCTCTAATAAATTAAATAAATAAATAAAAGATTTTTGGAAGCTGGGTGTGGTGACACAAGCCTTTAGTCCCAGCACTCAGCAGGCAGACGTAGGAAGATCACTGTGAGTTTGAAGCCAGCCTGGGACTTGAGTGAGTTCTAGGTCAGCCTGGGCTATAATGAGACCCTACTTCAAGGCAGGGGGGGGGGAGTGAGGGGAGAGGGATATTCTGGTAACAGCTATGAAAAAAGAGCTACAGGGACCGTTGCTAGAACATTTTCAGTGCCAGGGATGGGATACCTTCCAGTGAGTTGTTGGCCAGGGAGATCCCTGATGCCCCAAAACATTATAGGCCATTGCCAAGGCCTTTGGTTTCCCACCAGGAATAGATGGTAAGACCCTATTGCTGAAGACTCCACATACTTGGGCTGCAAGGCCACTGAGAAATCCTGCTGGAACTGAGCTGAAAACCTCCTCCATGTAGACCAGCTGACAGAAAGCTGGAAGAAGCCATTCTACATGTAGTTCAATGGGAGAAAGAGATACCACCAGTGAAGATACTCAACAGTGGACACTGCGAGCCTTATAATTGGCCAGCTAGGCCAAATGAGCCAACGGGTGCAATAGTGGCACGTCTATCATGGTGGAAACCAACTGCCCTCCAATTAGACTGGAGGCCTGCTCCATGGGAGGGAATATATCCCTGATACTGAAAACTTAAAACAGGGGTAGTCATGAGCCCCAGGGGTATAACATCTGCTGATGTCTGGATAAATGTATATACTATGCTGATCAAACTGCCTAGTAAGCACTTTTCTTAATATTCATACCCTTATATTAATGCTACTCTCACTTCAGGTAAAGAATCTTCTCTGTTCAGATGGCAGTGACCTTGGGACAACTCAGAAGGTATCATAGTGCTGGAAAGAAGTGACTGGAGTACTGAGTAACATCTCGATCACACCTTCCAAGGCTCACGGTCTAATGCAGAAGAGGTGGCGGAAAGAATGTAAGAGCCGGGCTGGAGAGATGGCTTAGCAGTTAAGTGCTTGCCTATGAAGCCTAAGGACCCCAGTTCGAAGTTCAATTTCCAGGACCCACGTTAGCCAGATGCACAAGGGTGTGCACATGTCTGGAGTTCGTTTGCAGTGGCTGGAGGCCCTGGCGCGCCCATTCTCTCTCTCTCTCTCTCTCTATCTGCCTCTTTCTCTGTCTGTGGCTCTCAAATAAATAAATAAAAATGAACAAAATTTAAAAATATATAAATGTAAGAGCCAAAGGAAGGGTAGGACTCCTTAGAACGTGCTCCCTCCAGACATAAAATGGCCTGGATATCCATGACCTCATAGTGCCTGACACTACTACACAAGACCATCGTAAGAGGAGGAAAAGATCATGGCATCAAAATAAAAGAGAGACTGACTGAAATGGGGAGGGTATATAATGGAGATTGGAATTTCAAAGGGAAGGTGGGGGGAGGGAGGGTATTACCATGGGTTATTTTTTATAATCATGGAAAATGTTAATAAAAATTGAGAAAAAATTAAAAAAATAAAAGAAAAAAAAAGAGCTACAGGGAAAGCTGCTTCTTCTCTACAGAATACTGGTAGAAACTATTTTCATGAGGTCTTAGGTGGAATGAGGACTCTGTCACTGGATACTTGGGAAGACACTATTCTTGTTACACAGTGACAAAGAACATGGCAGAACTAGGTCTCTATCCTAAGATTTTTGTGGAAGGTTGATTTGAGATTGACACGGCCATGGTACCTCACTACTCTCTGAATGTCTCAGTTCTCTGCTCCCCACTTGCACTTAACAGTGCTCTTCAGCCAGACCTCCATCACATAGCAAATCTGCCAGTGCCTTGAACTTGAACTTCCCAGCCTGCAGTATCATCAGAGCAGATTCCTTCCTTTACAAATTACGCAGTCTCTGGCTTTGTAATGACGGCACAAATGGACTAAGATGGTGACTTATATTGCTGTGCATTTGAGAAAGCCCAACAGATTGTGGTGGGGGGGGGGGTTCGAGGTAAGGTCTTATTCTAGACCAGGCTGACCTGGAATTTACTATGTAGTCTCAGGTGACCCTGAACTCATGGCAATCCTCCTACCTCTGCCTCCCAAGTGCTGGGATTAAAGACATGTGACACCATCCTGGACCCCACATTCTACCTTCAAAGGACAAGGAACACAAGTCTTCTCAGAGGATGTTTGTATGAGGAGCCCATTTGGCAGGAACACCCTCAGCTACTCTTGCCAACACCTTTCCATTCATCGTACACCTTTCCAAGGTGTCTCTACGCACACAGATTAACCTACAAAGTGATTTCACATTAAGATATTGACAAACTTTAAATAGGTAACAAATTATTAATGAAAGACACATTGTTCATTTTTAGAAATGTACATAGTAAAAGTACATTCCAGCCTCTGACCGAATGGCATAATCAGTGATAAACGACTGTCCAAAGCTTAGTAATGGGAAGTCCGTACCTGCAGTGGAGTCCACATTTTCCCAGGCAGCTGCCCCCCCCAGCACATCATCCACTTCTTTCAGCTTGGGATACTTCCGATTTGTTACCTAACAGCAAAACAAGCTTTCACACTTCAAGTAATCAAACGGCATAGACATGGGCCATCAACCACAACTGCTCTCCAGTGTCCCCTCTACTTCTTTCTCTCCAAAATAGGGGGATTCAGAATTCCTGCTATTACAGAGTGGCACACTCTCTTGGAATGTAGAGGTTCAGGGACAGGAGGATCTCCCAAATATAACACAGATTTGCTGTCAGAGACCTCTGGAGACTGGGGGAAGCTCCAGAGGTGGAGGAGAAACAGTGTGGTGGACCCTGCTCTCCTCTTATACCTTTAAGATTCCTGGTAACACCCAGAGAAAGTCACAGACAACTGAAGCCATTAAGCTGTGTGCCCAATCACTCAGGTACACTTGGTTTCTTTCCCAAGTGCAGCAGTTACCTTCTCGTTACCAGGACAAAACACCCAACCAGAAGCAGCTTATGAAAGGAAAAGGTTTATTTTAGCTTACAGTTTCAAAAGGAAGTTTTTTGTTGTTGTTGTTTTGTTTTGTTGAGGTAGAGTCTCACTCTACCCCAGCCTAACCTGGAATTCACTATGTTGTCTCAGACTGGCCTTGAACTCACAGCAGTCCTCTTACCTCTGTCTTCTGAGTGCTGGCATTAAAGGTATACGCCACCATGCCCAGGCAAGGGGAAGTTTTATCATGCCAAGGAAAGGATGATAGGAGCAGACAGACAGGGCATCACATCCTGTCACTTCAGCAAGGAGGAAGCAACAAGAGTGAGCTACCTGGCACTGACGAACTGTGCTGGACTATAAAATCCCAAAGCCTGCCCCTGGTGACACACCTTAGCAAGCTCCACCAGCTGGGAATCAAGTATGAAGCTTAATCTCAAGCACAGGAGACTAGGGGGGATATTTTTACATTCAAACCACCACACCAAGTTTATCGTAAGTTTCAGAATTACTTAAGAATTCATCTTCCTACAGTTTCATATTCCACTGTACAGCTCTAATGTACAAACATTAAGAATGAGGTGTCATTGGCAGGGCATGGTAGTGCATGCCTTTAATCCTAGAACCACCACACAGGAGGCAGAGGTAGGAAGACTGCTGTGAGTTCCATAAAAAAAAAAAAAAAAAGCCAGGCGTGGTTATGCACACCTTTAATCCTAGGGCTTGGAAGGCAAAGGTAGGTAGGAGGATCACCTTGAGTTCAAGGCCACCCTGAAACTACATAGTGACTTTCAGGTCAGCCTGGACTAGAGTGAGACCCTACCAAAAAAAAAAAAAAAAAAAACAGGGCTGGAGAGATGGCTCAGTGGTTGAGAACTTGCCTGTGAAGCCGAAGGACCCCAGTTCAAGGCTCAAATCCCCAGGACCCACGTAAGCCAGATGCACAAGGTGGCACATGCGTCTGGAGTTCGTTTGCAGTGAGGCCCTGCTGTGCCCATTCTCTCTCTGCCTCTTTCTCTGTGTGTCACTCTCAAATAAATAAAAAAAGATAAAAAAAAATTTTAAAAAGAGGAGAATGAGCTAGCTTGTCTAGCCAAATCAGTGAGCAATATGTTCAACAAGAGACCCTATCTCAAAAAATAAAAAATGATGAGTTGGACGTCATGGCACAGGCCTTTAATCCCAGCACTCAGGAGGCAGAGGTAACAGGATTGCTGCGAGTTCAAGGCCACCCTGAGACTATATAGTGAATTTCAGGTCAGCCTGGACTAGAATGAGACCCTATCTGGAAATAACCACAACAAAAAAAGGCGGGGGGGGGGGGCGCTAGTGAGATGGCTTAGCAATTAAAGTGCTTGCCTACATACAAAGCCTAAGGGCCTAAGGACCCAGGTTCAACTTCCCAGAAGCCACATAAGCCAGATACACTAGACGGCACATGCATCTGGAGTTCATTTGTGGTGGCTAGAGGCCCTGGCCTACCAGTCTCTCTCTCTCTAATAATAAGTAAATAACAATACCAAAGGTTTGCTGAGTTCCTTTCTCAGCTACTCCCCACTCCTCCGCCACACAAATACTTCTAAAAAGATGGATTATCAAGGAAAAATTAGTTATAATGCTCTGTGCATCACACACATAATCTACTTTTGTAGTAACTCTACTTTTTAATATTTATTTGTTTGATTAAGAAAGAGGGCCTTGGGCTGGAGAGATGGCTTAGCGGTTAAGCGCTTGCCTGTGAAGCCTAAGGACGCCGGTTCGAGGCTCGGTTGCCCAGGACCCACTTTAGCCAGATGCACAAGGGGGCGCACGCGTCTGGAGTTCGTTTGCAGTGGCTGGAGGCCCTGGCGCGCCCATTCTTTCTCTCTCTCTCCCTCTTTCTCTCTCTGTCTGTTGCTCTTAAATAAATAAAAATAAACAACAAAAATATTAAAAAAAAGAAAGAAAGAAAGAGGGCCTCTTATAGCTGCAAACAAACTCCAGATGCACGCACCACTTTGTGCATCGGGCTTTACCTGAGAATTGGAGAATTGAACCGGGCCAGCAGGCTTTGAATTAAAGTGCCTTTACCACTAGGCCATCTCCCTAGACCCTCACTTACTTTAGATTCCACTCCAGGCGTTCAGACTAGAACACAGGGGCGAATAAAACGCAGAGGTAGGAGGATCTCTGTGAATTCGAGGCCAGCCTGAGACTACATAGTGAGTTTCAGGTCAGCATGAGCTAGAGGAAGTTCGCAGGCAAAGGAACGTGAAACCTCAGCCTTAGCAGTGCTGGGTGAACGGTGGAGATTCTCCAGGAGAGCAATTACAATGACTGGAGAGAAGAGCAGCAGGAAAAGCACCAGGACTGCAGGGCAGAGAAGGTAGGGAGCCAGCCACAACCTGGAGGCCGCAGGTTTCCAAACACAGCCCAATAGCACCCGAAGAGTTTTTTGTTTGTTTGTTTGTTTTGTTTTGTCTTCTCTTGTTTTTTCGAAGTAGGGTGTCATTCTAGCTCAGGCTGACCTGGAATTCACTCTGTATTCTCAGAGTGGTCTCAAACTCACGGCGATCCTCCTACTCCTCCCTCCCAAGTGCTGGAATTAAAGGCGTGCGCCACCCGGCTCAGATTTTTTGTTGTTGTTTTCGAGGTAGGGTCTTGCTCTAGCCCAGGCTGACCTGGAATTCACTATGTGGTCTCTAACTCAAGGCGATCCTCCTACCTCTGCCTCCCCAGTGCTGGGATTAAAGACGTGCGCCACCACGCCCCGCTCCGACTAGGTTTAAACAGGGCCTCTCTGGCCACAGCAGGGAGTCCGGGGCGGAAACCCCCGCGGTGACCCAGAGGGCGGCTGCGACCTGGCCAAGGCCGCAGCACCAGAGAGCAGCGTCCGCACTCGAGTGCGTCCTCAGGCAGGGCGCAGAGGCTGGCTTCGGGCCTCGCGGGCTCACCTTGCGGGTGATATTGTGCACGTATGGACAAGTGTTGCAGGCGAAGCGGTGGCAGCGCTGCCCTTCCTCCACGATGAGCCCGTTCCCGCAGCCCGGGCAGAAGAGCAACATGGATCCGGCTCGACTAGGCGCAGATCCCGCGAACTCCGAAGCTGACTCGCTGCGGGACCCCAGTCACCTGGCACTGGCAGCAGACACTGGGTCCGCACGCTCCCAGCGGGCACTGCGGCAGGCGGATCGCTGCAGAAGCTCCTCCCCCTCAACTCAGTGCACCAATGGCTGGCCCCGTACAGTTCCCGCGCGTGCGCAGTCCGTCTCGCTTGGTGCGCGACCCGCGGGTCCTGGAAGACAGCCGGCAGCCCTGGAGGATCAGGAGCCTGCGGGTCGGCGGGAGGCATCCGAGGACGAGGAAGATGAAGAAGAAGCATTGCCGCACTCTGAGGCCATGGACGTGTTCCAAGAGGGTCTCGCCATGGTGGTGCAGGACCCGCTGCTCTGCGATCTCCCGATCCAGGTGTGCAGGGGCCCCCGGGTGTGGTGGGCAGTGATGGCATGGCCCAAGGAAGACCTGTCTGGGGCCTAAGCGAAAATCTTCCAGCGCAGGCATCCAGAACTTTCTGCTCCAGAGTAAAAAGAGCTAGGCTGTTTTTTAAAAAAATATTTTTATTTAGAAGAGACAATGAGAATGTGCACGCCAGGGCCTCTTGCTATGCATGCACCACTGTGTACAACTTTGGATACTGGGAAATCGAACCCAGGTCATTTGGCTTTGCACTCCTCTGTAACCGCTGAGCCGTATCTCCAAGTGCGGCAAACGAACTCCATATGCATGCTCCACTTTGTGCATCTGGCTTTACATAGGTACTGGTGAATATAATTCTGGACCTTGGGTCGTTAGGCTTTGCAGACAAGTGCCTTAACTGCTAAGCCATCTCTACAGTGCCTTTTTTTTTTTTTTTTTTTTTTTGAGGTAGGGTCTCACTCTAGTCCAAGCTGACCTGGAATTCACTCTGTAGACCTAGGCTGGCCTCGAACTCACAGCAATCCTCCTACCTCTGCCTCCCAAGTGCTGGGATTAAAGGCGTGGGCCATCATGCCCAGCTCAGAGCTGGTTTTTATAGACAAGAACAGTGTGAACTTGTCCGTTTGCCTCAAGCGTCAATATGCACCGGAACAACTGTATTTGACTTTTTGTTGTTGTTGTTGTTTTTTGTTTTGTTTTTCGAGGTAGGGTCTCACTCTACCCCAGGCTGACCAGGAATTTGTGTAGTCTCAGGCTGGCCTTGAACTCACAGTGATCCTCCTACCTCTGTCTCTTGAGTGCTGGGATTAAAGGCATACACCATTACACCTGGCTAAATTAACATGTTTTTGTGCTGGGGATCAAACTATAACCTTTGGGCCAGGCATGCTGAAAAACCAACAGACAAATGAATAAATAAACACACATTGTAACCTTTGGCATGCTAGACAAGTGCTCTGCCACCCAGCCCAAATTAACCTTTTTTTTTTTAGGCAAGATCTCACTCTAGCCCAGGTTGATATTGAACTCACTCTGTAGCCCAGACTGGCCTTGAGTTCACGTGACTCCTCCTACCTCAGCCTCCTGAGTGCTGGAACTAAAGGCATGGGCCAAGCTGGGAAAATGGCTTAGTGGTTAAGGTGTTTGTCTGTGAAGCCTAAGGACCCTGGTTTGATTCTCCAGGACCCATGAAAGCCAGATGCACAAGGGGCGCATGTGTCTGGAGTTTGTTTGCAGTGGCTGGAGGCCCTGGTGTGCCTATTGTATCTTTCTCTCTGCCTCCCTTCCTCAAATAAATAAATTAAATAAAGGCATGAGCCGCCATTCCTGCCTTTTTCAATGTTTTATTGTCCTTATTGGTTTTTGGAGCCTGGTAAATTTTGCATGCCATCCACAACCTAGTCCAAAGGGACTGGTCCAGGTCCATTTGATAAGGACTCTCAGAACAATTGGGCCCAGTGTTCTTTCCCTGTGTAGCCCCATTCTTCTTGCCTGTTCCTCTGCCCATTTTTGACATATTTAAAACCAAGAAACTCTAACATGTAGGCAAGAGTCTCTTGTCCCATCAGCTTGTTTTTTCTTTGTTGTTGTTTGAGAGTCAGGGTTCCTACCTCTATCTTTGGTCTTTCCTAGGTTACTTTGGAAGAGGTCAATTCCCAGATAGCACTGGAATATGGCCAAGCAATGACAGTCCGAGTATGCAAGATGGATGGGGAAGTAATGCGTAAGTACCATCCTCCTCACTTTTAAGCCTGACCTTTAATGGCAACAAGGTGTTAACAGAGGTATGCAGTGAGAAGCTCAAGCCATGCATAGAGGTGCTGTGAGATTCACAGAGCCACTTTGTCCACCAGAGCAAAGCCCATAGGTTCTAGGTTCCTCTGCCACTGCCTGAGGCTCTGGCTATGGATTTCCATGTCTCTTCTCATATGTATCATGTGCATGGCTGCAGCCGTGGTCGTCGTGCAGAATGCCACTGTCCTGGACCTGAAGAAGGCCATCCAAAGATACATGCAGCTCAAGCAGGAACGTGAAGGAGGCATTCAACACATCAGCTGGTGAGTGGGGCAGCAGCTCCTGTGTACCATTTTTGGTGCCATGTGGAACACCAAAGGGAAGCAGCTTTCTGCTTCTTGGAGTACAAATCACCAGTGTTCCACTACCACTGCAGAGGTAAGTGACAGCATTCTGACACCGTAGGTCATTCTGAGCCTGAGACTCCTGCCACAGTGTTTTTCTTAAATATACCCTTTCATCAACACTGCCAGGGCTTTCACTTAGAGACACCTCATACATTAGTGTCCAGATGTGGTCTTCCTAGTTATGGTGGTACTCCTTTCCTCCTCACCTGGATGCTATGCTGTCACTCTCTTACTGGATCAAGCATCCTGTTACTTGAATGTCAGTACTCTCACCTATTTCATTAGCAAGATATATTTGGCTGGGCGTGGTGGTACACACCTTTAATCCCAGCACTTGAGAGGCACAGGTAGGAGGATCACTGTGTGTTCAAGGCCACCCTAGACTACATAGTGAATTCCAGGTCAGCCTGGGCTACAGTGAGACCCTACCTCGAAAAACCAAAAAAAAAAAAAAAAAAAGAAAAAAAAAGAAAAGAAAAAGAAAAAAAAAAGGTATGTTTGTCCCAGCCATCCCAACATAACACCTCTTTGGAGCTGCCTCAAGCCTGGTTGCATACATGCAATAGAAAACCCCAGGGCTAGCGAGATGGTTCAGTGGTTAAGATGTTTGCCTGCAAAGCCTAATGTTCAAGTCCCCAGTACCCACATAAAGCCAGATGCATATTGGTACATGTATCTTTTAGGAGTTCATTTGCAACAGCTGGAGGCCCTGGCATGCCCTTTCTCTCTCTCTCTCTGTCTGTCTCTGTGATTGCAAATAAATAAGTAAATAAAAATTAGAAAGAGAGAGAAAACCCCAGAGGGGAACATAGTTGTCCTAAGTATCATAGGGCTGTGCATTTCATTCAGACACCTATTATCCCAGCTGCTCAACTCACCCTACTCAGAGTACCATGTGGGTCACCCAAGTTCCCCTTTCGCAGGTCCTATGTGTGGCGGACATACCATCTGACTTCTGCTGGAGAGAAGCTCACAGAGGATAGGAAGAAGCTCCGAGAGTAAGTTTAGTTCATGGTCTTGAGCTACAGGTCTTGCCTTCTAGTATTGTGTCCACCAGAGGGCTGAGGCAGAAGGGTCCCTGGCTGGACTGACCTTCCCCCAAGTGCTTTCTTGAGGCCACCATTAAATGCTGGGCAAAGGCACAGTCTTGCCTATTCTCACTACAGTAGTCTAGGGCTGCATGGGGCTGGGAGGAAGGGAGGAAAGGAACACAGGTATGGAGGTAAATAAAGGCTGGTGTTGAATGTAGGAGGACATCATGCCCATCCTTTTAGAAGCTTAGGGTGATGCTGCTGTTGGTCAGACATTGCACCTTTCCATCTGTTTCAGTTATGGCATCCGAAATCGAGATGAGGTTTCCTTCATCAAAAAACTGAGGCAAAAGTGAACTCCAAATAAGAACAGCTATTCTCCAGCAAGTTGAGCTTTTCCTAGCAAGATAAGCCTTCCCTTTGTCCTTATGGGAAAGGATTTTTGGGGTGCCTGTATCCTGGTCTACCTAACTGGAAGTGTCCTGGTGCTCTCAGGACAAGATGAGCCTGTCCCTTGCTTTCTCATGAACTTGGTCTGAGTCTGTTCTCTCCCTAGGCCTGAAGACCTTGACCATGTGGCGGGTCCCACATGGCTATAGCCTTGGCCCAATGTATAGAATAAACCTGTTTGCTTTGTATCAGAAGTCAGAAAGCCACAATACCTTGTGTGGGAGGGCTTGATTTACACTGTTCCAGAGGAAAGTTAAGGCAGAGACTGGTCCTAGGGAGTCCTAAAGTCCAAGATGCTACACCTGAGCCCTAGAGCCATATTATCTGCCTCTGTTGCCAACATAACACGACCTCACAATAAGGAAGAAATGCATACCAAGCAGCCATCTTTGTTTATGCTATGGGGAAACTGTCCCAGAGCCGGTGGTGGGAGTGGGGACCTCCAACCCCACCCACTGGTTCACTATGCAGTGCCCAGACTTGGTAAAAATGGAGGCAGCATAGAACAGGCTTCTGGTGGGGGGGGGGGGGCACTGCTGCAGTACATGTAGGTCCACGTCCCAACACCCACCTCCCAGCCCTCTGTGGAGGAGTTGTAAAATGCACTCATCTGGCAAAGGGACTTCACTGAGAGGTAAAAGTGCCTGTGATGTCATCGTTTTAGGAATTGTGTAAAGGCCAACAGAGCCTCCCTTCTCAGCCCAAGCCAGAAATCAAGAAGAAACAGACTGCCCTGATCGTTAGTGGCAGCTAAAACGCTCCCAATCCATTTATTGGCCACATGATGTGGTCGTCAAGGGGTAATTATAAGGCTATCCTGGAACTCATGTAATAAATGTCTGACAGTACAGAGGTTCAACAGGAGTGAACAGGCACAAGACCCAGGAAGCCAGGATGGCTGTGGCCACTGGCACCCACAGCTAACTTGACTCAATGGAGCTGAGCATCCAGTTCATACTTCTCACAGAACTTGTCAGTGAAGGGGATGCAGGTGAGGAACTCGCACCACTCACAGCGGACAGGATAGAAGTAGAAGAGGACCACCAGGCCGGCCAGCAGGCCCAGGAAGACTGCCTGAAAGATGATGATCTGGCAGCGCTTGCGGTACAGGTCGAACTTGCCGAAGCTGATGTAGGGCAAAAAGGCAAAGGAAAGGAAGAGGCCACTGATGAAGCCCGAGATGTGGGCAAAGTTGTCGATCCAGGGCAGCAGCCCAAAGGCAAAGAGGAACAGCACCACGGCCAGGAGCTTGAAGAAGGCCCGCCAGGGTCTCGCCAGGATCTGCCAGCTCTGGAACAGCTCCACAAAGAGGCAGGCCAAGATGCCAAACTGTGAGCCCGCTGGGCCCACCTAGAAACAGGACTGGATGTGAGCTAGTGGGGCTGAACAGCACCTCTTACCCTGGGGCTCAGCACCTCACCTTCCCATCCCACCTCCCAATGTTGAGACCATATCCCTGAGGAGCCAAGTGGACAGGCCCCCAGCTACCACTCGGCCTTGACACAGACAGAGCCATGTCTGCTACGTATACACACAGAGGGCCCCTATCCTAGGAGGCAGCCTTACTTCAGCCCGGTATGGCAGGAAGATAGCACTAGCCAGGTTTCCTGTGACACCACTCAACAGGTATATGATGGCTATGCGGTGCCAGCCTGCCAGCTTTTCCAGGTCCCGCAGGACTGTCATCTGGAAGCAGACGGACACCAGACAATGCAGGATCCTGTGGAGCATGTTGAGAGGCACTCAGCAGAGAGGGTGGCTTCACTCCAGCCAGCCACTCCTGGGGACCAAGGCCATCCACCCAGCCACCAGTCCCACTTGCCCTGCATGCAGGAAGAGGGACAGCCACAGGCGGTAGAACTGGTCGGGCACCTCAGGATTGAGGAAAGGCAGGAGGCCACACACGTCATCCATGCAGTGCACCTGCACAAAGAGACCAGTCAGCACCTACAACATGGTGGGTGGGGTCAGGGACAGGGAACCATGCCCTTGAGGCCTACCTGAGAGCACAGTGTGGCCTCCTCATGGAAGTAGCCCCTCATGAAATCACAGTATTCCCGGGAGGTGATCTCACACCTGGAGGGTCATGCCAAGGTTTGAAGGGTGCCCAGCCTTGCAGATGGAAGATGCTGAGGTCCAGGGACACATCCCACCCAGACCCAGGATTCAACCTACTCACTTCTGTTAGCCCAATTTCTGCTGGAATCTTACTGCCAGCCTCAGGAAGAGAAAGACAGCTCTGAGACAACCAGCTGCACATGAGCGCCTACCTGCCTTTGGTGCCAATACAGCAGGGCCGGCCTGTTATGACACAGTCCATATGAGGGTGGTTGGTGTAGTTCCCAGCACTGTTTTTGGTGCAGATCTGGTCACAAATAGAGACAAGGGTCAGGGTCATTCCTGTCCCACCCCCCTATACCTCTTGCCAACTTTTGGCCTCACACCCCATTTAGGGCCAGAAGACTGAGATAGGAAACAGGCCTTTGTTGACTTCAAGCAAATCACACCCAGAGCCTCAGCTGAGCCACCTGCCAAACTAGAACCATGCCATTTGGCCTCTCAGATATCCACCTAGTTCTCTTGACTCTGGGTGAGCAGGCCTTAATGGGCAGGCTGGGGCAAAAGTGATCTGAAGATGTGGGATGGTTCCATTTGGAATCCGGCACCACTAATGGTGGGGTGCAAGCTCCTCACAAGGCATGTAACTCCCCAGCAGTTCCCCACTCTGGCTCACCGGCCATTTGGTGATATCTTCTGGCCACTCGTGGGGTTCCTCAGAGGAGGGCTCGTCACACACCCTGCATGAGCCCACATGGTTAGAGCCTGCTTTGTTGGTGAGCAATAGCACCCTTCTACCCAAACCAACAAGGAAGCACTTATACCCCTCAGGGAGATGTGGACAAGGCAGGCAAGAGGGCAACCAGTAGGACTGACCTGGGGTCCTGGTGGCAGACAGAGCCAAACAACCTCCTTTGGCCTGCAAGATCTGGGGCACTGGGATGGTTGGGCCACTTCACCCACACTGCCAAAGTGGACTGTGGGGACACAGAGTCAGAGTCCATCCCTTACTAAGTTCAGAGCAATGTGGTAACTCAGGAGTCAAAGGCAAGCCCCTGAGCTGACCAGCACCCTTGCGCTGACACCTCAGGAATACATATGCACGCAGAAGTCTGTTATCAGGTTAGCTTAGCACAGCTATAAAATTAGAAACTACTTACGTCTTGAGTTAGGGAGCTGTTATTAACTGTGGCATTTTCATTTGAAATGAGGTAATAAAAGTTTTGAGGGGGTGCCTGGAGAGATGACTCAGCAATTAAAGGGACTTGTTTATAAAGTCCAGGATCAATTCACCAATGCCCACATTAAGCCAGATGCACAAAGTGGCAATAGGCCCTGGTGCATTCTCACTGTGTCTACTTGAAAATAAGTAAAAATATTTTTAAAGGTTTTTTTTTTATTTTTAATGTTTTGAGAGGCAGACAGAAAGTGTGAATATGGACATTCTAGAGCTTCCTGCCACTGCAAGTGAACTCCTGACTCATGTGCCCTTTGTGCATCTGGTTTTATATGGGCGCTGGGGAATCAAACCTAGATTGTCAGGCTTTGTAAGCAAGTGCCTTTAACCATTAAGCCATCTCCCCAGCCCCTGATAAAAGTTTTGTTTTGAGAACGTCTCCGTGCATAGCCCCAAGATAGCCTGGAACGCACTATCCTCCTGACAGCCTTTCTCTGGGATTACAGGTGTGCACCGCCATGCCTGACTTAATTGTTCAGTGGAGGGAAGTAAAGCAATATCCACTGAATATGTATATAGGCAAAAGCAGGTGTTGAAAGAGTACACCCAAGCAAGACTAAATGGAAAGTCGAATGACTGTCTACTGGGAGCAGAGAGCAGGGCTGAGAAGCATGAAAATGGCAGGGAGTGGCCTTGCGTGGAGGCAGAGGTAGGAGGGTCGCCATGAGTTTGAGGACAGCCTGTGAATAGTGAATAGTGAACTCCAGGTCAGCTTGGACTAGAGGGAGATCCTACCTTGAAAAACCAAACAAGCAAAAAAAAAAAAGAGGTAGTGAGGTGCCACACAACATGTCAACAACCAGACAAACAGGCACATCAACCAGTGTCTGTGGGGCCTAAATCTGAAAACAGTGCACACAAGGTGAGAGTCCCAAGGCACCCACCGAACACTCCTCCTCTGAGGTCTGCACACAGCCAGACCGGTCATTGCGCACGCAACAAGCAGAGTGCTTCTCTCGTTCCCGAGCAGCATGGATGAAACTGTGCACCTGAGGGTCCTGACGCATGCAGGGTGAAAACTTGGCACCCAGGTGAATGAGGGCCTCCTGTGGTGAGGGAGACAGCAGCTTCGGCCCCAGGCCAAGAACAAGGACCCACTGGGTGCCTCCAAGCTCCACCCCTAGCCCCACCCTCACCGAGCTGGGACCGATCCAAAAGTTCTCTTGCTGCACATACTTGACATTCTCATAGACACCCCGATTCCGAAGCACCTAAGAGGTCAGGAGAGTGCAGTTAGACCAAGCTTATGAGACCCTCTCCTCCCAGAGTGGGGTCACAGAAGCCTAGACTTCAGTCATCTGGGTCCAGAGAGTGCAGGCTCACCGAATCCACAGTCTCATGCTGCGAGAAGCCCACAGGCGCGATGCCATAGATGCATACGGCTAAAATGGTGACGAGCGAGTGCACGAAGGTGAGCCAGTAGGTGAAGAAGGGCCTGCGGGTGGAGCATTAGCAGGTGCATGCCCCCCAACTTTACGCCCTAACCCCATCCCCGGCCTCCACCCCACACCAGTTTTGCCTGTAGCCATACAGGCCTCAGTCTACCTGTGATCATCCATGTCCTCTATCTGGCGCTTGACGTAGCTGTCGATGCGCTTGCGGTAGGTGCGGTTGGTAAGGCGACCCACCATCCCCAGACCATAGGGCCGCTTTTCCCGGGCGAAGAGCTTGCGCACTGGCACAGCGATGCGCTGGCCCCTTCTAGGCCCAGCAGCACTCACCACCTCCTGCCGAAGCCGCACCTTGGGCTGCGGGGCCAGCGTTCCTCCTTCCTTCTTCCGCCAGCCTCGCTCCAGGGGCCTGGAGGGAGCCAGCATGTTCACTTCTTGCCCAGACCCTACTTGCTGCCTTTCTTCCAGGGTTGAACCAGAGCAATGGTCAATATCTCCCCTGGCCCCTTGGTGAAGACACCAGGTAAGTTGTTCCTTCTGATCCTCCCCCTTACCAGTAAAAAAGCAATCTATGTCCTTTGCAGCTAAGCAGGGATGCAACTGGGACCCTTTAGACAGGTTCTGTACCTCGGCAGTGTTACCAAGGTCATGCCCAGCTGGTCCCAAAGGGACAGAGTCTTCCTCTGACACCCTCATCCACCAGCTGCACTCACAACATCAAGTGGCTTCGCTCCAGCTCGCTGCGGTCCAGGGCCCCACCGGTGAGGTCAGCCAGCTCTGGGGCTTTCTCCCAGTCCTTTAGTGCTGCCTCTGATGGGGACTCAAACACCTCGTCAGGGTACGTGGACAGCTCTTCATGGAGGACACCTTCCTGAGCAAACAGGAGCAGTCAGGAAGGCTACAGAGACAGAGGGGATGGGGCAACACCTCAGGCTCTTCTTACCCGGGCAAAGAAGGATGTGTCCAACTCATCAGGAAAGTCCACCATATCCTCCTCTAGGAAGCTGGCAGGAGTGAAACTTCGACGTTGTCCTCGTCGCAACGTGCCATCCCTAACAGAGCGGCCCTAAGAGAAAAGAAGTGACTCGGACCTGGTGGCAGGCTTGACCTGACCCCCCACCCTTGCCCTTGGCCCCACATCTACCTTCACTAGTGCTGCAGCTGCCCGGAAGCTCATCTTGGCCACAGATTCACGCTTGCGCCGCCGAGGGAGCCGGTTAAAACCTGAGCGGGAGCTGGAGAAGGAGCAGAGGGAAGCAGCACCTGGTGTGACAGGAGTGTGCGGAGCACTTAGGCCGTCAGCAGTGTCATCAGCCATGCGGAAGGCCCGACCCCGGGCCAGAGGGTCTATGATCTGGTGGAGTCAAGGAGATGCTAGGTTAAATGCCATGGGAACCCCAAGCGCACCCAGACAGGTGAGCCTCACATGGGTTATGTAACTGCTCCCTAAACCATGGGCAGCTATGTGAGCATCACCCTCACCCTCAACACCTAGAGAGCTCTCTCTTGCCTTGTACTCTTAACCAGAGTCTGGCCTGGTGCAATCCCATGATTCTCCCAGGCGCCCCTCTCTGGGAGTATCTTGGGTGCCTTCCTGGGCCTGTGTAGCTGCCTTTCCATCTGGGAGCTCCTGAGGGCTCTCCTCTCCCAACCCAGCTCAGGGGAGCAGAATGGCAGGCCTGTAGAAAGCAGCCACACACCTTCTGCATGCCCAGCTGGCATGGCCCCACATACAGTGGAGGTGGTGTCTCAGTGCTGGTCAGTGACACGTTGTCCTGGCTGGGCAGGTCCAGCTCCCGGATGACCTGAGGTTTCAGCTTCCCATAGCGCTGGCTGCAGTGGCGGATGCTCTTGCGCTGCCATTTCTGGGTGCTGTCATTGTCCTTGCTCACTCCAAACCAGTCCGCTGTCCCCCTGGCATGGGAGGGACTTAGCAAGGGGCAGCCAAATTGCTCCCCTCCCAGGCAACAAGCCTCAGAGGCCAACCTCCTGGACAGCAGGCCCTGCCTCAGGCCACCAGCCACTCCAGGGGTCAGGGTCTGGAAGGCATAGTTTAAGGACAAGTAGGTTCCAGTCCTGACCACCCCTAATTTAGCTGTCCTCAGTTCCCACTACAGCACTCTGAACACCTCACCAGTGGAGAACTCATGTAGTTCCTCACTTTGAGGCCAGAGAGGGAGTTTGACCCCAGACAGCAGCTGCCACATAAAACTCAACCAGCAGGAGCTATAAGCTGCAGTCTTTGGACATGCAAACAAAACCACAGCTGGCACTTCCTATGAGAAGCCTGGAAATGATATGCACTCCAGCAGCTTCTAAGAGCTATATAACATGCACATGCAAGAACACACCAACACACTCAAGACCTGCCTGAGATACCTGAGCAGGGACCAAGAGAGAGACTGACGCTGAGGAGGGGCCCTGAAGACAGCCCGAGGCCCCAGGAGGGGCAGAGTGTGGACACGCCCAAAGCGCACCTGTCGGCTGTGAGGGTTAGGTTATAAGGGTGGGGAAACAGCACAGTGAATGTCCGAGAAACAGAGAGGGAGGCATGGTGCAAGCTGTTAGTTCCCAGAATAGGAGAAGAGTCAGTCACTGGGACCAAGATTGAGAAGAAAGCTGAGACAGGAGGGACCCTTGCCCCATTCTCAACCCCAGGGCCCAAAGTGGGCTCTGCATGCCCACTTCTTGACCTCAGCCCCAGCCCCTTCTTGTAGAGTAGACAGGGTAATGCAGTACCTGCGGATGGTCTGTGTGATGGATGTTTGGCGTTGCAGTACCGGCCTCCTAGGTTCATGGTAGGGTGATGGGACATGGGCTGCCTCGGCCGGCATACTCACACTCCGCAGGTAAGCCTGGCGCCGTAGGGGCTGAACAATGGGTTCATGGTGAGAAGCCTGTGCCTGGTATACCCGCAGCCCCTGCTGGCCAGGTTCTACCTGTAGGAAGCCAGGCTCCTCTGCTGCTGGGGGCACCACAGCTGGGATGTCCAGTTTTAGCCAGGGAGGCTTCTTGCGCTGCACAGGGCCCTGCCTACATTGAGCCCTATCTCAGGAAGAGTGGATGGTATCTGACATAAAGGCATCCTGACTGAAGTAAGGCAAGGTCTTTCTAGGCCCTGGCCTGCCAGACTGCAACACCTCACCGTACCACACAAACAGCCAAGCCAGGCCCAGGTTGGCTCCTGACATGTCTCCCGCATCCCTCCTTTCAAAGATCATATGAGCCGGTATGGTGGCACACACCTTTAATCCCAGCACTTGGGAGGCAAAGGTAGGAGGATCATCGTGAGTTCAAGGCCACCCTGAGACTACATAGTGAATTTCAGGTCAGCCTGGGCTAGAGTGAGACCCTGCTTCAACCCCCCCCCAAAAAAAAAAAAAAAGATGCCTACTCCTGACTCCAACTTGAACCCCTTCTTATCTTTTTTTAAAAAATTTTTTTTTCAAGATAGGGTCTTTTTTTATATTTTTACTTATTGAAAGAGGCAGATAGAGAGAAAGAATGGACACACCAGGGCCTCCAGCCACTACAAACAAACTCCAGACACATGGGCCACCTTTGCATCAAGCTTTCCATGGGTACTGGGGAATTGAACCTGGGTCCTTTGGCTTTGCTGGCAAGTGTCTTAACTGCTAAGCCATCTCTCCAGCCCTCCAACCCCTTCTTTGAGCTAACTACCTTCGTTAAGAAGTCCCAGGTGGCAACTGCAGGGCAAAGCTTAAGGAGTCCCAGCCATGGTGCCCAAGAGTCTGAGTTCCTCTCCCAAGCCCTCACCTGACCTGACTTCAGATTATGGGATGAGGTAGTATTTGTTTCCACATCACAGGGCCCTGCCTACATTGAGCCCTATCTCAGGAAGAGTGGATGGTATCTGACATAAAGGCATCCTGACTGAAGTAAGGCAAGGTCTTTCTAGGCCCTGGCCTGCCAGACTGCAACACCTCACCGTACCACACAAACAGCCAAGCCAGGCCCAGGTTGGCTCCTGACATGTCTCCCGCATCCCTCCTTTCAAAGATCATATGAGCCGGTATGGTGGCACACACCTTTAATCCCAGCACTTGGGAGGCAAAGGTAGGAGGATCATCGTGAGTTCAAGGCCACCCTGAGACTCCATAGTGAATTTCAGGTCAGCCTGGGCTAGAGTGAGACCCTGCTTCAACCCCCCCCCAAAAAAAAAAAAAAAGATGCCTACTCCTGACTCCAACTTGAACCCCTTCTTTTCTTTTTTTAAAAAATTTTTTTTTCAAGATAGGGTCTTTTTTTATATTTTTACTTATAGAAAGAGGCAGATAGAGAGAAAGAATGGACACACCAGGGCCTCCAGCCACTACAAACAAACTCCAGACACATGGGCCACCTTTGCATCAAGCTTTCCATGGGTACTGGGGAATTGAACCTGGTCCTTTGGCTGTGATGGCAAGTGTCTTAACTGCTAAGCCATCTCTCCAGCCCTCCAACCCCTTCTTTGAGCTAACTACCTTCTTTAAGCTCTCCAGGTGGCAACTGCAGGGCAAAGCTTAAGGAGTCCCAGCCATGGTGCCCAAGAGTCTGAGTTCCTCTCCCAAGCCCTCACCTGACCTGACTTCAGATTATGGGATGAGGTAGTATTTGTTTCCACATCACAGGGCCCTGCCTACATTGAGCCCTATCTCAGGAAGAGTGGATGGTATCTGACATAAAGGCATCCTGACTGAAGTAAGGCAAGGTCTTTCTAGGCCCTGGCCTGCCAGACTGCAACACCTCACCGTACCACACAAACAGCCAAGCCAGGCCCAGGTTGGCTCCTGACATGTCTCCCGCATCCCTCCTTTCAAAGATCATATGAGCCGGTATGGTGGCACACACCTTTAATCCCAGCACTTGGGAGGCAAAGGTAGGAGGATCATCGTGAGTTCAAGGCCACCCTGAGACTCCATAGTGAATTTCAGGTCAGCCTGGGCTAGAGTGACACCCTACCTTAAAAAAAAAAAAAAACAAGGATACAGGTACAAAGCCAGGCATGGTGGCACATGCCTTTAATTCCAGCACTCTGAGGCCTTGCCAGCCTGGGAGGAAGGGGGCCACTACAGAGTGAGTTCCCAGCTGGCCTGGACTACAATGAGACCCTGCCTTGGGGAGAAAAAAAAAACAAAGAATGGGAGGGTGTCCTTTAAAAATGCCTACTCAGCCGGGCATGTGGCGCACACCTTTAATCCCAGCACTTGGGAGGCAAAGGTAGGAGGATCATCGTGAGTTCAAGGCCACCCTGAGACTACATAGTGAGTTCCAGATCAGCCTGGGCTAGAGTGACACCCTACCTTAAAAAAAAAAAAAAAGATGCCTACTCCTGACTCCAACTTGAACCCCTTCTTTTCTTTTTTTAAAAAATTTTTTTTTCAAGATAGGGTCTTTTTTTTATATTTTTACTTATAGAAAGAGGCAGATAGAGAGAAAGAATGGACACACCAGGGCCTCCAGCCACTACAAACAAACTCCAGACACATGGGCCACCTTTGCATCAAGCTTTCCATGGGTATCTAGGGAGTCAAATATGGGTGCTTAGACTTTGCAGGCAAGCACCTTAACCACTAAGCCATCTCTCCAGCCCTCCAACCCCTTCTTTGAGCTAACTACCTTCTTTAAGTCCCAGGTGGCAACTGCAGGGCAAAGCTTAAGGGAGTCCCAGCCATGGTGCCCAAGAGTCTGAGTTCCTCTCCCAAGCCCTCACCTGACCTGACTTCAGATTATGGGATGAGGTAGTATTTGTTTCCACATCACAGGGCCCTGCCTACATTGAGCCCTATCTCAGGAAGAGTGGATGGTATCTGACATAAAGGCATCCTGACTGAAGTAAGGCAAGGTCTTTCTAGGCCCTGGCCTGACCAGACTGCAACACCTCACCGTACCACACAAACAGCCAAGCCAGGCCCAGGTTGGCTCCTGACATGTCTCCCGCATCCCTCCTTTCAAAGATCATATGAGCCGGGTATGGTGGCACACACCTTTAATCCCAGCACTTGGGAAGCAGAAATTGGAAGGGATTCTCGTGAGCTCAAGGCCACCCTGAGACTACATAGTAAATCCCAGGTCAGCCTGAGCTACAGTGAGACCCTACCTCGAGAAAAAAAAAAAAAAAAGATGCCTACTCCTGACTCCAACTTGAACCCCTTCTTTTCTTTTTTTTAACTTTTTTCTTATGAGAGCGAGCAAGAGAGAAAGAAGGAATTGGCACACCAGGACCTATAGCCACTGAAGTTGAACTCCAGACACACGTGCCAACTTATGCACATGTGTGACTTTACAAGCGTCACCTTGTGCGTCTGGCTTATGTGAGATCTAGGGAGTCAAATATGGGTGCTTAGACTTTGCAGGCAAGTCACCTTAACCACTAAGCCATCTCTCCAGCCCTCCAACCCCTTCTTTGAGCTAACTACCTTCTTTAAGTCCCAGGTGGCAACTGCAGGGCAAAGCTTAAGGGAGTCCCAGCCATGGTGCCCAAGAGTCTGAGTTCCTCTCCCAAGCCCTCACCTGACCTGACTCCCTCCCATCTCAGTGCCCTGTTAACATTCCTTCTGCCCACCTCTCATATGTTCCACAGGTACTGCCCTGCCTGAGCCCATGGGCCAGGATATGGGGACTCTTGAGGTTGACTCTTTAGCCTCCTAAAGGTCCTCACCTGGGAGGAGCAGCTGACCAGCCTAGGTGAGTGGAAGTGAGAAAAGCACAAAGATGTGCATATGCTCAGCCCTACCATCACCACCAGCCCCTGCCTGAACATCCCCTGGGGATAAACTCCTCCAGTGTGGGAGTGAAGGAAGGAAGGTTCAGGAGAATCCACATGGCTCTGGGTCTGAAGGGTGGGGAAAAGATACCCACCCTGCCCTTGTGCTATGTCCAGGACCTGCCCCACCCTGTGCTCTGTTCCTCACTGGGCCTGGAGTGGAATTCACAAGGTTTGGGGGAGGGGAAGGCCTAAGGCAGACAAAGAGTCTGGGCATGGAGCAGCATACTACCAGCCCACAGTGGCTCAGTGTCTGGGTCTCCCCAAGGCACACAGTGGGCTCTTGTTCCCTGACAGTCCCGGGGACTCTCCCCTCTGCTGGCCCCAGTTAGAGAGAAAGAATGGACACACCAGGGCCTCCAGCCACTACAAACAAACTCCAGACACATGGGCCACCTTTGCATCAAGCTTTCCATGGGTACTGGGGAATTGAACCTGGGTCCTTTGGCTTTGTGGCAAGTGTCTTAACTGCTAAGCCATCTCTCCAGCCCTCCAACCCCTTCTTTGAGCTAACTAACTTCTTTAAGTCCCAGGTGGCAACTGCAGGGCAAAGCTTAAGGAGTCCCAGCCATGGTGCCCAAGAGTCTGAGTTCCTCTCCCAAGCCCTCACCTGACCTGACTTCAGATTATGGGATGAGGTAGTATTTGTTTCCACATCACAGGGCCCTGCCTACATTGAGCCCTATCTCAGGAAGAGTGGATGGTATCTGACATAAAGGCATCCTGACTGAAGTAAGGCAAGGTCTTTCTAGGCCCTGGCCTGCCAGACTGCAACACCTCACCGTACCACACAAACAGCCAAGCCAGGCCCAGGTTGGCTCCTGACATGTTAGCAATGCCTGGCACAAGATAGGTAATAAATATGTGGCTGCCAAATCAACAGAATGAGTGACTTTCTGAGAAGAGGGAAGAGGGCAGCCAAAGTTTCAGTGTAGCTGAGCATGGTGGCACATACCAGAAATGCAAGCACTGGAAGGCTGAGGCAGGAGGATTTTGAGTTCATGACCAGCCTGACTACATAGTTAGACCCTGTCTCAAACAAACAACAACAAAAAGGGGGGGGGGGGAAGGACTGGAGAGACTGCTGAGTGGTTAAGGCACTTGCTTGCAAAGCCTGATGGCCTGTGTTCGGTTTCCCAGTACCCATGTAAAGCCAGATGTACAAAGTACCACATGCATCTGGAGTTTGTTTGCAGTGGCAAGAGGCCCTGGTGTGCCCATTCTTTTTTTTTCTTTTCAAGGTACGGTCTCACTCTAGCTCAGGTTGACCTCGAATTCACTCTGTAGTCTCAGGGTGGCCTTGAACTCACGGTGATCCTCCTACCTCTGCCTCCCAAGTGCCGGGATTAAAGGCGTGCAACACCACACCCGGCACACCCATTCTTATATTCATTCCTTCTCTCTCTCCCTCCTTGAAAATAAAAACATTTTTAGGGGCTGGAGGAATGGCTTAGTGGTTAAGGCACTTTCCTGCAAAGCCAAAGGATCTAGGTTCGATTCCCCAGGACCCACGTAAGTCAGATGCACAAGGGGGGTGCATGCATCTGGAGTTCATTTGCAGTGGCTAGAGGCCCTGGCATGCCCATTTTCTCTCTCTCTAATAAATAAAATATTTTTAGGGCTGGAGGGATGCTTTAACAGTTAAGGTGCTTTCCTACAAAGCCTAATGACCAGAGTTCGATTCCCCAGTACTCACATAAAGCCAGATGCACAAAGAGGTACATGCATCTGGAATTCATTTGCAGCACCTGGAGGCCCTGGTATGCCTATTCTCTGTCTCTTCTCTCTCTTTTCTATCTCTCTCTCTCTCTCCTTGCAAATAGATAAAAACATTTAAAAGAAATAGTTTGTTAAGCGGCCTTTAATCCCAGCACTCGGGAGGCAGAGGTAGGAGGATCGCTGTGAGCTTGAGGCCACCCTGAGACTACATAGTGAATTCCAGGTCAGCCTGGGTGAGACCCTACCTTGAAATAAAAAAATTAAGCCGGGAGTGGTGGCTCACACCTTTAATCCTAGCACTCAGGAGGCAGAGGTAGGAGGACTGTCGTGAGTTCAAGGCCACCCTGAGACTACATAGTGAATTTCAGGTCAGCCTGGGCTAGAGTGAGACCCTGCTTCAACCCCCCCCCCAAAAAAAACAAGGATACAGGTACAAAGCCAGGCATGGTGGCACATGCCTTTAATTCCAGCACTCTGAGGCCTTGCCAGCCTGGGAGGAAGGGGGCCACTACAGAGTGAGTTCCCAGCTGGCCTGGACTACAATGAGACCCTGCCTTGGGGAGAAAAAAAAAAAAAAAGATGGAAGGTAGGGTTGTGAGAGGACTCCAGAGCATGTGCAATGAAAGAGAGCCATGGGGATCTAAGGATACACCTTGTCCAGTTGCTGAGTGTAGGAAGATGCAGCCCAGAAGCACCTGGAAACTCAGGTCACAGTGGCCACAACCACTGTGAACCTGCAACCTCAGATGTGGACCACAACCACCACTACTCACACCCTGGTCTCCATATGGAGACTGTTAGACACTTTGCAAATCATAAGGCACTCCTGACCCTCCTACTGCTAGCATGAGGCACAGCAGGCCTGAGATCTAGCCAGTGGCCTTTGCCATGCCCTCCCCATTTCCAGAACACGCTAGAACCCTGTCCCTCATGTCACCTGTCACCTGCCATCTTTACAGAGAAGCACTCCCAGACATGGCCAACAACAGAGCAAGGGGCTTCCAGGGCTGGAGAAATGGTTTAGTAGTTAAAGGTGCTTGCTTGCAAAACCTGATGACCTGTGTTCGATTCCCCAGTACCCACATAAAGCCAGATGCACAAAGTGGTGCATGCATCTGGAGTCATTTGCAGTGGCTGGAGGCCCTGGTATGTCCATTCTCTCTGTCTGTCTCTCTTTCTATCTCACTCTCTCTGCTTGTGTAAGTGTGTGTGTGTGTGTGTGTGTGTGTGTGTGTGTAGGAGGATCACTATGAGTTTGAGGCTAGCCTGGGACTACAGAGTGAGTTCCAGGTCAGCTTGGGCTAGAGTGATACTCTACATGGAAAAAACAGGACCAACCAACAAAAAAAAAAACATTTAAGAACAAGAGGCTTCCTACTGCAGACAGTGGGTGGGAAGGTCCTAGAGGCATAGAAAGCTCGAGACCCAAGAGAGGATAATACATAAGATAGGAAAAGGGCCGGGCATGGCGGTGCACGCCTTTAATCCCAGCACTTGGGAGGCAGAGGTAGGAGGATCGCCATGAGTTCGAGGCCACCATGAGACTACATAGTGAATTCCAGGTCAGCCTGTGCTACAGCGAGACCCTGCCTCAAAAAACAAAAACAAAACCAAAAAAGAAAAAAAGATAGGAAAAGGGCCAGCCTTGGGGAGAACCCCCACATGGCTCAGCCAACACATGTGACCCAGGAGTCAGCAATGACCAGTCAAAAAGCCCCAGACTAAGACACACCTGAAAGTCAGGGCATCCCAAAGTTCAGGGGGCCAGACGACCTGTCCAAGCCACCCAGTTAGAAAGTGAGGTAAAAATTCTGGGATAGTGCTTGCTAAGTTAGACCTTCTGGTCCCCAAGCTGCAGTCTAACAGGCTCCCTGGAGTTAACAAGTGGAGAGGGCCTACATGCCTAGAGATAAAGCCAACAACCAGTCTGAATCCCCAGAAGTACCCTAATTCCAGGCATCCTCCAGTGTAGCAATCCCTCCCAGGGCCCACTGGAATAAAGATAAGAAGAGAGAGGCTGCAGGAGGGGAAACAAGACTGCAAAAATGGCCTCAGGCATCAGGAGCCTAGCACACCAGCCTCAGACCAGATCCTAACTGAGCCTGTTGATCAGGCTCTCTAGTGTTCACCTTACAGATAAACTGAGACTCAAGAGAGGCCAGTCAGTGCCTGAGGTCGCAGAGCCTCAAGGGAATTCAGCACCTCGGCCAGGTCTGCCAGGGAGCTAGGGTGTGAGTAACCCCCGTCTGCAGCCGCTGCAGGACCTAGGGCTGTGAGGGCTGTCAGGACCTTCTATATCACCCTTCCTCATGTGAGGAAGAAGGGAGTCCAGTCACAAACACTGAGGTAGGGGAAGGCGAGCTCCTCACATCCAGGCAAGACGCTGAAGCCTCCCTGGAATGCCTGGGGGTGTTCGGAACAGTGGTTGAAGCTGGAATGATCTTCGGAGAGGGCCCTTACCTTCCCCAAGGGGGACTGCCCTGAAACAGGATCCTAAAAGACCGGCTCCCCAGAGGGACTGTGGCCTGCTCACTAAAGCATACCTCCCTGTAGGACCCCTGCAGGAGAACTGGCCAGACATGGAGGCTGCGTGGAGGGGCGCCCCCGGAAAGACCAGTGCTTTCAGTCTAGGCCCATGACCTACCTGCTCTTAGGACCCAGCTTGCCCAGAATGACTGTAGTGGCAAAGTGCTCAGCCTCTGGGACCTTTTTTGAGATCCAGAGGGCTGCTGAGTTCCCCAGCATCCTACAGACCCAAGAGCCAGGGCAGGGGGCTGGGGCTCAACCCATGGAGGTGGGTAGCACCCAGCCTAGGACTGCGCCTGCATCTAGCTGGGCTAAACCTGAAAAGCCAGTTTCATCCTAGAATCTTCTCTGGGCTCCAACAGGAAGTGGGGAGGGGGGGCTTTCCCAGCACAGAGCTGGGGCCTCCAGGTCCAAGCCCCGCCCACGCAGACAGGCACACTACCCTAGGAGGCACACAGAGAACCAACTCTGGTCAGGACCATCTAAGCGGAAAGCAGGCCGGGGTGTGGACTGGCCCTTCCCTTTTCCCACCCACCCAGACCTACATGCATGCTCCTTGCAGTACTGACAGGCCCCCTTCCGAAATCCCTGAACATCTGGGGTCTGGCTGTCGCCGATCTGTGGCCTCGGACTCGCCCTCGGCGCAACCGACCCACAGAGCCAAAGTTGTCTTGGGAGGTGGCTCCCTTGTTTACGGATGGGGCCGGGGCCCTGGCGGGTCGGTTCGGATCAGCCCAACTCCCCGGCGTCCAGCTGCGACTGCTACTCCCACGGGCGGCGAGTCCGCGGACCCGGTGGCCCGAAGTAGCGCGCTCGGAGTTGCAGCTTCAGACGCCACCTTCCGGGGCGGGGGTGGGGTGGGCGGGTGACCGGCCCCGGGGGGGCCTCGGCTCCAGAAGACTCTCCGGGCCGGGGCGGGGGGTTGGCCGGGGTCGGAATGCCGAGCCCGCCCGGCCGCGCTAATCCGGCCACCGGCTATTTTTTGCAGCGCGCCGGGCTGGAATCCGGGCTGGGCCGCCTCCGCGGGCGCTCGGAAAACTCCGCGAAGTGTCCGGCCGCTCTCCGCGGACACGCGTCCAGATCCCCGGTCCCGACCCGGGCCTGGGCAGGGCCACGGAACCCGCCCGGACAGAGCCCCAAGGCCACCACTCACCGCCGCCCGGATCCTCGGAAGGGTCGCCAGGGGTCGTCGCCGCCGGCCGGGAGGGCGCCCGCGCCGTGTCCCTGCCCGCGCCCGCCCGCGCGCCGGCCGGGCCCGCCCGCCCGGGAATGCCCTGGGCCGAGGGGCGTGCGCGCCGGGGGCGGGCCCGCAGAGGGGCGGCCGCGCTGACTCAGGGCTCAGGAATGCGCGCCGCCCGCCCCAGGCGCCTCCTCCGGGAAGGCCGCCGGCAGCACTCTCCCGGCCGACGCAGGGTGGCTGGGAGTCTCGATCGCCTGAACCAGAGAGTGAGGGCTCGACGGAACATACTGATCAGCCGTTACCGGGCTTCTCTCTCCCTGACTCCAGAATGGGTCTTCACTTTGTCCTGCTCTGTGCTTCAGAAAGGGGGGAGAAGTGCTGCAAAAGAAGGGAGGGGTTGGAGAGATGGCTCACTGTTAAGGCCTTGCCTTCAAAACCTAACGACTGGCCGGGCGTGATGGCACACACCTTTAATCCCAGCACTCAGGAGGCAGAGGTAGGAGGATCGCTGTGAGTTCAAGGCCACCCTGAGACTACATAGTGAATTCCAGGTCAGCCTGAGCTAGAGTGAAACCCTACCTCAAAAAAACAAACAAAAAACAAACAAACTAACTAACTAACTACTGGAGCCGGGTGTGGTGGCGCACGCCTTTAGTCCCAGCACTTGGGAGGCAGAGGTAGGAGGGTTGCTGGGAGTTCCAGGCTATCCTGAGACTACATAGTGAATTGCAGGTCAGCCTGGGCTACAGCAAGACCCTACATTGAAAAACCAAAAACAACAACAACAACAAAAATACAACTTAATGACTGGAGTTCGATTCCCCAGTACCCACATAAAGCCAGATTTACAAAAGGATACATACATCTGGAGTTTGTAGCAGCTAGAGGTCCAGGCACACCCGCTCTGTCTCTCTCTCTCCCCTTGCAAATAAAAATTTTAAAAATAAAACTTTTTTTGTTTTTTTAAGATAGGGTCTCATGCTAGTTCAGGCTGACCTGGAATTCACTATGTAGTCTCAGGGTGGCCTCGAACTCACAGAGATCCTCCTACCTCTGCCTCCCAAGTGCTGGGATTAAAGGCATGCACCACTACGATTGGCTAAAAAAAAAAAAAAAATTATTTTTTCTGACAGAGAAGAGGGAGGGAGAGAGAGAGAATGGGCAGCCAGGGCCTCCAGCCACTGCAAACAAGCACCAGATGTGTGCACCTCCCCCCTGTGTATCTGGGTAACGTGGGTCCTGGGGAATCAAACCTGGGTCCTTTGGCAAACGCCTTAACCTCTAAGCCATCTCTCCAGCCCTAATAAAACTTTTTAAAAAGAAGAAGGAGGGGCTGGGGAAGGATACCTCCTAAACCAGACTGATCATCCTCTGTAAAGGTGTGCACTGACAAATGAGTCTCCTCATGCACACTCCTGATCCTTTGTAGTAAATGTTCACACTTGCATCCTCTTACATACCCACTTGCTCACACATCTGTGCACATGCCTACTCAGGGTAGATCTTCATGGGTTCATACACCTAATACTAACAAATTTACAAGTGCCCATTAACATTTGCACACTGATGCCATACCCACACCCAGCCCAGCAGTTATTCCTTCCCTGGGCCCAAGACTCCTGCTCCCTAGAAGATCATCTCTCAGTTGAGCACAGAATGCCCATTTGCTTTCAGCTGAGGCTGTGTGCTGAAGGAGTGGCAGACTGCCCTGGGATGCTCCAGACTCCTGTAGCCCATACGTGGAAGCCTTCCAGCTATGCCAGGCCAGAGATGGGACAGTCTTCATGCCTAGCATTCTTGACCCCTGCCAGGGATAAGCAGGGCTTGTATACCCAGACTGGGCTAAGCCAGGGACTTCTGCAAAGCCAGGGACATGCCACAGATGAGCATCTGGTGTCTGTAGGGCCCCTTCTGCAGTGGATGCTGTAGGATGCCATTCAAACCTATGCTGAGACCCAGAGACCTATCCCTAACTTCAAGAAGGCCCAGCCAAAGCTGACTCACAGAGGAGACACATTCTGGTCCAAGAGTCAGTCATCTTCAATGCAAGAACTCCAACCACAGAGACTGCCATCTGCATGCAGTGACAGGAAAGTGGCTTCCTGGTGTTTATAGGGCCCAGGGCCCTGCAGTTCCTAAACTCCAAGGAGATGTGCAGCAACCCTTATAGCAAACGCTGCACTCTCACCCCCCACACACGTGTTTCTCAAGCACGTGTTCCCTACAGGCAAATGCCCATCTCCCATTCTGGGCTTAGGATTCTCCAAGTTCAGCCCACCATGCCCTCCTGAGTAAAGGCATCAGGACAGTGTGAGCAGAGGATGGACACGTGCTCAGGCTACACTCAGGCCTTATGGATATGTACATGCGCACATGTGCTGTGCCTGCTGCCTGCCCTACTGAACTATGTTTTTGGTAGAAGACTCTCCTACATAAATTCCCAGCCTTTGCTCTCTTACCCTTTCATTTTCCATGGAGAAGTGGAAGTCAGTTGCAATGTCCTAGCATAATAGGAGTTGGTGGGCAGTATTGAGATGAGCTGAATCTATACTACTTCCAGGGTTTGTGCTTTCCTGTCCTGTAAATGAATAGATAGGGGCCCTGACCAAATTGTTAGAATTCTGTAGCTATCATGGAACCCTTAGCTTAGGTTCTAGGTCACAAGTTATCACCCCAGAGATCTAGCCCTGGACTTTGAGGAATCCTTGAACTGATCAAAAAGAAGCTGCCACTACCTGGATAGCAGGGATGCAGGGAAGGACCCAGGGCCAGCTCCTGGCTATTTGAAGAGGAAGCAGAGTTGGGCAGGCTAGCTAGAAGCCTGAAGTCACTGTCCCTGTCCCCCCCCACCCCCCGCCGGAAAGCAGCTGCCCTCTTCCCATAGTCCAAGAGTCAGGCAGCCTTGAGGGCACAGCCCTATGAAGGGAGGGTACAGCCGTACCTCCCCATGGCCTGCCGAGGAGCTGCCTTCTCTGCCCAAGGAACAGCTGACTCCTAGAACTTCCCCAGATGAGAGAGCCAAAGATGCTAACCAGGGTGGCAGCAGCCACTTTGCTGAGAAGCTGCTGGAAGTGTGGTAGTGTCCAACATGAAGGAGCCCAGTGGCTCTGACTCAGTTCCTGCCTTGGCTATGTTATAGAGGAGACTGAGTCAGTGTATTGGGCCTGTAGGACAGCGAGGCTAATGCTGGAACCCTGATCACTGTGACCTATAGAGCCAGGAGGAGAAGAGAGCAGAGCTCTGGCCCTTAGCCTATGGGGGCACAGAGCAGCTAACCCCAGCATTGACACCAGCCTTGGCTCCTTTGAAACATCTCACTGGCATTTCTGCTCTTCCCCCGCCAGCAGTAAGATACACTGAGGACAGACAGGTCTAGGTCCCCTCTTCCCTCTTGGTAACACTTCTTAACCCTGGCCAGCCTGTCAGCAGATTACAGGGGGAAAGCTCAGCCCACTACTTCCAGCCTCCAGTGGGAGCTTCACACCACAAACCAGGAAGTGGGGAGGAGGGAGCAGAGATTGCACAATCCCCCACACTGAGGCCAAAACATCTGGAGAATGGGATGTTGGAAATAGCTGCACCTCCTCCTGGGCAAGAGTTAAGCAGCCCTCCGAAAGGAAGGAAACTGTCATTCTCCCTAAGGTGGGGATGAGATAACCCTTCAGGAGTCTCCAAAATGCCTTCCCCCTGCCTTCATCAGCAGACAAGGATCTAAGGCCTCAGTTTCTCCTCTCAACTGGTTAGTGAGGGCGGAGGGTTATTCCCACAGGAAGGGGGAGTCATTGTTTGGGCGGAATGGCTACAGGGGATAAGGAAGGGGGTGGAAGTCACATTCAGGCCTGCCATATTACCTCCGCTTTATGACACATTGTCGTCCCCTCCCCCCACCCCCGGAAGCTGCACACAGTGCTACAACCAGCTGGATGACTTCCAACAGGCTCCAGACAGGCAGAGGCTGCTCCTCCATCCCAAGGACGTCCTGGTTGGGGCCCATAAAGGATGGGATTGTTGTTGAACCTGAGCCTGAACCAAAGTTAAGTCCCTGAGCTGATCCATAGAGAAGCAGCTGGGGACTGGTGTCCTACTGGCTAGCCTGACCTAGGACCAGGTGCCTTGTTCACCTGAGGGTCAAAGACATATGGTCTGTCCCTCTGTCCTGTCCAGCATCCCCCATCCCACACTCAGTTGCTCTCTGAGATCTCTAGTGTCCTTTCTAGGAGCCAGAGTCACAGAGATCAGAGAAAACTCCTACAGTGTCAAGTATTTGACAGGGCTGGAGCAGGCTGTGGGTGGTAGAAGACACAGACTGCCTACCAAGAGGTCCTACACACCCAGGTCAACTCTAGAGAGAGGTTGGGTGGAGGTGGCTCAGTATGGGGGCTGCTGTTGGGCTGGGGAAGGGCAACAGTTTGCCCTGCCCCAGGACCCCATCCCCCTGGCACTTCCTTTCTCTGGGCCAGGTACTGCCCAACCCAGCTGCTCCTTCCCTTTCTGGAAGCACAATCTGACTTGGGAGGTTACTAGCAGTTCCTAGTTTCAGACTCTGTAGGAGGCTGGCCAACTCCAGAGGACCTGCTTTGGTCTTGGGCGCTCCTCACAATATCCCAGAGCAGCAGAGGTGGGGGCTCCACTGCCAAGACAGGATCCCCACGACTTCCTCTTTCCTTCCTCCTACAGACTGTGATGACCCCGACCCCGGCCCGGAGACTGGGGCCTCGGAATGGGTCCGGCGTCTACTTCCTGCCCATTCAGCCACCCTGCTCGTCCTCCCTACCCTGTGCCCCGAGCTCAGGATGGCGAGTTCCAGGACCAGGGTTCCGGCCAGCCCAGGGCCCTATATGCACTGTCCACAGCAGCCACCACACCCGCTGTGGCCCAGTCTCCCAAGGCAGTCAGTCCCTTCAGGCCAGAGATCCTGGAGAGTGCAGCTCATGCCTGGCTGTTTCCATCACTCAATGCCTGTTTTTCTTAGTTGGGAAGACAGGGTGAAGGGAGACAGGGTCTCATCCAGCCTTCAACTATGTGGTACAGGGTGACGAACTACAGAGGCGGCTGAGCTCAGCACTCCTCAGAACAGAACCGGTCAGTGGGGACTGAGTCCAGGTGGGAGTCTGGAAGAGGGAGTCTCCGCCCCTTCCCCGGGCTCGCACCGCCCCGTCCCCGGGCTCGCACCGCCCCGTCCCCGGGCTGGCCCCTCTGCTGGGCTCTGAGACTTCTGCGCAGGCGCTGTCCCCGCCCCCATGCCGAGAGCTTCCGGCGGCTGCTGGTGTCGGGGAGGCCGGATGCCCGCGCGTGGTGGGGCTCAGGTGAGTGCCCGCCCCTGCGGCGGGGCTAAAACCCAGTGACCGTGACTCGCCCGCCGACGCCAGCTGGCCTTCGTTTTCAGGACGAGACCGCTGCCCGGAGGGGCGCCAGGGCAGGGCCCCGAGTGACCCGATGCCGTGGGGCCGGCCTGAGGCCAGACGCGGTGAGCGGGAGTTTCAGCGTCGCGGAGTCTGAGCCCACTGCGAGCTGGCACCGTGGACCCGGCTGCAGAGACAGTCACGTCAGTGTCCATTCCCGGCGGCCTGGCAGCCTCGGCCCAGCGTTGAACGTCAGCACTGCGGTTAAAAATAATGGTTTTTAGCCGAGCATGGTGGCCCACGCCTGTAATTGTAAAGGCAGGAGAATCAGAAACCCCAACCTGGGCTACATGAGACGCCCGCCCCAAGAAAATGCCCCCAAATAAAATAATGGTTCTTTCACTAGCCAGGGAGCTGCAGCCAAAGTTGAAGCCCAGTCGAGGGAGGAAGGCACTTCCTGGCCTTCATCACCTGCCCCTTCCATTTCCCCCTCCTCATTGTTCCCAGGACTGTTAAGGATGTGGTTAGGTTTCCCTGCCCAGAGTTTACCAGGCTGGTAACAGACCAACTCCTGTTGGGTCTCAGCAACTCTTAGAAGACCTCTTATCTGACATCCTACTTATACTCTGAGCAATGAGACAGAAGGCAGTTGTGCCCAGTAGAGTTAAGCCCTAAGCCGTTGAGCTAGGGCTTGAGCAGGTGATCAGCCCCATGCTCACCTACCTGTGTTTCAGGCCAGGCCTTCTGTGACTGGCCTATCAGTTGGGCAGTGCTGGGAGAAGTTCTGGCTGAATGTGTGGGGTTTTTGTTTGTTTTTGAGGTAAAGTCTCACTGTAGCTCAGACTGACATGGAATTGACTGTAGTCTCAGGATGGCCTTGAACTCATGGCAATCTGAAGTGTTTAAAGGTGTGCACCACCATGCCTGCCCAGGGCTTTTGGGTGGCTTCGAACTCACAGCGATCCTCCTACCTCTGCCTCCCCAATGCTGGGATTAAAGGAATGTGGCACCAGATGAAAAAACTAAGGCAGACACTCTTTTTTTCCATTACAGATTTCCCGAAAAATGGGGCAAAAAAAGCAGAGACTGACAGAGATAGAGTCACAGCTGACCCCATCAGACACAGCTGACTCTTCCCCCAAGGAGAGACCACCCTCAACCCTGGTTCTCCAGCGCAGCATCTACTTCTCCAGCCCAAAGGCCCACCCTGCCCGGCTGGGGTTAGAGTTTTTTGACCAGCCAGCAATTGCCTTAGCCCGGGCCTTTCTGGGACAGGTAATATAAATGGAATGATGTCATCTTTGCAGAAATACCATGCAGGTGTGATGAGCCCCAGCCTTCTCAGTACTGGTTCATGTCCCTGACTTGACCCTCCTTGTGCTCACACAGCTAACTGCTTTGCCCTCACAGCATAGTTTGACTGTTGTCTGGGATCACTGCAAAAAATAACGGCTTTGGCAGTACTGTCACTGGGTGGAACAGCAGTGCCACTACTAGTTGTCTAGCAATGACAGGAGATGCATTACTAGCCTTTCCTACTAAGAGCTTTGTCCCTATTCCACTTGGGATTTCCCTTCAGGGTAGGTCTCTGGACTGTTGGCCCCAGCATCTGTGAGGGACCACCTTTGCCTGCCCTCACCCTGACACAGTCAGTATCTGCCTAGGGCTAGGGCTACCATTTGGTTGCCAGCCTCAGAATTGGTTGAGATTCCCACTTTGTGGCTCAGTGTCAATGTTGGCTGTTTAGTGGCCCGAGGTTGGACATAGGTCCAGGATCGCAGCTGTGTCAGACATGTTTGGGATGGGAAGCAGGAACTAGTACAGGCCCAACCTGGTGTGTCTTACACTGTAGCCCGTGACCCTGCATACACAGTGCATAGTTGGCTTGGTCCATGTGGAGCACCATCTAGACACTGTTCCTGGGTACCAAAGGGCAAGCCTTCTGGTTCTAGAGGTTCCCTGGTCTACTTTTTGTCCTTTAACAAGCTCACCTTTGGGCTAAAATGGACAAGAGGAGCCAGTTTCTCTGACTAATAGAAAAACTGGTGCCAAGAGTTAGGTTCTGGGCTGGAGAGATGGCTTAGTCGTTAAGGCACTTGCCTGCATAACCCAAGGACCCAACTTCCCATGTAAGCCAGATGCACAAGGTGGCAAATATCTGGAGTTTGTTTGCAGTGGCTAGAGGCCTTGGTGTGCTCATTCTCACCATCTGCCTCTTTGTCTCTCAAACAAACAAACAAATATTTTTTTCATGGTGGTACACACCTTTAATCCCAGCACTTGGGAGGCAGAGGTAGGAGATTACTGTGAGTCTGAGGCCAGCATAATGAATTCCAGGTCAGCCTGGGCTAAAGCAAGACCCTACCTCAAAAAAGCCGGGCATAGTGGTGCATACCTTTAATCCCAGCACTTGGGAGGCAGAGGTAGGAGGATCACCATGAGTTCAAGGCCACCCTGAGACTCCATAGTCAATTCCAGGTCAGCCTGGGCCAGAATAAGACCCTACCTTAAAAAAACAAAACAAAACAAACAAACAAAAAAACCCAGATGCTAAAAGGAATAGACCCCAACCTACTAGAGAAAGGATGAGATTCTGTTCTATGGGGATGCTTTCAACTGTAAAGGTCAGAAGCTCTTTCTAAATGCACCCTATTGATGATAGGACAAAACAGCACTTGGGCAGTTAATCTGTTCAGGTCAAGGGCCCAAGGGTGACCCAGTACCACCTAATATATCTGCCTCTATTCAGCTTCTTGGATGTATCAAGTGGGCCCCTATCATGCTTACTTGACACCACACTGGTAGACAAGATGCTAACTAGCACAGAAGGTGGTGTTTCGCCACTGTGTCTTTTTGGTCAGGAAGGACAAACTTTTCCCTAACTATAAGGCAGGCTGTGGGTCATAAACTCAGCAGAAGGTTCACACCATAAGTAGTCTTAACAGCTCAGACTACTGTGTGCTGAAGAGTGTGTTGGTTCCCCAGGACCCTCTACCAGGGAAACACTAGAAAGAGATATCCTCCAGAAGGGCAGCTGGGTCTCCCCGGTGTGCCCCGTGGAGATGTGGGAGCATATGAGTGTGATCAGTGGAAGAATACTTCTTCTGATCTGGAAAGATGGGACAGGGCCGCCCTTTCTCCCCTTCTTCCAAGGAGTTCATTCCTGTCTTCAGTGCTTTGGGTGCCTATAGAGATTTCTGGGCTTCCATAACAAGCATCAATCCCTCCTTTCCTCTACCCTGTCAACACTGACCTTCAAGTACCATGGGCTACCTGGGCTGAGATGAAGGAGGCCTGTCTGGCCAACTGATCCCCTAAGGATGAGTGAGGTGCTGCAGATGTGGCGGGTCCCTGTGAGCATCTCTGATGTTTAGTTGAATGAGTCAAGACTTTTGGCCATTCTCAGAGCCATGTCCCAAACTGCAGGAAGGCTGGACTTACTACTCAGAAAAGCCTTACACTAGTGGGCATGAGCTGAGTGTGAAGATCTTTAGAAGTCTTCATTGGGGGCACATCACAAACTGGAATGTCCTGGGCAGGTCTGTGGGGACGCCCTTAAGCCTAGTACCATCTGCACTGCCCAGCCTCATGCTGATTATTTATGTTCTCTCAAGGAAAATGGGAGAAGCCAAGGGCTCCACTGAGGATACTTTGAGGCCAATCAATACAGTGAATCTTGAGGTGACAGCAACACCCTTAGCAAGCAAGAATATGTAGTCTGGTGATCAAACAGTGCTGTTGGCATCAACAGTGACATTCAGACTCTGAGTAACAGAAGCAGCAGGATGGAGGAGCCATGTGGGTGGGCTTGGGTGCCTAAGCTAAAAAGAGGTGGGCTAGGCTGGGGACTGTCAGGGTGATGGGGACTGCTATCCCTCTGGCCATGAGCAAACTAACTGCCCACAGGTCCTTGTCCGGCGACTTGCTGATGGCACTGAGCTCCGTGGTCGTATCGTCGAAACTGAGGCATACTTGGGACCAGAGGATGAAGCCGCTCACTCGAGGGGTGGCCGTCAGACCCCCCGCAACCGTGGCATGTTCATGAAACCTGGGACCCTGTATGTGTACATCATCTATGGCATGTACTTCTGCTTGAATGTCTCTAGCCAAGGTTAGTAGTGTGGGCTTGGGGAGCAGGGCTGACAGACCCTTCAGCTATAGCTGGGAGACACTAGGAGGACTGGGGTAGGTAGGCATTTTGGAAGATAGCTGCCATTGTGAGGGACAAAGCAGGGCTTAAATGTAGTACAGTCAGGTTTCATGCCCAAAGCTCACAGTGTCAATAAGCACTGGGATAGATCTGAGAAGAGGTGGTGGGGAGCAAGTTTAAGATCAGTTTGAGGTGAGCTGGGCTCAGAGAGAAACCTTGCCAAGTAGCTATTAGGGGGTCTGGCTCAGTTATTCTCATCCAAGGGCATTTCTGACCCTCAAACATTAGGCAGTGTTGGAGAAATATTTAGTTATTATCTAGTTACTGGAGGTCAGGGATAGATGCTAGCAATCCTCTGTTGGACAATATAGTCCCCATCACAGGGAACTTACTGGTCACAGATGTTAGTGGTCTATTGCTCCTGGGAGAAATTGTGCACCTTGAATCAAGCTCTGGGCAGGCTGTCTTGACAAGTGATCTGTGCCAGAAGTGACAACACCATCCTGTAAACCAACTGCTAAACAGGAGCGATCTGGTTGGCCTATAAGAGTATCTGAGCCTTCCCTTCCTTCCCTGGGATAACCAAATGCTTTGGTATTGTTGGACAAGCACTTGCGAGTTTTAGCAGACAGCTGGGGGGTGTCCAGTGTAGGGGCCTTGGAAGCTGGAGAATGTGTGGTCTGCAAGACTAGCTCTGTGATTGGCACAGTGCCATTGTTGAGTGAAATTGGGTGCCTGGACATCAAAAGATGGCAAAAACCCTGCTGGACAGAACCAATTCCCTCTTGTCAGGCAGGACTTAACTGAAGAAACTGAGCCAGAAATAGCTGGTGCTATTGTCTGCACGGTGGGGAGAAGTGGGGAGGGGGAGATTGGGTCCCTGGGGCCTGATGAATAGGGCAGAGGCAAGGTATCACATGTTACTTTCTGAACATATGGCCAAGATGGTCCAAGAATGTCCAGATTAGGCACAGAACCCCACATGGGTGCACACAATCCTGGTTAGGTTCATCTAGATGGAGCAGAGGACAGGGTTGTCATCATGAGGAAGAGGCCAGGGGGGTTTATAGCAGGATGGGAAGGAGCCAGGAGAGGGGGTATTAGGGATAAGCTGCTCTTGGTGCCTATTTGAAGGTGGCTTTGGGAGCTCAAAGTAAGGTGCATATATCCTAGTTACAGGGACATAAGGGGTCCTGCTTCTTCCTGAAGCAGCTGAGAGGACAGAGGAAGCCCCATGTGGTGAAGGGACTAAACTCTCTAGGCTTTCTTGGCCTTGATTATATTGTGAGTTTTTATGAAAACTAGATAGTTGTCAGACATGGTGGTATACACCTTTAATCCCAACATTTTGGAGGATCACTGTGAGTTCGAGGCCACCCTGAGACTACATAGTGAATTCCAGGTCAGCCTGGGTTAGAGCAAGATCCTACCTGGAAAACAATAACAACAACAAAAACACGGATAATTAAGTGGTATCTGCTCACAGACCATTGCCCGCCGGCTGCTGGCTGTACAGCTTCATCCACTCTGGACTAGCCCTACGTGCTAATGTGGAGGCTGGACCTGGAAAAGCCCATACGGCAAAGCATGTCTATTCCTGTTTCAAACCTGACTCTCAGGTGGGACACAAGTGTGTTATCCCAGGAGAAGCAACCTTGCTGTAGGGCCAAGGCTGCTTTGCCAGGGTCTAGGTCATCATGTCCATAGCCAGGAATATTAAAATCAGCTGGGGATGGTGGTGCACACCTTTAATCCCAGCACTTGGGAGGCAGAGGTGAGAGGATCACTGTGAGTCCAAGGCCAGCCTGCAACTACAGAGTGCGTTCCAGGTCAACCTGGGCTAGAGTTAAACCCAACCTCGAAAAATCCAAAAAGAAAAAGAAAAAATGAGGGCCTTTAATCCCAGTACTTGGGAGGCAGAGGTAAGAGGATCACTGTCAGTTCAAGTCTATCTTGGAGCTACAGAGTGAGTTTCAGATCAGCCTGGGATAGAATGAGACCCTACCTTGAAAAAATAAAACTAAAAATAACAAAATTTCAAAGTACAGGTTGGAGAGGTGGCTTAGCGGTTAAGGCACTTGCCTGTGAAGCCTAAGAATCCATGTCCTACTCTCAAGATCCCATGTTAGCCAGACACACAAAGGTGAGGCAAGCACAAGGTCGCACATGCCCATGAGTTGGCACAGGCATCTGGAGTTCTATTGCAGTGGCTGAGGCCCTGGCACATCATTCTCTCTCACACACGCTCTAACATTAAAAAAAGTAAAAAAAAAAAAAAAAAATGTTTAATATGAAATCTTAAAAGTCCTTCCCAGACATCCAGGGCAAGGGAAACCCTTTGGGGCCCCTGGGTAGCTTGGACAGGAGGGCAACACCAAAAGTAAGGGAGGCTTTGTCTGTATCTCCTCCTCCAATGGCTCCAGAAGGTGTTAATGATTAAGTCTTTCCATTGATTCATGGGGTACTCCCAGCATCCTGTGCTCACTGATGGCTGCTTCACTTGCCTAAAAGGAATGCTGAGTATATATGGCAGATGGGGAGCCCTGGGGCCTAGCTAGACACCTGATTAGGCCTGAGACTTGTGGTTTCCTAACAGAGTGACCCTACCCTGGGGGTACTGGCTCTCTGCGGCTTCCTTTTCCTTTGCTGGCCTCATAGTTGCTACCAGCCAAGACTAGAGGAAGCCAAGTTAAGAGGAGGCCAGACACTATGTGTTTTTACAGAACCTTCAGTTCTGGTTTCAGAGGCAGTGACAGGGGTCTCACTGCCAGTCTTGCCTGGTGACAGCTTCCAGAGGTATACAGAGAAGGCTTAGCTGCCTTAGCTGTGGATGCAGTACGGAAGGGCGAGGCAGGCAGAGAGGTTTGGATGCAGTGAGATGCAGAGCTCCTATCATGGCACACTTGGAGGGCAGTGAGTACGGGTATACACATGTATGAAAGAGGCAACTACACCCTACAACACTGGTGTGCATGGGAGTAGGGGCAGGAGGACAGGAATACTTTATTTCCAAGGTCTCTCTGTCCCACAGGGGAAGGAGCTTGTGTCCTGCTGCGAGCACTAGAGCCCCTGGAAGGCGTGGAGATGATGCGGCAGCTTCGCAGCACCCTTCGGAAAGGCACCATCAGCCGAGTCCTCAAAGACCGTGAGCTCTGTAGTGGTCCCTCCAAACTCTGCCAGGCCCTAGCCATTGATAAGAACTTTGACCAGCGGGACCTGGCCCAGGATGAGGCTGTATGGCTGGAATGTGGGCCTCAGGGACCCAATGAGTCAGCCATAGTGGCAGCAGCCCGTGTGGGTATTGGCCATGCAGGAGAGTGGACCCAGAAACCCCTCCGTTTCTATGTCCGGGGCAGCCCCTGGGTCAGTGTGGTAGACAGAGTGGCTGAGAAGGATGTATAGGCCTGAGCAAAGAGCCTCCTCACACAGGCTTTTGTTTGTTTGTTTTTCAAGGTAGGATTTCGCTGCAGCCCAGACTGACCTGGAATTCACTATGTAGTCTCAGGGTGGCTCGAGCTCACAGTGACCCTCCTACCTCTGTTTCCCAATGCCAGGATTAAAGGCGTGTGCCACCAGCCTCACACAGGCTTTTTAATTGTTTAGAAGTAAAATAAATGTCATGTTTGCAGGGAAATGTCCATATCCCAGCCACAGTCCCCCAACCCAATCAATGTGGCAACAGACACGTCCTCCAGGTCAGGAAAGCTAAGCACTGAGTATAGACACCAGCAAAGAACCAAAATGTACAAGTACATACACCCAGAGGCAGAGGTCCTGTGCAGCCAGTTGAGCTACCGCCTATTATAGGATATGCTCAGGCAACAGGACTGCCCTAGCCCAGCTGGGCCAGCCTAAGCCCTTGTGCCTGAGATGATTAGGATTGGGTGGGGACAACTTGTCAGAGCCTGTTAGAGGCTTATGCAGGGTTGTAGTGGTTGGGCCAGGAACAAAGCACATGGCAAACAGGACGGACTAGGTGCTTAGATCTCACATTGTTGACCACCAGAGGAGCACAGATAAACAAGCGTGTTTTTGCACATTCTCCAGGGAAGCTACGTAAGGGGTAGACAGGTTAGGATGTCAGGAAGACACAGCCTGTGTTCATTTGCAGGACCTAGACCTCAAAGACACAGGTCTTGGAAAACCACTTCCAGCTCGACAATGCGAAGGTGCTGTAAAGACCTGATGAAAGAGTAATACATACCTATAATCCTAGCATTTGGGAGGTAAAGACAGGAGATTCAGGAGTTCAAGGTTATCCCTGGCTACACAGTACATTTGAGGCCAGCCTGGGCTACATGAAAACAAAACATAAAAACAAACAGTAAGAGCCCAGAGGGTGGCTGTCCCACAGCTGTTCTTGACCACTTTGAGGGAGCTGCTGCAAGGCTATGTTCTGCAGGCTTCAGTCAGGCTGGAGTTGGCAGTCCGCCCACTGCCAGGCCTCAGTGACAAACAAGACTCAGACCCTGCTGGAGCCTTGAGATAGAGTGAAGGCTAGTATCCACCTACACACCCAGCAACCTCTCCATCCTCTGTCTGGACTCATGTGAGCAGTGCCTGGAAGACAGCAATGACGGGGTCCTCGTGAGTGGTCACCACCAGCACACTGCGGAACTTGTCGAAAAGCATGAGCAGCTGGGAGCGCCGAGTATTCTCATTGTACATGATCTCCTCCAGGTGGTGGCGACCACGGAAGTAGTGAAGAAGCCTGGAAAGGACAGGGTGGCATGAGCCTAGCCCAAGGCCAGCGCCACAAAGGTCTCCACAAAGGTCCTTAACAGCCACTGGTGAATCAGATGTGAGCCACCCACAGGCTTACATAGAGCTGAGGGATGGTTACCAGCTGCTTTTCAAAACCCCATCCCCAACCAGCAAGGACAGATGAGCATCCTGAATCCAATGCCTAGTAACTAGTGGTGGGCCTAAAGTGAGTTTATAAAGAAGCATGGCTGTTTAAGCCTACCCCAATGTGGGGAAGGGTGCCAGAGGCTTCTCCTTTCTTTGATCCTGTGTCACTGGGTCCAGTCCCTGTTCTAAGAACTTCCTGCAATTGAGTCTGACACAAAGGAAGCCAGGGCTGGACTAGTACTTGGAAGAGTTGCAAACGACCTGTAGTGTGGTTCTTAATCACACTTAATGCTGCAACCCAAACTTTTCCATGCATCTATAATGCCTGACAGCGACAGACCATCAGGCTGCTATGATATAATCCTGGACTTCCTTCCAGGGCAGATATTGTGGGCATATTCCTGCCAAGCCCCACAATGGTGAGAACTTGAGATCTGCTCTCTCTGAAACAGTAACAAACATCCCAAACTACTAGGTAAGCTGTGCAATAGGCCTACTGTCTGGGCCACAGCCTCTATTCTTCATACCTGGACAGCAGTGCCTAACCTGTACATGCTAGTTGCAAGTGTTTGAAACCCTACCATGACTACTGGCCAAACAATTCAGCTGTGTAGCGTGCTGATACTTTCTGACTGGGCTCCAGAACAGGCCCATCCCACCCAGTCATCTGCCTCCCACCTGGCAAACATGCGAAGGTCCTCAGGATTCTGAGCTGCAGGCACACTGAGGATAGCTGCCCGCTCATGCTCTGACAGGCTGGCCAACAGGTTCTCTGTCATCCTCTTGTTCAGTGGCGAGTCCCCACTAGGGAGAAGTTCTGCACTGGAGTTGTCCATGCTGGGACTGGTGAGGGTCATGTCATCACTACTGGCTGTGGATAGGAACAGGTCAGGATAGATTTCACAGTGCCAAGGTGGGGAGCTTCAAGGGCAGTGCCAGTAGCCAGACTCTGTGGTCACTACCACACTCCCCTCCTAGTGCTCCAACTTCACCATCTGCCCCTACTCAGGAACTCACAGCCACCCCCCTCCACCTCCTGAGTGTGTCCTATGCCCTCTTGTGTGCTAACCTGGAACACCAGTAGCTGCTCCTCTGGGAGCAGCCTCAAAGGCTCTGAATAGAGACATGTGGCATGCCTCCTATACCCCAAAGTAGGCCTGGCCATCCTGTCATTTTCAGGCAACATAGAGTGGAGCACCTCACATAGCACCTGAAGCCCAGGACCAGACCCAAATCTCAACTGAAAATGTACTTTGAAAGCCCTGTAGTCCCTTGTCTTTCCTAAGCCTGAGGCTTAGCTGCTGCCTTGGAGGGGAGATGCACACTGTGGCCACAACAGCTCTTTGCAGAAGTGAATACAAGTCACTGTGGCTTCACGGGCTCTGAGGCCCAGAAGTTCCAATGCTTCTTGTACTGATCGTATTGCTCTGATCCCAAGCTACAGCAGGGGATTCCAGCAGTGCTATATGGTGGGTAGAGCTATTCCTAACTACAACAAGCTCTTACTCAAGAGCCCAGGGGACAAAGCCTCCTTCTCAGACCCAAGACAGCACAGGGGACATAGGAAGGAGGGGTATTCCACAAGGACAGAGGATGAGTGTGTGGGAGGGCATGCATGTACAGCCATTTGAAGGTACCTCTACCATTCCATCAATGCCTATGCTTCCCGACCACTCCCCCACAAGATGGCCCCCTCTCACATTACCAGACATGCCCTGAGGGGAATCCTACTTGGAGAGCCGAAACTTAGGGCATTGGGTGTGCTGAGGCTGCGGCCCCCGACCCGGGCTGTGAAAGAAGCGTCATCCTCACGCAGTCGGGGCTCCTCTTCAGTGGGTAAGGCCATCAGGCAGACATAGGTATGCAGCTGGATGAGAAGCCGGTGCTGCAGCATCCACACTACCATTTGGATGAGCTGGGTCTATGGGTGGGCAGCATGAGTGGGTGAGACTATTCCTCTATTCCTATCCCAATCCCAATCCCTTCCTGCAAGATTACAGCCATGGCCCTGGAATACCCAAACAGGAACCCCTAAATGCTGAACAGTTCTGCAAGACCTACTCACCCCCACCCTGGGAAGGTAGAAGGGCCAGGGTAGCTCCCAGAAACACTAGCTTCTACCACATACCTGGGCTTCCTCACTTCTCTGAGACAAGTTCCCCTAGAATCTAATCTGCCTCCCTTGCCTCCAGCTAGTCTACTGCTAGGAAAGCCCACACACACTAAAACAGGCAGCTGCCCTGTATGCACAAACTCCTTAGCTCTGCACTAAGAACAGGAGTAGGTCCATAAGGAAACTAGGGAAAGGGCCATTGCTCAGGTGTGAGCCAATGCCCTTGTCCATGGTGAGGGACATTCAGATCTGTGAACTGTGGCCTGACCCAGAGCTTTAGAGCTTTATGGTGGGCACAGCCCAGCAACAATAGAATACTGACTCCCAGGCACAGACACCCAGCACTAAGTTGTGTTTGCGTCTTTGGGGAGATCTAGAAAGATCTGCTGCCCAGGCCACTATATGAACACAGTCAAAACCAAATAAAAACCAAAAGGAGGGCTGGAGAGATGGCTTAGCGGTTAAGGCACTTGCCTGCAAAGCTAAGGACCCAGGTTCAATTCCCCAGTACCCACATAAGCCAGATGGCACAAAGTGGCATATGTACCTAGAGTTCATTTGCTGTGACTGGGGGCCCTGGTGTGCCCACTCTTGCTGCCTGTCTCTCCTCTCTCTCTCTCTGCTTGCAAACATAAATATATATATATATAATTTTTTTAAAACCATTGCTGGGTGTGGTGGCACATGCCTTTAATCCCAGCACTCAGAGGAAGAGGTAGGAGGATCGCCATGAGTTTGAGACTACAGAGTGAACTCCAGGTCAGCCTGGGCTACAGCGAGACCCTACCTCAAAACAAACAAACAAAAAAAGCCAAAAAGACTGCAAAATACCTAAACATAAAATTTTCAAACAGGGCTGGAGAGAGAGCTCAGTGGTTAAGGTGTTTGCCTACAGAGCCTAACGACCTGGGTTTGATTCCCCAGTACCCACATAAACCCAGATGCACAATGTGCATGCATCTGGAATTCCTTTGTAGCAGCTAGAGGCTCTGACACACCCATACACACTCTCTCTATATATAATCTGCTTGCAGATAAACAATTAAAAAATTAAATAGGAGCAGGAGCTTCTTAAACATAAGGCAGTGCATCTTGGGATTTGGCAAAATCAAACCCAGTTCCATCTGGACTCCTTGGCAAGGCCTGAGACAGCCACTCAGACATGCCTGGAAAATCCACCCCCTTATTCAGACCATTGGGAAGTTTCTGATGGGATGGGAGCACTGCCTGGGAGAGAGGAAGTCGGGTACAGATGCAGTGTGTCTTTCATCAGGCTGGCATGACCTGGCATGGTTCCTGAAAACCAAAAACTATGAAAGGCACCTTTAGAACTCTGCCACACTTGGCATCTAAATAAGCTGAAAACCGGGCTGGAGAGATGGCTTAGCGGTTAGCGCTTGCCTGTGAAGCCTAAGGACCGGTTCGAGGCCAATTCCCAGGACCCCGTTAGCAGATGCACAAGGGGCGCAGCATTGGAGTTCGTACGTGGCTGGAAGCCCTGGCGCGACCATTTCTCTTGTCTCCTATCTGCCTCTTCCTCTCTCTGTCACTCTCAAATAAATAAATAAAAATGAACAACAAAAAAAGAATTAAAAAAAAAAATAAGCTGAAAACCCAGGATCTTATTCCCATTAACAGTATTAGAGGAGGAAGGGTTTGACTTTATGGATTGATTTTGTCCAGGAATCTTGCACATATTAAGACAAATACTTTGCTTTTGAAAATAAAGCATGGAGATCATGCAGTTTGTCCTGTCTGGCTGTGCCCTGGGTCCCCTCCTAGAGCTTTAGGCACTTAGCCTAGAGGGGAGGACAAAACCTCCTCCAGCTCATGAGCAGAGGACTGTGAAAAGTGACTGACCCCTGAAGCTCATGGCAATGCAACCCCTACACCTGCAGGAGGACGCCCCACCACCACCACCACCATTCATGCCCAGCCCCTGCCCTGACCCAGACCAGGCTGGGTTTGGCTGATCTGAGGAGACTCTGGGACAAGAGACCTCAGGATTCCACTCCACTCACAGTCCTTGTAGGAATTAAGCCCCCAGGAGAAGGGGATAGGAGCCAAGATCTCTTGGAAGGTGGGACTCTGGTTCAGTAGAAACAAAGCTGCCTTTGCTTCCTCCATCTGTGGAAAACTCCTGGCCCCAAAAGCAGCACAAGGGGATCCTGTCAGCCCAGAAAAACTGAGCTCACTCCTGCCAAGCTTAACCCAGGTCTAACCCTAAGGATGCCCAGAGTGGGCTCCATGGGCTGATCACTGGCCAAGTGTCTGCAAGCAGTCTGGCAGCTGGCTTCTGAGTTAACCTGGTAGCACCTGCCCACCAAGCTCCCCCGCCCCCCAACCCAAGCAAAAAGGGCAACAATGCCTTTAGGTTGGGGACCAATAGCCAGGCAGGTGTGCAGAATCCACATGACAAGCCACACCTGGGTTCCAGGGGCTTCTGCAACTCACCTCCTGGACAGGAGGGGCGAGAGGACTCCTGAACTCTGACAAGGAGACCGGCAAGGAGAACTTGGCCAAGACGGAAGGCAGGTCATGGGCTGGGAACTGGTGGGAGAACTGCTCAGCCAGTGGGGAGTACCTGAGGGCAAACAAGAACAGCTGCAGTCATAACCAGCATAGTCCCATGTGCACAGCAATGGCCTTTGTGTCACCTTTTCCCTCACCGGGCAGAAGGGAATCACCATGTGGGGGTATCATGAAAACAGTATGGGGGACTGAAGAGATGGCTTAGCAGTTAAGGCGTTTGCCTACAAAGCCAAAGGACCCAGGTTTGATTCCTCAGGAATCACGTAAGCCAGATGCACAAGGTGGCACACGCGTCTGGAATTCATTTGCAGTGGCTGGAGGCCCTGGCATGCCCATTCTCTCTCTATCTGCCCCCCCCCCTCAAATAAGTAAATAGAAAATGAAAAAAAAAAAAAAAAAAACCAGGATGAGATGAGGTAACCCAGTAGGCCTGCTGGTGCAGAGTACAGGCACTCCCTCAAGGGGTGGCAAAAGCCAGAGAACCCCTCTGATGTCAGCCAGGAGGCGGTAACCCTGACATAAGCAAGGCCACGCAGTACCAAATCAAACTGGGGTTGGAACATGAGCATGCCAGAAGCCCAGCATTAGAATGTCCTGAAAGCCCTGCCTCAGGGCTCCACAGCCCCTGATACCAAGTCACCCCTTCTGGACTCAATCCTTCCAGCCCCAGGCTCCAGATTCTGGCAGCTAGTGGTACTTACAGGCACAAGCTGGCATTGGGAGACAGAACATAGACATTGTTCTCACACAGTGGATAGATGATGACAGCTTTGCCCCAGTACACCAGGTGAGCAGCGAGCTGGAAAACCTGAAGAACAAGGGAAGCTGGGAGGACTGAGCAGGGAAGCCAGCCACCATGCTCTGGAGAAGCTGGCCTGAGGCTCATGCAACACAGACCTGTGGTCATGTGCTCTGAGATTTCTCCAATTCATAAGACCTTACCAACCTCTTACCAAGGTGCTGGACACTGCCAACACAGTTTCCTATGTTCTGAGTTCTCTGTGCTGCTTAGTACCACCATTTGTTCCATCAGGCAATAAGTTCATCAGCACAGGGACATGTGGGGTGCTGGGGAACACAACAATCAGACAGACAGGATGTTTGGATGGATGTCTCAGCAGAGGCACAGCCCTCCCACGCATACCAAACTCCACAGGACGCCACTCCATCTTCTCACAAGGAGGGCAGGTGAGCCCCCCCTACCCAGACACAACACCCACTATACTGCTGAGGTTATCAGCCAGCAGGGTCCCAGATCACCACCAGCTCTAACAGAGAAAACATCATTCCCTCTTCTTCTCCTTTCATCCCAAGTGCCATTAACACAAACTCAAGCAAAGACATGTTCACTTTCTCCACCTCTGCCCCATCCCAGCCTCTCACAGCTGTCCCTTCAGCATCCCTGTCTAGTTTCTCTGTCCCTCCAAAACACTCTCCATGAATCAGTCAGAGTGCCATTCAGGAACTAAGAAGTCTAAAGTCAGTACCACAGGACTAGAGCCAAAGTGCCAGCAAAGCTATGCCCTATCCAAGGCTCTAGGAGAGAATATGTCTTGCCTTTTCCAGCTGCTGATGCTGTGGCCACATCAAGCTCATCTCCACCTTGGTAGTAATCTCACCCACTTTTCTTCTCTTCTGCAGTCAAATCTCTCTCTGCCTCCTTTTTTTTTTTTTTTCTTTTTTCTTTTTTTGTTGTTGTTTTTTGTTTTTCAAGGTAGGGTTTTACTCTAACCCAGGCTAACCAGGAATTCACTAGGGAGTCTCAGGGTGGCCACGAACTTACAATAATCCTCCTACCTCTGCCTCCCGAGTGCTCCCATTTGCCACCACACCTGGCTTGATACCCTCTTAACAGGGTACTTCTTTCTTTCTGGTTACATTTAGGACTCATTAGAATAATTTTCCCATCTCAAAACCCTTAACTTCATAGCATCTGTAAAGTCCCACATTAAGTTGTATCTGGGAAGATGTAGGTGTTGGTGGGCACATTATTAAACTGATCACAGTGTATAGTGTAATCCTACTTTATTATCTCAAAACAATGCACTTGTTTTGTCAGGTGTGATGGCATGCACCAACAGTCTCAACTACTTTGGAAGCCTGAGGAAGGAGGATCACTTGAGTCTAGGAGTTCAAGACCAGCCTGGACAACACAATAAGACTCTGCCTCAGAATATAATAATTAGTATATATACATAAAATCTGGAGAATTGCTGTGAGTTCAAGGCTACCCTGAGACTACATAGTGAATTCCAGGTCAGCCTGGGCTACTGGGCTAGAGTGAGATCCCACCTCAAAAAACAAAAAACAGACAAACAAAAAAACATGGAGGGATCTTCACTGGTTACCTCTGGGATATGGAATTGTAGGGATTCACTATTACTGTGTCTATAATTTACATAATACTTGAGTTTCCATAAGAGGGAAAAAATACCCCTGAATGAGAGAGAGAAATCACCAGTGAAGATACTCAACAGTGGACACTGCAAGCCTTGTATTTGGCCAGCCAGGCCAAATGAGCCAGTGGGTGCAATAGTGGCACATCTGTCATGGTGGTAACCAACTGCCCTCTAATTGGACTGGAGGCCCGCTCCATGGGAGGGAATACATCCCTGAGACTAAAAACTTAAAACGGGTAGTCATGAGCCCTAGGGGTGTAACGTCTGCTGCTGTCTGGCTAAATGTATATACTATGCCTATCAAACTGCCCAATAAGCACTTCTCTTAATGTTCATACCCTTATATTAATGCTACTCTCACTTTTGGTGAGAGAAGCTTCTCTTTTCAGATGGCAGTCACTTTGGAATGACTCAAAATGTACCATGGTGTTGAGAAGTGACAGAGGAGTGCTCAGCACTGAAAAATCTTTATCATATCTTCCAAGGCTCAGGATCCATTGCAGAAGAGGTGGCAAAAAGAATGTAAGAGCCAAAGGAAGAGGACTTCTTACAACGCGCTCCTCCAGACACAAAATGGCCTGGATATCCATGACCTCACAGTGCCTGACACTACCTACACAAGACCATCATAATAGGAGGAAAATATCATGACATCAAAATAAAAGAGAGACTGACTGAGATGGAGAGGGGATATGATGGAGAATGGAGTTTCAAAGGGGAAAGTGGGGGGAGGGAGGGCAGTATCATGGTTTTTTTTTGTTGTTGTTTTTTTTTTGATTTTCGTGGTAGGGTCTCACTCTAGCCCAGGCAGACCTGGAATTCACTATGGAGTCTCAGGGTGGCCTCGAACTCATGGCAATCCTCCTTCCTCTGCCTCCCAAGTGCTGGGATTAAAGGCGTGTGCCACCACACCCAGCTTACCATAGGATATTTTTTATAATCATGGAAGTTGTTAATAAAAAAAATTGAAAAGAAAAAAAAATAACATTGACAAATCTGATCTTTCTGGATTGAGAAAGAATGACCTGGGCGTGGTGGTACATGCCTTTAATCCTAGCACTCAGGAGACTGAGGTAGGAGGGTCATTGTGAGTTCAAGGCCAACCTGGGACTAATTCCAGGTCAGCCTGGGCTAGAGAAAGACTCTACCTTGAAAAAACAAAAAAAAAAAAAGTGTTTTTTTTTTTTTTGGTTTATTTTTTTTTAAGTTTTTCAAGATAAGGTCTCGCTCTAACCCTGACCTGCAATTCACTGTGTAGTCTGAGGGTGGCTTTGAACCTCCTACCTCTGCCTTCCAAGTACTGGGATTAAAGGTGTGCACCACCATGCCCCACTTCCCAACTGATTTTTTTATTATTATTATAAAACAGGGTGTTCCCCCCCCCCCAAGGTAGGGTCTCGCTCTAGCCCAGTCTGACCTGGAATTCACTATTTAGTCTCAGGGTGGCCTCAAACTCTCAGCAATCCTCCTACCTCTGCCTCCCGAGTGCTGAGTGCTGGGAGAAAGCGTGCACCACCACACCCGGTTTCTTTTCTTTTCTTTCTTTCTTTTTTTTTATTTGAGAGAGAGAGAGAGAGAGGAGAGAGAAGCAGATAGAGAATGGGTGCTAAGGGCCTCTAGCCACTGCAAATGAACTCCAAACATATGTGCCTCCTTGTGCATCTGGCTTAGGTGGTTCCTGGGGAGTCGAACCTGGGTCCTTACCAGCTAAGCCATCTCTCCAGCTCCTGATTTTCTTTTTGCCACTTTGTTTTGTCTTATTTTTTTGGAGACAAGGCCTCCTTATGTAGCCCAGGCTGGCCTGGAACTCAGAATGCTCTTGCCTTAGCCTCCTGAGTGTTAGGATTACAGAGGTATGCCAACAGGTCCAACAGAGAGATTTAAAATTATTTTATGACAGTCATACTAAAGAAACATGTTTCTCAAAGATCCAGCACTGCCCTGGAGCCACTACTCCCCACAAGAGACATCTACAGGAAACAACAGTCACACAGCTTGGTGAGCCACCAGGGCTAGGCCCTGTGAGGCTTCCACACAACCACATTAGCACTACACCCTGATTTGCACCAGGTCAGCAGGGAGTGAGTATGGAAGGAAACAACAAACTGCCTTTCCACCCCAAACAAGAACACAGCAGGGAAGTAGAGGAGACATCAAAGGCTTTTCTAAGAGACCAAGACTCTGACATAAGGGTACATATGCCCAGCACTGATCTCATCAGATAGCCTCTTAATAAAAAGTAAGTGGCCAGGTCCCCTCCCCTAGAGATGACATGTTAGCACAGCTATCATTCATGTAGCCAGAACTCTTTAAGAAAAACAGGCACTGTCCCCCACTCTGCAGGTGTGCTAGAATAGGAGGTACATTTAAAGGTCTGTGTCTTGGGAATGCAACCAAGAGCAAGACATGGTCCTCACTGGGTCTTACCCAGCCCAGGAAGACAGGTTGAAATATAAAGGCAGAATTGTTTTTAAATTTGTGTGTGTGCGTGCACATGTCTATGTGCACACCAGGGCCTCTGGCCACTCCACTGCAAATGAACACCAGACACTTGCACCTGCTTATGTGCGAGGCTTGGGAATTGAATCCAGATGGGCTAGCTTTGCAAGCAATCACCTATAACTGCTGAGCCATCTTCCCAGCCTCAAAAAGGGCAAAATCTTCTAAGTGCTCTCACAGAGTCAATAATCAGGGTAGAGAAGAGAGCGACTTACTCTGAAAGGTCTTTAGGAGGCTGGAGAGATGTCTCAGTGGTTAAAGGTGCTTTCTTGCAAGGCCTGATGACTCAAGTTTGATTCCCTAGTATCCATGTAAAGCCAAATACAGGAAGTAGCTCATGAGTGTGGAGTTCACAAGTGAAAAGAGGCCCTCGCACAACCATTCATATTCTCTCTCTCTTTGCAAATAAATTAAGTTGTTTTTTTTTTAAAGGTTATGCCAGGCATGGTGGCGCACGCCTTTAATCCCAGCACTCAGGAGGCAGAGGTAGGAGGACTGCCGTGAGGTCGAGGCCACCCTGAGACTACATAGTTAATTCCAGGCCAGCCTGGGCCACAGTGACACCCTACCTCGAAAAAAAAAAAAAAAAAAGGTCTTTAGGGCTGGAGAGATGGCTTAGTGGTTAAGATGCTTGCCTGCAAAGCCAAAAGACCCAGGTTCGAGTCCCCAGGACCCAGATGCACAAGGGAGTGCACTCATCTGGAGTTTGTAGTGGCTGGAGGTCCTGGCATGCCCATTCTCTATCTCTCTCTTTCTGCCTATTTCTGTATCTCTCAAATAAATACATAAAAATAAAATATATAAAAAAATAAATAAAGGTCTTTAGGAAGCTGGATGTGGTGGCAAATGCCTTTAATCCCAGCATTAGGGAGGCAGAGGTAGGAGGATCACTGTGAGTTAGAGGCTATCCTGAGACTACACAGTGAATTCCAGGTCAGCAGGGGCTACAGTGAGACCCTACCCCAAAAAGCCAAAAAATAAATAAATAAGTCAAAAGGCCTTTAGGAGCTGGAGAGATAGCTCAGCGATTAAGGCACCTGCCTGCAAAGCCTAAGAACTCCTGTTCGAATCTCCAGGTCCCACATAAGCCAGTGATACAATGGCACAATACTGCATATGCGCACGTGTCTGGAGTTCATTTGCAGTGGCTGAAGGCCGTGGCCACCCATTCTCCCTTCTCTCTCTGCTTCTTTCTCACTCTCTCTCAAAATAAAAGTTCTTTAGGCCTGGCATGGTGGCACACGCCTTTTAATTCCAGCACTCGGGAGGCAGAGATAAGAGGATCTCTGTGAGTTCCAGGCCACCTTGAGATTACATAGTGAATTACAGCTCATCCTGAGCTACAGCGAGACTCTACCTCAAAAAACCAAAAAAATAAAAATAAAAAGGTCTTAGAGCCAGATGTAGTGGCGTACAATTTTAATCCCAGCACTTGGGAGGCAGAGGTAGGAGGATTGCCATGAGTTCAAGGGCACCCTGAGACTACATAGTTACATAGTTAATTCCAGGCCAGCCTGAGCTAGAGTGAGACCCTACCACAAAAAGCCAAAAAAAAAAAAAAAGAAAAAAAAAAAAAAAAAAAGGTTTTTAGGAGCTGAAGAGATGGCCCAGCAGTTAAAGGCACTTGCTTGCAAAGCCTGACTCAGGTTCATTTCCCCAGGACCCACATAAAGCCATATGCACAAAGTAGCATTTGCATCTGAGGTTTGTTTGCCCTGGTGTACCCATTTGCTCTCTTAAATAAATAAAAATATTTTTAAAAATGGTCTTTGGGCTGGAGAGATGGCTTAGTGGTTAGGCACTTGCCTATGAAGCCTAAGGACCCCGGTTCAAGGCTCAATTCCCCAGGACCCACGTGAGCCAGATGCACAAGGGGGCGCATGCGTCTGGAGTTCGTTTGCAGTGGCTAGAAGCCCTGGCACACCCATTCTCTCTCTCTTTCTGCCTCTTTCTCTCTCTGTCTGTCACTCTCAAGTAAAAATTAAAAAAAATTTTTTTTAAAAAAGGTCTTTAAAGCCGGGCGTGGTGGTGCATGCCTTTAATCCCAGCACTTGGGAGGCAGAGGTAAGAGGATCGCCGTGAGTTTGAGGCCACCCTGAGAATACAGAGTGAATTCCAGGTCAGCCTGAACTAGAGTGAAACCCTACCTCAAAAAAAAGTCATTAAACCAGGCATGGTGGTGCACACCTTTAATCCCAGTACTCGGGAGGCAGAGGTAGAAGGATGGCCGTAAATTCGAGGCCACCCTGAGACTACATAGTGAATTCCAGTTCAGCCTGGTCTATAGCAAGACCCTACCTCGAAAAACCAGAAAAAAAAAATGCCTTTAAGAAAAATTACCTGAGAGTTAGGCCTAAGAAGCAAATGACAGAGTCTCTCCTAGACCCATTTCTTCAGGCCACAGAGAACCAGAGCTAAACCAGAGGACTGGAAGAGGGTTGGCTTCCTTGTCTGTGGCCTCCTTTGGCTGAGAAGGAACTTGAGGTTCCTGGGGTGGGCCTCTGCTTCCCCCTGGTGGTCATACGGTGCATGCCACCCACAGGAATTCACTCCATTTAGTACTGCCTGCAGACTGCCACTTGGAGCCCTGATAGTTAACCCCCTCATCTGCCCAGACCCCTGACCACTTAAGCTTTTGCTTTTCCTCTCCCTCTTCCTCCATACTTAACAAAAAACACTGACTAGGCTGGGGAACTCTCCCTTTGAACCCAAAAGGCAACCCACAACCATGATTCTACAAGAAGGTGGAATCATGTACAAGAGGACAGAAGCTAGTACATGTACATGCAGTAGGCAAAGCCACCAGCTCAGCATGAGGACTTTAGTTTGGATCCCCAGAATTCATGCTGGATGAGCATGGTGCACGCATTTAATCCCAGCACTTGGGAGGCAGAGGTAGCACTGTGAGTTCAAAATCAGCCTGAGACTACACAGTGAATTCCAGGTTAGACTGGGCTAGAGTGAGACCTTATCTCAAAAGAAAAAAAAAAATAGAATCATTGGGGCTCAGTGGGTAGCTAGTCTAATGATCAGTGAGTTCTAAATTGAGTGAGAGAACTTGTCTCAAATAATAAGGTGGAAAATGATTGAGGGGGATACCTGTGGTGATTTGATTCAGGTGTCTCCCATAAAATTAGGTGTTCTGAATGTAGGTTCCCAGCTAATGGAGATTTGGGAATTAACGTCTGCTGAAGGCAGTGTATTGTTGGGGGCAGACTTATGGGTATCATAGCCAGTTTCCCCATGCCAGTGTTTGAAACACTCTCCTTATGCTATTATCCACCTGATGTTGGCTCGGGAATGATGTCCATCCTCTTCTCATGCCATCGTTTTCCCTGCCATCATGGAGCTTCCCCCTCGAGCCTGTATGCCAAAATAAACCCTTTTTTCCCCACAAGCTGCTCTTGGTTGGGTGATTTTTACCAGCAGTGTGAACCTGACTGCAACAGTAAAGTGCTACCAAGGAGTGGGACTACTGCTAAGACACCTGACTGTATGGCTTTGGCATTTTGGAGCTGATTTTCAAGAGGAATGTGGAAGGATTTGAAACCTTGACCTAAGAGATGCCTTGCAGTGCTGTAAGTACAGCTTGATGGACTATTCTGGTCAGAGTTGAAAGACCTGAGTGCAGTAAGAACTATGGACTGTGAGGTTTGGCTTATGAGGGTGACAAAGAGCTTTGCTTGGACTGGGCTAACAGTATGTGTAAAAAGCTTGCTGTTCTGCCCATGTTATGAGAAGTTGTGCAGGGTTGCTTTGCATAGAAATGAACAGGTGTGGCCAGAGGGATATAGCACAGAAAGAAAAATTTTTGGGTGAACTGCTGCTGCCTGTTCAGCTGCAATTGAGAGATTATAACCTTTGAGAATGGGCCAGCTGACCTGCACTGGGGAACAGGAAGAATGTAGACTTTTTGGAGGGGCCTGAGTACTCAGGGAGTGTCCTGTTCTTCAAAGTCTGCTTTATTCCCCCTGGATTAACAAATTGGCACCCTATCTGGTATTATGGAGTGTAAGAAATGCAGGAGGCTGGAGAAATGGCTCAGTGGTTAAGGCATTTGCCTGCAAAGCCAAAGGATCTTGGTTCGATTCTCCAAGTCCCACGTAAGCCAGGTGCACAAGGGGGTGCAGGCATCTGGAGTTCGTTTGTAGTGGCTGGAGGCCCTGGCGTGCCCATTCTCTCTTCTCTTTCTCTAATAAATAAATTAATTAAATATATTAAAAATAATTTAAAAAAAAGAAATGCAGGAAAGAGAGGGTCATTGAGTTCATTGTTAACTCGGTCTTGTGTTTTGGAAATGGCCATGGGCAGTGTGAAGCAGGTTTGCTGGATGCCTGAATAGAGACCTGATGGAGCCAAGAGGATGAACCGTGGATTGCAGTAGAGACCCAGTGGAGATGCCGGGATCACAAGCTGGCTGCCAAGGAGAGCTGCTGGCCCTGATGAAGTTTTCCAGGACTGTGAGTAGCCTAGCTGGAATGGGTGAACCTGACTGTAACAACACCCAACATCAACCTCTGGCCTACAGACACAGACAGACAGACACAGACACACACACACACAGCATCAACTCTGCATGTGACAAGCTTCCTGCTCTCACTTCCCACTTGCTCATATGCCATGTGAGCCTCCCCTGAGCTGGTAGAGTCCCTACTTGCTCCTACATCCCCTCCTGTCCTCCACGTCTTTTCTCTCTTTTCTTCCAAGGCTTGTCTCACTCTGTTCAACAGAGGGAGAAGTCAGTCTCATTGCTTCCAACGCCAGCTTTGAACCAGGTTTAATGGAAGCCAGAACCTCCTGTCACTCAACCTAGAGGCAACCCTGGTCAGTAGGAGGCCATGCATTATCTCTCTCTGCTTGACAGAGGCCCTGGGGATACAGCATGACAGGCAACTTCCACCTTCTCCCAGGGGTTGCATGCTCCTGCATGTCCAGAAGCCTCTCCCTCCCACCCCTCCTGGTTCACAGGGCCCTACCTGCAGCAAAGCCAGGTCAGCATCCTGGGCCAGCTGCTGCAGGTTCTTCACAGCAGATGTAGTCTTGATCACCCGCACCAGGGCTGGGGAGCAGTCAATGGGCAGCTCACTCAGTAGGGTCTTCTCATCACTGAGAAGCAGCAGGGCATGGTATGGGCTGAAGGGCAGAGGCACATGTCAGTGGGACAAGAAGCACCACAGAGTCCCTTGCACCAGGCAAGCCCTTGGAACACCAAGGCACAACTGGAGCTCACAGGCACAGAGAACTGTGGGCAAGAAAGGCTGAGGGAGAAATCAGAGAAGGATAGTCATATCTAGGGGCCATTAGAAAATCTTCAAGGATTACTGCTATCCTTGGAAAAAATATTAGAACAAACTGGGGAGGGCCTAAACATCTAACTTCTCATCCCCAATGCTGGGATTGCCTGATACTTTTTTTTTTCTTTTTTGAATTTTTTTTTTCATTTGTGGGTTTTTTGTGTGTGGGTTTATTGTTGTTGGTTGGTTGGTTCTGACAAAGGATTTCACTCTGTAATGCAGGCAGGCCCTGAACTTGCTATGTAGCCCAGGATGACATTAAACAGCAGTCCTTTTGCCTTAGCCTCCCATGTGATGAATACAGGAGTGAGCCACCATGCCTGGTTTACTTACTGAGGAAATGAATGTGCTGAGCCTGGGGTTACAGATATGTAATCTCAGATATCCAGAAGGCAGAGGCAGGAGGATCTCAAGTGCAAGGGCTATCTACACTACAGAGTGAGTCAAAAGCCAGCCTGAAATTATTGAGACCTTATCCCAAACTAAAAACATTTTTTTTAAAAAAAAAATAACATATCTCGGGCTGGAGAGATAGTTTAGCAGTTAAAGCATTTTCCTGCAAAGCCAAAGAACCCAGGTTTGATTTCCTAGGACCCACGTAAGCCAGATGCTCAAGGTAGCACACGTATCTGGAGTTCGTTTGCAGTGGCTGAAGACTTTGGTGCACTTATTGTCTTTCCTCCCTCTTTCTCTCAAATAAATAAAATAAGTTTAAAAAAATAAAAAAATAACATATCTTGCTGGACATGGTGACACACACCTTTAATCTCAGCAATTCAGAGGCAGAGGTAGGTGGATCACTGTGAGTTTGAGACCACCCTGAGACTACATAGTGAATTCCAGATCAGCCTGAGCTAGAGTGAGACCCTACCTCGAAAAACCAAAAACAAATTAAAATAAATAAGGCCAGGTGTGGAGGTGTACACCTTTGATCCCAGCACTTGGGAGACAGAGGTAGGAGAATCACTGCATGTTTGAGGCCAGCCTAGGACTAGAGGGAGTTCCAGGTCAGGCTAAGCTAGAGTGAGACCCTACCTCAGAAAAAAAGGATAATAATAAAGCCCAGTCTAGTAGTTCATGCCTTTAATCCCAGCACTTGGGAGGCTGAGGTAAGAGGATCCCCATTGGTTTAAGGCCAGTTTGGGGTTACAGAGTTCCAGGTCAGCCAGGACTAGAGCAGGATGCTACCTTGAAAACAAAACAAACAAACAAAAAAACTTTAGAGAGGTATGGAAGGGCTGGAAAGATGGCTAAGCAGTTAAGGCATTTGCCTGCAAAGCCTAAGGACCCAGGTTTGATTCCCCAGTACCCATATAAAGCCAGATGCACAAAGTGGTACATGCATCTGGAGTTCCTTTGCAGTACCTAGAGGCCAATGGTGAGCCCATTCTCTCTCTTAAAAAAAAAAAGAAAGAGCCGGGCGTGGTGGCGCACGCCTTTAATCCCAGCACTTGGGAGGCAGAGGTAGGAGGATCGCCGTGAGTTCGAGCACCCTGAGACTCATATGGAATTCCAGGTCAGCCTGGCTAGAGGAAACCCTTAACCCAAAAAAAATAAAATAAATAAATAAATGAAATAAATATTAACATATAAAAATCGTGTATTGGGTTGAAATGTTCTTAAACAAAAAAAAAAGAAAGAAAGAAAAAGCTCATTCTTTCTTTCTCAAATAAAAAAAGAAAAAGGGAGCTGGATGCAGTGGTGCACGCATTTGTGAGGCAGAGGTAGGAGGATCGCCATGAGTTCAAGGCCACCCTGAGACTCTATAGGGAATTCCAGGTCAGCCTGGGCTAGAGCAAGACCCTACCTTGAAAAAGCAAACAAAAAAAGAAAGAAAGAAAGAAAGAAAGAGGGCCAGGTGTGGTGCCTCACACCTTTAATCCCAGCACTCCGAGGCAGAGGTAGGAGGATTACAGTGAGTTCGAGGCTACCCTAAGACTACGTAGTGAATTCCAGGTCAGCCTGGGCTAGACTGAAACCTTACCTCAAGAAAAAAAAAAAGTATGGCATTATAGCCCAGTGATAGAATGCTTGTTTAGCATGTATAAGGTCCACCACCTGAGTACCACCAAAAAAGAAAAAAAAAAAAAAGGAGCAAGAGAGAGAAAGAAAAAAATTATTCTTTCCTAAGGCAACAATCCTAAACAGGAAAAAGCAAAATCCCCTCCATAGACTATTAATAGAACCACATAAAAATATGCTTAACAAGGAGGAAAGCTATGTGACTTGGAGCATGACTGAGGGAGGGTGGGAGGCCTGGGCAGTGCTTTGCTTTCTGTCATTTCCAAATGTTTTTTTTTTTTTTTGGTTTTTCGAGTAGGGTCTCACTCTAGCCCAGGCTGACCTGGAATTCACTATGTCATCTCAGGGTGGCCTCAAACTCACAGCGATCCTCCTACCTCTGCCTCCCGTGTGCTAGGATTAAAGGCGTGCGCCACCACGCCCGGCTTCAAATGTTCTTTTTAAAAATATTTTATTTATTTATGAGAGAGAGAGACGGGGGGGGGGGGGGCCACAGACAGACAGAGAATGGGTGTGCCAGGGCCTCCAGCCATTGCAAAGGACTCCAGACACATGCGCTCCCTTGTGTATCTGGCTTACGTGGGTCCTGGGGAATAGAACCTGGGTCCTTTGGCTTTGCAGGCAAATGCCTTAACCACTAAGCCATTCCTCCAGCCCCCAAATGTTCTTTATGTACAACAGACACTCTTCTACTGAACTACATTCCCAGCCTCACATTTCTCTTAATTTTTTTTTTGGGGGGGGGTGTGAGGTAGGGTTTTACTGTAGCCCAGGCTAGCCTGGAATTCACTATGTAGTCTCAGGCTGGCCTTGAACTCACAGAGAACCTTCTACCTCGGCCTCTTGAGTGCTGTGTATCACCACAGCCAGCTTTTTTTCTTTCAGCTCTTTTCTTACAAGAAATCAATTTAAGAAGCTCACTGTGGGGGGTAGAGATATGGCTTAGTGTTTAAAGTGCTTGCTTACAAAGCCTACAGACCCAGGTTTGATTTCCCAAGTATCCATAGATGCACAAGGTGGTGCATGCATCTGGAGTTTGTCTGCAGCAGCTAAAAGCCCTGGTGCACCTATTCTCTGTCTCCTCTCAAATAAATAACATAACTTTTAAAGTTTTAAAATAAACTCACTGAGTTCCCATGATTTCTGACCCAAATGTCAAGGATCAACGAGCAATACCATGAGGACAAACAGGAAAGACTTGTCTTCTTTCCTTTTTCACACCACCCTCCCCCACCCCATTCACCCATGTGATGCTGGGAGGGTCCAGAGGAAAACTGGGATTGTGCTTTTCTGGACAGAAATAGAACTAAATTCATGTGTTTTTACTAATAGCAGAGCCTTACCTACCAGCTTTTGTGAGGAAGAAGAAAAGAGACTTTTTGGAAGTAATTGGCAGTCTCAGTTAACAGCTGGAGGGATGGGGCCATGTGGGAAGTGTGGAAGTGGGGCTGGCTCTCACCGGATAGCTTTCAGGCTCCGCTCAATGGCTTCTGGAGGGATCAGACTAGAGGCTGCATAATGGATCTTGTGGGGCAGACAGAAGCTCACTTCCAGCCAGCTGTTGATGTGGAGCCGGACCACACCAGAAGTGCACAGGCTGTGGAGAGTTGGCACTGTTACCACAGGAGCCATCTACTGGTTACCATAGGAAGAACACTATAGTCACAGATCCTGGTCAGGCACAATGCCCTATTGGCTTGAAGAAAATGCTGGTTGAGATATTGTGGGCAACACAACATCTTTTCAGACCTTAGTATACTTAAGAAATATGTTCACAGCCAGGCGTGGTGGCACATACCTTTAATCCCAGCCCTCGGGAGGCAGAGGTAGGAGGATCCCTGTGAGTTCAAGGCCACCCTGAGACTACACAGTGAATTCCAGGTCAGCTTGGGCTAGAGTGAGACCCTACCTTGAAAAATCAAAAAAAAAAATTCACAATATGCACACACACAAATGAATTTCTTTCTAGCCCTGGAATGTGCAGTCCAGGCAGCCTCCAGGGCCTTTCCTATTTTTCCTGGAAGCTCAATGCAACAGGCATTTATTCTAGCTCCCTGCTTGCTTAGAACCCCGACAAACACCTGATGGAAGCCCAAACACAGGTGAGCAGACAGGCAAGGCCTGTCTATGAAAAGAAGAGTTGGATTTGAAGAGAACTACCAAGGCCCCTAGAATATTCTGATGATGGTAAGCACAAAGTACCTATCTCTATGTACGTTGCATGCAACATTGCAAGTACAATATGTATAGATTCAAAACTGGGAACACACAAATGACCATCCAACCCAGGCCTAACACTACTACCAGAGCCAAACTTTTACTCCATGTTCTCTGGTGATGGACACTTAGTTAAAGCTCCAACCCAAATCTGTAACTCTTCTCATTGCTGTGACAAAACATCTGACAAAAGCAACTAAGGGAAGGGCTTGTTTTGGCTCACAGTTGGAGGTTAGGTATGACAGCAGAAGCATGAAATAGTGGGTCATATTGTGTCTGTAGTCAAGAATCAGAGGGAGGGCTGGAGAGATGGTTTAGCGGTTGAGGCACTTTCCTGCGAAGCCTGAGGACCTAGGTTCAATTCCCCAGTACCCATATAAACCAGATGCACAAGGGGGCACATGCATCTGGAGTTTGTTTGCAGTGGCTAGAGGCCCTAGTATGCCCATTCTATGTGTCTCTTTATCCTCTCTCTCTCAAATAAATAAACTAAAAAAAAAAAAAAAAAAAGAATCAGAGAGATGTTTTACTAGCTCTCTTCTTTTTATTCAGTCTGAAATCCCAGCCCATAAGATGTTGCCATCCACACTTAGGGGAGGTCTTACTGCTTCAATTGACCTAATCTAGAAACTTCCTCACAAACATGCCCAGAGATTTATCTTAATTGATTTTAGATCCAATCAAGTTAACAATTAAAATTAACCATCACACCATACTTAGGCCAAACACTGCAGCCCACACCACATCTCAAATCACCTGCAAATCTTATGTGTTCTACCTGCAAGGACATGCAGATGCCAGACGTATTCATCACCACCAAAATGGAGCTGCCCAGAGTACCAGTACCTGATGAGCTTCCCACAGCTTCAACCTGAGCCATCCCATTCCCTCAGTGTCCTGCCCTCATTTCCTGCCCCATTACTTATATTTAACCATTTTCAGGACCCTGGCACTCTCTTCTCAGGTGTTCAAGGGTTCCTTCATCCCATAGTCTCAATTCAAATGTCACATTCTCAGTGAGGCATTCCCTGACTCCTGCCCCACAATCACTCTAACTCCTCACTCTGTCCCCCATCCCAACCCCATGGCCACAGGATGCTTCTATAGTCTACCATCTAATGCTGTTTCCTGACCACACTACTCATGGGGAGATGTGTACTGGGGCATGTGAAACATTCATGACTGGAAGAGGGGAGAGAACCCAGAGTCAAGCCATGCTCTAAGGGTGCAGCACTGTCTTGCCCAGGAAACCTCTGACTGAGAATGGGTTCCAGTATGGGCATATAGTCCCATAAGTCATCCATGGAATAACTACACTCAGAAGGAGGAAAGGGTTGTGTAAAGGAGGAATCAGTCCCACCCCATGGCTCAGCTATGTAGTCCTTATGCTAAGTGCCAACAGCATGTGCTTATACAACAGACCTATTCAGGCCTATATGCAGCATTTCTGAAGTACACTTATACATATGACACGAAAGGAAAAGCAACTGCTTGAGCAAGCTCCTGCAGCTGGTCTTCATCCCCAGGGCTTGAGGGGAGATGTTCCCTGTAACTCACCCTACCCCAGCCAGGCTGAGAAGAGCCAAGGAAGCAGGCATTCTCCTTCTTCCTATGCAGAATATATCCTAAAACCTAATGATGGCAATGCCAGTTCTTAAATAGGGGCAAGGGACTTGTCACTTGTTTTCCAAACTGCCAATTTCTATAGTGCCTTCCCCTGTCATGTTTCCTCTGCTGCCTCTCCACCAGAACAGCCAAGGGGTACTTTTCTATCACTCTCCATCCCACTGCTGTTCCCAGTTCCCAGTGGGGATCTAGCCAAGACACCCATATCAGGCTGTGGCTGAGTTGGGAGAGAAGGCAGTTCACAGTCCTAAAGGGAGAAACACACTAGAGGGTTTACTATTGCAGAAAAGACCCAAAGAACACCATTCTTGGTTTTCTTCCAAAAGTGAGCACTAACCAAATGTGTCTGAACAGACAGCTCCCAGAGCTGCACCCCTCTTCAGCCAAGATATCTGCAGGATGGACAGCTCACATCAAACCCTGAGAAACAGGCTGGAAAGATGGCTCAGTGGATAAAGTTCAAGGTGGAAGACCAGAGTTTGACCTTCAATCCCCAAAGCCATGGTGAGCTTCTGTAATCCTGGCATGCTTTTGCTGACAGCAAGAGAGAATTTCCCACAAAACTCATGGTGAACACAATTAAAAAAAAAAAAAAAAGTAGAAGACAGGAGAGATGTCTTAGCAGTTAAGGCACTTGTGTGCAAAGTCTAAGGACCCAGGTTCAGTTCCCCAGTACCCATGTAAGCCAGATGCACATAGTGGTGCATTCATCTGGAGTTCATTTGCAGTGGCTAGAGGCCCTGGTACACCCATTTTGTCTCCCTCTTCTCTCTCTGTCTCATAAAAAAATAAAAATAAAATATTTTAAGAATCCAGAGCTTCGGGCTGGAGAGATGGCTTAGCAGTTAAGGCGCAAGCCAAAGGACCCAGGTTGGATTCCCCAGGGCCCATGTGAGCCAGATACACAAGGGGGTGCACACATCTGGTGTTTATTTGCAGTGGCTGAGGCCATGGCTCACCCATTCTCTCTCTCTCTTTCCGCCTATTTCTGTATCTCTCTCTTAAATAAATAAATAAATAATAGTTTAAGAAAAAAGAATCCAAAGCTTCAAGAAGCCCTGACTCAAATAAGACTAACAGGAAGTTATCCTCTAACCTCTACATGTACACTATAGAATACACAGGCCTGCACTCATATGTGCACAATTGCATTCGCACACATAGCCTCCTAAGGAATTGCTGGGGCTGGAGAGATGGCTCAGTGGTTAAGGCACTTGCTTGCAAAGCCTAATGACCTGGGTTTGATTCCCTAGACAGTACCCATGTAAAGCCAGATGTATAAAGTGGCACAAGCATCTGGAACTAGTATGCAGTGGCTAGTGGCCCTGGTGTGCCCATTTTTTTTCTCTCTCTTGCAAATAAATATTTTATTTTTATTGATTTGAGAGAGAGAGAGAAGCAGAGAGAGAGTGCACCAGGGCCTCCAGCCGCTGCAAACAAACTCCACACACATGTGCCACCTTGTGCATATGGCTTACATGGGTCCTGGGGAATCGAACCTGGGTCCTTTGGCTTTACAGGCAAGTGCCTTAACGGCTAAGCCATCTTTTCAGCCCCAAATAAATAAATTTAAGAAATCATTGTACCATGAGGGTCCTGCCCAGGGGGCTCAGGTTTAGTTAGTCTATTGCATGCTCACTTAATCTTCAACAGCCACAGGTGGATGGGACAAGAAGGGCAAGGGGGAGGAGGACCAGTGTGCTGCACTGTTGCCATTTTCTTGAAAACACTGGCCCACCTCCACCATTTAACTTGACTCACGGTTAGAAAGGGGGACCCAACTTAAAATAAAGGAAAATACACACACACACACACACACACAGAGAGAGAGAGAGAGAGAGAGAGAGAGAGAGAGAGAGAAAGAGAGAATTGGTGCTCCAGGGCCTCAGCCACTGAAATTGAACTCCAGATGCTTGCACTACCTAGTGGGCATGTGCATCTGGCTAACGTGGGACCTGGAGAGTCAAACATGGTTCTTAGGCTTTGCAGGCAAGTGCCTTAACCACTAAGCCATCTCTCCAGCTCTCTTCTATTTTTTTAATATTTTATTTATTTATTTATTTGCAAGGAGAGAAAAATAACAGGTGTGCCAGGGCCTCTAGCTACTTCAAACATACTTCAAATGCATTCACCGTTTTGTGCATCTGGCTTTATGTGGGAATCACTGGGGAATCAAACCCAGGCCAGCAGGCTTTGCAAGTAAGTGCCTTTAATGTTTTAATGTCTAAACCATTTCCCTCAGTCCAAGGCTTTTTTTTTTTTTTTTTTTTTTTTTTTTGGTTTTCCAAGGTAGGGTCTCACTGTAGGCTGACCTGGAATTCACTATGAAGTCTCAGACTGGCCTCAAGCTCACAGTGATCCTCCTACCTCACCCTCCCAAGTACTGGGATTAAAGGCATACACCATTACACCCAGCTATTTTTAAGCTGCCTTATTTAGGGTACAGTACAAGGTATCTTTGGAACAACACAGAATCAAAACTAAACACCAAGATTCCTATCATTTCAAACACAGCTCTGTCTGCCCCACCAATAAGCTCAGTGATATTGCATGCAGTCAATAATCATCTGCTAGGGACCAGGCTCTAAGTACTATTTTAAGCACTTAGACTGCAGCAGTAAAGCAAGATAATTACAGCCTTGCTGTTGGGGGACTTCCACTCAGGGGCACTGAGAAATACTTATAACCATAAGCAAACTGTGCAAACCAGAAAGTTATAGGAGAGAGCAAAAATAGAGAAGCTGTATGTGATTGTATTAGACATGGGGCAGGACCAATGAAAAGCCACAAATGAACATTAGCTATGGGTGCAAAGAAAATCAGGGCACAGGAAGGTCTTCATAGCCTCTTCCCAGTCAGTAGTCTTTGCCGCCCTAATGACAGCTGATCTTAGATCTAGACAGCCTGTGTTGTGGTCTGATACCAACACTAGCATGAGGCCCTCTGTTCTAGGGGAGACATACCCACATGGTTTCCCTAGTTTCCATGTGAACTTTACTCAATTCTCCTACCATCTGCTCACTCCTTAGCTGTATTTCCCTTTGAGCACTCTGTACTGAGGCTGGAGCCTCTTTAAATGCTATCTAGGCTTTGTGGTGTGGAGACAATGAGTGCTGTCACTAGGAGTGCACAGAGGGCCGGTTGCAGACGTGGGCAAATATCTGTAGCACATCAGGAGGACAGGTGTACTGGGAATGTGCCTGACCCACTTCAGCCTCGACCTCTGGGAAAAACCAGGTGAATCCTGCAAAGCAAAAGGGTAAGGCACTCCAAAGACTGATAAGAGAGAAAGGAAAGATTTGTCCTTGTTTCTAAAATCTGCATTTTAAGACAAGACCCAGAATTTAGGCCCAGAAAACTTTCCTGCTAAGCTTATGTTTCTATTCACAAGGTGTTTAAGCATTTGATCTGAAAACACTGCCGAAAAGCACTGTCATCCAGGCTTATCCACCCCTACACAGCCAAAAAAGCCCAGCCCTGTCTGTGACAGAAGATAGATGCTCCTGCCAGAGCCCTGCCTCTACACAAGATGACTGTGCAGACGCAACATGATCCTATCTTCCATACCAAGATAGACTATGTGCAAGCTTATCCTACCCTCATGTCTCAGCATTGGAAAAAGAATAACAACTTCTACTTTTAGCTAAGAACCAAAAGGTCACTTTTTGGGGTGGGGGGCGCTTAACTCTGCTCATCCTCTTCCCATCCAAGGAAACACTTGTGAAGCTGCCCCACATACTATGTGCCCTTTGGCCCCACACAGAAGGTGGGCTTCCTATTATACATGGTGGAATGCTACACAACCCAAGAGATAAAGATTGGTGTGTACCTTCAAATAGACTGCCTCTATGCCAGTGTTGGTACCAGACCAGAACTCAATTTTCACACAAAATGTTACACACAGGCACATTTTTATGAAACTGAGATTACTCAAGCATCAATAGGCCCAACTTTGCTCTTGAACAGTTAGCAGTATATGGCTCTATACCAACTTCCACCTACCTGGCCAGGCACTGGACAGCATTTCCAAGCTCTGAGCACCCAGACCCTACTACAACCTCTGAGCAATTCAATAAACCATACCTTCCCATCCCAAAGAATTTGTATTACCATTTCTCCTGCCATTACGCATTCCTACAACTGTCAATGGAGGAACTATGCTAAGCAGAGGGCTATGTTGCATAAAATGAAGGGACATTCTTGCCCTCCTACGAGATACAACCCAATGATCATGCAATTGAGTGAGATGCTGTCACCGAGGTCATGGAGCTCCCATGGGGAGACACAGGTGCTGGGGCAGTTGAGGTGGCCTCCCAACGTATATTTACAAACACAGGGGACAGGGCTACCAGGTACTCAGCCATATCATACCATAATCCTGCTGGCTTTTAGCTAAAATGTCAAATCCAAAATAATTCCTTTGAAAAGTCTCTCTGAATCTCCATTAAGCCTCACAGCTTATATTTTAGTACTTCTCTAAGAAAAACTTTCCCAGGGATCTAGCAGAGCATTGCTGTCAAAAGACAGGGGCTGAGCTAGACATGGTGGTGCATGCCTTTAATCCCAGCACTCAGGAGACAGATGTAGGAGGACTGACATGAGTTCAAGGCACCCTGAGACTACATAGTGAATTTCCAGGTCAACCTGGGCTAGATTGAGACCCTACCTCGAAAAAACCAGAAAAAAAAAAAAAAAAAGATAGAAAGATAGGGGCTGAGTTTGGCTACCTAGCCAATGTACACTCAGCCCCACCTTCTTGGTGCCAAGGAGACAAGACCTCAAGACCAACTATGTATCTGGTAAGATAAAGTTGGAGGGGAATCCACAGGCAAGAGGGCTCCTGAACAGTTGCAGAGCTGTGCCAGTAGCAGGCAAGGGTGGAAGCAAAGGAGGACACCACTGCCAGAAAGTGTGGGTCTCAGTATCCCTGGCGCAGGCTCTAGGAGCCAGGACTGGTTGGTGTGAGAGTTTATCTGGAGGAAATGAGACCCTGGGCACTAACAAACAGCTGGCTAGGAGAACACTAGTTTTTTCAATAGCCAAATTACTGTCCTCTAAACTATGCCCACTAGATGGCCCTAGGTGACATCTATCCCTAAGCTGCCACCTGGCAGATCACATAGTAATTAATGAAACAAGGTCTTTCTTCCAACTTTCAACCACAATCCAAAACTAAGAAACCCAAGTGTTTTTTTGTTTTTTTTGATTATAAACCTAGAGTCACTGGTTTGCTTTTCTTAATTTATTTTTGAGATGTCATGTAGCCCAGACTGGCTTCAAACTCAAGATCCTAGGCATGTGCCACCATATTGGGCTTGCTTTATATTTGAACTCTGGGTTAGCCTAATTTTGTTCTTGCTGTTTAATCTTAGTTAATCATGCAGATTATTACTCAAAATGAAGAAACAATTGCCAAGGCAGGGATTTCTGATACCAAATTCAATCCCAGGGGCTGGAGAGATGGTTTAGCGGTTAAGCGCTTGCCTGTGAAGCCTAAGGACCCCGGTTCGAGGCTCGATTCCCCAGGACCCACGTTAGCCAGATGCACAAGGGGGCGCATGCATCTGGAGTTCGTTTGCAGTGGCTGGTAGCCCTGGCGCGCCCAATCTCTCTCCCCCTCTCTCTCTCTCTCTCTGCCTCTTTCTCTGTCTGTCACTCTCAAATAAATAAATAAAAATAAACCAAAAAAAAAAAAAAAAAAAAAAAAAACCAAGCCCGGCGTGGTGGCGCACGCCTTTAATCCCAGCACTCGGGAGGCAGAGGTAGGAGGATCGCTGTGAGTTCGAGGTCACCCTGAGACTCCATAGTGAATTCCAGGTCAGCCTGGGCTAGAGTGAGACCCTACCTCGAAAAAGCAAAAAAGCAAAAAAAAAAAACAAAAACCAAATTCAATCCCAGAAGGCATTAAGTAGTTCTCTTGCCACAGAGAAAAGGTCAACATGACAACAATATTGAGAGATAGAAGTGAAGCCAGGTGGGGTGGCCCACACTTTTAATCCCAACACTTGGGAGGAGAGATAGGAGGATTGCTGTGAGTTTGAGGCCAGCCTGATACTACAGAGTGAGTTCCAGATCAGCCTGGACTAGACTGAAACCATACCTTGAAAACAAACAAATAACAACAACAACAAAAAGACAGAAGTGGTCAGACAAAATATCTTTTTTTTTTTGTTTTGCTTTGCTTTGTTTTTGAGGTAGGGTTTCGCTCTAGCCCAGGCTGACCTGGATGGAATTCACTATGTAGTCTCAGGGTGGCCTCAAACTCAAAGCAAACCTCCTACCTCTGCCTCCTGAGTGCTGGGATTAAAGGTGTGTGCCACCATGCCTGGCTCTTTTTTTTCTTTATTAGTTAGTTTTGTATTCAGCAAATACAGTCAGTTTGGTACCATTATTAGGCAGAATATCTTTTAAAAAGAAAAGAAGACAGTGCTAGGGAGATGGCTAAGCAGTTAAAGACACCTGCTTACAAAAGTCTGACTACTGGAGTTTGACTCCCCAGAATTTACGTAAAGCAAGATGCAAAGCAGCACATTCATCAGTGATTCTACTATTCCTATAACAATGGGAGAATTCATTTTCTCTCCTCCCCCCCCCTTTTAAAAAATTTTTATTTTATTTTTTTAAATTTATTTTTCTTATTTATTTGAGAGAGAAATAGTCAAGGGGAGAGACTGGGCACACCAGGGCCTCCAGCTGCATGCACTCCCTTATGCATCTGGTTTACACGGGTCCTGGGGGATCAATCCTGGGTCCTCTGGCTTTGCAGGCAGGCACCTTAACCACTAAGCCATTTCTCCAGCCCTATTTTTTATTTTTTTAATTAATTTTTTTTTGTTCATTTAATTGTTTGTTTGAGAGCAACAGACACAGAGAGAAAGAAAAAGAGAGAGAGAGAATGGGCGCGCCAGGGCCTCCAGCCACTTCAAACGAACTCCAGACATGTGTGTCCCCTTGTGCATCTGGCTAACTTGAACCGGGGTCCTTAGGCTTCACAGGCAAGCGCTCAGCTGCTAAGCCATCTCTCCAGCCCTGTTTTTTTTTTGTTTTTGTTTTTTGTTTTTTTGTTCTGTTTTCAAAGTACAGTCTCGCTCTAAGACTGACCAGGAATTCACTATGTAGTCTCAGGGTAGCCTAGAAATCACAGCAATCCTCCTACCTCTGCCTCCCAAGCGCTGGAATTAAAGGTGTGCGCCACCATTCCTGGCGTGCTCGCTCTCTCTCTTTGTTTTTTTTAAAACATGCAATTTATTAATTCTTAGCTTTCATTAAACTTAGAACAAATTACATTAAAATTAAATCTTATGAAAATGCTTCAACATTAAGGTATACATGTAGCCATTTTCAGGGACCTTAACGACCTCAAGTGTCCTTAAGGCTCGTAACACGGCATCACTGTTGCCAGCTCTCTACATTTCTACAGAAACACATTCAGATAAGCAGACCAATTAATTAGCTGGCTTTTTGTGTTTGTTTTTTGAGACAGGGTCTTGCCCTAGCCCAGACAGACCTGGGATTCATTCTGAAGTCTCAGGGTGGCCTTGAACTTCCAGCAATACTCCTACTTCTGCTTCTCAAGTGCTTACTTTTATTTATTTATTTGAGAGTGACAGAGAGAGAAAGAGGCAGATAGAGAGAATGGGCATGCCAGGGCCTCCAGCCACTGCAAATGAGCTCCAGACATGTGCGCCCCTTGTGCATCTGGCTAATATGGGTCCTGGGGAATCAGCCTCGAACCAGGGTCCTTAGGCTTCACAGGCAAGCGCTTAACTGCTAAGCCATTTCTCCAGCCCAAATTATTTTTATTATTTATTTGCAAGCAGAGAAAGAGATAAAGAGAGGCTACAGAGATATCTTAGCAGTTAAGGCACTTGTCTGTGAAGCCTAAGGACTCAGGCTCGACTCTCCAGATCCCAAGGTTGCACATGCACACAAGGTGGCGCACAAGTCTGGAGTTTGATTGCAGAGACCCTGGTGTGCCAACATTCTCTCTCTCTCTCTCTCTCATAAAAAAATAAAAATAAAAATAATTCGAGGTAGTGTTTCACTCTAGCCCAGGCTGACCTGGAATTCACTATCTAGTCTTCAGGGTGGCCTCGAACTCATGGTGATTGTCCTACCTCTGACTACTGAGTACTAGAATTAAAGGTGCACACCACCACGCCAGGCTAACCCTCCTTTTTTTTTTTTTTTTTTTTGGTTTTTTCGAGGTAGGGTCTCACTCTAGCCCAGGCTGACCTGGAATTCACTATGGAGTCTCAGGGTGGCCTCGAACTCACAGTGATCCTCCTACCTCTGCCTCCCGAGTGCTGGGATTAAAGGCATGCGCCACCACGCCCGGCTTTAACCCTCCTTTTTTTTGAGCCAGAAGAATTCAAAGCTCATAGTAGGCCAGCCAGACTGGCATTTGATTGCAGAGGCAAAAGATCCTGTCTCAAAAAGGGCAGAAGAAAAACAAAGACTCCTCAAGGTTGTCCTCTGACCTCCACATGTGCACCCTGGCACATGTGTGAGCACATACACAAATAAATATATTTTTGAGCTGGGCATAGTGGTGCACACCTTTAATCCCAGCACTTGGGAGACAGAGGTAGGAGGATCACTGTGAGTTCAAGGCCAGCCTGGAACTATAGAGTAAGTGCCAGATCAGCCTGGGTTTGAGTGAGACCATACCTCAAAAAAAATTACATACATACATATAATACACACACACACACACACACACACATATATATACATACATACATATATATGTATATGTATGTATATATATGAGAGAAAGAAGCCGATAGAAAGAGAACAGGTACACCAGGGCCTCCACCCACTGCAAACAAACTCCAGACACATGCGCCACCTTATGCATCTGGCTTACATGGGTACTAGGGAATTGAACCTGGGTCCTTAGGCTTCACAGGCAAGCGCCTTAACCACTAAGTCATCTCTCCAGCCCCTAAATAAGTATTTTTGTTGTTGTTGTTGTTTTTTAATCAGGGTCTCATTTGAGCCCAGATGACCTGGAAGTCACTCTGTAGCCCAGGCTGACCTTGAACACCCAGCAATCTTCACACCTTAGTCTCCCAAGTGCTGAGATTAAAGGTATGCACCACCATGCCCAACATAAGTACATTTTTTGTTGTTGTTTTTGTTTTTCGAGGTAGGGTCTCACTCCAGTCTAGGCTGACCTGGAATTCACTCTGTAGTCTCAGGGTGGCTTCGAACTCACAGCAATCCTTCTAACTCTGCCTCCCAAGTGCTGGGATTAAAGACGTGCACCACCATGCTTGGCAAGAGAACTTTTAAATTCCACCATTTACCTTTAAAAACATTTAACAGAGTTGGTATTTAGCCACCAATATTATCAGATCAATGTAAACTTTCCATGATGTTCCCAATATTTCTGTCCTCATATACTCAATGTCCCAAATCCCATCTTTCCCAGAGCATAGAATAGCACAGCCAGCTCCAGCTCTATCCACTGAGCCTTGGTTTCCTCATGGGTAAAGTGACAGACACCACGTTGATGAAGGTAGGCAAAGAATTTTGCACAGTGTCATGTTTGGTAAATCACTTTGTGTTCAGTGATTCAGAAACACCTTCAAGTTCTCATGAACAAATTCAGATGCTTTTTGTTTTCTTAAATCTGAAGGTAACTGTCCTAGATCAGAACATACCACACAACAAAAAGACTGTCATTTGAAAAATGGACACCATAGGCACCAAGGTTGTTTCTCTCCAGGGCGACCACCCACCTGTCCTTTGCCTGTCTTCTTGTTACTATTTCAGCAGAGTTCCTCCCACCCCCAAAACAAGGCCCAGCCTAGGGCAGCCTCATATGTGAGGCTCCTTTTCTGTTCTGAAGGCCTGGGGAAGCTAACTCAGGAGGTGATTCAATAAGCAGGTCCCTTTACCTTACCTTACCTGTCATAAGCTTCTTTGAGGTCCCTGGCCAGCTTGCACTTGGGCAGAATGTGATGGAATGGGGATTGAGGACCTTCATTTGCTATAAAAATCAACACGAGAAAAGGTTTTAGAGCTTCCAAAGCAACGAAACTTGCATAGAGAGAATAGGGAATATCATTAGAACAAGCTCAACTTCAAAAGAATTTGAGCCAGGTGTGGTGGTGCATGCCTTTCATCCCAGCACTCAGGAGACAGAGATAGGAGGATCATTGTGAGTTCAAGCCAGCCTGAGACTACAGAGTGAATTCCAGGTCAGCCTGGGCTAGAGTGAGACTCTACCTCAAAAAAATAAAATAAAATAAAATAAAAAAAAGAATTGAGTAATATCAATGAAAACATCAGGAAACTCCCTATTTCTTTTTCCTTCCACATTGTTTGAGGCAGGGTCTCCTAGTATTCATCATTGCTTACAACAGGCTAGTTTCTTTGTGAGGTTCCAGGGATTCTCCTGTCTCTGCCTCCCATCTCAGCAGACAGCTGAGATTACAGAGGATCATTGCTGAGTCCAACTTTACATGGGTTCTAGGGATCCAGGCTAAGGTGGTCACATTTGCACAGCAATATGCTTTTAACCACTGCACCCATCTCCCCAGCCTTGACCCTGAAATTCTGATCCTCTTGCTTCTACCTCCCAAGTACTGGGATTACAGGCAAGCACCACCATGCCTGGTTTTATGTACTGCTTCACAAATGCTAAGTAAGGACGCTACCAAATGAACAATATCCTCAGTACTTTTTACATCCTCCTCCTTTTTACTAAAAAAATATTAGGGCCATATGGCTCAGCAGTTAAAGACACTTGTCTGCAAAGCCTGATGGCCCAGGTTCAATTCCCCAATACCCAGGTGAGCCAGATGCACAAAGTGCCTCATGCATCTGAAGGTCATTGTTAGTGGCAGGAGAACTTGGTGCACTCATACTCATTCTATTTCTTTGTCTGTCAAATAAGTTTTTTAAAATATTTTATTTATTTATTTATTTGAAAGGGAGAGAGAGAAGAGGGGAGAGAGCAAGAAACAGAATCAGTGTGTCAGGGTCTCCAGCTATTGCAAACTAACTCCAGATGCGTGAGCCACCTTGTGCATCTGGCTTACATGGATCCTGGAGAACTGAACCTGGGTCCTTAAGTTTTGCAGGCAAGCCCCTTAACCACTAAGCCATCTTTCCAGCCCCATTTTTTTTTTTTTTTTTTTATCAATGCAGTGGCTGGAGAGATGGCTTAGCAGCTAAGGTGCTTGCCTGTGAAGCCTAAGGACCCATGGTTGACTCTCCAGGTCCCACATAAGCCAGACACACACAAGGTGATGCAAGCATGCAAGGCTGCACATGCACTCAAGGTGGCACATGTGTCCAGAGTTCTATTACAGTAGCTGGAGGTCCTGGTTCGCCAATTCTCTCTCTCTCTCTCTCACTCACACACACACACACACATTTAAAAAAAATCTATATATATCCAGGCGTGGTGTCACACGCCTTCAATCCCAGCACTCGGGAGGCAGAGGTAGGAGGATCGCCATGAGTTTCAGGCCACCCGCAGATTACATAGTGAATTCCAGGTCAGCCTGGGCTAGAGTGAAACCCTACTCTGAAGAAAAAAAAAAAAAAAAGCCATCTGTTGGGCTTTACTCAAAAAACAAACAAAAAAAAAAATCAATGCATTTCTGTAAATTAAATTAGTTTTAAAGGCTAAGTGTGGTGGCACACACCTTCATACTGTACCGGGGAGGCAGAGGTAGTAGAATCACTGTGAATTGGCCAGCCTGGTACTACAAAGTGAGCTCTAGGTCAGCCTGGACTAGAGTGAGACCCTACTTTGAAAACACAATAAATAAACAAGACTTAGGACAATCCATTTAAATACCTCTATATGGAATATTTGTATTTAAACTTCATCACTTGTCCCTACAATTTTGTAGTCACAGGAGCAAAACATTTCACTGCTCCCCACCAAGGACTGTCTATCAGATTACCAGACCCCACCTGGCATCACAATAATCAGGTATTTCCACACAATACTCCACTCCTCTCCCCAAAGATGTATGCTAATGAAATTTAGTTTTATGACTGAAATGTCTTTTATTAATCCTTTTCATGAATCTCTACCAAAATATGTGTAAAAATTCGGTTGATTTTTTTTTTTTTTTTTGCAGGGGGCTGTTTTTTTGTTTTTTATTTTTGATTTTTTTTGAGGTAAGGTCTCATTCTAGCCCAGGCTGACCTGAAATTCACTATGCAGTCTCAGGGTGGCCTCGAGTTTACAGAGATCCTCCTATCTCTGCCTCCCCTGGGATTAAAGGCATGCACCACCACTCCAGGCTTGTTGGTTTTTTTTTTTTTTTTTTTTTAATAGGTTCTCCTCTAGCCCAAGCTGACCATGAACAAATAGCAATCCTCTTATCTCTGCCTCCCAAGTACTGTGATTAAAGGCATGTACCATCACGCCCAGCTAGTTGAATGTGCTTTACTTCTAGTGATAACATTCTTCAGAGAGACTATTTTTAAATTTTATTTATTTATTTGGTGTGTATATGTGTGAGTACTGACCCTAATATGCCACAATGCATAGGAGAACAACTTTCAGATTGGTCCTCCCTTCCACCTTTTTTTTTTTTTTTTTTTTTTTTGAGGTAGGGTTTCACTCTAGCTCAGGTTGACCTGGAATTCACTATCTAGTCTCAGGGTGGCCTCGAACTCATGGAGATCCTCCTACCTCTGCCTCCCAAGTGCTGGGATTGAAGGCGTGCACAACCATGCCCAGCCTCAGAGAATTTTTTAAGAAGTAAGACTTCTGGATTGTTATTGTACTTATAATTTGTATATAATTAACCAAAACAGAGACATAAGTGCTTTTTATTTTTGTATTTGTTTTGGGAATGGAGCACAGAACCCTATACATGGCAGCCAACCATTCTATAATACTCTCAGTTCTGTGTTAGAAGTTTCTTTTATTTATTTTTGTTGTTGTTTGGTTTTGTTGTTTTGAGGCAGGGCCTCTCTCTAGCCTAGGCTGGCCTTGAACTCATGGTGATCCTCTTACCTCAGTCTCCCAAGTGCTGGGATTAAAGGCATGCATCACCATGCCTGGCTTTGTATTACAAGGTGTCTTTCTTTCTTCCTTCCTTCCTTTTTTTGTTTTGTTTTGTTTTGCTTTGCTTTTCAAGGTAGGGTTTCACTCTAGCCTAGGCTGACCTGGAATTCACCATATAGTCTGTAGTCTCAGGGTGGCCTTGAACTCACAGGTATCCTCCTACCTCTGCCTCCTGAGTGCTGGGATTAAAGGCATGTACCACCACACTGGGCTATTTTCTTTGTTTTCCTTTGTTTTGTTTGTTTTATTCTTTTTCAATGTAGGGTCTCACTCTAGCCCAGGCTAACCTAGAACTCACTCTGTACAGGCTGGCCTCAAACCCACAGCAATCCTCCTATCTCTGTCTTCTAAGTGCTGAGATAAAAGGCATGTGCCACCATGCCCAACCTGTATTACATGTTTTGACAACTAATTTTCTAACGTAAAAAGTAAATTTCTACTGAAAATGCACTTGCACCAGACAGAACCTTCCTTCGAAGTTTAGAAGTTTTTTTGGTTTTCTTTTTTCAAGGTAGGATCTCACTCTAGCCCAGGCTGACCTGGAATTCACTATGTAGTCTCAGGGTGGCCTTGAACTCACAGTGATACTCCTACCTCTGCCTCCTGAGTGCTGGGATTAAAGGCATGCACCACCATAACTTCTCTGAGCTAGCCTCTGGTACCAGCCTGTTTTAAGGACTACATGCCCGGGTAGGTCACTAAAAGCCAGTGCTATGGTTAGCTCCTAATTGCTTTATTGTTGTGATATGGGAGAGGCCACTGGACATGGATTCTCTCTATTGTCAGCACATGCCAAACGCACAAACAGAACCACCTGGAATGACTTGCATCCAGGCAACAAATCCTGTCTCTTCATGTATAGGACATCCCTTTATTATTATTTTATTTATTTATTTATTTATTTTGGTTTTTCGAGGTAAGGCTTCACTCTAGTCCAGGCTGACCTGGAATTCACTATGTAGTCTCAGGAGGGCCTCGAACTCACGGTGATCCTACCTCTGCTTCCTGAGTGCTGGGATTAAAGGCTTGCGCTATCACACCCAACTAGAACATCCTTTTAATAGTATCCCTGGAACCAGAGAGCTGATTTATTGGCTACCTACAATTGCCTCAAAACAAAGCATAGTGACCAGCTGCATCTCCATAAATATCCACAGGAACAGAAGCCATCAGCCAGCCCAGACCCATGCTCATCAGGCCTGCTGCACTCACCGTCAGCCACGGCAGACACCTCATCCTGGAGAGCCAGAATCAGCTTGGCCTCTCGAGTGAGGTACTGGCAGCGGCGCTCCTCATGCTGCAGTACAGTGGCAATGCGCCGGGACAAGTTGTGTAGACAGTTTATCACTGATGGGTCAGCATTGGCCTGTAGGAGAAAGGCCAGACACAGACTCACATGTGCACATAGGGACACAAAGCTCTTAAAAGCAAAGCCATAAACCATGAAAGAGACCCTGTTCACTCTTCTCCCCTAGGCTCCTTCTCATGGAGCACTACCATCCTATGCCCATCCACAGAAATACTGGCGACAACCCCATGCTCCAGTCTTGGGAACAGCTACCTAGATGTTTCCAGATTCCTTCAGGGAATCCTCTGTGGGGGACACACCATGCCAGGCCTGTATAGAAAAGCAGGTCCAACTGAAGGCACAGATCCTACCCACCCACTTGCCTTCAGATCCTAGATCATACGTCCTTATCTGAGGAAGGACAACCAACAATTGTCAAACACACACAGCACTAGGAAGAGAGCCTGTCTGCCCTGAGAAGAACACTGGAGCTGTCTGTGATCACCATTGTGCATTGACCATTGGTGGACATGTCTGGCCAACAGTATACAGAAATTCAGTCATACACAAGCACTCTGCTATTTGCAGATGTCTTTTCTCAAGGATTAATTCTTTCTAATAGAGAAGACCTGAGTTAACCAGAGAATCAGTAGGCTCCAGGCCTACGTCCTTCCCCAGTACCCCTCTGCACTCATGCTGACTAATTCAAAGGAGCATGTAGGAGGCTCTCAGGCCAGAAGTGCCCTCAACCCTTTGGAACCTATCAGAGGCTACAGTCAACCAGCAGGTGTACCCACCCAGACCAAGGGTGGAGCAAGCTCCTGTGGGATCTGTGAAGATGTTTGAGTATAGATAACTGAACTAAACATGACTCAGTGCTTCTGGAGGCCATCAGGCCTGCTGAGTCATAGTATAGGGGTACAGAGGTTGAAAGGAGAGGGACAAATGGCACCACTGATTAGAACCTCTGGTACTGCTTCGTTCGCCCTGTTTATTTGCCAGGTAGAGCAGTGTCCAATGAGTACATACAGCCAGGCTTTAAGTCAAACCCTTACCTAGATAACAGTTTGTTCATCTGGAGTTGGAGAGATTTTTTTTTATTATATTTAAATGGAGAGTTTTGTTTTGTTTTGTTTTGGTTTGGTCTGGTTTTTCGAGGTAGGGTCTCACTCTAGCCCAGGCTGATCTGGGATTCATTATGGAGTCACAGGGTGGCCTCGAACTCACGGTGATCCTCCTACCTCTGCCTCCTGAGTGCTGGGATTAAAGGTGTGCGCCATCATGCCCGGCTGAGAGTTTTTTTTTTATATTCTCAATAGATCTCAGTTTACAAACAGAAGTGATACTCGGGCAAACTTACAACCAGGCAGCCAGCTCTGCCTTTCATGTTTATTGTATCCCTTTGATAGTATCCCCAAAGGCCTTATGATGTATACAGTATATGCAACTCAAAACAAAATACACTTTTTTTTTTTTTGGTTTTTCGAGGTAGGGTCTCACTCTAGCCCAGGCTGACCTGGAATTCACTATGGAGTCTCAGGGTGGCCTTGAACTCACGGCGATCCTCCTACCTCTGCCTCCCGAGTGCTGGCATTAAAGGCATGCGCCACCACGCCCGGCACAAAATACACTTTTAAAACAATCTATAAAAATATTTCCACAAGCAAAGCAGGGACAGAATTATCCTAGACACAGAATTACACCTTTGAAAAAAGAATGAAATCATACCTGAGTCCAATCCTCTGTTGGAGGCTCCACCAGCTAAGGTACAACAGCACCCCTACATCAATTGCTAGGGATAATTAGCTTGACTTTTCACTATGTGCAGAGTAGTGCATGTATAGCTGAGACTCAGTGACTTGCACTGAGGGGTGTTTGGTATGTCCTGTCTGCACAGACTTGCACCAAATGAGCTGTCTGCAGAACCCAAGGCTAGTCTATGGAGGACATACAGAACAAGCTCCACATAGAATGTGCCAGACTTCAGTGGCAATGCATACAAAGAGCATTCTTTCAGCTAGATGTGGTGGTTCATGCCTATAATAATTCTAGCACTTTGGAAGCAGAGGATACCTGAGACCCAGTCTCAAAACAACAACAAAAAGTTTTTGTGTTTTTTTTTTTTTCGAGGTAGGGTTTCACTCTAGCCCAGGCTGACCTGGAATTTACTCTGTAGTCTCAAGGTGGCCTTGAACTCACAGTGATCTTCCTATCTCTGTTCTGTTTCCACCTTTCATCTCAACATCATCTGAGATTACAGAAGCCCACCAAGTCTTCTGGCTATTTTTTTGGTATCTGGGATCAAATTTGGGTACTCCAAGCACTCTGGAGGCAGAGGCAGAGGTAGGAGGATCACCATGAGTTCAAGGCCACCCTGAGACTACAGAGTGAATTCCAGGTCAGCCTGAGCTACAGTGAGACCCTAACTCAGGAAAAAAAAAAGTACGGGGGGGGGGACTAGAGCCGGGTGTGGTGGCACATGGCTTTAATCCCAGGACTTGGGAGGCAGAGGTAGGAGGATTCCTGTGAGTTCAAGGCCACCTTGAACTACATAGTGAATTCCAGGTCAGCCTGTGCTAGTGAGACCCTACCTTAAAAAAAAAAAAAAAAAAAAAAAAAAAAGAGGGGTCTAAAGAGATGGCTTAGAGGTTAAGGCACTTGCCTGCAAAGACACAGAACCCAAGTTTAATTCCCCAGTACCCACATAAAGTCAGATGCACAAGGGGACACATGCATCTGGAGTTCATTTGCAGTGGCTAGAGGCCCTGGCACGCCCATTCTCTTTCCTCTATCTGCCTCTTTCTCTCTAAATAAGTAATTTTAAAAAAAGAAAAGAAAGAAGAAAAGAAAGAAAAAAGCTGCTCTCTACTGACTTTGAACTATTATTGAGAGATCTGTATCACCACACCAAACATTACTCAATAGGAAAGAACATATTGAGACTTAGAATAGCATTGACTTGTTTCCTTTCTTCGAGTGTTTTTGGAGTCTATCTTTTGTCCCAGAAATTCAGGCACTACATTGCTGTAACCTTTGCACATAAACTGCTGTGCAGATTATGTATGTCTAATTAGAAAAAGCTTCTGGAGTCTTGGGTGAAAACTTAGTAGTGGGGATATTTCAGAAGAATTTAACATTACAGCAAAGCGTACGCTTAAAAATGGTAAAAATTCAGAGCTGGAGGGCTAGAGGGATGGCTTAGCAGTTAAGGTGCAGGCCTGCAAAGCCAAAGGACCCAGGTTCAATTCCCCAGGACCCACATAAGCCAGATATACAAGGTGGCACATGCGTTTGGAGTTCATTTGCAGCTGATGCGCCCATTCATTCTCTCTCTTTCCTCTGCCTCTTTCTCTCAAATAAATAAAAATAATTTTTTTTTTCCTTTGGTTTTTCGAGGTAGGGTCTCACTAGCCCAGGCTGACCTGGAATTCACTATGGAGTCTCAGGGTGGCCTCGAACTCAAGGCGATCCTCCTACCTCTGCCTCCCAAGTGCTGGGATTAAAGGCGTGCGCCACCACGCCCGGCTAAAATAAAATATTTTAAAAAGTATTTTAAAATAATTCAGAGCTGGAGGTACAGCTTAGCAGTAGAGTGCTTTCCTAAAATGCATGAGGTCCTGGGTTCCTAGCACCACTAAATAAGGAAGGAGGGAGGGAGGGAGGAAGGAAGAAAGTGTTTTTTGTTTTTTCTTTTTTCTTTTTTTGTTATTCAAGGTAAGGTCTCACTCTAGCCCAGGCTGACCTGGCTAGAATGACCTTCCTTGAAAAAAAAATAAAAATAGCGGGCTAGAGATGGCTTAGCGGTTAAGCACTTGCCTGTGAAGCATAAGGACCCCGGTTCGAGGCTCGATTCCCCAGAACCCACGTAAGCCAGATGCACAAGGGAGCATACACATCTGGAGTTTGTTTGCAGTGGCTAGAGGCCCTGGCACGCTCATTCTCTCTCTCTCTCTCTTTCTCTCTCTCTGCCTCTTTCTCTGTCTGTCGCTCTCAAATAAATAAATAAAAATAAAAAAAAAAATAGGGCTAGGGAGATGGCTTAGCAGTTAAGTTGCTTGTTTGCAAAGCCTAAGGATCCAGGTTTGACTCCAGATCCCATGTAAGCCAGACGCACAAGGTGATACAAGTGCACAAGGTTGCACATGTGCACATGATAACACACATTTCTGGTGTTTGATTGCAGTGGCTAGAGGCCCTGGTGCCCCACCTCTCTCTTGTTCTCTCTCATAAAAAAATTACAATAAAAATAAAAATTAGGGGCTAGAGTGATGGCTTAGCAGTTAAGCGCTTGCCTGTGAAGCCTAAGGACCCCGGTTCGAGGCTTGATTCCCCAGGACCTACGTAAGCCAGATGCACAAGGGGGCACACATGTCTGGAGTTCATTTGCAGTGGCTGGAGGCCCTGGCATGCCCATTCTCTTTCTCTCTCTCTGCCATTCTCAAAAAATAAATAAAAATAAACAAAAAAATTAAAAAAAAATAAAATTAAAATTAAAAAAGGGAGGGGGCTGGAGAGATGGCTTAGGGCCAGAGAGATTTCTCAGTAATTAAGGCACTTGCCTGCAAAACCAAAGGACCCCAGTTTGAATCCCCAGGACCCACGTAAGCCAGATGCATCAGGTGGTACATATGTCTGAAGTTCATTTGCAGAAGCTGGAGGTCCTGGCACACCCATTCTCTTTCTCTCTATCTGCCCCCCCCCCAACAAATAAATAATTAAATAAATAAAAATGTTAAAAAAAAAAAAAGAAAAAGAAAAGAAAAAATCCGGGTGTGGTGGCGCACGCCTTTAATCCCAGCACTCGGGAGGCAGAGGTAGGAGGAGCGCCGTGAGTTTGAGGGCACCCTGAGACTCCATAGTGAATTCTAGGTCAGCCTGGGCTAGAGTGAGACCCTACCTCGAAAAAAGAAAGAAAGAAAGGGAGAGAAACGATAAGAATAGACAAAAAGAAACAGCCAGGCATGGTGGCACACACTTTTAATCCCAGCACTCAGAAGGCAGGGGTAGGAGGATCACCATGAGTTCGAGGCCACCCTGAGACTACATAGTGGATTCCAGATCAGCCTGAGCTAGAGTGAGACCCTACCTCGAAAAACGAAAGAAAAGAAAAGAAAAGAAACAACAAGATGTTATGTTCTGCCTGCCTATACCCCAGAAGGGATGAGTGCCATGCCCCTCCTCAGCCAAAGCTCTGATTCAAAAGCAAACTTAACAGAAATGGGTTCTTCTCCCTTGAGCCTTCATTCCTAATCTGACCATGTGTGTAAATACTCACCCTTAGTGCAAATACCACGTTAAAAAGAATCATGGTAGGTGCTTCCCTCTTTGGGGACGGATCTGTTTTGGAGACCTGTTAAAGAGACATAATTCCAATAAACTGTTTGGTTTTTGTTTGTGAGAGGGTCTCACTATGTAGCCCAGGCTGGCCTCAAACTCATGATGATCTTCCGACATCAGCCTCTCAAGTACAGGTGTGTGCCACCATGCCAGGCTAAGAGTTCATGACTTTTTTGTTTGTTTGTTTATTGAGGTAGGGTCTCATTCTAGCTCAGCCTGACCTGGAATTCACTATGTAGTCATGACTTTCTAAGGAAAGTTGTTTAGACATATTCTACTTCAATCATGGGAAAAGGCTCCAGGGTAACAGAACCAGAGAAAAACATCCAGTTTTGAGAAAGTGATTAGTGTCCTTACTCTAAGAAGTGCCTACTACACAGATAAACTCCCTCTGTGGCAGGAGAGGGATGATCAGTGTTCTGAGATCCCTGGGCAGTGCCCAGAGGTGACAGGACAAAAAGGTGCAATAGTGTCCAGTCCCACACCCTGACTGCTGTAATAGTACTTAGGGGATTTTTCCATTTCTGAAAATCCCCTCCTGCTGTACAGGAACTTTGCCCTCCTTTCTTCTCTTAAATTCTATCTATAATCAAGCCAGGTATGGTAGTGCACGCCTTTAATCCCAGCACTTGGGAAGCAAGATAGGAGGATCACCATGAGTTCAAGGCCACCCTGAGTCTACATAGTGAATTCCAGGTCAGCCTGAGCTACAGTGAGAGCCTACGATGAAAAACAAGCAAGAAATTCTACCCATAATCTAATAAAATCTCTAAATTTTACCCTCTGGTCTATGGACTCCAATCCTTTGAATTCATAAGACAAGAATCTGAAGGCTGCCGGGCATAGTGGTACACACCTTTAATCCCAGCACTCAGGAGGCAGAGGTATGAAGATCACCATGAGTTTGAGGACCGCCTGAGAATACAGAGTGAATTCCAGGTCAGCCTGGGCTAAAGTGAAGAGTGAAACTCTACCTCAAAAAACCAACCATTCTCTCTATCTTCCTCTTTCTCTCTCTGTCTGCCGCTCTAAAATAAACAAGTAAAAATGAACAAAATAAATAAATAAAAGGGGCTGGAGAGATGGCTTAGCAGTTAAGTACTTGCCTGTGAAGCGTACGGACCCTGGTTCAAGGCTCGATTCCCCAGTACCCACGTTATCCAGATGCACAAGGGGATGCATGCATCTGGAGTTTGTTTGCAGTGGCTGGAGGCCCTGGCACACCCATTCTCTATCTGCCTCTTTCTCTCTCTGTCACTCTCAAATAAAAATAAATGAACAAAAAGAAATTTAAAAAAAACACCCAAACAAGCAAGCAAACAAAAAAAAAAAAAGAAAAAAACCTGAAGGCTACTGAGTGGAAGTTTTGTGTGACCATGACAATCTAGCACCCTAACTCCCTGATCATAGCCCAACCAAGTGCTAAGAAAGTTTCCATTACTCTCAAAGACACCCCAAATTACCATATGTCCAGTATTTTTGGTAATTAGTAAAAATCTCTCTGAACTTAGAAAAAAAAAGAAAAAAAAAAGCTGAGCATGGTGGCACATGCCTTTAACCCCAGCACTGAGGCAAAGGTAGGAGGATCACCATGAGTTCAAGGCCAGCCTTGAGACTGCATAGTAAATTTCAAGTCAGTATGGGGTACAGCAAGACCCTACCTCGGACAAAAAAAAAAAAGGCCCAGGCATGGTGGAACACACCTTTTATACCTTTTATCCCAGAGGTTGAGAGATAGGAGGACTTCTGTTAGTGCCACCCCAGCTTGGGACTACAGAATGAGTGCCAGGTCAGCCTGGACTAGAGGGAAACCCTACCTCAAAAACAAACAAATAAAAAGTACTCAGTACCATTAGAAATAGAACAATGCTCAGTAGCCCTAGTAAGAAAGGGCTACCAGCCTCACTCAGAAACAAGTCCTTGGGGCTGAAGAGATGGCTTAGTGGTTAAGGCATTTGCCTGTAAAGCCTAAGGAGTCAGGTTTGATTTCCCAGGATCCACATAAGCCTGTGTCTAGAGCTCGTTTGCAGCGGCTGGAAGCCCTGGTGTGCCCATTCTGTCTCTCTCTCAAATAAATAAAAAAGAAAAGTAAAGAAACAAGTCCTTATCTCTTTTTCTGGCTCTGGCAATCAGCCAGCTTCAGCCATAAGCACAATGACAGTCCAATGCACTAAGAGGCATGAGGGACTATTCAAGCCCAGTACAACTATTGCCTACAGGAGGAGTCAGAGTCCCAGGTCTCTACTTTGCCTTGGCCATCCATGGAATGTACCTATTTCTACCTGTCACTCTAGTTCTACAGGGCATGACTGCCAACTCTCTCCCTCCCTCACCCACAAACAGGGCACTTAGCCTTGTCAGTAAGGGCCATGGAAAGGAGGGTACCATAAAAAAGACTACACAGAGTTGGGCATGGGAGCACGCCTTTAATCCCAGCACTCAGGAGGCACAGGTAGGAGGATCACCATGAGTTCAAGGCCACCCTGAGACTACATAGTAAATTCCAGGTCAGCCTGAGCTAGAGAAGACCCTACCTTGAAAAACCAAAAAAAAAAAAAAAAAAAAAAAAGACTACACACAGCTAGATGTGGTGGTACACACCTTTAATCCCAGCACTTGGGAGGCAGAGATAGGAGGATCACTGTGAGTTCAAGGCCAGCCTAAGACTACATGGTGAATTCCAGGTCAGCCTGGGCTACAGTGAGACCCTACCTGAAAAAAATCAAAACAAAACAAAAACAAACAAACAAAAAGGACTAGCTATATATAATAACCTCAGAAGTACTTTACATGACATTAATCATAAAAAAAAAAGTTTTGTAAAGCTCCTTATATAATTTTTCTAGATGGTATAAATATAGTTAAGTCTGGAAGCCCTTCAGAATCCAAATAATGCTTCATAGATCTGCCTATATGTAAAGGGCTGACTAGCTGCTCTGGTGTATAAGCTGTGGGGAATAGTACATTCTACCCTGCTAGCACTCCTTGATACTGTAATACTCACCCATCAGAAAACATATATAGAGGGCTTAGCATAATAGTAAGTGATAAAAAGTAATACTGGCTGGGCATGGTGGCACATGCCTTTAATCCCAGCACTCAAGAGGCAGAGATAGGAGAATTGCTCAGCCTGGGCTACAGTGAGATTCTACTTCAAAAAATGCAAAAAAAAAAAAAGTAGTATTTGCTATTAGAATATCATTTAATAAGCAATGTTTGTACCATTTTGTAGAACATTCATGGATTTGACATGGGATGGTCAGTGGATGGTTACCTCATTCACTTGGCCTCCCCTAGAAACAGATACTCTATATATAAAGGGAAAGGCCAAAGTCGTTAGAGACCCATATTATAGACAGCAAAGGCTACTAGTAGAGGGTTGAGGATATAGCTCAGTGGTACAGCACATGCCTAGCATGTGCAAGATCTTGGGTTCCATCCCAGGTCTGAAAGAATTAAAAGAAAAGCAGCCAGACATGATGGCACATGCCTTTAATCCCAGCACTTGGGAAGCAGAGGTAGGAGGACCACCATGGGTTCAAGGACAGCCTAACACTACATAGTGAATTCCAGGTCAGCCTGGACTAGAGTGAAACTCTACCTCAAAAAAAAAAAAAAGAAAGAAAAGAAAAAAGAGGGCTGGAGGGATGGCTTAGCGGTTAAGGCATTTGCCTGCAAAGCCAAAGGACTCAGGTTCTATCCCCCAGGACTCATGTTAGCCAGATGCACAAGGGGCACACATGTCTGGAGTTCATTTGCAGTGGCTGGAAGCTCTGGCGCACCCATTCTCAACCCCCCCCCCCACCTTCTCCATCAAATAAATAAAAAAATATTTAAAAAAAAAAAAAAGAAAGAAAAGCTAGTGGCAGAAACTGAAGTATGTGGGGGCAAAGATCCCTGTCTTTCTCTGTTGGATTCCCAGGGCCAGCAAATGACTGATCAGGTCTGCTCCCCAGAGGAACCTTCACCAGGGCCAGGCTCAGCATAGGTCAGCATAGTATGAGGCCTGCAGAACCAGAAAAGACCAAGCCTTCCTACCTAAAAAGAACCCTACCTGCCTGAAGAGGACCACACCTGCTCCAGAAGGACCATACCTGCCCCAGGGCATGCTGCAGCAGCGTGGGATGTCCAACAAACCGCACATTATCTATCTTCAGTTCAAATTTTTGGCCACACATTTCAGACTTGGTTGCCAAAATTGTTGCCAGTATAACATCTGAAAACCTTAAAATTTAAGAAAGGTAGGATGGAAATAAGTTAACAAAGTATCACAGCACCAAGCCCAAGGGCCCACAGAGGGGAAGGTCTCGGGAAATGGCAGTTCTGTGGAGCTGCTCTGCCCCCAGTGCAGATGGGCATTTCTTCAGTGGCTGTCTTGCAGCAATCCCAAGGTTATGGATGTAAAATCACCAGAATTACAGGTAAAAGGCAGGAGAAGCACAGGCTGAAAGCACATGCTGTCATTTCTTGCATGCTCTATGAAATTAGAGAAACAGCTGCAGTTTGCATTGAAAAAGAGGAATAGCTAGAGCTGGCACTACCCTTCGGAGCCACTCATTAAGGGTCACAAGCAGAGAGGCCTCTTCCAACTCTACTCAGATGTGCTGGACTGTATCCTCTCAACCTCCAGGACCCAGGCCCTCCTCAACAGGGGCCAGCACTTAATGATGTGTGCAGTGTGTCACATCTCTCCCTGAAGGCATAGCTGCCCAGCCCTTCCCTTATTCGGAACACTTAAGACTTCTCAGTCTTATTGAGGGAATTGTTACAGGAGCATGGGGATGCACTGAACTGAGTACCACAGGGAAGTGGGAAAGTTGGGGTGTGGGTGACAGCTCACCCACTCTAAGGTACATCTGTATATTTGTCTTCCTACTGGCAACTCCGGTCCTCCCTGCCTGGGGATCTAGATAAGAAGTTGTCTGCAGGGAGGAGAGTGCTGGGGCCTAGTGCTGACTCTTATCTCAAGAGCCCAGAGGAACTCTATTCTAAAAACACAGACCCTGTTTTTGATCTGGCCCTGAAAGAGTGGAGAATTCCTGTGCTTTCCTGTCCACCAAGAAAAGCATTTCTAGTATGCAGTTAGAGAGGACTTGGGGAAGTCAATGCCAGTTCCACCAGGACTGTACGATGCCCTGGGCAGGGAGACCCCCACTCACCCAAAATCCTTAAAGACGCCATTGGGAACAGATAGTCCAGAGTGGGAACTCAGTCATGTTTCTCCTGTAGCACTCTTGGTGGGGGAAGGGGAAACATACTAGCATAACTGGGGCTCATCCACTGTATGACGAAAAAGGAGGGTCAACTTCAAACAGCTGCTGTACCTCAACTCTAAAATAGCAAATGACTCCAAAATACAAGAGGTCTGGGCCTGAGCTACAGAATGAGCTCCAGGTTAGCCTGTGATAGAGTGAAACCCGACTTGAAAAACAAAGCAAAATGAAACAAAAAAAGTCTAGGGAGAGAGCATTCATTCCAGGCAACCCTACAAAGAAAAAGGCTATAAGAAGGGTGACATGGAGGCAGTGTGGAATAGGAGCCTTGCTATGGTGAACTGACACATGGGCAAAATATAAGACAAGCAGGTATGAAATTCTTCCACAACCTGACCCTGTGCTATCTGGGGGCTCACTGGTTTCCAGTGTTCCTATAGAATGAGCATGATCCTGTAGCAGTCCTAAGTTTCCTGGGCTCCCAAACAAACCAGATGCAGACAGGTGTTCTGAACACACTGCCTTGTCATCTATAGTCGAGGTATGCCTTCTGAAACTAATCCCTTTTGGGGTATGGTGGCTTTTGGAAATAGGGTTTCACTATGTAGCTTTGGCTGGCCTGGAACTCACTATGTAGACTAAAGCTAGCTTTGAACATGCCTTTGCCTCTCAAGTGCTGAGATTCTGATTGTGATGGGACTGGAGAAGTGGCTCAGCAATTAAGGTATTTGCTTGAAATTCTGGATGTAAACCACCATGTCTGGCTTCTAAATCTAATCTTGTCAGACATTCTGGAAACTGCAGAACTCATAGTTAAGTCCTCAGCCCCTCCTTCCCTAGAACACTGCTGTCTGGAGTAATGACCACTCCAGCATCTTCAAGTCTACATAGCTCACTCTGCCCTGTAACACTTATCTGAGGGGACAGTGATGTGGAAGGAGGGTTACAATATTAAAACTCTACCAAACACTTCTTCTCTGACCCAGCATCAACATTTCACATGCCATCTGAATATACAGCACCTGTCACTCTACTACCCAGTGACTCAGGACATGAAAGTAGCCTTAACTATTCCAGAAAGTTCATTTACTACTTTTCTGTTATTGTTTATTTGAGGTAGGGTCTCTCTATAACCCAGGCTGACCTGGAATTCACTAGGTACTCTTAGGCTGGCCGCGAAATCACAATGATCCTCCTACCTCTGCCTCCTGAGTGCTGGGATTAAAGGCACGCACCAACATGCCTGGCAGAGAGAAAGAGAATGGGCATACCAGGCCTGTATCTACTGCAAATGAACTCCAGACACATGCACCACTTTGTGCATTTGGCTTTATGTGGGTATTGGGGAGTCGACCTTGGATCATTAGACTTGGCAGGCAAGTGACTTTGCTGCTTAATAATAAAAAAATATTAAGCTGAAGAGATGGCTCAGTGGTAACAACCCAAGTTCACACATATGTCTGGAATTTGTTTGCAGTGGCTGGAGGCCCTGGCATGCCCATACTCACTCACTCTCCCCCACCCCCTCTGTCTCACCTCTCTGCTTACAAATAAATAAATAAAGTATAAAAAAAGACCAAAAAAAAAAAAATCTCTACTGTAGTCAGGTGTGGTGGAGAATGCCTTTAATCCCAGCATTCAGGTGGCCAAGGTAGAAGGATCACTGTGAGTTCAAGGCCATCCTGAGACTACATAGTGAATTGAGGCCAGCTTAGGCTAGAGCAAGACCCTACCTCAAAAAAAAAAAAAAAAAAAATCAACAGGGCATGGTGGCACACGCCTTTAATCCCAGCACTTGGGAGGCAGAGGTAGGAGATCTCCATGAGTTTGAGGCCACCCTGAGACTACATAGTGAATTCCAGGTCAGTTGGGGCTAGAGTGAGACTCTACCTCAAAAAACAAACAAACAAAACAAAATTCCCTTCTAGAGGTCCAAGTCACAGACAGCTGTGTGCTGCTGAAGTGAAGGCACACTGCCTTGAGTAGATGTCCAGGGAAGTTCTTTTGGGGTGGCAAAGGGTGATAGTTGGACACTCTGCTTATCTGAGCAAATCTGACCCATGTGCTACCTTTTAATATAACAGACTTATGATAAAAAGACACTTGCCTGGGTGTACTTAATACAGTGTCTGGTGATGTCATATGCACAAAGATGCATTCATATCATGCGGCTGGGGGAGGGGCATATCAGACACACAGTGAGTGACACATAACAAAGCTTACATTTTGAAAATTTATGAAAATCCTTCTGATAGTGAAAACCTGGTAAATGTACACTGAAAAAAAGCTGTTATAAAAATCAGGCTGGAGAGATTGCTCAATGGTTAAGGCACTTGCCTACAAAGTCTAATGACCTGGGTTTGATTCCCCACTGCCAACATAAAGCCTGATGCACAGAGTAGCACATATATCTGGAGTTCATCTGCAGTGGCTAGAGGTACTGTTATGCCCATGTTCATTCATTCTCTTTCTCCGTGCAAATAAGTAAAATAAAATAAAGATTTATGGACTAACTTGGAATTTCAAGAAAAGTGCATTATTAGGAAGATGGACAAATGTACCAGCACAGTTGAAAATCAGGCCAGAACTTCACTCTGGAGTAGGGCTTGTTTGCTAGCTTAACCAAAACAGGGAAAGGGAGAAAGCCTAGAAAGGAAACTGATTCTACACCTGATCCTCCTCCTTGATGGAAGTTCATATGCTGTGTGCACATACAAAGACTCCAGGGCAGGGGAACAGGACAGTCTTACCTGAATAAGCACCACCTCAACTTAGTGGGAACCTTTTTTTTTTTTTTTGCCACTACTGGGCATATTCAGTATATCTAAGCTTAAGCATCTCTCTTAACACCCAGATGTAGATGCAGTTAAATACTGACAGACACATACACACAAAGCCCCTCTAAAAACAGAAGGCAAGGAACAATTACAGGTCCTTCAGTGCAGCAAGAGGATAAAGAGATGAGGAACCCCATAACTCATACTGGCCCACCAACATCACAGGACTAAAGGTTCATTCTTGGGGGAGGTTTTCTTGGCACACCTGGTCTCTCTGGAGTAAGCCAACCATGCCTTGGACTCTCTGGTAATGTGAAGTAGCTTAATAACTCTGGATGGAGAAAAAGAAGGAGCTGTGGAGGTCTGCACTCTTGTGAGGGACAGGGTCCAAGCTAGGGCCTGTGTGACTCGTTAGTCATTCTTCAACATTGAGGGAAAATAGGAATTAAGCACAATTACAAGAAGAGAAGGCAGCCGAAATCAAGACAGAAAAAGTGTGGAAGGGTCTTGGGCTTACCCTGCAACCAATTGCTCATCGGTTGGAGGACATGGCTTGCTGAAATGGGAACAGGACCATCAAGACCAAACAAAACATTTTTTTCTTAAAAACCATGAAAAGTTACAAGGTTGTTTTACAAAAACAGTATTAAAGTCTGGCAGAAGTACCACTATTAAATATTAGCTCAAAAAAATATTATATAAGCTCAATCAAGCAACTTACCAGATGGGAAAGAAGACAGACACACCTCACGACCACTTACCATGGTATTTTCCTTACTACTGCTCAAATTCTCACAGATAAATACAGGCTGGGAGGGATAAAAGCCATTGTTCAAAATCAAAGCACACTGGAGGACCTAGGCTAGACCCTAGTAACACAAGGATTAGCTGGACTCCCAAGCACAAGTACTTAGCCTTCCAAGAAATAGGTTGCTCATCTGTTATCACAAAACCATATGCACAGGACCAAATAAAATGCCCAGAGGCAAAAGCCTGAAATTGGTGTCACAAATCTCATCAGTTCCAGTTCTTTCTTTCTTTATTTTTTCTTTTTATTTTTTTGGTTTTTCAAGGTAGGATCTCACTGTAGCCCAGGCTGACCTGGAATTCACAAGTCTCAGGCTGGCTTCAAATTCACAGCAATCCTCCTAACCACTGTCTCCCAAGTGCTGGGATTAAAGGCATGCACCACTACATCCAGCTCTTATTTTTTTATTTTATTTATTTTAATTTTTTTTTTTTGAGGTAGGGTTTCACTCTAGCCCAGGCTAATCTGGAATTCACTCTGTAGTCTCAGGCTGTCCTCAAACTCCTGGTAATCCTATCTCAGCCTCCTTAGTGCTGGGATTAAAGGCATATGCCACCATGCCTGGATGGATTTTTAATTTGTGTAATTTCAGCAAATTTTTATTTAAATAGCCCTATCGGGGCTGGAGAGACGGCTTAGCGGTTAAGCGCTTGCCTGTGAAGCCTAAGGACCCCAGTTCGAGGCTTGATTCCCTGGGACCCATGTAAGCCAGATGCACAAGGTGCCATATGCATCTGGAGTTCGTTTGCAGTGGCTGGAGGCCCTGGCATGCCCATTCCCTCTCTATGTATCTGCCTCTTGCTCTCTATGTCTGTCACTCTCAAATAAATAAATAAAAATAAACAAAAAATTCAAAAATAAATAAATAAATAAATAGCCCTATCGGCCAGCACCTATAATCCTAAACAGCATAGCTCTGGTCCTTATTTCTACATGGCAGACTATCACCACTCAGAGGTAAAACATCCACATGGAAAACTGATATTCTTTTTATTTTATTTTATTTTTATTTATTTGAGAGAGACAGAGAGAGAGAGAGAGAGAGAGAAAGAGAGAATGGGCATGCCAGGGCCTCCAGCCACTGCAAACAAACTCCAGATGCATGTGTCACCTTGTGCATCTGGCTTATGTGGGTCCTGGGGAATCAAGTCTCGAACCAGGGTCCTTAGGCTTCACAGGCAAGCGCTTAACCACTAAGCCATCTCTCCAGCCCTATATTCTTCAGGTTCCAGAAAGCACTTTTGAGAACAACAATCAAAGAAAACCGGATGTGGTGTCACATGCCTTCAATCCCAGCACTCAGGAGGCAGAGGTAGGAGGATCACTGTGAGTTCAAGGACAGCCTGGGCTACAGTGAGACCCTGCCTAAAAAAAAAAAAAAAAAAAAAATTAACAATTAAGGAAGACACAGAGAATGGGCTTCCTAAAGCAGTGCACAGCCTCAGGAAGATTCACTGGGATAGGGTGGGGACAGAGAACTGGGGCCCTAAGGGAATTAACCTGTATCTTAGAGTGGGCAATTAACAGATATCACAACATGTTAAAACTACCAAATGAAGTCATGTGTGGTACTGCACACCTTTAATCCCAGCACTCAAGAGGCTGAGGTAGAAGGATTGCTGTGAGTTCAAGGCCAGCCTAGAACTGAGCATGGTGGTGCACACTTTTAATCCCAGCATTGGGAGGCAGAGGTAAGAGGATCACCATGAGTTCAAGGACACCCTCAGACTACATAGTGAACTCCAGGTTCAGCCTGGACTAGAGTGAAACCCTGCCTTGGAAAAAAAAAAAAATTGGGGGCCAGAGAGATTATTAAGCGGTTAAGGCACTTGCCTGCAAAACCATAGGACCCAGGTTTGATTCTCCAGGACCCACGTAAGTCAGATGCACAAGGTGGCACATGCACCTGGAGTTTATTTGCACTGAGAAAAAGCCCTAGTGTGCCCATATTCTTCCCATGTCTCTGTCTGCCTCTTTCTCTCTTTCTCAAATAAATAAATAAAAATTTGAAAAAATTACCAAACAAAGCAATTCTTAGAGTCTAAGATTCTAGAGAGGGGAATTCCCATCTTATGGTTTTTCCCTTCTTGCTATGTTAAATACTGAAATAGGGCCGGGCGTGGTGGCGCACGCCTTTAATCCCAGCACTCGGGAGGCAGAGGTAGGAGGATCGCCATGAGTTCAAGGCCACCCTGAGACTGCATAGTGAGTTTCAGGTCAGCCTGGGCTACAGTGAAACCCTACCTCGAAAAACCAAAAAAAAAAACTGAAATAATTCCCTAGAAGGCATCCTTATAGTGAAAATCAACTGTAGAAATTAGATGCTGTCTGCCTCCCCAGGAAATCCTGCTTCACAGACTGTTTAGAGGCTCAGAGCCTCAAATCCAATGAAACATGGACATAGGCCAGCGGGAGGGTGGGTAGCCCTGCTACATCCCAAACTGTAGCAAATATAGAGGAAAAGACACATCTTTCCAGTGTGCAGGGGAAAAAGTTGTTTTTCTTGCTTGGTTTTTCATTTTTATTTTTGGACAAGGTCTCATGTAGCCCAGGCTGGCCTCAAACTCAATATATAGCTAAAGTTGTTCTTGAAGTCCTAGTCCTCTTGCCTCTACCTGCCAAGTGCTAGAATTACAGGTATGCACAACCACACACCCAGCTGGGGCAAAAACATTCCATCTGCTTGTGACAGACAAGTTTGTTTCCAGTCACCATCTAGAGGACAAGATAATCATAAACCTCAGTATCAGATCATCCCTGGAGATAGCCAATAATTCTCTACATCAGCCCGAGAAGCCTAAGGACCTAAGTTTGATTCCCCAGTACCCACATAAAGCCAGAGAGTCACAAGATGGCACATGTATCTGGAGTCTTTGCAGTGGCTAGAGGCCGTGGCAAGCCCATTCTCTCTCCAGCCCCCCTCAAATAAATAAATAAATAAAATAAAAACAAAAACACCATACTTTTTGAATTCCAAATTACTCTCGTGGCTGTGGTTCCTTGTCAGGAACACAGCACTGACTCATTGACAGCAAAGAGCCAGTGTGGAGGGCTAAGCTACTTTTTCCTGGGACAGCAGAAACTCATCTTTCACCTCACACAGGAACTGTTTCCATTTTGGTGAACCCAGGGCAGGTCATGTAAAATCCTCTTCATCTATACCTATGTTATTATTTATTTACTTCTTTTCGTTTTGTTTTTCAAGATAGGATCTCACTCTAGCCCAGGCTGACCTGGAATTAACTATGCAGTCTCAGACTAGCCTTGAACTCACAGCGATCCTCCTACCTCTGCCTCCCAAGTGCTGGGATTAAAGACATGCACCACCACCCCTGGCTTTTTTGAGTTTTTAAAAAATACCTTTATTAATAATTTTTATTTATTTATTTATTAGACACAGAGAGAAGACGAGAGAGAGAGAGTATGTGTGAGTGTATGAAAATGGGCACACCAGGGCCTCTAGCCACTGCAAACAAACTCCAGATGCATGTGTTACCTTGTGCATGTGGCTTACGTGGGACCTGGAGAATAGAACCTGGATCCTCAGGCTTCACAGGCCAAGTGCCTTAACCGCTAAGCCATCCCTCCAGCCCTTTTTAAAATTTTTTTTTGTTGGTTATATTTATTTATTTATTTGAGAGCGACAGACAGAGAGAGAATGGGCATGCCAGAGTCTCCAGCCACTGCAAAAAAACTCCAGATGCATGCGCCCCCTTGTGCATCTGGTTTACATGGGTCCTGGGGAATCAAGCCTCAAACGGAGGTCTTTAGGTTTCACAGGCAAGCACTTAACCGCTAAACCATCTATCCAGCCCCTTTTTTAAATTTTTTAAATTATTTATTAGAGAAAGAGGGAGAGAGAGAGAAATAACAGGCACATCAGGGTCTCCAGCCACTACAAACGAACTCCAGATGCATGCATCTTGTGCATCTGGTTTCATGTGGGTACTGGGAAACTGAACCTGGGTCCTCAGGCTTCGCAGGCAAATGCCTTAATTGCTAAGCCATGTCTCCAGCCTTTTTTTTTTTTTTCGAGGTAGGGTCTCGCTGTAGACCACGCTGACCTGGAATTGTGGTATGTAGTCTCAGGGTGGCTTTGAACTCACAGCGATCCTCCTACATCTGCCTCTCAAGAGCTGGGATTAAAGGCGTGTGCTACCACGCCTGGCCTTTTTTGGTTTTTGGTTCTCACTCTAGCCCCAGCTGTCCAGTTCACTCTATAATCTTAGGGTGTCATCAAACTCACAGTGATCCTCCCACATAGGCCTCCCAAGTGCTGAGATTAAAGAATGCACCACCACACCCAGCCTTTATTAACCTTTAAAATAAACATTAGGGGTTAGAGAGATGGCTTAGCGGTTAAGGCGCTTGCCAGCAAAGCCAAAGGACCCATGTTCAATTCCCCAGTACCCACTTAAGCCAGATGCACAGGGTGGTGCATGTGTCTGGAGTTTTGTTTTTTTCAAGGTAGGGTCTCACTCTAGCACAGGCTGACCTGGAATTTACTATGGAGTCTTAGGGTGGCCTTGAACTCACGACAATCCTCCTACCTCTGCCTCCTGAGTACTAGAATTAAAAGTGTGCAGCACCAAGCCCAGCTGGAGTTTTTTTTTAATTTTTATTTATTTACTTATTTATTAGAGAGAATGGGTGTGTCAGGGCCTCTAGCCACTGCAAACGAACTCCAGACACATGCACCACCATGTGCATCTGGCTTAAGTGGGACCTGGAGAATCAAACCTGGATTCTCAGGCTTTACAGGCAAGCGCCATAACCGCTAAGCCAGCTCTCCAGTCCTGGAGTTTGTTTGCCATGGCTAGAAGCCCTGATGTGCTCATTCTCTTTCTATCTGCCAATCTCTTTGTCCTCTCAAATAAATAAATAAATAAATTATTTGTTAAATAAAGTAATTAAATAAGCATAAGGAGGCAGAAGTGATCATTTATAAGTTTAGTTCTCTTTCCTTCTCTCCCTCCCTCCTTCCCTCTTTCCTTCCTTTCTTCCTTTCCTATAATATTGTGCCAATCTTAAGACAAAAGACACTGGACATTAAGAAAGAGCTCAACCCAAATCTTTGGGATCTGGTGCAGTTACTCTTCTTCCTGTGTGTACTCTGTTAGCATTATTACAAAAACAAAGATAGGATCCTATTTTTTCAACTTTAGCACAGTGCTTATATGAGAAGGATCATTTATAAGTTTCTACCCTGATAGTGGCTCCCAGATGAGCACAGGGAGCAAACACAGGAAGGAGCAGGACTTGCTTTACATCTGAGTCTAAAGGAACATCAAGAATCAAGAATCAAGAATCAGCCTCAGCTCCCAGCAGCTGTCACCACAGCCACCTCAGAAGGGACCTGGCCTGACTGTACTGCATGTGAGTGCCTAAATCTGACTTCTGGCATGTACTCAAAGAATTAGACCAGAGAACAGCAAAGGGAAACTAAGCTCCTCTCACAGGATGTTACAGCACAGCTATCCCTGCTCTGCACTATCTGAAAGCACCCACTACATGGAGAAAAAGTATCAGATTTCTCAGAAGGCGATTATCTGGGTCAACAGGAGGGTCGGGCTCAGCCCAGGCCTCAGAGTAGAATAGGAACCTCTTCTTGCCCCAGAGTGACTGGAGAGCTCTTACCTGGAGTCACCGTCCTGGTCATCAGCATGGTCACCTGTGTTGTTGACAGCATATCTGCTACGTGGTTTATCTGAGTGAAGGACAAAGGGAAGATGGCTAAGAAAGAAGGATTTCTCCACACACAGAAGTGTGGAGCCATTAAAGTCCATGGCTTTCAAAATAGAATTTATCCACACAATGGAGTATTATCCATAAAGAAGAATAAACATTCATGTATCTTGAAAACACTATGCTGAATAAAATAAGTCTGACACTAAAATACAAGTATTGAAAAGCCTGCCAACCTGGGTTCAATTCCCCAAACACCCACATAAATCTGGCATTTGTTTGCAGGAATAAGAAACCCATGACACCTACACATATGCAAATAAATAATTTTTAAATTGTCTATTGCAGGGTGGGTGTGGTGGCATACGCCTTTAATCCAAGCATTTGGGAGGCAGAGGTAGGAGGATTGCCATGAGTTTGAGGCCACCCTGAGACTACATAGTGAATTCCAGGTCAGCCTGAGCTAGAATAAAACCCTACCTTGGAAAAAAAAAAAAGTCTATTGCGTTGGAGAGATGGCTTGCCGGTTAAGGCACTTGCCTGCAAAGCCTAAGGACCTAGTTTCGATTCCCTAGTATCCACATAAGCCAGATGCACAAGGTGGTGGCACAGGCATCTGGAGTTTGTTTGCAGTGGCTGGAGGACCTAATGTGCTCCCCATTCTCTACCTGCCTCTTTGTCTCTCTCTCAAATAAATAAATAAACTATTTTATTATTGTCTATTGCAGAATCAGGCATGTATTCTGTGAAGGGATAACTCCTAAACCCAGCATCCAGTTTATCATGAGATTTTCTTTTCTTTTCTTTTTTTTTTTTTTTTTTTTTTTGAGGCAGGGTCTCACTCTAGCCCAGGCTGACCTGGCATTCACTCGGTAGTCTCAGGGTGGCCTTGAACTCATGGCAATCCTCCTACCTCTGCCTCCCAAGTGCTGGGATTAAAGGCATGTGCCACCACACTCAGAGCTTATCATGAGAATTAAAAAAACATGTTTTATTTATTTCCAAGCAGAGAAAGATAAAGAGAAGACAGACAGAGAATGGGCATGCCAGGACCTCTAGCCACTGCAAACAAACTACAGATGCATGTGCCACTCTGTCTATCTGGCTTCATGTGGGTACTAGGGAATCCAACCCAGATCCTCAGGTTTTGCAAGTAAGCGCCTTAGCTGCTGAGCAATCTCTACAGCCCTATCATGAGAATTTTTTTTCTTTCTTTTTTTTTTTTGTTTGTTTTGTTTTTCAAGATACAGTCTTGCAGCTGGGCGTGGCGGCACACACCTTCAATCCCAGCACTTGGGAGGCAGAGATAGAAGGATTACCGTGAGTTTGAGGCCACCCTGAGACTATCTAGTGAATTCCAGGTCAGCCTGGGCTACAGTGAGACCCTACCTCGAAAACCCAAAAAAAAAAAAATCTTGCTGTAGCTCAGGATGACCTGGAATTAGTCTCAAGCAGGCCTAGAACTCACAGTGATCCCCATATCTCAGCTTCTTGAGTGCTGGGATTAAAGGCATGCAACACCACAGGTGGCAGACAGAGAGAGGGAATTGGTGCACCAGGGCCTACAGCTACTGCAAATGAACCCCAGATGCATGTGCCACTGTGCATCTGGCTTTACCTGGATACTGGGGAACAGAACTTGGGTCATTAGGTTTTATGGGCAAGCATCTTAATCACTGAGCCATCTCTCTAGCCCTATCATAAAAATTTTATTGATCACAAAATAAATGTTCTGGCTACAAAAACTATGTAAAAAAAAAAAAAAAAATCTACCTCCAAAAAAGAACAGCAGAGGCCAGGTATGTTGAAGCATGTCTTTAGTCCCAAAATTCACAAGGCCGAGGTAAGAGAATCCCCATGAATTCAAGACCACCATGCGGCTACAGTGTGAGTTCCAGATCAACCTGGGCTGGAGTGAGACCCTACCTCAAAACAAACACACACAAAAAAACACCATGGGGGGGTGGAGGCTGGAGAGATAGCTTAGCGGTTAAGGCGCTTGCCTGCAAAGCCAAAGGACCCAGGTTCGACTCCCCAGGACCCACATAAACCAGATGCACAAAGGGATGCATGCATCTGGAGTTCATTTGCAGTGGCTGGAGGCCCTGGTGCACCCATTTTCTCTCTCTCTCTACCTGTCTATTTCTTTGTATCTCTCTCACTCTCAAATAAATAAATAAATAAACAAAACACTATGGAGCTACAGAGATTGCTCAGCAGGTAAGGCACTTGCCTGCAAAGCCTATGAACCCGAGTCCAATTCCCCAGTATCCATGTAAAGCAGGATGCACAGCGTGGCACATACATCTGGGTTTTGTTTGCAGTGGCTGGAGGCCCTAGTGTGCCCATTTTTTCTTTCCATTTTCTCAAATAAATAAAGAAAAAATAATAATCAAAATTTGCCAGGATTAGCCGGGCGTAGTGGATCATGCCTTTAATCCCAGCACTTGGGAGGCAGAGGTAGGAGGTTCACCATGCAGCCACCCTGAGATTACATAGTGAATTCTAGGTCAGCCTGAGCTAGGAAAAAAAAAAAAAATGCCAGAAGTATACTGAAGAAAATGCAGGCACGTGGTGGTGCATACCTTTAATCACAGCACTCAGGAGGCAGAGGTTCCTGAGGATTGCTGTGAGTTCAAGGCCAGCCTAAGACTACATAGTGAATTCCAGGTCAGCCTGGACTACAGTGAGACCCTACCTCAAAAAAAAAAGAAAGTGGGCTGGAGAGATGGCTTAGCGGTTAAGCGCTTGCCTGTGAAGCCTAAGGACCCCGGTTCGAGGCTCAGTTCCCCAGGACCCACGTTAGCCAGATGCACAAGGGGGCGCACGCATCTGGAGTTCATTTACAGAGGCTGGAAGCTCTGGCGCGCCTATTCTCTCTCTCTCTCTCTCTCTGCCTCCTTCTCTCTGTCGCTCTCAAATGAATAAATAAACAAAAAAATAAAAAATAAAAAATAAAAAAAGAAAGAAAAAGAAATAATGATGCAGCCATATAGGAAATAAAATTATGTTGGCTCTTGAGCCTATTGCTTTCTGGCTATAAGTCCCATGTGGCCACATCCTGGTCTATTATAACTCCCCTTTCAAAAGGTTCCAGATGATGGAATTTCAAAGGGGAAAGTGGGGAGAGGGAGGGTATTACCATGGGATATTTTTTATAATCATGGAATGTTAATAAAAATTGAGAAAAAAAAATTTAAAAAAACAATGAATGGTCTTAGAGAGTGACATCCCTGGCTAACACACGCATGTTAGACCACTAACACCATGTATCTATCACTAGCACTACATATATCCACCTGGGAAAATCTCACATCATTTTGCCTCTTATGCAATAAGAAATGGTAACTGTGTGGGCTGGAAAAACGGCCCAGTAGTTACAGCCTCTTGCGTGCAAAGCCTGACAGCCCGGGTGCAAGTCCCCAGCACCCACGTAAAGCCAGATGCACAGAGTGGCGCATGTATCTGCAGTTCATTTGCAGAGGCAGCAGGCTCTGGCATACCAATTCTCATGCTCGCTCGCTCTCTCTCTCTCTCTCTCTCACCTTGCAAATAAATAAATGAAATTTTAACTGCAAAAAAAAAAAAAAAAGGTTCCATGTGGGCTGGAGAGATGGCTTAGCGGTTAAGCACTTGCCTGTGAAGCCTAAGGACCCCGGTTTGAGGCTCAACTCCCCAGTACCCATGTTAGCCAGATGCACAAGGGGGCGCATGCGTCTAGAGTTCATTTGCAGTGGCTGGAGGCCCTGACGCGCCCATTCTCTCTGTGTCTCTCTCTCTGTCTCTTTCTCGCTCTGTCTGTCGCTCTCAAATAAATAAATAAACAAAAAATAAAAAATAAAAAAAAAAGGTTCCATGTACACACAACTCAGCAAGTACCCAGAACACATCAGCTCTTAGGAGCCCCCTCCTTATATCAAGATAAATATATTTTTGCATTTGTATGTGTGTAGTGTACATGTGTGTGTATGTTTATATGCATATGGCACATTGACCAGAGGTCAATTTATGAGCTATCTTCTTCAATCATACTGTTTTGTTTTGTTTTTTTTTTTTTTCCTGAATGGGGTCCACTTCTAACCCAGGCTAACTGGGAACTCACCCTATAGTCCTAGGCTGGCCTTAAAATTCACAGCGACCCACCTACCCTGTCACCTCATTGATGAGGATTAAAGGCTTGCACCACCATGCCTGGCTAAACTTTATTTTTTGAAGACAAAGCCTGTCACTAACAAACCCAACATTCACCAATTTGGCTAGACAAACCAGTTAGTGTAAAAAAAAAATATGATGGCCCATTTTCAAGACAAAAGCCTTAAGCTGGGCATGACCTGAACTACAATAATAATCCAGGACAGCCTGGGCTAGAGTGAGACCTACCTCGAAAAACCAAAAAACCAAAAAGAAAAAAAAAAAAAAAAAAGACAAAAGACCAACTGGGACATTAAGAAAGTAGCTTCACCCAAATCTTTGGGATTATGGTTGCAGTTACTCCCCCCCCCCCCCTCTTCTGTGTGTGTACTCTGTTAGCATTATTACAAAAACAAAGATAGGATCCTATTTTTTCAACTTTAGCACAGTGCTTATATGAGAAGGATCATTTATAAGTTTCTACCCTGATAGTGGCTCCCAGATGAGCACAGGGAGCAAACACAGGAAGGAGCAGGACTTGCTTTACATCTGAGTCTAAAGGAACATCAAGAATCAAGAATCAAGAATCAGCCTCAGCTCCCAGCAGCTGTCACCACAGCCACCTCAGAAGGGACCTGGCCTGACTGTACTGCATGTGAGTGCCTAAATCTGACTTCTGGCATGTACTCAAAGAATTAGACCAGAGAACAGCAAAGGGAAACTAAGCTCCTCTCACAGGATGTTACAGCACAGCTATCCCTGCTCTGCACTATCTGAAAGCACCCACTACATGGAGAAAAAGTATCAGATTTCTCAGAAGGCGATTATCTGGGTCAACAGGAGGGTCGGGCTCAGCCCAGGCCTCAGAGTAGAATAGGAACCTCTTCTTGCCCCAGAGTGACTGGAGAGCTCTTACCTGGAGTCACCGTCCTGGTCATCAGCATGGTCACCTGTGTTGTTGACAGCATATCTGCTACGTGGTTTATCTGAGTGAAGGACAAAGGGAAGATGGCTAAGAAAGAAGGATTTCTCCACACACAGAAGTGTGGAGCCATTAAAGTCCATGGCTTTCAAAATAGAATTTATCCACACAATGGAGTATTATCCATAAAGAAGAATAAACATTCATGTATCTTGAAAACACTATGCTGAATAAAATAAGTCTGACACTAAAATACAAGTATTGAAAAGCCTGCCAACCTGGGTTCAATTCCCCAAACACCCACATAAATCTGGCATTTGTTTGCAGGAATAAGAAACCCATGACACCTACACATATGCAAATAAATAATTTTTAAATTGTCTATTGCAGGGTGGGTGTGGTGGCATACGCCTTTAATCCAAGCATTTGGGAGGCAGAGGTAGGAGGATTGCCATGAGTTTGAGGCCACCCTGAGACTACATAGTGAATTCCAGGTCAGCCTGAGCTAGAATAAAACCCTACCTTGGAAAAAAAAAAAAGTCTATTGCGTTGGAGAGATGGCTTGCCGGTTAAGGCACTTGCCTGCAAAGCCTAAGGACCTAGTTTCGATTCCCTAGTATCCACATAAGCCAGATGCACAAGGTGGTGGCACAGGCATCTGGAGTTTGTTTGCAGTGGCTGGAGGACCTAATGTGCTCCCCATTCTCTACCTGCCTCTTTGTCTCTCTCTCAAATAAATAAATAAACTATTTTATTATTGTCTATTGCAGAATCAGGCATGTATTCTGTGAAGGGATAACTCCTAAACCCAGCATCCAGTTTATCATGAGATTTTCTTTTCTTTTCTTTTTTTTTTTTTTTTTTTTTTTGAGGCAGGGTCTCACTCTAGCCCAGGCTGACCTGGCATTCACTCGGTAGTCTCAGGGTGGCCTTGAACTCATGGCAATCCTCCTACCTCTGCCTCCCAAGTGCTGGGATTAAAGGCATGTGCCACCACACTCAGAGCTTATCATGAGAATTAAAAAAACATGTTTTATTTATTTCCAAGCAGAGAAAGATAAAGAGAAGACAGACAGAGAATGGGCATGCCAGGACCTCTAGCCACTGCAAACAAACTACAGATGCATGTGCCACTCTGTCTATCTGGCTTCATGTGGGTACTAGGGAATCCAACCCAGATCCTCAGGTTTTGCAAGTAAGCGCCTTAGCTGCTGAGCAATCTCTACAGCCCTATCATGAGAACTTTTTTTCTTTCTTTTTTTGTTTTGTTTGTTTTGTTTTTCAAGATACAGTCTTGCAGCTGGGCGTGGCGGCACACACCTTCAATCCCAGCACTTGGGAGGCAGAGATAGAAGGATTACCGTGAGTTTGAGGCCACCCTGAGACTATCTAGTGAATTCCAGGTCAGCCTGGGCTACAGTGAGACCCTACCTCGAAAAACCAAAAAAAAAAAAAAATCTTGCTGTAGCTCAGGATGACCTGGAATTAGTCTCAAGCAGGCCTAGAACTCACAGTGATCCCCATATCTCAGCTTCTTGAGTGCTGGGATTAAAGGCATGCAACACCACAGGTGGCAGACAGAGAGAGGGAATTGGTGCACCAGGGCCTACAGCTACTGCAAATGAACCCCAGATGCATGTGCCACTGTGCATCTGGCTTTACCTGGATACTGGGGAACAGAACTTGGGTCATTAGGTTTTATGGGCAAGCATCTTAATCACTGAGCCATCTCTCTAGCCCTATCATAAAAATTTTATTGATCACAAAATAAATGTTCTGGCTACAAAAACTATGTAAAAAAAAAAAATCTACCTCCAAAAAAGAACAGCAGAGGCCAGGTATGTTGAAGCATGTCTTTAGTCCCAAAATTCACAAGGCCAAGGTAAGAGAATCCCCATGAATTCAAGACCACCATGCGGCTACAGTGTGAGTTCCAGATCAACCTGGGCTGGAGTGAGACCCTACCTCAAAACAAACACACACAAAAAAACACCATGGGGGGTGGAGGCTGGAGAGATAGCTTAGCGGTTAAGGCGCTTGCCTGCAAAGCCAAAGGACCCAGGTTCGACTCCCCAGGACCCACATAAACCAGATGCACAAAGGGATGCATGCATCTGGAGTTCATTTGCAGTGGCTGGAGGCCCTGGTGCACCCATTTTCTCTCTCTCTCTACCTGTCTATTTCTTTGTATCTCTCTCACTCTCAAATAAATAAATAAATAAACAAAACACTATGGAGCTACAGAGATTGCTCAGCAGGTAAGGCACTTGCCTGCAAAGCCTATGAACCCGAGTCCAATTCCCCAGTATCCATGTAAAGCAGGATGCACAGCGTGGCACATACATCTGGGTTTTGTTTGCAGTGGCTGGAGGCCCTAGTGTGCCCATTTTTTCTTTCCATTTTCTCAAATAAATAAAGAAAAAATAATAATCAAAATTTGCCAGGATTAGCCAGGCGTAGTGGATCCCAGCACTTGGGAGGCAGAGGTAGGAGGTTCACCATGCAGCCACCCTGAGATTACATAGTGAATTCTAGGTCAGCCTGAGCTAGGAAAAAAAAAAAAAATGCCAGAAGTATACTGAAGAAAATGCAGGCACGTGGTGGTGCATACCTTTAATCACAGCACTCAGGAGGCAGAGGTTCCTGAGGATTGCTGTGAGTTCAAGGCCAGCCTAAGACTACATAGTGAATTCCAGGTCAGCCTGGACTACAGTGAGACCCTACCTCAAAAAAAAAAAAGAAAGTGGGCTGGAGAGATGGCTTAGCGGTTAAGCGCTTGCCTGTGAAGCCAAAGGACCCCGGTTCGAGGCTCAGTTCCCCAGGACCCACGTTAGCCAGATGCACAAGGGGACGCACGCATCTGGAGTTCATTTACAGAGGCTGGAAGCTCTGGCGCGCCTATTCTCTCTCTCTCTCTCTCTCTCTCTCTCTCTCTCTCTCTGCCTCCTTCTCTCTGTCGCTCTCAAATAAATAAATAAACAAAAAAATAAAAAATAAAAAATAAAAAAAAGAAAGAAAGAAAGAAAAAGAAATAATGATGCAGCCATATAGGAAATAAAATTATGTTGGCTCTTGAGCCTATTGCTTTCTGGCTATAAGTCCCATGTGGCCACATCCTGGTCTATTATAACTCCCCTTTCAAAAGGTTCCAGATGATGGAATTTCAAAGGGGAAAGTGGGGAGAGGGAGGGTATTACCATGGGATATTTTTTATAATCATGGAATGTTAATAAAAATTGAGAAAAAAAATTTAAAAAAAAACAATGAATGGTCTTAGAGAGTGACATCCCTGGCTAACACACGCATGTTAGACCACTAACACCATGTATCTATCACTAGCACTACATATATCCACCTGGGAAAATCTCACATCATTTTGCCTCTTATGCAATAAGAAATGGTAACTGTGTGGGCTGGAAAAACGGCCCAGTAGTTACAGCCTCTTGCGTGCAAAGCCTGACAGCCCGGGTGCAAGTCCCCAGCACCCACGTAAAGCCAGATGCACAGAGTGGCGCATGTATCTGCAGTTCATTTGCAGAGGCAGCAGGCTCTGGCATACCAATTCTCATGCTCGCTCGCTCTCTCTCTCTCTCTCTCTCTCACCTTGCAAATAAATAAATGAAATTTTAACTGCAAAAAAAAAAAAAAAGGTTCCATGTGGGCTGGAGAGATGGCTTAGCAGTTAAGCACTTGCCTGTGAAGCCTAAGGACCCCGGTTTGAGGCTCAACTCCCCAGTACCCATGTTAGCCAGATGCACAAGGGGGCGCACGCATCTGGAGTTCATTTGCAGTGGCTGGAGGCCCTGACGCGCCCATTCTCTCTGTGTCTCTCTCTCTGTCTCTTTCTCGCTCTGTCTGTCGCTCTCAAATAAATAAATAAACAAAAAATAAAAAATAAAAAAAAAGGTTCCATGTACACACAACTCAGCAAGTACCCAGAACACATCAGCTCTTAGGAGCCCCCTCCTTATATCAAGATAAATATATTTTTGCATTTGTATGTGTGTAGTGTACATGTGTGTGTATGTTTATATGCATATGGCACATTGACCAGAGGTCAATTTATGAGCTATCTTCTTCAATCTCTGTTTTGTTTTTGTTTTTTTTTTCCTGAGATGGGGTCTCACTCTAACCCAGGCTAACTGGGAACTCACCCTATAGTCCTAGGCTGGCCTTAAAATTCACAGCGACCCACCTACCCTGTCTCCTCAGTGATGAGATTAAAGGCTTGCACCACCATGCCTGGCTTACTTTATTTTTTGAGACAAAGCCTGTCACTAAACCCAACATTCACCAATTTGGCTAGACAAACCAGTTAGTGTAGAAAATAAAAATATGATGGCCCATTTTCAAGACAAAAGCCTTAAGCTGGGCATGAGCCTGAGACTACATAATGAATTCCAGGACAGCCTGGGCTAGAGTGAGACCCTACCTCAACCCCCCCCCAAAAAAATCATTGGGCTGGACAGATGCCTTAGTAGTTAAGGTATTTCCTGCAAAAGCCTCCTCGGCTCTCCAGATCCCATGTAAGCCAGACATGCAAGCTGATGCAAACGCACAAGGTTGCACATGCACACAAGATGGCACATACATCAGGAGTTTGATTACAGTGCATGCCAGTTCTCCTTCCCTCTCTCCCTCCCTCACTCCCTCTCTCTCTTATAAAAAATTTTAATTTAATTTAAAAAACCATCATCTTCTTCTTGGGTAAAAGGCCTTATCAATATCAAAACTAAGAAAATAAAGCTGGAGACATAGCTCAAATGACATCTGCTTGCATAAAGCCTTGAGCTTGATCCCCACCACGACATAAGCAGGTGTGGTGGCACATGTCCGTAATCCCAACACTGTGGAGGCTGAGGCAGGAGGATATTGAGTTGAAGTGAAGATATGGAGTAGTCCTTGACTCCATAGTGAGTTTGAAGCCAGCCTAGACTACGTGATACTGTATCTCAAAAATAAAAATAAAGAGCTGAAGAGATGGCTTAGCGGTTAAGGTGTTTGCCTACAAAGCCAAAGGATCTCGGTTCAACTCTCCAGGACCCACATAAGCCAGATGCATAGGGGTGCATGCATCTGGAGTTCGTTTGCAGTGGCTGGAGGCCCTGGAGCACCCATTCTCTCTCTCTCCCCCACCCTTTTCTCTCTCAAAGAAACAAACAAAATATTTAAAAAAAAAAAAAAAAAAAAAAGCCAGGCGTGGTGGCACACACCTTTAATCCCAGCATTTGGGAGGCAGAAGTAGGAGGATCATCATGAGTTCGAGGCCACCCTGAGACTACATAGTGAATTCCAGGTCACCTGGGCTAGAGTGAGAAAAACCAATAATAATAATAATAATTAATAAATAAATAACAAAAAAAAAACCATGACCACCACCAGCAACAACAAAAACCTAAGAAACCAGACTGAAAACCTGACTATAAAACTCTGGACATTGGGGAAGATGGTTCAATAGGTAACATGCATGAGGACCTGAGCTTAGATCCCCAGCACTGATATAAAAACCAAGTACACCAGCATGTGTCTGTAATCCCAGTGCTGGAGAGGTGGAGGCAGAAGGATCGCTGGGGCTTGTTTTCTTGCTAGTCTAGCCCAGTTGGTGAGCTCTAGGTTCAGTGAGAGTCTCTGTCTCAAAAAATAAGGTGAGGGCTGGAGAAATGGCTTAGTGGTTAAGACACTTGCCTGCGAAGCCTAAGGACCCAGATTCGATTCCCCAGTACCCAAGTACGCCAGATGTACAAGGTGGCACATGCATCTGGAGTTCATTTGTACTGGCTAGAGGCCCTGCCTTACCCATATTTTCTCTCTCTCTTTCTGCCTCTGGAGTTCATTTGCAATGGCAGGAGGCCCTGGTGCATCCATACACATACACACACACACACACACACTCACTCTCTCTCTCTCTCTCTCTTTCTCAAATAAGTAAGTTAATAAAATAATAAAGTTCTAGAAGTCAGGCATGGTGTCATGCCTTTAATCCCAGCACTTGCAAGGCAGAGGTAGGAAGATCACCATGAATTCAAGGCCACCCTGAGACTACATAGTGAATTCCAGGTCAGCCTAGGCTAGAATGAGACTCTACCTCAAAAAACCAAAATAATAATAATAATAATAATGTTCTGGAGAGATTGCTCAGTGGTTAAGGTGCTTGCCTACAAAGCCTAATGACGCATGTTTGATTCCCATGTATAGCCAGATGCACAAAGTGGCACATGTATATGGAGTTCATTTGCAGCCGCTGGAAGCCCTGGCATGCCCATTCTCTCTGTCTCTCTTCTCTCTACCTCTCTCTAGTTACATAATGTTTTTCTTTTAAAATTTTTAAAGTAATAATTATTGGAGAGATTGCTCAGTGGTTAACAGTGCTTGCTTGCAAAGCCTGACCGCCTAGTTCAATTCCCTAGTACCCATGTAAAGCCAGATGCACTAAGAGGCACATGTGTCTGGAGTTTGTTTACAGTGGCAAGAAGCACTGGCATGCCCATTCTGTTTCTTTCTCTCTCTCCCTCCCTCCTTCCCCCCTCTCTTTTCCTATTTCCAAATAAAAATATTTAACAACAATAATAATAATGTGGAAAAGGCCTGTGAAGATGGCTCAATGAGCTTGCTTGCAAAGTCTGTTGGCTATAATTCAATTTCCAAGCCACCTTACGTAGGCCATCCATATGCAGTAGCAAGAGGCCTCTGCACGCTCACATACACACAAACACACACACACAAATGCAAAAAATGGATTAAATTTTTAAAAATAAGATGGAGGGCTGGAGAGATGGGTTAGGTCAAAGTGCTTGCCTACAAAGCCTAAGGACCCAGTTTTGATTCCCCCCATACCCATGTAAGCCAGATGCATAGGGTGGCACAAGCATCTGAAGTTTGTTTACAGTGGCTAGAAGCCCTGGTATGCCCATTTTCTACCTATCTGCCTGAGAATCTCTCTCTCTCTCTCTCAAATAACTAAATATTTTTAAAATATACTTTATTTATTTATTTGGGAGACAGAAAGAGGCACAGAGAGAGAGAGAGAGAGGGAGGAAGAGAATGGGAGTGCCAGAGCCTCCAACCACTGCAAACGAACTACAAATGCATGCACCCCCTTGTGCATCTGGCTTATGTGGGTCCAGGAGAATTGAACCGGGATACTTTGGCTTTGCAGGCAAACGCCTTCACTGCTAAACCATCTCTCCAGCCCCTAAATAAAATATTTTAAAAATTAAAATGGAGCCGGGCATGGTGGTGTATGCCTTCCATCCCAGCATTTGGGAGGCTGAGGTAGGAGGATAGTCAGAGTTCAAGGCCATCCAGAGACTGCTTAGTGAATTCCAGGTCATCTTAGGCTAGACAGAGACCCTAGTTCTACTTTGAAAAAACAAAAATAATAATAATAAGATGAAGCCGGGCATGGTGGTGCACCCCTTTAATCCCAGTACTTGGGAAGCAGAGGTAGGAGGATGGCCATGAGTTCAAAGCCACACTGAGACTACATAGTGAATGCCAGGTCAGCCTGGGCTAGAGTGAGACCCTACCTTAAAAAAAAGATGGAGAGCAATTGAGGTACCCAATGTCAACCTCTGGTATTCATACATATGCATACCTATACATATAGGAACATGCATACATATACACACCAGATACATAAATACATGCAAAATAAATAAAAAACCCTAGCAAAAACTACACAGAAGAGATGGGTGTAGCAGCGCACGCCTTTAATCCCAGCACTTTGCGAGGCAGATGTAGGAGGATTGCCGAGAGTTCGAGGCCACCCTGACACTACATAGTGAATTCCAGGTCAGCCTGGATTAGAATGAAACCCTACCTCAAAAAGCAAAAAAACAAAAAAAAAAAAAAAGAAGAAGAAAAGAAAAACCCTACACAGAAACAAACTGGGTACATATTTGCAGCTTTCTGAGAAAACATTTTTTAAATTTTTTATTTATTTATTTGAGAACTAGAGAGAGGGCTGGAGGGATGGTTTAGTGGTTAAGGCATTTGCCTGCAAAGTCAAAGGACCCAGGTTTGATCCCCCAGGACCCACGTTAGCTAGATGCACAAGGGGGCGCACGCGTCTGGAGTTTGTTTGCAGTGGCTGGAGGCCCTGGCACGCCCATGCTCTCTCTCTCTCTCCCCCTCTTTCTCTGTGAAATAAATAAATAAATAAATAAAATATTTTTTAAAAAATAGAAAGAACTGGACAGATGGCTTAGCAGTTAAGGCGTTTGCCTGCAAAGCCAAAGGATCCAGGTTCAATTCTCCAGGACCCACGTAAGCCAGATGCACAAGGGGGCACGTGCATCTAGAGTTTGTTTGCAGTGGCTAGATGCCCTGATGCGCCCTTTCTCTCTCTGCCTCTTTCTCTCTGTCTGCCTCTTTCTCACTCTCAAATAAATAAGTTATATATATATAAAGAAAAGAAATAGAGAATGAATGGGTGTACCAGGGCCTCTAGCCACATGCATGCACCACCTTGTGCATCTGGCTTATATGAATACTGGGGAATCAAACCTGTGACCTTAGGCTTCACAGGCAAGAGATTTTTAAAAAAATATATTTTTATTTATTTATTTGAGAGCAACAGACAGAGAGAGAAAGAGGCAGGTAGAGATAGAGAGAGAGAGAAAATGGGTGCGCCAGGGCCTCCAGCCACTGCAAACGAACTCCAGATGCGTGCACCCCCTTGTGCATCTGGCTAACGTGGGTCCTGGGGAATCAAGCCTCGAACCGGGGTCCTTAGGCTTCACAGGCAAGCGCTTAACCACTAAGCCATCTCTCCAGCCCAGGAAAGAGCTTTTTAAGCCATCTCTCCAGCCCAGAAAATCTTAACTTATCTTAAATATACAGAGTTCCTTCTAGGCTGGGGATGTGGCTCAGTGTGTGCAGTACTTATCTAGAATGTACCAAGCCCTGAGTTCCATCTCCAGCACCACATAATTACAGTGTAATTCCAGCATTCAGGAGGCTGAAGCAGGAAGATCAGAAATTCAAAGTTATCCTGAGCTACATATCAAGTTTCAGTATAGCCCTATCTCAAAAAAAAAAAAAATTTCTTTTAAGTCTGTAAAGAAAAATATCAACTGTCCAAGAAAAAAATCAGGCACAGGTTATAAATAGGTCATTCACTGAAAAGGAAATTCAAATAGCTCTGAAAACAGAAAAAAACATGCTTATTCTTAATAATAAGACAAATGCACAATAAAACTATCAGATACAACTTTTCATCACCTGATTAATACACTGAAAAGTTAAGCTGTTTAAATATGCTCCGATTACCAGGCATGGTGGTGCATGCCTTTAATCCCAGCACTCAGAAGGCAGAGGTAGGAGGATCGCTGTGAGTTCAAGGCCACCCTGAGACTACATAGTGAATTCCAGGTCAGCCTGAGCTAGAATGAGACCCTACCTCGATAAACAAAAACAAAACAACAACAAAAATATATGTTCCTATCCCTTAAACCCAACTACAAGACTTCTGAAGTTTGTTCCTACATATATTCTACAAAATAATCTATACAAAAGGGAATTTGGGACTGGAGAGATGGCTTAGCAGTTAGGGTGCTTAACTGCAAAGGCAAAGGTCCCAGGTTTGATTCCCCAGTATCCACGTAAGCCAGACGCACAGGGTGGCGCATGCACCTGGAGTTCATTTGCAGTGGCTAGAGACCCTGGCATGCCCATTCTTTCTATCTGCCTCTCTCTCTCTCTCTCAAATAAATATTTTTAAAAAGGGACTTTTGCAGTTTGTATCAGCAAGATTGAAACAATTTAAATGCCATCAACAGAGAACTAAACAAATAAACTGTAGTATGCTCATCTCATGACAGAATTCACTGCAGCTGCCATTAAAAATTCCATGGCAGGGGATGGTGGCACATGCCTTTAATCCCAGAATTCTGTGAGGCAGAGGAAGGAGGATCACTGTGAGTTCAAGGCCAGCCTGGGACCACATAGTTAGTGGATTCCAGGTTTGCCTAGGCTACAGCAAGATACTACCTCAAAAAAAAAAAAAAAAAAAAAAAAACACCTCTCCATGTTGATTCTAAAGCCAAGATGTAGATATAAAGTATAATGAAAACAAGAGGAAGAATAGTGTGCTTTCACTTGTGCTTAAATGATGTGTGCTTATGTTTACACAGAAAGTTCTGGAAGGATGCAATGGAAAATAGTAACAGTAGTTGTTCATATAAGGGAAAGCAGGGAAGAGGACCATGACATCAAGGTATCAACTTTGTTTTTTGTTTTTTTTTTTTTCTGGTTCATTTTTATTTATTTATTTGAGAGTGACAGAGAGAGAGAAAAAGAGGCAGAGAAAGAGAGAGAATGGGCGCGCCAGGGCCTCCAGCCACTGCAAACGAACTCCAGATGCATGCGCCCCCTTGTGCATCTGGCTAACGTGGGTCCTGGGGAATCCAGCCTCCAACCGGGGTTCTTAGGCTTCACAGGCAAGCGCTCAACCGCTAAGCCATCTACTTTGTTTTTGTAACCTAAACCCCTTCTAGGGTATAATCAAGTTTTTAAAATGTTCATCCACAGAAGAAGGGTATGTTCAGTGGACTGCACTTAAAGAGGATGTGTACTGAGTTGAAGCGGCTCCAAGGCAGGTGGCTCAATGTAGAAAAGCCCTCTATGTCGATATGTCCCTATGGGGGGAAAATTCCCCCACATAGTATTTTATTTTTCTGCAGATATACATGTGGAGTGCACAGGAGGGATGATTACCAAAACACTGAGTGATTATTCCCACAAGGGAGAGGAGCAGAGTTTAAAGACAACTTTGAAAAAGCCGGGCGCGGTGGCGCACACCTTTAATCCCAGCACTCGGGAGGCAGAGAGGTAGGAGGATCGCCGTGAGTTCGAGGCCACCCTGAGACTACATAGTTAATTCCAGGTCAGCCTGGATTAGAGTGAAACCTTACCTGGAAAAACAAAAAAAAAGACAACTTTGGACATTTTTTCCGAAATGAAGAAATCAATAAACTGATAAATATATTTGGTTTTGTCTTTTTGACTTTTTTGAGACACTCACTCTGTTGCCCAGGCCGGCCTTGAACTCGTGGCAATCCTCCTGCCTCAGCATCCCAATGGCTGGGATTAGAGATGTGCACCACTTTGCCTTACACATTTTTAAACTGATTTAAAAGGCTAAGTCTGACGAAACGTTAGCCACAGCTGTTTGGGGCATGAATTATGACTGATGTGTCTGTTTCCTTTTTCTTCTCCGCACCGAGCAGGTGTCCTCGCACGGTCGGCAAGGGAAGCCACGCGCGACGCGAGGATGGGCTGCCTCTGGGCGCCACTTACTTGTCTGGGCCGCCGGGTGCTCCTGGCTTCTCTGGAAGGGATACCTGAAGAGTAGCTTATTGCCCCTGCTGCCGGAGCTCACGAGAATCACGCTGATGGGGCTGGTGTTGTCCCCCATCCCGCGAGGGCCTGACGAGCGCCTAGCAAACGTGCCGTGCCCTCAGCGAGACCGGTCACCCGCAGATCTCGCGAGACTTAGGCGAGCCCACCGGGAAGAGCGTCCGCGTGGGCTAGCTCGGCCGGGGCTCTGCGCAGGCGCAGGCGTAGGCGGCAATGTGCGCAGACGCAGCACCTTTGCAAGCCGGGTTCCTGCTGGTGCGTAGGGACGAGGGAAACTTTCCATCTTCGCTTGGCCGCTCCTCGGAGGCAGACCCGGACTTAAAGCAGCAGCTCTGCAGCACAGCGAGACTTTGTGTTTGCAAAGACAAAAATAGTCTTGTTCTATATTACTTTTTTTTAAAGTTTATTCCATTAGGGGGTCTCTCGCCATCACGTCCGGCTCCATCTTGAATTTTTCTCACCTATTATTGATAACGGTATCATTTGATTATTCGGCACTCTCAGAATTGCCATCTACTTTGCTCTTTGGTGGTCTGAATGTATCGTATGAGAGGGAAAGAAGTATCTTCTGCTGTAGATTCTGCAAGCTTTTATCCCTACCTCAAAAACAAAAAAAGGATTTTTTTAAAAAGATTTATTTATTTATGAAAGAGAGAGAAAGGGTGCGCCAGGGTCTCCAGCCACTGCAAAAGAACTCCAGACGCATGCGTCACCATGTGCATCTGGCTTACGAGGGACCTGGAGAATCGAACCTGGGTCCTTAGGCTTTGCAAGCATGCGCCTTAACTGCTAAGCCATCTCTCCAGCCCTTTTTCTTTTTTTCTTTCTTTCTTTCTTTCTTTTTTTTTTTTTTTTTAAGTTTGATTTTCGAAGTAGTGTCTTGCTCTAGCCCAGGTTGACCTGGAATTTACTATGTAGTCTCAGGGTAGCCTCAAACTCACTGCAATCCCCCTACCTCTGCCTCCCGAGTGCTGGGATTAAAGGTGTGCGCCACCAAATAGGCTGAGAAGTAGGATTTGAAGCAGATGGTCCAAAAGCGCAGTCCTAGCTCTAGACTATCACATTGTCCCCTAGCGGTGAAGCATCAGGGCCAGCCTCAGCTCTGCCACTGGTCTGGTAAGGCCCCACAGCTCTTAAGGCCTCATCTCAAATTTACTTGGTTTCATAACCTGCTTTTTATTTATTCATTTATTTGAGAGGAAGAGGTAGATAGAATGAGCGCACCAGGGCCTCCAGCCACTGCAAACTCCAGATATTTGGCATATGTGGGTACTAGGGAATCAAACCTGAGTCCTTAGGCTTTGCAGGCAAGTGCCTTAATCACTAAGCCATCTCTCCAGCCCATAACCTGTTTTTCAGAAGAAAGTAAATTTTTAGAAACTGGAACCTCCAACCCTTGCTCCCCTTTGGGCAGGGCAGGTGGCCTTGGATGCTGGCCTTATCAGTCCTGTCATTTGGTCAGCCAGAGGCCTGTGTGGGGGTCACAGACACTATCTAGGAATCACCTTCTCTACTGGATGCTCCTGCCCTTCCAGGGAAGAACCACTCACCCATGACAGTAACAAGAATAATCTTAAATTCTCTGCCTTATCCTGGACTCTGGTGGCAACAGATGATCTTTCCTAACACTAAAGTAGTGTTAGGAGGCCGTCTGACCTCCATCATAGAGGTTAAAACAGTGAAACTGGACTCTCAAGGTTAATCAGCTCTCCTAAAGACTCCCTTTCTTGGGGGAAGGAAACACATCCCCAGCCTAGCCTTCTGCTTGAATGAACAGACAGCCTTCTGAGCCTCAGCTACTCAGGTCTGAATGTGGCTGGTTCTTAGAATTCTGTATGGACACCAGCAGTTGTTACATCCTGAACTTGGCACAGGCTCAGGTTCCTTATATCACAGATGGGGAAACCAACACTAGACCCATTCCAGCCAGTGTCTTGTCCCTCAGCAAATCACTCAGCTAATTTCCTTCTCCATTGGAACTATGGACACATCTCATAACCACCCTGCATCTACATTCCTTTATTTTCAAATAATGATAAAAAAAAATAAACCTACCCTCACAGAATGGGTTGAGTGTAAAGGACTCAGCATGAAGAGGATTTGGTGCTGTGTGGGACTTAGGAAACATCGGATAATTGTCACATGGCAAGCCAAGATTTTTAAAATGTGGTTATAGTCTCCATCTTGACATCTCAGCACATTTTACACTTATATTTTAGTCTGATTTGAGACAGTCTCACTCTGTATCCCAGTCTATCCTGAAACTCAGGGTGATCCTTCTGCACCTCCTGACTGCTACAATTGTAGGCATAAGCTTCCATACCCAGCTACTTTTGTTTTTTTGTTTTGGTTTTTGTTTTTCTGAGGTGGGGTCTTGCTCTAGCCCAGGCTGACCTGGAGCTCACTATATAGTCTCAGGTGGCCTTGAACTCATGAGGATCCTTCTACCTCTGCCTCCCAAGTGCTGGGATTAAAGGTGTGTACCACCATTCCCAGCCCAGCTACATTTTTACTCCTTAAAAATATAAGTAAAAAAAAGATAAGCCAGGCATGGTGGCACACGCCTTTAATCCCAGCACTCAGGAGGCAGAGGTAGGAGGATTGCCCAGAGTTCAAGACCACCCTGAGACTGCATAGTGAATTCCAGGTCACCCTGGACTACAGTGAGACCCTACCTCGAAAAAAAAATAAATAAATATATGTTTTTAATATTTATTTTTATTTATTTATTTGATGGAGAGGGAGAGAGAATGGGCCTGCCAGGGCCTCCAGACACTGCAAATGAACTCCAGATGCATGCACCCCTTGTGCATCTGGCTAACGTGGGTCTTGCGGAATCAAACCTGGGTCCTTTGGCTTTGCAGGCAAATGCTTCAACCGCTAAGCCATCCCTCCAGCCCAAGAAAAATATTTTTAAAATAATAATATAAGCAAGCCAGGCGTGGTGGCTCAGGCCTATAATCTCGACACTTAGGGGGAAGAGGTAGAGGAATCTCTATGAGTTTGAAGCCAGTGTGACTGAGTTCCAGGTCAGCCTGAGCTAGAGTGAGACCCTGCCGCAAAACAAAACAAAAAAACAGCAAAGCATGGTGCCACACACCTATAATTTTAGCACCCTGGGGTAGATACACCAACAGCATGATTTTGAGCCCCATCTGAGCTAGCTACCCAGGGAGGTCCTGGTCAACTTGGGCTACATAGTGAGAGCCTGACTCAAAAACTAAATAGGAATGGGAAGGTGGCTCAGCATTAAAGATGCTTGCTTGCAAAGCCTGTAGGCCTGTGTTCAATTCTGCAGTACCCACATAGAGCTAGGTGCACAACATGGCTCATACATCTGAAATTCCTTTATAGTGACAAAGAGGCCTTGGTGCGCCCATCCTCTCTCTCTCTCTCTCTCTCTCTCTCTCTCTCTCTCTCTCTCACACACACACACACACACACACACACACACAAATAAATAAATAAACAAAAAAGGCAAGCTAAACAAATAATAGGTGTCACACATACCTATAATCAGCATTTGGAAGACTGGGGCAGGAAGATTGAGAGCTTAAAACCAGCCTGGCTGCATAATGAGACTCTGTCTCAAAAAATAGACACATAGCTGGGTGTGGTGGTGCATGGGTAGGAAGACTGCTGTGAGATCAAGACCAGCCTGAGACTACATAGTGATTTCCAGATCAACCTTGGCTAGTGTGATACCCTACCTCAGAAAAGAAAAAGAAGAAAAGAAAAACAGTCATGGTTACACGTGCTTTTTTTACCCCAGCACTTAGGAGGAAGGGGTAGGTGGATTGCTATGAGTTTGAGGCCACCCTGAGACTACATAGCAAACTCCAGGGCAGCCTCAGATAGAAAAACCAAAAAGAAAAAAAAAAGTGCTGAATAGATTGCCTAATGGTTAAAGGCAGCTGCTTGTAAAGCCTGACAGCCTGGGTTCAAGTCACCAGTACCCACATAAAGTAATATGCACAAAGTGGTGCAAACATCTGGAGTTCGTTTGTAGTGGCAAGAGGTCCTGGCATACCCATACTCACTGTTTCCCTCTCTGTCTCAAATAAACAAATAAATGTATATATATTTAAAATTGATAAGTAAAATTAATCAGGCATGATGGTGGCACACACTTTTAGTCCCAGACACAGAGATGCTGGAGTAGGAGGATCACCATAAGTTCAAGGCCAGCTGGAGCTACAAAGTGAGTTGCAGGTCAACTTGGGGTAGCATGAAACCTTGCAAATAAATAATTAAATTACAACCTTCTCACCCAGAACCAGTACAACAAATCAAAGTAGTGACATGGCTGGAAGTATAATTCAGTATAGAGTTCTGCCAAGCATGTACAAGGTCATAAAATAATCTCTAACACTGGATGGGGGTCCAAACTGCAGAGTTGGGGAACTTATGTAAAACTGACAAGTTATATCCAGAATACTTGTCAAATTCATATAAATCAGTAAGACAGTGATAAAATAGAAAAGTGGGCACTACTTAAAATACTCTAATAAAGCAGAAGAGGTGGTGGAAAGAATGTAAGAGCCAAAGGAAGGTAGGACTCCTTACAACATGCTCCCCCCAGACACAAAATGGCCTGGATATCCATGACCTCACAGTGCCTGACACTACCTACTCAAGACCATCATAAGAGGAAAAGATCATGACATCAAAATAAAAGAGAGACTGATTGAGATGGGAAGTGGATATGATGGAGAATGGAGTTTCAAAGGGGAAGGTGGGGGGAGGGAGGGTATTACCATGGGATACTGTTTATAAACATGGAAGTTGTTAATAAAAAAATTTGTAAAGAGCTGGGCGTGGTGGTGCATGCCTTTAATCCCAGCACTAGGGAGTCAGAGGTAGGAGGATCGCCGTGAGTTCAAGGCCACCCTGAGACTACATAGTGAATTCCAGGTCAGCCTGAGCCAGAGTGAGACCCTACCTTGAAAAAAAAAAATTGAAAAGATAAAAATACTCTAATAAAGAGGAAATTCAATGCTCAGTAAATTTTTGAAAAGGGGGCATAGTCTCACTCATCATCAGGAAACTGAAAGGTGAAAATTAAAGGAAGCCAGGAGACCAATTGTACTAGATGTTTGAGAGGATGTGGAACAAGGGAAAGTCACACCATGAGGGAAAATGTATGTTGGTCAGTCACTCAGAAAAGTCCAGCATCGGGCTGGAGAGATGGCTCAGTAGTTAAGGTACTTGCTTGTAAAGCCTGACAGCCTGGGTTCAAGTCCCCAGTGCCCACATAAAGCCAGATGCACAAAGTGGCAATACAACTGGAGTTCATTTGCAGTGGCTGGAGGTCCTGGAATGTCCATTCTCTCTCTCCCCTGCCTTCTCTGCTTGCAAATAAATAAACAAAAGAAAAAGAAATGTTCATCATTATCTGCTAAAGTTGAAAATACACATGTCACACAACTCCTTAAGCTACAGACTCATGGCACAAAGTGACATGTGAAGGAATGTCCTCTGCAGTGTTATTCATAATAGCCAAGAACAAAGCACTCTGAATATCCAGCCCCAGTACAAGGAATGAGCTGTAGCATATTCCTGCACAGAACACAATGCAACCATAAAAATGAACAACCACTACATGGCTGGTAAATCTCACAGGCACAGACAGTGGAAGAAGACAAACACAAATGAGGGCACATTGTGTCTTTTCATATATATGATAGTGAAAAACACATAAGCTGAGGGTGTAGCTTAGTTGAGGCCCTGAGTTCACACCAAGTCCCCAACACAAGTTAAATAAATAAATGCAAAAACTGAAATGCTAGCCAGGTGTGGTGGCGCATGCCTTTAATCTCAGCACCTAGGAGGCAGAGGTAGGAGGATCACCGTGAGTTCGAGGCCACCCTGAGAATACAGTGTATTCCAGGGCATCCTGGGCTAGAGTGAGACCCTGCCTCAAAAAAAAAAAAAAAACTGAAATGCTTATAGGTACATATTTAGTAATTAAAGGTTTATTCACACTTTTAACAGTGGGGTTATACACCAGAAGTCTCTACTACACAGGGGAGGCTAAGGCAGGAGGATTACTTGAGCCCAGGAATTTAACAACATCAAGATTCTATCTCAAAAATGAAAGAGGACCCGGGCATAGTGGCACATGCCTTAAATTCCAGCTCTCCAGAGGGAAAGAAAGGGGGATTGCTGTGAGTTCAAGGCCAGCCTGGGACTACAGAGTTCCAGGTCAGTTCAGTGAAACCCTACCTCAAATAACAGAAAGAAAGAAAGAAAGAGAGAGAGAGAGAGAGAGAGAGAGAGAGAGAGAGAAAGAAAGAAAGAAAGAAAGAAAGAAAGAAAGAAAGAAAGAAAGAAAGAAAGAAAGGAAGGGGCAGGTCCTCCCCTATCCACTTCATTTAAGTCAGGGTTTCTCACTCTGGGTCTTTTTGTTTTGTTTTTGAGGTAGGGTCTCACTGTAGCCCAGGCTGACCTGGAATTCGCTACATAATCTCAGGGTGGCCTCAAACTCATGGCAATCCTCCTACCTCTCCTCTGCTGGGATTAAAGAAGTGTGCTACCATGCCCGACCAGGGTTTCTCACTCTTGATTCTGCGTCTGCTGTTCTTTGCTGTGCTTGCCAAGGGCTTCCAGGAAATTCTCCTGTCTCCACCTTCCATCTCACCATAAGAGCCAGCCATTGTTCTGGGATTGCAGAAGTATGCCACAACTTCTGGCTTTTTACATGGGATCTGGGAATCAGTCTTAAGTACTGAAGCCTGAATGGCCAGCACTTTATCAACTGAGCTCTTTCTCCAGCCCTCCACTCACCCTCTCTCTCTCTCTCTTTTCTTTTTTTTTTTTTTTTTTTTTTTTTTTTTTGGTTTTACGAGGTAGGGTCTCACTCTAGCCCAGGCTGACCTGGAATTCACTATGGAGTCTCAGGGTGGCCTCGAACTCACGGCGATCCTCCTACCTCTGCCTCCCGAGTGCTGGGATTAAAGGCGTGCACCACCACGCCCGGCTTCTTTCCTTTTTTTTAATATATAATTTCTTTATTTTACTTTTTTATTTATTTGAAAAAAGAAAAGAAAGGAAGGAAGGAAGGGAGGAAGGAAGGAAGGAAGGAAGAAGGCAGGCAGGGAGAAAGAGAGAAAATGAGCATGCCAGGGCCTCCAGCTACTGCAAACGAACTCCAGAAGCATGCACTGCCTTGTGCATCTGGCTTATGTGGGTTCTGGGAAATTGAACCTGGTTTCTTAGGTTTCGCAGGCAAGCACCTTAACCACTAAGCCATTTCTCCAGCCCTATTTATTTATTTTAGAAAGACAGAGAGAGAAAGAGAGAGAATGGGCGTGCCAGGGCCTCTAGCTATTACAAATGAACTTCAGATGCATGCACCACCTTTTGTCTCTGGCTTACTTGGATGAATTTAACCTCAGTCCTTAGGTTTTACAGGCAAGCACCTTAACAACTAAGCCATCTCTCTAGCCCTCCTCCTCCTTTTTTTTTTTTTTTTTTTTTTTTTTTGAGGCACTCTAGCCCAGGTTGTCTGGAAACTCATGGCAATTCCCATACCTCAGCTTCCCAAGTGCTGGGATAAAGGCATGAGCTACCACACTCAGGCCTTCTTGATAGGATAAACTGGAGTACATCTAATTAAAACTTTAGCTATACAGAAGAGATTAATGAGGCTGGAAAGATGAATCAGTGTATAACAATGCTTGCTTGCAAAGCATGCAGGCCCGGGTTCAATTCCTCCACAGCCACCCATATAAAGCCAGTTAGACATTCACTGGAAACAGCTAGAGACCTTTTTTGCACCCTCCCCCTCACACATGCAAATAAATAAATAGAATCTTTGCCAGGTGTGGTGGTGCATGCCTGTAACCCCAGCACTCAAGAGGCTGAGGTAGGAGGATCACTGTGAGTACAAGGCCACCCTGAGACTACATAGTGAATTCCAGGTCAGCCTGGGCTAGAGAGAAACCTTACCTAAAAAAGAAAAAAAAAGGCAAACTAGAATAGGAGAAAATATTTACAAAATGCATGTGTGACAAAGGATTGCATCCAGAATATTCACATAACTCTTATAAACTTGCCAGTATGAAAATAAGCAACATATGGGGCTGGAGAGATGGCTCAGCAATTAAGCCACTTGCTTACAAAGCCTGACAGCCTGAGTTTGATTCCCCAGTACCCATGTAAAGCCAGATGAACAAAGTGGTGCATGCATCTGGCATTCATTTGTAGTGGCTAGCAGTCCTGGCATGTCCATTTTCTCTCTCTCTCTCTGTCTTTCTCTGCTTGCAAATAAATAAATAAATAAGCAAAGTACTTGAATAGATAGGCCAACCCAGAGAAGACATAAGCAATGGAGAGATGTACTACACTACTGGCCAGGGAACTGCTTGTGTGTGTGTGTGTGTGTGTGTGTGTGTGTGTTTTGCTTTTTGAAGTAGGGTCTCACTCTAGCTCAGGCTGACCTGGAATTCACTATGTAGTTTCAGAGTGGCCTTGAACTCATGGTGGTCCTCCTACCTCTGCCTCCCAAGTGCTGGGATTAGAGGCATGTGCCACCATGCCTGGCGCATTCTTTTTTTTTTTTTTTTTTTTTTTTTTATTTGAGAGAAAGAGGAAGAGACAGAGAGGGAGAGAGAGAGAGAGAGAGAATGGTCATGCCAGGGCCTCTAGCCACTGCAAATGAACTCCAGACGCATGCACCACCTTGTGCATCTGGCTTACCTGAGTATTGGGAAATTGAATCTGGGTCCTTAGGCTTCCCAGACAAGTGCCTTAACCATTAAGTCATCTCTCCAGCCCCAAGAATTGCAATTAAAAAAAAAAAATTAGGGCCAGGCGTGGTGGCGCATGCCTTTAATCCCAGCACTGGGGAGGCAGAGGTAGGAGGATCGCCGTGAGTTTGAGGCCACCCTGAGACTCCATAGTGAATTCCAGGTCAGCCTGGGCTAGAGTGAGACCCTACCTCAAAAAACAAAAAAAAAAAAAAATAGAAGCCGGGCCTGGTGGCACATGCCTTTAATCCCAGCACTCAGAAGGCAGAAGTAGGAGGATTGCCATGAGTTCAAGGCCACCCTGAGACTACATAGTGAATTCCAGGTCAGCCTGAGCTAGAGTAAGACCCTACCTCAAAAAACAAAAAAAGAAAAAAAAAAATTAAGCCGAGCATGGTGGCACATACCTTTAATCCCAGCATTCAGGAGGCAGAGGTAGGAGGATCACCATGAGTTTGGGGCCACCCTGAGATTACAAAGTGAATTCCAGATCAGCCTGGGCTAGAGTGAGACCCTACCTTGAAAAATTAATAATAAATAAATAAATATTTTATTTATTGAAGAAAAATAGAGAGACAGATATATAGAGAGAATGGGCACACCAGGGCCTCAGCCACTGAAAACAATTCCAGACACATGCATCACCCTGTGTATCTGGTTTACATGGATACTAAGGAATTGAACCTGGGTCCTTAGGCTTTACAGGCAAGTACCTTAACTACTAAGCCATCTCTCCAGCCTGATTTTAAAAGTTTTTAAAAATATTTTATTTATTTATTTATTTGAGAGAGAAGGGGAGTGAGAAAAAGGCAGACAGAAAGCAAAAGGCATGTCAGGGTCTCGCGAGAAAAAGGCATGTCAGGGTCTCTAGCCACTGTAAATAAAGTGCAGACGCATGTGACACCTTGTGCATCTGGTTTACATGGGTTCTGGGGAATCAAACTTAGGTCCTTAGGCTTCACAGGCAAGCACCTTAACCACCAAACCATCTCTCCAGCTCTAAATATATATATATATATATATATATTTTTTTTTTTTTGAGGTAGGGTCTCACTCTAGCTCAGGCTGTCCTGGAACTATGTAGTCTCAGGGTGGCCTCGACCTCTTGGATATCCTCCTACCTCTGCCTCTCAAGTGCTGGGATTAAAGGCGTGCACAATCACACCAGGCTGGAAGCTTCTTACTAAGTTAAACATGTACTTAGCATACAACCCAGCGATCCTTCTCTAGATCAGGGACTATTCTAGAGAAACAGAGGCTTATGTTCATACAAAGACCTACATATTAATGTTCACATCAACCCAGTTTGGTATATATAACAGATGGATCTACAGGGTATTATGTCAAGTAAAAGTAGCCAGTCATAAAGGGTTATAATATTGTATGATTCAAATTATGCAACATTCTTGGAAAAGATAAACTAGGTTATAAGTAGAGGGTGAGACGTCAAATGGGTGTCTGTGAGAATTTATGAGGTGATGGAGCTCTTCTGAGTTCTAATTGTGGCTTGGTTACACAAATCTATGCATGTGAAGTTCAGAGGACAATAAAAGTTAATTATACTGCATGTTAAAATTATAAGAAATATTTGTCTCGTGTAATAATGACTAGTACGGAAGGTGTGCTGTGATCCCTAATCTCTTGTGTTAACCTACCACCTCCTCCTGTTGGTCCCTACTCTTCCCCAAAAGTTGAACTAGCAGGACCAGTGCTTTCCTGGAGAAAACCCAGGAATCAGAAACAAGGGGATGGGGATGGCACAGGCAGTGTCCCCAGGAGGATGATGTTAGGCTCCAGTCTATTATTCTAAAATGGGTAAGAACAGTGCAGAGCTGGACTTCAAACACAGGAATGACCTCTTTGGATGGCTGGGCCCCTATCTCTGTTGGGTTCTGTTCTGGTCTATGACCAACGCCCCTTCTAAGGCCAAGGGTGGTGGGCAGGAGTGATAGCCTTTCACACCCACCCCCAGGCCCACCAGGTCTGCCATTATCACTGAGTCTGATAACAGACTCTCCACCCCAATAGCCCACTCCCTTCTTCCAGCCACTGGTCACAGTCTGGCTGGGCTCATGGCTTTGTATATAAGGGGACACTGGGATAAGCACCACCAGTCCAGTCTTGAGTGCACCAGCTTCAGCACAACCTCCAACCTTCACCATCACCATGTCTTTGATCAAGAGTGAGAGAGCTAGCATCATGTCCATTTGGGACAAGCTGGCTATGCGTGCTGAAGCCATTGGCACTGAGACTCTGGAGAGGTAAGTGCCAGACAAAATGGTTTGAGAAACCAAGTCAGAGACCCCATGGGTCTGTAATAAGATGAGGAAGAGGGGTCATGGGGTGAGGAGGGGACACTGAGAAAGGGCCAATGAGGAGGAGATGGTGAGAAGTCAGTGAAGAGGGGAATGTTGAAGAATTTGTGAGAAAAATAAGTAAAGAAAGAGATAGTGAGAAGAGGATGGTGAAGAGGGGTCAGTGAAGAGGACATAGTGAGGAGGGGATGGTAGGGAAGGGTCTGTTAGGGGAAGTCAGTGAAGGAGGGGTTGTTTAGGTGTCAGTAAAGAGAGGTCAGTAAGGAGATGGTGAGAAGTCAGTGAAGAGAGATCAGTGGGGAGCCTGTGAAGAGTACATAGTGAGAAGGGGATGGGAGGAGCAGTTGGTCAAGGCCAAACTGTGAAGATCAGTGCTTGTGATGACAGGGCTCAGGTGGGTCAGTGAGGAAGTTAGTGTTATTAGCTAAGTAGGACTATTTCTCACACTAAAGTCCTGCAGTCTCCACAAATGTCTGTTGAATGAATAAGAATGAATGAATGAGCGTGGGGGGGTGCAAGCCTTTAACCCCAGCACTTGGGAGGCAGAGATAGGAGGATCGCTGTGAGTTCGAGGTCACCCTGAGACTCCATAGTGAATTCCAGGTCAGCCTAGGCTAGAGCGAGATCCTACCTGAAAAAAAAAAAAAAAAAAAAATATATATATATATATATATATATATATATATATGACTGAATGAATGAGTGATACGTGGAGAAGGGGAGGGAATGTAGTGCTTTGCCACACCTGAAACTACAGAAGTCCAGCCCTTGGGTAACCAATACCCATAAGCTAACGACCTCGCTCGCCCCCAGGCTATTCATCACTTATCCCCAAGCAAAGACGTACTTCCCGCACTTCGACCTGCACCAGGGGTCGCCGCAACTGCGTGCCCATGGCACCAAGATTGTGGCCGCGGTGGGCGACGCAGTCAAGAACATCGATAACATGCAGGGCGCCCTGACCAAGCTGAGCGAGCTACATGCCTACATCCTGCGTGTGGACCCTGTGAACTTCAAGGTGGGCTTGTGAAGGGTGGTGGGTGCGGGGAGCCAGGCAGGGGCCTCAGGGGGAGGGGAGCTAGCAGAGGCGGGGCGGAGCCAAGGAGGGGGAACCTTCCCAGTGAGCTAAGTCGCCCCTCTGCTTCGGCAGCTTCTGTCTCACTGTCTGCTGGTCACCCTGGCCGCACACTTCCCCGCCGACTTCACGCCTGAGGTCCATGAAGCCTGGGACAAGTTCCTGTCCATCCTGTCCTCCGTCCTGACCGAGAAGTACCGCTAAAAGCCGCCGCCAGGACTCCGAGGACGGGCTGCGAGCCCTCCCTCCCTTCCCCTTCCCCAACCTTTCCTGGAGTCCTCAATAAATAAATGGTTGAAGAAGAAACGAACTGGTGGTGCTGCGTTCTGTCTTAGAGGGAAGGAGGGGAAACTGAGGGATGTGTTGAGGCTTCGCAGGAACACGGTTAGCCCTGGTGCCGTCCCTGGATGCTGTGGGGGAGTCCTTGCTAGAGACCCCCAGAGCGGCAGGGAGCAAGCAGAGCGCCCAGCCGGTGCCCTGCAGTGCTCGGATCGGAAGGGCGTCGGCACCTCTCCCCGCCTCCCCAAATCGCTTCACTCTGCGTTGGGCGCGTGTCCCGACTTCCTCAAAGCTTTCTATCACACTTCCCGGAACCCTAGCAATTTCGGGGATACGTTATGTGCTTCCCCTTCCCAACACCTAGAGAAACGTGAGGCTCCGGGGGCCCAGCTCTCCTTCTCTCCCTCTGCGGGATCCCGCCAGGCAGTGTGGTAACTGCGGGGCAAAGGGTCATTACAGACCCCGCGAGTCCGCAGCACAGGCGGACACCCACGCCCGGGGTCAGGGTCGGGCTGTGCGCGGCAGCAGGCCGAGGGTCCCGGCTTCGCGCCGAGCTTGGCGATAAGGGCGGGCGGGCGGGGCTCGGCGCGCGGTATAAGGAGGCGCGGGCGGCGCGCGGGGCCCCCAGAGCCCGCCACGGAGCCATGCTCAGCGCCCTGGAGCACGCCCACATCGCGCAGGTCTGGGACCTGATCGCCGGCCAGGAGGCGCCCTTCGGGGCGGAGCTGCTGCTCAGGTGGGTGAGGGCGGGTCTCCAGAAGGCGGAGACGGGGGGGGGGGGGCACAGGGAGGTCGGAAGTTCCCCCCAAGGTTGTGGGAGGTGGTAGGCTTGGTAGAACCCACGTGGCTTCCCTGCTCTGCTCACCGACCTGCTACCCGCAGGCTCTTCACCGTGTACCCCAGCACCAAGATCTACTTCGGGCACCTGAGTGCCAGCCTCGACGAAACGCTGCTGCTGAGCCACGGACAGCGTATGCTCACAGCCGTGGGCGTGGCCGTGCAACACGTGCATAACCTGCGCGCGGCTCTAAGCCGGCTCGCGGACTTGCACGCGTTCGTGCTGCGCGTGGACCCCGCCAACTTTCCGGTGAGCCCTTTCTGGCCAGGATGAGGGTTCGGCGCGCACCGAGGGTGTTCCAGGGGAAGTTGGTGGGGCTGATCCCTTTCGCCTGCCCCTTCTCCTGCAGCTGCTAATCCAGTGTTTCCAGGTGGTTCTGGCTTCCCACCTGCAGGATGAGTTCACGGTGGAAATGCAGGCAGCGTGGGACAAATTCCTGACCGGCATCGCCGTGGTACTGACCGAGAAGTACCGCTAAGCACTTCGTCCCTCAGGCATTGTTCTGTGTACACAATAAATGGAAGCCTCGAGCCGTACGCCTTTGAGGCTGAGGTAGAAGGATCGCCTTGAGTCGGAGGCCACCCTGAGACTACAGAGTGAATTCCAGGTCAGCCTGGGCTAGAGCGAGATGCTACCTCAAAATAAATAAATGGAAGCCTCAAACTAGTGTGTGGCCTTTTGGAGAAAGTTACACTTCTGTTGCTGCACAGTATCCCAGAACTTTTAAATGCCCAACCAAAGATTTGCTCTTCTGTGATACCGTAGTGTAATGGTACACAGAGGGATCTGAAGGTGGGTATTTTCATTTTCAACTCAAATCAAGAACTAAAGCCTGTTTGCAAAGCATATCCATGTTTTCTCACTTATTCATTCTTCTTTATCCCCACCTCTGCTGAGACCTGCAGGACCCAATCCCTGGGCTTTTGCAGGCAGATGTGGAATCAAGGCTCTGCAGCTGATTCAGGCTCTGAAGCCTTGTAGGGGGTGGAAGTAAAAACAAAGTCATTGGTGGCCACAATTTGTCAGGCAGAAAAGGATTTTTTTATTTTATTTTAGGTAGTGTCTCACTCTAGCCCAGGCCTCCAACTCATGACAATCCTCATACCTCTGCCTCCAGAGTGTTGGGATTAAAGGCATATGACATCATGCCAGTCTCTCTATCTATCTATCTTTTGGTGAACACTGAATTTAATTAGGATTGTTTACACGAGCATGAGTGAGGTGTTCTTTACCCAACTTATCAGCGGCTCTACCAAGAAAACGTTTTCCCCTCCCACAGCAAACATTTTGTACCAATAACTCCTCAGGGAAGGTTAGGACTTTGTGAGTCCCTGACCCATGATGGAATGTTGATGGGCCCAATCTCCTACATGTCTTGTGCAGGTAATCACAGCTGCTGTGATTCATGAGAATAAAGGCCATGTCATGTCTAGAAGACAGCATTCCATAACTAACTCTTCCATATCCTCTGGCTCTTTCTTTCCTTCCCACTTTCAGCATGTTCCCTGAGCCTTGGAGGGAGTGATATAGCTGTCTCGTTGAGGGCTGAGCACTCAACAGTTACTTCTTAGTGCGTTGGCTAGTTATGAGTCTCTGCAGTAACCATGGCCCACTAGAAGAAGCTCCTCTGTCCTAGGCTGAGAACAGCCCTAATCTACAGGCATAAAGGTAAGTATGTAGAAGGCACAGAGAAGTTTTTGAATCAGCTCACACTGAGAAGCTGGGTGATCCTGGGCACACCTAAGCTGTTGTTGGGTGGAAAAAGAAAAAAACAAAAAGCATTAACTTGGGGCAGGAGAGATGCCTTAGCGGTTAAGACATTTGCCTGCAAAGCCTAAGGACCCAGGTTTGATTCCCCAGTACCCACATAAACCAGATGCACAGGGTGGTACATGCATCTGGAGTTCATTTGCAGTGCCTGGAGGTCCTAATGTGCCCATTCTCTCTCCTTCTGTATCTGCTTTTCTCTCTTTCTCTTCAAATAAATAAATAAAAACATTAACTCATAGGCATTTTTGTTCATTTTTTGAGGGTCTCACTCTAGCCCAAGTTGACCTGAGATTCACTATGTAGTCTCAGGGTAGCCTCGAACTCAAGGCGATCCTCTTACCTCTGCCTCCCAAGTGCTGGGATTAAAGGCATGCGCCACCACGCCCTGCTCTCATAGACATTTGTGAATGTTTTATTTGGCACTGGAGAGATGGCTTAGCAGTTAAGGTGCTTGCCTGCAAAGCCAAGGACCAAGGTTCAATTCCTCAGCACCCACATAAGCTAGCTGCACAAGATGGTGCATGTGTTTGGAGTTCTTTGCAGTGGCTGGAGGCCCTGGTGCTTATTCTCTCTATCTGCCTCTCTCAAATATTTTTATCTTTATTTATTTATTTATGTGAGAGAGAGAATGGGTGTGCCAGAACCTTTGGCCCTTGCAAATAAACTACATATGCATTCACCCCTTTGTGCAGCTGGCTTACATGGTTCCTGGGGAAGTGAACCTGGGTCCTTTGGCTTTGTAGGCAAGTGCCTTAACTGCTAAGCCATCTCTCCAGCCATGTTTTTATTTATTTATTATTTGAAAGAGAAAGAGAGAGATGTAGATAAAGAGAGAGAGACTGGGCATGCCAGGACCTCTAGCCACTGTCATGAACAAACTCCAGACACATGTGCCACCTTGTGCATCTGACTTTATGTAGGTTCTGGGGAACCAAACCAGGGTCCTTAGGCTTTGCAGGCAAGCACCTTAACCGCTGAGCCATCTTTCGAGCCCTCAAAGGTCTTTTTAAATAAATGAGATAATAATACATGGTAGGTACCTGACAGACTCATGGATATGCCCACATGTCAACATCACACTTAAACTGCAGGGCTGTCTTCTAAGATGTACCCTTACCCAAGTCCCTGTTTCCACAATCCCAGACTGGATGAAGGACAAGACTCAAAGAGTTCCTCCCATCTCTGTAGGCAAAGAATAGGGACAGAAAAGGGAGCAGAGTCTTGGAACACTCCAAACACTAAGTACAGATGGTTCCCCGGATGACAATTCATCATCTATGCAGGAAGCACAGGGCCTGGCTCTGTCCAGTGCCAGATCTGAAGAGGGATGTCATTAATGACTCCCTAAACTCCCCCACCTGGTGCCAAAGACCTAGTGCTGAGGGCATGTTACCCTGAGCTTCCTGGGAGTACTGACTAAACAAGGGAGGTGGGGTACTCGGCACTGGCTGATCAAGGGGAGGACTTGATGGCACATTACCTGCTTCACTCTGGTTGTTTACATGGACAATTGACAGCTTTAGTTCCCCTGGGGAAGTTTGGTAGAAAGCAGCTTATAAGACTAGACTTTCCCTTCCAACCCAATCTGCATGTGAAACACATGTGGATACATTATGAGTTTAGGAACTTCAGAAAACTTTATAAGAACCAGAGAGGGGCTGGAGGGATGGCCTAGTGGTTAAGGCATTTGTCTGCAAAGCCAAAGGACCCAAGTTTGATTCCCCAGGACCCACGTTAGCCAGATGCACTAGGGGTGCACGTGTCTGGAGTTCGTTTGCAGTGGCTGTAGACCCTGGCATGCCCATTCTCTCTCTCTTTCTCTCTCTCTCTCCCTCTTTCTCTGTCAAATAAATAAATAAATAAAAAGAAAATGAGTGTTACCTTAAAAAAAAAAAAAAAAAAGAACCAGAGGGCATGGTAAGCCACAGCACAGACAGTCTGGCCTCTCTCTGTGCCATGGGAGCCTAGCCAAATCTCAACCTCTCCCCGCTGAGCTTTCCCAATGAGGCATGTCCCCAGGCCAATGAACTCAGTCCAGTACACTGGTCTGTATCCATACCCCACCACCACCCCCCATCAATGCATCTCATTGCTACCACCCCTGCACAATGCACATAAACCCAGTACTCTGTGGGTCCAGTACTTCTGCTCCTGGCACACTCCCAGCCCACCATGGCACTGTTTGCTGATGACAAGGCCAATATCAGCTGCCTGGGACAAGATTAGTAGCTATGGAGGCAAGTATGGTGCAGAGACCCTGGAGAGATGAGGACCCCCCCCCATACTCTGACTCCAAGATTGAACATCAACTGCTGCCCCATTGCCATCCCTGTGATACTTGTCTTTGCCTCGACTCTCCCCAAACCCCATTCCCTCCACCACTTCTCCTTGCAGGACGTTCAGTACTTTTCCCACCACCAAGACCTACTTCCCTCACTGTGACCTGAGTCCTGGCTCCACCCAGGTCCTGGCTCAAGGCAAGAAGGTGGCTGAAACACAGTGAGGAGAAGAAGTGATGGAGGAGTGTCCAGCACTGAAACATCTCTATCACACTGTCCAAGGCTCAGGGTCCATTGCAGAAGACGTGGCGGAAAGAATGTAAGAGCCAAAGGAAGGGTACCACTCTTTACAATGCAACTGTCCAGACAGAAATTGGCCTCCAGCCAGGCGTGGTGGTGCACGCCTTTAATCTGAGCACTTGGGAGGCAGAGATAGGATCACCGTGAGTTTGAGGCCACCCTGAGACTACATAGTTAATTCCAGGTCGACCTGGACCAGAGTGAGACCCTACCTCAAAAACAAAAAAAGCAAAAAACAAAAAACAAAAAAGAAAATGGCTGCGATATCCATGACCTTGCAGTGCCTAGCAATACTGTCACAAGACCTCTCTCTCTCTCTCTCTCTGGCTCTTTCTCTCTCTGTCTGTTACTCTGAAATAAATAAATAAATAATGAACAAAAAAAAAAAAAAAAAAAGGTGGCTGATGCGCTACGCAATGCAGGGGACCAAATGGACAACTTGCCTGCTGCTTTTTCAGCTCTTAGCAAGCTACAGGCCCACCAATTGCATGTGAACCCAGCTAACTTTACAGTCAGCCATCAAGCTAGGTAGAGATGTTAGGGGTAGAGGTCTCAGAACTTGCAGCCAGCCCCAAGGTTCCAGAATGTGCCCAAATCTGCCTCTCTAACCAAGGATCTGCCATTCCTCTCACTTCAGCACCTGTACCACTTGTGTGCTTATGACCTTGACCAGCTATCACTCAGACGAAGTGAGCTCATCTCACAGGTCCTCCACTCTCTGCACAGGTTTTTGGAACATGTGTTTCAGGTGCTGGCCAACAGGTATCATTAAGCCAGAGCCTGGGTACCCCTGAGCTTGCCCTGTTAGCTTTTGACTAGGCTCCCCTCCCATCCTACACCTGTATGTCCTACTCTGAATAAAAACTGTGGCGGCGGGGGGTGGGGGAGAGTCTGGAAAGATGGCTTAGTGGCTAAGCACTTGCCTGTGAAGCCTAAGGACCCCGGTTCAAGGCTCAATTCCCCAGGACCCACGTTAGCCAGATGCACAAGGGGTGCACACATCTGGAGTTCGTTTGCAGTGGCTGGAGGCCCTGGAGTGCCCATTCTCTCTCTCTTTCTCTCTCTGCCTCTTTCTCTCTCTGTCTGTCACTCTCAAATAAATAAATAAAAATGAATAGAATATTTAAAAAAAAACTGTGGGGGCTGGAGAGATGGATTAGTGGTTAAGGTGCTTGCCTGCAAAGGCAAAGGACCCAGGCTCAATTTCCCAGAACCCACATAAACCAGATGCACAAGGTGGCACATGCATCTGGAGCTCCTTTGCAGCAACTGAAGGCCCTGGTGTGCCCATTCTCTATCTGCCTCTCTCCTCCCTCCCTCTCTCTCTCTCTCTCTCTCTCTCAAATAAATAAATAATAAAATTTAAAAAATAAACTGTGTGAAGCCAGGCATGGTAGTGCACACCTTTAATCCCAGCACTTGGGAGGCAGAACTAGGAGGATCGCCATGAGTTCAATGCCACCCTGAAACTACATAGTGAATTCCAGGTCAGCCTGAGCTAGAGTGAGACCTCACCTCAAAAAACAAAACAAGACAAAACAAACAAACAAGCAAAAACCTGTGTGGGCGACAACCTGTGTGTCTGGGTTCTCTGTGTCTCTGAAATGTCAGCAGTGGGCATGGTTCTACTGATTTAGACCAGAGACCCATTCTGAAGCTGCAGTGGAGGAGGGGATGGAGTGGAACAGTTTAATGTTCCTGTACTGGGAAGGACCAGGTCCTCCAGGGATCCTCTCGGAGGGTAAAGGATGTACAGTCTCTGAAATATCACAGATCCACAGCAGCATACAACAAAGATGAGAACAGAACACATCTACATGGTGTTGGTCCTAGCTACTCCAGAGGCTGAGACAGAGTAATAGCTAGTTCAAAGCCAGCCTGGGTTACATAGTAAGAGGACACCTCTTCCATCTCCAAAACACAAACAAGACCATGGTGGTGTATGCCTTTAATCCTGGGACCCAGGAGGCCTCAGAGGTAGAAGAATCAGTGTGAGTTCAAGGCCTGCCTGAGACTATAGAGTAAACTTCAGGTCAGCCTGGGATAGAGGGAGAGCCTACCTCAAAAAACTGGGGAAAAAAAAAAGTGTGGTGGTACATACCTTTAATCCCGGCACTTGGGAGGCAGAGGCAGGAGGATCACTGTGTGTTCAAGGCCACCCTGAGACTACATAGTGAATTCCAGGTCAGCCAGGGCTAGAGCGAAACCCTATCTCAAAAATCAAAAACACAAAACACAGGGTGGGAGTGATGGCTTAGCAGTTAAGGTGTTTGCCTGCAAAGCCAAAGGACCCAGGTTCAACTCCCTAGGACCCACGTAAGCCAGATGCACTAGAGGGCACATACGTCTGGGAGTTCATTTGCAGTGGCTGGAGGCCCTGATGTGCCCGTTCTATATCTGCCTCTTTCTCTCTCCTTTTCTCTCTCTCTCTCAAATAAATAAATAAATAAATAAAAATAAAAACACAACAAAAAACTGAAAAAAAAAAAAAAGAAAGAAAAAGGCAAAGTTAACAACCACACAATAGAAATAGGCTGCCCCAGATCCAAATATCCAAATGCAGTTGATTGAAACTCTCTCACGAGAGGGCAGGTGTGTAGGAGGTGTGTAGGTGTGAGAGTAGTGGTTAACATAACCTGCTGTTGCTCCCTCACAATAACCCTCAGAGCACAGGTCAACATAGCAGGGAAGAAGAGGGTGGCCTGGCTTCTGTATAGGGTGTTCCTGGGAAGTTCATAGCACAATATCTGTCCCTTCTTGCTACAGTTCATGAAGCACATTAACTGCTCACTGTCCACAGACCTTGGGACCTAATTCATTGCCTCCATTATCTGTCTCTAGCCAGGCCTTCTGGGCTCTCCCTTTGCTTCTCCCTATCTGCTGCCTGCTATCAGCAGCCACAGACTCCTGTTCTAGGAGCTGAGGTCCCCAAGCCCCATGCTTGAACACCCTTCCTGGTTGTGCTGCTCTAGGAAATGGACAGGTCTACAGGCCCATCCCTAAAACAGCCTACACATGCCCCACTGGATAAAATTTTGGGAAGGGTGGTAAGGCCCCTCTTTCTTTGTGGACAGGTCCGCTTTGAACAGCTGAGAAGTTCCCTCCCTCTATTCCCATGAATTTATCCCCTGCCCCACAGCCAAACCATTTTCGCTTAATTTATAAAAACACTTAAACTAAGCTAAGTGTGGGCACATTAAGATGTGGGGCTGGGGCTGGACAGATGGCTTAGCAGTTAAGGGCTTCCCTGTGAAGCCTGAGGACCACAGTTCAAGGCTCTATTCCCCAGGACTCACCTTAGCTAGATGCACAAAGGGGGACACGCATCTGGAGTTCCTTTGCAGTGGCTGGAGGCCCTGGTGCACCCATTCTCTCTCCCTATCTGCTTTTTTCTCTCTCTGTCTGTCACTCTCAAACAAATAAATAAAAATAAACAAAAAAAAATTTTAAAAGATGTGGGTCTGGAGAGATGGCCCAGCTGCTAAAGGCACTTGCTTGCAAAGCCTGACAGCTAGAGTTTGATTATTCATTACCCACATAATTCACCATGTAGTCTGAGGGTGGCTTCAAAATCATGGTGATCCTCCTACCTCTGTCTCCTGAGTGCTGGGATTAAAGGCATATGCCCCCACACCTGCCTCCACAAAATATTTTATCTAATTTTTTAAAATTTTTATTTAGTTACTTGAAAGCAAGAAAGAGGCACACACAGAAAGAAAGAAAGAGAGAGTGGCACACCAGGGCCTCCAGTCACCGCTAACAAACTCCAGATGCATGTACCACCTCATGCATCTGGCTTATGTGAGTCCTGGGAATGAAATCTTGAGTCTTTTGGCTTTGCAGACAAGCACCTTAACTGCTAAGCCATCTCTCAAGCCCTGTAAAAAAAAATATTTTCTAAAAGAGGTGGAATCAGGAGCATCTGAAATTTGAAATTCAAAGCCAACCTAGGCTACATGAGATTGTGTCCCAAGAATAAGAAAAAAAGAAAGGAAAGAAAAAGAAGAAAAAAAGACATTCAAAAGCATATTCTCTGAGTAGATGTATGTTATTCCATTTATAGAGTTTTTCTGCCCTAGCTCCCTTGCCCAAGAAAGCCAAAGAAGTTTAGGTCTGAGCCCAAGAGCATTCATCTGGGTTGAAGTACATCTTCAACTATTGCCTCATGCACCTTTTTTTTTTTTTTTTTTTTGTGGTAGGGTTTCACTTTAGCCCAGGCTTACCTGGAATTCACTATGTGTTCTCAGGGTGGCCTCGAATTCATGGCAATCCTCCTACCTCTGCCTCCGGAGTGCCAGGATTAAAGGCTTGCACCACCACGCCCGGCTACTCTCGTGCACTGTTTTATTATTTATTATCTATTTTTTAGTGCTGAGGATTGAATCCAGAACCTGTGCTAGGAAAGCATTCCAACAGTCAGCTACATGCTCAGCTTTCATGCACCGCTGTCTTTGTTATAAAGGTGGGGTTCTCTCTTTCAAAGGCTGGCCCGGAACTCCGGGGTTCAAGCAATCTTCTTACCTCAACCTCCCCAGTAACTGGGGCTATGTATGTGTGCTATGCAGAAATCAGCTCCCAGTCCCTTTCCTTATTAATAGGTGGGTGCTCTTGGCATGTTACGATGCAGAATGTAGTGACTTGCCTCTGAAGTCTCATTTATTCAAAGGCTGGGGCCAAGGATTCAGCCTTGACAACATTTTATCTTCACAAATAAAAGGAAGGGAGGGAGGGAGGAAGACAAAGGAAGACTATTTAATTTATGCTTGGTCTCAGGGATTGCAGAGATTGGAGCAGGATTCAAAAAAGAAGGGTGGTCCCAGGCCAGGGGTAGGCGACTTGGTACCTCTATATCCCCAGCATTTTATCCTTTTTGTCCTCAGAGCCAGGATGAAGCCTGGGACTGAGAGCAGAATCAGGAAAAGGTGCAGGACAGGAAAGGGAACGAGAAGCAAGAACACAGGGGCCATGGCCAAGGCTGGGTTGTGCTGCTTCTTTCTCTGCTCAGGGCAGCGGGACCCTCACTTCCATGCCCACACCCGTGGCGGAGGCCGGCTTCCAGGCTCAGGTCGGAGCTCAGCAGGGAGCGTTCGGGCGCCCTCTACTGCCCGCCGGCCCCAGCCACGGCGCCAGCCAATGGGAGCGCTCGGGCGGGTGTGTCCTCCGCGCCCCAGGCATATAAGCGCCTGGCGCAGAGGGCTCAGTACACTTCTGCTTCTGACTCAGACTCAGAAAGAAGTCACCATGGTGCTCTCTGCTGACGACAAGGCCAACGTCAAGTCCGCCTGGGACAAGATTGGCGGCCACGGTGCCGAGTATGGCGCGGAGGCCCTGGAGAGGTGAGTACCCCTCCCCGTTCACTCTTTTCTGAAAGAACCCCTGAGGCTGGGGGCGACCCCTAACTGTTCTTTCCTGGGACCCTTCCCACCTTCTTGTCGCAGGATGTTCTCCAGCTTCCCCACCACCAAGACCTACTTCCCTCACTTCGATGTGAGCCATGGCTCTGCCCAGGTCAAAGCCCATGGCAAGAAGGTAGCGGATGCTCTGGCCACTGCCGCGGGCCACCTAGATGACCTGCCTACCGCCCTGTCCGTTCTGAGTGACCTGCATGCCCACAAGCTGCGTGTGGACCCCGTCAACTTCAAGGTTTGTGTTCAGACCTGGCAGGGAGGAAGGGATTTAGGACCTGGGGGTCTCAGAAGCTGGAGCGCAGGCAGCTGAAATGTCTACTTCCACTGACTCGATCCTTCCTCTCTGCAGCTTCTGGCACACTGCCTGCTGGTGACCCTGTCCAGCCACCACCCTGCTGATTTCACCCCTGCTGTGCATGCCTCCCTGGACAAGTTCCTTGCCACTGTGGCCACCGTGCTGACCTCCAAATACCGTTAAGCTGGAGCCTGGGGGCACCGCCCCCTTTCCGCCTTGCCTTGGGCCAGGCGTTCTTCCCCTCCTCGCACCTGCACCTCTTGGTCTTAAATAAAGTCTGAGTGGGCGGAAACCTGTGTGCCTGGATTCTCTGTCGGCAAAGGTTCCCGGGTTGGCTTGGGGACGCTCACAGGGGACACATAAGCAGCCTCGGACCAAGGACCTCTGTGTAGAGGTAGAAGGCAGGAAAAGAAAAACGAGAGAGGAAAAAAAAAAAACCTCTCTCTGCCTCCACCTCACTCTCTCCAATAACAAATAAAAATATTTTTAAAAGCCGGGTGTGGTGGCGTACACATTTAATCCCAGCACTAGAGGCAGAAGTAGGAGGATCTCTGTGAGTTCGAGGCCACCCTGAAACTACATAGTGAATTCCAGGTCAGCCTGAGCTAGAGTGAGACCCTACCTCCAAAAACAAAAACAAAACAAAACAAAAAATTAAAAAAGAAAAAAAGAAAGGCGAGTGGGAAGAGAAGGGGAAAGGGACAAGTGAAGGGAAGAAAAGCCAAGTAAAATCCTTTGCCCAGGATTATTACAAACCCCAGACCCAGCACACACAGACACACACACACACGAATTTACCCAGCTCTCCCCACAGGTGGCTAGTGAGGAAGCCTCTTCTTCAGAGTAACACTGAATCCTTTCCTGTCACCCGTCTGACCCCTCCCCAGGGAAAAGCTGATGACAACAAAATAAGAGAGTGAGGTGATTTGATAGGGGAAGAATTGGGATAGGGGAGAGTATTATCATAATTTACTGTCTATAATTATGGAAGCTGGCAATAAAAAGTTAATTTTTTACTTTTATTTATTTAGGTTTTTCGAGATAGGATCTCAATCTAGCCCAGTCCGGGCTGACCTGGAATTCACTATGTAGTCTCAGGCTGGCCTTGAACTCATGGTGGTCCTCCTATCTCTGCCTCGTGAGTGCACCAACACATCAGGCTGAAAACAGTTTTTGTGACAGGGTCTCACATAGCCCAGGCTAGTGTCACTCTCTATGTAGCCAAAGATGATCTTGTACTGAATCTTCTGCCTTTACCTCCATGTGCACCATCATATCTAGTTTATCCAGGGAATTTAACCCAGGGCTTCATGCAAGCTAGGCATGCACACTACCAATTTAGTTACCACTACCACCCAATCCCAAAATGGAATTCTTTTAGCCAAACAAAGGAGTGAAGCTGGGTGCAGTGGCTCAGGCCTTTAATCCCAGAATTTGGGAGGCTGAGAGAGGATCACCATGAATTCATGGCTAATGAGCGGTGGCGCACACCTTTAATCCCAGCACTCAGGAGGCAGAGGTAGGAGGGCTGCTGTGAGTTTAAGGCCACCCTGTCACTACATAGTGAAGTCCAGGTCAGCCTTGGCTACAGTGAGACCCAACCTTGAAACAACTCCCCCCAAAAACTTAGTGTGCCACATGTCATGAAAGGGGTGTTCCATGGCTTTTTGCTGTCATTGGAGGTATCATAGGCACTCCATAAATACCACTGCCCAAAAAGGAACATGTGGAACAGCCAGGCACCTGACATGTTATCCATGTTATTCTCTTAACAAACTAAGACTTTTATTTAGGAGAGGTTGAGTGTATTATAAGGATATATATAATTTTGTTTTGTTTTTGTTTTTGTTTTTTGAGGTAGAGTCTCACTCTAGCTCAGGCTGACCTGGAATTCACTATGTAGTCTCAGGGTGGCCTCGAATTTATGGTGATCCTCCTATCTCTTCCTCCCAAGTGCTGGGATTAAAGGCGTGCCCAGCAGATTTTTATTTACTTATTTAAAGACAGGGTCTCATGTAGCTCAGACTGGCCTCAGTTATGTATCACCACACCAGTTTTATGCAGGGCTGGGGATGAGACACTGGCCTTTGTGCATGCTAGGCAAGCAAGCTACTAATTGAGCTGCGTCCTTAAAATAGATTATTAACATAAATATAGGCACAAATGAGCATGTGGTGGTTACTAGAGAGGCACTTTGGGAATAAGATATGCCCAAATATGGTTTAAGGGAGAGAGGCTTTCCTTATGTGTGGTGTGGTGTGTTTGTATGGTGTATGCACATGTGTGTGCTGTGCATGGGCATAGTGGTCAGAAAAACATCCGATGTACTGTTCTCGTTTCCTCTTTATTTCCTTGGGAAGGGGTCTCTCTAAATCTGAAGCTGCTGTTTTTTTTGTTTTGTTCGTTTCTGGACTAGCTAACCAGCAAGCCCCAGAGATTCTCTAGACTGTCCCCCACCCTCGAAGGACTGGGGTTTCCAGACATGTGTGGCCACACCCCACTGTTTGCATGAGTGTTGGATATCAAAGTCAGGCTGTCAGGCTGTCAGGCTGTCAGGCTCTCCTGATAAGTGGTCTTATCTGTGGGGCCATTTTCCCAGCCCCTTTGTTGATTTTATATAGTATGAAAGTAGAATCTAGGTGTCCTAATGGCTCAGAATACACTGACAATACCAAAACACACTTTAAACCCCCGTGTATTCTAATAATAACACATAAGATTTTTCACACAGTAAACACTTAAAACTGTGGGACCCAGGGAGATTAAGTGGCAGATTCAAGCTGGGCCAGACTGAACAGTGGGGCGGCGGCAGGGCTGCAGAGCCCCCTGGTGGCCGCGCAGGTTTCAGCATATCTTGGGGCACAGCCGGGGAGCAGAGTGCGGAAAACCCAGCGCAGGGATGGAGCTTTCCTCAACCGATCGGGCACTGGTGCGAGCGCTATGGAAGAAACTGGGCAGCAATGTCGGAATCTATGCGACCGAGGCCTTGGAGAGGTGAGGGCAGGGCTGGGTACTCTTGGGCTCACTTACCGTTAGGCTGCTGTGAAGACGCGTGCAACTTGCCTGACCCGGATGCACCTGCCATTCCTTCCGCAGGACTTTCCAGGCTTTCCCCTCCACCAAGACCTACTTCCCGCACTTTGACCTGAGCCCTGGCTCCAGTCAGGTCAAAGCCCATGGCCAGAAGGTGGCCAACGCGCTGACCCTCGCTGCCAACCATCTGGACGACCTGTCTGGTGCCCTGTCTGCTCTGAGCTCTCTGCACGCACACAAGCTACGTGTGGACCCTGCAAACTTCCAGGTTAATGTATGGTTCACGCTGCACCTACTGGTGCTGAAGGTGCAGGTCCCATTAGGTCAGGCCTGCAGGAGGGATAACATGATTCCCTCTTATCTCACAGCTCCTGAGCCACTGTCTGCTGGTGACCCTCGCCCGCCACTACCCAGGAGACTTCAGCCCTGCCATGCAGGCATCCTTGGACAAGTTTCTGAGCAACGTGAACTCAGCACTGGCCTCCAAGTATCACTGAACTGAGGATGGGTCGTAGCGGGCTTCCAAGTCATGTCTTTCAAGATCATGTTTTAATAAAATTCTCTAGGTCAGTGCCACACATTGGCCTATATGCTGTGGGTCCAAGGAAAAGGTGTCCAAACAGGCCAATGCAGAGGCAAGGGTTCAAGAACAGCTGGAATGGGCCAGTTCTCTTCTTCCTAATGGACCTGGTTTCACGTTGCCCTCATTGGTTTCAAACTTGAAAGCTGGCCTGGAAGTCCTGATCTACCTGTCTCTACTTTCCAAGTGCAAGGATTACAGGCTCTTTTTAACTTGTGGTGTTTGGCGGGGTGGGAGAGCAGTGACTTAGGTGTGTCTTCCATTACAAAGTGCTTTAAGCTATAGATAGCCTCAAATGAAAAAAAAGGAAAAAGAAAAAAACGAGTGTAGTGGACTAAGGATGGGATTGGCAGGTGGTGAATGAATCCATGTAAAAAGTAGAAAAGGTAAAGTAGAAAATTTACTGGGTACACTACAAGAGGCAGGGGGCTAGGCAAGTAACAAGAGCACTGCCTGCAGTGGGTAGGTCAATTCTAGACCTCAACATTTCCTTGGTGCATCAGTGTGTTCAGGCCACTCCTCACTATGGGTGGGTGGACCTATGCCATTGCGTCATGAATTCGTCTTTGGCCTTGGCCAAATGAGGACAGGCATGTAGTTAGGTCCATACATGGGTCTGTTAGATGAGCTTTAGGGGTGTTTAAGACACAGGGGGCTGGAGAGATGGATTAGCAGTTAAGCACTTGCCTGTGAAGCCTAAGGACCCCAGTTCAAGGCTTGATTCCCCAGAAACCACACTAGCCAGATGCACAAAGGGGCGCATGTGTCTGGAGTTTGTTTGCAGTAGCTGGAGGCCCTGGCGTGCCCATTCTCTCTCTCTCTCTGTCACTCTCAAATAAATAAATAAAAATAACAACAAAAAAATTAAGAAAAAAAAGACTCATGGGGTCTAACTGCAGAGTAAATTAGGGTCACTGCCCCTGCCTGTGCAGCCAGGCCCCACCATGCCCAGGGTAGGTTTATTGAGGACCTCAGGTTATCAGGAGGCTGTGGTAAAAGAATTCTGTAGGCTGAAGAGATGGTTTAGTGGTTAAGGCAAGTGCTTTAACCAAAGCCAGGTTCAATTCCCCAGAAGCCATGTAAGCCAGGTGCACATGGTGGTACATGTGTCTGAAGTATGTTTGTAGAGGCTTAAGAGGCCCTGGCATGCCCATTTCTATCTCATAAATAATTTTTTAAAGTTTCTTAAAATTAAAAGTGTTATATGTGCTGCACGCATCTAGAGTTTGTTTGCAGTGGCTAGAGGTCCTGGCGTGTCCACTCTCTTTAAATAAATAACCATTTAAAAAAAAATTCTTGGGCTGGAGAGATGGCTTAGCGGTTAAGCACTTGCCTGTGAAGCCTAAGGACCCCAGTTCAAGGCTCAATTCCCAATGACCCACCTTAGCACAAGGGGGCACATCCGTGTGGAGTTCGTTTGCAGTGGTCAGAGGCCCTGGCATGCCCATTCTCTCTATATATCTGCCTCTTTCTCTCTCTCTGTCGCTCTCAAATAAATAAATAAAAATGAACAAAAAAAAATTTAATCCTAAAAAATTCTTTAGCCGGGCGTGATGGCACACACCTTTAATCCCAGCACTCACAAGGCAGAGGTAGGAGGATCGCCGTGAGTTTGAGGCCACCCTGAGACTACATAGTGAATTCCAGGTCAGCATGGGCTACAGAGACCCTACTTTGAAAAAAGAAACAAACAAATAAATAATAAAATTTTAAAAATAAAATAAAAAGGCAAGTCTGTTGGGCTTTGCTTAAAAAAAAAAAAAAAAAAGGTGGTGGTGGTGGACAGATGGCTTAGCAGTTATAAGGCACTCGCTTTCAAAGCCTAAGGACCCAAGTTCAGCTCTCCAGGTCCCCCATAAGCCAGATGCACAAGGTGACTCAAGCATCTGGAGTTCGACTGCAGTAGCTGGAGGCCCTAGCATGCCAATTCTCTCTCATAAAAAAAAAAATCACAAAAATAACAAATAAAAAACATGTCAAGGGCTGGAGAGATGGCTTAGCGGTTAAACACTTGCCTGTGAAGCCTAAGGACCCCGGTTTGAGGCTCGACTCCCCAGGACCCACGTTAGCCAGATGCACAAGGGGGCGCACACGTCTGGAGTTCGTTTGCAGTGGCTGGAGGCCCTGGCGCGCCCATTCTCTCTCTCTCTCTGCCTCTTTCTCTCTCTGTCTGTTGCTCTCAAATAAGTAAATAAAAATAAAAAAATTTAAAAACATGTCAAGTAGGTTGTCTAAAAAAATAAAGTTCATTTCAACTATATATATATATATCAAAAAAAAAAAAAAAAAAAGGATTCACTGCAGGCATCACAAATGTGAGTCCCCTATGGAAACTGGATAGGAGTCTGAGCTGAGGGGTAACAAGGACCCAAAAAAAACTGTCCCAACAAAGAGAAAAGCACCCCAGATCCTCTCCCTAGACAGTTGGTGGAGGTCCAGAGGGCTTCACTACTTAAAGGATACTACAGAAAGCCTATAAACCCAACACTGTAGTCCAAGCTGCAGGGAACAAAGGAGTAGGGATGTGGGTACCACAGGTCATGGGCATAGCAATATTCCTGGTAAGCCTCACTCCCCAGTAAAACAACAAAGCAAAACAGCTGTTTGCCCACATACAAAATTATATTTACATGGTGGGGGGGACCCAAACCATTCAAAATGGTACTGGCTATGAGGTAAGGGCAGTCTGGTTAAGGCCCAGTTAAGTTCTGGCTTCAGCAGCCACAGCCAATTAGAATTATCTACCTAGAAACAAGGAACCCAAGTGCAAGCCCTCCCTCCAGGAAGACCAGCATAGCAGAGTTGAACTTGAGTTCCACCTGGAGGCCCAGGGATGGGAGGATCACCCAGATGGAGATTATTCTTGGGTCTTTGTCCTAAGTCATATCAAAGAATTACAGTGCAGCTTACCTGACCAGACATGCAGCTTTTCCTACAGAAATGTGTGTGGAACATAACCTGCCCCCACACAACCTGCACCGAGGGGTAGATGAGCAACTGAGATGCAAGTGAGCAGAGCAGGGTACCCATACACACCTGGCTCAGTGGAGGGCTCACGTGCCTTGGCATGCAGGATGCCAAAATTCAAAAGTGGTAGGATTGAAGAGATGGCTCGGGATTCAATTTACCAGTATCCACATAAAGCTGAATACACAAAGTGGCACTATGCCCAGGTGTGCCCATTGTCTGAGTCTGTCTCTCTCCACTTGCAAATAAGTGGCCTGACAATTTCTGAGGTCATGGTAGCACCAGCCCTTGTGTCTACTGGTACTGGGTCACAATGAGGTGCCTCTAACAGATTAACAACAGAAACCCAATACAGCTGTCAGGGAGCAACCACCAGGTTTATTTGTTCCTATACAACATAACCCCAACACAGGAGCAGCTCTGAACAATTCTAGAAACTCACAGCTAGCGCCAAACAATAGAAATTTAACCTACAAAAAGATGAGTTGTACTCAGCAAATATAAATGGTAATTTTAGGATGTGCTGAACATTTATCAGACTATTTACAGGGCTAGCGCCAGGTTCAGATTTCGCCAGCCTCCTTCTCCTCCGACTTCCGAGACAAACTCTTCCCATTGGAGCTCTCCAGCCTCCAGTCAGTGGGCCCTCGCTCGCTTTGCCTGTACTCCCAGGATTCCTCTCTCAATGTGCGCTCCCTGGAGAACCTGGGAAAAGGGAACAAGAGGCTCAGCAGAGGCAGCTCTTCCTGGCTGACTCATGGGAATCAATAAGGCAGGCTTTCAAATAGACAAGGAAGGTTATGCCCCCACCATACCTCAGGAGACCCTCAGCAGAAAAAGTAGCTAAGCCTGCTTTCATCTGGTGTCTAAGCCATCACACAGGAAACCATTCAACATGTTTTTCCAATTTGAGCTGGATATGGCTTAGCGGATCTTGAGTTCAAGACTAGCCTAAGCAATAAAAGTTAGATCTGGTCTCAAAATTAACTAAGAGGGCTGGAGAGATGGCCCAGCAGTTAATGGCATTTCTTAGCAAACCTTGATGGCTCAGGTTCGATTGCCCAGTATCCATGTAAAGCCAGATGTACAAAGCAGCACATGTCTGGAGTTAATTTTCATTTTATTTATTTATTTTTATTTACTAGGAGCGGGGGGAGCGAGGGAAGGTAGAGAAAGGGCATGTCAGGGCCTCTACCCATTGCAAACGAACTCCAGACACATGCGCCACTTTGTGCATCTGGCTTACAAGGGTACTGGGGAAGTGAACCTGTGTTCTTAGGCTTTGTAGGCAAGCGCCTTAACCATTAAGCCATCTCTCCAGCACATAAATAAATATTGTTTTAAAAATTAACAAGAGCCAGGCATGGTGGTGCATGCCTTTAATCCCAGCACTCAGGAGGCAAAGGTAGGTGGATCGCCATGAATTTAATGGCACCCTGAGACTACATAGTGAATTCCAGGTCAGCCTGGGCTAGAGCGAAACCTTGCCTCAAAAAAAAAAAAAGAAGCCAGGCATGGTGGCACACGCCTTTAATCCCAGCACTAAGGAGGTATAGGTAGGAGGATCACCTTGAGTTCGAGGCCACCCTGAGACTACATGGTGAATTCCAGGTCAGCCTGAGCCAGAGTGAGAACCTACCTCAAAAAACAACAAAACAAAGCCGGGCATGGTGGTGAATGCCTTTAATCCCAGCACTCGGGAGGCAGAGGTAGGAGGATTGCCGTGAGTTCGAGGCCACCCTGAGACTCCATAGCGAATTCCAGGTCAGCCTGGGCTAGAGTGAGACCCTACCTTGAAAAGCAAAAAAAAAAAGCAAAAAAAAAAAAAAAAAAAAAAAAAAAAATTAACTAGAGCCAGGTGTAGTGGTGCATGCCTTGAATCCCAGCACTCAAGAGGCAGAGGCAGGAGGATCACTGTGAGTTCAAGACCACCCTGAAACTACATAGCAAATTCCAGGTCAGCCTGGGTTACAGTAAGACTCTACCTCCAAAAAAAAAAAAAAAAAAAAAAAAAAAAAAAAAAAAAAAGGCAAGAGGCAGAGAGAGAGAGAGAGAGAGAAAGGGCACACCAGGGCTTCCATCCATTGCAAATGAACTCCAGATGCATGCACCACCTTGTGCATCTGGTTTACCTGCTACTGGGGGATCGAACCAAGGTCCTTTGGCTTTGCAGGCAAGCGCCTTAACCACTAAGCCATCTCTCCAGTACCCCCCCCCCCCACAATCTTGGTAGGGTCTCACTCTAGCCCCAGATGACCTTGAATTCACATCCAGGCTGGCCTCAAATTCAGAGATTCTCCTACCTCTGTCACCCAAGCGCTGGAATTAAAGGCCTGAGCCACCAAGCCCAGCTTCTGGCTCAAGATTTTTTTGTTTGTTTTTCGAGGTAGGGTCTCACTCTAGCCCAGGGTGACTTGGAATTACTATGGAGTCTCAGGGTGGCCTCCCAAGTGCTGGGATTAAAGGCGTCCGGCACCTGGCTCAAGATTTTTAATAAAATGAAAAGTCTTTAGTGTAACATAAATAAAGGCAAGAACAACATGACAAAATTAAACACGTGGGGGCTGGAGGGATGGCTTAGCGGTTAAGGTGTTTGCTTGCAAAGGCAGAGTACCCAGGTTTGATTTCCCAGGACCCACATAAGCCAGATGCACAAGGTGGCGCATGTGTCTGGAGTTTGTCTGCAGTGGCTGGAAGCCCTGGTGTGGATGCCCTCTCTCAAATAAATAAGTTTAATTTTATTGATGATTAAAAAAAAAAAAAAATCAAGCCGGGCGTGGTGGCGCATGCCTTTAATCCCAGCACTCGGGAGGCAGAGGTAGGAGGATTGCCACGAGTTGGAGGCCACCCTAAGACTACATAGTGAATTTCAGGTCAGCCTGAGCCAGAACGAGACCCTGCCTCAAAAACAAACAAACAAACAAACAAAAAATCAAACACATGGAATATTATATAGTATGTAAAAATATAATTGGAAAAAAAAAAGAGAGAAACCAAAACTAAAAACCACAACTGAGTCAGGCATGTGCTACCATGTGCATCTGGCTTACATGGGACCTGGAGAATGGAACCTGGGTCCTTACGCTTCGCTGGCATGTGTCTTAGCCACTAAGCCATCTCTCCAACCCCCATGACACATTTTTAATTCCAGCACTTGGATAATGAGTTCAAGGCCAGCCTGGGTTACATAATGAAAGCCAGTGTCAAAATAAAACAAAAAATACAAGAGGTAAGCAGGACCTGGTCATGACACACGTCTTGGCTGTTCTGCTCCAAGTGAAAGTCCATGGAACACTAGCCCAGTGCAGTGCCACCCAGAGGACCCAATATGCATGAGCTCCTCCACAACCCAGTCCTATTCTGAGCACTGGGTTCCCACATACTACTTTCCCCTCACCAAAGTTCTAGCACTCGGTTTTAGTTGGCCAGCCTGGCTACCCAAAAGTCTAGCTTTGTCTCTAACACAGGTCCAGGACGACAGACTCCCAGAAGACCCTGGGAACACAAAGAGGAGGAGCTCACTCCTGGCTGTAGCTACTGAAGGAGTCAGAGTAGTTACTTGTATTTCACACTCTGGTCCCTGGAAACCCGGCGATGTCCCCTGCTGTGGCTGCGGGAACGGCTGCGGTGGCGCCGGTGTCTATCTCGGGACCAGGACCGAGACAACTTCCGTCGCTCTCGGGAGGTAGATCTTGACCGTCTCCGACGCCGATCACGGGATCGTGACCTGGAAAAACCCAGAAGGCTGCGGGGATCCACAAACTAAAGAGTAAACCACCACAAGGGCCCACCACCATGCCTTTCCTTTCTTTTCAGCTTCTGCCTTCAGATTACTATTTCTCCCACAAAAGTACAATTTGGAATTGAAATACTCCCCTGAATTCAGATGTGTAAACCTTTCCCTTGGAAGGATCCCCCCCCCCCCTCCCGAGGTAGGGTCTCACTGTAGCCTAGGCTGACCTGAAATTAAGTCTCAGGTAGGCTCCCAACTCACAGTGATGCTCCTACCTCTGCCTCCCAAGTGCTGAGATTAAAGGCATGTGCCACCACGCCCGGCTTTGTTTTGTTGTTTTTTGAGGTAGGTTCTCACTCTGGCTCAGGCTGACCTGGAATTCACACAACCTAACATTCCTGGTTGGCCTGCAGGTCCTGGCACCTGGGTCTTCCCTCTTACCAGGTGGGAGGGTCCTTCTATTGGGGCTAAGTCCCAACACACCCTTATGCCACCCCTTCACAAGCTAGTGCTGCCTAGTAAGTAATGAATTAAGTATTAAGAAACAAAAGTGCTTGTAGAAAGACATTTGACTGAAACCTACCTCCTGCGATCTCGGGTTCTTGATCCAGACCTAGAAAAGGAAAAATAACAGGGCTGGAGAAACGGCTTAGCAGTTAAGACACTTGCCTGTGAAGCCTAAGGATCCAATACCCATGTAACATCTGGAGTTCATTTGCAGTGACTAGAAGCCCTGGTGCACCCATTCTTTCTCTCTGCCCCTCTCAAATAAATAATAAAAAAAAAAGAAAGAAAGAAAGAAAGAAAGAAAAAAGAAAAGAACAAGCCAGGTGTGGTGGTACATGCCTTTAATCCCAGCACTCAGGAGGCAGAGGTAGGAGGATCATTAAGAGTTAGAGGCCACCCTGAGACTACATAGTGAATTCCAGGTCGCCTGAGCTAGAGTGAGACCCTACCTTGAAGAAAAAAAAAAAAAAAAAAAAAAAAAAAGCCTGTAGTGGGGAGGGTAGAAGCTCTAGGAAGAAAGAAAGCCTACTACTGCTATTTGGCTAAATGGATATGCTGTGGCCATCAATCATACTGCCCTCCAAATATTTGTTTATGTCCACAAGATCAGTGCTGCCCTGAGCTTTGGTCAGAGAGGTTCTTTGTGCAGTGGGTGGTGAACTACTGGGAAGGGCTCAAACCACTGATTGTTCAGTGTGAAACACAATATCTATATCACCCTCTACAAGGCTCAGGGAACACTACAGAAGAGGAGGCAGAATGAATGTAAGAGCCAAAGGATGGCAAGAGTATTATGGAACATTGTCTTCTAGACAGGACATGACCGTAGAATTAACAAGCTCATAGTGGATGTCATGGATAGTTAGAGGAGCTCATGAGGAACCCCCTTCTCCAACCTCTCCTGAGGAGTTATTCAAAGTCAATGGTTTCTGAAGTAGCAAGAAATTTTCTTCAGTGGTATAACCACTGTTAAGTTTCCAGAGCTCAAGCAAGTAATAGCCTCCCACACACACTGATGTTGCTGCAAGAAATTTCCATTAAATTCAGAGTCAACAGTAACAACAAAAAAAGATACCAGGGGGCTGGAGAGATGGCTTGGCAGTTAAGCACTTGCCTGTGAAGCCTAAGGACCCCGGTTCAAGGCTCAATTCCCCAGGACCCATGTTAGCCAGATACACAAGGGGGCGCACACATCTGGAGTTTGTTTGCAGTGGCTGGAGGCCCTAGCATGACCATTCTCTCTCTCTCCCTCTTTCCCTCTTTCTCTGTCTGTCGCTCTCAAATAAATAAAAAATAGTAATAAAAAAAAGAAAAAAAAAGATAACAGGGCTGGAAAGATGGCATAGCTGTTAAGGCGCTTGCTGTAAAGCCAAAGGGCCTCGGTTTGATTCCCCAGGACCCATGTAAGCCAGATGCACAAGGGGGTGCATGTGTCTGGAGTTCGTTTGCAGTGGCTAGGGGCCCTGGCGCACCCATTCTGTCTCTCCCGCTCTCTGCCTTTTTCGCTCTTTCAAATAAATAAATAAAGTTAAAAAAAATTATTTCTTTTGTTGCTATTGATTTAAGGCAGAGTCTTACTTGGGGCAGTTTAACAGGCACAACATATCTATTTCAGGAAGGCATAGGAACTTTTCGAGGACAATGAGAATACCCGTTAGGAGGATGTGGTCACTTCTGGTTTGTCCTCTGCTTTGAACTCAATTCTAACTTGTAATCCCAGCTCCATGTTCCCAATCCAGGTTGTGGCAACTATAGGCTAGAAGCCATGAAGTTAGCTTCATTCCTTCTTTGCACACCTCAGTCAACCAGTAAAACCTGTCAGTTCTACCCTAGACCACACTCATACTCCACCTTTGCTTGCATTCTCCTACCAGAGCCTCACTGGTGTTACTGCTTCACCCAATCACTTTACATTCTCCTTCAGAGGGCAGCAGAGTATCCCAACTTCACATCCTAAGGGAGAGATTCTTCAGTGCCATCACATCACGGAGTACATAAAAAGTCAGAGTCCAGGTATCGAGGAGACAGATGACTATTGATATAAAGTGCTTGCTATGCAAGAATGAGGACCTGTGTTCAGAGCCTCAGCAACCACATTAAAATGAAAGAGGGGCTGGAGAGATGGTTCAGTGGTTAAAGGCACTTGCTTGCAAAGCCTAATAGCCTGGGTTTGATTCCCAGTACCCATGTAAAGCCAGATGCACAAAGTGGCTTACATGTATTCATTCTTTCCCTCTCTTACAAAAAGTTAATAATAAACAGACTGGGGAAATAGCTCATATAAAACCAGATGCACAAAGTGGACACATGCCTGGAGTTTATATGTAGCAGAAAGAGAGTTCCTGCTGCACCCATAATCAATCTCTCTCAAATAAATATTTAAAAAAGAGTGAATTCCAGGTCAGCCTAAACTAGAGTAAAACCCTACCTAGAAAAATCAAAAATAAAAAATAAGTTGTGCATGCTGCGCAAACCTGTAATCTCAGTTCTGAAGAGGCAAACAGGATGGAGAATCCTGGAGCTTACTGTCCTGCTAGTCTAGCTGAATCTGTGCGGTCCAAGTTCAAAGACTGCCTCAAAAAAAAAGTGAACAGCAACTGAAAAAGCCCTTGACACTGACTTCTAGCTTCCATAACCACAAACATGTATGTGCACCTCACACACACAAATACCTGAGATCATCCAAAGCCTACACTGCCTCAGCCTAAACTAGATGACTCCCCCACACAGCAGTGCACTGGCATGAGTCAGGATCATGTCTTCCCCCAACAGATCAGTTTTTGCCTCCCCTATTTGCTAGAGGCCATGTGCCAGGCTGTCAGAGGAGCTGGCTCTGTGTGGTAAGGGCAGAATCACTCCTTGTTTAACCATCCTTCCCATCATTCAGATCAGGACATGGTGCACTTTGCTAGACTAAAAATGCTGCACATTGTTTGTCTTTTAATGGCCACCTTGGTATTTAGCAGATCTTGATTACTCCAGGCCACACTGCAGCAGATGGAGCAGTAATTTCATGAAGCTCATCCATACTAACCTCCTGCTTAGCCGCTCCTCCCGCTCTCTCTCCTCTCTTCTCCTCAAGCGATCTTGATTTCTCTTCTCATGCTTTTCTGCCACAGTTTTCTAAAAAAATGAAAATTAAGGGAAGAGCAAGAGAACCTCTTAGGAAACAGGATTCCATCCATTTTTGAAACTTTCTAATCAAAAGAAAACATAATAAATGGAAAAAGTATATAATTATTTATTTTATAAATGTGTTGACAAATTGCATATTCTGAGGGGTTGAACCTCATAGGGAATTAAAGTTACTTGTTTAGCATACAGTCTCCCCAAGAGCTTTGTGGTAAAAGAGATCAAATGTGACAGAACACAGACAGCCTGCTGCTGGGAACAGAGCTTGTTGCTTGGGTGCAGAGTGCTGCCCTGGCTTTAGCACAACTAATGGAGTGGTAAGCCCATAGCCTCTGCAGCTGCACACTTACTCATTTGGTCTTGAATACAATGGAAGGCAGGAAATGTGAGAAACTCCACTGCTGCAATACCGTCAACTTCAGCTTGCTGAAAAGTACCAGGTACCAGCCTAGCATCATTCTCAACACTGAGTCTAAGCCCTGGAATGCTCCTCATCTCTGTAGCATGAAATGAACCCCTAAATGGAAGTCAGACCAAGTAAAACAAAAAGTGGCCAGGGATGGCATAGAGGATATTCCAAGAGCATTGGGAATAAAACAAGCATTCTCCAGATAAGAATGTACCACAAGACCCAAGAGCTGTCCTGTCTCACACTCCAGGTATCTAGCCACATCCTAGACCCAAACAAGGCACACAGTATAGACAGTGAAACTGTCAGTTCCACAGCTCCCATGAATACTCATGCCTAAAACAAGTCTAAAAACAGGCCTGTGTGTGGCATCACCTCCCTCCTAAAATATCATGAACCTTACACACCTAGAAAATCAAATACTTACTCATAAAGGTTTGAACACCTGGGCTGGAGAGACGACTCAACAGTTAAAGTGATTGCCTGCAAAGCCTAACAACCTTGGTTCGATTCCCCAGTACCCATGTAAAGCCAGATATACAAGGTGGTGCATGGCATCTGGAATTCGTTTGCAGTGGCTAGAGGCCCTGGCATACCCATACCCTCTTCCCCCACCCCACTTACAAATAAATACATGAATATATATTTTTGGTGGGGGTGTTTGAGGGTCTCACTCTAGCCCAGGCTGACCTGAAATTCACTCTGTAGTTTCAGGGTGGCCTTGAACTCACAGCGATCCTCCTACCTCTGCCTCCAGAGTCCTGGGATTAAAGGCATGTGCCACCACGCCTGGTTTTTTTAAATATATATATTTTTAAAGTGGGAACACCTTAGGGGCTGGAGAGATGGCTTAGCAGTTAAGGCGTGCATGTGTCTGGAGTTCCTTGGCAGTGGCTGGAAGCCCTGGCGTGCCCATCCCCTCTCTCTCCCCCAAATAAATAAATAAATAAAAATTAAAAAAATCAGATGGCAGTGACCTTGGGACAACTCAGAAAGTATCATGGTGATGGAAAGAAATGACCGCAGTGCTCGATACTGCAATATCTCTATCACACCTTCCAAGGCTCAGGGTCTAATGCGGAAGAGGTGGCGGAAAGAATGTAAGAGCCAAAGGAAAGGCAGGACTCCATGCAACATGGTCCCTCCAGGCACAAAATGGCCTGGATATCCATGGCCTCACAGTGCCTGACACTACCTGCATAAGACCATCATAAGAGGAAAAGATCATGACATCAGAAGTAAAAGAGAGACTGATTGAGATGGGGAAGGGGTATGATGGAATGGAGTTTCAAGGTGTAAGTGGGGGGAGGGAGGGGATTACCATGGGGTATTTTTTATAATCATGGAAGTTGTCAATAAAATAAATAAATAAATAAAAATAAAAATTAAAGTGTGAACACCTGGGTTGGAGGGATGGCTTAGCAGTTAAGGCACTTGGCTGCAAAGCCAAAGGACCCAAGTTTGAATCCCCAGGACCCATGTAAGCCAGATACAAAAGGGGCACATGTGTCTGGAGTTCATTTAAGTAGCTGGAGGTCCTGGCACACCTATTCTCTCTCAAATGAATAAAAAATAAATAAATAAAAAGCGTGAACACAGCCAGGCATGGTGGCGCACGGCTTTATTCCCGCACTCATAAAGCAGAGGTAGGAGGATCATAGTGAGTTCAAGGTCACCCTGAGACTACAGAGAGACCTTACCTCGAAAAACAAAACAAGGGCTGGAGAAATGGTTTAGTGGTTAAACGCTTGCCTGTGAAGCCTAAGGACCTCGGTTCGAGGCTCGATTCCCCAGGACCCACGTTAGCCAGATGCACAAGAGGGTGCATGCATCTGGAGTTCGTTTACAGTGGCTGGAGGCCCTGGCGCGCCCATTCTCTCTCTGTCTCTATCTGCCTTTCTCTGTCTGTCGCTCTCAAATAAATAAATAAAAATAAACAAAAAAATTTAAAAAAAAAGAAAAACAAAACAAAACAACAAAAACAAAAAAAGTGGGAACACTTGAGCTGACTGTGGTGGCACACGCCTTTAATCCCAGCACTCAGGAGGCAGAGGTAGGAGGATCACCCTAACTCCAAGGCCATCTTGAGAATACATAGTGAATTCCAGGTCAGCCTGGGCTACAGTGAGACCCTGCCTCAAAAAACCAAGTATGAACACTTAATGGAACTGTAAGATAATTAGACACAGAACTCCACGTCTCTTAAAGGTGTGTGCCACCTGACAAGATGGCTGTCATCTTGAAATCTGTATGTACAGCTGTATTTATAGACACCGTGTAGGTAGCTCCATCTTTATCTGCCTCATTAAATACACTTGCAATTGGCAACTAGATCAGGGATAACTTATAAGCAATTTGTAGGAGTAAAAAGAAAAATACCGCACTTACTGTTATTCTATTATTAATTATGTCAGTATCCATGAATTCGGGGCAAGAAAGGACATTACTGAGAACTTTAATTAAAACTTTTGATTTGGGGAATGGAGAGATGGCTCAGTGGTTAAGGTGCTTGCCTGCAAAGCCTGACAGCTTTGTAGGGTTCGATTCCCCAGTGCCCATGTAGGCCACATGCATAAAGGGGTGCGTGTATCTGAAGCATATTTGCAGCAGCAAGCAGTCTTGGGGCGCCCATTCTCTCTCTGCTTCCAAATAAATAAAATACACTTGGTGTTCTTATAAAAAAAAAAAGGTGCGTACCACCACACCCAGCTTTGGAAGATGTTTTGAGAACACCCTCAGTGTCAATCCAGCTCCAAGATCACCCAACTCCTAAGGAAACCCCTCCTTGGGTGAAGAACTCTAGCTTCTATTGCCTAAATAAGCAGCACCTTCCTGGAAGCATGTTAAGGTCATCTGGCACTGATTTAGGTCGAAAGTATTGCAGTATTCTACATAAAGCAATGAGGGGCCCCTTGTCTGTACTTTCACATTTCAGGCATATCTACAGCCTATTACAGTTCTAGTACATAGTAAATGAAGAGGCACCATCAGTTGACAATCATTCAGGACAACTCAATGTATTAGAAACAAGTTCAGCTGAGGGTTTAACTCAGTAGTACAGCACTGACTTAGAATGCATGAGGGCTCTGGATCAACCCCCAACACTACTAAAAAATAGAAGCCCCAGCCGGGCGTGGTGGCGAACGCCTTTAATCCCAGCACTAGGAGGCAGAGGTAGGAGGATTGCTGTGAGTTCGAGGTCACCCGGAGACTCCATAGTGAATTCCAGGTTAGCCTGGGCTAGAGTGAGACCCTACCTCGGAAAACCAAAAAAAAAAAAAAAGCCCCAAAACATATTTAACCCAATTTAAAGCATTTGTGGCTGGGGATGGCTTAATTGTTAAGGCACTTGTCTGCAAAGCCAAAGGACCTAGGTTTGATTCCATAGGACCCACGTAAGCCAGATGCACAAGATGGTGCATGCGTCTGGAGTCCATCTGCAGTGGCTGGACGCCCTAGCACGCCCATTCTCTCTCTCTCCTTCTCTGTCTCTCTCAAATAAATAAATTTTTTTGTTTTTTTTTTTTTGTTTGTTTTTTTGTTTTTCGAGGTAGGGTCTCACTCTAGCCCAGGCTGACCTGGAACTCACTATGGAGTCTCAGGGTGGCCTCGAACTCACGGCGATCCTCTGCCTCCCGAGTGCTGGGATTAAAGGCATGCGCCACCACGCCTGGCTTAAACACCAGGTAAATAAATTAATTTAAAACACACACACACAAACACATTTGTGCTGGGTGTAGTGGTGCATGCCGTTAATCCCGCCACTTAGGAGCAGAGGTAGGAGCATCCCTATGAGTTCAAGGCCAGCTTGAGACTACATAGTGACTCTAGCATGGGCTAGAGGGAGACCCCTACCATAAAACAAAACAAAACAAAGCATCGGCAGCCATTTTTATAACTAAAGAATATAAAGGCAACCACAAGAATCCAAAGACTACTCCAGAAACAAAATACATCAACATACCCTCAACTGATCAAGCTTCTCTCGGATCTGGATGAATCCCAAGTGTAACTTGCCCCCAAAGTGGTCTGCCAGACGACGGTCATTGTCATGGAGACCAAGGTAGGCTGAACAAACCTCACAGACACGTAACTTTTGCTGTTGAAAACTAGAGGCAGGCATGGAATTCCTGTATTCTTCCTAGAGAAAAGGTAGAGGAGAGACAAAGATGAGGTATTCAGAAGTGCCACTATGTACCACCTTCCAAAATGAAAATAGTTAATGAAATGATAGAGGTGATTGTTCTTTTTTTTTTTTTTTTTTTTTTTTTGATTTTTTGAGGTAGGGTCTCACTGTAGCCCAGGCTGACCCGGAATTCACTATGGAGTCTCAGGGTGGCCTCGAACTCATGGCGATCCTCCTACCTCTGCCTCCCGAGTGCTGGGATTAAAGGCGTGCGCCACCACGCCCGGCTAAGGTGATTGTTCTTAAAAAAATAAAATATTCATGACTAGAAAAATGGCTTAGTGGTTAAGGCACTTGCCTGCACAGCCAAAGGACCCAGGTTCAATTCCCCAGGACCCTTGTAAGCCAGATGCACAAGGTGGCACATGCATCTGGAGTTAGTTTGTAGCAGCTTGGAGGCCCTGGTGCACCCAATCTCTCTCCGTTTTTCTCTCTCAAATAGATAGATAGAAATTAAATTTAAAAGAAAACTATCCATTTGAGGGTTAGAGACATGGCTTGTCAGGCCTGTGAAGCCCAATGCCCCATGTTCAATTCCCCAATACCCACACAAGGCAGATGCACAATGTGGCGAATGCATCTGGATTTCTTTCACAATAATTACAGGGCCTGACTCACCCATTCTCTCCCACCCCCCCAAAAATAAAATATTTAAAAAAATTCTTTCAGGTAAAAATTTTTTAATGTCTAATTGATACAGTGAGGATTATTTTAATATTTTATTTTTATGTATTTATTTGACAGAGAAAGACGGGGAGATAGAGAGAATGGACACTCCACAGCCTCCAGCCACTGCAAACAAACTCCAGACATATACACCCCCTTGTGCATCTGGCTAATGTGGTTCCTGGGGAATCAAACCAGGGTCCTTTGGCTTTGCAGGCAAACACCTTAGCCACTAAGGTATCCCTCCAGCCCCCAGGTAAAATTTTACATGTGCAAAATGGAGCCATTTTTTTAGCCAGGTTCCTCATGGTTTGCATAATGATTGCTGAGTCGCAACTGGAATTGCCATGTGCATGCTCTTAAGTGTATTAGGCAAGCATGTTTTTCCCTTGAATCACCTAAGTTTTCCCTTCTTTTCCGCATGCTACATGTAGCTGTTTTCTTGAGAAAGAGAATGTTTCAGTATTTGTTCTTATCAGAACTCAGTAAGTACATCTTGCCTTAAAAACCAAAATGTTCATTGCTGAGGCCCTTGGTTTCCCACCAGGAAGACATGGTAAGACCCTATTGCTGAAGACTCAACATACTTAAGCTACAAGGTCACTGAGAGATCCTGTTGTAACTGAGCTGAAAACTTCCCCCATGTAGACCAGCTGACAGAAAGCTGGAAAAAGCTATGCTGCATGCAGTTCAATGGGAGAGAGAGATATCACCAGTGATGATACTCAACAGTGGACACTGCAAGCCTTAAATTTGGCCAGCCAGGCCAAATGAGCCAATGGGTATAATAGTGGCACATCTGTTATGGGGGAAACCAACTGCCAACTGGACTGGAGGCCCACTCCATGGAAAGGAATACATCCCTGATACTGAAAACCTACAACAGGAGTAGCCATGAGCCTTGGGGTTGTAACATCTGCTGCTGTCTGGCTAAATGTATATACTATGCTCACCAAACTGCCCAGTAAGCACTTCTCTTAATGTTTATACCCATATATTAATGCTACTCTCACTTTTGGTTAGAGAAGCTTCTCTTTTCAGATGGCAGTGACCTTGGAATGACCCAAAAGGCACCATGGTGCTGAGAAGTGACAGAGGAGTGGCTCAGCACTGAAATATCTCTATCACACCTTCCAAGGCTGAGGGTCCACTGCAGTAGAGGTGGCAGAAAGAATGGAAGAGCCAAAGCCGGGCGTGGTGGTGCACCCCTTTAATCCCAGCACTCGGGAGGCAGAGGTAGGAGGATCGCCATGAGTTCAAGGCCACCCTGAGACTACAGAGTTAATTCCAGGTCAGCCTGGACCAGAGTGAGACCCTACCTCAAAAAACCAAAAAAAAAAAAAAAAAAAAGAATGTAAGAGCCAAAGGAAGGGTAGGACTCCTAACAACGTGCTCCTCCAGACACAAAATGACCTGGATATCCATGACCTCACCAGTGCCTGACACTACCTACACAAGACCATCATAATAGGAGGAAAAGATCATGACATCAAAATAAGAGAGACTAAGCTGGGCGAGTGGCACACATCTTTAATTCCAGCACTTGGGAGGCAGAGGTAGGAGGATCGCTGTCAGTTCCAGGCCACCCTGAGACTACATAGTGAATTCCAGGTCAGCCTGGGCTAGAGGCAAGACCCTACCTTGAAAAACTGGAAAAAAAAAAAGAGAGAGAGAGACTGATTGAGAGGGGGAGGGCATTTGATGGTGAGTGGAGTTTAAAGGGGAAAGTGGAGGAGAGACAGAATTAACATGGGATTTTTGTATACAATTATGGAAGTTGTTAATAAAAAAATAAAAATACCTGGTGGCGCAAGCCTTTAATCTCAGCACTCAGGAGGCAGAGGTAGGAAGATCGCCGTGAGTTTGAGGCCACCCTGAGACTACATAATTAATTCCAGGTCAGCCTGGACCAGAGTGAGACCCTACCTCGAAAAACAAAACAAAACAATAAAAAAATTAAACAAACAAACAAATAAAAATAAGCAAAAAAATGTTTTGATATATAATTTTTGAGACTGTTACTTTTACTCTGGCTTTCTGATTTTCCAACTGTAAAGTGGGTATGATCAATACCTACTTCACAGGGGTGTTGTGAGAATTGGGAACAGTGTGTTAAGTTCTGTTAGCATTGCTCCTAGAGAAAGTATTCTGTAGCTAAGCATGTTAACATCAGTATTCTATCCTGTGTTTGAAGCAGTCATGTACTATTCAATATTCAATAATTCACTAATTTAAAAAATCTTATGTCAATACATAGTTACAGGGCAACCTCAAACTCATGGCGATTCTCCTACCTCTGCCTCCCTGAGTGCTGAGATTAAAGGCATGCACCACCACAGCTGGCTAAAAAAACTATTTTTGTAAATACTTTAGAAACAGTATTGCTTGAATTCCTCTTCCACTGTACTATACAGCCTTCTAGCAAGAAAAATATTAGGGTTTGGCACTATTGGCAATAAAAGCTTGCCAACTTCAGCATTATTTTATTTATTTTAATTTTGGGGGGAGGGCTGGAGAGATGGTGTAGCGGTTAAGGCGTTTGCCTGCAAAGCCAAAGGACCCCAGTTTGATTCTCCAGGACCCACATAAGCCAGATGCACAAAGGGGCACATGCATCTGGAGTTTGTTTGCAGTGGCTGGAGGCCCTGGCACGCTCATTCTCTGTCTCTCTCTCTCTCAAAAACATAAATAAATAATTTATTTTGAGGCAAGCCCAACAGACTGGCCTTTGTTTTTAATAAGAGAGAGAGCGAGCGAGCAAGTAAGAGACAACTGATGGGTTAAGGCATCTAGCCACTGTAATCTACTCCAGACATATGTGCCACCTTGTGCACGTGGTATGGGTGACCTTGAATGCTTGTGTCACATTTGTGCATCTAGCTTACATGGGATCTGAGAGTCAAACATGGGTCATTAGGCTTCACAGGCACGCACCTTAACTGCTAAACCACCTCTCCAGCCTTCAACAGGGTATGGTGGCATATACCTTCAATCCCAGCACTTGGGAGGCAGAGGTAGGAGGATTGCTGTGAGTTTGAGGACACCAAGACTATATAGTGAATTCTAGGCCTGAGCTAGAATGAGACCCTACCTGGAACAACCAAGATTAGCTAAATGCACAAGGTAGTGCATGCATCTGGAGTTTCTTTTCAATGGCTAGAGGCCCTGGCGTACCCATTCTCTCTCTCTCTCTCTCTGCCTCTTTCTCTCACTCAAATAAATAAATAAAATTAAAATATATTTAAAATATTAAAAATAGGGTCGGGTATGCTGGCGCACACCTTTAACCCTAGCACTTGGGAGGCAGAGATAGGAGGATTGCCGTGAGTTCGAGGCCAGCCTGAGACTACATAGTGAATTCCAGGTCAGCCTGGGCTAGAGCGAGACCCTACCTCGAAAAACCAAAAAATAAAAAAAAAAATAAAATATTAAAAATAATATTAAAAAACAGGAGGTGCCGGGCGTGGTGGTGCATGCCTTTAATCCCAGCACTCGGGAGGCAGAGGTAGGCGGATCCACCCTGAGACTACAGAATGAATTCCAGGTCAGCCTGAGCTAGAGTGAGACCCTACCTTAAAAAAAAAAAAAAAAAAAAGGAAGGTGGCACATGCCTTTAATCCCAGCACTTGGGAGGCAGAGGTAGGAGGATCACCATGAGCTTGATGCCACCCTGACAGTACACAGTGAATTCCCAAGTCACCCTGGACTAGAGTGAAACCCTACCTCGAAGAACAAAACAAAAAAAAACAATAATAAAAAACAAAAATATAATAAAAAAATAATAAAAACTAAAAACAAAAAGAAAGCAATTAAAAAAAAAAAATCAGCAGGTGTGGTGGCACATATATTTAATCCCAGCACTTGGGAGCAGAGGTAGAAGGATTGCTGAGAGTTCGAGGACACCCTGAGACTACATAGTGAACTCCAGGTCAGCCTGAGCTAGAGTGAGACCCTACCTCGAAAAGCCATTAATAATAACAACAACAACAATAATAATAATAATAATAAATTAGAAAACCAAAACAACAATAATAATAATAAAATAAAAAAACAAAAAGGGCCTGCATCACCACAACAGGCTACATTCTTCTTTTTGTTTCGTTCAAAGTAGGGTCACAAGTAACCCAGCTTGGCCTCAAACTCACTATGTAACCAACTCCTGACCTTTTAGGCTCTGCCTCCCAAGCATAGGGATCATATGCATGTGCACCATGTCTTCCTTTTCCTTTAGACATTTCTTTCACCAACCTCTGCTTCTTTTTTCTTTGCACGAACTTTCTCCACTTCCATAAGAATCTTCTGGGATTCATCCACATTTCCTTCAGCTCCTAGCTGTTCAGCTTTAGCAAGGAGTTTTCCTATTTCTTCATTCAACTCATGGACTTTTTCTGCCTGAGGAGAGAATCAGATAAAGGCACCTAGCATCAAGATTCAGAATACAAAGAACACAAGTCTTTCTCATGGTGCATTTCTGGCCTATACCCCTGAAAACAAATGGAACATCTTGGATTGGGGAAGGCTCAGCAAGTAAGGCACTTGCTTGCAAACCCTAATGGCCCAGGTTCAATTCCCCAGTACCTATGTAAAGTCAGATGCACAAAGTGGCACACTCGTCTGGAGTTTGTTAACAGTGGAAGGAAGCCCTGGTGCGCCCACATTGTTTGCCTCTTTCTCTCTCTCTGCCTCAATTAAGTAAATAAAAATACTTATAAGTGGAGCATCTTAAGATTCATAATTATTAGCACATTTAAAATATATTTTTTTATTTATTAATTTGCAAGCAGGCAGAGAGAGAGAGAGAGAGAGAGAGAGAGACAGAAAGGAAGGGAAGGAGATAGAGAATGGGGGCACCAGGGCCTCTGGCCACTGCAAAGGAACTCCAAATATATATGCAACTACACCTGCCTTTACATAGGTACTAGGGAATCAAACTCGGGTTGTGGGCTTTGCAGGCAAGTGCCTTACCTGCAAAGCCATCTCTCCAGCCCTCAGCACTTTTTGTTTTTGGTTTTCAAGGTAGGGTCTCACTCCAGCCCAGGCTGACCTGGAATTCATTATGTAGTCTCAGGTTGGCCTAGAACTCACGGCAATTCTCCTACCTCTGCCTCCCAAGTGCTGGGATTAAAGGTGTGCACCACCATGCCCAGCTAGCGCATCTTTTGGAACCAAAATTTCATTACGGGTCAGGGAGATGGCATAGCAGTTAAGGGGACTTGCTTATAAGACATACCAGTCTATGTTCAATTCCCAGTACCCACATAAAGTCACAAGTACAGGGCTGGAGGGATGGCTTAGCAGTTAAGTAAGGCACTTGCCTGCAAAGCCAGAGGGCCTAGGTTCAATCCCCCAGGACCCACGTTAGCCAAATGCACAAGGGGGGTGCACGCGTTTGGAGTTTGTTTCCCAGTGGCTGGAAGCCCTGGCGTGCCCATTCTCTCTCTCGCACTCTCTCTCACTCTAATAAATAAGTTAAAAAAAAAAGTCACAAGCACAAAATGGTGCATGTATCTGAGTTCATCTGAAGCAGCAAGAGGGCCTGGCACACCCATATTCTTTCTCTTTGTCTTTCAAATAAGTAAATAAATAAAAATATTAGCTGGGTATAGTGGCACATGCCTTTAACTCCAGCACATGGGAGGTAGGGGTAGGAGGATCACTGAGTTCATGGCCACCCTACATATTTGATAGAGCAAGACCCTATGTCTAAAAAATTAATAATAATTAAAAATAAACAATAAATAGGGGCCAGAGGGATGGCTTAGGAGTAAAGTCACTTCCCTGCAAAGCCAAAGGACCCAAGTTTAAGTACCCACAACCAACATAAGCCAGATGCACAAGGTGGCCCATGCATCTGGAGTTCATTTGCAGTGGCTAGAGGCCCTGGTATGTGCATGACCACTCTCTCTCTCTCTCTCTCTCTCTCTCTCTCTCTCTCTCGGTGACGCATGTGTGTGAAGTTCATTTGCAGTGGCTAGAGGCCCCTATCAAGCCCATTCTCTTTCTCTCTGCCTCTTTCTCTGCCTGTACCTCACAAATAAATATATAAACAACTTTAAAAAAATAAAAATAAAAACTACAATCTCGTTGTAAAATGAAAATATAAAGACAGTTGGACTCATACAAGCACAAATGAAGACACTTCTGAATTTTGACATTTCATCAAACATGAAAACCGCCAATCTGAGCCAGGCACGGTGGCCCATGCCTTTAATCCCAGCACTCAGGAGGCAGAGGTAGGAGGAATACCGTGAGTTCAAGGCCACCCTGAGACTACATAGTGAATTCCAGGTTAGCCTAAACTACAGTGGGTCCCTACCTCAAAATATCAAGGGGGAAAAAAAAAACACCAATCTTTTTGTTGTTGTCGTTATTTTAGAGAAAGAGAGAATTGGCATGCCAAGACCTCAGCCACTCTAATCAAACTCCAGATGCATGTGCCGCCTAGTGAGCAAGTGTGACCTTGCAGTTGCCTCACCTTTGTGCATATGGCTTACATGGGATCTAGAGAGTTGAACATGGGTCCTTAGGCTTGACAGGCAAGCGCCTTAACCACTAAGCCATCTCTCCAGGCCAAAAAACCACCAATCTTTTAATTACTTTCTTGCACATATTTTGTATCTACATTCACTGAATCTGATTGGATCCCTGGATTTTATTTTACTTAATTTGTTATTTTTGGTTTTTCGAGATAGGGTCTCTCTCTAGCTCAGGCTGACCTGGAATTCACTATGTAGTCTCAGGGTGGCCTCAAACTCACAGTGATCCTCCTACCTCTGCCTCCGAGTGCTGAGATTAAAGGCATACACCACTACACCCAGTGGTAGATTATATTTAAATTTTCAGTGAAGGTCTCTACATAAATATATCAACTAGGTGTTGTTTGGGGAATGAATATTCTTCTGGGTGTCCACTGTTTTGTTTTGTTATTTTTTAAATATTTTATTTTTCATTTATTTATTTGGCAGAGAGAGAGACTGGGCATATCAGGACCTCCAGCCACTACAAACAAACTCCAGACACATGTGTCACTATGAGCATCTGGCTTACATGAGTACTGGGGAACTGAACCTGGGTCCTTATGCTTCACAGGCAAGCACCTTAACCTCTAAGTCATCTCTCCACCCCAAAGACAAAGTTGTTATTATTATTATTTATTTTGAGAGAGAGGCAAAGAAATGGCCTTGAGCTGATACAAATGAACTCCAGACACGTGTGCCCTCTCATGTGCATGTGCGATATTGTGTGCTTACATCCCTGTGTTTCTGTGGGACCTAGAGATTAAAACACTAGTCCTTACACTTTGCAGGCAAGCGCCTTAACCCCTAGGCCACCTCTCCAGCCCTATCTGAATTTTTTGTTTGTTTGTTTCGCTGACCTGGCATTTACTATAGTATCTTAGAATGGTCTTGAACTCAATGATTCTCCTACCTATGCCTCCAGAGTGCTAAGATTAAAGGCATGGCCACCACACCCAGCACAAGAGTATCCATTGTTAATACCTATACAGCAACAAGACACTTCTTTTGTTACATACAGAGTCTTCACAGGGTCCTAAAACACAGACAAATCAGCACGTTTTAAAAACTAGCACATCTTGTTGGGCATGGTGGCACGTACCTTTAATCCTAGCACTTGGGAGGCAGAGGTATGAGGATCTCCATAAGTTCAAGGCAACCATGAGACTATATAGTGAATTCCAGGTCAGCCCGGGCTAGGTGAAATCCTACCTTGGAACTCCCTCCCCGCCAAAAAAAATGGGCTGGAGAGATGGCTTAGCAGTTAAAGTGCTTGCCTGCAAAGCCTAAGGACCTATGTTCAACTCTCCAGGTTTCATGTAAGCCAGGCACACAAGGTGATGCAAGTGCAAAAGGTTGCACATGCTCAGGTGGCACACGCATCTGAAGTTCAATTACAGTGACTGAAGGCCCTGGCATTCCAATTCTCTGTCATTGAAAAAACAAAAAGCATGGGTGGGGAATGTCTTAGTAGTTAAGACGTTTGCCTGCTAAGCCTAAGGACCCAGGTTTGATTCTCCAGGTCCCACATAAGCCAGAGGCACAAGGGGGCACATATGTCTGGAGTTCGTTTGCAGTGGCTGGACGCCCTGGCGTGCCCATTCTCTTTTTCTATTTGCCTCTTCCTCTCTCTCTCTCTCTCTCACACACACACACACACTCTCTCTCTCTCTCTAATAATAAATAAAATATTAAAAAAAGAAAGAAAGAAAGAAAAAGCACAAAAAGGCCAACCCAGAGATCCTCCTACCCCGGCCTCCAGAGTGCTGGGATTGAAGGCATGTATCACCATGTCCAGTGGTTGTCTTTATGTCTGTTATTAGTTTAGTGTTCTAGGTATAGGTAATAAAATGTCTAGGTTTAAATACAAAGTTAGGCAAGAAAAATACTGAATAACTGATTCATCTGCAGACAATAGCATCTTTTTATCCAATTAGCATGAAGCCTAAGAAATGTTCCTGTAATATTGAGAAGAAAAACAAAAATCAAGGAGTACCAACTAGTTCTACTGAAAAGGGGACAAGATAGCTGAGCTTCCAGGTTTGTCTTCTACAGATTTATCTTTCACTCTACCAAGTGGATATATACCACGGCTTGATCACTTCCCTAATAAAAATTTTTGTTTCCGGTTTTATGTGGATCTGATTTTTGACAATTAAAAAAAAAAAAAAAAAAACAAAGCTGGGCATGGTGGTATGCGCCTTTAATCCCAACACTCAGGAGGCAAAGATAGGAGGATCGCCACAAGTTTAAGGCCACCTGAGAATTCCAGGTCAGTCTGGGCTAGAGCAAGACTCTAACTTAAAAAAAGAAAATAATACCGGGTATGGCGGCACACGCCTTTAATCCCACCACTAGAGAGGCAGAGGTAGGAAGATCATTGTGAGTTTGAGGCCACCCTGAGACTACATAGTGAATTTCAGCACACCATGGGCTAGAGTTAAACCCTACCTCGAAAAACAAAAATAAAAAATGCATGAGGGAGAATGGGTAAGACTAAAAGTGACAGAGGCATCAAGTCCTCGAGACTGAGGTACATACAACACCACACAAATGCTTGGCCACACCATCTGTCTTCACTGGGAGCAGCCATGTAGATGGCACCATACACCCAGATTCACACCATTAATGAGACAATAAGACAACAGCAATAAACAACCAAATACTCAAGAGATTTATCTAAAGTCCCCAGACATACCTTTGCAGAAACTTCTGCACTGATTTCCTCCTGTGTTTCAGCCAGCCGTTTCTTAGCAAGCTCAGTTCTCCGATCACACTCTGCAATGAAGGACTCCAAGTGATCCATTGCCTACCTCAGGAAAAGCAGAAAGCTATAATCATCAATGCATACATAGGCTCTTGTCTGTGTTTTATTAAACATACATATAGGGTTAGGGTTAGATATATAGTCACCATGCCCGGCTATAGGATTTTATTTTTTGACAGTTCTCACAAGTCTCAGAAATATAGCTACCTGTTCGGAGGAACAAAGGTGAGTTTTTTCATGCAATTAGTTCGATGGGAGAAAGAGGAATCACCAGTGAAGATACTCAATACTGGACACTGCAAGCCTTAAGTTTGGCCAGCCAGGCCAAATGAGCCAATGGATGTAATAGTGGCATGTCTGTCACGGTGGAAACCAACTGCCCTCTCACTGGACCGGGGGCCCACTCCATAGGAGGGAATACATCCCTGATACTGAAAACTTAATACAGGGGTAGTCATGAGCCCTAGGGGTGTAACGTCTGCTGCTGTCTGGTTAAATGTATATACTATGCTTATCAAACTGCCCAGAAAGCACTTCTCTTAATGTTCATACCCTTATATTAATGATACTCTCACTTTTGGTAGAGAATCCTCTTTTTTTTTTTTTTTTTTTTTTTTGGTTTTTCGAGATAGGGTCTCACTCTAGCCCAGGCTGACCTGGAATTCACTATGGAGTCTCAGGGTGGCCTCGAACTCACGGCGATCCTCCTACCTCTGCCTCCCGAGTGCTGGGATTAAAGGCGTGCACCACCACGCACGGCTGAGAATCCTCTCTTTTCATATGGCAGTGACCTTGGGATGACTCAAAAGGCACCATGAGCCCATGTGCTGGAAAGAAGTGACCAGAGTGGTCAGTACTGAAATTTCTCTATAACACCTTCCAAGGTTCAGGATCTACTGCGGAAGAGGTGAAGGAAAGAATGTAAGAGCCAAAGGAAGGGGAGGACTCCTTACAACATGCTCCCCCAGACACAAAATGGCCTGGATATCCATGACCACACAGTGCTTGACACTACCATCATAAGACCATCGTAATAGGAGGAAAAGATCATGACATCAAAATAAAAGAGAGACTGATTGAGAGAGGGAGAGGATATGATGGAGAATGGAGTTTCAAAGGGAAAAGTGGGGGGAGGGAGGGCATTACCATGGGATTTTTTCTTTTTTTTTGGTTTTCCAAAGTAGGGTCTCACATTAGCTCAGGCTGGCCTGGAATTCACTCTGTAGTCTCAGGGTGGCCTTGAACTCATGGTGATCCTCCTACCTCTGCCTCCCAAGTGCTAGGATTAAAGGCGTCCGTCACCATGCCCAGCTCCCATGGGATATTTTTTATCATCATGGAAGTTGCTAATAAAAAAGAAAAAAAATCGGGCTGGAGAAATGGGTTAGCGGTTAAGCACTTGCCTGTGAAGCCTAAGGACCCCGGTTCCAAGCTCGATTCCCCAGGACCCACGTTAGCCAGATGCACAAGGGGCACATGCATCTGGAGTTCTTTTGCGATGGCTGAAGCCCTGGCGCGCCCATTCTCTCTCTCTCTTTCTCTGTCACTCTCAAATAAATAAATAAAAATAAACAAAACAAAATTAAAACATGTTACAAGACAGTCTTCCAGACAAAAAAAAAGTTTTTGACTCAGTGACTGGTTTTGTGCACACCTCCCAAAGCTTGCTGGCTGCCTGTATAAGACACTGATTAAAAGATTCAAATCAGGGCTGGAGGGATGGCTTAGCAGTTAAAGTGTTTGCCTGCAAAGCCAAAGGACCCAGGTTCGATTCCCCAGGACCCACGTTAGCCAGATGCACAAGGGGGCACAGGTGTCTGGAGTTTGTTTGCAGCGGCTGGAGGCCCTGGCACGCCCATTCTTTTGTCTCTTCCTCCTCTCTCTCTGTCAAATAAATCAATAATAATCAAAAATAAAATATCCTTCCCACCCGCCCTCCATCTGCCTATTTCTCAATCTCTCAAAGAAAAATAAAATATTTTTTAAAAAAAGATTCCATAGCTGGGCATGGTGGTGCATGCCTTTAATTCTAGCACTTGGGAGGCAGAGGTAGGAGCATTGCCATGAGTTCGAGGCCACCCTGAGATGACATAGTGAATTCCAGTTCAGCCTGAACTAGAGTAAGACCCTACCTCGAAAAACCAAAAAGAAAAAAAACAAAGAAAAGATTTCATGGCAGGCATGGTGGCGCACACATTTAATCCCAGCACTCTGGAGGCAGAGGTAGGAGGATTCCCATGAGTTTTAGGCCACCCTGAGACTACAGAGTGAATTCCAGGTCAGCCTGAGCCAGAGTGAGACTCTACCTCGAAAAACAAAACAAAACAAAACAATCCAAATCAGGAAGGCATGGTGGCCCACGCCTTTAATCCGAGCACCCCAGAGGCAAAGGTAGAAGGATCACCATGAGTTCAAGGCCACCCTGAGACTACATAGTGAATTCCAGGTTAGCCTGGGCTAAAGTGAAACCCTAACTTGAAAAACCAGGAAAAAAAAGATTCAAATCAAGGGTTTGGTGGTACACACCTTTTTTTTTTTTTTTTTTTGGTTTTTCGAGGTAGGGTTTCACTCTAGCCCAGGCTGACCTGGAATTCACTATGGAGTCTCAGGGTGGCCTCGAACTCACAGCGATCCTCCTACCTCTGCCTCCCAGTGCTGGGATTAAAGGCGTGCGCCACCACGCCCGGCTGGTGGTACACACCTTTAAGGCTACATAATGAATTACAGATTAGCCTGAGCTAGAGTGGGACCCTACCTGGAAAAAACAACAAAAAAGATTCAAATCAAGTGCTGGGCAAGATGGCAAACACCTTTAATTCCAGTACTCATAACACAAGCAGAAGAACTGCTGTGAGTTCAAGGTCAGCAGGACAGAGTGAAACCCTACCTCAAAAAAACAAGACCGAGGTGGGCATGGTAAGTATGCCTTTAATCCCTGCACTCCCATTAGGGAGGCTAAGAAGCTTGCTGTGAGTTCAAAGCCAGCAGAGAGTACATAGTAAAATTCCAGATCAGGCTGACTAGAGACCCTACCTCAAAGAAAAAAAAAGGGGGGGGGGATTTTCATCTTGGCATCAGAGAGATGGCTGAGTGGGTACAGTGCCTGCTATGTAAGTATGAAGTACCAAGTTTGAAATCCAAACACCCATTAAGGGCCAGACAAGGCAGCATATGCCTAAAACCTAGTATTGAAGAGGGCAAGACAGAAGGATCTCTGGAAATTGCTGCCTAGCTACTCAAGTGGAATCACTGTGCACCAGGGTTTAGTCAGAGACCCCATGTGGAAAAATAAGGCGAAGGGGGTGGGAAGATGGCTCAGCAGTTAAAGGTGATTGCTTGCAAAGCCTGCAGCCTGGGTATGATTCCCCAAAACCTATAATGCAAAAAGTATTACAGGAAGTCTGGGGTGATGACCTAGAGGTTAAGGTGCTTAACTGCAAAGCCTAAGGACCAAGTTAAACTCTCCAGATCCCATGTAAACCAGTTGCACAAGGATGAAGCAAGTGCAAGGTCGCACATGCCTAGTAGGTGGAGCAAGCGTCTGGAGTGTGACTTCAGTGGCTGAGGTCTTGGCACACCAATTCTCTCTCTCTCTAAAAATAAAAAAAAATAATAATAAGAGTTGGGTGTGGTGGCCCACACCTTTAATCCCAGCGCTCGGGAGGCAGAGCTCCTAGGAGGACTGCCGTGAGTTCCAGGCCACCATGAGACTACATAGTGAATTCCAGGTCAGCCTGGACTAGAGTGAAACCTCAAAAAGAAAACAAACAAACAAACAAAAGTGGGCTGGAGGAATGGCTTAATGGTTAAGGAATTTGCCTGCAACACTAAAGACTCAGGTTCAATTCCCCAGGACCAACGTTAGCCAGAGGCACAAGGTGGTACAGGCATCCAGAGTTCATATGCAGTGGCTGGCAGCCCTGGTGTGCCCATTCTCTCACTTTCCCTCTTTCTCTCTGTCAAATAAATAAATTAATAAATAAAATTTTTAAAAGCATTACATGTGTCTGAAGCTCATCTGCAGTGGCAACAGGCCCTGGCTTGCTCACACTCTTTCACTTAAATAAAGATCTAAAAATTTAAACTATGGCTTATCAGCTTGCCTGCAAAGCCAAAGAGAACCCACAATCCTCCAGGACTCACATAAGCAAGATGCAAAAGATAGCTGGGCGTGGTTGTAGACATGTTTAATCCCAGCAATCAGGAGGCAGAGGTAGGAATGACTGCCATGAGTTTGAGCCCACCCTGAGACTACGTAGTGAATTTCAGGTCAGCCCAGGGTAGAGTTAAGACCCTACCTCAAAAAAAAGGGGGGGGGGGCAGAGATACATCTTAGCAGTTAAGGCACTTGCTACAAAGACAGGTGGTGCATGCGTCGAGTTGGTTTGCAGCGGCTGAAGGCCCTGGCACACCTATTCTCTCTCTCTGCCTCTTTCTCTATCAATAAAATAGATAAAATAGAATAAAAAATTTAAAGATGTACAAGATAGCACATGGGTCTGGAGTTCATCTGCAGCAGTTGGAGATCCTGTTTTGCAATCTGGTGCAGCCATTGTGGAAATCAGTGTAGAGGTTCCTAAGACAGCTAAAAATAGATCTACCATATGACCCAGCTATAGCACTCCAAGGCATATATCCTAAGGACTCATCTCACTATATTAGAGATACTTGCTCAACCATGTTTATTGCCACTCTATTCACAATAGGGAGGAAATGGAAGCAGCCTAGATGTCCCTCAACTAATAAATGCATAATGAAGATATGGCACATTTAAACAATGGAATTCGACTCAGTGGTAAAGAAAAATGAAGTTATGCAGGAAAATGGATGGATCTGGAAAGGATTATAAAGTGAGGTAACCCAGGCCCAGAAAGCCAAACATCACATGTTCTCTCTCATATGTAGATCCTAGCTACAGATGATTGGACTTCTGTGTGAGTAGGAAGAAAACTCAATAGCAAAGGCCAGTAAGCTAGAAAAGAGATATAAAGGGAAGAGAAAGGAAGGGAGGGGGTCCTTAGTAGGATGGTACTGTATGTATGAATATGTGCGTGTGCGTGTGTATACACACATAAATATGTAGAAGAATAGATTAATGGGGGTGAAAAGGCCCAAGTGAGATCAGGGGGAGAGACTGAGTAAAGGAAAGGTGGAGGGAAGGCTAATCAAAATCTAAGAGGATATAAATAAATCATATGGAATCCTACTTTTTTGGGCAATGGAACACTCAGGAGCTGGAAATTGTTACTAGAAACTTTTCAGTGCCAGGGATGGGATATCTCCCAGTGAATTGTTGGCCAAGGAGGTCCCTGATGCCCCTAAAACATTACAGGCCATTGCCGAGGCCCTTGGTTTCCCACCAGGAATAGGTGGTTAAGACCCTATTGCTGAAGACTCCACATACTTGGGCTGTAAGGCCACTGAGAAATCCTGCTGGAACTGAGCTGATAACCTCCTCCATGTAGACCAGCTGACAGAAAGCTAGAAGGAGCCATTCTGCATGCAGTTCAATGGGAGAGAGAGAAATCACCAGTGAAGATACTCAGCAGTGGACACTGCAAACCTTATATTTTGCCAGCCAGGCCAAATGAGCCAATGGGTGCAATAATGGCACGTCTGTCGTAGTGGAAACCAACTACCCTCTAATTGGACTGGAGGCTGGCTCCATGGGAGGGAATATATCTATCCCTGATACTGAAAACCTAAAACAGGGGTAGTCATGAACCCTAGGAGTGCAATGTCTGCTGCTGTCTGGCTAAATGTATATACTGTGCTCATCAAACTACCCAGTAAGCACTTCTTAATGTTCATACCTATGTATTAATGCTACTCTCATTTTTGGTAGAGAACCTTCTCTGTTCAGATGGCAGTGACCTTGGGATGACTCAGAAGGCATCATGGTGTGGTAAGAAGTGAGAGGAGTACTCAGCACTGCAGTATCTCTTTCACACCTTCCAAGGCTCAGGGAGGTGGCGGAAAGAATGTAAGAGCGAAAGGAAGGGTAGGACTCCTTGCAAAGTGCTCCTCCAGATACAAAATGGCCAGGATATCTATGACCTCACAGTGCCTGATATTACCTACACAAGACCATCATAATAGGAGGAAAAGATCATGACATCAAAATAAAGAGAGACTGATTGAGAGGGGGAGGGGATATGATGGAGAGTGGAGTTTCAAAGGGGAAAGTGGGGGAAGGGAGGGCATTACCATGGGATATTATTTACAATCATGGGAGTTGTTAAAAAAAATAAAATAAATAGGGGCTGCAGAGATGGCTTAGCGGCTAAGCGCTTGCTGTGAAGCCTAAGGAACCCGGTTTGAAGCTCGATTCCCCAGGACCCACGTTAGCCAGATGCACAAGGGGGCGCACGCATCTGGAGTTCCTTTGCCGTGGCTGGAGGCCCTGGCACGCCTACTCTCTTTTTTTTTTTTTTTTTTTTTTTTTTGGTTTTTCGAGGTAGGGTCTTACTCTAGCCCAGGCTGACCTGGAATTCACTATGGAGTCTCAGGGTGGCCTCGAACTCATGGTGATCCTCCTACCTCTGCCTCCCGAGTGCTGGGATTAAAGGCGTGCGCCACCACGCCCGGCATAACGCCTATTCTCTATCTCTGCCTCCTCCTCTCTGTCTGTTGCTCTCAAATAAATAAATAAAAATAAAACAAAAAAATAATAATAATAAGTAAATTTTTTAAAAAAGATGTACAAAGCCGGGCATGGTGGCACACACCTTTAATCCCAGCACTCGGGAAGCAGAGGTAGGAGGACTGCCGTGAGTTCAAGGCCACCCTGTGACTACATAGTTAATTTCAGGTCAGCCTAGGCTAGAGTGAGACCTTACCTTGAAAAACCAAAAAAAAAAAAAAAAAAAAAAAAAAGACAAGATAGCACATGGGTCTGGAGTTCATCTGCAGCAGTTAGAGGTCCTGTTGTGCCCATTCTCTCAAATAATATATATATATGTTTTTTTCTTTTTTTGGTTTTTGAGGTAGGGTCTCACTCTAGCCCAGGCTGAGCTTTAACTCACGCGATCCTCTGCCTCCCAAATGCTGGAAATAAAGGCGTGCGCCACCACGCCTGGCATTAAATATATTTTTTCAATTTTTTTAGATAGCACATATGCGCAGGAGAGAATTGGAGAATTGGCGCTCCGGGGTATCAGCCAATGCAAGCTAACTCCAGAAGCTTGCACCACCTTTGCGTCTGGCTTATGCCCACATAAGAAGAGTCAAACGTGGGTCCTTAGGCTTTGCAGGCAAGCACCTTAGAGACCTCTAAGCCATCTCTCCAGCACAGAATATATTTTAAAATTAAAAAAAGGGGGGGGGGGCTGGGCATTTATCTGTGAAGCCCAAGGACTCTGGTTCTATTCCCCAGGACCCACATAAGCCAGGTGCACAAGGAAGTTCATGCGTCTGGAGTTTGTTTGCAGTGGCTGGAAGACCTGGTGCACCCATTCTCTCTGCCTCTTTCTCTTTCTCTCAAATAAATAAATAAAATATTTTTTAAAATATTGGAGGGGGGCCTTACCATGAGATATTGCTTACAATCATGAAAGTTGTTAATTAAAAATAAACTAATTTAAAAAAATTTTTAAAGCTGGGTGTGGTGGCGCATGCCTTTAATCCCAGCACTAGAAGGCAGAGGCAGGAGGACTGCCGTGAGTTTGAGGCCACCCTGAGACTACATAGCAAATTCCAGGTCAGCCTGGGCCAGAGTGAGACCTGCCTCGAAAAACCAAAAAATAAAAATTGGGGGGGGGGGGCTGGAGAGATAGCTTTGTGGTTAAGGTGCTTGACTGTGAAGTCTAAGGACCCAGGTTCAATTTCCCAGTACCCGCATAAAGCCAGATGCATAGGATGGCACATGCATCTGGAGTTTGTTTGCAGTGGTTGCAGGTCCTGGTGTGCCTATTCAATCTCTTTTTCTATCTGCCTCTTTCTCATCTCTCTCTCTCTCAAATAAATTAAAAAATATTAAAAACAGGTAGACAGCCAGCCTACTTCAGCTCTGAGCAAGACAGTCTAGGCCCTCAGGTCCCTACCAAAAAGTGAGCCATAGGCTCACTCCCTATACCCTATGAACCTGTGGGTAAATTGCTGGAGCATGGCAGACTAGGTCATACAGAACCTAAATAGTAGCAAATATTAAGGCAATACAAGACCCATCAAAATAAGAGTAAGCTGAGTGCCTAGCAGAAGAGCCACTTCTACAACACCCTCCAGAACCTAGGAAGCATCAGAGGAAGAGGCAGATAAAAACTGAGTGCTGATCTGACTGCTAGCCTGAGAATCTCCTCCAGGGAGATGGCAGTAGACACTGGGAAGACTGAAAAACTCATCAAAGCAGAAAACAAAAAACGAAGGGAGAGCTCAACACTTAATTACTCTGTTTGTTTTCTTCAGGCAGGGTCTCACCCTAGCCAAGGCTAGCCTAAAACCTACAGCAATGCTCCAACCTCAGTGTTGCAGTCAGCTTCAGGTTGCTGGAATGAATTTCCAAACCAGGCAGTTATGGGAGAAAAGGTATTTATTTATCCAGGAGAAGTTCCATAATGGCAGAAGAAAGTGGCCCCTTTCACAGGTCCACACAGAGGAAAGCAACCACCACTACTAGCACAAGTAAGCACACTCCAGGAGCCACAGGCAGAACTCAGGCACTTTGCATACCTTTAGACTGGAATTCCAGGTCTACCCTAACACCTTAGGGCTGGACCCTAAGATCTACCCACAGTAACACACCACCAACAAGAAGAAAAGAAGGTGCTCCAGACACCAGGGTCACACTGGAATTGATCAGAGGAACACTGATGAGAGCTAAGAGCTCAGAGATTGTTTTCTGAGACTAATCTCAGCTCTTTGGAGGCAGAGGTAGGAGAACCACCAAGTGTTCAACACCACCCTGAGACTACATAGTGAATTTCAGGTCAGCCTGAACTAGAATGAGACCCTACCTTGAAAAATCAAAAAACAAACAAAAAAATCACAAGGCTGCCGGGTGTGGTGGCTCACGCCTTTAATCCCAGCACTTGGGAGGCAGAGGTAGGAGGATCACCGTGAGTTCGAGGCCACCCTGAGACTACATAGTTAATTCCAGGTCAGCCTGAACCACAGTGAGACCCTACCTCAAAAAAACAAAAACAAACAAACAAAAAATTTAAATTAAATTAAAAAAAAAAAAATCACAAGGCTAGAGAGAAGGCTTAGTAGTTAAGGAGGTTGCCTGAAAAGCCTATGGACTCAGGTTGGATTCCCCATTACCCACTTAAGCCAGATGCACAAGGTGGCGCATGCATCTGGAATTTGTTTGCAGTGCCTGGAGACACTAGCACACCAATTCATTCTCTCTGTAATAAATAAATGTTTCTTAAAAAAATGTAGCTGGGTAGCCAGGCGTGGTGGCGCAAGCCTTTAATCCCAGCACTCGGGAGGCAGAGGTAGGAGGATTCCCATGAGTTCGAGGCCACCCTGAGACTCCATAGTGAATTCCAGGTCAGCTTGGGCTAGAGTGAGACCCTACCTCAAAAAACCAAAAGAAAAAAAAAAAGTAGCTGGGAATGGTGGCACATGCTTTTAATCCCAGCCCTTGAGAGGCAGAGGTAGAAGGATCATTGTGAGTTCAAGGCCAGCCTAAGACTACACAGTGAATTCCAGGTCAGCCTGAGCTAGAGTGAGACCCACCTCAAAAAATAAAAATTAAAGCTGGACGTGGTGGTGCACGCTTTTAATCCCAGCACTTGGAAGGCAGAGGTAGGAGTCCACCCTGAGGTTGCATAGTGAATTCCAGGTCAGCCTGAGCTAGAGTGAGATCCTACTTTGAAAAACCAGTAAGTTAATTAATTAAATAAAATTAGCACTTGGGAGACTGAGGTAGAATTGACATGAGTTCAAGACCAGCCTGGGCTGAAGAGAGTTATAGGTTAGCCTGGAGAGAAATACTGCCACAAAGAAAAATTATGTACACGTGTGAATACTGTCAAAAAAACGTAAGCCAAGCATGGTGGCGCACACCTTTAATCCCAGCACTTGGGAGGCAGAGGTAGGAGGATCGCTGTGAGTTCGAGGCCACCCTGAGACTACATAGTGAATTCCAGGTCAGCCTGGGCTAGAGGCGAGACCCTACCTTGAAAAACCAAAAAAAAAAAAAAAAAAAAAAGTTTAAAAGGGCTGGAAAAATGGCTCAACAGCTACAATTACTTGCTTCCAAAATGTGCAGGCCTAGGTTCAATTACCTAGTATTCATGTAAAGCCAGATGCACAGTAGTATATGCATCTGGAGTTCATTTGCAGCACCAGGGAGCCCTAGTGCACCCATTAATCTCTCTCGCCTTTAATCTCAGCGTTCTGGAGGCTGATGAAGGAGAATCTCAGAATTTTTATGGCCAGCTTCAGACTACATAGTGAGTTCCAGATCAGAAGGAAGCCCTACCTAGAAAACAGAACAATGAGCTGGGCGTGATGGTGCACGCCTTTAATCCCAGCACTTGGGAGGCAGAGGTAGGAGGATCGCTGTGAGTTCGAAGCCACCCTGAGACTACATAGTGAATTCCAGGTTAGCCTGAGCCAGAGTGAGACCCTACCTCAAAAAATCAAAAAAGGAAAAAAAAAAGAAAACAAAACAAAAACTTACATCCAATTCAAAAAACAGGTCTCTTTCTTTACTGGCAATTTCATAATCCGCTCGGAGGGCCAAATCGTGGATTTTGGTACATTCTCCTAGATCCATGCGCTGTGGGAAACAAAAAAAATTTACACATAAATACCTATCCATTTTAGAAAGCATGAAATTAATATAGTTTTGTATTTCAACTATTACCAAAATAAGCAATGTAGCTTGTTGGATACTAAAACTCTAATAAGAAAATTAAGAAATAAGGTCAGGCCAGATGTGGTGGTGCATGCCTTTAATCCCAGCACTTGGGAGGCAGAGATAGGAGGATCACCAGGAGTTCTAGGCCAGCCTGAGACTACATAGTAAATTCCAGATCAGCCTGGACTAGAGTGAAACCCTACCTCCAAAAAAAAAAAAAAAAAAAAAAAAGGCTGGAGAAATGGATTAGCAGTTACTTAACGTACTTGCCTGCAAAGCCAAGCCAAAGAACCCAGGCTCTATTACCTAGGACCCGTGTAAGCCAGATGCACAGGGTGGCACACAAGTCTGGAGCTCGGTTGCAGTGGCTAAAGGCCCTGGCCCTACTATATTCTATTTGCCTTTCTCTCTCTCTCTCTGGCTCAGAGTTTGCAAGTCTGCGCCATTAACCACTGAGCATCTTCCCATTTGTGAGCAGACATCAGGTAAAGGGAGTGCAGGGCTCGCATGGGGAGGCAGGTAAGGAGCCTGGGTAGAAGATGGTGGGAGAAAAAAACAAAAACAAGGCCAGGCCGGGAGTGACGGCACACAACTTTAATCCCAGCACTCGGGAGGCAGAAGTAGGATTGCCATGAGTTCAAGGCCACCTTGAGACTACATAGTGAGTACCAGGTCAGCCTGGACTAGAGTGAGACCCTACCTCGAAAAACCAAAATAAATAAATTAATTAATTAAAAGAAAAGAAAAACAGCTGGGCATGGTAGTATAGGCCTTTAGTCCCAGCACTATGGAATCAGAGGTATGAGGACTCTTGTGAGTTTGAGGCCAGTCTGGGTCAAAGTGAAACCCTACCTTGAAAAAACAAAAACAACAATAATAATAATAAATAAATTTAAATTAAAAAAATTGGGTCCAAGTATGGCAGAGGTAGGAGGAACACCATGAGTTCAAGGGCAGTCTGAGGCTACGTAGTGAATTCCAGGTCAGCCTAGGCTAGAGCAATACCCTACCTTGACAAAAGGGGGGAAAAAAAAACAGCAAACAAAAGCAAAATTAGATTAAATGATGGAGAATGATCTGACATGTTTAAATCACTAGTGAAAGTGCCAAGTACTCTACAAATTGACTTCAATTTAAAGCTTCACAGTCTTGTTGAGGGATGTAAAAGTAAACCAGATTCTGAATGTATGTACCAGAGAACATTTTATGGTGAATTTTTTTATGGCTTTTATTGTTGTTTGGGGAGTGGGGCGTGCATCATCTGAAGAACAGACATTTCAAGCTAACATTTCTTCCTCCCCTCCCTCCGGTAGTGTCTCACTCTAGCCCAGGCTGACCAGAGCTCTGTAGTTCCAGGCTGGCCTTCAACTCAACATTGATCCTCCTACCTCTGCCTCCAGAGTGCTGGGATTTAAAGGCGTGCGCCACCATGCCTGGTTCAAGCTGACATTTCTGACAGCAGATGTGATTTTTTTTTCCCCCTGTATCACTAGGCTAGCTTCAAATTTACAGCAATTTTCCTACCTGTTGTGTGCATGTGCATTTATTTGCGTGTTCACATGTGTACACACATATTCTGGGGTCATTATTCCATTTCCTTTTGAGGTCTCTGATTCTGACCTGAAGCTCACCAAAATTAAGCAGAATAGCTGGCCTCAGAGCCTCAAGAATCCACCAGTATTCACCTCCCCAGTACTGGGATAACAGGCTTACATTAACACACCCAGCATTTATGTGGGTACTGGGAGTTTTAACACAGGTACTCATGCTTGTGAGGTAAATTCTCTAGTCCCTAAACTTAACCTGTTTTTGAATACAGTCAGCAACAGTATTTTTCTCTTGTACACTTGGAGTCTAGTCATTGGGACACTGATTTTTTTTTTTAATTTACACGTGTTGTGTATGGGCATACCAGGGGCTCTTGCAATTTTACATGGGTGGCTGGAAAACTAAAGTCCAGGCAGCACACTTTGCAACAAACACTTTTTACTCCTGAGCCATCTCCCTAGCCCCTATAGTGATTTTTTTTTTTTTTTTTTCCGAGGCAGGGTCTCACTCTGGTCCAGGCTGACCTGGAATTAACTATGTAGTCTCAGGGTGGCCTTGAACTCATGGCGATCCTCCTACCTCTGGCTCCCTAGTGCTGGGATTAAAGGCATGCGCCACCACGCCCAGCTCCCTATACTGATTTCTTGACAGGGTTACAAAATTGTAAGTTATCCTCAACTGATTTTGAAAAATTGAAACATTGAAGGAAGGAAATACACCTTATTAAAAAGTTTAGCATACATGGAACTTGAAATCAAGCAAACAAACCCACCCAAATCTATAAACTGACCTAAAGCACACTTTTTGCTAGAATTTGTACTACTTAGCAGAATATTTCATAAAACAAAATTCCACCAAACAACCCACAATTTGAAGAGCAATGGATTTTACATGTTAAAGTGGAATTCAATTAGAAAAACCTTCACTGGCCAGGCATGGTGGCCCGTGCCTTTAATTCCAGAGTCCTAGGTAAGAGGATTGCTATAAGTTTGAGGCCAGCCTGAGACTACACAGTAAATTCCAGGTCCGCCTGGGATAAATCAAGACCCTACCTGAAAAAAGAGGGGGGGCTGGAGAGATGGCTTAGCGGTTAAGGCATTTGCCTGCAAAGTCAAAGGACCTCAGTTTGACTCCCCAGGACCCACGTAAGCCAGATGAACTAGGTGGCACATGTGTCTGGAATTCGTGTGCAATGGCTGGAGGTCCTGGCGTGTCCATTCTCTCTCTCAAAAAAAAAAAAAAAACGTGTGTGGTAGCACAAGTCTTTAATCCCAGCACTCAGGAGGCAAAGGTAAGAGAATAGCCACGAGTTCAAGATCACCCTGAGACTACATAGTGAATTCCAAGTTAACCTGGGCTAGAGTAAAACTCTAACCATATTAAGACCCACTTCAAATATCTCATGAACCTGCAAAAATTCATCTACTGTCCCAGTCACCCTGAATGTCCCATGAAGTTCTCCAATGTACCTACCGTCCCAGCCAGGATGTCATGGGGGCAGCAGTCCAGGAGGTGACTCTTGCAGACACGGTCATCTGTAAACTTGACCCTCTGTCTGGTTTCATCTCCTGAAATTCATTTGTGGTTTTAAATAGGAAAGAAAGTATTATCATGTTAACCACAAAAGGCTATCTCGCACAATTCACCTGGGATTTGCAGACTATCATTCCTGTGTTCTCCCCATCACATACACTGAAAAAGCTCATCTAAAGACATTTACAACTGCAATGTGGAATACAGGTTTTTCAGGCTAAGTATTTCATGAAGAATCACACTTAATGATATCTGACTCTGTCATTGTGCCTAAGTCAAGGAGTCAGAAATAAAGAAATAACACGCTGACTACCAAAAAGCCATTAGCCCAACATATGTATGTAGGCAATGAATGAGACACCAAAACCCATGTAATCAGAGTGCCATGAATCACCACGTATGACTTATAGCTGGGAATTTCCACCAACCAATGCCATATATCTTTTTGTTATAGTCGAATACACAGGCAGTGCGTTGCCCAAAATTACATGAAGAAAGTTTTCAAATGCCATCATTGACTGTTAAATATCTAGACCTCCTCCTCCTTCTTCTTCCTCCTCCTCTTCTTCTTCTTCTTCTTCTTCTTCTTCTTATCCCCCTTTCATCCCCACCCTTAAAAAAGAAAGCTGGCACCTGGGAGTCACTTTTAACAATACCAGAGAAAGCAAAAAAGGAACTAGGTTAGTCAATACACACTGTGAGCTCCAACACATACTGTACCCATCTGCAATCTTCAAGAACTCAGCTGCAGAATTTTATGCCCGCTGTTGAAAAGTTTTAAAGGAAAAGTTTTCTTGCCCACACCTGCAGTAAGGAAGTCAGGGGGAATGATACATAAAAGTAAAGGCAAAGTGGTATGTGACAAAGTTTAAGGCTAATCTGTGTATAGGACACAGAGCTGTGTCATAGTCAAGGAGGAATATATTTTAGGATTTGCAAGCATCCAGGATTAATGTAGTGTCTTTTTATTGAAAATGTTTTCTTTCTAAACTACACTTTTAAAGTTACTTGTGAAAAAGAGCAAACACTTTTTTGTTATAACAGCTTAGAAATTGGTTGTGACTCACGGCTCGATGAACATGAGGCTTTTCTGCAACTCCCTTGCAGATTGATGTAGGCAGGCAAAGATACACTGAACCTTTATAAATAAAATAGAGGGGCCACAATTGTTCAGTTTGTATGAAATAAAAATATGGGAAGCAATTCAAAAGCAACTCAACATACAAAGAAAGCTAAAAGCACTTATTCACCATGAAATGAAGTGCAAAGAATCTGCACAACCCTGCGAATGTGCCAGTGTGAAATTACAACTTCATTACTTCAGGAGAAAAGAACACGAACCACGGCAGGTATCTAGCTTTGCAAGGATGCAACTGCTTTCTCTTGAAAACACCATGATCTTGCACTCCTCCCTACGGAACCACCTACCTAACGACTGCCAAGCGCTGGCTAAACAGAGGCTGTCCTGTGTGGCTGGGGGACAGGGGGCTGGAAAAGTACATGGCGGGAACCCACGTTAGAAAAGCTCGATTAACCGCTCCCCTTGTAAGCGAAAGGTACAGGAACGCCCCGGTTGAGAGCCGGGGTCACTTCGCCCCCGAGGAGTCTCAGAGGAATTTCGGCTGCCAGCGCCCGGAGCCCAGGCGGATTCCAGCCCAGGGCCGACGCTCCAGTGCGCTGAGGGGCGCAGGGTCGCGGTGCCGACGGCGAGAACGTCGCCACAACCCCTTCGACGGCGGACTCGGAGAGAGGAGTTCGCCCCAGGCCGGCCTCTCAAGCGAGGCGAGTGAGACAAAGGCCCGGCGCCCCGGGTAAGCGCGCGGACGGAGAGGGGAGCGGCGCCGGCGCAGGCGCACACAGTGGCGGCTCCAGTCTCAGGCAGCTCAGCGGCCTCGCCTCCCGCCCCATCCCAGCGCCTGGCCAGTCGCCCGGACTCACCGTCCCGAGCTGTGCCCATGAGCTGGTCCAGCAGGGCCCGCATCTGAGCCTGGGCGGACATGTTAAACAGTAAGGGCGACCGCGAAGATCCTCTCAAAGCGGCAGCAGCGGCCGTGACGAAGGCTCGTCTGGTATGTCGGAGCCCACTCGGCACTTTCCCGCCGCGGGGGACGCCGGGAGGAAACACGTCTGGCGTCGGCGCGCTGCCTGTCGGGAAATGTAGTGCAGGGTGGGCAAGGTTGCGCAATTTTCGAAGGGACAGGCACAAAACTCCAGCCTTGATTTACTATTTGAATTATTTGAACTCCAAGGGACTAGATAAATAGGTCAGCACGCATGAGGACCTGAGTTCAATGCCTAGTACCCACTTTGTGGTACTAGTGGGGGACTGGAGAGATGGCTTAGCAGTTAAAGCATTGCCTGCAGAGCCAAAGGACCCAGGTTCAATTCCCCAGGACCCATGTAAGGCAGGTGCACGAGGTGGCGCATGCGTCTGAAGTTCCTTGGCACGCCCATATTCATCTCTCTCTCCTTACAAATAAATAAACTAAAATATTAAATAATAATAATAATTAGTAAATAGCCAGGTGTGGTGGTACAAGCCTTTTAATCCCAGCCCTCAGGAGGCAGAGGTAGGAGGATTGCTGTGAGTTTGAGGCCAGCCTGAGACTAGTAGCCTGGGCTGGAATGAGACCCTACCTAGAAAAAACAAAAAAATAAAATAAAATAAAATAAGAAACGCTCAAAGTCGGGTGTGGCACTCAGGAGACAGAGGTAGAAGGATCTGCTTGAGTTTGAGGCCACCCTGAGACTGCATAGCGAATTCCAGATCAGCCTGGGCCAGTGTGAAACCCTAATTTGAAAAAAAAAAAGAAAGAAAGAAAGAAAAGCTGATTCCTTCCATGTGTACCTGGTACGTTTTTTGTGAAGTGATCCCTGAGGAGACTCCAGCATGTGACATGACCAACAACAGCCCAAGATGGACAGCAATGATCATATTAATTTGAAGCTTGTGGGCAGGATGGTTTTGTGGTGCAGTTTATTTTTTTATTATTTATTTATTTATTTATTTATTTGGTTTTTCGAGGTAGGGTCTCACTCTAGCTCAGGCTGATCTAAAATTCACTATGTAGTGTCAAGGTGGCCTTGAACTCAGGCATTCCTCTGCCTCCCCTGTGCTGGGAAAAGGCATGCACCACCACGCCCGGCTTTGTGGTGCAGTTTAAGAGGAACACACACCCTTCAGTAAACTAAGGAAAGCCTGTTGTGAACAACAGGGTTCATCAATAAGGCAGCCAATCAATGAAACAAGACACACCTGCACAGTTGGAAATGAAAAAGGAAAATACAATTGATGTGTGTTCGAGCAATGGACAGGTGTCTACTAAAAAGGCAAACTGCTATGTTACTCCAGAATTTGGTTATCAATCAAGTACACACTCTTGGGTCTTGCTGTAGCCTAGGCTGATCTGGAATTCACTATGTAGTCTCAGACTGGCCTTGAACTCATAGCAATCCTCCTACCTCTGCTTAACCAAGTGCTGGGATTAAAGGCGTGCACCACCACACCCAGCTGTTTTTCCTTTCATATTTTACCTATTTGCAAGCAGAGCAAGATAGAAGAAAAACAGAATTGGCTTGCTAGGGCCTTCAGCCACTACAATGAACTCCAGATACATGCATCACTTTGTGCATCTGGCTTTTGTGTGTAGTGGTGAATCAAACCTAGGACATTACGCTTTGCAGGCCTTAACTGCTGAGCCATCTTTCCAGCCCAGGAATATTTATTTTTCGAGGTAGGGTCTCACTCTAGCCCAGCTGGACTTGGAATTCACCTTGGACTCTCAGGGTAGCCTTAAACTCAGGGCAATTCTCCTACCTCTGCCTCCCAAGTGTCGGGATTAAAGGCTTGCACCACCATGCTCAACAAATATTTTTATTTATTTATTTGCAAGCAAAGAGAGAGAAGAGAAGAGAAACAGAGAGAATCGGCACACCAGGGCCTCCAGCCCCTGCAAACAAACTCCAGATGTGTGCACCACTTTGTGCATCTGGCTTGACAAGAGTACTGGGGAAACAAACCTGGGTCCTTAGGGTTTTAAGGCAAGCATCTTAACCACTGAACCATCTCTCCAGCCCAAGAATAGTTTATTTATTTTTTTGTTTGTTAGGTTGGTTTAGTTTTTTTTTTTTCTTTCTGGTTTTTCGAGGTAGGGTTGCACTCTAGCCCAGGCTGACCTGGAATTCACTATGTAGTCTCAGGGTGGCCTCGAACTCACAGCGATCCACCTACCTCTGCCTCCCAAGTGCTGGGATTAAAGGCGTGCACCACCACGCCTGGCCCTGGTTTACTTTTTTGAGGTAGGATCTCACTCTAGCCCAGGCTGACCTGGAATTCACCATGTAGTCTCATGGTGAACTCAAACTCACAGCAATCAATCCTTCTACGCCTGCCTCCCACCACAGTCAGCTCTTTTTTTTTGTTGTTGTTGTTTTGTTTTTTCTTCTAAGTAGGATCTGGCTCTCTAGCTCAGGCTGACCTAGAATTCACTATGCAGTCTTAGGGTGGCCTCAAACTCATGGCGATCCTCCTACCTCTGCTGGGATTAAAGGCATGTGCCACCACGCCCAGCTTCCAGCTCTTTTTCATATATTTTAATTTTCTTCATTTATTAGAGAGAGGGGAGGGGGAAAAAGACAGAGAAACAAAGAATGGGCACACCAGGGACACTAACCACTACAAATGAACTCCAGACACATGTGCCACCATGTGTAGCTGGTTTACATGGGTACTGGGAGTTGAACCTGGGTCCTTAGGCTTCACAGGCAAGCACACCTTAACCTCTAAGCAATCTCTCCAGCCCCCCCTCATGTTGGTTTGTTTTTTTCACTAGACAAGGAAAGAGAATCCCTCATCTATTTCACCAATTACAGCAAGGGCCCTATTGCTGGACATTTACTTTTTCTTTTTTTTTCTCAATTTTTATTAAGATCTTCCATGATTATAAAAAAATCCCATGGTAATACCCTCCCTCCCCCCACTTTCCGCTTTGAAATTCCATTCTTCATCATATCCCCTCCCTATCTTAATTAGTCTCTCTTTTAATTTTGATGTCATGATCTTTTCTTCCTATTATGATGGTCTTGTGTAGGTAGTGTCAGGCACTATGAGGTCATGGATATCCAGGCCATTTTATGTCTAGAGGGAGCATGTTGTAAGGAGTCCTACACTTCCTTTGGCTCTTACATTCTTTCCGCCACCTCTTCTGCATTAGACCCTGAGCCTTGGAAGGTGTGATCGAGATGTTACTCAGTACTCCAGTCACTTCTTTCCAGCACTATGACACCTTCTGAGTCATCCCAAGGTCATTGCCATCTGAAAAGAGAAGGTTCTCTACCCAAAGTGAGAGCAGCGTTAATATAAGGGTATGAATATTAAGATAAGTGCTTACTGGGCAGTTTGATAAGCATAGTATACACATTTATCCAGACATCAGCAGATGTTACACCCCTAGGGCTCATGACTACCCCTGTTTTAAGTTTTCAGTATCAGGGATGTATTCCCCCCCATGGAGCGGGCCTCCAGTCCAATTGGAGGGCAGTTGGTTTCCACCATGACAGATGTGCCACTATTGCACCCGTTGGCTCATTTGGCCTGGCTGGCCAATTTTAAGGCTTGCAGTGTCCACTGTTGAATATCTTCACTGGTGGTATCTCTTTTTCCCAATGAACTACATGCAGAATGGCTTCTTCCAGCTTTCTGTCAGCTGGTCTACATGGAAGAGGTTATCAGCTCAGTTCCAGCAGGATTTCTCAGTGGCCTTGCAGCCCAAGTATGTGGAGTCTTCAGCAATAGGGTCTTACCATCTCTTCCTGGTGGGAAACCAAGGGCCTAGGCAATGGCCTATGTTTTGGGGGCATCAGGGACCTTCCTGGCCAACAAGTCACTGGAAGGTATCCCATCCCTGGCACTGAAAATTTTCTAGCAACGATCTACGGCTCCTGAGTGTTCCATTGTCCAAAACCGGAGGATTCCATATGATTTATTTATATCCTCTTAGATTTTGATTAGCCCTCCCTCCACCTTTCCTTTACTCGATCTCTTCCCCTGACCTTACTTTGGGCCTTTTCACCCCCATTATTCTATTCTTCTACTTACATATATACAATACCATCCTATTAAGTGCTGGACATTTTCTGATTACAAGTTAAATAAACAAGAACTGGAAGGACAAGACTTAGGCCTTTACAAATTTTATTGAACCAACATACAATTTTCTTTGCCAGCACCTTCAAATAATCAGCCTGTTTGCAAAACTCAAAACATTTATTATTATTATTTTTTTCCAAAGTAGGGTCTCATGCTAGCTCAGGCTGACCTGGAATTCACTATGTAGTTTCAGGGTGGCCTCGAACTCTCGAATCCTCCTACCTCAGCCTCCTGAGTGCTGGGATAAAGGCATGCGCCACCACGCCCCCCAGCTCAAAACATTTCTTTATTTTACACTAAGTCAGTGGTGCATATTGCACTTTTTTTTTTTTTTTTTTTTTTTTTTTGGTAGAGTTTCACTGTAGTCCAAGCTGACCTGGAATTCAGTACGTAGTCTCAGGGTGGCCTTAACCTCAAGGCGATCCTCCTACCTCTGCCTCCCAAGTGCTGGGATTAAAGGAGTGCACTACCACACTTGACAGCACTTTTTTTTAAAAAACTAAATGGCCACTGTTATGCTTTTTTTTTATTTTTTATTTTTTTACTTATGTATTTGAGAGCAACAGACAGAGAAAGAGGGAGAGGGAGAGGGAGAGGGAGGAGGGGAGGGAGAGAGAGAGAGAGAGAGAGAATGGGCATGCCAGGGCTTCCAGCCACTGCAAATGAACTCCAGATGCGTGCGCCCCCTTGTGCATCTGGCTAACGTGGGTCCTGGGGAATCAAGCCTCGAACCGGTGTCCTTAGGCTTCACAGGGAAGCGCTTAACCGCTAAGCCATCTCTCCAGCCTACTGTTATGTTTTGATTAACATCAAATGAAGATGGTGATAGGAGACAGAAATTGGCTAGGAAGCAGGGTAACAGAACCATAAAAGTGATTTGTTTTTCCTTGACCAGATGCAGGAAATGTCACTAAGCTTGCAGAAACCTGGATGTTACACCCTCCAGGAAAGATTTCTAGACTAAGCTTGCACCCTTCCTAGAGGACAGAAACTCTAATTCTTACCTAAGATTACTAGAAAATCTGTAAAATCTGGTCTTTGTAGTAACCTCTAAACCTGGTCCTCCTCACGTAGCCACTTCCCATTTAAAAAAAAAAAAAAGTCTGGATCTGGGCTGGAGAGATTTCTTAGTGGTTAAGGCACTTGCCTGCAAAGCCTAAGGACCCCGGCTCAGTTCCCCAGTACCTACATAACCCAGATGCACAATGTGGCAAATGGGTCTGGACTTCATTTGCAGTAGTTACAGGCTCTGGCACACCCATCTCTCTGTCTCTCTTCTCTCTCTCTCTGCAAATAAATAAATAATAAATAAAATAAAATAAACAAACCTAGATCTGAGTCTTGAGGTGGGCTTCTGAAACCTCCTCTCACCTCCCTGGGCAAGATCTCTATCTTCCTTTACTTATGTTCTAAACTCAAGGCCCCTGTGATAGTTTGAATGTATGTCCCTCATTAGATTCAGATTTTTTTTTAAATACATTTTATTTATTTCAGAGAAAGAATGGGCACACCAGGGCCTCTAGCTACTGCAAACAAATTCCAGACACATGTGCCCCCTTGTGCTTCTGGCTTATGTGGGTCCTGGAGAACTGAACTGGGAATCCTTTGGCTTTGCAGGCAAATGCCTTTAACCGTTAAGCCATCTCTCCAGCCCTAGACTCAGATGATTTAGTAAAAAGCTTGGATTTCCAACTGCCTGGCTGGAAAAGGTGTTAGTATGGGTGGATCCTGGGGTCTAGCCCTAAGGTGTATTTGGGGGTAGATCTGAATTCTCAGCTCATAAGTATACACAGCAATCTGAGCTCTGTCTGGGTCCCTGCTATTTGCTGCCCATTTGTACTTGCTTGTGGTGTTGGCTGTTTGGTGGTGTCTCTCTGCTTGTGAAAGGGGGTCAGTCTCTTCTGCCATTATGAAACTTTCCCTGGATTTGTAAACCTGAAATAACTCCCTCCCATAAACTGAGTCTGTTTGGAGGTTCATCCCAGCAATGTGGAGCTGAATACAACATCCCCTCTATTTCTTTTTCCCCTAAAGTTTATTTTTATTTTTATTTATTTATTTGAGAGTGACAGAGAGAAAGAGGCAGAGAGAGAGAGACAGAGACAGACAATGGGCGTGCCAGGGCCTCCAGCCACTGCAAAGGAACTCCAGACGTGTGCGCCCCCTTGTGCATCTGGCTAACGTGGGTCGTGGGGAATTGAGCCTCGAACCGGTGTCCTTAGGCTTCACAGGCAAGCGCTTAACCCCTAAGCCATCTCTCCAGCCCTCCCCCTAAAGTTTTAAGCTAAAAGAAAATCTTTCTGGGGCTGCAGAGAAGGCTTAGCATTTAAGTCACTTGCCTGTGAAGTCTAAGGATACAGGTTCAGTTCCCCAGTACCCATGTAAACCAGATGCACAAGGTAGTGCACGTGTCTGGAGTTTATCTGCAGTGGCTAGAGGTCCTATTGTATCCATTCTCTATCTGCCTCTCTCTCTCTTGCTTTCTCAAATAAATAAAATATTACAAAAAAACGAGCCAGGCGTGGTGGTGCACGCCTTTAATCCCAGCACTCGGGAGGCAGAGGTAGGAGGATCGTTATGAGTTCCAGGCCACCCTGAGACTCCATAGTGAATTCCAGGTCAGCCTGGGCTAGAGTGAGACCCTACCTCGAAAAACCAAAAAAAGAAAAAAAAAAACCTCTCTAAACCTTATTCTGTGGTCTGGGAACACCCCAAATTATCAGTGCACTCGTGTACAAGGAGCTCAAAATTCCTGTGTTAGCTGGGCATGGTGGCACACACCTTTAATCCCAGCACTTGGGAGGCAGAGGTAGGAGGATCGCCAAGAGTTTGAGGCCACCCTGAGACTATGTAGTGAATTCCAGGTCAGCCTGAGCTAGAGTGAGACCCTACCTCGAAAAACCAAAAAATAAAAATAAAAAATAAAAAAAATTCTGTATCAATATTATAGGGAAAAGTTCTGATTCTGTAAAAATAACCCTTCTCTATTAGTGGCATGCTCATTCAGCACTTGTCTTTATAATTCAGTAAGTTATTTTGCTCTCATTGCTTTAACAACAATAACAAAAAAACCCAACGTGAGCTGGGCACAGTGGCGCACGCCTTTAATCCCAGCACTCACTTGGGAGACAGAGGTAGGAAGATTGCCATAAATTCAAGGCCACCCTGAGACTATATAGTGAATTCCAGATCAGCCTGGGTTAGAATGAAACACTACTTCGAAAAAACAAACAAACAAAAAAAAAACCAAACCAAAACCAAAAACATGCGTGGTGTGTGTGGTGGTACATATCTTTAATCACCTTTAATCCCAGTACTAGGGAAGTGGGGGACAGAGGTAAGTGATCCACATGAGTTTGAGACCATCCTGAGACTAATGATTCCACGTCACCCTAGGCTAGAGTAAGACCCTACCTTAAAAAAACAACAAAAAATCCTTAGATACTGAAAATGGAATTTTGGGGTTCCTTACCAATACATCAATATGCCAACACACCAATAAATTTAGGGTATCCTGGATTCTTCTCATGAATTTTATTTATTTATTTATTTTTGGCTTTTCGAGGTAGAGTCTTACTCTGGTCCAGGCTGACCTGGAATTAACTATGGAGTCTCAGGGTGGCCTTGAACTCATGGCAATTCTCTTACCTCTGCCTCCTGGGTGCTGCAATTAAAGGTGTGTGCCACCACACACTTGGCTTCTTATGAATTTAAAGAATTAAAATCCAAATACCCAAGGGTAAGGTTCAGAGAGACTTTATTCTATTAAGAGGAAAAAAAAAAAAAAGAGAGCGCCTACTGTGGAAGACATGAAGGGGTGAGTCCATGTGGCAGTAGGGGTCACCCCACATGACGGGTTGAGATATATGGGGGCTTACCAGAGCAGGGGCCTGGAAGTTCAAGAGAGGTGAAAAGCCGAAAAGAGAGATAGACCTGTCCACCTGGTAATCTGTAATTTTTTTCTTCCTTTAATTTATAGTGATCCACTTGTATCTGCCTTCCAAGTGCTGAGATTAAAAGCATGCAGCACTCCACCAGGCCTATTTATAATTCTATTGTGATGGGCCTTACCCTCAGATTTAGGTGAATCTGAGAGAGAGCTGAATGGGCCAGATTCAGGGACTGGCTCAGGAAGAGGCCAGTCATGAGTAAGCAACCACACGTCAGGATCAGATTTAAGCCTTAATTTTAGGAAACGGGAACTCCTTCCCAAGAAGGAACTCAGGTTGTTATGGAAAAACAGATCTTAGGACTGGAGAGATGGCCCAGTGGCCAAGGTGCTTTCCTGCAAAGACTAATGACCCCAGTTCAATTCTCCAGTACCCACGTAAGCAGATGCACAGTGGTCCATACATCATTTTCAGGGGCTACATGCCCTGGCTTGCCTATTCTCTTTCTCTGCTTGAAAATAAATAAAATAAAAAAAAAATTCAATAAGAAACACTTGGACTGGCTTTCAGGGCCAATATGCACAAGAAACGATCTGCAGCCAGGTTGGTAACCCTGGAAGCAAAAATGAACCTCCAAACAAAAACAAACAAAAAAAGGGGCTGGAGAGATGGCTCGGCGGTTAAAGCACTTGCCTGCAAATGACCAAGGTTCAATTCCCCAGAACCAATGTAAGCCAGATACACGAGGTGGCTCACGTGTCTGGAGTTTGTTTACAGCGGCAGGATGCCCTGGCGCGCCCATTCTCTTTCTGTTTCTCTACCTGCCTCTTTCTCTCCCTCTCAAATAAATAAATTAATAAATAAAATTAGCCGGACGTGGTGGTGCACGCCTTTAATATCAGCATTTGGGAAGAAGAGATAGGAGGATCGCTGAGAGTTCCAAAGTACCCTGACACTACACAGTTCTAGGTTAGCCTAGGCTAGAGTGAGACACTCCTCTAAAAGCCAAAAAAAAAGAACCTTCGAGATTCTCTTTTATGTCGGACGACTGACGTCACTCTTCCTGGTCTCCCAGGACCGAGGCGCGCAGCATAAAGCCCAAGCTAAACAGTGCGAAGAGCCCCAGAGGCGCTGACCGCGTGCAACTGGGCATGTAGTCCGAGACTTCACGGAGTACACTCCGGTGGCTTACCAACTGACTAGGCTGCAGCAGGCACAGAAGGGACTAGACTGTGAGGGACCCTCGGCGGGGGCGGGCCCTATGGAGGGGCGGGTCCTGAGGAGGGGCGGGGCCAGTGGCGCAAGTCGGCCTGGGGGCGGGGCGGGGCGGGCCCTGCGGAGGGGCGGGGCCAGTGGCGCAGGTCGGCCTGGGGCGGGGGCGGGCCCTACGGAGGGGCGGGCCCTGAGGAGGGGCGGGGCCAGCGGCGCAGGTCTGCCTGGGGGCGGGGCGGGCCCTACGGAGGGGCGGGCCCTGAGGAGGGGCGGGGCGGGCCCTGAGGAGGGGCGGGGCCAGCGCCGCAGGCCTGTCTGGGGGCGGGGCGGGCCCTGAGGAGGGGCGGGCCCTGAGGAGGGGCGGGGCCAGTGGCGCAGGTCGGCCTGGGGTGGGGCGGGCCCTGCGGAGGGGCGGGGCCAGTGGCGCAGGTCGGCCTGGGGGCGGGGCGGGCCTCCGCGATGGGCCGCAGTGTCTGCTGGGTGTCCTCGGCTCTCCTCTGCGGCTTCTCGGGAGTGTGGATCGTAGTCTGAGCTGCCGGTAGTGGTGCTGGATCTCGCGGACGCGTCCGTGAGCCCATCAGGAGCCAGCTGAGGTAACACGCCCGCGGCCCCTCGTGCTGGTCGGTTGCGGCTGGGTGCGAGCGCCGGGAACCTGCGGGGCCTGGGGCGGGTCCTGCGCGAGGCGGAGGCCTGAGGACCTGGAGCGCGCGCGGTGCGCGATTCCCGCCGCCCCGCGAGCTGCGGGCTCTGCGGCGGGACCTGGCCACCAAACACCTGCGCCCCGTGGGGAGCATGGGATGACATGCTCACGGCGCATGTGCTCCCCGCCTGGTGCGGTCCTTGAGCTCCAGTCCTAACTGACTTGCGTGCTTTGGGCTCCAAGGGCAAAAGATCCGCGAAAGTCAGTTTATGTCGCGCAGGGACAAGCCCCAGGAGCATAAAGACGGGCCGAGGCAAGATGAAGTCAAAAGTGGTGATGGGGAATGTCTTTATCTTTACTTACAGCTCTTCTTTCTTCCTTCTCCCCCCACTCCTAATTTTCCAGCTTTTCTTCCTCTTCTTTTCTGGTGTTTTTTAGACACAGTCTCACCCTGTAGTCCAAGCTGGCCTCCCAAATGCTGAGATTATAGGTGTGCACAACCACACCCAGATATTGGCTGTTGCTTCTGTGTGTGTTGGTCCCCCCCCCCCCAGGCTCCTGCTTCCATTTCCTCGTTGTGTTACTTATCTGTTCCTTTGTAACAACACAAAGTTTGGTAGTGGATTAAACCACCTTTATGCTGGGAGTGGTGAATCTACTCGGTAATCCCAGTAATTGTCAGTTTGAGGCTTGAGAACTGGTGAGTTTGAGGCTCTTAGAAAACCAAAAAAATAAAAAAAGTAAAACAGCCTTTGTGATTCAACAGTTTCTATGGGTTGGGAATTATCTGTGGTCTACTATGTAGGTGACTAGCGGGTGGTTCTCACAGGCAGGAAGATCTAAGTCAAATATGGTTGCCGCAACATAGCCAGTAGCTGGAGTCCTCTCTGCTCATGGACCTTTCCCAAGGGTCTGCTGTCCTAAAGTAGTGGAGTCTCTCATTGACCTGGAATGTGCCAATTAGGCTAGATTGGCTGGTCATTAAGCTCCCATGTACCTGTCTCCCAGCTCCCTGTGTTGGCATTATAAGCATATGAAACCACATCTATGTTTTTTATGTAGTTTCTAGGATTTAAATTTATGTCCCATGCCAGCAAGGCAGACAAGCACTTTACTCACTGTTGCCACAGCTCTGAACATACTATTTCATTTATTTATTTATTTTTTTTCAAGGCAGGGTGTCACTTTAGCCCAGGCTGACTTGGAACTCACTCTGTAGCCCCAGATTGGCCTTGAACTCACAGTGATCCTTCTATTTCAGCCTCCCAATTCCTGGGATTACAGTCACCACTCCTGACTTTAACATCTTTTATTTCTTTTTAAATTTTTTTGTTCATTTTTATTTATTTATTTAAGAGTAACAGAGAGAGAGGCAGATAGAGAGAATGGGCGCGCCAGGGCCTCCAGCCACTGCAAACGAACTCCAGACGCATGCGCCTCCTTGTGCATCTGGCTAACATGGGTCCTGGGGAATCAAGCCTCGAACCATGGTCTTTAGGCTTCACAGGCAAGCGCTTAACTGCTAAGCCATCTCTCCAGCCCAACATATTTTATTATTAAAAAAAAATCGGGCCTGGAGAGATGGTTTAGTGATTAAGGCACTTGCCTGTGAAGCCTAAGGACCCATGTTTGACACTCCAGATCCCACATAAGCCAGCTGCACATGTTGGCACAAGTGTGCAAGATCGCATATGCACACAAGGTAACACACATGTTTGAAATTTGATTGCAGTAGCTGGAGTCCCTGGCGTGCCAATTCTCATTCTCATCCTCTCACATTAAAAAAAAAAATCTAGCTAGGCATGGTAGTGCAGGTGGTAGAGGCAGGAGGATTGCCATGAATTTGAGGCCACCCTGAGAATTTCAGGTCAGCCTGGGCTAGAGTGAAACCCTATTGTGGTGGTTTGAATAGAATAGATGGCTCCCAATATATTCAGTTGTTTGTTTATAGTTTGCATGTGCAGCCACCTGGCTGGAGTCAGTGCCATTGTGTGGATCTTAAGGTGTGGTGGTGGGTTTCAGATTTCAATCTAAGATATGCAAAGTGTGCCTAGCTGGAGTTCCTGAAGTGTGCTGTGCTGTGGCTTTTGGATTTTGGCTTGTGCCTCTCTCTCTCTGCTTGGGCCTGTGAAGGCAGGCCAGCTTCTTCTGCCATTATGGAACTTCCCCTGGATCTGTAAGCTTCAATAAATCCCTTCCTCCATAACTGTGCCTGGCCTGGAAGTTCATCTCAGCGAGCCTGAATCTGTCTGCTACAGAACTTGGTACCAAGGAGTGGGCTGAGATGTACCTGGCTATGTGCATGTTGATCTTTTGGAACCTTTGTTTTGGAGGAATAGGCATGGAGTTGGTGCTTGTAACTGAAGATGTCTTCTGGAGTGGTAAGCCAAATTTTATGGACTATTCTGATGAGAGTGTGAGAATGCTAAGTGCTGACAGCATTGAACTTCGAGGCTTGGCTTATGAGCTTTCTAAGGGGAAGGAAAGACTGCAGAGGACTTTGTTGGAACTGGGCTACTGGCATAAGGGCTGGCTGCGTCCTTCTGCCCAGGCCCAGAGAGTTTAATCAAGGTTAAATTTGTAATGGACTGATGTGCTTAGCTGAAGATATTGGACTGAGAGATTTAAGATTTTAAGCTGGAAAACCTCAAACAAGTTAAAATTACAGACACTGAGACTGGTTTTAGGTTACTGAATCTGCTATTGTCAAACACATTAGCAGTCTTAAAGGAAGATGGTCCAATTGCTTTACCATGGAAAGGATGCCTGAGGAAAGACTATCATAGAAATGCAAACACTTTTGGAAAGAGTTGACTGGAGAAGGAACCTGCTTTTCAAGGTTATGATTTATTTTGTCTGTGAATTAAGAATATGGCTGTGTCCTGCACACCTGGTATTGGTTTCAGAAGCATGAAAAATGCGAGGAGTGGTCGTGAATTGCACATGGTTCCAGGAGCTGCTGCTGAGATGCGGCATGAGGCAGGGCATGATGCCCTGATAGCTGAAAGAGCCTTTGGAAGATGGACCGTGGTTTGCATGAAGACCTGAAGCTGTCTGCTACACCTATCTATGAAGACCAAAAAAAAAAAAAAAAAAAAAAAATTCTGGGTTGGAAAGATGGTTCAGTGGTTAAAGGTGCTTGTGTGCAAAGCTTCACAACCCTAGTGCCCATGTAAATCCAGATGCACAAAATGGTACATGGGTTTGTAGTTTGTGGTGTCCAGAGGCCCTGATGCACCCATACTCTGTCTGCCTTTCTCCCCCACTCAAATATTTTAAAAATTATTTATGCTGGGTATGGTGGTGCACACCTTTAATCACATAATGAATTCCAGATCAGCCTGACCTAGAGTGAGACCCTACCTCGAAAACCAAAAAAAGAAAAAGATTTATTTATGTGTATACGGGTGTGTCAGGGTCTCTTGCTGCTGCAAAAGGAATGCCAGATGCTTGTGCCCCTTTTTGCATCTAGCTTTACAAGAATCCCAGGAAATTAAAGCCAGACTGGCAGGCTTTGCAAGCAAGCATCTTTACTGCTAAGTTATCTTTCCAGCCCCTAGGACATACTTCAAAACCACCATACCGGGCTGAAGAGATGGCTTAGCGGTTAAGCGCTTGCCTGTGAAGCCTAAGGACCCCGGTTCGAGGCTGGATTCCCCAGGACCCAAATTAGCCAGATGCGCAAGGGGATGCACGCGTCTGGAGTTCGTTTGCAGTGGCTAGAGGCCCTGGTGCGCCCATTCTCTCTATATATCTGCCTCTTTCTGTCTGTCACTCTCAAATAACAAATAAAAAATAAACAAAAATTAAAAAAAAAAACACCATACCATTGACCACTCCTGTGGGAAAGAGTGCCTAGCTCCTGCAACTGCAACTATAGTTCTGTACTTAATATTCGCTCTGGCCTTAATTGCTGTCACTCTGACTGACTAGTCTTAGGCCTGGGTAAGGGGCCTTTCCAAAAGTGGGGAACGGTCCAGCCCAGGAGAACCATTCTGAACACACGTGGGAAAGTGGATTTCCCTGAGAAAAATCAGAGTGGTCTTACTAGAGAGAGGCATGGGTGTCATCACATATGTGTACACCGTCTGTTTCTACTTGGTACTTAAAGTTACCTGCTCCTGTAAGCTGTGGAGTACAAGAAAAGTAATGAACTCACTAGTAAATGATGAAAAGATGATGAGCATTGCAAGGATTGAACATTTACTCAGACATGCACGGGCTTATGCTTATTTACTGCGAGGCACCATAGTGCTTTGTCTGGGGGGGGGGGTGGCAGTAGAAACAAATGTGTGCCCTTCAGTTCCTTGAATTCTCTGGTAAGAGAGCTCAGAGCAGTGTAAGGGTAACACACTAAGCTGAAGGGGTATGAGGCATCAAGAAAGTGTCCTGGTGAATGTCAGACATGAGTGGATTTTGAGGTACATTTAAGAGTGAGTAGAGGAAGAGGGCAGAGAAGGAGGGCAGATGAAGAGGCCAGTGTGAAGAACAGTAAGTCTGGGACAAATGGTGGAAATGGGACTTGGGGAAGGATGATACTTGAGAGATAGCTCAGGTCTTTTCACCCCTGGCTTTTGCCTAACTAAGGTGTTGGCTTTGTTGTGAAGCAGTGAGTCATTCCAGAACCTGAAGAGGAGTAACATGACCAGATGATATTTTAGGAAGATTTGAGAGGGCTCCAGAAGTCCCTGTGAGAGGTTCTAAAACATAACTTAAGCAGTGGCCATCAAAAGGATAGACCAGGGACTTGAAGAGTGGCTTAGCAGTTAAAGGCATTTGCTGGCAAAGCATTTAGGCCAGGGTTCAGTTTCCCAGCTACCCAAATATATAAAGCCAGATGTGTGTTCCTTTATAGTGGCAAGAGACCCTGGTGTGTATACACACGCACACGCAAGTAAATAAATTTTAAAAATTAAAGGATTGGGGGAGAGATGGCTTAGCAGTCAAGGCACTTGCCTGCAAAGCCTAAGGACCCCCCTAGTTTGATTCCCCAGTATTCACGTAAAGCCAAATGCACAAAGTGGCACATGCATCTGGAGTTCGTTTGCAGTGGCTGGAAACCTTGGGGTGCCAGTTCTCTATCTGCCCCTTTCTCTTTCTCTCTCATAAATAACTACATTATATATCTATATCTATATATATCTATATATATCTATATATATCTATATATATATATGTGTGTATATATATATTTTTTTTTCGAGGTAGGGTTTCACTCTAGCTCAGGCTGACCTGGAATTCACTATGTAGTCCCAGGGTGGCCTCGAACTCATGGTGATCCTCCTATCTCTGCCTCCCGAGTGCTGGGATTAAAGGCGTGTGCCACCACACCCGGCTATAAAAATATTCTTTAAAAATTAAAGGATTGAGGATTAGAGAGGTGGTTCCGTGATCAAAGGTGTTTGCTTGTAAAGCCTGCTGGCCTGGGTTAAATTCCCTAGTACAGCGGGGTGTGGTGGTGCATGCCTTTAATCCCAGCACTCAGGAGGTAGAGGTAAAAGGATTGTCATAAATTTGAGGCCACTGTGAGGCTACATAGTGAATTCCAGGGCAGCCTGGGCTAGAGTGACTCTACTTTGAAAAACCAAAAAAAAAAAAAAAAAAAAAAAAATCCCAGTACCCACGTAAAGCCAGATGCACAAAGTGGCACATGTATCTGGAGTTCATGTATTAGCAAGAGGTCCTAACTTGCCCATTAATTCATTCTCTTTCTGTTTGCAAATGAAAGTTGTGTTTTGTGTTTTTTTTTAAGTTTTTCTTTTTTTTTTTTGGTTTTTCGAGGTAGGGTCTCACTCTGGTCCAGGCTGACCTGGAATTCACTGTGTAGTCTCAGGGTGGCCTTGAACTCATGGCAATCCTCCTACCTCTGCCTCCCTAGTGCTGGGATTAAAGGCGTGTGCCACCACGCCCAGCTAAGTTTTTCAAGGTATAGTCTCATTCTAGCCCAGGCTCACGTGGAATTCACTGTGTAGTTTCTGGGTGTCCTGGAACTCATGGCAATCTTCCTACTTCTGCCTCTACCTCTGCTGGAATTAAAGGAGTATGCCACCATGTCTGGCAAAAGTATTTCTTAAAAATGATCCGAGGTCTATGCATGGTGGCCTCAGAAACGAAAGCAAAGAAACAATAATTGATGAAGTATGGGCTAGAGCAATACCCTACCTTGAACAACAAAACAAAAAGCAACAAAAAATAATGAAGGAAAAAATAATGAAGTTAATTGATGTTATTTATTTTACAGACGTAATAAAAAACGATTAAATTGGTCAGGTGGTGGCACACGCCATTAATCCCAGCACTCAGGAGGCAGAGGTAGGAGGATTGATGTGAGTTCGAGGCCACCCTGAGAATACAGAGTGAATTCCAGGTCAGCCTGGGATAGATCGAGAACCTGCCTCAGAAAACAAACAAACAAACAAACAAAAAACCCGTTCACCCTTAACATTTAGACAAAAAGGAGTAACACCATTTGTGGAGGAATCTCAGAAAATTGTCTGCCCTATAATTCAGGAAAAAAGTTCCAGAGACAAATCTACAAAAGAATCCTTGACTCCTCCAGACACAAAATGGCCTGGATACCCATGACCTCGCAGTGCCTGACACTACCTACACAAGACCATCACAATAGGAGGAACAGATCATGACATCAGAATAAGAGAGACTGATTGAGAGGGGGAGGGGATATGACGGAGAATGGAGTTTCAAAGGGGAAAGTGGGGGGAGAGAGGGCATTACTATGGGATATATTTTTATAATCATGGAAGTTGGTAATAAAAAAAATTGAAAAAGAAAAAAATCCTTGAAATAATTGTTCATCTGAGTTGAGTATGGCTGTGTGTGTGTTCCGATATTTTTGCGTTTGTCAGGGAGCCATGACCTTAAAATCTATTCTCTGAGAAATGATTGTAAGCTTGTTCTTTGTCTTGAGTTTATTCTTGTTGAAGAGAAGAGTTGTTCACTGTAAACAACTGAACACTGTAGCTGTCCTTGTCTGACATCTGTTTGGCTCAACTAGAAAACCCAGTACTGCCTGGTTGGTGGTTGTGGGCGGCTTGCTCAAATTCTCATGTTAAGAGCCAAAATGCATGGGCCAGTCTTGGTAGTAATACAGGCCATGTAATATGAAAGACATTCTTTTTATTTTGCTTTTATCAAACAAGAGCTCAATATGTAGCCCAGGCTAGCCTTGAACTTGCAGCAATCCTCCTGTCTCAGTGTCCTGTATGCTGGGATTACAGGCATGTGTCACCGGGTTGAGCTGCAAGTGGATTTTTTTTTTTTTTTTGATGGGGGGGATGGTGTTGAGGTAGGCTCTCACTCTGGGCCAGGCTGACCTAAAACTCAGTCTGTAGTCCCATGCTGGCATCGAATTTACAGTGATCCTCCCTCCTACCTCTGCCTCCTGAGTGCTGGGATTAAAGGTATGCAACATTATGCCTAGCATGCTCGATTTTTCAATCCATTTGCAAAGTCAGTTTATATAACTGAAAAAAAAATATATATGTATGTGTGTGTTTTATATATATATATATATATATATATATATATATATGTGTGTGTATGTATGTATGTATATATATATATATATATATATATATATATATGTATGTATGTATGTATGTATGTATGTATGTATGGCTGGAGAGATGGCTTAGCGGTTAAGCACTTGCCTGTGAAGCCTAAGGACACCGGTTCAAGGCTCGTTTCCCCAGGACCCACATTAGCCAGATGCACAAGGGGTCACACGCATCTGAAGTTCGTTAGCAGTGGCTGGAAGCCCTGGTGCGCCCATTCTCTCTCTCTCTCTCTCTCTCTGTGTGTGTGTATGTGTGTCTCTTTCTCTCTCCATCACACTCAAATAAATAAAAATGAATATATATATATATATAATGAGCTGGGTGTGATGGCATACACCTTTACTCCCAGCACTCAGGAGGTAGAGGTAGGAGGATTGTTGAGAGTTTAAGGCCACCCTGAGACTACATAATGAATTCCAGGTTAGCCTGGGCTGGGATGAGGCCCTACCTCAAAGAAAAAAAAAAAAAAAAAAAAAAAGAGCAACAACAACAACGACAAAAAAATAAAAATAAAAAACTACATAAGGAAGTTAACTGTAATCACAGCTTTCTCTACTTAGTCCCAGAATATTTTCCCCATTCAGAAAGCTATGTTGGGGCCTGGAAAAATGACCCAATGGTTAAAGGCACTTGCTTCCAAAGCGTGATTGTGTGGGTTCAATTCCCTACTAGCTACATAAAGCCAGGTGCACAAAGTGGCACATGTACTGAGTTTGTTTGCAGTGGCAAGAAGCAGTGGCATGTCCATTGTCTCATCCTGTTTGCAAATTAATAACAAAAAATTTTAATAAACTTTTTATACTTTTAAAGAAACATTTATTTATTTGAGAGATAGTGAGTGAGAGGAAGAGGCAAATAGATAGAGAGAAAGGGCATGCCAGTGCCTCTAGCCACTGCAAAAGAACTCCAGATGCATGTGCTACCTTTTGCATCTGGCTTTGTGGGGTCTGGGGAACCTGGGTTCTTTAACTTTGCAGGCAAGTATCCTAACTGCTAAGCCATCTCTCCAGCCACCCACAAAAGAAAGAAAAGCTATCTTGGGTTGGAGAGATGGCTTAGCAGTTAAGGCACTTGCCTGCAAAGTCAAAGAACCCAGGTTCAATTCCCCAGGACCCACATAGGCCAGATGCACAAGGTGGTACATGCGTCTGGAGGTCATTTGCAGTGGCTGGAGGCCTTGGCTTCTCCATTCTCTCTCTCACTATCTGCGCATTTCCCTTTCTCTCAAATAAATACATAAAATGTTTTTAAAAAATTCCCGGGCTGGAGAGATGGCTTAGCAGTTAAGTGCTTGCCTGTGAAGCCTAAGGACTCTGGTTCGAGGCTCGATTCCCCAGGACCCACATAAGCCAGATGCACAAGGGGGCGCACGTGTCTGGAGTTCATTTGGAGTGGCTGGAGGCCCTGGCGTGCCCATTTTAACAACAACAAAAATTCCCTTTATAGATATCAATTCCTTTAAATTTTTTTTTTTTTGGTGGGGGGGCTGGAGAGATGGCTTAGCGGTTAAGCGCTTGCCTATAAAGCCTAAGGACCCTGGTTCGAGGCTTGATTCCTCAGGACCCACTTAAGCCAGATGTACAAGGAGGCGCATGCATCTGGAGTTCATTTGCAGTGGCTGGAGGCCCTGGTGCGCCCATTCTCTCTCTCTATCTGCCTCTTTCTCTCTCTGTCTGTCACTCTCAAATAAAAAAATAAAAATTAAAAAAAAATTTTTTTTCTTTTTTAAGCTGGGCGTAGCCAGACGTGGTGGCACATGCCTTTATTGGAGGATCGCTGTGAGTTTGAGGCTACCCTGAGACTACATAGTGAATTCCAGGTTAGCCTGGACTAGAATGAGACCCTACCTTGGAAAAAAAGAAAGAAAGAAAGAAAGAAAGAAAGAAAGAAAGAAAGAAAGAAAAGACTGTGTGTGGTGGCACATGCCTTTAATTCCAGCACTTGGGAGGCAAAGGTATGAGGATTGCTGTGAGTTCCAGGCCACCCCGAGACTACATAATGAATTCCAGGTCAGCCTGGGCTAGAGTGAAACCCTACGTTGAAAAAAAAGCTATTTTGCTAGGCATAGTGGTGCACACCTTTATTCCCAACACTTGGGAAGGAGAGGTAGCGAGTTCAAGGCCAACCTGGGAGTACAGAGAGTTCCAGGTCAACCTGGGCTAGAGTGAGATACTACTTCAAAAAAATAAAAAGTGAACAGGCTGGAGAAATGGCATAGCAGTTAAGGCATTTGCCTGCCAAGCCAAAAGACTGGTTCAGTTCCCTAGTTCAGGACCCACATAAGCCAGATGCACAAGGTGGCACATGCATCTGGAGTTCTTTTGCAGTGGTTGGAGGCCCTGGCCTGCCCATTCTCTTTCTCATCTCTCACTCTCTCAAATAACTAAGTAAAAAGTACATATAATTTTAAAAACAAAACAAAATAGCCGGGTGTGGTGGCACATGCCTTTAATCCTAGCAGAGGTAGGAGGATCACCATGAGTTCAAGGCCACCCTGAGATTGCATAGTTAATTCCAGGTCAGCCTGGGCTAGAGTGAGACCCTACCTCAGAAAAACAAAACAAACAAACAAACAAAAATCTATCTTGGGACTGGGTAGATAGCTTATCATTTAAAAGCACTTCGTTGCAAAGCCTGCCAGCTGAGATTCAATTCCCCAGCCACAGCCACTCACATAAAGCTAGACAGGCATTCATTCGCAGCGGCTAAAGTCCCTGGTATACTGATACACACATAAATAAATTAAGAAAAATAGATGATTGATAGATAGATAGGAAGGAAGGTAGGCAGGTAGGTGAGGTGTGGGTAGGGGTAGAGCAAGACCCTACCTCAAAAAAAAAAAAAAAAAAAAAGCTATTTTCAGGGGATAGAGTGGGAAGAAGGATTTTAGTGAGAGGGGAAAGAGGAAGAGATGATAAGTAGGGGAGTGTTGCAGTCAGGCTTGAATTGCTGGCATAAATCACCCGACCAAGAGCAGCTCATAGGAAATAAAAAGGTTTATCTTTGCTTACACACTCGAGGGGAAGCTCCATGATGGCAGGGGAAAATGACTGCATGAGCAGAGGGTGGATATCACCTCCTGGCCAACAGCAGATGGGTCACAGGAACAGGAGAGCGTGTCAAACACTGTCATGGGGAAAACTGGCTATAATACCCATAAGCCCGCCCACAACAATACACCGCCTTCAGGAAGCTTTAATTACCAATTGCCATCAGCTGGGGAACCTAGCATTTGGAACACCTAAGTTTATAGGGGACATCTGAATCAAACCACCACAGGGGGCATCCAAAATGCATTGTATACATATATGAAATTCTCTTTTACATAATAAATAAAAATAAGAATTTAAAAGAAAGCTGGGTGTGGTGGTGTACGTTTTTAATTCCAGCATTTGGGAGGCAGAGATAGGAGGATCACTGAGTTCGAGGCCAACCTGAGACTACATAGTTAATTCCAGGTCAGCCTGGACTGGAGGGAAACCCTACCTAGAAGAACCAAAAAAAAAAAGGGGGGGGGGGCGCTGGAGAGATGGCTTAGCGGTTAAGCACTTGCCTGTGTAGCCTAAGGATCCCGGTTCAAGGCTTGATTCCGGTTTGATTCCCCAGGACCGACTTAGATGCACAAGGGGGCGCACGTCTGGAGTTTGTTTGCAGTGGCTGGAGGCCCTGGCGTGCCCATTCCTCCCTCCCTCTCTCTCTGTCTGCCTCTTTCTCTCTCTGTTGCTCTCAAAAAATAAAAATAAAAAAAAAAATAAATCAATAAAAATGTGGACTGGGGATGTAGGTGAGAGTTGGAATGCTTATCTAGCGTACCCAAGGCCCTGAGCTGTCCCAAGTGCAAACACACACACACACACGTACAATCACAATGAATGTACATATGTATCTGTCTATTTAGCCCTTTTATTTTCTTTCTTCATACACCATGGTGTTTTTGCCTCCTGGAAATGTTAATGAGCTACATAACTGTTACACAAATTTATTGTACTTCCTCACAATCAGAGTTTTCTCTGGTCACAATCTGTATTCCCAGTACAGTGTGGCAGCCCAGTGGCTTTGAGTGGAACAGTCTCTTGAGTGTCTCATTTCGTCATATCCTCACTATGCCAAGGCATAATCTGCTTGAAAACCATACATGAGAATTGTCTTACTTCAGATAATTCTATTTTCACCTTAAACAATATATATCATAGAATTGAGCATCTAGATCAGTGGACATGCACTTGCTTGGCATGCATGAGACCCTTGTTTCAGTCCTCCATACTGCAGAAATTACATATGTATAAACATATATTCATGTGTGTATACACACACACATCATATTGGTACTGTCCCTCACATCATCATCTTCTTCTTCTTCTTCTTCTTCTTCTTCTTCTTCTTCTTCTTTTTTTTTTTTTTTTGTTGTTTTTTCAAGGCAGGGTCTCGCTGTAGCCCAGGCTGACCTGGAATTCACTATGTAGTCTCAGGGTGGCCTTGAACTCATGGTGATCCTCCTACCTCTGCTGGGATTAAAGGCGTGCACCACCACACCCGACTTACATTTTCGTTTTTAAATTTTTGTTTATTTATTTATTTATTTGAGAGTGACAGAGCGAAAGAGGCAGAGAGAAAGAGAGTGAGAGAGAATGGGCGCGCCAGGGCCTCCAGCCACTGCAAACGAACTCCAGATGCGTACACCCCCTAGTGCATCTGGCTAACGTGGGTCCTGGGGAATTGAGCCTCTAACCGGGGTCCTTAGGCTTCACAGGCAAGCGCTTAACCATTAAGCCATCTCTCCAGCCACATTTTCTTTTTTAATTACTATTTATTTATTTGAGAAAAAGAGTATGGATGGGCATACCACTGTATACAAACTCCAGACATATGTGCTACTTTGGGCATCTGGCCTTACGTGGGTACTGAGTAATTGAATCCAGGCTGTCAGACGCTGCAAGAAAGCACCGGTAACCACTGTGCCATGTCTTTGAGTCATGATTTTTGTTCTTTTTCTGTTTTCTTTCTTTCTTTTTTTTTTTGGATTTTCAAGGTAGGGTCTCACTCTAGCCCAGGCTGACCTGGAACTCACTATGTAATCTCAGGGTGGCCTCGAACTCACGGCGATCCTCCTACCTCTGCCTCCCGAGTGCTGGGATTAAAGGCGTGCGCCACCACGCCCGGCTTTCTTTATTTTTTAAGATTTATTTTTATTTATTTATTAGAGACAGACAGGGGTGGGAGGGGGAGAGAGAGTGAGAACGGGCACGCCAGTGCCTCCAGCCACTGCAAACAAACTCCAGACTCATGCACCACCTTGTGCATCTGGCTTATGTGAGACCTGGAGAATCAAACCTGGGTCCTTACCCTTCACAGGCAAGTGCCTTAACCACTAAGCCATTTCTCCATCCATCTGTTTTTTATTTATGTAGAGAGAATGGGTGCACCAGGGCCTCTAGCCACTGCAAATGAACTCCAGATGCATGCACCACCTATGCATCTGGCTTACATGGGTACTTGGGAATTGGACCTGGGTCATTAGGCTTTGAAGGCAAGTGCCTTAAGTGCTAAGCCATCTCTCCAGCCCGTCTTTCTTTCTTTCTTTCCTTTTTCTTTTTTTCTTTTTTTTTCTTTTTTTCTTTTTTTTTTTTTTTTTGTATTTTCGAGGTAGGATCTCACTCTAGCCCAGGCTGACCTGACCTGACGTGGAATTCACTCTGTAGCTCCAGGCTGGCCATCAAGCTTTTCCAGCCCTGTTACATTTTAATACCTTTTCAGTTTACAGAAAATATTTTACTTTTTTTCTATATCTTTTGTAAGTGTACAAGTGGAAATTTTGTTTCCCTTTTAAAATATTTGTATATGTTTGCAAGGAGAGAGAATGAGCAAGCCAAGGCCTCTTACCATTGCAGATGAACTCCAGACCCATGTGCCACTTTGTGCATCTGGCTTTATTGTAGGTACTGGGGAATTTAACCTAGGCCATTAGGCTTTGCAAGGGAGGCCTTAACTATTGGTCTCTCTCTCTCTAACCACCCCACCCCCCTTGTTTTCCTTTTTAAAAAAATCTGTTACCAAGCCGGGTGTGGTGACACACATCTGTAATCCCAGCACTCAGGAGGCAGAGGTAAGAGGATTGCCCTGAGTTCGAGGCCACCCTGAGACTACATAGTGAATTCCAAGTCAGCCTGAATTAGAGTGAGACTCTACCTCAAAAAACCAGAAAAAAAAAAAAAATCTGTTACCTTGATGTTGACAAATTTTAGTAGTACCCTAAGACTTGTACTTGTACATAGCTTCCTGTCCTACCCCCACCCCAGGTAGGGTCTCACTCCAGGCCAGGCTGACCTCAGCAATCCTCCTATCTCTGCAATTCTGCCACCACACCTGACTTTTTTTTTGTTTTGTTTTTCGAGGTAGGGTCTCACTCTAGCTCAGGGTGACCTGGAATTCACTATGTATGTAGTCTCAGGGTAGCCTCGAACTCATGGCGATCCTCCTACCTCTGCCTCCCTAATGCTGGGATTAAAGGCGGAAACACCATGCCTGGCCTGACTTTAAAAAAATATATATATTTTGTTTGTTTATTTGAGACAGAAAGAGAATAGAGCCGGGTATGGTGGCGCCCACCTTTAATCCCAGCACTTGGGAGGCAGAGGTAGGAGGATCACCATGAGTTTGAAGACACCCTAAGGCTACATAGTGAATTCCAGGTCAGCCTGGGCTAAAGTGAGACCTTATCTTGAAAAACCAAAAAAAAAAAAAAAAAAAAAGTGTGTGTGAGAGAGAGAGAATAGGTGTACGAGGGCTTCTAACCACTGCAGACGTACTCCAGATGCATGCACCACTTTGTGCACCCTGGTCCTTAGGCTTTGTAGACAAGCACCTAACAGCTGAACCATTTCTCCAGCCCCCCTTTTTTATTTTTTATTAGTTTTGTGCTCAGTGAATACAGTCAATTTGGTACCATTGTTAGGCTCATCCATGTCCTACCCCCTCCCCCTGGCCCCTCCTTGTTGAAGTATAGCCCATAGTTATGGGTAGGATAAATGTCTCTGCATATCATGACCTAACGTGTGGCTCTGACATTCTTTCCACCCCCTCTTCCACAAAATTTTCCTGAGCCATGTTGGGTTCATTTCAGCCCCCCCCCCCTTTTTAAAGTTATTTTTATTTATTTGAGAGAGAGAGAGAGAGAGGCAGAGAGAGAGAGAGAGAGAGAGAGAGGCAGAGAGAGAGAAAGGAGGATTCCTAGTGCTGGTATTGAAGGAGTGTGCTACCATGCCCAGCTCCCCACCCATCTTTTCTGAAGCAAGGCATTAAAGCCTGTGTGAAAAGGCCGTGTGTCCCTTAGGCGTTTTAGCTGTCACCATGGTCTCTGGCCTAAGTGAGCCTTAGTGAATTGCATTTGGGGCTGTCATTGTGGATAAGTTAGTTATGCTGTATCATTTTTTCCCACTCTGGAAAGGAAAATGATTGCAATGGGTAGTTTGCAGAAAGCCAGTAATTATTTTGAAATAATTGCAACAGGCCAGAGGTTTGGCCTTAGCGCTTCTTCCAGTGTGGCCTCCAAATCAGCACAAAACTCCACTATTACCAATATTCCAAAAATAGGCAGACAAAACAAAAAGTTCCTGTCTTTAGAACAAAATAGCTTCATAATAAGGTGGCTTTGAGGCATTGGCCTGGGCTGCCAGAGGGAAGTTGGTTCTTCCTCTTGAACTTGTACAAACCTTTGACCCCCCCCCCACCTCTTCTAGCCAAAGGGTTTTCTTTTTTTATTTACATTTTATTTTGAACTCATTATGCATTCAAAAGATTTTGCAAAAATAGTTAAGAGCTGTTTTGCATCCACACTGTGCCTGGGGAATTTCATGATTGGAGGTATTATCTAACATAGAATGTTGATGGGTACAGGGAGTGCAGTTAGCCAGGCGCCGAACTGACCTCTTCAGTCTGCCAGTCTTTTACATGCTTCCTTCATTTATGTGCATGTCTGACTGTATGGACTTTCACCATAGTTCACACTCATGACCAGAGTCACAGTCAAGATGCCAACCTGCTTCTCCAGGCAGAGGTACTCCCTACACCTTACCTCTCATTCCTGACTGTGAAGGTTGAATTCTCATGTCCTGTCTGTCCCTTGTACACTGTTGCAGACTTCCAGTGGTGCTCATGTGGTTTGATTTTAGAAACACAGCTCAGGTGGTAATTCTGAGGAAAATTAGCACTGAATATAATTTATTGTCATTTCCTGAGTATGAGGGAGCTGTCATCTCTCCGTCTGGCTCAGGTGTTTATGTTATTTATTTAATTGAGAGAGAGTTAAAGAAAGAAGCAGATAGAGAGAGAAAATGGTGCACCAGGGCCTCTAGCCACTGCAAACACACTCTAGATGCATGTGCTATCATGTGCATCTGCCTTTATGTGGGAACTGGGGAACCAGATCTGGGTCCTTTGGCTTTACCAGCAAGTGCCTTAACCACTAAGCCATCTCTCCAGCCCTCAGTTGTGTCCCCCCACCGCCACCACTGCCACCTCAGGTACATTTTCATGATAAATGACAGCATTCAATTTTGGCCTCTGCCCTTCTTTCATGTTTGTTTCTTCTTTTCTACCAGAAGAGAAACCTCTAGAAAAAGATCTCAGGGCCAAACATGGTGACACACCGCTTTAATCACAGTACTTGGAGGAGGAGAGTTTAGATCTCCAGAGCCCACATAAAACCAGACACAGTAATGCAAGCATGTATAATCCCAGCATGCCTAAGACAAGGTGGGAAGTACAGACAGGAAAGAATCCACAGAAGTTTTCAGGCCAGCTAGGCTGGAGAATTGTAGCCGTGAACCTGCCTTAAGCAAGGTGGAAGTTGAGGATCAACACCCAGAGTTGTCCTCTGACCTCCACACATGCTGCAAAGGTAGCACGTGTACACCTGCACTGACCCACATGAACACACAAAAAACCTAGACCTGTTTAGCCAGCCTTTGTCCTGAGGAAGGACTTGGCCTTTGAGCATGACTGTCAGTGAAATATCAAAAGGCCTGGGTGCTCACATGGCTCATCCAGCAGAGTTAGGAAACCCAGGAATAACATGATCCTTTATATAGGAACTTCACTTGTAATAGCTCAAAGTAGAAACTACTCAGTTGTATTTACAGTCATGTTTGGACAAGCCTTGACATCCACACCATTCAAGCTGCTCACTCCTAAAAGGGACACCTGCATTATAGAGTGGATAAAGCCAACTTCAAAGTTCACTTAATCTGATTCCACTTATAGAACATTCTCAAAAGACAAAATTCTAGGACTGGAGAGCTTTCTCAGTGGTTAAGACACTTGCTTGCAAAGTCTAAGGACCCTGGTTCAATTCCCCAGTACCCATGTAAAGCCAGATGCACAAGATGAAGCATGCATCTGGAGTTCATTTGCACTGGCTAAAGGCCTTGGTGCACCCATTCTGTCTCTCTTCCTCTTTCTCTCAAATAAATAATAAATTTTATATATATATATATATATATATATGTTTTGTTTTTTTTAAGACAGGCTCCTAAAAGTGAAGGGATCAGGAATTCTAGGCCATCTTAGGCTACTCCATCTCATATAAATAAGTAGCTGGGCATGGTGGTGCATGTCTTTGATCCCAGCACTGGGTAGGAAGACATGGTAGGATCGCCATGAGTTTGAGGCCAGCCTGGGCTAGAGTGAGACCCTACCTCGAAAAAAATACAATAACAAAAATAAAAATACCTAAGTAGATAATAATTAAAATTAAATAAAGATGACTTTCAGCCTTTATTTCTTTAGGAAATATCCTATTTGTTGAAAAACACCTCATATACAATGGTTTATTTGAGTTGATTCAATAATTGCTTAAACTTTTTTTTTTTTTTTTTCAAGGTAGGGTTTCACTCTAACCCAGGCTGACCTGGAATTCACTATGTAGTCTCAGGGTGGCCTCAAACTTATAGTGATCCTCCTACCTCTGCCTCCTGAGTGCTGGATTAAAGGTGTGTGCCACTACGGCTGATGAAATTTATGCTTTTGAAACATTTCAAATGTTCCTTCCTTGGGTTTGTGGTGGGTGATGAGGAAAGAGCTCTCCTCTTCTCCAGCCCCTGTCTTCACTTGTGGGCCCCACTGTTGTCCTGCTGCCAGGTGTAGTTGCTGACTTTTCCCCTTGTTACCTTTTCCACACAGCCCTGCCACCCCTTAATGAGGTACTTGGCATGACTCACTGTTTGATTTTCCTTGTGTTCAACTCATTACCTTTGATAGGAATGCCTTTCCTGATAGTGAAAACTCATGTCCCAGTAGTAAGGAGAGTGCACACAGATTTTTAAGTTTTTTTTTTCCTCGAGGTAGGGTCTTGCTGTAGCCTAGGCTGACCTGGAATTCATTATGTAGTCTCAGGGTGGCCTCCAACTCATGGCGGTCCTCCTGCCTCTGCCTCCCAAGTGCTGGGATTAAAGGCATGAGCCACCACACCTGGCTTAAGTTTTTTTATTTTTATTTTTATTTTTTTTTATTTTCAAGGAGAGGGAGAGAGAAAATGAATAAATCAATGAATGGCCGCCCAGGGCTTCTAGCCACTGCAGACGAATTCCACATGCATGTACCACTTAGTGCATTTTAGTACATTGGGCTTTACGTGGGCACTGGGGACTCAAACCCAGGTCGTTAGACTTTGCAAGCAACCGCTCTAACTGAGCCATCTCCCCAACCCCTGATTTAGTTTTTTTAATTTTATTTTTATTATTTATTTATTTATTTTTAATCTTCCAACAGTTTATTAGAAAGAATGTAGACATTTAAAAAAATCCCCACTGTCATGAACATAAATTGAGTTCCCTCCCCCCAGCCAGGGTATGAGCTGAAATCAAAACAAGAAATAAAAAAAAAAATCCAATAGTGTATTAACATCTTTTCACTCATTTGCCATACTGACAGTGCAAATACAAATCTGGTCTAAAATGTACAGACTCTCAAGCAACAATGTACAGCTTTCTTCGTCCTCCATGCTAAGAGATGGAAAAGCTTAAGGGCCAAATAATACCAAATGTATAGTCTTCAAAAACCGTCTAAAATTAGGGCATTCACTAGTTTTAGTTTTAGCTAAGATACATCTGGAACACTGACAAGTTACGTACAATAATGTGAAATACATTTTTTTCTGGAAAAATAAACTTTAGTGGAACAATCCTGAAAGATACAGAGGAAGGTAGGATTGTCAGTTTAAGATGTTGGCCAATTTGTTTCAGCCACTTTAAGTCCTTGTACTAGTATCTAAAACTCTTTATCTTTCCCTAAGCTGAGAGCTTCCTATCATGCCAGTAACTATGTTATGAAGTAAAGGAGACTTAGATGAAAGGTTTTTATTTATCACAACTGCTAAATCAATTGTCTAGATTCTCAACAGCTTCATGGGAAGTCTGGGAAATGTTCATGCATAAGGATGTTGCCTTGGCAGACTCAAAATTGCCCCATACAATGGTACATTATCAACCCTTAGTGAAGCCTTTAAAATAAACAAGCAGGTTGAAAATTGGGTTAAAGGTGGCAAATACAGCATCTGCCTTTAGAGCTATCAACTCAGGAATTCTCTTTTAAGAAATCTTGCAGAGAAGTTATTTTTTCTTTCTTTTTTAAATTTTTTTTGTTCATTTTTATTTATTTATTTGAGAGTGACAGAGAGAGAGAGAGGCAGAGAGAGAGAGAGAATGGGCGCACCAGGGCTTCCAGCCACTGCAAACGAACTCCAGATGCACGCGCCCCCTTGTGCGTCTGGCTAATGTGGGTCCTGGGGAATCGAGCCTTGAACCGGGGTCCTTAGGCTTCACAGGCAAGCGCTTAACCGCTAAGCCATCTCTCCAGCCCAGAGAAGTTATTTTTTCTTTCTCACAATCCAGGTGATAATACTCCTTATTCCAGGTCTGGCATTTTTTCATCATCACTGTCTTGTGAATCATCATCTGCTCCATCTACTTCTGGTAAGTCTACATCCTCCTCACCACCCATGTGGTCCATCATCTCAGAAAAACGATCAAAATTAGACATGTCTTCATCTGAATCATCTTCCCAGTCTTTCCAATTATTGAAGTCCACGCTAAGCCAGTTAAGCTTTGCTCTTTCTTTTGTTAACCTAGGCCATGACTGGCCTGATTCTCCTTTTCGTAAACAACATAAAATTGATCTGTCCATTCATTTATGCTTGGAATCATTTGGATCAATACAGTGAAAAAGATCAATTTCATTTAAATGTTTAAAATTATCACTTCCTCCAAGACAACTGAAAGTAAGTTTGGATTTTTCAAAATTTACATTAACATCTTTACTGTCTTCAACACAAAATTCAATGAAGACATAGTCCCTTCGATCGTACCGCTTTGCAGAAGCAGGCTGCATGGTGAACGGGATAGGGGGACGGGCGGGCGGGCGGACGGACGGGTGGGCGGCCTCTGTGGCGGTGGCTGGGGAGTGGACTCCGCTCCGGTAGCGACTCCTGTGTTTTCAGCCCGGTCGCGGCCTCTCGCCCTCGATCCCCAGAATGCCTATTTTTTATTTTTTTATTCTCCCCTGATTTAGTTTTTTTCTTAAATATTTTATTTATTTATTTATTTGAGAGAGAGAGAGAGAGGCAGATAGAGAAAAAGAGAGAATGGGTGCACCAGGGCCTTTATCCACTGCAAACAAACTCCAGACACATGTGTCCCCTTGTGCATCTGTCTTACGTGGGTCCTGAGGAATCGAACTGGAGTCCTTAGGCTTCATAGGCAAACACCTTAGCTGCTAAGCCATTTCACCAGCCAGTTTTTTTTTTTTTTTTTTTCTGTCTGGAGGGGGGTGTTAAAAGACAACATGGAAACACATGACTGTGATCCCAGTACTGAGGAAAGTGTGAGTTTAAGGCCAGCCTGGGCTGTATAGTGAGACGCTACCTTAAGGGAAAAAAACAGCCTGGCATGGTGGGGCACATTTATTCCCAGCACTCTGGGAGGCAGAGGAGGCAGACATAGGAGGATTGCTGAGAGTTCAAGGACACCCTGAGACTATGTAATGAATTCCAGGTCAGCCTGGCTAGAGTTGAAACCCTACCTTGAAAAACCAAAAAAAAAAAAAAAAAAAAAAAAGAATCATCACATTCGCAGCATTTTGCAAACACATTTTCACATCCCAAATGGGAACTCTATACATACTCCTTACTCTCCATCTTCCACCCCTGCAACCACTGATCTGCTCTGTGCTCTATGGACCTGGCTCTTCTACTTCATGTAAGGTTACATACCATATGTAACCTTTTGTGTCTGGGTTATTTGGTTATATGATGTTTTCTAGTTTCTTTCTTTTCTCCCCTCCCTCATGCCAGGTAGAGTCTCACTGTAGCCCAGACTGATCTGGAACTCACTCTGTAGCTCCAGGCTGGGCTTGAATTTAGAGTTCTCCTCCTACCTCTGCCTCCAGAGTGCTGGGATTAAGGCCATGAACCACCAAGACCAGCCCTTGTTTCCTTATTTATTTATTTATTTATTTATTTGCAAGCAGAGAGAGATAGAGGGAAGAGAACTGAGAGAATGGACACAAAAGGGCCTCCAGCTACTGCAAGCAAACTCTAGACACATGTGCCATGTTGTGCGTCTGGCTTTACGTGGGTCCTGGGAAATCAAACCTAGGACATAAGGCTTTGCAGGCAAGCTTCTTAGCCACTGATCCATCTCTCCAGGCCTTTTTTAAAATTTATTTTATTTTTTAAATATTTTATTTAATTATTGGAGAGAGGGAGAGGTAAATAGAGAGAATGGGCATGCCATGGCCTCCAGTTACTGCAAATGAACTCTGGATGCATTTGCTACCTGTGTGTCTGGCTTTATGATGGTTCTGGGGAATCAAACCTGGGTCCTTAGGCTTTGCAGGTAAGTGTCTTAACCGCCGAGCCATCTCTCCAGCCCTTGTTTTTTTTTGTTTTTTTTTTTTTGGTTTTCCGAGGTAGTGTCTCACTCTAGTCCAGGCTGACCTGGAATTCACTCTTTATTCTCAGGGTGGCCTCAAACTCACGGCAATCCTCCTACCTCTGCCTCCCGAGTGCTGGGATTAAAGGCGTGCACCACCACTCCCAGCTCATCCTTGTTTTTTTTTTTTTTAATATTTTTAATTTATTTGTGAGCAGAGAGAGAAGAAAAGAGAAAGAGAGTGGGCATTCCAGGACCTCTTGCTGCTGCCATTTAAAAAAAAAATTATTCATATTAACTCATCTGAAATATCTGCTGCATTTAAATGCTTATTAATGTAAATGTCTGAACAAATCTATTTATTTATTTATTTAGTTGAGACAGAGAGAGGAAGAGAGAGATAGTGAGTGAGAATGGGCGCACCAGGGCCTCTAGCCACTGCAAATGAACTCCAGACACATGTGTAACCATGTGCTTTTGACTTACATGGGACCTGGAGACTCAAACCTGGGTCCTTAGGCTTCTTAGGCAAACACCTTAACTGGTAAGCCATCCCTCCAGCCTTTCATTTATTTATTTTACTTATTTTAATTTTAATTTAATTTAATTTTATTTATTTATTTATTTATTTATTTATTTATTATTATTATTATTTTGGTTTTTCGAGGTATGGTCTCACTCTGGCCCAGGCTGACCTGGAATTCACTATGCAGTCTCAGGGTAGCCTTGAACTCATGGCGATCCTCCTACCTCTGCCTCTCGACTGCTGGGATTAAAGGCTTGTGCCACCGTGCTTAGTGGTTAAGGTGTTTGCCTGCAAAGCCAAAGGACTCAGGTTTGATTCCCCAGGACCCACGTTAGCCAGATGCACAAAGAGGCACACACGTCTGGATTTCATCTGCAGTGGCTGGAGGCCCTGGCATGCCCATTCTCTCTCTTTCTCTCCCTCCTTCTCTGTCAAATAAAAAAATAAAATAAAAAATAAATATTAAAAAAATAATTAAAATAAAATTAGAGAGAGGCAGATCATTAGGCTTTTCAAGCAAGCACCTTTAACTTTTTTTTTTTTTTTTTTTTTGGTTTTTCGAGGTAGGGTCTCACTCTAGCTCAGGCTGACCTGGAATTCACTCTGTAGTCTCAGGGTGGCCTCGAACTCAGCGATCCTCCTACCTCTGCCTCCCGAGTGCTGGGATTAAAGGCGTGCACCACCATGCCCGGCTTCCTTTAACTATTTTTGAGCCAACTACCCAGCCCCACTTAAGATTCTTTAAACTTATGTTCTGTATGAGTGTTGGCTTCACAAAACTGTCACCCAGGTCTCCTTGCCCATTTGTGCTGGAGGTTGTTGAGGTGTGCCTGGCAGATGGTCAAAGTGGGACTTGGTTAATGAGTAATGAGAGTGGGTTTTGTAGTGATGATTTTTGGCCACTGTGTGCTCAGTTAAGCAGGCAGAGGCGCTGATGTGTTCTAGGAGTAGAGAATTTTCTAGCTAATGGTTCCTTTTTTTTTAATTTTGTTTTGTTTTTATTTATTTATTTATTTATTTGAGAGCGACAGAGAGAGAAAGAGACAGATAGACAGAGAGAATGGGCGCACCAGGGCCTCCAGCCACTGCAATCGAACTCCAGATGCATGTGCCCCCTTGTGCATCTGGCTAACATGGGTCCTGGGGAATTGAGCCTCGAACCCAGGTCCTTAGGCTTCACAGGCAAGCGCTTAACCGCTAAGCCATCTCTCCAGCCCTAGCTAGTGGTTCTTCTACACAACCAATTTGCCTTTTTCTTTTCTTTAGGTTTTTCGAGGTAGGGTCTCACTCTAGCTCAGGCTGACCTGGAATTCATTCTGCAGTCTCAGGGTGGCCTTGAACTCACCGATCCTTCTACCAAGTGCTGGGATTAAAGGTGTGCACCACCATGCCCAGCTTTGCCCTTTTCTATTACTTTGTAGCCTACTTGTGTAGACTATGCTAACACTTTAACCATTAATTATCTCAAACATTTATCAAGTCAAGCATTCACAGTGGCTTTTTTGTTTATTTTATTTTATTTGAGAGAGAGATAGAGTGTGTGTGTGTGTGCGTGTGCGTGTGTGTGTTGGGTGCATTATTCTTGCTTCTGCAAACAAATGCCTCTTCAGCTTTATATAGGTAGTCAGAGCATTGAACCTGGTACTGGAGGCTTTTTGAGCAAGTACCTTTGCTGTGCCATCTTCTTAGAACTACACAGTAAGACCCTGTCTCAAAAAAAAAAAAAAAAAAAAAAAAAGGGTCCTCTCCAAAAAATAAATAAATAAATAAACTCAGGCTGGGTGTGGTGGCACATGCCTTTAATCCCACACTTGGGAGGCAGAGGTAGGAGGATCATCCATGAGTTCAAGGCCACCCTGAGACTACCGAGTGAATTCCAGGTCAGCCTAGGCTAGAGTGAGAGATCCTACCTCAAAAAACAAAAATAAATAATATATAAAATAATATAATGTATTTATATTATAATATAAATTATATTATAAAATAAAAATAATATAAAAATAAAAAAGTGGGGGGCTGGAGAGTTGGCTCAGTGCTTAAGGTGCTTGCCTGCAAAGACTAATTAATGACCAGGGTTCCATTCCCCAGTACCCACATAAAGCCAGATGCACAAAGTGGCACATGCATGTGGAGTTCACTTGCAGTGGCTATACGCCCCACTGTGCCTATTGTATCTGTCTCCTTCTCCTTGCAAATAAATAAATGAAACAGAACAGAACAAAACAAAACAAAAACAATTAGAAAGCAATCTGGGTGTGGTGGTCTTACCTGGAAAACACTAAAAAAAACAAAAACAAAAAACATTAGCAAACAGTAGAATTTGCCTTTTGCTGCAGTTCTCTGCTGGTCCTAACCAACCACCTTTTATCTTACACAGTGACCCAGAGTTAAGCTTGGGATGTGCGCAGAATGACGGACAAGGACTTAGAAGCTGAAATTCACCCTTTGAAGCATGAAGGCAGAAAGTCACAGGAAAATCTGGGAAACACGTTGAAAAATGAAGATAACTTAAAAATCAAGCCTCCACCATCCCGGCTCTCCCGATGCCGAACAGTGGCATTTTTTCTTTCATTATTTATCTGCCTTTTTGTGGTGTTTATTGTTTCCTTCATCATCCCATGTCCAGACCAATCACTGTCACAGAGAATGTGGAGGATCCACTACAATGCCTCAGGTGAGCGTGTAGGCCTGAGCAGACCTGGAATTCACTGTGTAGTCTCAGGATGACCTTGAACTCAGCAATCCTCCTACCTCTGCCTCCTGAGTGCTGGGATGAAAGGTGTGGGCCACCATACCTCGCTGATTTGACAGTGAGGCAACCCTCAGGAACTGCCAGTTCTACCTCTGTGCTTTTAGGTGCTACCAAGCATCCTCTGAGAAGCACCGCCATGGTTGGGTAAATGGGCAAAAATAGTTTAGCCAGGTGTGGTGGCACCTGGCTTTAATCCTAGCACTTGGGAGGCTGAGATAGGAGGATTGCTGTGAGTTTGAGGCCGTCCTGAGATGGTCACATAGTGAATTCTAGATCAGCCTGGGTTAGAGACTCTACCTCGAAACCTGTCCCCCCTTCCCTGCCAAAAATAATAGTTTGGTTATTTCAAAACAATTTAGCCTGGTGTGGTAGCTCAGAGTTACTTATTTTTTTAAGTAGGATTTCACTGTAGTCCAGGATGACCTAGAACTCACTCTGTAGCTCTGGGCTTGGGCCTTGAACTCATGGTGATTCTCCTACCTCAACCTTTCACATACCCAGCATACAGAAGTTTTTTTTTTCAAGGTAGGATTTCACTTTAGCCCTGGCTGGCCTTGAACTCACAGTGATCCTCCTACCTCTGCCTCCAAAGTGCTGGAGTTCAAGGTGTGCACCACCATGCCTTACAGAAGGTTGTTTTTTGTTTGTTTGTTTTTGTTTTTAAATTTTATTTATTTATTTGAGAGGGAGAAAAAGAGACAGAGAGAAACCGTGATTGAATGGGCCTTCCAGGGCCTCTAGCCACTGCAAATGAACTCCAGACACATGTTCCACCTTGTGTATCTGTCTTATGAGGGTCCTAGGAAATTGAGCCTGGGTCCTTTGGCTTTGCAAGCAAATGCCTTAACCAACTAAGCCATCTCTCCACCCCAGAAGTTTTTTTTTTTAATTTTTTTTTTAGTGTTCTGGTATTCTTTTATATTTAATTTGTTTATTTGAGAGAGATGCAGAGAGAAAGAGAATGGGCATGTCAAGGCCTCTAGCCACTACAAAGGAACTCCAGATGAATGTACCACCTTGTGCATGTGCCTTATGTGAGTACTGGGGCAGCGAACCTGGGTCCTTAGGCTTTGCAGGCAAGTGCCTTAACCACTAAGCCATCTCTCCAGCCCCCAGAAGTATTTTTCTTTCTTTCTTTTTTTTTTTTTGGAGAGTCAGAGAGAGAGGGACTGACTGACAGAATGGGCATGCTAGGACCTCCAGCCACTGCAAACAAATTCCAGACGCATGCGCCACCTTGTGCATCTGGCTTACTTACGTCCTGGGGGAATTGAACCTGGGTCCTTTGGCTTTGCAGGCAAATGCCTTAAACCACTAAGTCATCTCTCCAGCCCAGAAATTTTTTAATTTCAATAAAATCAAGTTTATTTTTCCTTTTGTTATTCACACAAAACAAAGAAACGCTGTGAAGATTTTTTCCTTCCCTGTGTTTTCTTCCAAATGTATCTTTGTTTAGGTCTCTAATCCAGTTTGAACTCTCGAGTAAGATACAGGTTCCATTTCATTCTTGGGTGTTTGATTTTAAGATATAGAGTTCATCATTTGAGTCTTTGAATGAAAGGAAGCAGTAGGTCCTTACATGGATGGAGTGGGGCTGGTTGCTCTAGCTTGATTCTTTCTTCTACAAGTGCTTAAGTTATTTGTTTATTTTCCAGGCAGAGTTTCACTCTAGCCCAGGACAACCTGGAACGCACACTGTAGATCCAGGCTAGCCTTGATCCTTCTACCTCATCTTCCCAAGTGTTGAAATCAAAGATGTGCACTACTGTGCCTGGCTGGCTTTTTGTTATTATTATTACTTGTTTGTTTTACTTTTTTTTCCTTCTTTTTAAAAGTATTTTATTATTTATTTATTTATTTGATAGCAACAGACAGAGAAAGAAAGAGGGAGATAGAGAATGGGCGTGCCAGGGTCTCCAGCCACTGCAAATGAACTCCAGGTGCATGCACCACCTTGTGCATCTGGCTTACGTGGGTCCTGGGGAATACAAGCCTCAAAATGGGGTCCTTAGGCTTCAGCACTTAACTGCTAAGCCATCTCTCCAGCCCTTGTTTTGTTTTGCTTTTTGTTTTTGTTTTTTTGTTTTTTTGAGGTAGAGCCTCACTCTAGCTCAGGCTGTCCTGGAATTCACTGTGGAGTCTCTGGGTGGCCTCGAACTCACTGCGATCCTCTTACCTCTGCCTCCTGAGTACTGGGATTAAAGGCGTGCGCCACCACGCCCGGCTTTGTTGTTGATTTTTGAGGTAGGTTTTACTCTAGTCCAGGCAGGCTGACCTGGAAATCACTATGTAGTCTCAGGTTGGTCTCAAACACACAGTGAATCCTCCCACTACCTCTGCCTCCCAAGTGTTGGGATTATAGGCATGTGCCACCACGCGTGGCTTTGTTTTGTGTTTTAATTTTTTTTTTTTTCAAGGTAGGATCTCACTCTGGTCCAGGCTGACCTGGGATTTACTATCTGGGATTTACTATATAGTCTCAAGGTGGCCTTGAACTCATGGCGATCCTCCTACCTCTGCCTTCCAGGAGCTGGGATTAAAACACCACCACACCTGGCTTTAAAATGTTTATTTATTTATTTGCAAGAAGAGAGACACAGAGAGAATGGGCACACCAGGGCCTTCAGCCCTGCAAATGAACTCCAGATGCATGAGCCACTGTGCATCTGGCTTTATGTGGGTGCTGGGGAATCGAACCCAGGTTGTTAGGCATTGCAGGCAAGTACCTTAACCATTCAGCAATCTCTTCAGCCCTGTTCTGCTTTTTAAAAAATATGTGTGTATTTTATTTATTTGACAAGATCTTTTTTTTTTTTTTTACTTTATTTTCATTTATTTATTTGAGAGAGAGAATTAAAGAGGCAGAGAGAGGGAAAGAGAGAGAATGGGCAGTCCAGGGCCTCCAGCCACTGCAAACGAACTCCAGACGCATGTGCTACCTTGTACATCTGGCTTACATGGGTCCTGGGGAATAGAATCAAGGTGTTTTGGCTTTGCAGGCAAACACCTTAACCACTAAGCCATCTCTCCAGCCCTATTTTATTTATTTGAGAAGAGAGAGGGAGAGAGAGAATATGGGTTCACTATGGCCTCTAGCCACTGCAAATGAATTCCAGATGCATGCGCCACCTTGTGTACCTGGCTATATGTGAGTACTGGGGAATCAAACCCAGGTTGTTAGGCATTGCAAGTAGGTACCTTACCCGCTGAGCCATCTTTCTAGCCCCTATTCCGCCTTTTTTTTTTTTTTTTTTTTTTTTTTTTTTTTTTTTTTTTTGAGGTAGGGTCTCACTATAGCTCAGGCTCACCTGGAATTCACTATGAAGTTTCAGGGTGGCCTTGAACTCGTGGCGATCCTCCTACCTTTGCCTCCCAAGTGCTGGCATTAAAGGCATGCACCACCATGCCTGGCTTTTTTTTTTTTAATATATTTTATTTATTAGAGAGAGAAAGCGAGCATGCCAGGGCCTCCAGCCACTGCGAATGAACTCCAGATGCATGTACCACCTTGTGCATCTGGCTTACGTGTGTCCTAGGGAATCAAACTGGGGTCCTTTGGCTTTGCAGGCAAATGCCTTAACCATTAAGCCATCTTCTCCAGCCCCTGTTCTGCTTTTTTTAAGTAGACAGATTTTCATGTAGTCCAGGCTGTCCTCAAATTCCCTATGTAGCTAGAGATGACCTTGAACTTCTGATCCTGCCTCTACTTCCCAAGTACTGGGATTATGTCTTGTACCATCACACCTAGATTTTATGTCTAACTGGGCTGAGAACTGATCATAGAAGTTTATGCCTGCTAGGCAAGCACTCTACCAACTGAGCTGCATCTCCAGCTCATTTTTTTTTTCTTTTTATTTTATTTTATTTTTTCGAGGTAGGGTCTTCCTCTAGCCCAGGCTACTTGGAATTCATTATGTAGTCTCAGGATGGATTGAAACTCATTACAGTCCTATCTCTGCCTCCTAAGTGCTGGGATTAAAGGTGTGTGCCACCATGCCCAGTTGGAGCACATGTTTGTAACATCAAGATGTCTTGGTTTAGCCGGGCGTGGTGGCGCACGCCTTTAATCCCAGCACTCGGGAGGCAGAGGTAGGAGGATTGCCGTGAGTTCGAGGCCACCCTGAGACTACATAGTGAATTCCAGGTCAGCCTGGGCTAGAGTGAGACCCTACCTCGAAAAACCAAAAAAAAAAAAAAAAAAAAAAAAAAAAAAGATGTCTTGGTTTTCCATCCTGAGGTGCCCTTGGGGGGCTGAAATAGGAGGATTGCAAGTCTGAACCAGCCTGGGCTACATAGCAAGACCCTATCTCAAAAACCAAGCTAAGATGAAATAGAAAACAGAACAGGCTGGAGAGATAGCTTAGTGGTTAAGTGCTTGCCTGTGAAGCCTAAGGACCCCAGTTCAAGGCTCGCTTCCCCAGGACCCATGTTAGCCAGATGCACAAGGGGGCGCACGCGTCTGGAGTTTGTTTGCAGTGGCTGGAAGCCCTGGCGCATCCATTCTCTCTCTCTCTCTCTCTCTCTCTCTCTCTCTCTCTCTCTCTGCCTCTTTCTCTCTCTGTCACTCTCAAATAAATAAATAAAAATAAACAAAAAAATAAAAAAAAAAAAAAAAGAACACCTGATGGTATCTTCTCACCCTCTTGTTCATGAAGGGTTCCTGTGTTTCTGAAGAGGGTGGCAAGTTGTTCATCCCGGTGAGGAAGCTTGCTCTTATTGGGATGACCTCACAGTGACAAATTCCACAGTGGGAGTCCCCCCTCCCAGAGCAGAGAAATGGGTATCGTTAGAATTGACCTTCCCATAAGACAGACACAGCCCATGGAGCATAGTCCTACTGCTTTCTTTTTCAGTCACCTATGACTTTCTGGCCGTGGAAGACATAAACAGGGACCGGATCCAAGATGTTCTCTTTCTTTATAAAAATACCAACAGCAGTGACAATGTCACCAGATCCTGTACTGATGAAGGTAGTTCATCTCTTGTCTGAAGGCAGTCAGGACTGTCCTTGGGAAGAGGGGTCTTTGTTCTGGCTCACCTTCTCACTTGGGGGATGTGACTGGATGGAGGGGATTTGGGAACCACCCCATCATCCCTTCCTCCTAGATGGACTGGGAAGAGGCCAGGTGTTAGTTGCCTTGTGCTGCCTAGGTCTAAAGGGAGCAGTGAGATGAGCCTGGGCTTATAGCTGGGACACAGCATGTGGGAGACAGAAGCTGGCAAAACTGGATGAGTCTGTCTGACCAAGTGGCTGCTGGATCTGTCCCGCAGGTTTTTCCATACCCTGCACCTTTGTGGCTGCTGTGTCAGGAGCCAATGGCAGTGTGCTCTGGGAGAAGCCTGTGGCCCAAGATGTGGCCCTTGTGGAGTGTGCCGTACCTCAGCCATCGGACAGCAAGGCATCCTCTGCTTGCATCCTCGTGGGAAGACTAGGTTCTTTCATCGCAGTGGACTTGTTCACAGGCAGGCTGCAGAGTGGGGGTTCTCGCTGTGGAGGGAACAGCCCTAGCTCTCCCCTGAGAGTGGTTGAGTGGGTGGGAACCTTCCAGGTGAAAACACAACTACTTGGAAGTCACATGTGTCAGTGTTCTCAGGGGCTCTAGTGTATCACATTTGTGTCTTGTCACCAGCAGTATTGGCCAAGATGGCCAGTATCCCCTACCTAGGGTAGCAAGGAATGAAGAGGAAGGGCATGGTGGCTAGCTGCTTGGAGAGGGTGTCTGAGCCTGTTGGTGTTTCTATACTCCAGCACAAGTCTCAAGCCTTAATGTAACAGGCTAGATGTGAGGGCCAGAAGAGAAAAGGCACGGTGGTAAAGTGACTTGGAAATGGACCCTGGCACCTGACCAAGACCATACTTACTCCATGCCTAAACTTTGTGGATGTTGGTGGGTTTTTTTGTTTTGTTTTTTTTTGCAAGCAAGCAAGTACCTTTGACCACTGAGCCATATGTTGGTGGTCCCCCCTCCCCTTTGGTTTCTTCTCTATGTTGCTAGTGATGAAAATTGGTTCCTTGCACATGGTAGCCAAGATTGTAGTTGGTGATTATTTTTGTTGGTGGTGTTTGAGATAGGTCTCATCATTTGGCCCAGGCTGGCTCCAACCCCATGATCCTCCTCTTTCAGCCTCCTGAAGCCTGGAATTACAGCTAAAGTTGTAGTTGTTGTAGGACTTGGAGAAAAAGAAAGAGCAGGCTAGAGATGAAATATTTTGAGAATCAAGGAATCACCCCACAAAAAAAAGTGTGAATGGATTCTTGTTTGGGTAGGAAGCATCCTGCTCTGAACATGTCCCTTTTGGGGCCCAGCAGAGGCTGTGGGCCTCAAGCTGTAGACCTCGCCTGTCTCATTGGCCAGAGCTGGTCTAGAGCTGCCCTTGCTCAGGGCTGGGAACAAGAAGCACAGATATGAGACATGACAGCCCAAACAGCAGTTCCCAGGTTTCCAGAAAGAGAATTTTACCTTTTTTTTTTTTTTTTTTTTTTTGGCAATTCCTGTATATGTGCACAGCACAGTCTCATTGCAAATGAACACCAATATTTGTGCCATTTTCTGCATCTGGTTTTACCTAGGTCTTAGGGAATTGAACCCAGGCCAGCAGGCACCTTTAACTGCTGAGCTATCTAACCAGTCTGATTCTGCTCTTTTAAAGAAAATTTGTTTATTTATTGGAGAGGGAAAGAGAGAGAAAAGGGAAGATATGTATAAAGAGAATGGGCATGCCAGCGCCTCCAGCCACTACAAATGAACTCCAGATGTATGCACCATTTTGTACATCTGGTTTACATGGGAACTGGGGAATTAAACATGGGTCCAACCCAATTCTGCCTTTTAAAAAATATTTATTTATTTGTTTGAGAGAGAGAAAGAGGCAGAGAGAGAGAGAGAATATGCTCACCAGGCCCTCTAGCCACTGCAAATGAACTCCAGACACATGTGCCACCTGGCTTACGTGGGTCCTGGGAAATCAAACCTGGGTCCTTTGGCTTTACAGGTAAGCTGTTAAGCCATCTCTCTAGTCCAATTCTGCCCTTTGTTTTTGTTTTCTTCTTGTAGTCTCAAGGTGTCCTCAAACACATGGCTGTCCTCCTACCTCTGCCTCCCCAGTGCTGGAATTAAAGGCATGCACTACCACATCTGGCTATTTCTGCCTTTAAAAATATATTATTTATTTATTTTATTGGATAGGGAGAAAGAAAGAGGCAGATAGAGAATGGGCGCACCAGGGCCTCCAGCCACTGAAAACCAACTCCAGATGCATGCACCACCTTGTGCATCTGGCTTAGGTGGGTACTAGGGAATCGAACCTGGGTCCTTCCTTAGGCTTAGCAGGCAAGCACCTTAACTGCTAAGCCATTTCTCCACCCCTAATTTGCCTTTTTTTTTTTTTTTTTTTTGGTGTTTCAAGTTAGAATCTCACTGTAACTCAGGTTGACTTGGAATTTATTATGTAGTCTCTGGGTGGCCTTGAACTCACAGTGATCCTCCTACTTCTGCCTCCCTAGTGCTGGGATTAAAGGTGTGTGCCACCACACCCAGCTCTAATTCTGCCTTTTTAAAGTTTTGCTCTTTTATTTGTTTGCTTGTTTTTATTGTTTTGAGACAATGTGTGTATGGTCTTGAGCTTTCTGTGCAGCTGAGAATGACCTTGAAATTCTGATCCTCCTGCCTCCACCTCCTGAGTACTGGGATTATAGATGCTCCACCATGTTCTTTTTTATGCAGTGCTGGGGATCTAAGCCAGGGCTTTGTGCATGAGAGGGAAGTATTCCACCAATTGAGCTACATTCCCAGCCCTTTCTCTCCAGCCTTTTTTTTTCTTTTAAGAAGATCTTGTTGCTATGTAGCCAATTTGCCAAGAGCTATTACAGGTATAAGCCACCATGCCCAGCTACTTATACCATTTTTCCTGTGGCCTTCAAATCTCTTTACCTGGGCATGTTGTATGTCTGTTCTTCCAGGCCCGCTCACACAGATTCCTGTTTCTGAGTGTGCAGCAGGCCTCGGGTCTGGAGGATGGCCTCCATGAGCGTCTTTGATGTGGTTGCTGAGAAGAGGATTTGGAGCCCTGTGTAGTGACTGTGCTTGGTTTCAGGGGAAACCTTGTGGAGCCGCCCCAGCACCATTGGTGGGAACGCCTCCATCCTGAGCCCTCTGCTCCAGGTGCCTGACATTGATGGTGACAGCACCCCAGATCTGCTGATTCTCACTCGGGAAGGACAGGAGGTGATCAACACAATTCTTCAAGTCCTCCAGGCCCACTCCTCATATGGCCCCTTCTTTCCCTCCTCATCCACTTCCACACAGAGAGACGTTGCTTGTGACCGACCTCCCACCAGGGAATTCCCCCAGGTGTCCCTGTGTGTCAAGGTGGCTCCATCTCTATAGACAGCTTGCAGGCCTTGCCAGGAGCAACAGAATATCTGTGGGTCAGAATATCTCTGCGCTGCCAAGAGGTTGGGGATGAGCTGCAGGCCCACAGCTGCCCTGCCTCCAAGGCAGGCCATGTAACATACTCCTGATGGCTCCCTCACCTCCAAGCACTCCTTCCCCAGATGAAGACTGCTGATCACCTTTCCATTTCCCTCCTGTGCGTCAGGTCTTTCTCCCCTGCTGCCCTTTGTCACTGCAGGTCAGCGGGGCCATCTACTCAGGCAGCACTGGACACCAGGTTGGCCGTAGAAGCAGCCTTGCTGTGGATGGAGACGGTGGTGCCCTCCTCCATGTCACCAGGACAGGCGCACACTACATCCTCCTGCCCTGCGGTATGTTGGCTGCCGTGCCACCTGGACAGACTTCCCTTGGCAAACAGTGCTAGTCTTAATACCAGGCTCTGCGCTAGGGAAGGTAATGTGGGAGGAAATGAGCGATTGCCCACCATGATGGTGGCTCCTGCTCCTGTTCTCAAGATACTCTTATTCACTGATGGTCAGGGAGCCAGAGGGCCAGACCTGGTATGACACCACTTGATTGTGGAAGAAAAGCCGGTAGGTACACCTGGTCTCAGGCCATGGCAATGACCTCAGTGACTGTTCCCTTCTGTGTTTTGAATAGCAAGTTCCCTCTGTGGCTGCTCTATGAAGGGTCTGTATGAGAAGGTGACTGGGAAAGATGGCCCATTTAAGAATGACCCCCTCTGGGAGAACATACTCAATACCACCACCCGTGGGAGGCTTCTGCACAGGTTGGTCTGACATGCATAGGTTTCTGTCTCAGATCACAGGCCTTAGTCAGGAATGATCTGAGTGGAGCACAGGACAGCTGAACAGGCTGAGGGATGCTGGGAGATGATCAAGACATGAAAATTGGGCAAACAAAACTAAAGTAAGAACTGAAGAGAAAGGGGGATGGGAGTAGCTTGGTGGAAGACACTTCCCAGCTAAGGGTTCTATGCCCAGCACAAGAACTGAGGAGAAGGCTGGGGGTAGCTTGATGGTAGAGCACTTGTTTAGCTTGCATGAGTTAAGGCTTGGGTTCAATCCCCAGCAGAACGGAGGAGAACAGCTCTGCTAAGAGCCCTTTTCACAGACAGGGTTTTTGTTTGTACTTTCAAGCTGGGGAGGTCTGCCCTGGGTATGGCTTATCCCAAAGACCCAGTGCTCTCACTCTTGTCAGCTCTGGAGCAGTCCATTACCTGATGCATGTCCCAGGAAAGGCTGGCCAGGACATACTCCTTGTGAGCTCAGAGGCCTGTGTGTTGCTAGATGGGCAGGATCTGATGCCCAAGTGGACCCTTGGAACAACCCAAGTTCTGAGGTATGTGCAGTTCCTGTTGACCTCCCTCAAGTAAATGCACCCCTAGCCCTTCCCACTGGCTGACATGAAGGGTGAGAGTTGAAAGGACCTGTGTGCTTCTGTAGATTCTGTCCTGAATCCCTAAATGGGCTTCTGAAACTTCCCATCACAGGCATTAGATCCTCCTACTGAGCCCAGCTGTGGGCAGCCTCAGCCTTGTGGAGGTGCAGCCACAGAGACTGGGTGTTCTCTTACCAAGACCCTCTAAGCTCTTCTTTCCTACTCATTTCAGAAAACCCAGCCTGGGGCGCTACAAACCAGACACATTGGCTGTGGTAATTGAAAATGGAACCAGCATTGATAGACAGGTGGGCTGGACTTCTTCCATCTTGCCCATGGCTGAGGACAAACAGAGTAATTGGCTGAGTCCAAGGCTGCTGCCTTCAGAATGGGGAGATGATTCAGAGAGCAGCGGCCTTTGGAGCTTGCATGGCAAGGGGCATGTTTACCTATACAGGCTAAGGTTGTCCTGGCACCCCCCCTTCCCATCCCCAGTGGTGTCCCCTCTTTCCTCAGATCCTGCTTCTGGACCTCAGCACTGGTGCTGTGCTTTGGAGCCAGCTCCTCCCAAGCCTCCTTGGGGGTCCACCATCTACCAGCCTGCCTACAGCAGACCACCGCTCAGCCTTCTTCTTCTGGGGTCTTCATGAGCTGGTCAACACCAGCAAGATGGTATGGGGGCACATGCTTTGGGAACATGTATTGGGAGCCAGAGCCATAGATGCCATGTTTGTGTCCCCCTGGAAGCTGCCCAGGGCTGGGCCATCACAAGTCCAGTGATGCCAAGTGAGAGAAGGTCTCAGGTGGTGCATACTAAAGGGAACGTGCCCAAGGAATCTTGGATGCAAGAGAGGGGTCTGGGAGATGGGGAAAGACCAGCGATGGGGAGGGCAGGTGCTGGTGAAACTGGGAAGGACCAGGTCCAGGAGAGGGGAGCAAAAGATGACCAGTGGACATGGAATGAGATCCATCTGTGGGACCCTGAATGGATCCCTGGTGAACACAGCTCTAGGTGAGGTCACTCAGCAGCATCTGAAGGTGACCTGAGCATGATCTAGGATGGTAGCAGGAGCCCCAGGGCCCACTCAGATGTGATTGTGGCCCAGGCACAGCAGTAGTGTAAGGTCCATTGCTGTTCTCATTCCAGGAACCTCAAGACACACAGCAGAGCCTATACATGTTCCACCCCACCTTGCCTGGCATCCTGCTGGAGCTGGCCAATGTATCTGCCAACATTGTTGCCTTTGATGGTGAGTATGGCCTCAGGCCATGGACCAGGGCCTCCCTCACCCCAGATCTGTTCTGGCTGGTCCTAGTTGGCACTGACAGTCTGTCTTCCACAGCAATCCTGTTTGAGCCGAGCCGCCACGCTGCCTATGTGCTTCTGACAGGCCCCACAAGCTCAGACATGCCTGGCCTGGTCTCTGTGACCAAACACAAAGTGCGGGACCTGGTCTCGGGCAGCAGAGTGGTTCACCTGGGTGAGGGCAGCCCAGACAGCGACGAGGCTATCAGGGACCGATTCTCTCGGCTTCGGTACCGGAGTGAGGCCTAGGTGGCATCAGCTGGTGCACACAGAAGACTCCAGCTGTGAAAACTGAGCTTCCTGAGAAGTCAATCTGCCCTTGGTCTCCGCGAGGACCCCACCCTGATGCTGGGACCACCTCATCTGGGACTTATGGCTTTACTAGTTATACCCAGGGACATAGGGAGGCACCCTCAGCCTCTTGCCCAGCATACTATGTTCTCCCTGAACCTTCACAAGGTCTCAATGTATGGCCCATGGGCTCTAGTCATGGTCAGGTGGCCTCCCTGTGGTCTCCTTGGGCCAGCTACGCAGAGCTCAACCTTGCCTGAAGATCCCTCATTCAGTGCCTACTCACCACCAGCTCCCCCAACTGGAGAAGCCATTGCTGTGGGACCTGCTGTTCCCCAGGTCTCCTCTGTGATTGATGTTCCTCCTCCTCCTGCCTGGCTCTGCCCTTTTCCATACTGTCCATTAGGAGTCATGGAGTTCAGACCCTGGGGCAGCCTGAGGGCTACATCTGGGACATGAGGCTGTGCAACCCTCCCTCCGCAGCTTTCCCAGAACAGAGGAAGCATGCCTCCCGGAGGGTGAGCTGCAAGGGCTCTGACAAGTGGGCAGGATCTTGTACTGGAACTCCCAGGTGCACTTGGGGGTTCACACAAGATTCAGTCTATGCTTTTCAGCACAAGACCTATCCCACAGATCACTAGACATGCCAGGCACCTCCCCTCTCCCACTCTCTGGTGCTCACTTGATACAGGTCTCACCTTGTGCCTTGTTGCCCCTGAGGCCCAAGGTCAGTGGAGCAGCCCCACATAGACCGGAGCCCCAACTCTTAGCCAAAGCAGCCCCACAACTCCAGCCATCATGGAAAAACAACAGAATAAATGATTTGCACTGACAGGAAAAGCTCCCATGAGCCTGCTGCCTGTCTCTAACCCCAGCAAGCAGGGGGGTTTATTCTGGAGTAATGACCAGGAATTACTGGCTGGCAGCTAGGGAGGTAAGTGACCCTCACAGTCCTGCCCAGGAGGAATGGGTTCAGTCTTCAGGGAGCCTCCCAGGGTGGAAACTCTTGCTGCACTGGCACACACCCAACCCTCGGCATTGTACCTCCGTGGGCCAGGTGAAGTGCGATGGAGAGGTCTCAACCTGGTCTTATAACCGCGCAGGTACAACCTGTTGCTGTTTCTCCTTGGGGAAACCTGGAGTTGATGTGGAGGCAGAGGTTGCGTGGAACTCAGCACACGTGGTCCCAAGCAGGATGGGGTATGGGGCAGTTGCTTATGTGAAGATGGCCATAGGGGTTTTTTTTAATTTTATTTTTGTTTTTATTTTTATTTATTTGAGTGAGAGAGAGAATGGGCCCGCCAGGGCTCCCAGCCACTGCAAACGAACTCCAGATGCATGCGCCCCCTTGTGCATCTGGCTAACGTGGGTCCTGGGAAATCGAGCATCAAACCAGGGTCCTTAGGCTTCACAAGGCAAGCGCTTAACCGCTAAGCCATCTCTCCAGCCCATGGTTTTTAAGATTCTGCCCCAGGCAGTAAGAGCTTGGCCATTTACTGTCTACTGTACAAGACAGAGCACAGAATTCAAGAGCGGCCATACAGGGGACCCAAAGGCAGAGGTAGACTGGGGCGTGGGATCCTTACTTTGGGCCACCTAGTGGCTAAGGATAAGGACCGCTTTACAGGGATTAGGTACCTTAAGCAATTGCCTGCCCATGGTTTCTTGGGGTCCAATCTGTGCCATGCCCTCTGCAGCTGAGGACAGCTGGGCACAGTAGAGGCCAAGCACACAATCTTATACTAGAGCCAGGCCCCTGACTTTCCCGTCCTGGCCTCTTCATACATCACACATGCTCACAGCACCCATATTACATGCCACCAAGTATGCAGCATGTCACAGGTGCTTATGCCATGTGAGCTTAGACCACACACTGCATGTGCACACACACTGGGCTCTCAACTGGATGGGCTGAGCAATGGCCTGTGTTTTTTATTTCTGCAGAAGTTGGGAGGGGAGGGTGAATAGCCCTGCACTTGGGCTACATGGCAGAAGGATCAGGAGTCCTTTATCCTGTGTTTGGGGCAGCAAGAAGCACTTGGAGGGGAAGCAGTGCCAGAAGCACAGGTAATAGCTCGGGCAGTAGAAATTAGCCCTGGCTCTGCCACTCTAGCAAAGACATGCCCTGAAGGGGTCGGATGCCTCATGGTCAGGGCAGTGTCTTTCATATAGCTCTGATTAAGCCAGGGCTCTGGTAGAGAAGGCTTCATAACCAATAGGTGAATATGGTGCCTGTAGACAGGGTCTGCTGATTGAGAAGCCTCTATTATTAGGGTCACTCAGGGCAATGATGGTGGGATTCCCCTGGATAGAACAGCACACCTGGGGGACCTACATCTCTGCAACACATGACAAGTGCCCGTGTGTCTCTGACAACATTCTGGCGGTGGGATGGGCACTCACCGAGTACCAAGAACTGTGAGGGGCCTTGACTTCACCTTTTTTCTAGGAAAGAGTTCCCCAGCCAGGCTTGCCCAGTGAAATCCCCTCACTAACAATCAGCAGCTTATCTGGCCTCTTCTGTGCCGGAAAAGGCTTGTTCCACTAGAGTCTCAAAGGCCCTATAGCAAGGCTTGGGGGGGGGGGGCACACGTGCTGGGGATCCCACATCAGTCAGGAGAGCATAACTTTGAAGTCACTTGGGATGTGGAACAGTAGGGTGGGAGGTGATAAGGCAGGTCCATCTATGCCTCTTGGTCATCTGCCGGACTGCTGGCAGCTGTGGGCTCCCCAGAGGCAAGTTGGAGAGCTGGGCTGGGGCTTGAGTGCAGAGGTTTCCACAAGAACTGGAATGCCCTGGGGACAAGAAGGAGCTGAATGCAGGTGGCCAGAAGCCCTGTGCCCTCCCTGTGGAGCCCTCACTCAGTGGACAGAGCACTGGCTAGGCTCACCGTCGCTTGGTCTCCAGTGGGATCACTGCTTCTGCCAACAGACCCTTGTACATGTCAGACTTTAGGAACCTTGGGTAGGAGTCCTGCAAGAGACAGTGTCCAGGAGCTGGGGAGATGGCTCACTAAGTAGAGTGCTTGCCACACAAGCACAGTGACCATGTAAAAGCTGGCCATGGCGACACAGTGGCTTACAATCCCAGCACTGGTGCGGTGGAAACAGGACTTGCTGCCTAGCTAGTCTAGCCAAATTAATGAGGTCTAAGTTCAGGAAGAGACTCTACCTCAAAAAATAAGGTGGAGGACTGGAGAGGTGGTTTAGCAGGTAAGGCGTATTTGCCTGCGAAGCCTAAGGACCCCGGTTCAATTCTCCAGGACCCACATAAGCCAGATGCACAAGAGGGCACATGTATCTGGAGTTCGTTTACAGTGGCTAGAGGCTGTGGCACACCCATTTTATCTGTTTCTTTCAAATAGATTAAAATTTTTTTTTAAATCTTAAAAAAAAATAAGGTGGCCGGGCAAGGTGGCACACACCTTTAATCCCAGCACTTGGGAGGTAGAGGTAGGAGGATTGCCATGAGTTCCAGGCCACCCTGAGACCACATGGTAAATTCTAGGTCAGCCTGGAGTAGGGTGAAACCCTACCTCGAAAAAAACAAAATAAATAAATGAAGTGGAAACAATTGAAGAAGACACCTAACATTAACCTCTCGTCTCCATATTTAAACTCCATAACCCTATTCACTGGCTGTAGAGGCAGAGATACTCTGGTACCTCATGTCATGTCACTGCTCTATGCATGGGAACGATGGCTTTTGCCCATCTTTTCCCATCTGGAGACCTCATTAGATGGATTTGGACTGTGGTAGATGTGGGATAGCTGTCCTTCAGGACCTGTGTGCAGATAGGCCCAGCAATACTATACTTGGCTGCACCTGGCTAAGAGATGAGGCAAAACTGGGTATGGTGGCCCCCACTTGTAACTTCAACACTGGAGAGGCAGAGGGTGGAGGACCACCCAAAAGTTTGAGGTCAGCCTGGTCCCACGGACTTGGAGGTTAGTCTGAAAAATGAGACCCTGTCTCAAAAAAAGAGGGGCCAGGGAGATTGCTCAGTGGTTAAGGGCACCTGCTTGCAAAGCCTGATGATCTGGGTTCAAATTTCCAGCACCATGTAAAGCCAGATGCAAAGTGGCACGTGTGTAACATGCGTGTGCCCGACCCCCCCCCAGCAAATATCTAAACCACATTGACCATCTTGGACAGGCACTAAGTGTCCAGTTCATTATTTGAAAATTGGCTCGATTCTCCAGGACCCACGTTACCCAGATGCACAAGGGGGCGCACATGTCTGGAGTTTGTTTGCAGTGGCTGGAGGCCCTGGCGCACCCATTCTCTCTGTGTCTTTCTCTCTGCCTCTTTCAGTCATGTCACTCTCAAATAAAAAAAAAAATTTTAAATTGGTAAGTAGGGAAAGGGATCAAGCTTTGAGTCTACTGTTTGGTCTGTATCACTAAATGACCAAAGCATCGATGCTGCCAGCTGCAGGCAGCAGTAGGCCTGGAACAATGTCACACCACCACATTGCATGAGATGGGGCAATGAGTGGCAAAGGCTGTGCTCAGCCCCGACAAACAACACCTGTGAGGTAATTTTTCTTTCTTTCTTTTCTTTTTAGGTAGGGTCTCACTCTAGCCTAAGTTAACCTGGAACTCACTCTGTAGTCCCTTGAACTCACAGTGATCCTCCTACCTCTGCTTCCCGAGTGCTGGGTTTAAAGGCATGTGCCACCACTCCCAGCCTTGAAGTAATACTCTTTGACAAAGCCAAATAGACAAAAGATAATGGAATTGGAGGCTTAAGTGAAGGTGGGGACACCAAGGCTGTGCCCACCTTCTTCATGAGCATGTAGATGTGCAGTTGTGCCGCATCTAGGACATAACGGTGTGGCTGGTGGAGCCCCTCCAAGGTCCGCTCCATGGTCCGGCTGTCAATGTTGACCCAGCGGGCAGCTCCGGGGGCCAGGAACTGCCTGGAATGGAGAAGTTGCCGAGAGGGTCCAGGCTGGGTTTGCCTGAACAATGGCCAGCCAAAGCCCTCCTTGACACGCTTACTGATACACGGTGTCCACCAGGATGGGAACTTGGGACTGCCCACCAAAGCGCAGCTCCTCACATGCCTCCCAGAAGCTGAGGTTTTCCGCTAGGGACCAGGCAGCAAGTTAGAGGCCCTACCCCAGTCAGCATCCAGGGTTGGGAATAGGCTCCAGACAGTGGTCTCCCTCCCTTGAGGATCCCAGAACAGGCACTTGTGCTTCTCACCACTGAACTCCTTCTGGAGGAAGTCCATGAAGTGTGCCCGCCCCATGGGGTCATCCAGGAGCTCCCGGAAGCTGAAACCCCACCGCTCCACACGGAGCTTCGTGGGTGCAACCACTCTGGGAGGAGAGGAGGGAAGGCAGGAGAGAGTGGGCTGCTGACCCTACTACCAGCTGCCAGGTTGGAAATACTCCAGTGCCATCACACACCAGGGCTTACATGGGTGCATTCATGGCCCAGTAGGCCGCGTCGTCTGTGATCCAGGGATTGCTGGGCAGGCACCCTGACATGATAGGGTCATGTGGGCCACGCTGGCTGCTGAAATTCATGTGCCTAGGGGGTGCCAAGGGCCAGTGCAGAAAGGCCTCAGGGATGAGAGACTCCAGAGAGGGTCAGGGTTGGTGGGGGTGGGGGTATCTCTTGCTATCCCCACTCACGCCTCGAGGCAGATAGATGATTTCACCCGGTTCCTGCCCAGTGCCTTCCTGAAGCATTCAATCTAGGACACCAGAAAGGAGTTGGGACCTGGGTTGGGAGTTGGTAAGCTCGCGCACCTAGAACCTACTTTGCACACCTAGGACCTACCTCACGCTTATAGAAATCCGAGCTCTGAATCTGGAAGGACACAAGTAGATTCAGTTACAAAGCATGTCTTGGGGGGGTGGTGGTTGGAAGTTCCCCCATCCCACAAGATTGAGCTTGTGCCCCACCAGGATGGATTAGACAGATCTATAGCCCAACTCTGAGTCCCTCTTCCTAACTCTAGCCTTAGGAGACCTCTGGGAGGGAGCATTCAATCTAGTGGCCCAAGTGCGCCACATGAAAATATTAACTGGTTTTTTTTTTGTTTTTTGTTTTTGCGAGGTAGGGTCTCACTCTGGCCCAGGCTGACCTGGAATTCACTATGCAGTCTCAGGGTGGCCTCGAACTCACGGTGATCCTCCTACCTCTGCCTCCCAACTGCAGGGATTAAAGGCGTGCGCCACCATGCCTGGCTGAAAATATTAACTTTTTTTTTTTGAACATCATAGAAAGTAATTTAATAAATTACAAATGACTTTTTTTTTTTTTTTTTTTTTTTTTTTGGTTTTTTGAGGTAGGGTCTTACTCTAGCCCAGGCTGACCTGGAATTCACTACATAGTCTCAGGGTGGCCTCGAACTCACGGCAATCCTCCTACCTCTGCCTCCCGAGTGCTGGGATTAAAGGCGTGCGCCACCACACCTGGCTTACAAATGACTTTTTAAAGACATTTGCTCAACTACAGAAAGCAAATTCAGACTACACAAAACACAACTGGTAAATATTGCAAATGTCCAAAAGAAAAATTGGACTAAGACTCAAGTCTTAGTCCAAAAATATTAACTTTTAATTAAAGGCGGTGCACGCCTTTAATTCCAGCACTCGGTGGCAGAGGTAGGAGGATCGCCATGAGTTCGAGGCCACCCTGAGACAACATAGTGAATTCCAGGTCAGCCTGAGCTAGAGCAAGACCCTTCCTCGAAAAACCAAAAGAAAAAGTTTATTTTCACGTGTGGGTGTAGTGTGTGCATAGGTGCACCAGGGTATCTTGCCACTACAAATGAACTCCGGACAGATGTGCTACTTTGTGCCTAGCTGTACATGGGTGCTGGAGAATCAAACCTGGGCTGGCAGCCTTTATAAGCAAATGTAAAATGTAAAACTCCTGTGCCATTGCCCCAGCCCTGTGGTTTTTTTTAAATATAAATTTATTTGAGGGCTGGAGAGATGGCTTAGCACCTGGTTCGATTCCCCGATACCCACATAAGCCAGATAAACAGGGTGGCACATGTATCTGGAGTTCTAATGGAATGGCTGGAGGCCCTGGCACACCCATTCTCTCTCTCTCTCTCTCTCTCTCTCTCTCTCTATCTGCCTCTTTCTCAAATAAAAAAAAAAATTAAAAATTTGAGATAAAGGCAGACTGAAACAGGCGGGGGTGGCGGGGATGAGTATGGGCACACCAGGGCCTCCTGCCATTGCATTAGAACTCCAGACACATGTGCCACATTGTTCATCTGGCTTTATGTGGGTACGGGATAATTAAACTTGTGCCATCAAGCTTTGCAAGCAAGTGCCTTTAACTGCTAAGCCATCTCTTCCGAGCCTCCGAGCCCTGTTTTTTTGTTTTGTTTCTCTAGCCCAGGCTGACCTGAAATTCACTATGTAGTTTCAGGCTGGCTTGGAACTCATAGCAATCCTCCTACCTCTGCCTCAGTACAGGAATTACAGGTGTGTGCCACCACGCCTGGCCCAGCCCTGTTTTTAAACAGCATACTGAGAGATCCTACACTGGGGAGCCAAGCTAAACTCAGAACCTCATAGAGGAACTGGGCACAGGAGAACAGCAGACTGTTCTCAACTCCAATATCCTACTAACTGCAGAAAAGTCAAGGGCTGAAGTTAGCAAGATGCTCTATCAATAAGACACAACAGGATTTGGTTTGGTAAGACAGGTGAGCAAAGGGCTCAGCTGCCTGCTGCCCTGTCAGTTAGGATCTTGTCCCATTTTTTCTGGTCTGGAGGCTACCAAAAGTCTATGATCCAGGTCCCCTAGGCCTCAGCCCTTCTTGTTACCCCTCCATTTCCCTGGGAACTCTTGATGTCTCAGCCTTGGGGGAAGACCCCCCCCCCCCAACCTCTCCACTTACTTGCATCCAGGCCAGCAGGTGGGAAGGAGAGAGGATGAGAATTAGCAGGAGGGATGAGGTTGGGATACCAGGGGGGCTGAAAGTTGGAACAGAGCAGGGATCATGGAGGGGCTACATCCAGTGCACTTAGGTGGTTCAAAGGGTGGACAGATGGGTGGATGGGAAGTCCACAGAGCCCCACGGTGGGTAGAGCTAGCGAGGGCATGTGTTGGGATTAGGGCGGCATGCAGTAGGGTGGTCTGGGGCCAAGCACGCAGGCACTCACCATCTGCACTCGACTGGAAGTGCAAGAGCCTCTTTCTGGACCCTGTTCCAGAACATTAGAGACTCCAGGCTGTAGAAGGATGAGGTGGGGATGATACAGACTCCAATACTTCACTTTTTAAAAAAAAATACATTTTTTTATTCATTTATTTACTTGAGAGGGAGAGAGAATGGGCATGCCAGGGCCTCTGACCACTGCATACAAATCCCAGATGCATGTGCCACCTTGTGCATCTGGCTTTATGTGGACACTGGGGAATCGAACCTGGGCCCTTTGGCTTTGTCAGCAAGTGCCTTAACCACTAAGCCATCTCTCCAGCCCCCATACTCCTCTTTTTTTAATTTTAGTTTTTAAAATTAAAAAAAAATTTTTTTTTTTTCGAGGTAGGGTCTCACTCTAGCCCATGCTGACCTGGAATTTACTATGGAGTCTCAGGGTGGCTTCGAACTCACGGCAATTCTCCTACCTCTGCCTCCCGAATGCTGAGATTAGAGGCATGTGTCACCATGCCCAGCTAAAGTTTATTTACTTATTTATTTTTCGAGGTAGGATCTCACTCTAAACCAGGCTAACCTGGAACTCACACTGTACTCTCAGGGTGCCCTCAAACTCATGGCAATCTTCCTACCTGTCTCCTGAGTACTGGGATTAAAGGCGTGCACCACCGCGCCTGGCCTTATTTTTTTATTTTTTGGTTTTTTGAGGTAGGGTTTCACTCTAGCTCAGGATGACCTGGAATTCACTAGGTGGTCTTAGGGTGGCCTCAAACTCATGGCAATTCTCCTATCTCTGCCTCCCGAGTGCTGGGATTAAAGGTGTGCACCACCATGCCTGGCAATTTTTTTTATTTTATTCTTTTTGTTGTTGTTTTATCGAGGTAGGGTCTTGCTCTAGCCCAGGCTGACCTGGAATTCACTATGTAGTCTCAGGGTGGCCTCAAACTCACAGCAATCCTTCTGTCTCCCAAGTGCTGGGAATAAAGGCGTGCACCACTGCACCCAGCTCTACCAGCCTTAATTTTTATTTAAAAATTATTTTTACTGGGCTGGAGAGATGGCTTAGCAGTTAAGGCATTTGCCTGCAAAGCCAAAGGATCCCAGTTCGATTCTCTAGGACCCACATAAGCCAGATGCACAAGGGGCACATGCATCTGGAGTTCATTTGCAGTGACTGGAGGCCCTGGTGCTCCCATTCTCTCTCTCTCTCAAATAAATAAATTAAATTAAATTAAAAAGTATTTTCTTTATTTGCAAGAAGAGAGAGAGGGAGAGAAAATAGGCACGCCAGGGCCTCCCGTCACTGCAAACCAACTCCAGATGCATATGCCACCTTGTGCATTTGGCTTTACATGGGTACTGGGGAATCGAACCTAGGTTGTTAGGCGTTTCAGGCAAGCACCTTAACTGCTGAGCCATCTCTCCAGCCCAATACTCCACTTTATTTTTATTTTTTGATAGAGAATGGGCACATCAGGGCCTCAAGCTACTGCAAACAAAGTCCAGATGCATGTGCCACCTTGTGCATCTGGCTTACGTGGGTCCTGGGGAATCGAACCTAGGTCCTTTGGCTTTACAGGCAAGTTCCTTAACTGCTAAACCATTTCTCCAGCCCCCAATACTCCACTTTTTTTTCCTTTATTTATTGGGGGGGGGAATGGGTGTGCCAGGGCCTCCAGCTGCTGCAAACAAACTCCAGATACATGTGCCCCCCTTGCGCATCTGGCTTATGTGGTCCTGGGGAATTGAACCTGGGTCCTTTGGGTTTGCAGGCAAGTGCCTTAACCACTAAGCCATTGCTCCAATAGTCCACTTTTTGATGACACTCCAAGGAACTCAGGAACTGAGTCCTGATCTGGCCCTAAACCCTATGGTCTTTCTGCACATCATACTACCCTGAGTGATTCCCCAGATAGTAGGTAGACCTCAAACCACATGCCAGGGTTCAGTATCCTAGGCAGCAGTCCCCTAAATCCAGTCCCTTCTGTTGCAGCTGAGTCTAGTCCCCACCTTGCCTTCTCCTGAGACCCTTGGGCTCTGTATTAGTCTCCCTTAAACCCAGAGAGAGGCTGGCTGGTCCTATGGTTTGGGAGTGGTGGTAGCCTCAGACCTGATCATATCAACTCTACTTTTTCAACTGAGTTACAAAACAAGTTCCTGACACCTACCCAGACCTTGAAATGCATGTCCTTTCCACAGATTCAGCTAGGAAAGTCTAAGAGCTTTTCAGGGGTGTGCACACCTCTTCTCCTGACCAGGGAAACCCCTCCACCCTCACCGCATGAAGAGCTTACCGGGGGCCTGTTCACCAGCCAATATGTCTGCTCTTGACACGAAATGACCATTCTGTCTCCCTTTCGGCGCTGCTTAGCTGCTCTGGGAGGAACAGACAGAGATTGGAAGACTCTGAGCCCACTAAGCACTCTCAGGCCAGGGCCCAGGAAGGCTGTGCATGCTGTTGGGGCTGTCAGCGCCCAGTTGGGCCTCCTGAGCATTCTTTGCCCAGTGTCTGCTGCTCTTGGGCAAGTGGGGTCTCACCGCAGCTGCTCTCGAGCCTGCATCACTACCAGATCCCATGAGTGGTTGATCTTCTTGTGCAGTAGAGTATACTGTTCCTGGGGGATGGAAAAGTTTCTAGTAGGTGACCCCTCACCCAATCAGCTCCAAGACATGGAACATCAGGGACACTACAGGGTGTGAGTGGGGGTGGGAGGGCATCTCCCCACCTGGAGCAGAGGGCAGCTTGCTCCCTGGGGCCCTGTGCAGGGACTATCTCCCCTTTCTGGGTATACCCTAAGCCCTACAGGGTGGGGAGGAGACCTCTACATAAGACTGTGCATGGAGTAAGGCTATGTGCATTATCTTGGGGTCTAGACCAGGCTCCACTGGATTCAGCCAGCTGGGGATCTCACTTTTTCGTAGTCTGCCAAGGCCCCCTGTTTTTGGATGTTCTTCTTGGCCAAGTAGATGGCTGAAAGGACAGAACAGGCTGAAGAGGGGCAGGCACTACCCAAACCTGTGGTATTGTCCTGGGGTCACCAGTCCCCAGACTGGCCATACACACTCCACACTTACCATAGTCCAGCTCGGAGGCTGGCCACATGGTGCTTGTCCAGAAGTAAGGTGTCTTGTGTGGTACAAGAAGGGTATCTAGGATCTCCTTAGCTTCCCTACCCACACCCTCACAGCTCCCTCGCAGGAGACAGCTGGGTGGGGGAATGCCTCTCTCTCCATCTAGAACTGAGGTCTTTTTGCCTCTTGGGGTTCTACCTCCCTGGATTTGACTACCCTAGGCCTCTGCAGGATGGGGAGAGGGTGGGGCCTGATAGTCCCAGGATGTGGGAACATTCCTGCTTAAGGTGTCCTGGGCCCCTTATGTGGGGAGGAGGGGCAGGCAGGCAGGAAGTAGGCTCTACCATGTTGATGCACACTTGAGGTGCAGGGGTCCGGTCCCCATGCACAGAAGAGATTCCTTCTTTAGAAGTGGGGCCCTGGATATCCCTGGCAGGATGCCTCCCAGCAAAATGTTCCCTAGACATTGCCCTTTGTTGGAGTTTGCTGAGGCCTCCCAAAGCTGAAGCTTCCTCCCCTTAACTTGGTCCTTTACCCCACATGGACACTCCCAATGCAGGTGTTTTGGGGATGGGGGCGGGAACCACCAGCCCAGTGACGTCACCGCGCCCCCCACCAACCCATCAAGCTCTACCTTTTTTAGACTCCCCACGGGCCCGGAGCAGGGCGAGCGGGGGTGCTCCCTGCTCCCCTGAGCCTGACCTGGAACCTGTAGGGTGTCTCGTCGGGCAGGAGCGCCAGGCCACGGGGCTCGCGCAGCGGGTAGATGTAGCCGTGCTGGGCCAGGAGCGTGCCCAGGTGCAGGGCCTCTGCGAGAGGCGGGAGTAAAACTCCAGCAGCCCGCCCCCCGCCCCTGCCCAGGCGCGCGGACTCACCCTCCTCGGAGATGCAGAACTTCTGGACCAGCCACTCCACGATGTCTGTGCCTGCACGAGAGGGGTGGGTTGGGCGGAGGCCACGGCGCCCCGCTCCCCACAGTGTGTCTGAGAGCCTCACCGGCCACCGCATGGGGAATGACGGTGATGAGCAGCCGCTGGCTCCGCATCTTCACGCCGTGGTCAGGGTCTTGCATGTTCACCACCACCCGCTCCATCTGGGAGATGGCTCAGACTGAGCAACGGGGGTCAGCGCGAAGGGCATAGGCGAGGACCTCCCCCTACCAATGCCAGACTCCCCAGTGCTTCTCTGGGATCCCTAGGGCTGTGTCCGGCTCCCAGTGTGGTTCACCCTCCCCCACCTGCTGCATTCCACACCCCTCTTTCTGCCGCCGAGGGACCCCGCTCACCTTGCTGAGGTGTGGCCTCTGCACGCGGGGGCGCCCTCCAAGGGATGTGCTGCCCGCAGCCATCGCCATGGCGGATGTCCGAATTGCCCCGCCCTGCAGGATTAACCGGGGCAGCTGCGGAGCTGTGACTCCGGCTCTACTAACCTGAGTCCGCGCGGGTGGTGATGGGACTGTCTGTGTGGGGGCAGCTGGAACTCCAGATAGCCGCCGGGGAGGCGGGGCTTGGTGGCTTACCTACCAAGTGGTTTCTGCCTTGGAAAGGAAAGCTGTCAAGGGGAGGGTAGCCAGCTGGGACCAGACTTCAGAGCAGGTGGAGGGGGCTGGGAGACAGGCCAATGGCTAGGTGGACCAGGTGGGGTGCCAGGCGGGGAGCAGTGGGCTAGGACCTTGGGAGGTGCAAGGACCAACATAAGGCTGTGGAGTCAGGACCAGTGTTTGACAAAGTGTGTCCTCTGAACATGTGGCACCATGCATGCATGGTGTGGTGCATATGTTGGTGTGACGTAGGTCCTTTCAGACAGGATCACTGACCCATTAAGAGGTATAAATGGGTTATTGCTCCTTTCCTGGGGATACAGCACCCTTCTTCCCCTACCTACTCAGAGTGCTAGGGTCCCAGCACAAGGAGGTTGGTTTCAGGCAAGAAACCTCCAACATGAGCCAGACATGGTGGCGCATGGCACACCTTTAATCCCAGCACCCTGGAAGCAGAAGTAGGAGGACAGTTGTGAGTTCAAGTCCAGCCTGGAACTACAGAATGAGTTCCAGGTCAGCCTGGACTAAAGTGAGACCCTACCTTGGGGGGGGGGGGGAAGAAGAAGAAGAAAGAAAGAAAGGAAGGAAGGAAGGAAGAAAGAAGCCTCTAACGTGGCATTTGAGTCCATCATTCCCACTGGATGGAGCAGGGGGTCAGAAGGAGGCCTTCCTAGACCTGGTACATCTCCCTTATGTCCCAGAGTTTTCTTTCTTTATTGTTCTCTCTCTCTCTCCCTTCCCCCATCTCTCCTTCTTTCTCTCCCCCCTCCCACCCTTTGAATTCAGAGTAGGTACCCATGGAGGCTGCAGGCCCCCAGCAGCTGAAGCTGTCCCTAGTCTGAGGTCAAGTACCCAGTGTCTAACACTCTACTCCCTGCTGGACAGAGGAAGCAGGAGTGGGTCTCTAGGGTGTCCTGGGTCTGAATCCTTTGGAGAGATGGTAAGCATTGAAGATTCCAGCCAGTGTCTTAGCACTGATGGCTGGTCTCCTGTTCAAACAGACAACGGTGGGTCTGATTCCTGTGTCCCTTGCAGAGGAGCAGTGACAAGGGTGCCTAACACAGCAGGGCCTCCAACTCGTGCTTTGCACTTTGCATAATTTCGTTACTCACACCCAAGCCTTTGGGCCTATTGTCCTTCCTTACTCACACCCAAGCCTTTGGTTGGGCCTATTGTCCCTAGCTGAATGAAGGCCCTGCTCACTAATCGCCTACTCTGACTGACCAACACCCCACCCTCATCCCCAGGTTTCCTTTGGGCATCAAGAGCAAGAAGTCTCTCACATTCCTTTTTTTAGGGGTCCAGGGAATTGTCTGGGTCCAAGTAGATACATACACCTTCCATTCAGTGTGATATCAATAAATAAACACTGAGGTATCCTTATGTTTGTGATGCCCAGCCTACACCTCAATGCGTGGGTGGCCCCTGGCCCACCATGTTCTTCCATGTTGCTGAGGCTCAAGGGTGTGGCTTGGCTCAAGCTGGATAGCCCTAGGTGTCCCCTTGGCCTAGACAAGCAGGAAGGGGCAGGTGGAGGGCTGCTGGGCCCCAGGTGTGGCCTGTGCCGCCTGCTGATGAGAGCCTGGGGACGTAGGGGCGGAGCACCTGCTCCACTAGGCGCTCCCAGCCTCACCCCGACTCCCGGGGGACATCCAGAGTTGGGGGTGGGGCTGCACTGGGTCCCTGGCGACGCATCCAGGCGTGGGGCGCGGCGGGGACAACCTGGTGCCGGCGCCGTGCGGGCGACACGCGCGTCTCTGCGGGGTCCGCGGAGCGGCTGGGGGCGCGCGGCGCGGGCGCGGCGCTGGGCGCGGGGGGCGCTCCCGGCCGGGATGAGCTCACCGCAGTCGCGCCGGGGCTGAGCCGAGCGGGCGGCGGCTCGGGCCGCGGCCACCATGCTGGGCCTGGACGCGTGTGAACTGGGGGCGCAGCTGCTGGAGCTGCTCCGACTGGCGCTGTGCGCCCGAGGTGAGCGGCGGGGCCAGGCGGCGGCCACGTGCGCGGGGTGTGGGGGGGCAGCAGGGGGCGGCGCGGGCGGGGGTCCTTCCCTGCGGCAACTTTAGGGGTGCGTGGGGACCTCGCAGAGCGAGGGGTCCCGGCAGGGTTCTGTCTGGGGGTAGGGACTTCATTCCGGAGAGACCCTTATGGGAAGGGAGCCAGGAGCGTAGTGTGCGGAATCCGAATCGGGAGGCAAGGGCCTCTCCCTTAGGTGGGGCAGGGGCTCCTTCCGGTGGTGAGTGGCAATCCTGAGGCTGCAGGGCAGTGGGCAAGGGCCCAGGGAGACCCTGCCTCAAGACACCCAAGGGGTTCTGGAGACCCCTAGTTTAGGGCACCATGGGAGGGCTGTAGAGCATTATAGGAAGAGTACAGAGCTGGGGAACCCCTACAGGACCACTCTTCAGCGGTAGCTCCCAGCCTTTTGGCCTGTTCCCCACTTGGGGTCTACAGGGTCTCTTGAGAGTCTCTTCCAGCTACCAGGGCTCCTCCTGAAGGCGATGAGCTCAAGGGCCCCCGGGGCCTGGTGTCTGTTGTGTCTTCAGAGCCCACAACCACCCTCTCAAGCTCCCCCACTCCAGCCTCGTTATTCCCTCGGGCCATTGGGAGACACAGCTGGTGAGCCTGAGGGACCTAGTTTAGCACTGAAATGCCAGTATCAGCAAGTGGTGGCTGCTTACACACCTTCCCCAACTTCCAGTCCTCCTGGCTGACAAGGAAGGGGGGCCAACTCCGCTGGATGAGGCGCTGGATGAAGCTGTGCCAGAGTACCAGGCCCCTGGGAAGAAGAGCATGCTGGCAATCTGGGAGCTGGACCCTGAGGATTCAAGCCTGGCCAAGTACAAGCAGGCACTACTGGGGCCCCTGCCACCCCTCATGGGTATGGTCTGAGGCCTGGGTATGAAGGGTTACAAGAAGGGGGAGAGGGCGGGGCCAAGAGAGCACCTCGTGTACACTCTTTCTCCTCAGACCCCAGCCTGCCCAACGTGCAGGTGACTAGGCTGACGTTGATGTCTGAGCAGGCTCCAGGGCCCATCACTATGGATCTGACAGGTAACCTCTTAGGACCTGTGCCCCATTCCAGGTCTTTAGGCACATTGCCACAGATCTCATGGGCATCACTTCCCATATGGGAGCTTCTGGGCAGGGTCCTGCCCATCAGGGAGTTCTTGAACACACCTGCCATTTCCCTTAACAGGAGACCTGTCTGCGCTGAAAAACCAGGTATTTGTCCTGAAGGAGGGCATTGAATACAAGGTGAAGATCACTTTCAAGGTGAGGGCAGCTGCAGTGAAGGTCAGTCATGGCCCACCCTTTCCAAGGAAGCCTTTAACACCTTTTGTCCCCCAGGTCAACAAGGAGATCGTCAGTGGCCTCAAGTGTCTGCATCATACCTTCTGGAGAGGCCTTCGTGGTAAGGTGGTGTGGAGGGTAGCCTGGGCCAGGGGTGCGTGGAGAATGGCTTTTGATATATCGCCCCCTCCCACAGTGGATAAGGCTGCCTACATGGTGGGCAGCTATGGCCCCAGGGCCCAGGAGTATGAGTTCGTGACTCCAGTGGAGGAGACGCCGAGGGGCTCATTGGTGCGTGGCCCCTATGTGGTCAGGTCCCTCATCACGGATGACGACAGGATGGAACATCTGTCCTGGGAGTGGTGCCTCCACATCTGTCAGGACTGGAAGGACTGAACCCCACTTCAGGCCCATGTCCCCACCTATCAGTGGCACAAATATCATAAGCATTTCCCTGCTCCCAAGTCGGTGACCAGATGTCCCACACCCTCTCTCTGTCCTGCCTCCTGCCTGGTGCCCCAAACAGCTCCATTAAACGTCACCCTGTCTCGCTGCCCTTGTGTCGCCTCTTTCTGCCTCAGCCCTCCCCTCTGGGGCGGGGGGACCTCTCAGGCTTTATCTTCCCTGAGACCCAGCCAGGTGCCACGTGGCGGTTGCTGCTTGGTCCACTGTCTGCTTATCTGCCCCAGTCTTCAGGGCCCAGCACCGCCATGGACAATCAGCTCCTGTTTGTGCTGCTCCTGCTGGGGGCCTTAGGCCCACAGGGACTGGGACAAGGGCCTGAGGATCTTTCAGAGGAGATCCCTGGGGAGGAAATCCCCAAGGAGGATGGGGTCTTGGTCCTGAGCCACCGTACCCTGAGCCTGGCCCTGAGAGAGCACCCAGCCCTGATGGTGGAGTTCTGTGAGTGCTTGGGCCTGGAACTATGGGGCCAACCTAGGGGCTCAAACCCTCACCACTTGGATAGGGAGCCCCAAGGCTGAGCTGAGTCTGGGGGTGGTATAGCCTGAGTGGGGAGGGGTGGTGGTAGTGCAGGAGACTGGCTATGGCACATACTGATACCACTACTTTCACGGCCACTACTGTTCCTTCCGTGGTGGTGCAGTATCCAGGCTGAGTGGCCCACACAGGTCCCTGTAGCATATGCTTCTGTAGTTTCTCACAGCCCTTTACAAATGTTGAAGCCATTCCTAGCTGACAGGCCTCAGCAGGCAGCCACATATGGCCTGGAGCCCAGGAGTAGGATTTTCAAACTCCCACAATCCTCACTGTGCCTGTGCACCTTAATAGTCTCTGGGGTTCAGCACCCAGAAGTGGTTGTGACCAAGGTCCAGGGTAGGACTCTTAAGGAAGGTGTGAAAGGAACACATTTGCTTTGTTGGATCTGGTGGGACAGGGCTGGGGTTGGAGCTGTGGAGGACCCACACACTCACCACCTCATCCTCCAGATGCCCCATGGTGTGGCCACTGCAAGGCATTGGCTCCCGAGTACAGCAAGGCGGCTGCTCTGCTAGCAAGCGAGTCAGCCGGGGTCACACTGGCCAAGGTGGATGGACCTGCTGAGCCAGAGCTGGTCAAAGAGTTCAGTGTGGAAGGGTACCCCACGCTCAAGTTTTTCCAGGATGGGAATCGCACACACCCAGAGGAGTACACAGGTGTGGAGGAGGTGTCGCCTGGGGGAGTACCGTGGTATGGGAGTGGGAGTGGCCTGGGGATGGGGCAGGAGCCAGGCCTGGCTGAGGGGCCTCTCTGCAGGGCCCCAGAAGGCTGAAGGCATTGCTGAGTGGCTGAGGCGACGGGTGGGGCCTAGCGCCATACATCTGGAGGACAAGGAAAGTGCCCAGGCCTTGATGGACACTAGGGATGTGGTGGTTATTGGCTTCTTTCAGGTAAGCTTGGAGGAGTGAGAGCAGGCTGGGGGAGCAGTGCTGGGGTTACCCACCAGACTCACAGGACTGGACTTGTAGGACCTGCAGGATGAGGATGTGGCCACCTTCCTAGCCCTAGCCAGAGATGCCCTGGACATGACCTTTGGCCTCACAGACCAGCCACAGCTTTTTCAAAAGTTTGGGCTCACCAAGGACACTGTGGTCCTTTTCAAGAAGGTGGGTTGGGGCTGAGCAAGGGCTGGAGTTGGGGCCAGGGTTCTGGCTCCCACTAACCCTCTTGGATGTCCAGTTCGACGAGGGGCGGGCTGACTTCCCAGTAGATGAGGAGCTTGGCCTGGACCTCGGGGACCTTTCCCGCTTCCTCATTACACACAGCATGCACCTGGTGACAGAGTTCAACAGCCAGGCAAGTGAAGCTGCAGGTGGTGTGGGGATGAGGTGGAGGGACCCTTGGGCTGGAGAGACCTAAGATAGAAGTCCCACAGCAGTCATAAGTTCCCCATTCTACAGACATCCCCCAAGATCTTCGCCGCCAGGATTCTCAATCACCTGCTGCTGTTTGTGAACCAGACACTGGCTCAACACAGGGAGCTGGTGGCAGGCTTCAGGGAAGCAGCTCCCCCATTTCGGGGGCAGGTACTATACTGGAGGACTAGGAGGGAGGGATAGCAAGGCCAAGGGTGACACAGCATGGACTTCCTGTTGGCAGGTGCTGTTCGTGGTGGTGGATGTGGCTGCCAACAATAGCCATGTGCTCCAGTACTTTGGCCTCAAGGCCGAGGAGGCCCCTACCTTACGTCTAGTCAATGTTGAGACCACCAAGAAGTATGCACCCACCAGCGAGGCACCCATCACTTCAGCTTCTGTGGCTACTTTCTGCCATGCAGTCCTCCATGCTGAAGTCAAGGTCTGAGGCTCTTATCCCCACAGGGTGAAGGGAGGTGGGAGCAGTGGTATGAGGTTTCTGGTTAGCCCTGAGGGGCCCTCAGTGAAGACCTACCTGCTCCCCAGCCCTATCTCCTGAGCCAGGAGGTGCCCTCAGACTGGGACCAGCGGCCAGTCAAGACTCTTGTGGGCAAGAATTTTGAGCAGGTGGCTTTTGATGAAACCAAGAATGTGTTTGTGAAGTTCTGTAAGTTCTGAGGAGGGAAGGGGGAAAGTGGCTGGCTGGGGGAGATCCAGCTAGCCAAACCTGATACATCCCCTCCAGATGCCCCCTGGTGTAGCCACTGCAAGGAGATGGCCCCAGCCTGGGAGGCGCTGGCTGAGAAGTATCGAGACCGTGAGGACATTGTCATTGCTGAGCTGGATGCCACAGCTAATGAGCTGGAGGCCTTCACTATTCATGGCTACCCTACCCTGAAGTTCTTCCCTGCAGGGCCTCACAGGAAGGTGAGGAGATGGGCTGGGAGGACCTGGCTCTCCTTCAAAGCCAGTTGGTGCTGGGCTGAGACTGTGGCTGGAGAATAAGCTGAAGATGGAGTGAGCCTTCAGGCCCTCCCTTTCCTCATCAGGTGATCGAATACAAAAGTACCAGAGACTTGGAAACCTTCTCCAAATTCCTAGACAGTGGGGGTGAGCTGCCCAAAGAAGAGCCGCAAGAGCCCACAGCCTCTGCCCCGGTGGGTGTCCCACTCAGCACACTGACCCTGAAGGTCTCCTGGCAAGGTGGGCTGAGGGCAGGGCTGAATTGGACTTCTGTGATTGTTTCTAGGAGGCACAGGTCAATTCCACCACTGGCCCTAAGGAGGAGCTGTAGCACCCTGTCACCTCAAGCCCAGGGATTGGTGGAGCTGCACACTGTGAATAAAGATGTTGTCCCAGAATGTTGTGTGATTCCTGAGCAGGCTGGATTTGCCTAGCCTGGTCCTGGCTCTGGCCTCTGTCCCAATTTCAGTTTCCTGGACTCAACACCTACCCCCTAGGTGGGTTTGTGGCTCTCCTGGGACCCATCTGCCACGTGGAAAGGAATAGAGAACATGCCAATACTTAGGATGCCCCAGCCCCTCCCCCTCCCCAGGGCAGGTCAGTGTATTCCATGACCAAGCAGGTTCAAAAACTGTTTTATTTCATTATTATCCAAGTACCTTTGAAAAGATAATTGTACAGACCATCACATGAAAAATGGACTCGGGGCAGCCCCCTGCTGGCCCTGGCCTGAGAAATGTACATATTTACATGGGCCCTTCGAAAGAAGGAACCTGACCTGCCCTGCTGTGCTGCTAGCTGGAGACAGGCAAAGGGGCCTGAGGCTCTCGGCCACTGGGTTCACACAGTGGGAGGCAAGAGACATCTGTGTTGAAGGCACTCGGTGACATGTACAATTTACAGAGGCCCTACAGGGTCCCCTGGCTCCTGGGGCTGGATCCAATGAGGTACAGCAGATGGGCGGGTCCCAGAGGGAGAAGTGGACAGATTCAAGCCCAGGGTGTAGTGTAGTGTCCCTGGGTTAGCCTGCATTTAGTGGCAGGGGCCGCTGGGAGTCATGAAGCAGCTCCTGGAATTGCTCCTGGGGGGAGGGGGGGAATGGGCATGGCTCCCTCTTCAAAAGAGACAGAAAAGCCTGTGTTTCTGCCAGACCCACAGGGATGGAGGTATGGTAGGACACGTGGGCCTTCCCCAGAAAAAGCATGTGAAAAAGTCCTGGGCTGTCCCCACACAGCAGGATCCTGAGCACAAGATGGTACAGGTTGGGCATGGCACCCACTGCTCAGTCCACCTTCTCCACCTTGCCGATGATCTTCTCCTCAAAGACAGGAAGGATGGCATCGTCCTCTCGCACTTCCTCAAACACTACTCCGCAGTCAAACTCGTCACTCACTTTCTTGAAGTAGTATCTGGGGACAACCGTGGAGGTAGTGAGCAGAGGTCACTCCAGAGGAGGAATGCAGATCCTGTATCTCCAGGGGTCCCATCACCCTCCAGTGTATACCTCCTCAGGCTTGCTGCTGGGCTGTGCCTGGACTCCAGTGTGCAGTGACCAAATGGGGGGTTTAGCTCAAAACTAAAAAACCAGTTGGGTGTTGTGGCGCATGCCTTTAATACCTGTACTAGGGAGGCAGAGGTAAGAGGATTGCCGTGAGTTCGAGGCCACCCTGAGACTATATAGCGAATTCCAGGCCAACCTAGGCTACAGTGAGACCCTAAACCAAAACAAACAAACAAAAAACCTACAAAAACTGGGAAACCAGGTATGGTGGCTTCCAGCACTCAGGAGGCTGAGGTAGGAGGATCACTGAGTTTGAAGCCAGCCTATAACATTCTGAGTTCCAGGACAGTGTGGGCTAGAGTGAGACCCTGGCCCAGTAAATAAATAAATAAACAACTGCCCTGTACTTTGGGGCACTACAAAGGAGGGGTGGGCAGGTATAGTTATGGGGATTGCTGGTGGGCTCTCAACTCAGGAAAAGCACACAGAGACCATGAAACCTGGTCCTGCTACCTGTCTGGGCTGACCCTAAGGACAGGCTCTAGCAGGCTGGCTCTTGGGTCTCTTACATGTCTATCACCCTCTTACAGAAGCCACAGGACTGGGGCAGGTGTGGCAGGGAAGACTAGCTCCAAGAAGCTGGAGCTGAGGTCAGTCTAGCTGTACCTGTTTTCCCAGCTTTAAGGAGGGGGACTGATACCACTCACTCTCCATGTGTCCAGTATGTAGCAGAGGGCAGTGCTGAGATGGGCGGAAGGGACAGGAAACTGTCTCCTTCTATACCATTCTGGACAGCACACCCAGTGGCTTGCAAGCCCTTGTCTCACCTGTAGCTCCCCTTCTTGGTTAGCAGCTCCTTGAACTGGCCCAGGGTAACTGCACGGCCCCTCACCAGAGTTCGGTAGGGTATGGGCTCCCCACAGAAGTAGTAGGCCACAACGATGCTGTCACATGGTGGGGCACTCCCGCCACCTCCCTTCCGCTGTGATTTTGTCCTGGGGCAGAGACGGAATGGTGAGCAGTGGGCTCTGACCGAAGTCACCTATCAGGCCCCACCTGCCAGCAGAGGACAGGGCAGCCCAGTGTTGGCACATCACTCAGCAATGTGTTATCCACAAGCCCTGTTACTCACACACCCACATGGCCCTGGCATCCAGTCCTGTGTGAACCATTCACTGAGAAAAGAGCTCTGCCACCCCCCACTGGGCCACTGGTCTGGTTGCTGAGCAACACTCCCCACAAGGTTGTGAAGTGGGGCACAAATTTTCATGACAGGCCAGGCCTGTGGATCACAGTTCCATCTCCAGTGGTGGAGAGATCTTTGAATGACCCAACCTCTCCAGAGCTTCCATGTCTGAAGGACAGGGACCCTTCAACCACAGCTGCAGATCTGGAAGGGAAGTGCCCCCTGGACTAGGCTGGCTGACCTCCAGAGCTGCCTCCTGCCCAGCTCCTGCACAGGATGCAACTGCTTTGTATGACAGGCAGTGTCTTATATGTTTCTTCATCCTTTGAACACCCCAGAAGCTTCCAGAACTGGCCTCACACAGGAAGGCCATGTGGGTGCTTTCCTCTTTTTGCCCAAGATGACTGGGCCACCTCAGCAGTGAAACTGTCCATTTATAAAACAGCTTCCGGGGGCCTACTTTCTGGGACCTCCCCCTGGCAATGGGTCTTTGGAGCCAACCGGGGGCTGGTCTTATGAAGGCCCTGCTTCTCCAGAACGGATAGAGGGCCATGCGCAGAGGCTCTGAGCACACAACACCTGGAACTCATGGTTCAGGTGTGATGGAATTTGGGCTGGGTCAGCAGGAAGGCCCGAGGCTCTAGGGGACCCCATCCTCAAGTCCCTTGTTGGGGTGATCCATAAGACTTAGTGCATCTCAAGCCCCCAGAGCCATTTCAGGGCCTGTGACTTGTGGCCCTGACCCTACAAAATGATGGCAGTTCTGCAAGTCTCTGGGCTTGGCTTGGAAGCACAGGAGGGCAGAGACGGGGCCAAAGGCAGGTTGTGGTGCCTACTTGGACCCACACTGGACGGGCAGGGAGTCCTCTGATGGAGACAGAGGGAGGCAAAGCCACATCAGAGCCTTGTTCAGCCCTGCCCCTCCTGGCTCAGTGCCAAAATCTAACAGAACAGCCGCTCCACCTCAGGACTCGGCATGGGCTGGGTAGGAAGAACCAGGAGGACCCTCAGGGCGCACGTACTCTGTCTCGGAGAGTTCCAAGTCCGACACGGCTGGTACCACACTCAGCACCGGCGCGCACGCTGGCCTGACACAGGTGCGTCCCCGCTGCATGACCGCCTGCACATACCTAGGGAACAACCCACGTCAAAGGGGACGGGGTGTAGCCAGCGCTACAGATGGCAGGCACAGGCAGGTGAGCTGCAAGACCCACCCTTCGAGGACTCCCACTCACGGAGATGACCAGGTGTCTAGAAGTGGGGGCAATGTCACTCAGTGCAGGGCCCTGCATTTATTATCTGGATTCCCTGGAAGACACTCTGGACAACTGCTAATCTAGGTGCTAGAAAGCCCCTCTTCACCTATGGCTGGGAGTTCTCTAGGCTGAGGGTTCTGCAGCAAATCTGTGCAGGCACCTCTCAGAGGTGCAGCTTTTTCTGTGAGGGTCTCTGGCATGAGAATCCTGAGGACAATATGGACAATAGCAACAGCTCTATACCTTGGGGACCCCTTGTTTTATGACTGAGGTCTGTCCTGGGCCCTCTGACCAACAGAGCCTTTCCAAGTGGATCCCAGACCTAGGCTGCCACTCTGACCCACCTGGGAGGGTCTGTCAAGGCCTGGGCTAGAAACCCTGCCTGCTTACGAATCTATACTTGCTCCCTAAAAGATCTAGCTCTCCTGAACAGACAGACTCGGCATCTTGAGTTTCCTCACACATGGAGATGTAAGAGCTACCAATTGAGATGTTACAGGAGGGTCACACCCCAAAGCATATAGACCAGAGTTGTTCTAGGGGCTTAGCTGTTACCACTGGCCAGAAAGGAGACAACTCCTGCCCTGAGTACACTGTCCTGAGAAAATCTGGCCCCCCAAAGAGTAATTTGCACAGACTACTGAGGGCCTCTGCCCCAGCAGGCCCCACATGATGCCTTGCTCCACTGCAAGGGCCCTTGCCAGACCTATGCAGTGCCTCGGTGTCAGGAAAAACATTTCTTGCACAGAGCAGGCAGACAGAACACAAGGTGGACAGCTGGTGGCAAAGTGATCTCTTGTGGTCAAGGTGGCTGTAACCCATTCTGGTCTCAAAGCTGGTGAAGAAGCAGAGCCTGGTGTGGGTCCCTGAAGACCTTCGGTAACTACAGGATATGCACAGGTTTCCAAGGGCAGCTGCAGCGCCATACTCACACAGACCAACACCTCACTGCCTGCCAGTTCCAAGCTGCAGCCCTTTAGGCAGCAAGGACCCTGGGGAGTCAGGACAGACCAGATCCACATGACCCAATCAGGATCAGAAGAGCCACTAACTTGTAAGGAAAACAGCAGCCTGAGTGACCATGGTCCAGGAGCTGCTAAGAAATGGAGATCCCAGGCCCTCACAGAGACCATTATCGATTTGGGAATTCCAATAAGACAGAAGGTCCAAGCAACTAATTTGAAGGACAAGATGAAGAATCAGAGAAACCATATTCTGGCCTGTGAGAATGCTGCCCCCAAAGAGAAGTCTTCTTGTAGTCTGTGCCGAGCACACTTCCCCAAGGGACAGAACAGGCTTACGAAACTGATGGCAGCAGGTCTGATGCTCTGGAGGCCGTGGATTACAGAGCTTCAGAGGCCATTGTCCCCACTGTGGCTGTCATCAAAGATATGCCCAGCAACTGTTGGTTATTTGACCATGTGTCTGGCTGTCCCAGCACTGCTATAGAACCCTCAGCCTCCCCATAGGACCCACGCACAGTGTAGAGAAGAACCCCTTCTTTCCCTAAGAAAGAACATTTATATTTATCCAGTGAGAACATTTGTCTCTCAGCCCTGTCTCACAGGACCACCTCAGTGGTTCTCAGGTAGAGGTAGAGCCTAGCGTGATCATCTTCCCCTATGAGCCCTCTGTGTGGACCTTGGGTCTTAGGCCCACAGTGAGGTCACGTCATGCCATGTAGTCCTACCTCTGCTTGGAGGGCAGCTTATTGGCTCTCTTTTCCTCCTCCTCCAGACGCCTGCGGGCCTCCTCCAGCTGGGTCAAAGGGTTGGGGGCCGGGTTGGGTGGCATTGTGGGGTCTTGGATGAAGAGATGAGAAGGTTGGACAGAGTTCCGGAGCTGAGCACTGACCCAGGGATGTACGGCCCCAGGACGCTCAATGGACAAGGGCCTAGAGCTCTCATGGATCTGCTGCTTCCTTGTCCCCGAAGACCTGAGAGAGAAAGAGCAAGTATTTGCTGAAGCAAAAGGAGCAACCAAGTGTGCCCACACCCAACCACAGAAGCCACATGGCCTCCTCATACTCCACACATATGTTTCCTTTCCCTTCTAGCAAACTTTTGGGCTGGGGAGATAGCTTTGCAGTTAAGGCACTTGCTTACAAAGCCAAAGGACCCAGGTTCGATTTCCCAGGACCCACATAAGCCAGATGCACAAGGTGGCACATGCATCTGGGTTGCTGGCTGGAGGCCCTGGCATACCCAATCTCTCTCTCTCTCTCTCTCTTCCTCCCTATCTCTTAAAAGAAAAACAAACAAACAAACAAAAAAAAAAACTTTTGGCCAGGTGTGGTGGTGCACGCCTTTAATCCCAGCAGAAGGAGGTGGATCATTATGAGTTCCAGGCCACCCTGAGACTGCATGGTGAATTCCAGGTCAGCCTGGGGTAGAGTGAGACCCTACCTCAAAAAACCAACCAAACAAACGAAACAAAGTGTGTGTGTGTGTGTGTGTGTGTGTGTGTGTGTGTGTGTATGTGTGTGTGTGTATGGTAATGGGAATTAAACCAGGGGATTGCATCACACACAAGAAATGCTCTGCCACTGAGCTACATTCCCAACACCCCTCCCTTCTTGTTTGGAACTTTTTGTTTTGTTTCTGAGGCAGGGTTTCACTCTAGCTCAGGCTGATCTGGAACTCACCCTGCAGCTCCTGGCTGGCTTTGAACTCATGCCAACCCTCCTACTTCAGCCTCCCAAGTGCCGTAACTAATGGCATGTGCCACCATGTCCAGCTTATCCCTTACTTTTATTTTCATTTTTTTGAAGTAGGGTCTTGTTCTAGCTCAGGATGACCTGGAATTCACTATGTCATCTCAGCAATCTTCCTACCTCTGCCTCCCAAGTGTTGGGATTAAAGGCATGTGCTACCCTGCTTGGCTTCCTTTTTTTTTTTGAGGTAGGGTCTCACTCAGCTCAGGCTGACCTGGAATTCACTAGGTAGTCTCAGGGTGGACTCGAACTCATGGTGATCTTCCTACCTCTGCCTCCTGAGTGCTGGGATTAAAGGTGTGTACCACCACGACTGGCTAATTTTTTTTTTAATGGTTAAAAAAATGCACAAATGTAGAGGGAGCGGTGGTATACCTGTAATCCTTGCACTCAAGGAACTGAGGCAGGAAGATACTGAGTCTAAGACCAGTCTGAGCTACTTAGTGGTTTGAGGAGCTTAACAGGAGCCCCTGGCAGGTCTAGAGACAGGCTTTATTCCTAAAAAGAACAGGGTTAGGTACGGGATCTCTGCTGCCTTCTTCACTCTCCCCTACTTTACAGTCAGAAAGCCTCCAGACACACTCACCAAGTGTGTAGAGGGTAGGAACTGGGTGCAGACCTCAAAGCAGGAGAGTGCAGCTGGGACTGAAGAAATGGACCTGCCTCTGACCACACAGATGGCACCTCTCCTGTGGCACCAGGAAGGTATGCAGACACATGAGGTACATGGGACAAGACAGGTGAGGTGATGCAGAGAGAAAGTGCATTGGAGCTGAGCAGCCTCTAGCTTTAGGGCTGGGAAAAGGAGGTGTAAGAGACAGGGGGCTCTCCTAAGACTCGATTACATAAATACACAAGTAACAGGGACTTTCACGTGGAGGTATCTGACCCAGAAGCCAGAAATAACCTCCTAAGAGCAAAGGTGCTGGCAGCAGGGAGGATAGGTGGCCAGCTGCTCTAGGGCAGGTGTACTCACCCATGGCCAGCCTTCCGGTGCCTGCTGATCTCTTTCTCGCCCTCAATGATCCACTGCATGATCTTCTGGTTCTTTTCCACATCCTCAGTGGCACCTGGCACCTCAGCACTGGCATTCTTCCCAGAGTCAGCCTTCTTGGTACTTCTTTTGGAGGGTGCTCCAGCCTTACCACTATGATAGCAAAACCTGGCGTCACTCTGGCCTTCCTCACTTCCTCCTAAACCTGAAGCCCAACAGGAGGGCCTATGCTTCATAGCAGCCATGTCTGCAAAGGTTGGCTGTCTGGGTTTTTTTTTTTTTTTTTTATTTGAGAGCGACAGACAGAGAGAGAAGGAGGGAGGGAGGGAGAGAGAGAGAGGGAGAGAATGGGCGCGCCACTGCAAACGCAACTCCAGACACGTGCGGCCCCTTGTGCATCTGGCTAACATGTGTCCTGGGGAATCGAGCCTCGAACCGCGGTCCTTAGGCTTCACAGGCAAGCGCTTAACCGCTAAGCCATCTCTCCAGCCCTTGTTTTGTTTTAAAACAGTGGGAGTGCCATGCTGCGCACAGCCCAAGCCTAAAATAAATCTGTAGCCAGCCCTCTTCACCCAGACAGTCAAGTAAGACTCCTTGCCTCGCTCCTCCCCTAATGTCCTATGCTCTTTATGGGAGGCTAAGGAGACCATAGGGACATGGCCTTACAGCTTAGGCAAAAGTGCACACTGGGACCATATGGCAGGGTTGGGGCAAGACTCACCCAAAGGCCAAGTCCCCAGCATTAGGGGTGGCGCCTGTGCTCTCTGAATAGCCGCGAGGCTTGGTGTGGCTGTGGGGCTCAGAGCCCCAGGAGAAGCTGCTCTGGACCCTGCGGGCAGCTTCAGCCTCCGTTTGCTCCTTGGGCCGACCTGTGCTATGGTGAACATGGTGGTGGACATGCCTATGGTGGTGCAGGCCAGCCACATCCAGCTTCAATCCTGACTTGGGCATATGCTTCCCATGTCCTGCTGTACCCCCCAAAACTGCCGTCTTTGCCATGTGACCACTGTCAGGGGAGCGGTGGCCTGGCCCGGGTGACTGGCAGCCAGGTGTCCTCATGACCCGTTGTACATGCTCGTCTAGAATGCTCTCAGGATTCTCCTCATGGGCATCCCGCAGCCCGGTGCAACTCATGTCCACGTAGCGGGGTGGGAAGTGATGCCAGGCTGGGGCAGAAGGCAGCTTGTGACTAGTTGCCAGGGGGCCAGAGGGCAAGTCGCCATCCTCTCCTTCTTCCTCCTGTGGGAACGGGGCATCACTATAAGAACAATGAGGACTGACCTTGCGGTATGTCAACCAAAGGTTGCTGGGTCCTATTTTATTTTAATTAATTAATTACGTTTTTTGGTTTTTCGAGGCAGGGTCTTGTTTTAGCCCAGGCCAGTCTGGAATTCAATATGTAGTCTCCTCGAATTCATAGCGACCCTCCTACTTCTGCCTCCCGAGGGCTGGGATTTAAAGGCATGTTCTAACATGCTCAGCTACTTCAGTATTTTAAATTTGTAAAAGTTGAGTAATGTATTCATCATAAATCCGAAAGTATCTCAATGTGCTCGGTGTGGTGGTCCACACATATAAGCCTAGCACACAGGAGGCTGAGATAGGAATATTGTTGTGAGTTTGAAGCCAGCCTGAGACTACATAGTGAATTCCATGTCAGTCTAGGCTAGAGCAAAACCCTACTTCAAAAAAACAAATCAAGCTGGGTGTGGTGGCACAGGCCTTTAACCCCAGCACTAGTGAGGTGGTAGGAGGATCACCGTGAGTTTGAGGCCACCCTGAGATGACATAGTGAATTCCAGGTCAGCCTGGGCTAGAGTGAAACCCTACTTTGAAAACAAAACAAAACAAAAGGGCTGGAGGGATGGCTTAGCGGTTAAGGCATTTGCCTGCAAAGCCAAAGGATCCAGGTTCGATTCCGCAGGACCCATGTTAGCCAGATGCATTAAGGGGGCACATGCATCTGGAGTTCGTTTGCAGTGGCTGGAGGTCCTAGCATACCCATTCTCTCTCTCTCCCTCTCTCTGTCAAATAAATAAAAATAAAGTATTTTTTAAAAGTATCTAAATGCAATTATGGTCAGTTTATACCAGAGCTGTAGGGCACATAGTGTGGATTCAGGTTTGTATGCAGTAACAAAACCAAGGTGAGGACAGAGGGGACACATCTGGCACACATCTCACCTGCCCATAGGGCCTGGAGACTTTTGACAACAGTTATAATGTGTGCACTGCAAATGCCTCAGGTTTTGATGCCATCATTGCTAAGGCAGGAAGAAGCAAAGTTGTAAAATAACAGGATCACCTTGGCTTCAGATCCAACTTTTTCCTAATAGTTCTGCATATGTAAGAATTCAATTATATGGCCAGGTATGGTGACACACTGCCTTTAATCTCAGCATTCAAGAGGCTGAGGCAGGAAGATTACTCTGTGTTTGAAGGCAGCCTGAGCCTACATAGTGAATTTCATGTCAGCCTCTGCTAGAGAGAAACCCTACCTTGAAAAAGAGAGAGAATTCAATAATATGATATATTTATTTTGGGTGCTGCTGATGGAACCCAGGACTTTATACCACTAGGTAAGCACTCTACCAGTGAGCTACTCTCCTATTCCAATTATAGAATGGTTTTGTTTGCTTATGTGTGTGTGGAGGGCGGTGTATTAATGTGTATGCGTTTAGCAGTATGAATATAAAAATTCCCCCATAGGGCTAGAGAGATGGCTTAGTGATTAAGGTGCGCTTACCTCCAAAGCCTAAGGACCCATGTTCAACTCTCCAGATCCCATATAAGCTAGACGCACTAAAGTGAGGTAAGTGCAAGGTCATGCAGCCCACTAAGTGGCGCACGTTTGATTGTGGCAGATGAGGCCCTGGCGCACCAGTTCTCTCTCTCTTCTGTTCTTGTTTTTCAAGTCAGGGTCTCACTCTAGTCCAGGCTGACCTGGAATTCACTATGTAATCTCAGGGTGGCCTTGAACTCACGGAAACCCTCCTACCTCTGCCTCCTGAGTGCTGGGATTAAAAGCATGTGCCCCCATGCTGTGTGCACTCGTGCGCTCTCTCTCTCTCTTAAAAAACAAACAACCACCACAACAACAAATATAGCCTCATATATTTGGGATTAACCCTATACTCAATCCCCAATTGCTAGAGCCTGCTGGAGGAGGTGTGTCACTGGGGGCAGATCTTGAGGTTTAATCCTGTCCACTGAATGTTCATAGTGAGCTCACTGTTTCTTGTTGTTTCCTCCCTGTTAAGTGACAAGAGATGTGATGTCCCAGCTGTCTGCTTGTGCTATGCATTTCCCTGCAATGATAAAACTTCTCCTTGATGCGGGGTGTGGTGGCTCATGCCTTTGTTCCCAACATTTGCGAGGCAGAGATAGGAGGATCATCATGAGTTTGAGGCTAGCCTGGGACTACAGAATAAGTTCTAGATCAGCCTGGGCTGGAGTGAGACCCCACCTTGTAAAAACAAAACAAACTTCTCCTTGGGAAATCCTGCAGGAGCTAAGCTGAAAACCTCCTCCATGTAGACCAGCTGACAGAAAGCTGGAAAAAGCTACGCTGCATATAGTTCAATAGGAGAGAGAGAACTCACCAGTGGAGATACTCAAAAGTGGATACTGCAAGCCTTAAATTTGGCCAGCTAGGCCAAATGAGCCAGTGGGTGCATGTCTGTTATGGGAGAAACTAACTGTTCTCTAATTGGACTGGAGGCAGGCTCCATGGAAGGGAATACATCCCTGATACTGAAAACTTACAAAAGGGGTACATGAGCCCTAGGGGTGTGATGTCTGCTGGTGTCTGTCTAAATGTATATACTATGCTCACCAAACTGCCTGGTAAGCACTTCTCTTAACGTTCATACCCATATATTAATGCTACTCTCACTTTTGGCAAGTGAACTTTCTCTTTTCAGATGGCAGTGACCTTGGCATGACTCAGAAGGCACCATGGTGCTGAAAAGAAGTGACAGAGGAGTGCTCCTCAGCACTGAAATATCTCTATCACATCTTCTATGGCTCAGGGTCCATTGTGGAAGAGGTGGTAGAAAGAATGTAACAGTCAAAGGAAGGGTAGGTCTCCTTACAACATGCTCCTCTAGACACAAAATGGCCTGGATACCCATGACCTCACAGTGCCTGACACTACTTACATAAGACCATCATAATAGGAAGAAAAGATCATGACATCAAAATAAAAGAGAGACTGATTGGGCTGGAGAGATGGCTTAGTGGTTGAGCGCTTGCCTGTGAGGCCTAAGGACCCCAGTTCAAGGCACGTTAGCCAGATGCACAGGAGGGTGCACGTGTCTGGAGTTCATTTGCAGTGGCTGGAAGCCCTGGCATGCCCATTCATTCTCATTCTCTCTCTCTCTCTGTCACTCTCAAATAAATAAATAAAAATGAACAAAAATTAAAAAAAAAAAAAGAGAGAGACTGAGAAGGGGAGGAGATATAATAGGGTATGGAGTTTCAAAGGGGAAAGGGGGGGGGGAGACAGGGAATTACCAATGGGTTATTGTCTACAATTATGGACGTTGTCAATAAAAGAAAAAAAAAAAAAACCCTTCTCCTTGGAACTGTAAATGAAAACAAACTATTTTCTCCCACAAGCTGCTTCTGGTCAGGTGCTGTCTCAGCACTGAGAAGTTAACTGCTACAGTGCCCATGTGAAGTGCTTGCTTACAGCAGGGTGTGCTCACCTGTGGTGTCTGGAGCAGAGCATCAGGCATCTGGTTCCGTTGAATCTCAGGTCTGCTCCCTTATGGGACTAGGGTTACAAATGGGTATGGCCATGTTCCACCGTTTATGTGAGTCATGTTTACACAGGAAATGCTCTTAACCACTAAGCTATCTCTCCAGCCCCTGTTTTGTTCTCTAATTTTATTTATTTGCAGGTGTGTTTATGTTCACCCCAGGGCCTCATGCTGCTGCAAATGAATGCCTTTACCTGGTTGGCTTGGGAACTGAACCTGGGTCAGATGCTTTGCAATCGTAAGGAAGTGTCTTTAACCACTAAGCCATCTTTCCAGCCCCACTTTAAAAAAAAAATATTTTAGAGCCGGGCGTGGTGGCGCACGCCTTTAATCCCAGCACTCGGGAGGCAGCGGTAGGAGGATCGCTGAGAGTTCAAGGCCACCCTGAGACTACAGAGTGAATTCCAGGTCAGCCTGAGCTAGAGTGAGACCCTACCTCGAAAAACCAAAAAAAAAAAAAAAAAAAATTAAAATCTTTTATTTATTTATTTGAGAGCGAGAGATAAAGAGGCAAAGAGGGAGAGAAAGAGAATGGGGGTGCCAGGGCACTAGCCACTGCAAACAAACTCTAGACACATGCACCACCGCATCTGTAGTATGTGGGCACTGGGGAACTGAACCTGGGTCCTTATTCTTCGCAGGCAAGCAGGCAAGCAAGCATCTTAACCGCTAACCTATTTCTCCAGCCCTAGTACTCTTTTTTTTTTTTTTTTTTCCTTTGAAGTAGGGTCTTACTGTAGCCCAAGCTGACCTGGAATTCACTATGAAGTCTCAGGATGGCCTCAAACTCACAGCGACCCTCCTACCTATGCTCCCCAAGTGCTGGAATTAAAGGTGTGTGTCACCACGCCTGACAGTACTTTTTCCCCCCCCTTTAAATATTTACTCATAAGCAAAAAGACAGAGGGAATATGAATATGGGTACACCAGGGCCTCTAGCCACTGCAAACAAATTCCACATACATGAACCACTTTGTGCATCTGGCTTTACATGGGTACTGGGAAATCAAATCTGGGTTGTTAGGCTTTGTAAGTAAAACACTGTAACTGCTAAGCAATCTCTCCAGCCCTTCTTAATGCTTTTATTATTTCTTCTTCTTCCTCTTCTTCTTCTTCTTCTTTTTTGTTGCTGTTTTTTTGAGGTAGGGTCTTGTTCTAGCCCAGGCTGACCTGGAATTCACTATGTAGTCTCAGGATGGCCTCAAACTCACCACACCCAGCATTTCTTCAACTTTATGATGAAAATAAGTTATTTTAACTAGGCATGGTGGCAGAGGTAGGAGGATGCAGTGAGTTCAAGGCCAGCCTGGGCTAGAGACTACCTCAAAAAAAAAAAAAAAAAAAAAAAAGCCGGGCATGGTGCCGCACGCCTTTAATCCCAGCACTCAGGAGGCAGAGGCAAATGGATTGCTCTAAGTTTGAGGCCACCCTGAGACTACATAGAGAATTCCAGGTCAGCCTGGGCTAGAGCAAGATCCTACTACCTCAAAAACAAAAACAAAACAAACAAAAAAACATTCCCCCAGCCCACTAATAAGGTATTTAAAAAGCCAGGCATAGTAGCATATACCTTCAGTCACAGCACTAAGGAGGCAGAGATAGGAAGATCGCTGTGAGTTCAAGGCCACCCTGAGACTACATAGTGAATCCCAGGATGGCCTGGGCTACAGAAAGACCTTACTTCAAAAATCAAATAAATAAATAAATAAAAGGTATTTTAAAAAGAGGCGTGGTGGTGCACACCTTAATCCCTCCACTTGGGAGACAGAGGTAGTAGGATCACCATGAGTTCGAGGCCACCTTGAGACTATATAATGAAGTCCAGGTCAGCCTGGGCTAGAGTGAGACCCTACCTTGAAAACAAAACAAAACAAAACAAACAAACAAACAAAAAGAGAGAGAAGTGGCTATTCATTTACAAAAAGGATTATTATCTACAGCATGATGTACTAATGTACATAAACTGTAGAATCATATGCTACTGAACCTGTGGTTACACTGAAAGTTGTCCAGTAGGAGTCACAGCTCAGGACATGGGTATGTACACAGTTGCAGGCTCATGACAGCCAACCTGACCAGGAGGCCATCTGGCCACAGATTATTTTCTGAGCTGCTATGACAGAATTATACACGGCTTTTCATCGTATGTTTTCTGTTATGTCAAAGAACATTGCTTTGTTCAGCCTTGGTGCTAACCCATTTTCTCCCTCCTAATAGCTGTGGCACTGGCTCTAGGGACATGGCCTGGTACCTGCTGCCCTCTATGTTGTTCTAGAGCCAAGGCCATCCTACTTGGCCATAGCTGGGATTTCACAAAGCTGAGGGAGCTTTAGGACACAGCCATCAGCAAAGGACACACACAGTATCCTCAGTGCCCACTAGATGCCTGGCTATGAGACAGCTCCAAGGGATACAACATCATGGGGTCCCTCAAGCACCAAGGCAGCCACTCAGGTTAAAGCAGGCACACAACATAATGTCCCACTGTAGCTTACCAGCACTGCATGGTGGGTGATACTGTCTTCACAGAGGCCAGCAGGCAGATAGATGGCAGCTCTAACATGTGAGGGCTGCTCACAGGCCTAGATGGCACCTCTAACACACGAGGAGTGCCCACCTGCCCACTGCATGTCTCTCCAGTTGCCAAAAGGGCAAGAAAGAGTGCTGTTTGTCTCAGTGGCAAAATAATTTACTAAGAAGGTGGGTGGGGGGAAGTGTGTGTGTGTGTGTGTGTGTGTGTGTGTGTGTGTATGCATGCATGCAGAGAGACCACACGACACGTCTTGAGATACTTTTACACAAATCCCTTCTTGGATAGTTCTATTATCTTTTTTTTTTTTTTTAATCTTGCCCTCTACTCTGTGGCAATTACAACTGGTGCTATCATGAGCCTGGCCCTTGGAGGGCTATGTGGTCCTACTACTCAGTACTCAGGCAGCAGCAGCAAAGGGGGCAGGGGTGAGGTACAGAGTGAAGGGCAGGAGGTAAGAGGTTGCACTGTGTCAGGAGGCACAGTGTAAGTATACAGAGTTTCTGAGCCACAGGAAACTCAGTGGTGTGGACATGGCCGTAGCATAAAGCCCACTCACCATCCGTACACGCTTTAGCCGCTCCTCTAGCTTCTCCTCAGCCTCCCGCGTGCGCTGGACAGCCTCCAGGCGGTGGATGAGCTCCTCAGCGAATTTCTGTGGCTCCACACGAATCTCCTTTGGCATTCGATAAGTGCGCTGTAGTGAAACATAGTGGTCAGCAGGTGCCGCCTGCATACCATGTACAAAAATAGCACAGCAAGAGGGTTCTGGTGGGAGCACACACCATGAGAAACCATCTTACTTTAAAGCTCTTCCCCAGATTTAGCAGTTAAAGTGCTTGCCTGCGAAGCCTACGGAGCTAGGTTCAATTTCCCAGTACCCATGTAAGCCAGATGCACAAGGTGGTGCTTGCATCTGGAATTCATTGGCAGTGGCTCAAAGGCCCTGAGCATGTGTGCTTTTTATCTGCCTCTCAAATAAATAAATAAATAACTTATTTATTTATTTATTTATTTATTTATTTATTTATTTTTGAGGTAGGGTTTTACTCCAGCCCAGGCTGACCTGGAATTCACTCTGGATCTTAGAGTGGCCTCGAACTCAGGGCAATCCTCCTACCTCTGCCTCCCCAGCTCTGGGATTAAAGGTATGCACCACCACATTGGGCTTTTTTTTTCTTTTTTGGTCTTCCTTTTTTTTAAAAAGCTCTTCCACTCAGGAGGCAGAAGTAGGAGGAGCTACATAGTTAATTCCAGGTCAGCCTGGACCAGAGTGAGATCCTACCTTGAAAGTAACAAAAACAAAAATAAAAACCTCTTTCTTTTCACTCGGCACCAGCTTCCTCACCACCCCCTTTTCTCCTCCCTTGACACCTGGCAACGTGGACTTCCTTCTAGTCATTCCCAACTATACTCCTGGAGGCAAGACAGGGCCCTGGTGTGTACAGGTTATCATACCCCTGAGCAAATGTTCCCCAGCCAGATGGCGGCCAGTTCCTCACTGGACACACTCTGCACTGAGCCTCTTTCAGCTTGTTCAGAGAGAAATAATGAAAAAAGAAGTCCTAATAAACTCAGTGCAAACAGTACCAAGGACACATGAGGCTCGAGATGAGCCAGTGCAACACTGGTCACCAGGGGGATCACTGTGGTCTTGGGTAGGCAGCACAAGCACACAGCACATCCAGGCTCCCACCTCTTTGCAGGAAACTGCAGAATGGTACCTCATCCTGACAGTCTTGTTGCAGCCGAGTATAACAGAATGGGTGTTGCACTCAGGGCTCCATTATAGGAGTAATGGAGATGGGAGACTTTGAAACCCTGGATTTCGGTTTCTTTCCTTCCTCTCTCCCCTCTTTTTTTTTTTTTTTTTTTTTTTTTTTGAGGCAGGATCTCACTCTGGCTCAGGCTGACCTGGAATTTACTCTGTAGTCCCAGGCTGGCCTTAAACTCACAGTGATCCCGGCTTCCCATGTGCTGGGATTAAAGGTGTGTACCATTACATGCAGCTTTTGTTGTTGGAGGGTTTTTTTTTTTTTTTTTTTTTGGTTGTTCCCCTACCTCTCCAGGGTCTCACTCTAGCCCAGGCTGATCTGGAACCCAATAACCCATGGTGATCCTACCTCTGCCTCCCATGTGCTAGGATCAAAGGCATATGCCACCATGCCTGGCTCATGTTTTTTTGAGGCAAGGTCTCACTCTAGCCTGGAACTCACTCTGTAGCTCCAGGGTGGTCTTAAATTCACAATGACCCACATTCCAAAGGTATGTGCCACTACACCCAGCTCTAGATGACCTGGAGTTCACTATATAGTGTCAGTGTGGACTTAAACTCCTGGCAATCCTTCTATGTCTGCCTTCTGAGTGCTGGGATTAAAGGTATGCAACACCATGCCTGGCCCCACTTATTTGCACCTTGACCACTAAGCCATCTCTCCAGCCCCAGAACCCATTTATTACCACCATGACCTTGACTGCCAGATCCAAACAGAACAGGTATGCTCCCATGGAGGAAGAAGACTGAAGGAAGGAACCTGCTATCCTGTTTCTCAGATGAATGAATTCATGGAATATGATGACCACCTCTAAAAATACACTGCACAATTGCCATCACAGCACAAGACCGTGAGGCAGACCACACTTAGGCCAAGGGACTGCACAGCGGCCAGTGCACACTGCAGAGCCTGCTCTTGCATGTGCCCAGTTCCCTCAGCTTCGTCTTCCTGGAGCTAGTGGATCCTTCCAAACCAGAAGAATCCATGCTCTCCATGATGGAACACTGCCAGGACATCCCCTCTGATTCTCTTCTCCAGTCCTCTTGGCTACATTCTAGGCCTGTACTCAGTTCATTAACTGCTTTAATATTCTAACTCATATGCTCAATACCAGTTTTATTTTCAGACTACCACAAACTTACAGGAAGAACTGGGATGGGGATATTGACCAGTGATAGGAGTGCTAGTCTACTCATAGATGAGGCCCTATGTTAGACCACCCCCCTAACACTGAACAAAAAAAGTTGCAAGAACTGAATGTGTCTCCTGACAGACCTCGCTGTCCTTTCTTACATTATAAGGACCCCTAGCCCCAGGATCAGAAGTTCTGAAGCCCTCACTAGTGTAGACTAGGGTACCCCACAGGTTCCTTGGCTTCTCTCTGACATTCAGGATCCGGTGGCTTCTGCAAACAAGAAGACTATGTAGTACTCAATCACCAAGAGTTGTAATCTTATGACTGCATGGTCACAGGAGATATATCTACACCACATGCTCACAGGGGCAGTTGTGTTCACCCTTCCTGACCAGACCAGTCACTGGCCAATGACTCAGGAGGGCCCTCCTAGAATACCACCTCCTTGCTGTAATGCAGGGTGTTGAGAGGAACCCTCTGAAACCCTGGGGGTGCCTGTTCCCACCATTTAGTGCAGATGCAGAATTCCTGCTTTGACTCTGGCTGTTGCTGTGCTGGCACCATGTCCTCAGGATATGGCCACTTTACTCTGTGGTGTTTCTTCACATACCAGATGGCACAACACAGTGTTCAGGAACTTCTCCCATGTCCTCATCCCAGCATTAGTTGGGTTTAGAAGTGTACTGATGGTGGCACATGCCTTTAATCCCAGCACTCGGGAGGCAGAGGTAGGAGGATAGCCATGAGATCGGGGCCACCTTGAGACTACATAGTGAATTCCAGGTCACCTGTGCAACGAAATCCTACCTCGAAAAACCAAAGGGGGAAAAAATGTGTACTGAACATCTCTGATCTCCTGGTATCCACAAGCAAAACAAACAAGGAGGCCAATATAGGAGCACAACACCTGCCCACTCAGGCCAGACCGTCCTAGACACCTAAGTAGCAGGCAGGGAACTCCCCAGAGTATCTGCAGCATGTGCACACATGCAGATAGACACACTGTGCATGCAGCCTACAGACACACTCACTTTTCACACACAGCCCTTAGTATCATCATGTGTGCGTGTGTGCGTGCACGCGTGCGCGTCTGTGTGCCTGCCCTTTCCTCAGAGGGGGAATAAAGCATCTTTGTGGTGGTTTGATTCAGGTGTCCCCCATAAACTTAAATGTTCTGAATCCTAGGTTCCCGGATGATGGAGATTTGAGAATTAATACCTTCTGAAGGCAGTGCATTGGTGGGGGCAGGCTTATGGCATTATAGCCAGTTTCTCCATGCCAGTGTTTAGCACACTCTCCTGTCTGTTGTCTACCTTATGTGGGCCAGGGGGTGATGTCCACCCTCGGCTCATGCCATTGTCTCCCCCTGCCATCATGAAGCTTCCCCCTCAAGCCTGTAAGCCAAAATAAACCTCTTTTTTTCCCCAGAAGCTACTCTTGGTTGGGTGATTTCTACCAGCAATGCGAACCTGACTACAACAATCGTTTTCTAACCACATACAACCATTTCTTGTTTTCCTTTAAATATTTTATTTATTTATTTATTTATTTATTTATTTGAGAGAAAGAGGCAGAAAAAGAGAGAGAGGGAATGGACACTCTAGGGCCTCTAGCCACTGTAAACACTCCAGACACATGTGCCACCTTGTGCATCTGGCTTATATGGGTACTGGGTCCTTAGGCTTCATAGGCAAGTACCTTAACTGCTAAGTTATTTCTCCAGCCCTCTTTCGTTGTTTGTTTTGTTTGCTCTAGCTCAGGCTGACCTGTAATTCACTATGTAGTCTCAGGCTGGCCTAAAACTCATGACAATTCCAACCTCTGCCTCCCAAGTGCTGGGATTAAAGGTGTGCGCCAACATGCCTGACTCACAACCTTAATTTGGGAATTGGGGATTCCATCAGAAAATTTAAAGATTCCATGGGCTGGAGAGATGGCTTAGTGGTTTAGACAGTTTAAAGATTCCAACCAAGAAATGCTGTTGAGTGTGTGAAGTTCCTGCACAGGTGCCATAAAAAAACAAACAGAGCCAGAGCTGTGGGTGGAGGACATAGCCACAACCTCTCCTATCTTCTCCTAAGAGTCTATGAGCCAAAAAAAGTATGCTAACTCTTTGTCATCAGGAACCTATGAAGGTGGGGGCAGCTGTACATGCCTGCTTAAACCTGCAACCAACAAAGCACTGGGTCCTGAACTCTGGAAGGGCTATTGCTCTCACCGAAGGTGAGAAGGTGGCTTCTCAGTTAAGTTGTTCCCATCGCAGCCACACTGTTCAGCCACAGAAAGACCAGTTCCTTGACCTTCACCTGTGTTGGTACCTGACTTCACTCACATCAAATAGCCATGCCGTGGTCTGTTTTCAAGTCATAATCCATCAGTTTCCTCCACAGCCATGAAAAAATATCATGCTGTGTGGAAAACACTTCCTGTGTGTCCCTGGAGGGGCTGAGGGCTTTTTTGGACTATCTTCTGGATCTGGTCATCTCCCACTCTGTCACTCAGATCACATGCTACACCTACAGGTAAGCTGTGCTCCCAGGAAGCCAGACAAGCACCTCTCTCACTGATTGGTGCCATAGTGACCATGGGGGCACAGGCAGGCAGCTGAAGGGGATTGAGGGGCTTCTGGGTGGTACTTACAGGAATGTGAGGTAGAGGTACCCGCCCATTGACCTGGATACTCTCCTGCATCTCCCTTCGGTGCTGCTTACGGATCCTGTATGGTGGGATTCCATCCCTGAGCAGACACAAGAGATGGCCGTTAACTTAAACAGGAAACAAGGTCCAGAAGGACACCTCTTATTTCTGAGTCCAGTCACCGGGTGGTAACAATACCTGTGATGTATCACCACATGTACATAGGACAGCACACACAGACATGAATATACTTATGTGTACACAGCCTGGCATACACACACAACTCATACATGATAGCAAAGTCCAGAAGCTCAGCCATAAAATGTTCTTCCATTCAACAAAGTGCTTGTTTTCTGTATCTCTGGATCTGCAAACTGAAGCTTTTTAGGTGTGTGTGTGTGTGTGTGTGTAGGTATTCTTGTACTTATGTGCACAAGTGTGAAGAAGCCAGAGAACAACCTCAGGTGTCATTCCTCAGGACTACTGTCTACCCATAAAGGGTCTCTCAGTAGTCTGGAGTTCACCATGTTCAACAGACTGATTGGCCACTGAGCCCCCAGGGGATTACCTATCTCCACCTCACTGATGCTGGGACTATAAGCACACGTCACTGGGCATGTGCATGGCTTGTTTTTATTTTTATTTATTTATTTGAGGGAAAGAGGCAGAGAGAGAGAGAGAGAGACAGAGAGAGAGACAGAGAGATTGGGTACACCAGGGCTTTCAACCACTGCAAATGAACTCCAGATGCATGTGCCACCTTGTGCATCTGGCTTACGTGGGTAATGGGGAATCAAACCGAGGTCATTTGGCTTTGCATGCAAGGAAGGGCCTTAACCGCTAAGCCATCTCTCCAGTCCTAATGTTTTTATTTTTATTTGAGACAAAAAGCGGGGAGAGACAGAGGGGAGGGAGGGAAAGAATGAGCATGCCAGGTCCTCTAACCACTGCAAACGAACCATGTGCATCTGGCTTACGTAGGCAAGTGCTTTAACTGGTAAGCCATCAAGCCATCTCTCCAGCCCTGTATGGCTTTTCTTTTCTTTTCTTTTTTTTTGGTTTTTCGAGGTAGGGTCTCACTCTAGCCCAGGCTGACCTGGAATTCACTATGGAGTCTCAGGGTGGCCTCGAACTCACGGCAATCCTCCTACCTCTGCCTCCCGAGTGCTGGGATTAAAGGCGTGCACCACCATGCCCTGCATGGCTTTTTTGACACAGGTTCTGGGGACTGAACAACAAGCACTTTACTTTTATCCTGAGGTAGGAAGGTAGGGTCTCACTGTAGCCCAGGCTAACTTGGAATTCACTGTCATCCAGGATGGCCTTGAACTCATGATGACCCTCCTACCGGGTATGGTGGTGCACACCTTTAATCCCACCACTTGGGAGGATGAGGTAGAAGGATGGCCATGAGTTTGAGGCCACCCTGAGATTTCAGCCTTCATGTTTGCAAATAAATTAATAATTTTATTTTATTTTTTCGAGGTAGGGTCTCACTCTAGCTCAGGCTGTCCTGGAATTCACTATGTAGTCTCAGGGTGGCCCAGAACTCTGGGAGATCCTCCTACCTCTGCCTCCAAAGTGTTAGTGTTGTGATTAAAGGCGTGTGCCACCATGCTCAGCTCAATTAATAAATATTTTTTTTAAAGTAGGCAGATTAAAAGAGTAAATTATAAAGGGGGAACAATCCTTTAAAAATACATTCACAAAGCCAAGTGTGGTGGCACATGCCTTTTTAACTCTAGCACTCAAGAGACAAGAGGATTGCTGTGAGTTTCAGGCAAGGCTGGGTAAGATGAGACCCTACCTCAGAATAAAACACAGGAACACATTAACAAAGCAGTAGCTAAGATCAACCAGTTGGGAGAGCCTTTTTCTTCCTTCTTAAACTTATCCATTGTCTGACCTGTCACATGAAGAGACAAGGTGGTGGGGCAGAAATGACCAGCTGACAAGAGATATGCTGGATCAAGAATCCTGCTCAGGGTTCTCTCTGTGTGGTCACAAATGAAAGGAGATCTCATAGTAGCTGGTGGACTCATTCCTGACTGCTGACAATGGCCAAAGGCTTCCTCCACTGCCAGGATGCTACTAGAGGGGGGCCCAGACATGCTGAGGGCTCAGATCCCACCTGGTTCTCTTTGCTGATCAGATAGATGGCAAATCATGATAAGACCAGAGATTAGGCAGATCTGAGATTCAAGGATGACCAAGTTAAGACCTCAAATGATCCCATCAGAGGGTGGATAGTTAAACGCAATAATAGTATTTCTACCATTCAACTATTAATGTGGAATGAGTAAAAGAAGGGTGAGGGGAGGGTTAATCAAAATTCAAAATACTGTGATTAAGCCATATGAAAATCTACTTTTTTGGGGTACTGGCACACCCAGAAGCCATAGACTGTTATTAGAAAAATTTCAGTGCCAGGGATGGGATACCTTGCAGTGAGTTGTTGGCTAGGGAGGTCCCTGATACCCCCAAAACATTACAGGCTATTGCCAAGGCTCTTGGTTTCCCACCAGAAACAGATGGCAAGACCCTACTGTTGAAGACTCCATATCCCTGGGCTGCAAGGTCACTAAGAAATCAAACCTCCTCCCTCTAGACTAGCTGACAGAAAGCTGGAAACAGCTTCACTGCATGCATACCTATGGGAGACAGAAGTCATCAGCGATGAAAAGAGTGGAAACTGCAAGCCTCAAGTTTGTTTGTTTGTTTTTTTTTTTTTTTTTGGTTTTTCGAGGTAGGGTCTCACTCTAGCCCAGGCTGACCTGGAATTCACTATGGAGTCTCAGGGTGGCCTCGAACTCACGGCGATCCTCCTACCTCTGCCTCCCGAGTGCTGGGATTAAAGGCGTGCGCCACCACGCCCGGCTTAAACCTCAAGTTTGGCCAGCCAGGGCAAATGGCCAAACGAGTGCAATACTGGCATGTCTGTTACAGGGGAAATCAGCTGTTCTCTAACTGGACTGGAGGCCTGCTCTATGGGAGGGAATACATGCAGAGTACTGAAAACCTATCAAAAGCCTATGGTGGGGGAGGTCATGAGCCTTAGGAGTGTAACACCTACTCTTGTCTAGCTAAATGCATATATTATGTTCACCAAATTGCTCTATAAGCACTTTACTTAACATTCATACTTATATATTAATGCTATGCTCATTTTGTTAGAGAAGCTTCTCTTTTCAGATGGTGGAGACCACTGGGATAATCAAAAGGGCACCATAGTGTTGAAAAGAAGTGACCAAGGAGTGCTCAGCACTGGAACATCTATCTCTATCACACCCTCCAAGGTCCAGGGTTCATTGTGAATGAGGTGGTAGAAAGAATGTAAGAGCCAAAGGAAGGGTAGGACTGCTCATAATGCAGTCGTCTAGGCAGAAATTGTCCTCCCTATCCATGATCTCACAGTGCCTAGCACTACACTTTTACAAGACCCTCATAATAGCAGGAAAAGACGATGACATCAAAATAAGAGAGAGACTAATGGAGAAAGGAGGGGATAAGATGGAGCGTGGGTTTGTGAAGGGGAAAGTGGAGGATGGGAGGGAATTATCATGGTTTATTGTCTGTAAGTATGGAAGCTGTCAATAAAAAAAAAAAAAAAGTTAAAAAAAATTACTAATGTGAACTTGTGTTCCCAAAAGCTGCCTGCTGAGGTAAATGAGGTAGGCCATAGAACAGGCCCATTCCCACCAGGGGGTTCCTAGGAATGTGATGATACCAGAGCAAACTTCCAACTGACAATACAACAGGAGTGGAAAGGAGGCTGAGATCTGACTCCATGGCTTGGTCCTCAGACCCTCAGGGACCTCGTCTTACCACTTAGCTATGTTAGACTATCTCAGGCTCTCCATCTTCTAGGGCTGTTCACTGGACACATTAAGATTCCCTACTGAATGGGCTGGAGAGATGGCTCAGTGTTAAAGATGCTCTTGCTGTGATGGTTTGATTCAGGTGTCCCCCACAAACTTAGGTGTTCTGGATGCCAGGTTCCCCAGATGATGGCAATTGGAAATTAAAGACTCCTGGAGGTGGTGTATTGTTGGGGGCAGGCTTATGGGTATTAAAACCAGCTCCCCCTTGCTAGTGTTTGGCACACTCTCCTGTTCCTGTTATCTGCCTTATGTGGGCCAGGGGGTGATGCCCCTGTCATCGTGGAGCTTCCCCTTGAGCTTATAAGCCAAAATAAACCTCTTTTCCCACAAGCTGCTCTTGGTTGGGTGATTCCTACCAGCAATGTGAACCTGACTGCAACAGTAAAGTGGTACCGAGGAGTGGGATTGCTGCTGGACACCTGACTGTGGCTTTGGCCTTTTGGAGCTGATTTTCAAGAGGAATGTGGAAGGATTTGAAACCTTGGCCTAAGAGACACCTTGCAGTGCTGTAAGTACAGCTTGATGGACTATTCTGGTCACAGTTGAAAGACTTGAATGCAGTAAGAACTATGGACTGTGAGGTTTGGCTTAAGAGGGTGAGAAAGAACTTTGCTTGGACTAGGCTAGCAGTTTGTGTGAGGCTCGCTGTTATGCCCATGTCCTGAGAAGTTGTGCAGGGTTGCTTTGCATAGAAATGAACTGGTGTGAGCAGAGGGATATGGCACAGGAAAAAAAATCTTTCCCGTTCAGCTGCAATTGAGAGATTACAACCTTTGAGATTGGACCAGCTGACCTGCATTGGGGCAATAGGAAGAATGTAGACTCTCCTTGAAGAGGCCTGAGTGCTCAAGAAGTGTCCTGTTCTTCAAATTCTGCTTTATTCCCCCTGGATTAACAAATTGGCACCCTACCTGGTATTGTGGAGTATAAGAAATGCAGGGAAGGGTCACTGAGTTTGCAACATGGTCTTGGGTTTTGGAAATGGCCATGGGCAGTGTGAAGCAGGTTTGCTGGATGCCTGCATGGAGACCTGATGGAGCCGAGAGGATGGACTGTGGATTGCAGTGGAGATGCCGGGACTACAAAATGGCTGCTAAGAAAAACTGCCCACCCCAGATGAAGTTTTCCAGGACTGTGAGTAGCCTAGCTGGAGAGGCGGAACTGGAATTCCAGAGATTTGTCACTGGCTAGAGTTGTTGGACTTGAAGTTATAGAGTTTGATGCTTGCCCTGGTTGTTTTAAATCTTGTATTGGTTGAATGTTTCTTTTCTATGCCCAATGCCATCTTTTGCAGTATGAATGTTTATTCTGTGCCATTATGGTTTTTTTGCGTTTTTTTTTTTGGGGGGGGTTATTATCGCTCAGTTAAAGAGATCTTGGACTATGGGGATGTATGAACATCATTGGAATTGATCAAAACTATGCAGACTTTTAAGGTTAGATGAATGCATTGCTTTTTATGTCATGGTTATCAGTTTATGGGGGCCACGGGTGGCCAATGTGACCGTTTGATTCAGGTGTCCCCCATAAACTTAGGTGTTCTGGATGCTAGGTTCCCCAGCTGATGGCAACTGGAAATTAAAGCCTCCTGGAGGTGGTGTATTGTTGGGGGCGGGCTTATTATGCCAGCTCCCCCTTGCTAGTGTTTGGCACATTCTCCTGTTAGTGTTGTCCGCCTTATGTTGGCCAGAGGGTGATGTCCACCCTCTGCTCATGCCATCGTTTCCCCCTGCCATCGTGGAGCTTCCCCTCGAGCTTGTAGGCCAAAATAAACCCCTTTTTCCCATAAACTGCTCTTGGTTGGGTGATTTCTACCAGCAATGCGAACCTGACTGCAACACTTGCAAAGCCTGACAAACCCAGGTTTCATTCCCTAGTACCCATGTAAAGCTAAATGCACAGAGTGGCACATGTGCCTAGAATTCATTTGCAATGGCATGAGGCCCTGGCATGACTATTTTCTCTCTCTCTCAAATATATCTGTATATGCATATGCATATGTATGTATGAATGTGTATATATGTATACTAAAGATTCCCTACTGTCAATCGGGCCAGAAAGGAACCACATGGGCAGGCATCATGTCTGTGCAGCCTTGTGGACTCCAAAGCTGTGTCTCTGCCCTGCCTCTTGGAAAAACAGCTGCCCATCTGGCTGTTCCTTGGACCTATCTTTACATGGAAAGCCCAGGCTTTGCAGCTAGCAGAAAATGAAACTTGAGCTGATGGTTCCTAACCTGAGTTCTTTTTCCTCAAAAGCTCTATGCTGGGTATGGTGGTACACACCTTAGGGATTTGAACTCGGGTCTTCAAACTTGTATGGCAAGAACTTTATCCACTGATTCATCTCCCCAGCCCAGTTTTAGGGTTTTGTTTTGGTTTTTTTCCCCCCAAGGTAGGGTTTTGCTCTAGCCCAGGCTGACCTAGAACTCACTATGTAGCCTCAGAGTGGCCTCAAACTCATGGTAATCCTCCTACCTCTGCCTCCCAAGTGCTGGGATTAAAGGCATGTGCCAACATGCCTGGCCTATAAGGCATAGAACTTTTTTTGTTTTCCTTCAAAATAGGGTCTCACTCTAGCTCAGGCTGACCTGAATGAAACTCACTCTGTAGTCCTAGGCTGGCCTCTAACTCAGAGATCCTCGTACCTCAGCCTCCCCAGTACTGGGGCTAAAGAGATAAGAGTTCTGGAGTCCACACACCTGGCTACAGTTTTGTTTTGTTGCTGTTTTGAGCCAGGGTCTTATTCTGTAGCCTACACTGGCCTGGAACTCATACCAATCATCTTGCCTCAGCTACCCACATGCTAAGATTACAAGTATGTGCCACCATACCCAACTTTCTGTCTGTCCTTTAGAAGCACATGAGCCAAGCTCTAGGGGAACTGAAAGCAAGGGTTAGCATAGAACCATGAAGCACAGAGCCAGCAAGCACAAGACTTACACACTGCTGTCCGTGAGGGATAGAGTGTCAGCATCGCTGGATAGGCTCTGCTGCTCGCTGTCATTGGCACTGGTGGCTGGGGCTAGGGCGTAGCCAGAGTTGACATAGTAGGGGTTGACTGGTTCCCGCCAAGATCCATACCTGTGAACAAGGAAGGCAGGTGAGTGACAGCAAGGTTAAATCATCATTGTCAAAGTTATCTGTGTATCAGTGGTGAATTACAAATGTAAACACTTCAAAAAAAAAAAATACATAGCAAAAGGTTGGGTATCTCTATCTCCCACCTCATTCATCATCCCATCTTTCCCAATGGAAGGAAGTGATTTGTAAAAGTCATGGGCATCTTTCCAAATGTTTCTTTTGCTTTTTGGAAGACATTTAAGTGCACATATATAGAATAGCATCTGGATAATGGACATAACTCCATCCTTTTCCAGAAGATAACACAAAAGAGGGTCCATTGTCCTTGTTGCTGGCTACTAAGTTATCCATGTCTGGCCCACACGCCCAGCATTTCTTTCTTTCTTTCTTTTTGAAGTAGGGTCTTGCTCTAGCCCAGGCTGACCTATGTAGTCTCACACTGGCCTTGAACTCACAAGATACTACTTAACCTCCTGAGTGCAGTACTGGGATTAACACGCCATCACACCCAGCTCACAACCAGCATTTCTAGAGCAGCTAGGTAGGGCCACCAGGACGCCAATCCACATACTCTAGCTCTAAGCTCGGTGCTGCCCCATGGATGGCACACATAGCTAACATCTGCTACTGGATGGACATTGGGAGATGAGTCAAGGTATGAAAGTACGTATGGCTCTAGTACTAGAACTAGCAGGGTCCACTTGTTACCATATGATTGGTCCAAAAAAAAAAAAAACCAAAAAACAAAACAAACAAACAAACAAAAAAACACCCACAAGACTTTGTCTTAATCTGCATTTTGTCTTTTTTTTTTTTGAGGTAGGGTATCTCTCTAGCCCAGACTGACCTGGAATTCACTATGTAGTCTCAGACTGGCCTTGAACTCACAGCAATCCTCCTACCTCAACCTCCCAAGTGCTGGGATTAAAGGCGTGTGTTACCACGCCCAGCATTAATCTGCATTTTCTCTAAGGGCAGTTTTGGGGACTTGTCCTTTTCTTTCAGTGTTCACAGCATTCAGCCCTTGACTATTGGGTGATATCTAAATTTCTTAGTGATTTTATGAGTTTGTAAATATTTTTACTACTAATCATTGGTTATATATGTGTAAAATATGTTCTCACTAAATATCAGCTTTCTTTTAATTGTTCGTTTTGACTTTGGTCATATAAAAGTTTTATTTCTAGGAAATCAGTCGAGTCATTTCCTTTGTAGCTTTTGCTTTTTTTTTTTTTTTTTTTTTTTTTGGTACTGGATTTGGAGCCACTTAATTACATCCCCAGCATACCTCCCTTTTTGAGAGGGTTAAGTTGTCCTGGCTGGCCTTGAAATTGTGTTCCTCCTGCCTCAGCCTCCTGAGCAGCTAGATTATAAAACTGCACCATCACACTTGGTCCTTTACAGTGTTTCTGTTTTTGTATTATGCATGGGCAAGCCTTATTATTCTTTATATGAACCTAATCATTAAAAATTTGTTTGTGGGGCTGGAGAGATGACTGAGCAACTAAGGCGCTTGCCCACGAAGCCTAAGGACCCAGGTTCTACTCCCCAGAATCTAGTAAACCAGACACACCAGGTACGAGGATCACCATGAGTTGGAGGCCACCCTGAGACTACATAGTGAATTCCAAGTCAGCCTGGGCTAAAGTGATGCACAGACCCAAATACTGAACTTTGACTTCCATCTCACACTTCATCCACAATCCATTTACATGATCAATCCCTGCAGCCACTGGGTGTTTTCAGCCCCAAAGTCCATGTTACCCTACCCCATCTACTTGGTATCTTCCCTCTTTTGCTTAGCAACTTGCCTAGTCAACTCTGGTGTCCTGGGTACTCAGCGTGTTATTTTCCCACCTCCACCAAACAGCTGGCACTTGGGTCACTGTGAGAAGCACTCTGGCCATCTGCAGCCATCCTGGAGTGCACGTGACTTACTATCTCCACATATGACATTCTCTCTGGGCAATTCAGTCTCTGTTCAGTGCTCAACACTTTGTGTCTAAATGACCTTCAGATATCCCTCAGAGACTTTCTACTATGGGTCAACAAAAATACTTATCCTAAAAATCTATCTTTAACAAATTCATTCACTTGCTTCAGTATACTGCAAAGCTGATTCACAGATCTTACTCAGTAATTTTGTTGTTGGTTGATAGCTCAGCTGAGCTGGGAATTCATTCTGTAGCACCAGGTTGACCTTGAACTGATGGTGATCCTCCTACCTTTGCCTCCCAAGTACTGGAATTAAAGATGTATGCCAGTATGCCTGGCATCAATAATTTTAATTAAACAACTACAGAGGGGCAAATGCCTAAAACTAACTGCTGTGGGTTAATAAGCTAATACCAATAATACAACAGAGAAGGGGATAAAATTTAAATCACAAAGGCTGGAGAGATGGCTCAGCAGTTAAAGGTGCTTGCTTGAAAGCCTAATAAGCCTGGGTTCAACTCCCCAGTACCTATATAAAGGCAGAGGCATAGGGTGGTGCAGGTGTCTGGAGTTCCTTTGCAGGGGCTAGAGGCCCTGGTATGCCCATTCTCTCTCTCTAGTAAATGAATGAATAAATAATTTTTAATTGCAAATGTATGCCCACTGTAGTAGTATAAGCCTGTAATTCCAGGAGCACTTGGGAGGTGGAAGCAGGAGGATTAGGAATTTAAGGCCAGCCTGGGCTACATTAGACCAGGTCCCAATAACAACAAAAGTTACAGTTGCAGATTTATAGTATCAGCACATAAAAAATTACAAAATGGAGCTGGGCACACACTTTTAATCCCAGCACTTGGGAGGCAGGGGTACATGAGTTCAAGGCCACCCTGAGACTACAGTGAATTCCAGGCCCTACCTCAAGGAACAACAAAAAGTTACGAAGTTGCACTACGATAGTATCAAGCCTCCAACCCTTGTAGCACATCCTTGGATGGATGGGGAGAGCTGGGGTATGACTCAAGAGCCAAGGGCCTCAGTAGACATTTGAAGCACTGTATTTTTTTAAAAATTTATGCATCCATCTGAGAGAGGAAGGGAGGGACAAAATATAACTATGGGCAGACCAGGGCTTCTAACCACAGCAGACAAACTCCAGATGCATGCCCCACTTTGCATAGCATCTGGCTTTACGTGGATACTGGGGAATTGAACATGGGCCAGCAGGTGTTGCAAGCAAGCACCTTTCAGTACTGAGCAATCTCTCTGGTCCAAATCTCTGTATTTTAGAGGTAGGATCTGCTTCTAGCCCAGGCTAACCTGGAATCCACTATGTAGTTCTTGAACTATGCAGCTTCGAACTCATAGTGATTCCCCTACCTCTGCCTCCAAAGTGCTGGGCTTATTAAGGCGTGTGCCACCACACCCAACCCAAATCTCTATTTTTTTGTTGTTGTTGCTATTTTTGATTTTAGATAAGGTCTCATGTAGTCCAAGCTGGCCTCAAACTTGAAGCAACCTTCCTGCCTCAGTCTCTCAAGTGCTAGGATTACAGCATGTACCATGACACCTGGCATGAGGCACTCAACATCTTTTTTGTTATTATTTTCTCTTATGCTACGTTATTACTTGACTTGGGCCAAGTTTCCTGAGGAAGCAAGAGAAGACCCACAAGTTGGGGGTAAAGACTATAGTGGCTACAGGTTAAGCATGGCATGCAATGACTAGCTGAGAGGCAGAGGCCTTCAGCCTCTCTGTCAGCAGCCCCACTCTGAGCTCTGCCCTCAATAAATCCTACCAGGCTGATCTTGCACCCAAAGTATGTAGGAGCCAAAAAGCAGCAAATGTGCCCAGTCCAAGATTCTTAGCTTGGTACCTGGAGGCCAAGCTGCTTGAAAGCAGGTGGGACACTCAAGGCTAAGCAGGTTACTATGAGGACTGGAGAAGATGGCCTACCTCTCAGGAACCGTGTGCCCCCAAGCCACCTAACTACTAGAGACTCAACTCAAACTGGATAAATTCCACACATGAAATGCTGCCTCCTGGTGACATTCTTCAGTTTTCTGGAGAGCAGAGAGCAGTGGTGAGGCCAGAGCTCCTTAGCACAATGCAGAAGCCAGTCTTGAAGCTGGGGAACAGGTCAAATGATCATGCCACACTGCCTATAAGCCTCTATCAACAGCCCCTTCACTGGGCCTTATTATTATTCAGACCAGCTTCTGTGTAAAACTACATCCACACCTGACTTCAGCAGTATTCCCACCACCTGTCTGTACCTTTCCCCAGGAACAGTTGATATGAGAACATCCAGAATGAGCACACACCCCACCCCCCCTTCTGGGAGTGACACCACTGATCCCAGAGCCTAGGTTCTCAGACGCAGTGACAGAAGTTCATCCAGCCTACCCGGACACTGATACACCTCAGTCCCTACACCAAGATGGATGAAGGTAATCAACACATAAGGAACAGCAGGAATGATTGTGCCATCAATGTCCTAATACTGTCCACTAATAGATGACAAGACATAATCGATGTTTTGATCTGTGTGTGTCTACTCATGAACAACAGTGCACCGTTGATATTCTGATGCTGTCCATCCATGGACAACAGCATGCCACCATGTCACAAGGGCAGCCTCCATACCACATTCCCTCTATCCTTTGAAATTCATCTGTCCTGATGAAGGAGAAACAGGAGAAAGTTTTTTTAACAAGCAGTTAACCAGGGACAAAGGAGTAAAGAGAACATGGGTGTCATCTTGTCTGCCCTGGCAGGACTAGAACCCATGTCTGATTCAGTTTCATCCAAGGTGGCTGCAAGCAACACTCCCTGCTTCTTCAGCTGGGCATGCACAGGTGGGATGGTCCCTCCTGAATCACCCCCTTGAGTTCACCAACCAATCAGGTTTCTGCCTTACATACCTGAGTCTGATGCCAAGGTTCATTCTAGTTGGATGTTTGATACATATTAAGGGGCCAAAACACATGTGAAATCTCTCAATCTCTCTCTCTCTCTTTTTTGGTTTTTCAAGGTAGGGTCTTACTCTAGCTCAGGCTGACCTCAAACTCATGGAAATCCTCCTCTGCCTCCTGAGTGCTGGAATTAAAGGCGTGTGCCACCACACCTGACATCTCTCTCTTGTTTGACTTGACCTTCTCTGTCCTGTGGTTTCACTGGAACACCAGTGTTACGTTCCCCTCTCCCCATTCCCAGCCTGGCTGGAACGGGTGGGAGGCGCTTCCTTACACAGGGAATCAAACCCGGGTCCCTAGGCTTCACAGGCAGGCATCTTACCTGCCAAGCCATCTACAGTCTGCTGGGTCTTTTTTCGTTTGCTTCCTACATGGATTAGGTTTCCGGGTGTTTTCTTACTTTTTTTGCATATATGATCTCTCTTTAAGCTCTGGCCCTTCACTGTCCTATCTCCTAAACTTTTCTGAACCCTTATGTGAAGGTAAAGAACCTGGGCTCTCATGGCTTGCCTTCCATATATGTATATATGTATATATATGTGCCCTTTCCATAGGCTTCTCCTCTGGAAATCTCCCTTTCCTTTCTACTCTCTCCCTTGGGTCCTAATTCTCCAAAAACAAACCTCAAAATTCATAATTTACCGTTCTGAGTCCCTCTTTTTTTCTCCAATTCTTTGCTAAATTTGGATAAGCACCAAAAGCCGGGGTTTACAGGCCTAGGAATTCCTCCCTGGGCCCCCAAATTCTGCATCACTATTGCCTCCAGCCCTGTCCTATTCTTACCAGAGGTTAACCAGCATGTTCCAGAACTCTAACAAAAACAGAGTCATGCAGGACCACTCCTGTGGTCTGGCTTTTTGTCACTCATCACTAGGCTGAGGTTCTTCTGTGCTGCCACAATGTCCACCCACCATGTCCACTCACCCTGCAGCACAGAATTCCAGCTGCTTATGCTGCTGGCCGTCTAGAGAAACCACCCTTTTATAGTCACAGCCCATACACTATGCATAACATGTATGGCATGTCACAGCTAAGGTCCTAACCCTGACACCACACAGTGGCCAATGACCTCTGCTGCCCTCTCTCCCATTAAAGAGCTTCATTCTGCCCAGCTCAGGAAAGGAGACACAAGGGACCACTTTCCAAAGTGTTTATTTTTTATTTATTTAATTTATTTATTTGAGAGAGAGTGAAAGAGGCAAAGAGACAGAGAGAGAGAGAATGGGCGTGCCAGGGCCTCCAGTCGCTACAAACGAACTCCAGATGCGTGCACCCCCTTGTGCATATGGCTTATGTGGGTCCTGGGGAATTGAGCCTCAAACCGGGGTTCTTAGGCTTCACAGGCAAGCCCTTAACCACTAAGCCATCTCTCCAGCCCAAGTCTCTTTTTTTAATCAATCAATCTCTCTCTCTCTCTCTCTCTTTCACACACGCACACACACACACACACACACACACACACACACACACGGGGGGGGGGGGGAGACAACACTACAAACAATTTCCAGGTGCATGTGCCACCTTGTGCATCTGGCTTATGTGAGAAGTCCAACCTGGAACCTTAGCTCCATAGGCAAATGGCTTAATCACTAAACCATCTCCACTAAGCCATCTCTCTAGCCCCCAGAGGCAACTCTTACCAAGAACTATGTCATCTCAAAGTAGGAGGTTTCAACCTCCCAAAGGAACCAATGAAGATGGGTGCTTAAACAGTGACTCCAAATTAGCATCTGAATAACATTTAAAATGTGGACTCCTGGATAAGATCTACTTCCATAACAAACACCTAAACTAACCTTTGTATGCAGGTGGTGGGCATGGACACAAGCCTTTTTAATCCCAGCACTCAGGAGGCTGAGGGAGGAGGGTTGCAGAGTTTGAGGACAGCATGGGCTACAAAATGGGTTCTAGGTCAGTCTGGATTAGAGTGAGACCCTATCTTAAAGGAAAAGAAAAAAAAAAAGCTAAAACAAAGCTGGGCGTTGAGTAGGGCATGGTGGCACACGCCTTTAATCCCAGCACTCAGGAGGCAGAGGTAGGAGGATCACTGTGAGTTTGAGGCCACCCTGAGACTACATAGTGAATTCCAGGTCAGCCTGGGCTAGAGTGAGTCCCTACCTCGAAAAATCAAATAAAAAAAGGGGGGGGGGGTTGGAGAGATGGGTGGCTGGAGGCCCTGGCACGCCTATTTTCTCCCCCTCTCTCTATCTTCTTCTTTCTCTCTCTGTCACTCTCAAATAAATAAATAAAAATAACAAAAAAAAAAAAAAAATTTTAAGGGGGGGGACTGGATAGATGGCTTAGCAGTTAAGGTGTATGTCTGAGAAGCCAAAGGACCTAGGTTTGATTCCCCTGGACCTACATAAGCCAGAAGCACAAGGGGCACATGCATCTGGAGATCGTCAGCAGTGGCTGGAGACCCTGGTGTGCCCATTCTCTCTGTCTCTGCTTTCAAATAAATAAATAAAATAATAATAATTGGGCTGGAGGGATGGCTTAGTGGTTAAGGCGTTTGCCTGCAAAGCCAAAGGACCCAGGTTCTATTCCCCAAGACCCACGTTAGCCAGATGCACAAGGGGGCGCATGCATCTGAAGTTTGTTTGCAGTGGCTGGAGTCCTGGCATGCCCATTCTCTATCTCTCCCTCTTTCTCTGTCAAATAAATAAATAAATAAATAAATAAAATATTTAAAACAATAATAATAATAATAATTTAAAAAGACAAGACAAAACAGGGCTGGAGAGATGGCTTAGAAGATAAGCCTAAGGACCCAGTTTCGATTCCCCAGGACCCATGTAAATGCAGTGGCACATGCAGCTGGCGTTTGCAGTGGCTGGAGGCCCTGGCATGCCTATTCTCTTTCTCTTCTAACAAATAAATAAACAAGACAAAGCAAAATATATAAAACAAGAAGTGTTCCAGCCAGGTGTGGTGGATCATGTCTTTAATTACAGCACTTAAGCCTCATGGGATGAGAAGACATGAAAGGCTGACTGAGTCACCAGGTAGCAAGAAGTCAGGTCACTTATGCTTAGGAGGTTGCCACATGGCTTCACTCCCTTCTAAGCATCCCACCCACTCTGAATTACACAACATATCAAGGCCTTTTATGGTAAAAAAATCAAACGGGGGGGGGGGCAGGTTGCACGTGTGCTCCCTACATTCTGCAGGTGCAGTAGGCAGAACAATGTCTTATACTTGCCCTCCTTTGGAGAAACAGCAAATAGCCTGTCATCACCATTTACTACCTACTGACTTTTGACAAGCCACTATTTCCTCACTTGTAAAGTGGAAATGACAACAGTGGATTATTTTTATTTTCTGAGGCAAGGTCTCACACAAGCCCAAGCTGGCCTTGAACCCATCCTATCTCAGCTTCCCAAGTGCATGAGCCACCACATTTGGCTAACTGGATTCTTTATAGGAATTTTGAACACCTTAGTGAATAAGTACACTGGTACCCACAGTGCATGGATGAGGGCTCAACATATAAGGCAGAAGACCCTCAACATAGGCCAGCAACCAAACTATCTCTAGCCCAGTATCCCACACATTGGTTGGGAGGAGGACAGGGTAAGGATGGCTACAGTTAAATTGACACAAATATGTAACCAAAGTTCTGAAATTAGAAGAAAAGCGGACCTGTGAAGCCCAAGCACAAGTGATTCTGAGTATCATTTAGGGCAGGATGCTGACAGCCACTGCCACTGCTTTGCAGAGGAAGAGGCAGGCAGGTAGGCAAGAGCTACATTTGGCATCATGTCCTCCCCACCCCAATTCCTACATGTCACTCAAACCAGTAACTGTTTAAAACAACTGTCAAGCAGGGTGTGGTGGTGCACACCTTTGATCCCAGCACTCAGGAGGCAGAGGTAGGAGCATCGCCGTGAGTTCAAGGCCACCCTGAGACTATATAGTGAATTCCAGGTCAGCCTGGGCTAGAGCAAGACCCTACCTCAAAAAACAAAACAAAACAAAACAAAACAAACACACACACACACACACACACACACACGTACGTACGTATGGGGCTTGGCATGGTGAAGAAGCCTTTAATCCCAGTAACCAGGTGTTACTGGGGAAGGACCTTGAGGTTTATTAACCCCTAGCTTGCCAGTGTTAATCGGCTCACTCTCCAACTGCTGTTGCCCATCTGATGTGGCAGACGTAATGTCCAGCCTCTGCTCATGCCATGCTGTCCCCTGCCATCATAGACTTAACCCGTAAGACTATAAACCAAAATAATTAACTTTCTTCCCATCAGCTGCTTTTGATCAGAATCTGTTCCTGTAACAATAAACTAACTACAACAGCAGTCACATGGATTACAATCCCACTGTTCAGGAAAAGAACCCAAGAGGTGGCAGGTGGCAAGAAGAACGTAAGAGCCAAAGGAAGGATAGGACTCTTTACAATGCATTCTTCCACACACAAAATGGCCTGGATATCCATGACCTCGCAGTGCCTGACACTACCTACACAAGACCATCATAATAGGAGGAAAAGATGGTGACATCAAAATGAAAGAGAGGGGGAGGGGATATGATGGAAAGTGGAGTTGTGAAAGGGAAAGTGGCTGGGAGGGAATTACCATGGTTTATTTTCTATAATTATGGAAGTTGTCAACAAAAAATATTTTTTCTACTTTTTAAAATATATTTTATGTATTTGAGAAAGAGAGAGATAGGTAGAGACAGAATGGGCACACCAGGGCTTCCAGCCACTGCAAATGAACTCCAGACGCATACACCACCTTGTGCATCTAGCTTACGTGGGTCCTGGAGAATAGAACCGGGATCCTTTGGCTTTGCAGGCAAATGCCTTAACCGCTAAGCCATCTCTCCAGCCCCCAAAATAAATTAATTGATTAAAAATTTTTTAAAGGAGAAAAGGGAGGGAAAAAAAAAAAACAAAAAACAAGATGAATATTAGTGTCCAGAGCTACAAAACCCCTACAGGTCCTATACTACTTCCTACCAGTTACAGTCAGTTCCATTCAGTACAACCTATCAAAAGTAGATCTGTAAGACACTATCTTAATAGATGCAAACAGAACAGAGAAGTTTCTTCTTAAAGGCCCCAAGTAGTTCACAGCTAAATTTGAAGGACATTTCAAATATGTCGTTACAGCCTACCACCACCAAAGTTCAGGATCACAAATGACCAGGATCTAAATTTCCACTTTGCTGAATTTAGTGGGTGATAGTTCTCTCGCCTGTTACCAGTGTTCAATACACATCCATATCATTTTCTTATTTATTTACAAGCAGAGATAGAGAGAAAAGAGACAGAGAGAATGGGTGCTCCAGGGCCTCCAGCTGCTGCACATTAATTCCAGATGTATGCGCCACTGTGCATCTAACTTTACGTGGGTACTGGGGAATCAACCCGGTTAGTCAGGTTTTGTTAGCAAGTGCCTTAATTGCTAAGCCATCTCTCCAAACCCTCAAACCATTTTCCTTCCTTCCTCCCTCCCTCCCTCCCTTCCTTCTTTCCTTATTTTAAGATTTGGGGGTTCATCTATGCTTTTTTGTTATGTGTCAGCACATCCTTTATTTATTTGCAAGCAGAGAGAGAAAGACCAACAGACAGAATGGGCGCACCAGGGCCACCAGTCACTGCAAACCAACTCCAGATGCATATAACACCTTGTGCATATGGCTTTATGTGGATACTGGGGAATTGAACCTGAGTCCTTAGGCACTGCAGGCAAACACCTTAACTGCTGAACAATCTGTCTAGCCCATCTTTTTTCTTCTTTTTGTTTCTTCAAGGTAGGTTCTCACTCTATCCCAAGCTGACCTGGAACTCACTATGTAGTCTCAAGATGGCCTTGAACTCATGGCAATCCTCCTACCTCTGCCTCCCAAGTGCTGGGATTGAAGGCCTAAACAAGCATGCCCGGTTCCATCTTTTTATTTATTTATTTATTTGACAGAGAAAGAGGGAGAGAGAATGGGCATGCCAGGGCCTCCAGCCACTGCAAATGAACTCCAGACTCCCTTGTGCAACTGGTTAGCGTGGGTCCTGGGAAATCGAACCTGGGTCCTTTGGCTTTGCAGACGTACGCCTTTAACTGCTAAGCCAGCCCTCCATCTTTTCTTAATAAATATTTTATTTATTTATTTATTTGGGAGAGAGAGAACAAGAATGAAAAGGGGTGTGCCAGGGCCTCCAGCTACTGCAAACAAACTCCAGATGCATGCAACACCCTGTGCATCTGGTTTACATAGGTAATGGGGACTAGAACATGGATCCTTAGGCTTCGCAGGCAAGCGTCTTAACTGCTAAGCCATCTCTCCAGCACCTGACCCCTTGTTTTTCTTTTGCTGAGGCAAGGTCTGGCTATGCTGCCCAGGCTGGCCTCAAACTTACTGAAATCCTCTAGCCTCAGCCTCCCAAATGCTGGGATTACAGGCATGAGGTCACCATACCTGACTCATTCAGTTTTTCTTGAGACACATTTTTCTCTAGCTTCCAGGACTCCTGTGACACACTAGCTTCTCCTTCCTTGCCCAACAGATCTCCTCAGCCTCCCTGCTCCTTCCCATCTCCCAAACCCAACACTGAGGTCACACAGCCTCCTATTTTGCAGTAGGCAATCCCACGCTGGCATCACTGGAGCTCAAAGCTGTAAAGACCACCAATAAATTGATAACTTGAAAGACAGACCTCAAAACACACACACACACCCAGGTCCCCCTGAGTTCCCTTCATGCCTTCTGTTTCATACAACTGTCTTTCTGGCTCTCCACTTTTCACAACTTCCTTTCCCCTCTTCCTAGAACCACCTTCCCTAAACGGTACATGAAGACTGGAAAGATAGATAGCTTAGCAGTTCAAAGGGTGTGTTTGGTCTGTGGATTTGCTCACTGAATTTCTTCAGGCTGCTCAAATTCACAAGATCCTGAGACACCTTAGCTACCTGCCACCCCACCTTTCCTCTGTCACCCTGTCTCCTCTGACTTGGATTTCCTGATGTCACTGGTTTCCACTTGAACCCTCTGCCTGTTACTTTTTCCCTTCTGGTGTTTCTCTGGTCTTTATGGTCTGGCTCCTTGGATTCTGGGAGTTGTCTCACTGGTGACCCTTAGATCTTCAAGGGGACTCACTCAACAGAGGTCCTCAGTGAAGGGGAAACCTGCAAGTAAATGGGTGCGTGAGATGCTTTAAGAAGGGCAGCTGCACAGACCACAAAGTGTGCTCTTCCCACCTGCTTAGCCTTAGTTCCTTTGGGGCCATGTGCACCATTTCCCTTGTTCTCTGGTGACTAGTGTGTGTAATATAGAAGGGATTAATTTTTCTAAGATGAACAAAGGTCCTTAGGAGGGTTTTAAGTAAACTCTGAGTTATACAAAAATGAGATGCACAGCCAAGTGAACCCCAAGACACCAATGTTCAGTTGTGTCCATGTAGGAAAGCCTGCTCACAGCACATCACATTCCTGGGGATGGTGTTTTTATGCATAGGTACCCAAATAGAACTTTCATGGTGCTGCCACCACCAACTACATGCAGTCCCCCCCAAACTGCAACTCCACATTGTTCTTTCGTTTGTTTGTTTTTTCAAGGTAGGGTCTCATCCTAGCCCAGGCTGACCCAGAATTCACTATGTAGTCTCTGGCTGGCTTCGAACTCCTACCTCTGCCTCCCAAGGCATATGCCACCACACCCAGACCCAAATGTTCTTTTTGTTGTTGTTGTTTAAATATATTTATTTATTTATTTTTAAATATTTATTTGCTTATTTAAGAGAGGAGAGACAGAGAGAGAGGGAGAGAGAATGGGCGCGCCAGGGCCTCCAGCCACTGCAAACAAATTCCAGATGCGTGCACCTCCTTCTGCATTTGGCTTACGTGGGTCCTGGGGAGTCGAACCTGGGTCCTTTGGCTTTGCAGGCAAGCGCCTTAACTGCTAAGCCATCTCCCCAGCCCTAAATATATATATTTATTTATTTGCAAGCAGAGAGAGAGAGAGAGAGAATGGATGTGCCAGGGTCTCCACAGCTTCCAGCTGCTGCAAATGAACTCCAGATGCTACTAATGCTGTTATTCTGGGAGTAATATAGTAGCTACATCTGGCACCTAGAGTTCCTACCTGGAAGATACAACTTCTCATCTACACTTATAAGAAAACTGGTAACTAAAAAACACAAGCACTGAAAAAACTCAAATTAAAAAAATCTTTATGCAATAATATAAGAAACAAAAAATCACAACAACATAATCCCTCCAAAAATTTAAATCTAGCTGGGCATGGTGGTGCACGCCTTTAATCCCAGCACTCAGGAGGCAGAGGTAGAAGGATGGCTGGGAGTTCAAGGCCACCCTGAGACTACATAGTGAATTCCAGGTCAGCTTGGACTGGAGTGAAACTCTACCTCAAAATCAATCAATCAATCAATCAATCAATCTAACAGTTGGAGTGAATTAGATAAAATCCCAGAGAACTCAAAAGTAAGGCTATAAATATGTTCAAAGAAATAAAAGATGAGGACTAGAGAGATGGTTCACTGGTTAAGGTGCTTGCCTGTAAAAGCCTAATGACCCAGGTTCCATACCCCAGTACCCACACAGGGCCAGATGCATAAAGAGGCGCATGCATCTGGCATGCCCATTCTCTCTCTCCCTTTGCCTCTTTTACCCTCCCTCTCTCTCAAATACATAAATAAAAACAAAACTTTTTAAATATTTTTATTTTTATTTTTTATTTATTTGAGAGAGATACAGAAATAGGCAGGTAGAGAGTGAATGAGCAAGCCAGGACCTCCAGCGACTGCAAACGAACTCCAGATGCGTGCACCTCCTTGTGCATCTGGCTTACGTGGGTCCTGGGGAGTCGAACCTGGATCCTTTGGTTTTGCAAGCAAGTGCCTTAACCTCTAAGCCATCTCTCCAGCCCAAAAACAAAACCTTTTTAAAAAAAAAAAAAATGAATGCTGGACAAGGTGGCACACTCCTTGAATCTCAGCACTCAGAAGGCAGAGTTAGGAGGATCACTGTGAGTTCAAGGCTACCCTGAGGCTACATAGTGAATTCCAGGTCAGCCTGGACTAGAACAAGACTCTACCTCGAAAAAACCAAAACAACCATATATACACATGATATAAGCAAGTATAAATACTGAAGAAATATGAAATACTAGAAATGAAAACACAGTAGTAAGTCAAAAAAAAAAAAAACTGGAGAAAGTCTCACCAATAGAATAGATCAAGGAGAGGACAGAATATCTAAGCTTGAAGACAAGGTGGCAAATCTAGAACTTTCCAACAGAGAGAAAAACAGACTTGTAACTTATGAATGAGAAAAAAAGACCTTCAGAACACAAAAATTCAGAGGACAGAAGGAGAAAAATTTCAATCTAAAGGCATAAGTATTTTCAGCAAAATCATAAAAAAGGACTGGAGACATGGCTCAGTGGTTAAGGTACTTGCCTGCAAACCCTAAGGACCCAGGTTTGATTCCCTGGTACCCACATAAAGCCGTATGTGTGAGGTGGTGCATGTGTCTGGAGTTCATTTGCAATGGCTGCAGGCCCTAGCAGGCCCACTCTATCTCCCTCTCTCTCGTCTCTCAAATAAATAAATAAATAAATTTTTTTAATCATAGAAGAAAATTTCCCCAAATAGGGAAAGAGATGCCAATACAGATATATAGAAGGAGGTATTTAGAACACCAAATAGAGATGAAGCATTTAGGACAGACACCAAACACACAAAACCAGAAAAGAACCTTTCCTCACCATATTATAATTAAAGTACCCAAACAACACATAGACCAAACAAAAACATATTGAAAGCAGTAAGAGGGAAGCACCTAGTCACAAAGGCAAGCCCATCAGGATAATAACAGATTACTCAACACAAACCTTAATGCAAAGCTATCTGTCACCACTAAAGAAATAAGAACTTTCCATGATAAAAATCCAGCTAAAGGAATACATGACCACTAAGCCTGCTCTAGAGAAAATACTTGGGGGCTGGAGAGATGGCTTAGCGGTTAAGCATTTGCCTGTAAAACCTAAGGACTCCAGTTCGAGGCTTGATTCCCCAGGACCTACGTTAGCCAGATATACCAGGGAGGGGAGGGCATGCATCTGGAGTTTGTTTACAGTGATTTGGAGGCCCTGGCACACCCATTCTCTGTCTGTCGCTCTCAAATAAATAAAGTAACAAAAAAAAAAAATTAAAAAAAAATACTTGAAGGACTCCTCTGGCCAGAAAAGAAGGAAAAGCAGGAGACCACAGGAAAGAACACGACCACTCATGAATGAAAGAGAGGAACAGACCATGCATGGTGGCACACTAATTTTAATCCCAGCACTCGGGAGGCAGAACTGGTAGGGTTGCTGTGAGTTTGAGGCCAGCCTGGGACTACAAAGTGAGTGTCAGGTCAGCCTGGGCTAGAGTGAGACCCTACCTTGAAAAAAGGAAAAAAAAAAAAAGAGAGAGACAGAAGAATAGAAAACATCAAGCACTACATAATCAACAAGAATTAATACACACCTTTTAATAACTTAAAATTTTTTATATTTATTTATCTGAGTGAGAGAATGAATGGGCATGGCAGGGCCTCTAGCCATCTTTGTGTATCTAGTTTACCTGAGGACCGGGAGAATCAAACCTGGGTCCTTAGGCTATGCAGGCAGGCACTTTATCCACTAAGCCTTATCTCCAGCCTCAATAACAACTCTTAATATCAATGGTGGCAATGCTCCAACCAAGACAAAGATTTGGCTGGCCATGGTGATGGACACCATTAATCCCAGCACTCTGGAGGCAGAGGTAGGAGGATTGCTATGAGTTTGAGGTCAGCCTGAGACTACAGACTGAGTTTCAGGTCAGCCTGAGCTAGAGTAAGACCCTGCCTCAAAAAAATATATATATAGACTGGGTTAAATGGCAGGATCCTTCTGTTTGTTGCCTCCAAGAAACTCACCTCTCCATAAAAGACAGACACTATCTTAGGGTAAAAGGATAGAAAACAGCATTTCAGGGCTGGAGAAATGGCTTAGCAGTTAAGGCATTTGCCTGCAAAGCCAAAGGACCTCAGTTCGATTCCCAAGGCCCCACGTAAACCAGATGCACAAAGTGGCATATGCGTCTGGAGTTCAGTTGCAGTGGCTGAAGGCCCTGGCATGCCCATTCTCTCTTGTCTCTCAAATTAATAATTAATATTTTTTTTAATCCTTCCTTAAAGGCTGGACGTGGTGATGCACACCTTTAATCCCAGCACTCGGGAGGGAGAGGTAGGAGGATCACCAGGAGTTTGAGACCACCCTGAGACTACATAGTGAATTTCAGTGAAGCCCTACCTCGGGAGGAAAAAAAAAAAAAAAGGGTCTCAAACAAATACGCATAGGAAACAAGCAGGTGGTGGTGTTCTAATAGCTGACAGGATAGACTTCAAATCAACATTAATTAGAAGAGATCTAAGAAGGTCACTTTGTTGGGCGTGGTGGCTCACTCCTTTAATCCCCACACTTGGGAGGCAGAGGTAAGAGGACTGCTGTGAGTTCAAGGACACCCTGGGCTAATGCGAGACCCTACCTCAAAAGCCCCTGGCCCAAATAAAGAAGGTTACTTTATACTAATTGAGGGAACAATCCAACAAAAGAACATTACAATTCTAAACATATATGCACTGAACATGGGAGAATCCAATTTCATTAAACAAACATTACTAGACGTAAAGTAAGATAACCTCAAGCACAATACTAGTGGATAACTTAAATACTCCACTCTCACCAACTGACATGTCATCCTGGCAAAAAATAAACAGAGAGGCATCTGGATCAAAGGACATCATAGAACAAATGGACCTAACAAACATCTAGAGAACATTCCAGCAAATGTTGCAGAATACACATTATTTTCAGCAGCACATGGAACATTTTCTAAAATAGACCATATATTAGGGCACAAAGCAAAACAACATACAGGAAAAAATGAAATAATTCCTTATACTCTATCTGATCCCAATGGGATAAAAATTATAAAACAACAGCAAGAAAGGCTATGGAACATACATAAACTCATGGAAATTAAACAAGACACTTCTGAATAATGAATGTGTCATTGAAGAAATCAAGAAGGAAATTAAAAAATCCCTAGAATCAAACGATAATGAAAACTGTGGACTCAGTGGTGAAGGCAGGGGAGAAAGCATCAAAGAAATAATATCAGAGAGAAGAAATTATCAAAACAACCCATGACTAAAGGACAAGTTTCTCCTGTACAGTGAAGGAAAACACCCCAGAGCACAAACAAAACAAAACGAATACAAACAATATTATGAAAGAACACTAACAACAAAGAATGCACCCAGAGACATTCAGTGACAGTACACTTGCCTAGCATGTCTAAGACACAAAGCTAGCTCCCCAGCACCTGAAAGGAAAAAGAAAAAGAAAGCCAGCATAACAGCTCACATTTATAATCTCAGCACTCAGGAGGTGAAGGCAGAGGAACTGCCATGAGTTTGAGGCCAGCCTGGGTTACACAGCAAGAGCCTGGCTCAAATAAAAAGATATCCGATGCTGGTGTAATGGCACATGCCTTTAATCTCAGCCAAAGGATCCAGGTTTGATTCTCCAGGTCCCACATAAGCCAAATGCACAAGGTGTCGCAGGCATATGGAGTTCATTTGCAGTGGCTAGAGACCCTGGCTTCTCCTCCCCTCCTTCTCCCCATCTCTGTTTTTAAGTTAAAGAAAAAAAAAAGCACCTCCACAGGCCTTGCTCATGATATGCAGAAAAAGTGCTGCAATTTAGATAACTCTGGAACTTTTCCACAGTGTCACAGGTTTGTAATACTTGAAGCCCTACATTTGTTGTTGTTATTGTTGTTGTTTTGTTTTTTCAAGGTAGAGCTAGCAGGCTGACCTGGAATTCACTCTAGTCTCAGGATGGCCTCAAACTCACAGCAATCCTCCTACCTCTACCTCCTGAGTGCTGGAATTATAGACGGGCATCACCATGCCGGGCTAGACTTAAACAAAATTTCTTTTTTGTTGTCAAACATAGGTTCCAAACATGATGCAACAAATTGTTTTGAAAAATTAAAATTAAAAAACAAAAAGACATCCTGGGTTGGAGAGATGGCTTAGCAGTTAAGGTGCTTGCCTGCAAAGCCAGAGGACCCAGGTTTGACACCCCAGTACCCATATAAACCAGAAGCACAAGGTGTTGCACGCATCAGGAGTTCAACTGCAGTGGCTAGAGGCCCTGGTGCACCAATTCTTTTTCCTCTCTCTCTTTCTCTCTCTCTCCTATATATATTTTTTGATCCTGGGAAGTCATAGCCACAGGATAGGGTCACCCATCTAATTCAACTCTAGCTAAGACACAAGGCCAAACTTGAGGGGCATGCTACCCAGCCTAAACCCAACTCAACTACTTCACCAAGCATGTTTAGCATTAGCACGTGGCAGCAATACCACAGCACCCAGTATCACACACAGTAATAACTTAGGCAGCACCTACACATCACAGCACCCAAACATACCACCCAGTTCGTCAGGAACACAGCACCCAGCATCATATACACTGCTGACACAGTACCCAGCACTACACACACTGCCCAGCAGCATAGCACCCTAGTAACACAGCACCTAGTACAAGATGTCTAAAGAGTGACCCTTTCAGCTAGAGTGGGAATACAGAAGGCCTTAGAAACATATCTTCAGGAAATTGTTCATGTGTAATAATGTAGACTAGTTCATTCCATGTACTTCACAGAGCTGATGCAGAGTATGAAAAAAACACATGTCAGGGACTAGAGAGATGGCTCAGCAGTCAAAGGCGCTTGCTTACAAAGCCTGACAGACCAGATTCAATTCCCCTGCACCCACGTAAAGCCAGACGCCCAAAATGGCAGTCTGCTTCTGTCTCTCAGATAAAAAAAAAATTTTTTTGAGAATCAACAATTTTATTTTTTTTCTTTCTTTTTTTCTTAATTTTTATTAACATCTTCCATGATTATAAAAAATATCCCATGGTGCTGCCCTCCCTCCCCCCACTTTCCCCTTTGAAATTCCACTCTCCATCATATCCCCTCCCCATCTCAATCAGTCTCTCTTTCATTTTGATGTCATGATCTTTTCCTCCTCTTATGATGGAAATTTTTTTTTTTAATTTATGTCCCAGGAATGAAGAGATGGTTTAGTGGTTCAGGCACTTGCCTGCGAAGCCTAAGGACCTGTGTTTGACTCTCCAGATCCCACATAAGCCAGATGCACAAAGGTAAGGCAAGTGCAAGGTTGCACATACCCACTAGGTGACACAGCATCTGGAGTTCGATTGCAGTGGCTGAGGCTCTGGTATGCCAATTCTCTCCCCCCCAATAAAAAAAATTATGTCATAAACAAATGAAAAAGATGTATCAATTAATTCCATGACACAAAATTATACAAGGGAACATATGGCCAAAAGTGGAAAAGGAATAAAAAGATCACATCTTTTTATTTTCTTTTTTTTTTTAAAGTTTTTTGAGGTAGATCTCACTTTAGCCCAGGCTGATCTGGAATTCACTATGTAGTCTCAGGGTGGCCTTGAACTCTTAGCAATCCTCATACCTCTGCCTCCCAAGTGCTGGGATTAAAGGTATGCGCCACCACCACTCAGCTGTCTTTTTTGTTTTGTTTTGTTTTTAAGACCACATGTTAATGCATGAACAAGTCAATGCAGGTGACAGAGGTGGCAGGCTATCAACAGAACTTATATGGAAAGGACAATCCAAGCCAGGAATCTTGGTGCACCTGTGATCCTAGCACTTAGAAGGTGGAGGCAGGAGAATCACGGCAATCCTCCTACCTCTGCCTCTTGAGTGCTGGAATTAAAAGAGAGCACCACCACGCCCGGCCCTGTATGCAGTCTAATGGGAGACAGAAGTCATCAGTGGTGAAAACAGTGGACACTGGAAACCTCAAGTTTGGCCAGACAGGTCAAATGTCTGAACGAGTGAAATAGTGGCATGTCTGCTCTGGGGGAAACCAACAGCTCTCTAATTGGACTGAAGGCCCACTCTATGGGAGGGAATATGTGCCTGGTACTGAAAACCTAATCAAAAGCCTATGGCAGGAGAGGTCATAAGCCTCAGAGATATAAAGCCTGCTTTTGTCTGGATAAATGCATATATTACTCTCACCAAATTGCCCTGGAAGCACTACACTTAATGTTCATACTCATATATTAATGTTATCCTCACTTCTGGTTAGAGAAGCTTCTCTTTTCAGATGGCCCAAAAGGCAACATAGTGCTGAGAAGAAGGGACAGAGTAGTGTCCAGCACTGAAACATCTCATACCTTCCAAGGCTCAGGGTCCATTGAGGAAGAGGTGGCGGAAAGAATGTAAGAGCCAAAGAAGGGTACTACTCCCTACATACAACTATCCGGACAGAATTTGGCCTCAATATCCAAGACCTCGCAGTGCCTAGCAATACCCACACAAGATCCTCATAATAGGAGAAAAAGATGATGACATCAAATTAGAAGAGACTAATGGAGAGAGGGAGGGGATATGATGGACAGCAGAGCTATGAAGGAGAAAGTAAGGGAGGGGAGGGAAATACCAAGGTTTGTTGTCTGTAAGTACAGAAGTTGTCAATAAAAATATAAAATAAAAATAAAAATAAAAAGAGGGCCTGGCATGGTCCTTATTCTCAGCACTGAGGAGGCTGAGGTAGAAGAATCACTGAGTGTCTGAGGCATGCCTGGGGATACTGAGTGAGTTCCAGGTCAGCCTGGCCTCAAATGAGACCCTACCTTTAAAAAAAATAAATAAAAATAAAAACAGTCCTCTCTCCCAAGTAAAGGTAAAATATATAACAAAAAAACAGAAAAAAAGGACCACTTACTGAGCACTACACCTTCTTCAACAGTACAGTACTGGACTAGGATGCATGAAGCCCTGGATTATCTCCCAACACTATCAACAAGGAAGCATGTGGAAACCACGCAGAGTGGTTCATGCCTACAATTCAGACATTTGTGAAGTACAGACAGGAGGATTAGGAATTCAAGGTCACCCTTGGCTACACAGTAAGTTTAAGGCCAGACCCGGCTACATGAGACTATCTCAAAAACAAAACAATTTTATTATTATGTGTATCTATATGTATGTATGTGTTCAATGTATGTGTATGGCACATGTGAAGGTCTGAGGACATCTGGAATTTGTCCTCTCCATCAATCCTGCGTGCGACAGGGTCTCCCTTGCTGTTATTTGGTTTGTACAGCTTCACACTGTACAAGTGCACCAAGTCTAGACAACCCATGACTTTCCAGATTCTTCTGGCTGTGCTTCCCATTGCTTAGGCATCGAGATCACAGATGCATACACTTTACATCTATCGTCACAAGGTTGCTGGTAATTGAACCTAGGCTGACAGGTTGGGAAATGAGCACCTTTAACTATTGAGCGATCTTCCCAGCCAAGAAAAAAACTGTATTTGAAATGAGATTAAGGCCAACCAAAGTTGGATCCACATTCTGGCAAGTGCTAATAAACAATGACCCCAATATCAGAAACTTCCAAACCACAAGACTATACCACAGACAACCTCAAATAGGAGAATATCAGTGGTCCACGGGACTCCTGCACTGCCACCACCAACTCCCTAACAGCAAATAAAAGCGCTGAAGAGATGGCTCAGTGGTTAAGGTGTTTGCCTGCAAAGCCAGATACAAAGTGGTGCATACATCTGGAATTCATTTGTAGCAGTTAGATACCCTAGCAAATCTATTCTTTCCCTCCCTCTACTCCCTCTCTGCTTGCAAATAAATAACTAAATAATTTTTTAAAACAGAATGGATAATGAAGATGTGGTATATTTATACAATGGAGTTATATTCAGTGGTGAAGAAAAATGAAATTATGAAATTTGAAGGGAAATGGATGGATATGGAAAGGATTATACTATGTGAGGTAACCCAGGCCCAGAAAGCCAGATGTCACATGTTCTTTCTCATACATGGAACCTAGCTACATATGTTTAGATTTATTGTGCTCCACCAGACACAAACTGGCCTGGATATCCATGACCTCACAGTGCCTGACACTACCTACACAAGACCATCGTAATAGGAAGAAAATATCATGACATCAAAATAAAAGAGACTGATTGAGAGGGGGAGGGGATATGATGGAGTGGAGTTTCAAAGGGGAAAGTGGGGAAAGGGAGGGAATTACCATGAGAAATTGCTTACAATTATGGAAGTTGTCAATAATAAATAAATAAATAAATCAGCAGGGCCATGGTGGCACATGCCTTTAATCCCAGTACTCGGGAGGCAGAGGTAGGAGGATCACAGTGAGTTCCAGGCCACCCTGAGACTATATAGTGAATTCCAGGTCAACCTGGGCTAGAGCAAGATCCTACCTCAGAAAAAAGAAAGAAAAAAAGAAACTGGCCTCAATATTCACAACCTTGCAGTGTCTAGCACTGCCTTCACAAGACCCTCATAATAGGAGGAAAAGATAATGCCATCAAAATAAAAGAGACTAACTGAGAGGAAGGGATATGATAGAGAATGGATTCGTGAAGGGGAAAGAATTATCATGGTTTATTGTCTATAACTATGAAAGTTGTCAATAAAAAAAGTTAAAAAAAAAACATAAACTATGCCATACCCCTCATCACCAAGTACTACCCAATAGGCTATTAACTCAACAAAGGTTGCTTAACAGAAACAAAGAAGCCCAAAAAAGAAAGAAAGAAAGAGAGAGAGAAAGAAAGAGAAAAAAACAGCAGTACTTTTCAAAGAACCAAGAATTGAAGTGTACTAATGAGCTAGACCCAGGGAGGGTAAATTAGAAATCAACAGGATTGCCATCAGCCTGAGCTATAGAATTCCAAGCCAGGCAGGGCCACCTAGTAAAGTCCAATTAAAAAAAAAAAAAAAAAAGGCCAGGTGTGGTGGCACACACTTTTAATCCCAGCACTTGGGAGACAGGAGGATCACTTTGAGTTCAAGGCCACCCTGAGAATACATAGTGAATTCCAGGTCAGCCTGAGCTAGAGTGAAACCCTACCTCCAACCTCAAAAACCCACCCAAAATAAAGGCTGGAGGGATAGATTAGTGATTACTGAAAAGACTAATGACCCAAGATCGATTCCCCAGTACCCCTGGTAAAGCCAGATGCACAAAATGGCATATGCATCTGGAGTCCATTTGCAGCATCTAGAGGCCCTTAGTTTGCCCATTTTCTCATTCTGTCTCTCTTGCAAATAAATATTTTTTAGGGCTGGAAAAATGGCTTAGCTGTTAAGGAGCTTGCCTGTGATGCCTAATGACCCAGATTCGACTCTCAAGAACCCACTTAAGCCAGAGCACAAGGTAACGCATGCACACAATGTCAAGAATATGTATAAGGTGGCCCAGGCATCTGGAGTTCAAATGCAGTGGCTAGAGGCCCTGGTGCACCAATTCTCTCTCACATACAAAAAATTTTTAAAACATCTTAAAAAAAAAAAAAAAAAGCTGCACAGGTGGCACATGACTTTAATTCTAGCACCTAGGAGGCAGAGGTAGGAAGATCACTTTGAGTTCGAGGCCAGCCTGAGACTACAGAGTGAACAGTCAGGTCAGCCAGGTCTACAGTGAAACCCTGGGACCTCAGGAAAAGGAAAAAAAGGGGGGGAGGGGCTGGAGAGAGAGAACTCAGTGGTTAAGGCACTTGCCTGAGAAGTTTAAAGACCTGGGTTTGTTCCCCAGTACCCATGTAAAATCAGATGCAAAAGGTGGAGCATACACCTGGAGTTCATTTTCAGTGGCCAGAGACTCTGGTGCAACCATTCTCCCTTTCTATCTGCCTCTTTCTTTCACTCTCTCTCTCAAATAAGTAAATAAAACACTTTTTAAAACAAAAAATAAAAATAAACGGGCAGGAGAGGTAGCAAAGTAAATAAGTAAATAAAAGGGCTGGAGAGATGGCTTAGCAGTTAAGGCACTTGCCTGCAAAACCAAAGGAACCAGATTCGATTCCCCAGGATCCACATAAGCCAGATGCACAAGATGGGGCATGTACCTAGAGTTCATTTGCAGCAGCTGGAAGCCCTGGAACTTGCTCACTCTCCCTTCCTCCCTCTTTCTCTCAAATAAAAATAATTAAAAAAAAAAAAAAAAGCTGGCTGGCCAGGCATGGTGGCACACGCCTTTAATCCTAGCATTCAGAAGGCAGACGTAGGAGGATTGCCATAAGCACGAGGCCACCCTGAGACTACACAGTGAAGTCAGCATAGGCTAGAGTGAGACCCTACCTCAAAAAAATATGGGGAGGAGGGAAGTTCTAGAGAGATGGCTCAATGGTTGTTTGCCTCAGAAACCTAAAGACCCTGGTTCAATTCTCCAGTACCCACATAAACAGATGAAAAAAGTGGCACATGTATCTGGTGTTCATTTGCAGCAGCTGGAGGCCCTGGAGCACCCATTCTCTCTTCTATCTCTCTACCTCTCTCTGCTTGCAAATAAATAACAAATATTTTTGGGGATTGGAGAGATGGCTTAGTGGTTAAGGTGCTTGCCTGCAAAGCCTAAGGACCCATCTTCAACTCTCCAGATCCCACATAAGCCAGACACACAAAGGTGAGACAAGAGCAAGGTCACACATGCCCTCTAGGTGATGCAAGCCTCTGGAGTTTGACTGTAGTGGCTGAGAACCTGGCATGCCAACTATCTCTCTCTTAAAAAAAAAAATTAAAAAAAAATTTAAGCCAATAAAAGGCATGGTGTGGTGGTGCATGCCTTTAATAATCCCAGCACTTAAGAGGCAGAGGGAGGAAGGATCACCATGAGTTCAAGGCCAGCCTGGAACTACAAAGTGAGTTTCAGGTCAGCCTGGACTTGAGTGAAACATTACCTCTTAAAACCACCACCACCACCAAAAAAAAAAAAAAAAAAAGCCTGGACTAGAGTGAGACCCTACCTCGAAAAAACAAAAAAAGGGCTGGAGTGATGATTTATCAGTTAAGGTGCCTGCCTGCGAATCCTAAGAACCCTGGTTCAATTTCCCAATACCCACATAAGCCAGATGCGCAAGGTGGCGCATGCATCTGGAGTTCATTCACAGTGACTAGAGGACCTCTCCCTCTCTCTAAGAAATAAAATATTAAAAAATAAATAAATAAATAATAACCGGGGGCGGGGGGGGGGCTATAGAGATGATTCAGCAGTTAAGACCCTAATCTAGAAAGCTCATTCTCATTCATCCCCCCCTCTCCTTGCACATAAATAAATAAGTATATATATATATATATATATATATATATGTATATATATAAATTTTTTTTAATTTTTGTTTTCTCAAGGTAGGGTCTCACTCTAGTCCAGGCTGACCTGGGATTCACTATGGAGTCTCAGGGTGGCCTCGAACGCATGGCGATCCTCCTACCTCTGCCTCCTGAGTACTGGGATTAAAGGCATGCGCCACCACACCTGGCAATAAATAATTTTTTAAATATTTTTTGTTTAATTAATTTATTTATTTGAGAGTTACAGACAGAGAAAGAGGCAGATAGAGAGAGAAAATGGGCGCGCCAGGGCCTCCAGCCACTGCAAACGAACTCCAGACGCGTGCGCCCTCTTGTTCATCTGGCTAACGTGGGTCCTGGGGAATGAGCCTCGAACCGGAGTCCTTAGGCTTCAAAGGCAAGCGCTTAACCGCTAAGCCATCTCTCCAGCCCAATAAAAATATTTTTAAAAAGGGGATGGGTAGGTATAGTGGAACACTCCTTTTAATCCCAGCACTCTGAAGCCAGAGGTAGGAGGATCACTGTAAGTTCAAGGCCATCCAGAGACAGGTCAGCCTGGGCAAGAGAGAAACCCTACCTAGAAAAACAAAGAAACAAACAAAAAAATAAGGGGCTGAGAAGATGGCTCAGCAGTTAAGGCACCTGCCTACAAAGCCTAGCAACATGGGTTCAATTCTCCAGTATCCATGCAAAGCCAGATGCACCAAGTGGCACATGAATCTGGAGTTCATTTGTAGCAGATAGAAGCCCTGGCATGCCCATTTCCTCCATCCTTCTCTTTCTCTCCCTCCTCCCTCCCTCTTTCTCAGGAAATAAATTAATTAAAATATTTTTAAAATATGCTGGGTGTGGTGGCATGTGCCTTTAATCCCAGCAAGAGGAAGGCAGAAGTAGGAGAATTGCTATGACTTCAAGACAAGCCTGAGACTGCACAGGTCAGCCTGTGCTAGAGTGAGAACCTACCTAGGAAAAAAAAAAGTTATTGAAATAAATAAATAAAATAAAGTAAGAAACTAGGACTGAACTAAATTTTTTCCCTGCAGTCCAGCTAAGCTCTCAAGTTTATTACCATCTTAAAAATGTTTCTAATTGGACTAGGGATACAACTCAGTGTAAAGTACTTGCCTACCAGGCATAAAACCCAAGGTTTGATTCTCAGCAGCACAATAAAAAATGAATAAAACGGGCTGGAGGGATGGCTTAGCAGGTAAGGTGTTTGCTTGCAAAGCCAAAGGATCCTGGTTCGATTCCCCAGGATCCATATTAGTCAGATGCACAAAGGGGGGGGTGTGTGTGCATGCCTCTGGAGTTTGTTTGCAGTGGCTGGAGGACCTGGCATGCCCATTCTCTCACTCACTCTCCCTCTTTCTCTGTCAAATAAATAAAATATTTAAATTGAGTCCTTTAAAAATATGAATAAAAATAAATAAATAAAAACTTAGTAGTTAAGGCGCTTGCCTGCAAAGCCTAAGGACCCATGTTCAACTCTGCAGATACCATGTCAGCCAGACACAAAGGTGAGGCAAGCGCAAGGTCACACATGCCCACTAGGTGGCGCAAGCATCTGCAGTTCAATTGCAGTGGCTGAGGCCCTGGCATGTCAATTCTGTCTCTCTCTCTCTCTCTCTCTCTCTCTCTGAAATAAAAAATATATACATATATGCATACATATATGCCAGATGTGGTGGATCACACCTTTAATCCCAGCACTTGGGAGGTAGACTTAGGAGGAGCACTAGGAATTTGGGGCCAGCCTGGGACTACGAAAAAACAATTAAAATTAAAAACCCTTAGTATGGCAATGCACATCTGTAATCCCAAGCACTTGAGCACTTGAGCACTTGGGAAGCTGAAGTAGAAAGATCAGGAGGAAATCAAGTCCAGCCATGAGATAGTGAGTTAGTCAAGACCAGCTTGGGATACATGACAATAAGTTTCAAAAAAAAAAAAAAAAAAAAAAGGGGGGGGGAGGGGGGACTGAAAAGTGGCTGAGCAGTTAAGGCACTTGCCTATGAAGCCTAAGGACCAAGGTTTGATTCTCCAGATCCCACGTAAACTAGATGCACAAGGTGGCACATGCATCTGGAGTTTGTTTGCAGTGGCTAGAGGCCCTACTGTGCCCATTCTCTCCCCACTCCCATCTCTAATTAATAAATAAATAATATTTTTTAAAAAACAGTTATTTGGGGGCTAGAGATGGCTTAGTGATTAAAGTATTTGCCTGCAAAGCCTAAGGACCCAGGTTCCATTCCCTAATACCCAAGTAAGCCAAATGTACAAGGTAGTGCATGCATCTGGAGTTCATTTGCAATAGCTAGGGTCCCTGGAGTACCCATTTGCTCTATCTGCCTTTCTCTCTCTCCCTCTCATTCATAAATAAATAAATAAATGGGCTGGAGAGATGGCTTAGTGATTAAGGTGCTTGCCTGCAAAGCCTAAGGACCCAGGTTCGATTCCTCAGTACCCACGTAAAGCTAGACACACAAAGCACAGGGTAGCACATGGATCTGGAGTTCTAATGCAGTGGCTAAAGGTCCTGGCAGGCCCATTCATTCTCTCTCTTTCTCCCTCCCTGCAAATTAAAAAAAAAAAAAAAAAAGCATTCTCCAAGTATCCATGCAAGTTCACTCCTATCATTAAACCAAAAGAGTTATGGCCTCAGGTTAAGTACATCTTTTATGTAAGAAGACATAAATTTTGTGCTCAAGGGTAAAGTATAAATGCTATTATGACTTCTAAGAATACCCATGTTCCTAATACCGCACAAGGCCATATATCCTCCCTCCCCAATACTAAGGATGGAACTTGGGTTGTTTTTAATTTTTTTAATATTTATTTTTTTTTTTTTTATTTTTTTGGTTTTTCGAGGTAGGGTCTCACTCTAGCCCAGGCTGACCTGGAATTCACTATGGAGTCTCAGGGTGGCCTTGAACTCAGGGCGATCCTCCTACCTCTGCCTCCCGAGTGTTGGGATTATAGGCATGCGCCACCACGCCCGGCTTTTTTATATTTATTTTTATTCACTTATTAGAGACACACACACACAGAGAGAGAGAGAGAGAGAGAATGGGCATTCCAGGGCCTCTAGCAACTGCAAATGAACTCCAGATGCATGCACCACCTGTGCATCTGGCTTACGTGGGACCTGGAAAATTGAACCTGGATCCTTTGGCTTTGCAGGCAAATGCCTTAGCTGCTAAGCCATCTCTCCAGCCCAAGAAACTTGGGGTTTTGACCATGTACTTTCTGCTGAGCTATACACCTCTATCCTCCTGTTTTTGGTTTGTTTTTCAAGGTAGGGTCTCACTCTAGCCCAGGCTGACCTAGAATTCACTATGTAGTCTCAGAGTGGCCTCCAACTCACAGCAATCCTCTTACCTCTGCCTCCGGAGTGCTAGCATTAAAGGCATTCACTACCACACCCAGCCATATTTTAATATTTATTCATTTGCATGTGTGCATGCCAGGGTCTCTTACTGCTACAAATGAACACCTGTCCAGCTTTCTGTGTGTGGTTGGGGAACTGAACCCAGGCCATTAGGCTTTGCAAACAAGCACCATTAACCACTGAGACATCTCCCTAGTCTTACTCCTTTTTACTTTTTCATTTTGAGACAGAGTCTCTACAAGTTCTCCAGATTGATCTCCAACTTCAAATCCTCCTACTTACTTAAGGTTACAGGTGTGTGTCATCAAGCCCAGCAAGTCTGTTCTTGATAAAAAGTATTCTTGAGCCAGGCATGGTGGCGCACACCTTTAATCCCAGCACTTGGGAGGGAGAGGTAGGAGGATTGCCGTGAGTTCAAGGCCACCCTGAGGAATTCCAGGTCAGCCTGGGCCAGAGTGAGACCCTACCTTGATTTAAAAATATATATATATATTCTTGGGACTGGAGAGATGGCTTAGTGGACTTTCCAGCAAAGCCAAAGGACCCAAGCTCAATTCCCCAGTAGCCACATAAAGCCAGATGCACAAGGTGGCACATGCATCTCGAGTTCATTTGCGATGGCTGGAGGCCCTGGCACAACTGTTTTCTCTCTCTCTCATAAGTAAATAGATAATGAATAATATATATATATATATATATATATATATATATATATTTTTTTTTTTTTTTTTTTTTTTTTTTTTTGGTTTTTCGAGATAGGGTGTCACTTTAGCCCAGGCTGACCTGGAATTCACAATGGAGTCTCAGGGTGGCCTCGAACTCACGGCGATCCTCCTACCTCTGCCTCCCAAGTGCTGGGATTAAAGGTGTGCGCCACCACACCCGGCTAAAGTATTTTTTAAAAAGTATATCTAACAACAATTATGAAGGTGTCCTAAATAGAAAATAAACTCATAATTCAACTACTGAAGCAGCAGGACTTTCAGTTTGGGTTGAAAGACAAGGGCACCTATTACCACACCTTTTCCTTGCTCCTTCACTGGGTCTTGGTCTGAGTACAGAAATGGACACCTTGTGCCAGACTCACCTGAGCTCTCTGCCTTCGCTGTACCGTCTACTTGAGGAGGCCCTTGGGGCAGCAGTCTCCAGGAGCAGCTTCTGAGTGAGCCTGCTGGGTGGGGCAGAGTCTCTACCGTCATCCTCATCTGCATCGTGGCCACATTTCCATTCCTCATCTTCATTCAAAGTAGGCAGGTATCCAGACATACCCTTCCCTGTCCCAGACCCTGAGCTCTGATCACTGCAGACCTTCGGGCTCTCTGAGCCTGTCCTTGTGTATTCCAAATAAATGTCAGACTTTAGGAAAGCTGGGTAGGTGTTCTCCTCTATGGTGGACTGGATTTCTGTCTGGGCCTGGTCGAACATGGCAGGATCAATCTGCTGCCTCATGACACAGTCCTTTATGAAGCTCTTAGTGGCTGGCTTGGTTTGCCTGGATACAATGCCATTGCTATCCAGGATATACTTTCGGTAGATGGCTCTTGCCAGCTTCAGCCTCTTCTCCTCATTTGAATCACAGGGCTCAAGCTTCCTGAAGCCACTGCAGGCAAACCAGAAGTCCAGCAGGTCAGCACAGCCTTCCTGCTTCAGGAAAGTTCTGAACAGGCTGATCCCATCTTGGTCATCCAGTAAGGAATGCAGTGACTCCGCCCATCGTAAGTATGGGGGAGTGGGGGAGGCGCTGCCCTCAGGTTCATATCCCAGATCCAGATCCGAGCGCCTTGGGGTGGCTGTTGAGGTCTCACCTTTAGTGCCGGGGCCTTTCCCAGAGCAGAAACTGTGGCTGACAGGCCTTGGGTCAGTAGACACCAGTTCTCCCTCCTCACCAGGCACTGGGGGCCGAGGGGCATCTTCAGTGAAACTTGCTCCGAGGTCCAAGGGGAAACCCTGCTCCTGGACATTCATTTTGGGATCTGTGCGTCAGTGAACAATGAGCGCTGCACCCTAATACCTCAGTACTTACAGCTCCCAAGGGAATCAATCTGTCCTGTTGAAACCATTAAGAGGACAAGGATTAGGAAAGGTGGTCCACGGAAACACCAGAGGTTCTCCTGAGATGCACATCGACGCCCTCCCATTCCCACAAGGAGCAGAGACTCAGTGCAGGCTTTCAGCAGAAACATATTTTGACCACAAGGTTTGCTCTATATTTGAGACAACTTCTGCAAACTTTTACAAGTACAGGAATGACTCTCACACAAGAACGCCTGGAAAACAGACATTCTGTGCTCTCAAGTGTGATTCAGTAGTGAGGACCTGAGGACCACCTACCCTAGCTAAACAGCTGAGCGACCGGAGGGCAGGAAAGCCAGAGGAAGGGTATGTTTGGCCCTAGCCACTGACACCAGTGTCAGTAGGCTGGTCCCTCACACATGAAGAAAATCACCCCACCTGCCCTAGTGACATTCAGACATCACAAAGAGGCACATTACAGATCCTCAGGTAGGTAGGTGCCTCCCAAGTCTCACAGCCTCTATATTTTCTGCCTGTTATATCACTTTTTGGATTTGGTATGGCTCACAACTGTGTAAGTACACAGCAAGATGCTCCTCCCAAGCCAGGCATGGTGGTGCACGCCTTTAATCCCAGCACTCGGGAGGCAGAGGTAGGAGGACTGCCATGAGTTCGAAGTCACCCTAAAACTACATGGTTAATTCCAGGTCAGCCTGGGCCACAGTGAAACCCTACCTCGAAAACCCAAAATAAATAAATAAATAAGCAGTTGATGGTGGGTCACCTTCCACATCATGGACCAGTAATGGAAGGACACAGGCCCACATGCTGAGACATGTGTGTATCATCAACATAAACAATCTTAGCAATGTAGGAAACTGTACCTGGCATCTTAGTACTTGATAGCAAACAGGGGACTGGGGATGTGGAGGGTCAATGACTGTACAGAAAAAATGAAATCTAAACTGGGCAGAGTGGGGTACCCCTTTAATCCTACGACTCAGGAGGCAGAGGTAGGAAGATCACTGTGAGTTCAAGGCCAGCCTGGGACAACAGAGTGAGTTCCAGGTCAACCTGAGCTACAGTGAGACCCTGCGGGGGGGGGTGTGTGTGGAGAAAAACTAAAATCCAAATTCAAGTGTACTTTTCAGCAAAAGCATCATACAGCTCATATGGGTTAGCTTCACAAGGTGAAAAACCACCACCTATTCACTGACAGATTAGTCAGGTTCAGACTTAAGACAGGATCCTCTCTCATGGTTCCTGGTCCTTCCTGCTGTATCCTAAAGGAACCTAGAGAGGCCCTGGGCTCTGGCCATACCTCACAACCTAGCCAAGGGAAAGACTACCACACAGCCATGACACAAATGTTCTATAATAAAAGTAAGCTGAGCTGGGTGTGATGGTGCAGGCCTTTAATCCCAGCACTTGGAAGGCAAAGGCAGGAGAATCACTGTGAGTTCAAGACCACCCTGAGACTACACAGTGATCTCCAGGTCAGCCTAAGCTAGAGTGACACCCTACCTCGAAAAACAAAACAAAACAAAACAAAAAACAAAAAAAAGGCTGTTCAGCTGGGTGTGATGGTGCAGGCTATTTAATCCCAGCACTCAGGATGCAGAGGTAGGAAGACTGCCATAAGTTCGAGGCCAACTAAGACTACAAAGTGAATTCCAGGTCAGTCTGGGCTAGAACAAGATCCTGCCTTTAAAAAATCATTTAAAAATAAATAAATAAATAAAATAAAGAAGGCTGGAGAGATGGCTTAGCAGTTAAGGCGCTTGCTGGCAAAGCCAAAGGACCCAGGTTCGATTCGCCAGTATCCATGTAAAGCCAGATGCACAAGGTGGCACATGCATCTGGAGTCTGCAGTGGCTAGAAGCCCTGGCATGCTCACACATACCCCCTCTCCGTCTCTCTCTAATAAATAAAATGTTTAAAAAAAAAAAAAAAAACAGGCTGGAGAGATGGCTTAGCAGTTAAGGTGTTTGCCTGAAAAGCCTAAGAACTCGTGTTCAAATCTCCAAGTCCCATGTAAGCTAGGTGCACAGTGACACAAGCGCACAATGTTGCACACATGCACCAGGGGGCACATGTGTCTACAGTTCATTTGCAGCAGCTGAAGGCCCCAGTGCACCCATTGTCTGTTTCTCACATAAGTTAAAAAAAAAAAATCGGACTGGAGAGATGGCTTAGCAGTTAAGGCACTGCATGCAAAGCCAAAGGACCCAGGTTCAATTGCCCAGGACCCACCTAAGCCAGATGCAAGGTAGCACATGCATCTGGAGTTCGTTTGCAGCTGCTGAAAGCCCTGGTGCGCCCATTCTCTCCTCCACTCCCCCCCCCCTTCCTTTCTCTCTCTCTCTCTCTCTCTCAGTTAAAAAGAAAAAAGTAGGGTGGAGTGAGGGCTTTACATACATGCCAGGGTCAAAGACTTGGAGCATTTGGGCTGGGGAGATGGCTCAGTGGTCAAAGACACTTGCTTGCAAAGCCTGACAGCTTGGGTTCGATTCCCCAGAACCCATGTAAAGCCAGATGCACAAAGTGGTGCATGCATATGGAGATTGTTTAGAATAGCAGGAGGCCCTGGTGTGCCACTTCTCTCTCTAACAAATACTAAAAAATAAACAAAACAAAACAAAACTTGCAGCACTGCACAGGCCAGAGGGTACAAAATAAATCTTTACAATCAAAGCCAGTAGTGTAGCATAGACCAAGTAATCCCAGCACGTGGAAAACTGAGGCAGAAGGATCGTCTTGAGGTTGAAGCCAGCATGGGCTATAGAACAAGACCCAGTCTAAAAAACAAAAACAAACAAATAAAGCTGGTGTGATAATCACTGTACTTGGGAAGCTGAGAAAGATTAAACCCACCCCAGTCATTAAAGGTCTGTTTAGAGTTAAAAAAAAAAAAAAAAGAAAGAAAGAAAGAAAATAATTTCAAAATAGAGTTGAAGAGATGGCTTAGAGGTTAAGGTGCTTGCCTGGGAAGCCTAAGGACCCAGGTTCTATTCTCCAGTACCCACATAAGCCAGATACACAAGGCAGCGCATGTGTCTGGAGTTTGTTTGCAGTGGCTAGAGGCCCTGGTGCACCCATTCTCTCTATCTGCCTGTCTCTTTCTCTCTCTCTAACAAACAAAATATTAAAGAAAAAAAAAAAAAAAAGCTGGGCGTGGTGGCGCATGTCTTTAATCCCAGCACTCGGGAGGCAGAGGTAGGAGGATTACCGTGAGTTCAAGGCCACCCTGAGACTACATAGTTAATTCCAGGTCAGCCTAAGCCAGAGTGAAATCCTACCTCAAAAAAAAAAAAAAAAAAAAAAAAAGAATTTCAAAATATAACCAAAACAAACTGGCTCTCCCTGGCCATCACTCCACAGAGCTGGACCTTGGCACCCATGAAATCCATCCCTGACTCATTCCCACACTGCACACACTTCTACCTGTTGACCAGAAGAAAGAGCATGTACAGAGAGAATGGGTCACAATTATGCCATTTCTTAATTAATTAATGACTTCTTAGGTAGGCACCCTGCTGCTCACAGACCTTCCTACACTCTACTCCAACTGCAGTCACTTTCTGTAAGCCCTGTAAGCCATACAGTGAGCATCTTGGGCATCTGCAGCTCCACACCAGCCCATGATGTCTTATCCAGGATACCAACACAGGAAAGAAGGCCAGCATCCCTAGCCACCTGACCTAGCTTTACAGAGATGGGCAACCGGCCTGAAAAAGAACCTAGTCACTGTCACTTTCTCCCAAAGTGTGTAAATCAATGCAGCAGGACCCTCAGCACCTGGCATATGTTCCTACACTCATAAAAATTTAATGTGTTTATATACAGGAGAAAGACATGTGTGAACCAAGTCTCCTAATTATTTTAAGCTATTTTCAAAGCCCAGATGAAACATGTCTTAACAATTTTCTTTTTTCTTTTCTTTTTTTTCCCCCCAAGGCAGGGTCTCCCTCTAGCCAAGGCTGACCTGGAATTCACTATGTAGTCTCAGGGTGGCCTCAAACTCACAATGATCCTCGTACCTCTGCCTTCCAAGTGCTGGGATTAAAGGTGTGCACCACCATGCCCAGCTTGTCTTACAATTTTTTGGGCTGTTAACTGACAAAAAAACCTTCACTGTCCCTGGAAGCATATGAACACCACCAAAAATTACTGGTGCCGAAATACTCCAATTCCTAAGACTCTCTGGGCTTCAACAGAAGACACCTAGCTAGCATTTAGGCCACACACAGGCAGAACCACAAAACAGCTATGTTACTTCAGGAAGAATCCAAAGCCCACAGCACCAAATCTGGCCCACAGCCTGTAAATCCATAAAGGAAATATACAAGTCTGATACCTTACTTAAAATTCCCTTAGGCACTGTCAAAGCATACAGCCCTGGGTACCATGAAAGCAAACTCAATAGTAATGTGTGTGTGTGTGTGTATTTTACTCAAATACAGCTTCCCAACTTTTGATTTACATTGTGAAAATAACAACACTGAGAGTACTTCCCGATTTATATTATTTATTTATTTATTTATTTATTTATTTTTATTTTCTTGGCTTTTCGAGATAGGGTCTCACCCTAGTCTAGGCTGATCTGGTATTCACTATGTACTCTCAGGGTGGCCTGGAACTCATGGTGATCCTCTTACCTCTGCCTCCTGAGTGCTGGGATTAAAGGTGTATACCACCATGCCCAGCCCAATTTATATTCTTAAAGGGTGATGGTTATCTCTCATATCTATCCATTTCATCATATAGATTCCCAATGACCAATGTAACTCCAAAAAGTCCACTTAGCTGGTCTAAAATATGAAATCTAAGGCAAGTAAACACCTGCTAAGAATTAAATACAACACACACTTTCTCTCTTGTTCTTGAAACCAGCTAGTGCAGCCTCCTAAGTTAAACTGCATGTTCTCCAAAACCTTTGAGTCTACAGAACACACATGTTGCAGCAAAAAGGAGTGTACACACAATGAGAACCCAGACAATTAATGGCCTGATATATATTTTTTCTCCTCTATGATCTTTGTGCCCAACTTAAAAAAAAATGTAGCTCTAGTTGCACGGGAGTTGAAGGGAATATAAAAAGTTGCAGTGAGGTTAGAATCTAAGACCTAAGCCAAAGGAAGAGAGAACTATGTTTTGTGAGTAAGGCATCAACCAGACAGGGTATAGACCAGGACCTAACTAGCTATCCGGCAAGAACCACAACCTGGATGCAGAGTGCCTGCCTTCCTTGTACAGCATTCACTCATGCCTTGGGAGGGCGGGCGGAGGATGGGGTGGGAGTGAGGGCTGAAGGGACTACCCCTGCACACCTGCACACACAGTCGGACTCCAGCAGCTTCTCTGCTCTCATCCACTCACACCCCTGAACACATCCCAGACTAATGGACCACAGCAGGCACACTGCACTCTACATAGATCTAGCGGCAGAACCTGCTCATAATCCTGGGTCTCACTTTCCCTTTTCAGAGCTCACGGCCTCTGCCTTCCCCATTCCCTGCTATCACCTCCTCCCTGGCACACTGGCCCTCACAGCCCCTCACCCCACACACCTATCACACATGGCAGTTCTCACGCCTCTGCCTCGTTCTCGGAGCCTGCATCTACCTGCCTTCTTCCACTTCACAGCCTCGCACACATCCATGCATCCTGGGGTCTGCACAGACCGTACTCCGACACGCCTCCCGCCAGCAACCCGCGCGCCCCTCTCTTCCGGGTCCGCGACCGCTGGCCTAGCGCGGCCTATACCCGCAGCGGCGGGCGGCAGGCCTCCGCGCCGCAGGAGGGTGTCCGCCGGTCCCCACTACTCACCGGCGTGCGGCGACTGTGGCTGCGAGGGCCCGGGCCCACCTCCGGGCCCGGCGCGGCCCATGCGCTCAGCGGCGGCGCGGCGGGAGGGCCACGACGGGGGCGCGGCCCCGGACGGCCCCCATCGCGGCGGTGGAGGCTGCTCAGCGGCCCGAGGCCCCGAGGCGGCGCGGGGCGCCACCGAGACCCGGCCACCCACTCTCACTGGCCCACTCCGTAGGGAAGTGGCCCCGGCCCAACTCGAGCGGGCTCTGGCAGCGGCGGCAGCCGCAAGCGCTGCACTGAGCCCGGAGCCGGAGCCGGAGCCCGGAGCGCCGTAGCCCAGGCCCGAGCGCCCCCGCCGGCGCCGCCCGGAAGTGCGGGGGCGGGGCTGCCGCGAGGGGCGGGGCCTCGGAGCCGGGGCGGGGCCGCGGCGTGGGGAGGACCGGAAGCAGAGGGACAAGGTAAAGTGCACCGGGCAGGGCCCTCTAGCGAGAGGCGAGGCCGCGGCGTAGGTGGAGCCGGAACTAGGGGGCGTCGTCGTGCTCTAGGTGGTGAAGGCGTGGCGTGGGTTTCGCGCCCCGCGAGAAAGTTGCCCCGTAGGACTCGCGAGAGGCGACTATTGCAGCGCGACCCGAAGGGTGGCTTGGGGTAGTTCCTGCCCTGGGCTGGTACGCTGGTGAGCCTGATGTGCGCAGCTAGAGTGCAGGGCCTTTCTCCGCACCACACCTCGGATGGCAACTCTAGTCTATCAGCTCAGAGTTCTCGAAGTTGGTACTCACAGGCCCAGTCAGCGGCCAGCTAGTGCCCACTCCCTCCGAACAGGTGGGTAGGTGCCAGAAGGCCTCGAAGCTGAAGCTCCCTACCTGACCCATGCTTAACTGAAGTTCCTCTAAGGGACCATCACCGCCTACCCAGAGGTCCCACACATTATTAGGCTTTTGATGGGTGGGACTGGGCTAATCAGAAGCTGAACCTCTGGTGATGTCCAGATGTTCCCTTTCTTCATACCCACTGTCCCTTAGCTCGTCTGAGAAGATAGGCTGGGGCTCTGCCCCAAGTTGCAGAGACCCAGACTGGGCTAAGGCACACTGAAAGTATCCAGTAAATGTTGGCTGTAACTTGGACAGGTGCCACAATCTCCTAAGAGTCTAGTGGGCATGGGCTGGCCCACTAGGATGCAGGTTCCTTGGTCTTAATTTCTCCCAGGTACCTAAACACCACCCAGGATCCAGTCAAAGGCTGTCTTTCAGGGAGGCGAGGTGGCCCATGCCTTTAATCCCAGCACTCACAGAGGCAGAGATAGGACTGGTGTAAACTCAAGGCCATCCTGAAACTACATAGTGGATTCCAGGTCAGTCTGGGCTAGAGCAAAACCCTACCTCGAAAAAACAAATAATAATAATAATAATAAATAAAATAAAAGAGCTGGGCGTGGTGGTGCACGCATTTAATCCCAGCACTCGGGAGGCAGCAGTAGGAAGATCACTGTGAGTTCGAGGCCACCATGAGACTGCATAGTGAATTCCAGGTCAGCCTGAGCTAGAGTGAGACCCTACCTCGAAAAACCAATAACTAAATAAATAAATGGGTGTCTTTCCATTGCAAAAAGTCCACTAATCTAAGCCATCCTGAAAATGGAGGGCCTCTGAAAGTCCTGATCTCCCCTACACACACACACACACACACACACACACTCCCTCTCTCCCTCTCTCTCTCTCTCCAATTTTGCTGAAGTTTTCAGTCTGAGCCTGTAAGCCCAGCAGGCCAACTCCACATTGCCCCACCACAGGCTGCAGGACACTAACCCACAGCAAACAGGTGCCCCAGGCAAAGGGATAATCAGCCCTACTTGGCAGCAACCCCTGTGCCAGCTGTGGCCAATGCCATCCTATCAGAACCAGAACACTGGTAGAGTCTTGCCTAGCCCTTTGCCCTACATCAGTCACTCCCCAAGGAGAAGGATGCCAGCACCAGGCACCACTGCCCCTGAGGATGTCATCTGCCTTCCTGTTTGGGATCACAGAGCACTGCCCCCAACACTACCCCATATCTGCCCAGGGCTCACTTTGGCCAACAGTCTCACCTGGCCTGCCAGGGATCCCTGGTATCCACATTCTTTCAAAATCTCTCCTGAATGAGATCTCCCCCATTACCACCCTCTCCTGGCTGCATCTGCAATTGACCACCTGTATGTGGCACACATGCTACCACTATGATGCCACACAAGTCATCACTAATGCTACCATCACGCCTTCTCCTGGATATTGCTCATCCTCAGTGCCTAGCACCTCATCCTTCATTGCTTCCAGACAGGAGCAGAAGTCCAGGCATGGGGCTGCTCCTGAGCACCAGAACACCTTCCACCCAGCTGCCCACCAGTGTCACCTGCCTAGGGTGATCCTGTGCAGAGATATCTCAGGCCTAACTCTACCACCTGACTCTCTGGCACTCAGCATAGGGCCTGATGTTCAGGGCTGCTATGTGTAAGAAAGGAACAGCATGAACAAGGGTTACTGGGGCATCCCAGCCTGCCATGGGCCCCTCCTAGGCCTGTCACTGAGCCTTAGGGCAGGGGCTAGGCTATGACAAAACTGTATTGCTAAGCCAACATGTGCCTGACTGGATCATGGCAGCAGATGTCATGTTCATGCATGTCCAACTAGGACAGCCCCAGGTCCCAGGGCGTCTGGGCATTGGAAACGCCTTTGCAGCCTCTCCCCCAGGCATTCAGTCTCAGAGCCTTAGAGTAGATGAGTGGCAACTAGGTGGGCAGTAGGTAGTCTTCATGGAACATCTCACAGACCTCCATCACATAAGTAAGTTCTGGGTTCTGGGCCGAAAGCAGGACCTCCCAGGCACTGGCCTTGGGCTGCCACCCCACTCCCTAGACCAGGGCCCCATTGCTTGCCTTGATTCTGTAGAGCTGCTGCTGCGGCCAGGCCAGGGTCTCGGGGTCAAGTCCACGTCTGTCCTCCTCCTAGCCCACGGTGGTAGGTATCCCCAAGCCCTGGGACCAGAATAGGACCCTTGGACCTCTGGCTCCTCGGGAGCCCTGCCCTGCAGGGACAGAAGGGAATCAGGAAGCCTGGAAGAAATGCAGCAAGCCTGCTAAGGTGGGTCGAGGTACAGCTGTGGAAGAGAGTGCCCAGTTGGGGGTTGGAACTGGTAAAGGATGGACCAGATCAGGGAGCTTGAGAGACCTTCACTCAGGATCAGACTGGAGAGACCATGAGGAAGGCTCTGAAGAAAGGAGGCCAGAGAGGACAGCACTGGGGGACCTTGCTTCTGAACAATACACACTCTCCTTCCATGCTCCAGAGCCTTAGGATGCAAACACCCTTTGCTCCAACAGAAATTGCCACTAACAACTTTGACTTAACTTCCATATTTGTTCAGGTTTCTTTCCAGGAACCAAAGGTATAAATGTAAGAGCAGAAATTAAGCTATTTTCTTCAATGTATACATAAAAAGGAATAATTCGGGGTTGGCAAGATGGCTCAGCGGTTAAGCACTTGCCTGTGAGGCCTAAGGACCCCAGTTTGAGGCTCGATTCCCCAGGACCCACATAAGCCAGATGCACAAGGTGGTGCATGCATATGGAATTTGTTTGCAGTGGCTGGAAGCCCTGGTGCACCCATGTTCTCTCTCTCTCTTTCTCTCTCTCTCTCTCTCTCTATCTCCCCCTCTTTGTCTGTCTCTCTCAAATAAATAAATAAATAAAAATAAACAACAACAACAACAACAAAAAGGAATAATTTAAGCCAGATGTGGTGGCACACGCCTTTAATCCCAGCACTCAGGAGGCAGAGGTAGGAGGATCGCCATGAGTTTGAGGCTGCCCTGAGACTACATAGTGAATTCCAGGTCAGCCTGGGCTAGAGCGTGACCCTACCTCAAAAAAAAAAAAAAGGAATAATTTGAAATAAAATGACCTGTGAAGCCTTCATTGTGTTCATCCAGGTGACTAAGGAAGACCAGGCATAAAAAGCTATTTGAAGGGCTAGAGGGGTGGCTTAGCGGCTAAGGTGTTTGTCTGCAAAGCCAAAGGACCCAGGTTCAATTCCCGGCACCCACGTTAGCCAGATGCACAAGGGGGCGCATGCATCTGGAGTTTGTTTGCAGTGGCTGGAGACCCTGGCGCACTCATTCTCTCTCTCTATCTCTCTCTCTCCCTCTTTTCCTGTCAAATAAATAAATAAATAAAAATAAAATATTTAAAAGCTATTTGAAGGGCTGGAGAGATGGCTTAGAAGGAGCTTGCCTGCAAAGCCAAAGGACCCAGGTTTGATTCCTCAGGACCCATATAAGCCAGACGCACAAGGTGACATGTGTCTGCAGTTTGTTTGCAGCAGCTGGAGGCCCTGGCGTACCCATTCTCTCTCCTCCTTTCTCTCTCAAATAAATAAAAAAAATTTTTAAAGCCATTTAAAGACAGGTGTAGTGGTGCATACCTTTCATCTAAGCTAAGGTAGGAATTTAAAGCCAGCCTTGGGGCTACAGAGTGAATTCCAGGTCAATCTGGGCTACAGTGAGATCCTGCCTTGAAAAGCTTTCTGAAGGAAATTATATGGGACCACCTGTGTGTAGCAGGCTTGATCCAGCAATGCATGGCAGAAGGCCAGCTCCAGAGATGGATGTCCACGGTCCATGCACCAGCCCAGGAAGGAAGGATGAAGAGGCACCATCCTAGTACCAGATTCTGGAGGAGCCTCAGGCTCAGCTGATTTCTAGCTATCTCTCCCCTGACCCCTCTGGCAGTGAAGAGGTGTGAGGTGAAGTTGGCCAAGCAAATAAGGTCCCCATAGGGAGAGGATGTGTAGGTTTTTAAGTAGCTTATTTGCCATTCTAGAATAGGGCAGCTGTCTGGACCCAAAATGACTCAGAATGCTCTAGAGAGGATCTGGGTTGGCCCAGTTCCCACAGTGAGGACTAGACAGTTCTCCCACTCTGCCAGCCAGCCACCTTCATGCCATAAGCCCAGCCCATCATCTCCTCATCCTGCATCTTTTTCCATCAGCTCTGAGCTCAGACAGGAGAGCCAAGGGCCATCTGTGCCTAACACAGGACAAGGAGCACTGAGTAGATGAGCCACAAAGTCACACACAGGTGCCAGTTTATGTGCAACAGAACATGTATCTGTGAAGGCAGTAGGAATAAGAGCCCATCCCAGAGTATTCACAAAGGTCCTTGGTAGAGATCACAATTACCAGTAGGTTCCATTCTCATTCTCCATATATTCATTCTCATCTCCCTTCTTCCCTTCTCTGACAGAATTTTACTATGTAGGGCTGGAGAGATGCCTTAGCAATTAAGGCACTTGCCTGAGAAGCCTAAGGACCTATGTTCGACTCTTCAGATCCCACATTAGCCAGATGCACAGAAGTGAGGCAAGGGGCTAGAGAGATGGCTTAGCAGTCAAGGCATTTGCTTGCAAAGCCAAAGGATCCCGGTTTGACTTTCTGGGACTCACGTAAACCAGATCCACAATGGTGGTGCATGCGTCTGGAGTTTGTTTGCAGTGGCTGGAGGCCCTGGCGCTCCCATTCTCTCCCTCTCTCCCTCTCCCCCCCGCCCCTCTCTCTCTCTGCCTCTTTCTCTCAAATAAATTTTTAAATTTTTTTTAAAAGTTAGGCAAACACAAGGTCACACACGCCCACTAGGTGGTGCAAGCATCTGGAGTTCGATTTCAGTGGCTGAGGCCCTGGCATACCAATTCTCTCTCTGTCTCTAAAATTAAAAAAAAAGAAAAAAATTATTTTACTATGTAGCCCAGGCTAGATTCAAACTTGTGATCCTCTTGCCTCAGCCATTCAATTACTAAGATTATAGGTATGCACCACCTTGGGCTTTTTTTTTTTTTTTTTTTTTTTTTTTTTGATTTTTCAAGGTAGGGTCTCACTCTAGCCCAGGCTGACCAGGAATAATTCAGTATGTACTCTTAGGGTGGGCCTTGAACTCATGGTGATCCTCCTACCTCTGCCTTCCGAGCGCTGGGATTAAAGGCGTGTGCCACCATGCCCGGCTGGGTTCTATTTTCTTTTCTGAACTTCAGAAATGTTCTCTGGTGACATTACTGTTACTATCATGTGGAAACCCCAATAACTCCATGGTAGCTGCCATCTTCCAGTTGGCTATCAGTGTGTAACTCACAGGGTCAACATGACAACAAAGGTGAGGAGGACCTTGAGAGATGCCATGTAGTCATGGGCATTGCTGGCTGGCCTGCTGCTATGCATACTCCAGGTTGGGTTTCCCCAAGTCCCAATTCTACATCAGCAGCCACCTCAGTGCTGACATGCCCCTCACAAGTCCTTTCTCCTCTTGCCATTTGTACTGTTGAACAGGCATATCTTCCAAGCTTGCAAGTTGCATCGCTCTTATTTGGAGCAAAAGGAGCACAACTTTGCATTGAATGACTTGGTTTAATGTGACTCCAGTGTCAGACACTGTTGGCACTCCTGAATAATGGGTGACATGACTGTCACCACTACAATGGAAGGCCCTAATGGCTTCTGCATCCAGAATACCATCTTACCTGAGTATCTGCCTTAGCCTCCCAGGTAAGAAGTACTCTTCCACAGAGGGGTAGAGGGGGAACCACTCTCCTTGCTAGCATGGGCTCTCAGAAGTGGCCACTGAGGTCATTGCTTACCCCTCTGGCTCAAAGTACAGGGTTACCTGTCCTAGGGCCAGTTGGCTAGCACCATACTTGACACTCCCCCCCCCATGGGGGTAGGCTCCAGAGCCCTTCACAATCACTTGCCTATATCTATCAGGCCTGACCCAGCATATCATGATGCTGCTGTCCCCCAGGATTCAAGAGTTAAGACCCCAAGGCCAGCCTGAAGGCAGTGTTAATAGGCACAAAGATAGAGTTAGGCCAGCTCTCTACTAAGGTGGGTCCAAAGCAGCACGCTCATCCCAGGATATTGTCCACATCCTCAAATCAGTCTGTTGTCCTAAAAGGAGTCATCCACATACTGCCTTTCTCAGGTGTTCTAGCCCCAGGAATATGTCTAGGGTTCTAGATGGAGGAACAGGGCAGACACCTTGAGGCAAGCAAATAGGCCAGGGCCAGAAGGTGGATGTGCAGGGTGTGAGATCCAAATTAGCTCTTTCTAACACCCCAGCTAGGAGCCTGGAATGCAGGAGGGGAGGGCAGCCTGTCACCAGGCCCAGAAGCTCCCCAATTAGGTAGCCTTGGGGACATCAGGAAATAGCTCCAGCCTCCCTGGAGATTTTTGAACACTTGCTATGCCTGTTATGACTGTGTCTAGGTAAGACAGTGTCCTCCTTGGCAAAGTGAGAATCCCTTGAATGTCCACATATGACCCTACGTGGACAGACTTAGGTGGAAGGATAATGCCTACTGCTGTCTGTGACCCAGTCAGGTGTCTCACATATCGTCAAAAGAAGCAAGAGCTTATGGTCTCCTCAGCCCCAGCATCATGTCCTTAAGACAGATATATCCTCACTTATGGGCCACCAGATCCTAAAGGTGCTCAGAAGGTAGTCACACCTCCCTGCATACCTCGCCTCTTCCTATTCCCGTCCTGGGTACACCTGCTGCCCACTGTCACCTTTGTTCTATTCCCTCCCTGGATGTCCCTCCCTATCTGTCTTCATAGGCCTCTCTCTCCATGTACCTACCCAGTACTGGGTATCAGTGTTCCTTCTACTTGATTCATCTCAGTGAGCCCCCACCAAACCTTCACCATCCCAAAGAAAAGCAGCTGTACCTCAAACTGGTGGAGAGACCTTTTGACAGAAGGTGAAGAGGGCTGGGCATGGTGGCTCACACCTTTAATCCCAGCACTCAGAGGGCAGAGGTAGGATCATCATGAGTTTGAGGCCAGCCTGAGACTACATAGTGAATTCCAGGTCAGCTTGGGCTAGAGTGAGACCCTACCTCAAAAAAAAAAAAAAAAAAAAAAAGAAAAAAAGAAAAGAAAAAGAAAAAGAAAAGAAAAAGAAAAAGAAAAAGGTGAAGAGTGTAGCCTACAGGCTGGCAACCCACCGCCTCAGACCACCTTGGCCCCTCCTTCCCCGTGTCATCTACTGCCACTGCCCCTCCACACTGCTGTCCTGAGATGTCTCTCTCAGCTGCCTAGGAATCCTGCGGCCAAGTTCTAAGTAGTGATTATGTATGCCGGGGTCCCTCTGGCCCCTTTGTTGCTGCAGAATCTGTCGTGGCAAACAAAAGTGCACTGGATTAGCCACAGTGGATTAAAAGATTTGCCTCTCAGAGTTTACCTAACAACCTAACAATCACATCCACAGCAGCTTTCAACCCCCAGGATACACTTACTGGGCCAGTGAGAGCTTAAGGCCTCTGTGGGCACAGGAACTGGTTGTGCAGTTATATACCTAGCCATGGCTCATTCTGACACCCAGCACAACCCACAGCCCAGACCTTCTTTTCAGCTCCCATAGGCTCCTGTGGGCAAACCTTGGGAAAGGGACAGAAAGCAGGTAGAAGGTAGAGGCCGAGGTAGGGGGACAAGGCCTGGCCAGGACTGCCTTTCAGAGGATGTCTCAGGGACCAGGCCTTGCCTATACCTAGCTTGGCCCTCTGATAGATCCACACAGCACACACAGCCGCAAGGACAGGAGCAACAACATGGAAAGCCACAGTGGGCAGGTGACATACCAGGCTCTGCTGTGCTATGGTGCTGGACCCCTTCATTGTCACCCCATGTAGCGTAGGTTCCTATTCACACGTATACACACACACACACACACACACGTGCACGCGCGCATACACGCACAACACACTAGCATGTCCCCTTTGATCTCCGAAGGGGACTCCATTGACAAGCTCTTAATCGCAGCTGCCTGTGCAGGGCTGTGCTCTGAAGTCCCGAGTAATGGGATTTGGCGCTTCTGATCCATCTGGGCTGGCCGCTCCCTCTGTTATAGGTGGACATTTTTTTTTCTATTGCTTCTTTTTCTTGCTTCTTGAAAAAAAAAAATGCTCCTTAAACCATGCCGACTTGAGGCAGCTTGTCGCCGAGCCCAGACGTGGTAGCCAGAACACAGGGCGTGGACCAGTTGGGGGTCTTTGATGCCGCCTCTGTATAGAATATGATGTGGGAGACCTACCAGAGCGGTTTTCGGGCCTAAGCTCTGGTGGGCTCCATTCTGTTCATGGACTTTCTTTTGTCTCCTCCTCTGACCCTTCCTTGGGCCATGTGGAGAAAGGGTCTAGAGCAAGAATGTGGTGTGTGCGTGTGCCTGTGCCTGAGGGTGGGGTGGGCTGAGGGCAGGGCCGTAGCCAGGAGAACAATGGGCTGCAAGGACCACCTACATCCACCTGTCCACCCCTCTTTCCACCCATCTGTCCACCCGCCTGGCTTACCTCACCTGCCTGGCTCCGAGTGCCTGCTCGCGCAACACCATCCTGTTGTCCGCCATGATGGGCTTGGCCGTCCGTCCGTAGGAGCACTTTCAGCCACTCCAGGAAACGAGTCCCTGCTCTTGGCCACTGTGTGGCTGGGAGGCAGAAGCGTGACTCTAGGCTGCAGCTCAGGCTCCGATTGGCTGAGGCAGGGACCAGATGACGGGCCTCGAAACCCTATGGTAGCCATGGCAACCAGCCCCTTTAGACACCGCCACCCCCAAGCCACTCCTGTCTGCTGAGGGAGCAGGCCATACTACCAGTGGGCCCATGCCAGGGTTCCTTCAGAAGGGTGATTGGGTGTGGCTGCATGGTAGCTGCTCCCACACCAGCTGTTAAGTATTTTCGGTTGTTTCATACATGTCCAGTGGGAGAGATCTCTGTCCCTCTCATGGCCCATCCTGGGCCATTTTATGCCCCGCTTTAGCCCCTGGCTGAAGTAGGAACAGTAACCTTGCAGTCCCTACTGACAGAAGGAATTCAGGTCAGGCTTGCCCCAGGGGCTGAAGGCTAGGCCCAGTCTGATAAGAAAATAGTGGTGGTTTACGCCTTTAATCCCAGCACTTGGGAGGCAGAAGTAGGAGAATCAGCATGAGTTCGAGGCCACCCTGAGACTACAAAGTGAATTCCAGGTCAGCGTGGGCTAGAGCAAGACCCTACCTGAGGCGGGGGGGGCGGGGGGCAGTGAATGGGAACAGTGCAAGATCCTTCATCTGTACGGACAGCTAAGCTAAGCAAAGAGCTTGCCAGCAATACCTTTGGACACAAACCACTCCACACACTTACAGCAATGCTACTGACTGTTGAACACAGACCTGCTACCAAGATCTTTTCACGAGCCTTCCAAGGACCTGGGCATGACCCTGATCCACACTAGGCAGACGGGTTGGCCATCAGCCACACACCTGAGTCTGCCCCTGCCTTTCCCTTGGTACTGGACCATCTAGAGAAGTCTCCACCCCTAGAGGACCAGACAGCATCAACCCTCAGCAAGGCATAACAAGATATCCCAGAACTAGGGCTTCTCAGCAAGGGTATGACATATCATCCCTCCATGGGCTGGCCATCCTGAGGATTATAGGGGTTGAGGGACCTTGGAGCCACCATGTCTAATATGTGACAGTCAGAAATAGCCCAGCCTGTTCAAACATTCCTGGGAGCAACACCACCTGGTCAGCGGCCTTGAGAAGGCCTTGGCAGTCCTGGCAAGCTGTGGCCCACTTCCTGAGTTTAGCCCGGATCCCAGCTGCTAAGCAGAATGTAGGGATGTGCAGCTTCAGGGCTATGAGGATCAAGCATACCCCTCCAGCTCCTGTGAGCAGGCCCCAAGAAGCTAAGTGGCCCATGAGGACAGCTCTGTCAAGGCCAGAGGAATCTGGTACATGGGTCTTGCAGTTCCTGTATCCAAAGGTTAGGATAGGTAGAGCTGGTCCTGGGGACCCAGACTTGGGATGGGCCTAGCTGTGGCCAGTGACAGACTGGCCAGCTCCCAACATGGCTCAATTGCTTCACACCGGCCAGAACTGGTGCCTCCTGAGCTGCTGGTACAGGATAGTGCCTAACTTTGAGGGGTGTTCCCAGCACTCTAGAGGTCATCAGCAGACCATCAGGGTGTGGGTAAGGACAGAGTCCTAGGTCAGCTGGTGGTTGTGGGGCATTGCAAGGGAGGGAGCTGAGGTGGTATGGGATCTCCACTGTCAGCTGAGCTCAGGATAGTGCTGTTAGGGTAGCATAGGAGGGGCAGGAGGGAGCCACACAACCTGACCCACATCTGTGCCAACAAAGGTTGGAATCCTTATGAGATCACAGTGGTAGAACAGGACAGGAAGAGTGGAGACTTGCTACACATAGGCAGGGGTAGCACTTGAGTGAATGGGCTCCCAGTGCACTGATAAGGAAGCAGGGAAGGGGCAAAGATGCCCAGGTGATCCTGATAGGCCTCCGCACCCCCCCACCACCACCCTGAAGCCACTGAACACTTGAGCAGGGCTCAGCAGGCAGGTGAAACCATCAGGGTCAAGTGAAGAGCGCTAGACAAGACACACAGGCCACCTCATGTCCCCTCCATCCACAGTGAAGGCCCTACTCTTCCTGGCCTTGGTTGTCTTATCTCTAAGTAAAATGATGGGGTCACCCCTTACCAGGTCTCCACTGCCCAGCCTCAATGTGCAGGGACAGCAGCACAAAAGGTCCACTCCCTACCCTGGTGTTTTTTGAGGCTGGCATCAGGTTCTGTTGCTTAGAACATAGGTGTGACTTGTTTTTTGCAGGTTTGGTCAGTACAGACCCCGCCCCTGATGTTGGCCCTCAGACACATTAAGAAAGACCCACAGGTTGATCCCCAGGATACAGAAGTGGATTTAAGGTGGCTCAGGAAGCTGGCAGAGTGGGATGGTACATATGGAGGGCAGGGAAAAGCAGGCCATCTCCTACAGCTGCAACTCAGTCCCTGTTCCATGAGCGGTATAAATCATGAACACAAACTTGCCTCAGTGTGTGTGCCCTCTGTAAGCTAGCACCTTTCTCCAAACCCCAGAAGGCAAGACAGCGTGCAGATGGTCTGCTTGGAGCCTGCCCTTGACCTAGGTCCTTTTAGGGAAGAAGCAGCATAATCCAGTCACTAGGGACCATCATAGTTTCCTAGGAAAATTACAATAGTTTTAAAAGATGTTTGTGAAGCCAGGCATGGCTCACACCACTTATCCCAGCACTCAGGAGACTGAGGCAGAAGGGCTGTCTCAAGTTCAAAGCCAGCCAGGGCTACATAGTTCAGGTCAGCCAAGGATACAGAGTGAGACACTGTCTCAATAAAAACAAAACAGTATGTAAGAATGTGATCTACCAATACTGCCTACCTCCAGAAAGGAACTGTTTGAGGACTGAAGACCAGGGCCATACCCAGAGTCCATTTCAGTCTTGCCTGACCTAGTGGGAAAATGAAACAACTGCAGGTTTTAGGAGAGGTGTCTGGGAAGTCTGAGCCATTTCTCAGTAACACCCATTTCCAGAGCCCAGAACTATAACCCCAAGAATCAATGTATGTAGCATGTGGACACTTGTCCACATCCTCCTCCAAGCCAGCCCCAGGCTCCTCGAGGCCCTAGAATGCTGACACAAGAAACCCAATAGTTCCTAGCTATGTAATTCCCATAATAAGGTGCAGACACAAGGATCTGGATTTTGAGGCAAACCTTGGCTACACAGTGAGATGCCTCAAAAGCAGAAAAAGAAGCCAGGCATGGTGGCACACGCCTTTAATGGCAGAGGTAGGAGGATCAGTGTGAGTTCAAGGCCACCCTGAGACTACATAGTGAATTCCAGGTCAGCCTAGGCTAGAGTGAGACCCTACCTCAAAAAAAAAAAAAAAAAGAAAGAAAGAAAGAAAGAAAGAAGTGAGCAGACTGGTGGCAGAGAGAGGGGATATCCTGCCACACATCCCAACAGGGATTCAGCCCCGGTGGGTTCTAATTCAGGGATGGAGTTGGTTCGGCAGTTAAAGGTGTTTACTTGCAAAGCTGATGGCACAGGTTCCACTCCCTAGTACCCACATAAAGCCAGATGCACAAAGTGGCCAATGTGTCTGGAGTTCATTTTGCAGAGGCAAGAGACCTTGGCACACCCATTCTCTCTCAAATAAATATTTCAATAAATAAATTCAGAACCTAACATGGGTACTGCACAGCAGGGACCAGAATACCACCACTTTGACTGAAGCCAGGGGCCTAGCAACTGCTGGTGATTTAGATAAGTGGGCAGGGCCTCAGGAGCCCACTAGGGCTAAGGAAAGAGCTGGATGAACATTGTTTGCTTTGTGCAAAATTTTAAAAAATTAAGCCAGCAGTGGCGGTATACACCTTTAATCCCAGCACTTGGGAGGTAGAGGTAGGAGGATCACTGAGAGTTTCATTTGGCTAGCCTGAGACTACATAGTGAATCCCAGGTCTGCCTGGGCCAGAGTGAGACCCTACCTTGAAAAACCAAAAAAAAAAAGAAAAAGAAAAAGAAAAAGAAAAAAAGAAAGAAAAAGAAAAAATTAAAAATTATTCACAGAGACGGGTGTGGTGGCACACGCATTTAATCCCAGCACTTGGGAGACAGAAGTAGGAGGATTGCCGTGAGTTCGAGGCCACCCTGAGACTCCATAGTGAATTCCAGGTCAGCCTGGGCTAGAGTGAAACCCTACCTCAAAACAAACAAACAAACAAAAATTATTCACAGAGCAGGAGTGTTATGGTGGTATGGGACAGCATGGACGGACTAAGGCCTGGGGGTACAGCCCTTGGGCTCTGATCCACACAGACGTCCCTGTGGGTCATGGGCTCTCTACATTGGCAGGACAGCTGTGTGCTGCCTCTAGATTTGGCACCATGAATACAGTCCACATGGGTACTCTCACAGCACACCCTCAGGGGATCCCAGTGTTGTTCACCTAGCCACCAGACCCAAGTCAGGCATGTGCCTGACCCTCCCTCTTGCACCAGCTGTGAGCTCTGGGAATTAATTTCTAACCACCCTTTTCTCCACATGTAGCTTGAGGAACCCACCCCAGGAAAAAGTATGGGCCTCAATGCTTAGGCCTCTGAGTCCTTAACACTTGGACAGGCAAAGCCCTAGGACACCTGGCTTGGCTTTCTACCTCAAGCCATAGTCCTAGTCACAGGGCAAATGGGAAGTAGCCCTGGGGGAAGTGATGGCCCCCAAATCCATGTGTCCTTCAATCCTGCATCACTGCAGGGCAGGTGCTGCTGACAAAGTCTCCTTACTCAAGAAGCTGCCCCCACCTGGCTCTTCAGGGCATACCAGAGACCCTTCCTAGACCTGAGCCAAGCCCCAGCCTCCTTTCCCCTGCTCTGAAGAACATTCCAGAACAGGCAGGAATGTACAAGGAGAGGAAAAGAGCTTCATCCTACTGTAGCCCAGATGCTTTATGACAAGACCCTTTCCTAGAGGGATGATAAGCATCAAAAGTGACCTCGAGTTGGGCGTGGTGGTGCACACCTTTAATCCCAGCACTCAGGGAGGCAGAGGTAAGAGGATCTCCGTGAGTTCAAGGCCAGACTGAGACTACATAGTGAATTCCAGGTCAGCCTAGGCCAGAGTGAGACCCTACCTCGAAAAAAAAAAAAGTGACCTTGGTCTCCGCAGCTCAGCAGGGCTGGCGACTGCAGTCACAGAGCACTCAAACCACTTAGGGTATGTATGGGACAAGGGGAGACTGGGCCATGACTCCACGCGAGCATTCTAGCCCTCCAAGAAAGAGCAGCACACACACAGCCTGGCTCAGACTTTACTTGTCCCCAGCCCCATAGGTTCAACAAACAGTGCAAGTGCTTGCCCCTCCTGGACAGACCTCTGCTTGGTTCCAGGCCTCCTGGGACAGATGGGCCCTCCAAAATCTCACTCCAGGAGCTGTGTAGCCAGCACATGCTAACCATAATTCACCCACTGTCCACAGGTGACCCTTCGGGCCACCTAGCTATGGCCACACTGCTAAAGACCCAGCAAGGAAGGCACTCAGATGTGGTCGCTGGGTCTCTTCTGCACCACTGCAGGCTCCGACAGTGCCTGCTGCTGAAGCCGCTTGACCAGCTCCTCTACGTAGACTCTGAACAGGGGGGTAGGGTCCTAAAGGGGAGAGTCATGGTGAGGCTCAGGGCAGCCCAGAGCAGCTGAAGCTCTGAAAAGGGTGGGAACCACTTGCCACTGGCCAAATACGAAGAGGACTTGTGGCATGGGAGGACTCAGTCACAGGGTCACATGGGGCTAGCTACCAACCTAGAGGGCAGAGCCTATCCACTAGGCCAGCACTGTCCTCTTTTGGGCAAACATGAATCACATGGTTGCCTCTAGCTTCCCTGTCCTGGTCACCGCAGCCCCCAGACCCTTCTGGGGAATAGCTACAAAAGGAGGGATGCTGGGTGGTCAAGTCAACACTTGGTGCCAAGGATCTCCTCCCAAAGTGTCCAGGAGTAGGAGAGAGGGACCTCAAGGGGAGGAAGCATGCCATGTGCTCCAGGGAGATAGGGGCCAAATGCACAGTGGCCGCCACCTGCCCACCCCGGATCTCACCAAAGCAACAGCAGCCCCACCCCCATCCCCACCAGCCCCAGGAAGGCAGCAGTTGCCGGCGCACATGCTCACCCTCTCCTCCAAGAGCCTCTGCTTCTCCACAGCCTCCTCTAGAGTCAGGCCGACCCATTCAGCCTCTTCCTCTGGGATGACAAAGCTCTGGGCGGGCAGAGAGAAGGCTTGGTGAGGCCCAGGGCCACACCAGTGGACCCGAACAGCAGAGAGGATGGAGAAGTCCTTACCTTGTACTTGTCATAGATGGCTGCCCTTCGCTCAGGGTCATCAGGGTGCAGCTGGGGGTCCCGACGGGCAAGTCTCAGCAGCATTCCACGCTTCAGGTCCATGCCAAACTTAGAGCACAGGTCCTCCTTTGGAGTCTGGCAGAAGGCTCACATAGGGCCAAGTGCTACATACCAGGGCCCACCCACCCCACCAGCTGGTCCTGCTGGGCTCTTGTTCAGCTGCTGGCAGCCCTTGGCCAGACCAAATCAGGACAGGCATTGGGAGGAGCACCATCACCAGGCCCGGTGTGGGTCAGGCTCCAAGCAAGCCCAAAAGAAGGGCAACAGCTAGTTGTGCTCACATCGTCTCTTTGGCCAAGTCTGCAGCCCACAGCAAGGGACATTATGGCTGGCAAAGGGGGCTCAGTTCCATTGTGTCTCCAACACCATGTGTCTCAGCATAGTGCTACCCTGGGCTTCCCTTGAGTATGACAAACCCCCATAGTGCATGAACCCCCCACTTGCCTTGAGAATATAGAAGTCAAACCCATAGGCCTCGTCAATGAGATCCAGAGTCCGCATTGTCACCGTGACAGTGAACTTCTTGTCTAGTATCTCACTATAGAGCTCACGCTGGAACAGCTGAGGCTTCCATACCTTCTTCACCCTGCTGGAGAGCTGAGGGTGCAAAAGAGATCAGCCAACTACTGCATCATAGCCCCACAGACTATACAGGACACAAAACATCTTCCTGGGAGTTGGGCCATGGTGGCCCTGTTCTTACCTTTCCTCAGAGGTTCATCCACACAACCACTGATGGTAGGTAGATTCATGTCTAGAGGACTGGTCCTGGCTGCCCACCTAGTGGCCTGCTTCTCACAGGCTTGTCCCAAGACTGTTGATGTAGGTTCCAGACACTGGAACAACACTCAGGGACCAAAGGCAAGAGAGAAGGCAGCCTAGGAGGTTTCACACACACTCTCCTCAGTCTGGGCTTAGCCAGGAACAGAGTCTGAACCTGACTCCTCAGCTTTCCTTTCTTCTCCTTTTTCTTTTTCTTTTTTTTCTTTTTTTTTTTTTTTTGAGTTGAGTCTCATTCTAGTGTAGGCTGACCTGAAACTCGGTTTGTAGTCCCAGGCTGGCCTCGAACTCACCACAATCCAACTACCTCAAGCCTCCCATGTGCTGGAATTAAAGGCATGTGCCAGGCTGGAGAGATGGCTCAGCAGTTAAAGGTTCTTGTATGCAAAGCCTAATGGTCCTGGTTCAATTCCCCAGTGCCCCTGTAAAGCAGATGCACAAAGTGGCACATGCATCTGGAGTTCATTCGCAGTGGCAGGAGGTTCTGGCACGACCATACTTACTCTGTCTCTGTCTCTTTTCAATAAATAAATAAATAAATAAATAGAAGACTTGTGTCACCATGACCAGTTCTTGCTTTCCTAATTTTGATAGGGCAAGGGGCATGCTATCCTCAACTTCCTAACTTTAATTAATTAATTTACTTATTTTGGTTTTACAAGGTAGGTTTTCACTCTAGCCCAGACTGACCTGGAATTCATCATGTCTCAGGATGGCCTTGAACTCGCTGCCACCCATCTACCTCTGCCTACCAAGTGCTGGGGTTAAAGGCATGAACCACCAGGCTTGGCTATTTTTTTGGCATTTTATTTATTTGAGGAGGGGCAGAGGCAAATATAGAGAGAATGGGTGCACCAGGGCCTCCAGCCACTGCAAATGATCTCCAGATACATGCACCACCTTGTGCAGCTGGCTTACATGGGTCCTGGGGGAATCGAACTTAGGTCCTTAAGATTTGCAGGCAAGCACCTTAACCACTAAGCCATCTCTCCAGCCCACCTTCCTGTTTTTGTCAAATATTTTTATTTATTTGCTTGGGAGAAAGAGAGAGGCAGATAGAGTGACAGAATGGGAAAGCCAGGGCCTCTAGCCTCTACAAACAAATTCCAGATGCATGCACCACCTTCTGCATCTGGCTTACATGGGTACTGGGTAATCGAACCTCGGTCCTTAGGTTTCAGAGGCAAACACCTTAACTGCTAAGCCATCTCTCCAGCCGGCACCTTCCTAATTTTGATAGGGCAGGGGCCACGCTATCCTGTTACAAGATTTCAGGCTGACCTGGAATTCGCTCACCTGGATCCTCCTACCTCTGCCTCCCTAGTGCTGGGACTAAAGGCATGCGCCACCACGCCTGGCTCCATTCTAACTTTTGACACATCCTAGGTACGGACCACCCGACCTCAGGACATTGTTGGTAATGCCAATGTAATTTTCCAAATCCCTGCCGCTGTATTTTGTTTTGTTTTGTTTTTCGAAGTAGGGTCTCACTCTAGCTCAGGCTGACCAGGAATTCAGTATGTAGTGTCAGGGTGGCCTTGAACTTACGGCGATCCTCCTACCTCTGCCTCCGGAGTGCTGGGATTAAAGCCGTGCGCCACCACACCCGACTTTTTTCTTTTCTTTTCTATCATAATCCGTGCAGGGATCTTGTGTCCACCAGACGCTCCGCAGCGCCCGGGGCAGAGCCTGCCCAGAAAAGCCTCGTGAAGCTCAGAGACGGAGCGCACCCACCTTGTCGTTGTTGGCATATCTGTAGCCCAAGATCCAGCCTTCGCCGCCCCACAGCCCCTGCTGGGACTCCGGGGGATAGTAAAGTGGGATGGGTACGTCCTCCACGCGCTCCGGCTGCCCATTCTTGGGGTTGATCTTGAACCCAGACCCGTGAGGCCGGTAGTGCACAGGGGCAGGCGTCCGCTCGTCCTCCAGCGAGCGCAGAAAGTGCGCGGGCAGACGTGCACAGATGCCCTGCCGCAGGCGCAGCCGCCGCCACAGGTACACGGGGTACTTGTGTAGGGGCATCGCTTAGCCCTCGCCAACCCCTTGGAGTTTCGTGCCCGCCGCCCGCCGGAACCGGAATGGCGTTACCGAACCAGGGCCTCCGCCCGTCTCCGATTGGCTGCAAAGCCCGTCCGTCTATAGTAGCCACGCCCCCATCCCCAATTTTAGGCATCAAGAGACAGGAGCTTCAGAGACCTGAATAATTCTAGGCACCATAGACCAAGTGCAGCCCAGGCATTTAGCCTCCGGCGCTAGTGGGCGTGGTGAGGTGGTACTCTAACCCCCTCATCCCCAGGAACGCAGAAAAATAAATGCAAAAACTCATTTGGTTTGAAAAAAATCACTGTAGAATATTAAATTCACTAATCATGTAAAAATATGCCTTCATATCTTACTTTTTTACCCTGCAACATAATATATACACATTTCCCCTTTTCAGAGGCAAGAGCTGCTTTGGTGGCCAAGTAAAGGCTGCCAGTGGCTACTGGAAGCCCACACCCTGGATAGGGCCTGGAAAAGAAGCCCCAAAGCCAGAAGACCCAACCCTGAGCCTCATCAGCACCAGCCTCACAGGGCCTTTGCCACCCACCACGCAAAAGAACAGGGAGGAGAGGAAGGGCAGGGCACTGATCTAGACAATCAGTCCAGAGCTCCCAGAAAGCTCTGGAAAGGCTGGGCCAGGACTCCAGTAGCCCCTCCTTGAGCCTCAGTTGGTCCAGTAAGTGGGAGCAGTAGGCTCTTAGGATCAACTCAAAAGTGGGCTCACCTGTTAAGTAAGTGCCCGAGACCCCTGGGGTGAGCAGAGAACACAGGTGGGCCAGTGTGGACCTTCTGGGGCAACAGCTCACACAGCTGAGCAGTCCCTACCCTCATCCCTACCCTAGGGTCTTCTCAGGATCTGTGGCTCCACAGCAGAGAATGATGGGCAGGGCACCGTACCCTGGGGCCCAGCAGCTCCCCAGTGACCTTGGTTTCTCCCACAGAAACTCTGGCAGCAGTGCATCTCCATGCTGAGCAGGTTGGCATTCAGGGATGCATACTTTTAGGGGTTCAGACTTCCTTGCCCAATGAGTCTCACATCATAACTTCACAAAGGCATAGGGCTATGGGGAGCTTTCCTGTACACCTCAAGCCACAGCACTGGATCCTGCCTACAACACATGGCACCGTTGGTCTCCAGAGGCCACTGCAAAAACGGCTGAGACCTGCAGAAGATGTCAGCAGTAGCCACAAGGGTATTGGAGAGGAGGGGTCCTTTCCTCTAGAGGAAGCCAAGGGTCTCAGGGCTATTTTATTCAGATGGAAACCAATCTAGGCTGAACAAGGCTCCTCTCCCTTGTTCCTGCCCTGCAGGGCTGAAGAGGTCTTCAGTGTAGCAGGTATCCCTAAGACAGTCACATCACGTCACCGCATACAGCTCATCCCGATCATTCTTGCAGATCTGATAGTGACAAGGAAATTGCTGTGAGCAGGCCCAGGGCTCAGCCTGCTGCTCCCGCGGTGGCAGCAGGAAAGCTGCGCTGCCAGCCAGCAGGATGTGCCAGATGCTGTGGGTGTAGTAATAGTTGTCACTAGTCATCATGGAGGTGTAGATGGCGATGCCCACAGAGGCCATGGAGATGCCAGGTAGGAGGTAGAAGACCCAGCGCTGCCACGAGGTAGGGTAGCACTGGCGCCGGTGCCCACAACGGTATGCCTGGAGTAAACAGCCACATGAATGTCAGCGCAGGCCAGCTGCAAGGGCAGCACCCGGGGCCAGAGGTTGCAGGGGTCTGTCTAGGTCTGGGTAGTAGAACCAAGTGTGGCTCATGGTTGCTGGTCATCAGGCCCAGGCCAAGGCCACAGGCCCAGCCATATTGGAACCCTATGGATAACCCTAGTGGCTATGAGCAGATGTGGGGTGTTTGGACCCTCCCAGTGAGACAGGGAGAATGGCCAGAACAAAAAGGCCTGGCTCACTTCTCCCAGAGAGCAACTATGTGCCCAGCATCTTACCCACATGGAGACCATAATTATGAAGGCAAAGAGACAGGGCCCCATCATATTCCAGATGCCCCTGCGGTCTAGCTGCAAGGCCATGGCGATGATCAGTGTACCCACAACAAACAGGACCTGGGAGAGACAGAGATGATAATGGGGTCAAGGGAGTCTTGGATTGAGGCTCACCTGTGATATCACAACCCACCAGGAACCAGTGGCTTGGCATGATGGTCATTTTGAGGTTCTCCATTACCCCTGGCATTTGTGCCTGCCTACTTGGAGCTGCTGGAAGACTCTGCCCTGCTCAGCTTACTGGGAGGAAAATTCCTCTCCTCCGGCCCCTGTTGTGTCCAAAGGTAAATCCAGCAGGTTCTTCTGGGGACTGTAGGGTGCTAACTCTCCCGAAGGTAGGAAACCAAGTGACAGCTTTCTACCCACCCACACACTTATCTGCCCCCACACTCCTGAACTTCCAGGCTCTCCCATCGACGTGGCTTAGATACTCCCTAGGAGGGCTTCCCACTCCTGCACCTCCCACAGCACCTCTGTCCACAGCCTGCATGTTCCTGACCTCAACATTCAGCCTGCTGGACCTCTTTACTTCTGCATCTTTTTACCCCACCCCCAACTCTGTCTCCTGACCTGGAGGCTCCTGCGGCTGCCTCTTGGGGCAGCACCCAGCCTGTAGTTCAGAGCAGACCTGGTAGAAACAGAGGACACAGTTCACAAGCACCTAAGTTATTTCAACCAGCCAGGTCCAACTGCTGCACATAAAGTTGCCAAAGTGTCTTTGGATAGGCAACCCAGGAGTACAGCTGGGGCTTCTCAGGGAGGTCTGGCCCGTGGAGGGCCCCTCTTCCTTCCTGGAGTCCTCTGATGGCCATGTTGTTCCTTCGCAGCTGCCTGGGGCTTCTTCCAAGTCTTGAAGTCCAGCGCCCTCTGCCCTCTCTCCTTCCCTGCTGCCTCACATGCTACATGAGAGGCTCTCTGTTTTCCTGGAGCCCGGGGCTGGCATCAGAGGCCACTCACCTGTTTCAGAACTGTCTTCAGCCGGGCCATGCAGAGTATGGTCACCCAGGTGGACGCCCCGGATCCCAGGAAGTCACAGTACTGCAGTGTGTCATAGCTGAGAATGCACAGCACTGCCTCCCCTGGCTGGTCACAGGCATGGTAGAACTGCGAGGTGGGGCAGTGAGCAGCAGCCCAGACCTCCCCACCCCAAGATCCCGGAAGGAACAGTCCAGACCTACCGTGGAGAAGAACATGGTGTAGAAGTAGACAGAGGCCTCTACCAGCAAGGCCCGGTGCACAGACACAGCAATGGGGGCCAGGAACATGAGATTGCTCAGGGTGAGCAGGAGCGCCGCTGCCCTCTGCTGGGCCACGGTCTGGGCTGTGCTGTTGTCGGTGCAGCTCCATCCTCGCCAGCCTGCGGGTCACATAATAACCGAGGTGCTGAGCGAGTGACTGGGGCCAGGCTCCCATGGGAAGACTTCTGGACTTCAGGGGTCCCTTCTTCATCTAGAGACAGGCTAGACAGATAGGCCCAGGTGTGCTGTCTGCAAGTGTGGACAGCTGTGGACAAGCAGTGCAGGAAGAAACAGGTCCAGGCAGGCGTAGGCAGGGGAAAACAGGCGTGTGCAGGTACAGTACAGGCAGAACAGACAGCTGTGGGAAGGTGACAACAAGTGTGTCAGGTAATGGACAGGTGGGAACAAGTATACACAGGAGAAAACTAACAGAAACAGGTGTGGGCGGTTGTGTATAGGTACAGGCAAGGACGTACAAGTAGGGACAGGTATGGACAGCCATTGGCAGGTGCGGACAAGTTTGGCAGATATAAGCAGCTGGTAACAATTATAGACAGGTTGAAACTGGCATAGAGCGGCATGGGCAGGTATGGGCAAGGGAAAACAGATGTGGGCAGGTGTGTGGGCACTGACAGGTATGGGCAACTACATGCAGACATGGGCAGGTACAGGCAGGTGGGGACAGCTGTGGGCAAGTAGGGGCAAGTACAAGCAGATGATGGAATTAAGTATAGACAAGTAGAAACTGGCATGGACGGGTGTAGACAGGCAGAAATAGGTATGAGAGCCAGCACTCAGGAGGCTGAGGTAAGAGGATTGCCAAGAGCTTAAGACCAGCCTGAAACTATAAAGTGAGTTCCAGGCCAGCCTGGACTCAAGTGAGACCCTATCTCAATAACCCAAAAAGAGAAAGAAATAGTTATGAGCAGGTAGACACAAGTGTAGGCAGGTAGAAACAGTATGTGTGGGAACACAAGGGCAGAGGAAACTGTAGATAGGTATATAGGCATAGGTAGCTGTGGGTAGACAAGGGCAAGCGAAGCCACAATCAGGAGGAATCACTATCTCTACAGATATGTCCATGTCTGTGTGTCTGGGCAATAAGTCCTGGGGAGCAGGGCAGGAGTGAGAAGGGGCTTTGCTCTGCGGAGGTGATCTCACCTGCCTTGCAGCTGCAACCTGCATAGAGGTAGCCATATCTGCGGAGCAGAAGACACTGGCCATAGGGCCCACAGTCATTCAAACAGGGCACCAGGTACAAGGTAGTCTCCACATGAACCATGGCCTGCTCACAGTCCCTACAAGGGTGAGGTCACAAGAAGGATGGCTGCACCCTCCGCTGGCCACTCTACCCCCAGGGCTCCCAAACCCAGAGCTGAGCTGCCCAGGCTCTGACAGCCCTAGAGGAAAGGCCCCTCCCCACTACCAGGACTACTATAGGAGGAAGTCAGGTTGAGAAAGCGAACCATTCCTAACACATGGAAGGACCCAACCTCTCAATGCCAGCAGCCCTTGATGCCTGGGCCCAGGTTCACGTACTCAGGACTCTCAGGGCACACAAGCTGCAGGGAAAGGTACCAGTTGTCTGTCTCCGGGTAGGGGATAATGAGGTTGGCCATGCGAGATGAGATGCTCAGAGACAGGGGGTAACCCTGGAAGAAGGCTGCATACGGAGGAAGGCCCATCAGAGGTGGCCAGAGGAGCCAGTCAGTCCCCCCACCAAAAGCCACCTGCCCAGTGTACCTGTGGTGCAGTTGAGCGATGTGTTGAAGCCAAGGAAGGGTGAGGCAGCATTCAAACAGGCAGCTACCAAGGTGTTATTTGTGACTCCTGTCTGGAGAGTGAAGGGGTACAGGTCAGCCCCTGCCACCTCTGAAGAAGCAGCTTGGTTATCCACCCTGAATTCTAGTCTAATTATAATGTGTACTTTTCTCCAAGGCTCCTGGAACAGGGCTCACAACCTGGCCCTTCACTCCAGTTCCTGAACACCCACCTAACTATGCCCCTGTTCATCTGCTCAGGTATAACCATGGTATCAGAGAACAGGAACAGACAGGAACATCCTTAGGGGAAGACCTTCATCCTCAGATGTATTTCCTGCTCACCCATGCCTGCTGGTGTCACTCTACTGACTGAAAGGCTATCCTATCCATTTCCATACTGAAGTTACCATGTGCCCTCAGCAAAGGCAGCCATAAGCCACTGTATACAGGCCCAAAGGCCTGCCAAGATGGTACCTGGTTGGTCCTCAGGATGACGGTGAGGGAGCCCCCGCTGTCCATGCCAGTGTCGAGGCGGAGTCGCATTACAGAAGGTTTGTAAGAATATACCAATACCGAGACCCCATCCGGGGGCTGAAAGCGTACGGACACTACGTCCATGTCCTCCCTCATGACTGGATAGTTCAGAAGACAGAAAAGATTGTTGCCTTCACCGTCACTCCTACTCAGGTTCCGGAGGGCAGAGGCCTGGGACAGCTGACCTGCAGAGGTGTCATTACTCTGGTGTGGGTTGTTTTGCATAAGACTTTGGAAGATCACACTCCATGGTCTACATGCTGTCAAGAGGACAATAGAAAATAAATAAATAAAAATTAAAACAAAAAGAGGACAGTGGGCTCAGCCAGAGGAAAACCCTGATCTTTGGGAAGTGGGCAGAGCCAATCCACCCCTCCTTCCCATGCAACCCACCTGTGAGGGCAGCTTCAGCCGTGAAGGCCACTGACATATGAGGTCCTATCAGGCTCTCAACTGTCACCTGCAGCCACCGGCCCCAGGGTGGTGAGGGCAGCAGTAGATAGCAGGATGTGGTGGGACCGGAGCAAGTCAGTACCTTCTGAAAGTTTCTAGGCAGAGTGGCTGCGCCCACAGTGAGACGCACAGGGCAGCCTGGGCTCACACTGGATACACAGCCCTGCAGCTCCAGCCAAAGTTCCTGGGTGTACTCGGGGATAAATATCCTGTGGAAGAACAGTGACCCAGGCTTGCTCAGGATCTACACTTACTTCCTGCAAGCTGCTCAGGTGAGACACCTGGACCCTCTTCCCAGCAGGACTCAAAGGCACTAGCATTCCTAACTGCAAGGCGGGACAGTGGTACCATCCACCCCAAACCCAAAGGCCAGGGCTGCTACAAGACAGACTCCACCTCACCCAGACTCCCACTCACTTGAGGTAGCTGGGATGAGATAGCAGGGTCTGCCGAAGGGGTACATCAGGCTCTAGGATGGAAATCGCCACTGCTCGCGTGGCCAACATGTCAGGCTGGAAGACGTAAGCACAGGTAGGAACAAAGCCCTGGAAGAGAACAAGACAGGTGAACAGAGGCCACAGAATGCAGCATACAGGCTCCTGGAGAAGACTGAGCTGGGGTGGAGGGAATGGAGCTGCATTTAGAGTGCAGTGGCCAAGAGGAAATTTTTCTCTGCCCTAGAGGTGGCCATGCAAATACCACTGGGTTCTGCCTCCATCCTAGGAAGTCAACCCCCTCTCACCTTCACTTCAATCTTCTGGGATGAGGGAGGCAGATGGGCAGCCACAAACCAGTCCCCAGCGGCTGGGTGGGAGACATTGACAGAGGTGTTACCCAGAAGTATAGTGCTCAGCAGAGCCCTGATGTGGAAGGAACCCTGTCCCAAGGTGTTCTCAGGGAAGCTGGTGGCCAGAGGGTTGATGACAGGAGGGGCACCGTAGCGGAAGTGCCTGGAAAAGAAGTAGGCCAGAGGTCAGGCATGGGGCTTCAGCCAGACATGGGCATTGGGGACTTCTGGGCACCTACACACTGATCTCTACGTCGGTGCACGGGGGGCCGCCCTGTGACATGTGAAGCAGCCAGCGCACCAGCACGGTGTCCGGGGGCACGCGGAAGTGGAAGAGTCGGACGCTGCCAAACCAGGTGTAGGAGGATAGCTTCTGCGGGGCCTGAGAAAAGTGCTCAGACACCAGTCCAGCCTCTGCAGAGAGAAGGCAACCGTCAGCCACTTGAGGCGCATAGAAGGAGAGTAATGAGGACCCAGAAGATAAAGAAGCCTCAGAAGTCAAGTCCTGGAGCTGCTCTGGAGCCCTGGTCATGCCAACTTTTTAAAAAAAAATATTTATTTATTTATTTGAGAGCAACAGAGAGAGAAAGAGGCAGATAGAGAGAGAGACAGAACAGGTGCACCAGGGCCTCCAACCATTGCAAGTGAACTCCAGATGCATGTGCCATCTTGTGCATCTGGCTTACGTGGGCCTTGGGGAAATCGAGGCTCGAACTGGGGTCCTTAGGCTTCACAGGCAAGCACTTAACCGCTAAGCCATCTCTTCAGCCCCAAACTTTGTTTTTGTCAAGGTAGGGTCTCACTCTAGCCCATGCTGACCTGGAATTCACTATGGAGTCTCAGGGTGGCCTTGAATTCACAATCCTCAGGCAATCCTCCTACCTCTTTCTCCTGAGTGCTGGGATTAGAGGCATGTGCCACCATGCCCGGCTTTTTTTTTTTTTTTTTTTTTTAATGTAACGTAATGTCTCACTCTACTCCAGGCCAACCTGGAATTTCCTATGTAATCTCAGGGTGGCCACAAACTCATAGTGATCCTCCTACCTCTACCTCTGGCTCCCAAGTGCTGGGATTAAAGGTGTGTACCACCATGCCTGACTAGTCATGCCAACTTTGACCATAGCAATAAATCTGGGATGCCTTCTGGGTTCTCTCTGGTGATCAGAAGCTTCACTTTAAACCAGTCAGCTTGCTCCTCTGTCCTCCTTTCCCAGATGGTCACCACTCAGTCATCAGAGGTCTGGGCATCTCATATGGAACAGCTTGCAAACAATGGGCACCGTGGCCCTCAGTAACTACAACCCTCAGAGGGGCCCACCCAGGGCCAACCATTCTTCTTTTTACATCCTGGTCAGTCAGTTCCCTCTGCACTGTAGCCTGGTACATCCAGGCCAAGAGATAGAAGCTGAAAAAAAAAACCAGGAGGAATTAATGGTTAAGGCACTTACCTGAGAAACCTAAGGACCCAGGTTCAATTCCCCAGTACCCACGTAAGCCAGATGCACAAGGTGGCGCATGCATCTGGAGTTTGTTTGCAGTGGCAAGAAGCCCTGGTGTGCCCATTCTCTTTCTCTATCTGCCTCTTCCTCTCTCAAATAAATAAATATATAATAAATAATTTTTTTTTTTTTTTTGGTTTTTCGAGGTAGAGTCTCACTTCAGGTCAGGCTGACCTGGAATTCACTATGTAGTCCCAGGGTGGCCTTGAACTCATGGTGATCCTCCTACCTCTGTCTCCTGAGTGCTGGGATTAAAAGCATGTGCCAGCACATCCGGCTTATACTTCCCCCTGCCTCACCTCTTTTGAGCCTCCCAGAGCCATGTGGGCAGTGCCACTGGAAAGGCAAGGAGGCTCAGGTCCTGAGGCTGCTTCTCCAATCTGTGGTGACTTGAGACCCTATCCCAGAAAGAGACTGATGGGGAAGGAGACTCCAGGTCCAGAAGCCTGGCCAGCTATGAGAATCAAGCTGTCCAAACAGCTGAGGCCTCCAACTGCCTTCCAGTTTTACACCCATGAATGGTAGGTGGTATAGGGACAAAGTAAGGGCCCAGGTAGACCTATTACCCCCAGACTAGGACTTTGTGTGGTCCCATGCCCTGCAGCAACTGGAAGGCTCCTACCCCAGCCCCAGTGCCAAGTCAGGCCTTGTGCCTTGTATGACCTTGAGTGTCCCTTCTTGCCCTAGATTTCCGTGTTCCCATGGGTAAACAAGGTGGACAAGGTTGAATGATAAAAGTATTTCAGGAGAAACACAGCAGTGTTCGGTACTGTTCCCTGAGCTGAACACTCCCTACCCAGGAGGCCTCCCTCTGCCCCACTAGAAGACTGGTATCTGGTCCCCCAGGAGAGGGAGAGGGAGCCAGGTGAGCAGCTGGCTCTTACCAACATTGTGACTCCTCCCACAGAGGCACTTGCAAACATAGCTGCTGGTGAAGCTAGAGAACTGCATTGAAGCCTGAAATGGGGCAGGGCAAGATGAGGCTCTGCCACAATAAATTCCAGTCTGTGGGTCACCAGGTATCACTCACCAGGCTAAGGCCTGAATGCCAAGGGCTGCTAGAAGGCCCTTGGGTATGATAATGGGGAAACACACACACACACGAGTTTTGGAAGATGATGCAAGTATATTCCTCACTCCTAGAACTGGGGACAGCTAGACAGGCAACTACCCAGCCTCTGAGGGTGCCAGGCAGCAGAGATTACCTTGTAGGTTACAACAACCTTGACCTGCTAGGAGAAAAGCCCATGGGCCCCAGAAAGCCAAGGAGAAAGTATGAGGGTACCTGGAACCCAGAGGGTGGCTGTGATATTTCAACAGGTACACAGATAAAGCCGAGTCCTAAGACCTGGTGCCAAACTCTCAGGTCCACGCAGCTCCTCCAGGCCCATATGCCCTCATAGTCATCTTAGTGAATACAGAGGACCAGGACCATTAGCATGTGAGCCCCATGTCACATAAGAAAAGATAGACCAGGCCAACTGTACACACTCCAGCCCACCCCTTACAGCTCTACCATAGGTATAAGTTTGAGTGGGAAGTGGGAAAATAGACCCTGGTACTGCCCCCAAGAACATGAGGCCAGCCTACCCTACACTTCCCAAACTGAAGTACCAGAGAAGAGATCTTGTCCACCCACAACAGACAAGACCACAAGAGCCACCTGCCAAGCTACAGGCCTAGGAAGAGGACCTCAGCCCAACAGAACCTGCCTACTGGACCAGATGTTCCACTATATACCTTCCCTAATGGCCTCACTGTGGCTTGATTCCAGAGATGTTGGAAAGGGAGAAAGAAAAGGTGTAATACCCAATGGAGCAACACAATAGGAAGCTCCTTGGGGAAAACTGCCTTTCATTACAAGCTATGCCAAGCTCAGCAACCAGAAAGCACACTCCTCAAAGAAACAAGAGCCTGGAGGAGCAATATTTCAGAGAAAGTGGGAGGGCTGGAAGCGGGAAGTGGAGAAAGAAGCTAGCCCCAGGAGGTGAAGACTGCCCAGGGGACCATTAGGGGGCAGAGGGGCATATGGGCTCCCAGGGAGTTCCTGGCCACCACAGACAAGGGAGGGTACTCATTGTTCCCAGATGTTTAAGGCCTGAATGTCACACCTCAGTCTTGCCTCAAGCAGAACCCAAAGGGGTAAATGCCTAGCTGCCTCCTCAAAGGGCAGTTTGGGAAGACTCCCCAACCCTGTTACACACATGTTAAGGGAACCAGGAAGCTCCCTTTCCTCACAGTCAACCTGGCCAGTCAGCTGCTTACAGGGCCAGTTGGGAGTACAGCCTGCCAGAAGCAAGCCCAATAGTTGAGAGCTACGGTCCTGGGGTTGTAGTCCAGACAATGCACGCGGGACCCCTATTCCAGGGATCTGGGCAACTTTTTCCTCCAGCTGTGTCCCTCTACCAGACCAGATGGCTGCCCCTGAGAGCTCAGAGCCCTGCCATTCTCTGCAGCTGGTGTCCCTCCATCCTCCCGGCATCGGCATCGGTGTGTCACAGTTGCACCTACTAGAACTAGAACGAGCTGAAGAGGAGAGCCCGCTCCAAGAAAGCGAACCCGGCGGGCCCGGGGACAGCATAGGGGTCACGAGGGTTCTTTCGGTACCAGACGGCCCTCGGGGGCAGCAACCCAGGGAGGGGACCTCGTCCTCCCCCCACCGACCGCGCCAGGTGAGCGCACAGGTGCTCCCGGTGAGTCACAATCCAGCCCCGCCCCCGCCCGCGCCCCTGATGGCGCCCTGGCTCCCGCCGGCTCACCGCTTTTCCTGCTGTCGCCCGCGGCAGCAGGCGGGGGCCCGGCCAGCAGCAGCAGCAGCAGCAGCCCCGCCGCCCGCTGCGCCGCGCCCCCGACCCGGCCCATGGCTCCGCGCAGCGTCCGCGCTACCCGGCCCGCGTCCCGCGCAGCTCGCCCCCGCCGCCGCCCGGGCAGCCCCCGCCGCCGCCGCCAGTGCGGCCGTCGCCACCGCCGTCCCAGCCCGGGACTCCCATGGCCCGGCCGGAGCCGCCGCCGGCGCCCCGGGCACTTCCGCCTCCGAGGCCCCGCCCCTCGGGGAGCCGGCCCGCAGCCCGGGTCGAGGGCGCGCGGCACGCGTCACCGCGGTCCGGGGCGGTCGCGTCGGCAGGGACACGGGACGCTCAGTGTCGCGCGCAGCCTCGGGGCACATAGAATGGAGGGTCATGTGGAACGCGTGGGTAACGGGAGGGGGCCAGAGGGGCCGGGGGCTGAGAGGTCAAAACAAAAAGTCACGAGAGGTTGGGGGCAAAAGGGTCACGCGAGACCCATGAGGGGGTAGGGACAGGGGGTCGCATGATAGGTGTGGGGAGATGGCAAAGGGGTCACTCGGGACACGAGAGGATGTGGAGCCGAGGGGTTTCGCGTCAAAGGAGGGAACCCATGGGAAGTCCAGGCAATGGTGTCACGCGACAAGCATGGGACAGAGGGACAAGGGAGGGGATGAAGCGTGATGTATTGAGGACACAGAGCCAAACAGGACACGTGGAGGACAGAACAGAGGGGCGCAGCGGGCTCACACTGGAAGACATTGCTGCAGCGCCCAGCCATTCTTCGTGGGAGCCAGGAGCTCCCAGACCCTGAGCCTTGAGTAGGACAGAATCCGTGTCGCAAGGAGCGGGGCTGATACTCAGCAACCTTGCAGAGCTGAACACCCCCACCCCCATCTTGGCCTTCAGGCCCCTCGCACCATAAACACACACCACGGTGGCGTGGGTGTAAAAGTTATGCCCATGGAAAGAGGAAAGTACTCCTTGTACATACGTGTGGCAAATTAACACAAAGACTTTGGTTCACTAAAGCATGGGATTGACTCTTCACAGTTCAGGAAGGAATCTGGCAAGGTGGCACATGCTTTTAATCACAGCATTCAGGAGGCTGAGGTAGGGTGATCCCTGTGAGTTCAAGGCCACCCTGAGACTAGAGAGTGAATTCCAAGTCAGGCTGGGCTAGAGAGAGACCCTACCTAAAAAAAAGAACAAAACATCAAAATAAAGATGCAGGTGCAGTGCTGGCTGTGGTGGCACAGACCTTCAATCCCAGCACTTGGGAGGCTGAGGTACAAGGATAGCTATGAGTTTCAGACCAGCCTGGGCTGGAGGGAGATCCTACCTGGCGTGAGGGGTGGGTGGTGGGAGGAAAATAAAGAAAACTTTCAAACTCTGGAAGAGAACTTGCAGAAATAGTCTTGGGAAGAGAAGGCTTTATGAGCCATACTTAAAACTGGGTGGCCTCTCAGGGTGGCCTCAAACGGCAATCCTCAAACCTCCTACCTCTGCCTCCCAAGGGCTGGGATGAAAGGCGTATGCCACCACATCAGGATCTACAGAATGCATTTGAATGCAGGGCATGGTCACGCATGCCTTTCATCCCAGCCCTTGGGAGGCAGAAGTAGGAGAATCGCCAGGACTTCAAGGCCCATTTTGAGACTACATAGTGAATTCCAGGTCAGCCTGAGCTAGAGTGATACCCTACCTCAAAAAAACAAAACAAAACAAAAAAAGAGGTTGGAGAAAAGCTGAACGTGGTGGTGCACGCCTTTAATCCCAGCACTTGGGAGGCAGAGGTAGGAGGATCTCCATGAGTTCGAGGCCAAGCTGAGACTACATAATGAGTTCCAGGTCAGACTGGGCTACAGTGAGAACCTACCTCGAAAAAAAAAAAAAATTAATCCAAGAGTGGAGAGATGGCTCAGGGGTTAAAGGGGTTTGTTTGGCTTCAGTCCCCTATTGCCCACAGGAAGCCAAATGCACTAAGTGGTTTATGCATCTGGAATTCGTTTGTAGTGGCACAGGCCCCTGCATGCCCATACATGTATTATCTCTACCTCTATCATAATCTCTCCCTCCTCCACCCACATTCTTGTAATTTTTTTGTTGTTTTGAGGTAGGGTCTCACTCTAGCTCAGGCTGATCTGGAATTCACTCTGTAGTCTCAGGGTGGCCTTGAATTCATGGTGATCCTCCTACTTCTGCCTCCCAAGTGCTGGGATTAAAGGCGTGTGCCGCCATGCCGGGCCCCCAGTTTTTAAGTTTTATTTGCAAGAACTCAGATACTTGGACCACTTTTTGTAGTCAGAGTTTACATGGGTGGCTGGAGAATTGAACCCTGAATACCAGTTTTGCAAGCAAGAGTCTTTAAGGCTGAGTCATTTTCCCAGCCTCAAGTGTTACTCTAAAACTTGCCCTTTGGAGCCGGGCATGGCAGCGGTGGCAAATGCCTGTAACTGCAGCACTTAGGAAGTGGAGGCGGAAGACCAGCTGCTTAAGGCATTCCACTTAACTACTTAAGTTCATGGCCAGTCTGGGCTGAAGTGAGATTCTGTCACAAAAAGATTATCTCTTTGGGGTATGAATTGCAAACATCTTCCTCCTGATTGCATGCCTTTAATCCTAGCATTTGGGAGGCAGAGGTAGGAAGATTGCTGTGAGTTCAAGGTCACCCTGAGACTACATAGTGAATTCCAGGTCAGCCTGGGCTAGAGTGAGACCCTACAGGGGGGGGGGGGGAGGGGAAGGGGGCAGGTGGAGTAATCGAATTTAGAAAGCCATGAAGGTAAAAGTGCTGTAAATCAGCTGAGTATGAATGGCTCACACCTTTAATCCCAGAGCTCAGAAGGCAAAGGTAGGAGGATTGCTGTGAGTTCTAGGCCAGCCTGGGCTAAAGTGCGACCCTTCCTTGGTGAGGGCGGTGGAAAGCTTCACTACTCGGGTGAGTTGGGGCTACAGTGAGTAGGATGCCATAGAAAATCCTATGAGCTCTGTGTTCACATAAGTTTAAGACTGCATGTGCCTGCTGTGACTCAGGTAGCTGCATCCAGACAGTCACTAGGTGAGGAGGGTGAAATCCTGGGACATTCATCATAGTGCTGTGATAGTGTGAGTGCAGGAGAAACAGGAAGTACTGTGCAGATTGGGAATGGCCTACCATAAACAGCAGCTTTAGCGAGATGGCTTACAGGTTAAGGCATTTGCCTGCAAAGCCAAAGGATCTCAGTTCGATTCTCCAAGACCCATGTAAGCCAGAGATACAAGGGGGCACATGCATCTGGAGTTTGTTTGCAGTGGCTGGAGGCCCTGGCATGCCCATTCTCTCTCTCTCTCTCAGATATATAAATAAATAAAATATATTTTAAAATATTTAAATGAAAGAATTTTTTTTTTTTTGGTTTTTCGAGGTAGGGTCTCACTCAAGCTCAGGCTGACCTGGAATTCACTATGGAGTCTCAGGGTGGCCTCGAACTCACGGCGATCCTCCTACCTCTGCCTCCCAAGTGCTGGGATTAAAGGCGTGCGCCACCATGCCCGGCCTAAGAATTGTTTTTAAAGAATAGACAAAACACTGTTCAGAAAGGTACTGCTTTGGGCCTCAGAGATGACTCAGCATCTAAAGCCACATGTTTGCAAAGCCTGATGGCCTGGGTTCTATTCCATAGTACCCACATAAAGCCAACTGCACAAGTGGGTCATACATGGAGTTCTGTTTGCCATGGCAACAGTCCCTGACTTGCCCATATTCTAATTCCCCATCTCCCTTCTCAATCTCTAATAAAAGCTAAAAACTCACTTTTGAGTATCAAATGAATGGAATGTCTCTGGGAAGACAGCAGCTGGACCCAGCAGGGAGGGAAACTGGGTGTCTGTGGGTGGGGGAGGGCACCATACTTGTCTGTAGCTTTGGAAGGTGCAAACTACTTGGGGGTGGGGTAGGGCTGAGCCTGCAAGTAGCAGAACACAGAAGACCAGAGAAGGGCAGGTGGCGGGCTGGAAAGATGGCTTAGCGGTTAAGCACTTGGCCTGTGAAGCCTAAGTACCCTGGTTCAAGGCTCAATTCCCCAGGACCCGCTTTAGCCAGTTGCACAAGGGGGCGCATGCGTCTGGAGTTCGTTTGCAGTGGCTGGAGGCCCTGGGATGCCCATTCTCTGTCTATCTGCCTCTTTCTCTCTCTGTCACTCTCAACTAAATAAATAAATAAAATAAAAACGAACGAAAATTAAAAAAAAGGGGGGGGGCAGGTGGCTAGGTAGCTTGGGGAAGGCAGCACTGGATGCAAAGTTAAATGACCCTTTGTTGCTTCAGACTGTGGGCTGAGCCTTACCTCAACTGCAGGCAGCACTCAATTTAAAGGGACAGAGGTTGGATTTGGAATTTTTGCTATTTTTTTAAGAGATAAAGAGACAGACAGAGAGAGAATGGGCACCCCAGGGCCTCCTGCCACTACAAAAGAACTCCAAGCTGGGCATGGTGCCGCACGCCTTTAATCCCAGCACTCGGGAGGCAGAGGTAGGGGGAATGCCATGAGTTCGAGGCCACCCTGAGACTCCATAGTGAATTCCAGGTCAGCCTGGGCTAGAGGGAGATCCTACCTCAAAAAAACAAAAAAAAAAAAAAAAAAAAGAACTCCAAATGCATGTACCACTTTTTGCATCTGGTTTTACTGAAGAATTCAAACCCAGACCATCAGGCTTTTTTTTTTTTTTTTTTTTTTTTGGTTTTTCGAGTTAAGGTCTCATTCTAGCTCAGGCTGACCTGGAATTCACTATGGAGTCTCAGGGTGGCCTCGTACTCATGGTGATCCTCCTAGCTCTGCCTCCCGAGTGCTGGGATTAACGGTGTGCACCACTATGCCTGGCAGGACCATTCGGTTTTGCAAGCAAACACCTTCAACCACTGAGCCATCCCTCCAACCCTGAGTTGTGGTTCTAGTACACTCTTCTGCATCCAGTGAAGTGACCAGAGTCATTCAAAATGGCAAGTGAGGCCAGTACTGGGACTGATCTGTTGGCTGTTCCAGGGAAGGCTCAGAACTCCCCTCAGCCCACCCCATCAGTGTGTCACCTTGGTGGACAGTTCCTGTGTCTCACAGTCCTCACCAGGTAGAAAGGAGGCAGCAGAACTCCCTCCAGCACTCATGTGAAGGTGACCAAATCTGTAGATGGATACTCAATCCTGGGCTGGAATTCAGGGGCCTCTGCTAAGTAACAGAGCTGAGCAATAGAAGGAAACTTACCAGGAAAATGCACACCATCCACTGTGAGAGTCCTCATGATTAGGGAACCACAGAAGGCACCTTGTCATGCCGCCCTCTCTGGCAACAGTTTGCAAGAATGTGCCCTACTTTGTAACCAGAGTCTTCGGGCAAAAGCCCTGCTCCAGCAGCCCCAACTGGCTTGGCCACCCCACCCAGTATACCAGTTAAAGACACAAGTGATGATGAAAAGCAAAGATTTGATCAATGTGCATTGAAGACTAGGTGAAAGGGTCCAGTTACCCAAGCTTATTTTCAGGGTACTGATATGAGCTTTAGGAAGGAAAGATTTCAGGCAGGAGACAAGAGGTATGCAAAATAAAGCCATCCTGATCAAGGTGTGGGCCCTGCCTATCATTGTCCTGCAATGTGGTCCGATAAATTGCTAATCTGTAAATCACCATCTAATATGTTAATTACTGCTGTCTTCATATAGGGGAACCATTGTGGTTTCTACAGAATGATCAGCTCATAGGGCTAAAGAGATGGCTCAGCAGTTAAAGTGCTTGTCTATAAAATGATCTGTTCAGAGTACAGCCTTTCCATCAAAGATAATTACCCTAGCCAGGCTTGATGGTGCATGCCTTTAATCCTAGCATTTGAGAGGCAGAGGTAGGAAGATCGCTGTGAGTTTGAGGCCAGCCTGGACTACAGAGAGAGAGCATACCTCAAAAAAAATTGTTATTATCCTCATCTTGGGATAGAACCCCCCCCCCCCCATTTATAGCAGATGACCATGAACAAAGGTAAATTCTTTTAAACATGGACAGCCTGGGAGAGGGTACAGAGAATACTCACAGGATCTGACTTGTCTTACAGGCCTTTCTATTTCTGGAATCCAAAAGTGCAAGAAGGTTTGGAACTGTTAGAATTAGAATGGCTTTTTTTTTTTTTTTTTTTTTTTTTTTGGTTTTTCAATGTAGGGTCTCACTCTAGCTCCGGCTGACCTGGAATTCACTATGGAGTCTCAGGGTGGCCTCGAACTCACAGTGATCCTCTTACCTCTGCCTCCCAAGTGCTAGGATTAAAGACTTGCGCCACCACACCCAGCTTTTTTTTTTTTAAACTGGTATTTCGAGGTAGGGTCTTACTGTAGCCCAGACCTGGAATTCATTATGTAGCCTCATGCTGGCCTCAAACTCATAGCAATTCTTATACCTCTGCCTCCAGAGTGCTGGGATTAATGGTGTGCACCACCACTCCCGGCTCTATTTTTGAACTCTGATCACCATTTTACAATGTGTTTCTGGTTCTCAGAAGTGACCCAAATCACCTATCTCAATTGCAAAACAATGTGTGGGGGCGTGAAAGATGGCACAGTGGTTAAGGTGCTTGCCTGCAATGCCTAACAACCTGAGTTCGATTCCCCAGTACCCACATAAAGCCAGATGCAAAGTGGCACATGCATCTGGAGTTGGTTTGCCATGGCTAGAGACCTTGTCCCACCCATTCTCTTCCCTGTTCCCCCCCTGTGTTTCTTCTATATCTCTCTGCTTGCAAACAAATAAAAATAAACATAGTTTTCTTTAAAAAAAAAAAAAAAGCCAGACTTGGTGGCACATATCTTTAATCCCAGCACTCGGGAGGTGGAGGTAGGATCACTGTGAGTTCAAGGCCACCCTGAGACTACATACTGAATTCCAGGTCAGCCTGGGCTAGAGCAAAACGCTACCTGAAAAAAGAAAAAAAAAGTTTGATAAAATGGCCCAAATAACCTATTATTTTCCTGAGATGGCCCAGATGACCTATCTAATTGCTATTTCACTCAAGTGGATCAAACCCCAAAGTGGAAAGCCCTGCAGTGAGAGAATTCCAAGGCCCCTATTGCCCTATAAGAGCTCCGTGGTCTGAAAAAGAAATTGTTTTCCACCCACCTGGCCAGAGCCCTTCTTAGGCTTTCCCACGTAAAGCCTGTCTTGGCCATCGAGCAGAGTTTTTCTTCTTGTTTCATTTTCTGCTTGTTCCCAGCTTTTTCCTAAGAAAGACAAAGATGCTTTGTGCCTTCAGCCTTCAAAAGGGAATGAGATAGGTAGGCAGGCATTCCTTAGTGGTTATCACTCCAACCCAGTCAAGCAGGGATCTGACCCCAAAGTAAAGGAGACACAAAATGCAGGCAAAGGAGCCTGCTTTTTTCATCCTTTTAGTTACCCTGTGGACCCAAGTGAGGAGTCAAAGCTCTTAAGCAAAAGCGGCTTCTAAGTGCCAGTTACACCCTCAGCCCTTTGAAAAGTAACGTTGCAACGTTAAAATTGTAATAGAACACTCAAGGAGCTATGGATAGACATACAAGTGTTTACTGCAAAACCTTAGTAGTGAAAGAACTTAAATCCTTCCTAGGATTTAAAATACCATATGAGGGCTGGAGAGATGCCTTAGCATTTTAGGTGCTTGCCTGTACAGTTAATGACCCAGGTTTAATTCTCTAGTACCAATATAAAGCCAGATGCACAAAGTGGTACATGCATCTGCAGTTTGCAGTGGCTAGAGCCCCTGATGCAACCATTCTCTCTGTCTCCTTTATCTCTCTGCTTGCAAATAAATAAATAAAAATTATTTTAAAAAATTAGCTGGGAGTGGTAGCGCATGCCTTTAATCCTAGCACTTGGGAAGCAGAGAGGCAGAGGACTGCTATGAGTTCAAGGCCACCCTGAGACTACATAGTTAATTCCAGGTCAGTCTGAGCTAGAGTGAGACCTTACCTCAGAAAACCAAAATAATAATAATAATAACAATAATAAAATACTATATGAGGGCTGGAGAGATGGCTCAGGGGTTAAGGCACTTGCCTACAAAACCTAAGGACCCTGGTTCGACTCCCCAGTACCCATGTAAAGCCAGATAGACAAGGTGGCTCATGTGTCTGGAGTTTGCAGTGGCTAGAGGCCTTGGCATGCCCATTCTCTCTCTCTCTCTCTCACGCACTCTCTCTCTAATAAATAAATAAATAAAATATTTAAAATACTGCCGGGCATGGTGGCACATACCTTTAGTCCTAGCACTTAGCTGGCAAAGGTAGGAGGATTGCCTAGAGTTCAAGACCACCCTGAGACTACATAGTGAATTCCAGGTCAGCCTGAAGTAGAGTGAGACCCTACCTTGAAAAAAAAAAAAAAGAAAAGAAAAAGAAAAAGAAAGAAAGAAAGAAAGAAATGAAAAGAAGAGGGGCTAGAGAGATTTCTCAATTATTAAGATACATGCCTGCAAAGCCCAGAAACCCGAGTTCAGTTCCCCATGTAAAGCCAAATGCACAGTGGTGCATGAAAGTGGAGTTTGTTTGTAGGAACTGGAGGCCCTGGCATACCCATTCTCCCTCCTTCCCTCTCTCTTCGCTATCTCTGTGCTTACAAATAAATAAAAATATTTTAAAAAATAAAATAGGGCTGGAGAGATGGCTTAGTAGTTAAGGCATTTGCCTGAAAAGCCAAAGGACCCTGGTTTGATTCCCCAGGACCCATGTAGGCCAGATGCTCAAGGGGGCGCATGTGTCTGGAGTTCATTTGCAGTGGCTGGAGGCCCTGGTGCACCCATTCTCTCTCTCTCCCATTCTCTCTCTCTCTCTCAGTCTCTTTCTCTAGTATGCACAAATAAATAAATAAAATATATTAAAAAAAAAAAAAAGAAAAGAAAAAACAGGGCTGGAGCTTTTAATCCCAGCACTCGGGAAGCAGAGACAGAGGAAGGAGGATTGATTGCCATGAGTTAGAGGCTACCCTGAGACTACATAGTGTTAATTCCAAGAGGTCAGCCTGGGCTAGAGTGAGACCCTACCTTGAAAAATCAAAATACATTATCTGCCTCTCTCTCTCTCTCTCTCTCTCTCTCTCTCTCTCTCAAATAAATAAAAAATAATAATAAAGGAGGGCTGGAGAGATGGCTTAGCAGTTAAGGTACTTGCCTGATTCCCCAGTACCCACATAAGCCAGATGCACAAGGGGGTACAAGCATCTGGAGTTCGTTTGCAGTGGCAAGAGGCCCTGGCACTCCCATTCTCTATCTGCCTTTCTCTTTCTCTCTCTCTCTCTCCCTCTCTCTCTCTCTCTCTCTCTCTCTCTCTCTCTGTCAAATAAATAGAATAAAATAAAGAAAGAAGAGAAAAGAAAGAAAAACCAAAATAAACAAACAGAAAGAAAGAGCATATGCCACCATGCCTGGCATTGTTGTTTTATTTTTTCCCACATGCTGAGCTTGCTTTTGTTTTTTTCTGAGATAGGGTCTCCTCTAGCTCAGGCTGACCTGGAATTCATTATGTAATCTCAGAGTGGCCTCAAACTCACAGTGATCCTCCTACCTCTGCCTCCCAAGTGTTAGGATTAAAGGTGTGCACCACCAGACCTGGCCTTGTTGTTGTTGTTGTTGTTGTTGTTTTACCCTTCTCAGCCTTTATTTTATTAAATTATTTGATTAAAATTAGATATGAGGCTGGGTTGGTGGCACACGCCTTTAATCCCAGCACTTGGGAGGCAGAGGTAGGAGGATCACAGTAAGTTTAAGGCCAGTCTGAGACTACATAGTGAATTCCCAGTCACCCTGGGCTAGAGTGAGATCCTACCTTGAAAAACAAACAAACAAAAATTAGACATGAACCAAGGGTGTGGGGTTTAAGGACTTTCCTAGACCCCACGCACCCCGCTACAAGTCTTCGACTTTTCACCTCATTTGAGGCGGGGTTTCTTCTCTGAACGCATTCTGAGAACTTCTGTCTCTGCCTCCCATCTCAACGTAGGTGTCAGTATCAGAGTGCTAGGATTGCAGAAGCCCATCAGGACTCCAGCATTTTAGTGAGACCTGGGGATGGAACTTGGGTACTCTGCTACACTCAAGTACTTTTTTTTTTTAAACAGGGTCTTATGTACCCTAGGTTGGCTTGGATGATATGTAGCTAAAAATGACTTTGAACTTTCTGATTATGTAATTTCTACTTCTTTTGTGCTGGGACAACAGGCATGTTGCCCCACCACACTCAACTATTGCAGCTCTTAAAAGCATTCATTTTGGGTTGGAGAGATGACTTAGTGGTTAAGTGCTTGCCTGTGAAGCCTAAGGACCCCGGTTCGAGGCTCGATTCCCCAGGACCCATGTTAACCAGATGCACAAGGGAGCGCATGCATCTGGAGTTCATTTGCAGTGGCTGGAGGCCCTGGTGCACCCATTCTCTCTCTCTCTCTCTCTCTCTGCTTCTTTCTCTGTCACTCTCAAATAAATAAATAAATAATTTTTAAAAAAGCATCCACTTCTGTGAAGGTCTCTGCATGTGCAGGTTTTATAGTATCTGCATTGTTCACTTCCCTTTTCCATCAGGGACATTGTAACCATAAAATCAAAATAACAGGAAATTCCAAATTTCATGAATTCTTGTGGCCCAAGCACAGCTGACATCTAGCAAAGCTTTTGTTGTTTGGTTTTAGCAGTATTTCCTGTGTAGCTCCTGGGTGACTGCTGCATCCAAATCTGTGTGTCATCACTTGGGTTCAGCTGTTTCTTCAAAGAAGAATCAGGCCAATGCTCCTTTGATGCCATTGTGTTGATAGTCATTTTCAGTATGAAGCTCTGACTGCTTCTCCTTTTCCTTTAATAAGCATTCATTTTGTTTGGATTCTTCATTTAAGGGGTTGATGGCTCATGGTGGGTGGCACATGCTTACAATCCCAGCACTTGGGAGGCTGAAGAAGGAGAGTTGACCTAAATTTGAGGACAGCCTGGGTTATATAGTGAGTTTCAGGCCAGCCAGTACTGAAGAGTGAGAATTTGCCTTCAAAAACAAACCAGGAGCTGGGCATAGTTGTGCATGCCGCCTTTAATCCCAGCACTCCGGAGGCAGAGGTAGGAGAATCACCATGATTTCAAGGCCACCCTGAGACTACATAGTGAATTCCAGGTCAGCCTGGGCTAGACTGAGACCCTACCTGGAAAAGCCAAAAACAAATGAACAAACAAGCAAACAAAATACCCAGAGGAATGGAGAGATGGCTCAGCAGTTAAGGTACTTGCCTGAGAAGGTTAAGGACCCATGTCAACTACCCAGATCCCACATAAACCGGACACAAAAGGTGACGGATGCACACAGGTGGCACATGCGCACAAGGTGATGCACACGACTGGAGGTCATTTGCAGTGGCTGGAGGCCCTGATGCACTAATTCTCTCTCTCTCAAAAGGAAAAACCAAAACAAAACAAGCCAGGTGTGGTGGCGCACGCCTTTAATCCCAGCACTCAGGAGGCAGAGGTAGGAGGATCACAGTGAGTTCGAGTCCACCCTGAGACTACATAGTGAATTCCAGGTCAGCCTGAGCTAGAGTGAAACCTCACCTCGAAAAAAACAAAAAAAAGAAAAACAACACCATCAAAAAGCAACAACCACTAGCCGGGCGTGGTGGCACACACCTTTAATCCCAGCACCTGGGAGGCAGAGGTAGGAGGATCGCTGTGAGTTCGAGGCCACCCTGAGACTCCTTAGTGAATTCCAGGTCAGCCTGGGCTATAGTGAGACCCTACCTTGAAAAACCAAAAAAAAAAAAAAAAAAAAAAAAAAAAAAAAAAAAAGCAAGCAACCACCCAAAACAAACAAACAAAAATAGTGGAGCATATGTTTACAGCAGCCAGAGACCCTGTCATGCCCAACACCCGCCCACCCACAACCACACACATACACATATGTGCAAATAAATACAATTTAAAGAATAATAGGGGCTGCATATTTAAAAAATAATAGGCGCATGGTTTCAATTCCAGCACTCTGGAGGCAACAGTAGGAGAATTGCCATGAGTTTCAAGGCCACCCTAAGACTATATAGTGAATTCTAGGTCAGCTAGAGTGAGACACTGCCTTGAAAAACAAGACAAAAACAAAAAAATAGGGGCTGGAGAGATGGATTAACAGTTAAATTGCTTGTCTGTGAAGCCTAAGGATGCAGGTTAGATTCCCCAGTACCCACATAAGGCCAAATGCACAAAGTGATGCATGCATCTGCAGTTTGTTTGCAGTGGCTAGAGGCCCTGGTGCACCCATATTCATTCATTCTCATTCTCTCTCTCTTCCTCTCTCCTCGTATGTAAACAAAATATTTAAAGATAAAAAATAATAAACCATAAACCATGCATGGCTGTCATGCATCTGGAGTTCCTTTATAGCAGCAGGAGGCCTTAGTGCACTTGTTTTGTCTTTCTCACTCTTTGTCACTGTTTGAATAGGGTCTCGCTCTAGACCAGGCTGACCTGGAATTCACTATGTAGTCTCAGGGTGGCCTCGAACTCAAGGTGATCCTCCTTTTGTCCTTCAAAGGCTGCGTGCTACATAGTTCTTTCCAACATGCTGATAGCTAGTGAACAGGAAAGAGGCTTCTAGCTCAGCTCCAGCTTGATTTCTCAGTGACTTGAAGCCCAAGTATGTGGAGTCTTCAGCAATAGGGTCTTACTATCTAGTTCTGCTTGCAAATAAAAATAAAAATATTCGAAGCCAGGTGTGGTGGCGCACACCTTTAATCCCAGCATTCGGGAGGCAGAAGTAGGAGGTTCTCTGTGAGTTTGAGGCCAACCTGAGACTACATAGTGAATTCCAGATGAGCCTGGGCTAGATCGAGACCCTACCTCAAAAAGCCAAAATAAATAAATACATAAAAAAAAAAAAAAAAAAGGCTGGAGGGGCTAGAGAGATGGCTTGGTGGTTAATGGGCTTACCTGCAAAGCCAAAGGACCTTTGTTTGATTCCCCAGGAACCACGTCAGCCAGATGCACAAGGGGACACATTCATCTGGAGTCCGTTTACAGTGGCTGGAAGCCCTGGTGTGCCCATTTTCTCTCTCTCTCAGCCTCTTTCCCTCTCTCAAATAATTAAATAAAAATGAAAATAAAAAGGCCGGGCATGGTGGCGTACGCCTTTAATCCCAGCACTTGGGAGGCAGAGGTAGTAGGATCACCGTGACTTCAAAGCCACCCTGAGAATACAGAGTGAATTCCAGGTCAGCCTGGGCTAGAGTGAGACCCTACCTCAAAAAAAAAAAAAAAAAAAGGAAAAAAAGATAAAAAATAAATAAATTAATTAAAAATAAATAAAAAGGCTGGAAAGATGGCTTAGTGGTTATGGCACTTGCCTACAAAGCCAAAGGACCATGGTTCAATTCCCTACAGTACCCATGTAAAGCCAGATGCACAGGTGGTGCATGCATCCTGGAGTTTGCGGTGGCTAGAGGTGCACCCATTCTATTTCTCTCTCTCTCCTCTCTCTCATCCCTATCTGCTTCTTTCTCTCAAATACCTAAACAAATAAAATATTTTTTTTTTCTTAAAAAAAGGGAAAAAGCCAGGCATGGTGGTGCACACCTTTAATCCCAGCACTCGGAAGGCAGAGGTAGGAGGATCACCATGAGTTCGAGGCCACCCTGAGATTACATAGTGATTCCAGGTCAGCCTGAGCCAGAGTGAGACCCTACCTCAAAAAAGAAAAAAAAAAAAAAAAAAAGGAAAAAAGCGGCACAAGCCTTTAATCCTAGCACTCTGGAGGCAGAGGTAGGAGGATCACTGTGAGTTCAAGGCTACCCTGAGACTACATAGTAAATTCCAGGTCAGCCTCAGCTAGAATGAGACCCTGCCTAAAAAAAAAAAAGGAAAAAGAAAGAAAGAAAAAGGGATTTTCAGATAAGTAGCTGAATGTAAGGAAAGTAGAAGAGAAAAGCAAAAGAAAACACTGGACTTGATCTCTACAGATAGAGTATTTATTAGAGAAAACAGCATGGGGCCTCAGCTTTCCTGCGGGATGAAGGCTGAAGCACTCACTGAGCCAGGCTGGAGTATAAGTTTATAAGGAGGAGCCTAAGAAAACAGACTGGACCAGGTGCTGTTGATAAGGAAATTGTAGCTGTGTGTGTCCTTGTTCAGAATAGGCTTCTTCAGCCAGGATTGTCTAAGGGAGGATACCCAGATGGTCTCTGGTCCTTCAAGGCCATCTAGGCTAAGGAGTACATCAATCAGGGAAGGGTGCCAAACTTCTTTATTGTCCCCAAGCTTTAGGGATAGTTATTAACTCTTCAGTTCCCTTTAGTTTTCAGGGAAGGCTAGTAACCCTTCACTCAATGGCTCTTGCTGGCAGATCTGCATGGGGAGAAATGCTAATATGAGATCTGAGTTGAGTGAAATTCTCTCAGAGGAATATTTACGTCTTCAGAGAGGAATAGAGAACATTATAACATCCTGTACTTGGGATGAAACAACTAGTGTGGGAGGACAGTCATACCTTACGGAGGAGGGATGGAGAAAATGAGTCTATATGATAGCAAGATTTCTGCATTCTTTGTGAAGTGAAATACTGTTAGTTCTGCTAGGGCTGTGGGTGCTGGATGTGGAGTGTGTTTGTGAAACTAGCACTTAGCACTTGGGGAGGCTGAGGCAGGATGATTGCAATGAGTTCTAGGCCAGCCTAGACTTCATGAGACCTTGTCTCAAAATGAATAAATTAATTAATAGAACTAAATCCAACCATATAAATAGCACTTAAATATTAATGGACTAGGCCAGGTATAGTGGCACATACCTTTAATCCCAGCACTCGGGAGGTAGAGGTAGGAGGACTACCTTCAGTTCGAGGCCACCCTGAGACTACATAGCGAATTTCAGGTCAGCCTGGGCTACAGTGACACCCTACCTCGAAATTATAAAAAAATATATATATAATTATATATATATATATATATATATATATATAGAGAGAGAGAGAGAGAGAGAGAGGAGAGAGAGACTCAAATTACAAGGTAAAGTGACAGAGTGGTGTAGACCACTAAGGAAGGTAAGGCAGGAAGCTAGCCTGAGATCATGAGTTGAAGCTAGCTTAAACAACAGGGTAAGACCTCATGTCTAGTCTTCCTTTTTTTTTCTCCCTGTGCCTCTAGTGCTGGAGATTGAACTTAAGGCCTTAAACATGCTAGACAAGTGTTCTTCTACTCTGCTTCATCTCCAACCCTTAATTATTTTAAGACAAGGTCCTGCAATGGAACACTCAGGAGCCATAGATCATTGCCAGAGAATTTTCAGTGCCAGGGATGGGATACCTTCCAGTGAGTTGTTGGCCAGGGAGGTCCCTGATGCCCCCAAAACATTATAGGCCATTGCTGAGGCCCTTGGTTTCCCACCAGAAATCAATGGTAAGACCCTATTGCTGAAGACTCCACATACTTGGGCTGCAAGGCCACTGAGAAATCGTGCTAGAACTGAGCTGATAACCTCCTCCATGTAGACCAGCTGAGAGAAAGCTGGAAGAAGCCATTCTACATGCAGTTTAATGGGAGAAAGAGATACCACCAGTGAAGATACTCAACAGTGGACACTGCAAGCCTTACAATTGGCCAGCCAGGCCAAATGAGCCAACGGGTGCAATAGTGGCACGTCTGTCATGGTGGAAACCAACTGCCCTCCAATTGGACTGGAGGGCGGCTCCAAGGGAGGGAATACATCCCTGATACTGAAAACTTAAAACAGGGGTAGTCATGAGCCCTAGGGGTGTAACATCTGCTGATGTCTGGATAAGTATATATACTATGCTTATCAAACTGCCCAGTAAGCACTTCTCTTAATATTCATACCCTTATATTAATGCTGCTCTCACTTTGGGTAGAGAATCTTCTCTTTTCAGATGGCAGTGACCTTGGGACGACTCAGAAGGTATCATAATGCTAGAAAGAAGTGACTAGAGTACTGAGTAACATCTCGATCACACCTTCCAAGGCTCAGGGTCTAATGCGGAAGAGGTGGCAAAAAGAATGTAAGAGCCAAAGGAAGGGTAGGACTCCTTACAACGTGCTCCCTCCAGACAAAATGGCCTGGATATCCATGACCTCATAGTGCCTGACACTACCTACACAAAACCATCATAAGAGGAGGGAAAGATCACCACATCAAAATGGAAGAGAGACTGATTGAGATGGGGAGGGGATATGATGGAGAATGGAATTTTAAAGGGGAAAAGGGGGGGAGGGTATTACCATGGGATATTTTTTATAATCATGGAAAATGTTTTAAAAAATTGAGAAAAAATAAAATAAAATAAGATTAAAAAAAATAAAAAATATCGAAAAAAAAAGACAAGGTCCTGCTATGCAGCTCAGGCTGGACTTGAACTTGCGATTCTCCTGCCTTAGCCTCTTAACTGCTGGAAATACAGGCTTGGCTACAATGCTTGGCTACAACAGAATATTCTTCAAGGCCATACTGTTTTTCTCAGAAAAAATTAAATTAGGGCTAGAGGGACCCAGGTTCCATTCCCCAGGACCCATGTAAGCCAGATGCACAAGCTGGCATGTGCATCTGGAGTTCTTTTGCAGTGGCTAAAGGCCCTGGTGTGCCTATTCCTTCTCTACCTCTCTCAAATAAATAAATAAAAAGTATTTTAAAAAATTTATAAAGTTTATATGAAAGAAAGAATTAGTAGCTGGGCAAACACCTTTAATCCCAGCATTCAGGAGGCAGAGGTAGGAGGATTGCCATGAACTTGAGGCCACCCTGAGACTGTATAGTTAATTCCAGGTCAGCCTGGGCCAGAGTGAGACCCTACCTGGAAAAACTGAAAAAAAAAAAAAAAAAAAAAAAAGGTTGGGGGGGGGTGCTGGAGAGATGGCTTAGCAGTTAAGGCATTTGCCTGCAAAGCCAAAGGATCCCAGTTAGGTTCGATTCTCCAGGACCCACATAAGCCAGATGCATAAGGGGGCACATGCATCTGGAATTTGTTTGCAGTGGCTGGAGGCCCTGGCACACCCATTCTCTCTCTCTCTCTCTCTCTCTCTCTCTCTCTCTCTCTCTGCCTCTTTCTCTCTCAAATAAATAAATAAAATAAAATAAAAAAAGATTTATTTTAGCTAGCTGGGTATTGGTGGTGCACACCTTTAATCTCAGCACTCTGGAGAGGTAGGAGGATCGCTGTGTGTTCGAGGCCACCTCAAAAAACCAAAAGAAAAGAAAAGAAAGATTTAGCTGGGCATAGTGGCGCACACCTTTAATCCCAGCACTCGGGAAGCAGAGGTAGGAGGATCACCTGCGACTACATAGTGGGTTTTCTTCTTTTTCTGAATTCTATTTTTATTTATGTGAGAGAGAGAAAGAGAGAGAGAATGGGCACATCAGAGCCTCCAGCCACTGTAAACAAACTCCAGATGTGTGTGCCACCTTGGGTATGTGGTTTACATGGGTACTGGGGAATTGAGCCTTGAACCAGGGTCCTAGGCTTCACAAGCAAACAGTTAACCGCTAAGCCATCTGTCCAGCTTTTTTTTTTTTTTTTTTTTTTTTTTTTTTTTTTAGGTAAGGTCTTGATCTAGCCAAGGCTGACCTGGTATTCACTATAGTCTCAAGGTGGCCTTGAATTCCCAGTACTCCTCCTACCTCTGCCTCCTGAGTGCTGGAATCAAAGGTGTGCACCACCAAGCCAGATTGGGTTTTCTTACAACCTCGGACATGTAAATTAGTTATCCAGTTGGGATAAACGTCATTGGTTAAATCTAAATATGTTTGGAGGACCTGAGTTGGTTAGCAGGTTACGGAAAGAGGACATATCAGAAAGAGCCCATGGGCAGGAGGTGGATGGAGAGTTGGGAGGAGCCTGTGAAAAATTAAGGAGGAAGATCCAGGAAGCTATTCCTCCTGATCACCACCTTGAGTTGGCTGGAGTTTCCTGATCATTATCTGTGTCTCACTGGTGCAGAGTAATGACTCAGAATTATGCAAGTGAAAATGAGTGCCCCCAGGGGATTGCAACAAGGCCCTGAAACCTTGCGGACTGGTCTGCCTGGCGGTTACTAGCAGAGTTTGCATTAACATGATCAAGGAACAACTTTCACTTCGCTTGTAAACCACACAGGGAGAAAGGGAACCAGGGTTCAAAACAAGTTCACCCTATTTTGGTGCTACTACTTTCCTTACACGTAATTGACTGTCTTTGGGTTTCCCCTTAGCATAAACTATAATGAGAACAACACATTCTGGAGTCCAGCCAAGGGAGGATACCTGTGCATGTCCTTTTCCCATACAGCTGTGAGTTTTGGGGTCCCTCAATTGATTATTCCTTCCTGTGAGTCTCCTACACACCTGGAGTTGCCTTCTAGTCTTGCTAGGGCAGGTTCACGTCTATGCTTTTTTAGGCTCGTGTCCCTAACTACCTACCTACAAAAGAAGATTACCTTAAACTGGAGAGATGGCTTAGCGGTTAAGGTGCTTGCCTGCAAAGCCTAAAGACCCAGGTTCAATTCCCCAGTACCCACGTAAAGCCAGATGTACAAAGTGGCACATGCATCTGGAGTTCCTTTGCAGCAGTTAGAGGCCCTGGCATGCCCATTCTCTATCTCTCTCGAATAAATGAATATATAAAATGCCCTTTTAATTTTTAAAAAATATTTTATTTATTTATTTGACAGAGAGAACAGGGGAGAGAAGGAATGGGCGCACCAGGGCCTCCAGCCACTGCAAACGAACTCCAGATGTGTGTGCCCCCTTGTGCATCTGGCTAACGTGGTCCTTTGGCTTTGCAAGCAAACACCTTAACCGCTAAGCTAACCCTTCAGCCCAAATTTTTTTTAAGTTTTTTTAAAGTTATGGTGGCGCACATATTTAATCCCAGCACTCGGTAGGCAGAGGTAGGAGGATCCCTGTGGGTTCAAAACCACCCTGAGACTACATAGTGAATTCCAGGTCAGCCTGAACTATAGTGAGACCCTACCTCAAAAATCCAAATAAATAAATAAACTTAAAAGTCAGCCGGGCGTGGTGGCGCACGCCTTTAATCCCAGCACTCGGGAGGCAGAGGTAGGAGGATCGCCGTGAGTTCGAGGCCACCCTGAGACTCCATAGTGAATTCCAGGTCAGTCTGGGCTAGAGTGGAACCCTACCTCGAAAAACCAAAAAAAAAAAAAAAAAAAAAAAAAAAAAGTTTATCCTAGTACTTGGGAGGCAAAGATAGGAGGATCAATGTGAATTTGAGGTCAGCCTAAGACTACATAGTGGATTCCAGGTCAGCCTGGGCTAGACCCTACCTTGAAAAACAAACAAACAACAAAAAAAGGCAGATTATTGGGCTGGAGTGATGGCTTAGTGGTTAAGGCGCTTGTCTGCGAAGCCAAAGGACCCAGGTTCAACCCCTCAGTACCCATGTAAGCCAGATGTACAAAGGGGCTACAAGGGGGCGCATGCATCTGGAGTTTGTTTGCAATGGCTAGAGGCCCTGGCATGCCCATTCTCTCTCTGTCTATCTCCTCTCTAGCTCTCTGTCTCTGCTTGCAAAAAAAAAAAAAAAAAAAAAAAAAAAAAAAAAAAAGAACGAAAAAAAGAAAACACTTTGAAGCCGGGCGTTGTAGCGCACGCCTTTAATCCCAGCACTCGGGAGGCAAAGGTAGGAGGATCACCATAAATTCGAGGCCACCCTGAAACTACATAGTGAGTTCCAGGTTAGCCTGAGTTACAGTGAAACCCTACCTGGAAAAAACAAACAAACAAACAGACAAGGCTGGGCTACAACTCTGTTTGTCTAAAAACAAACAAACAAACAAAAAAAACCCGAGCAAATAAACAAAATCAAAACCCCTGAACACATAAAATAGCCTGAAAAGTTAAAGATGTAGTAACAGTGAGACAGGAAAGGAGGGGTCCCTGGGTCCCTTCCAGGTGTGATCTGAGTAGCCAGCGCCACAGAAAGCAAACTGCAAAGTGTGTGTGTGTGTGTGTGTGCCTATTTTGACACTTGGGTGCTACTCACTGTTGCTGGCTACTGGAACAGTCTGAGAACTGAAGGGTTCTTCTCTGGTGATGGCTGGAATGTGAGTAGGACTCCTGCTGCTACTCCACCTCAGCCTTTTTGTTTGTTTGGTTTTGTTATTTCCAGGTAGAGTTTCACTCTGGCCCTGGCTGACCGGAATTCACTCTGTAGTCTCAGGCTGGCCTCGAACTCATGGTAATCCTCCTACCTCTGCCTCCCAAATACTGGGATTAAAATGTGCCACCATGCCTGGCTGTTTATTTTATTAAATATTATTTATTTATTTATTTGAGAGAGACAGAGCAAATGGGCACACCAGGGTCTCCTGCTGCTGCAAACAAACTCCAGACACATGAGCCACCTGTACAATCTTGTTTATATGGGTTCTGGGGAATCAAACCTGGGTCCATTGGCTTTGCAGGCAAGTTCCTTAACTGTTAAATCAACCCTCCAGCCCTGTTTTTATTTTATTTTATTTTATTTTTAATATTATTTTATTTATTTCTTTATTTATTTTTCCAGGTAGGGTCTCATTCTGGCCCAGGCTGGCCTGGAATTCATTACGTAGTCTCAGAGTGGCCTCGAACTCATGGCAATCTTCCTACCTCTGCCTCCCCAGCGCTGGGATTAAAGGCGTGCGCCACCACGCCTGGCTTTTCTCTTGATTTTTACAGAAGTTGAAACTCATCATCATCTCCACTTGGCCTTGGACTGGGGAGCTCTGGGGAGGAGTGGGGGTCTCGCGGGGCGGGGCGGGGCGGGGTCCGGCGGGGCGGGGCGGGGCGGGGTCCGGCCCTCCAGCTCTCCTCCAGCTCCGGGGCTTTCCGCGGGTCACGCAGCACCATGGGCAGTCTCTTGGGCAGCGCCGCGGTTCGGGCGCTGCAGTGCAGGCCGCACAGCCTCGTCTCGCGCCAGCTCGTGCGCCCCAGCTCCGGTGAGTCTGGCGCTGGCCGGGGGGCTCGGGCGCGGGGCGGCTGCGCAGCCTTTGTTCGTGCACGTGGACGGCCAAAGTGGCCGAGCGAGCGCACGGGACTGGGAAGGCGCGGGCTTGGCCCGCAAGACTCTGCAGCCGCACCTCCCCAGCTGCCCGGGGCTGCGGAAACGAGGATCCCCGAGCAGAGGAAAGCCAAAGGCCAGGCAGCCATTCATGACGGTGTTCCAGCCGATCTGTGGCTCTTGGGGTTGGAGGCGCGTTCTCAGCACGCAAGATGTTCGGGGCAGGCCAAGCTGGGACAGAGGCGGGACACCAGGCCCAAGACTTCCCTGCCCACCTCTGCCTGGGACCCATGAGGACGCTTCATCGGAGCCGTTCAGTGCTTCCTTCCACTCGCACTGGAAAGTGAACTGACGTAGGAAGGCACAAACAAGCTGGGATCTGAGCCATAGGGCTACACTGGGTTCCCCATTAACTAGGCTCCGGGAACAAACACGCTAGGAATTCTCCCACAGGCTCCATTCAGCCCGGGAGGACGTTGTGGGCACCCGCCTGTCTGCTCCCTGGCATGCGTGTGTAATTTTCCCTTTCTGATCATGAAGCCGAACCCCTCCTACCTAGACCCTAAATTGCTTTTTTTTTCCCTTTCTTTTGAGACATCCAGGTGTTAGTCCTGTCTCAAAAGCAGCTCATTGCCCTGAGGCTGCAGGAGAGGGAGGACACCGTAGAACTCCCTAAATAGTGTTCATTGGAGAGTTTGGTTTGAACCTCATAGCTGCCAGGCAAAGCGAATCATCTCCACCCCCTTCCTTCTCAAGCCCCACGCCTTTAGTTCCACTACACAGTCCACATGGAAGGGGTGCATGACCTCTCCTTGCCAGAGGATGGGGTTTAGACTTTCACAGTGTGTGGCAGGTCTGGGGTTCACAGTCTGTAGTCTGGAAGAGTCAAGGCCAGAGCCACACTTGCTTTCCATTGCTGCATGACCAGGCCTGACAGTCACTTATCTCCCTGGCCTCTGGGCTCTCAAAGATGTCTTTTCAGGGAAGCCAGTTCCACCTTTTATGTTTGTTCCTTCCACAGCTGCCCTGCAGGTGGGCACCCTAAATCTGGGTAATGCTGGCCCTTGGTGGGTGAACCAGGTTGGGGAGATGTGAGAGGCTGGGGCAGTGACAGCCCTGACCCCTTCTCTTTTAAAGGAGGGCCCTCCTGGTCCCAGGAGAGGACCCTGGTTGCGGTGAAACCTGATGGGGTGCAACGGAGGCTGGTGGGGACTGTGATCCAGCGCTTTGAGAGGCGGGGCTTCAAGCTGGTGGGGATCAAGATGCTGCAGGTATTTGAGTCCTTGGCCTGTGGTGTCCCTAAAAGGAGTCTCTTGGCACTGGCAATTTTCAGGGCTGGGAGCCAGCCTATGTGGGTGTTGTCTGCAGAGTGCCCTAAGGTCAGGACACCAGTGGGGTGGGGGAAGAACAGGCTCACTCTCCAAAGGCTCGTCTCATCTCTCCTCTCAATGCTATGCAGGCACCAGAGAGCATCCTTGCTGAACACTACCAGGACCTACAGAGGAAGCCCTTTTACCCAGCCCTTATCAGCTACATGAGCTCTGGGCCCGTGGTGGCCATGGTATAGCTGGGTAGGGGCAGTGGAAGGGCTGTGGGGGTGTGTCTTCCCTTACGCATGGGGGCAGCCTGGATTGAACTCAGGGCTTCTTTGTGCCCCACCCCAACTTCTCCCCAACCTTTAGCTCTGTGCTGCAGGTCTGGGAAGGGCACAACGTGGTCCATGTCTCAAGAGCCATGATAGGACATACTGACTCCACTGAGGCTGCCCCGGGGACCATCAGGGGAGACTTCAGCATTCACATCAGCAGGTATGGGGGTCTCTGACATCTTTGGTATTCTGATGTGGGGTGAAGATGTCAGTATTTAGGGGGACAGCTTGCACATATAAGGGAGATCCTAGAGACCAGGGTGTCTTTCTGGGCCGAAAGTGAAGCCAAAAGAGACTTGATAGTGGAAGATTGGCTAGAAGTTTCATTGTTTTATTTTTTGGGGCAAGGTCTGTGTAGCCCAGGCTGGCCTTGAACTCTGGATCCTTCTGAATGCTGGGATTATAGGTGCATGTCATTGTGCCTGACTAGAAGTTTTTTTAATTTTTAAAAAATATTTAATTAACTTATTTATTTGACAGAGAAAGAAAGAGGGAGGGGGAGAGAGAGAGAATGGGTGCACCAGGGCCTCCAGCCACTGCAAACGAACTCCAGATGCGTGCACCCCCTTGGGCATCTGGCTAATGTGGGTCCTGGGTAATCGAACCTGGGTCCTTTGGCTTTGCAGGCAAATGCCTTAACTTCTAAGCCATCCCTCCAGCCCTAGAACAGTTTTGTTTGTTTTGTTTTTTGTTTTATTCGAGGTAAGGTCTCATTCTAGCCCAGTCTGACTTGGAACTCACAGTGATCCCCCTGTCTCAGCCTCCCAAGTGCTGGAATTAAAGGTGTGCTTCACCATGCCTGGCTTTAGAACCGTTTCCCCACCCCCCTTTCTTAAACAGCTCTTTAACATACACAGGAGAAGATAACACATTATCTTGCAAGACACCCCGAGGGGGTTGGCATGTGATAACTGATAGAGAAAGGCAGCTCCCAGTTGGGGTCTGGGTTGGTTTATGAAGTTGTGGATTAAGGGATGAGGCCTTGCTCAATGAAGTTTCTAGTCTCTGTTACTTGTTCTTTCCTCCTTTTCCCTTTTCCCTTTCCCCTTCCTTTTCTTTCCCTTCCCTCCCCCCCCTTTTTTTTTGTTTTTGCATGTGCATAGTATGTGTGATATGATGTGTGTGGTGTATGCACATGTGTATGTGCTGGTATGGGACCCATGGGCTTGCATATGGCAGTTAGAGGAGACTTTTGGGTGTTCCCCTCTATCACTCAATTACCAGTTTTTTTCTTGTGACAATCTCACACTGATTCTACAACTTGATGGCTTGTGAGCCTCAGTGCCCCTATTGGACTGGGGTTACAGGAATGTATGGCCACATCTTTGCTGTTTATGTGGATTCTGGAGATTCAAACTTGGGCAGTCTCAGGTCCCCTCAGACCTCATATTTGTGCAGGAAGTGCATTTAGCCACTTATCCATCTTTCCATTCCTTTTTCTTTTTAAAATGATATATTTTTCCAAGGCAAGCACCCTTTCCCATTTACACACACACACACACACACATTTTCTGTCTTTTCTACGTAGGGTCTCACTCTAGCCCAGGCTGACCTGGAATTCACTATGTAGTCTCAGGCTGGCCTCTAACTCATGGCAATCCTCCTACCTTTGCCTCCCGAGTGCTGGGATTAAAGAGGTGTGCTACTACACCTGGCTTTTTTTTTTTTTTTTTTTTTTTTTTTTTTTGAGGTAGGGTCTCTAGCCCACACCTAGAACTCACTCTGTAGCCTCAGCTAGCCTTGAACTCACAGCTCCTCCTACCTCTGCCTCTTGAGTACTGGAATTAAAGGTATGTGCCACTAAGCCCAGCTACCATTTTTATTTTTTTTGTGTGTGTTTTCGAGGTAGGGTCTCACTCTAGCTCAGTATGCAGTCTCAGAATTGCTTAAAACTCATGGTGATCCTCCTGCCTCTGCCTCCTGTGTGCTGGGATTAAAGGTGTGAGCCACCATGCCTGGCTCCATTTTCATTTATTTTTTTCTCTCAATTTTTATTAACATTTTTCATGATTATAAAAAATATCCCATGGTAATACCCTCCCTCCCCCCACTTTCCCCTTTGAAATTCCATTCTCCATCATATCCCCTCCCCATCTCAATCAGTCTCTCTTTCATTTTGATGTCATGATCTTTTCCTCCTCTTATGAAGGTCTTGTGTAGGTAGTGTCAGGCACTATGAGGTCATGGATATCCAGGCCATTTTATGTCTGGAGGGAGCACGTTGTAAGGACTCCTACCCTTCCTTTGGCTCATCCATTTTCATTTTTTGAGACCACTTCTCACGAAACCCAGGATGGCCTGCAACTCTATATATAGTGGAGGATGACCTTGAATTCCTAATCATTCTGCTTCATACCTCCCAAGTTCTGGAAGTAGACTTCCACACCTGGTTTATACAATGCTGAGGAGCAAACCTAGACTTCATGAATCGATAGGCAAAAAGTCTACCAGTTGAGTTATACTCTCAGCCCCAACTTTCCTTCCTTTTAAAAAAAAAAAAAAAAAACACTTTATTTTATTTATTTATTTATTTGAGAGAGAGAGAGAGAATGGGCGCACCAGGGCCTCCAGCCACTGCAAACAAACTCCAGATACATGCACCCTCTTGTGCATCTGGCTTATGTGGGTCCTGGAGAATCGAACCACAATCCTTTGGCTTTGCAAGCAAATGCCTTTACTACTAAGCCATCTCTTCAGCCCATCCTTCCTTTTTTTTTTTTTTTCCTTTTTTTATTAACAACTTCCATGATTATAAACAATATCCCATGGTAATTCCCTTCCTCCCCCCACTTTCCCCTTTGAGACTCCATTCTCCATCATACCCCTCTTCCTCTCAATCAGTCTCTCTTTTATTTTGATGTCATCATCTTTTCCTCCTATTATGATGGTCTTGTGTAGGTAGTGTCAGGCACTTTGAGGTCATGGATATCCAGGACATTTTGTGTCTGGAGGAGCACGCTGTAAGGAGTCCTACCCTTCCTTTGGCTCTTACATTCTTTTTGCCACCTCTTCCACAATGGACCCCCCCCTTTTTTTTGAGACTGAGTCTCCCTCTATAGGTAGGCTGACCTGGTACTGTGTCACCCAGGCTGGCCTTGAACTCAAGGTAACCCTCCTGCCTTAGCCTCTCCAGTGCTGGGATTACTGGTATGTGCAGCACCTTTCCCTTCTGTACAACGACCTCACTTCCCTAGAAAGAGGGCAGCAGGCTAGAGGCAGATGGTCCCTGAACCGCTGACACGGACGCTTGAGCTTCACCTTTTCCACCTGTCACAGGAACGTCATCCATGCTAGCGACTCTGTGGAGGAGGCCCAGAGGGAGATCCAGCTGTGGTTTCAGAGAAGCGAGCTGGTAAACTGGGCAGACAGTGGCCACCAGGCCAGCTGCTACCCATCTTGAGGGCTTGAACTGTTCCTGACACTCCCATGGCCATCCAGGACTAACTACCTCTGTCAATGAGAATTGAAGCCTACACCCTTGCCAACTGTCCAAGTTACTTGTTCACCTTCTGCCCCACCCCAGCCAAAGGGAGTTTGAGCCCCAACTTTATGTGCCTTTTTGTATCCTAAGCCAGCACAAGATTGCTGTATGAAAGTGCTAGATAACCTTTGGGGAACCTTTAAGGTAAACTTACCTGCTCCAAAGGAGATACATTAAAATCTTCTGCTTAGTATGGGAGTGTGTTCATCATTACTTCTGTCATCTCTGTGTTGTGCAACTTTTGGGGAAGGCATGAACAAATGCCAGTTCACCCCAGATAGGTCACCAACAACAGACCAATGTAATAATTCCATCCAAGTCTAGCTTGGCAAATCAATGGTGTTTATTTGGCTTGCTAACAGCATAGGTCGCCCCCCAAAACAGCCGCATCATGGAAAAAGCCCATCTTGACATGGATGATGGCCTCATGGAAGTTGTGTTATTTAATCTTCTACCTCCATATACTCTGACATCCCTGCTCCAAGGCCAGGGGCAGCTTGGAGGAAGTGTTGGCTAGGGAACCCCGTGGGAGAATTCTATGACCCGCATGTGCCATCTTGTGCAGCTGTCTTACGTGGGTCCTGGGGAACTGAACTTGGATCCTTAAGCTTCGCAGGCAAGCGCCTTAACCACTAAGCCATCTCCAGCCCCCTCAGCCATCTTTTTTACATTTCCAAAAGTGCCTTTAACTGCTGAGCCATCCCTCCAGCCTCTCGACTTTTTAACCTTTCGTTGACGGAACTCAGCCCTGGGTTCTCGGCACTGGCCTCAGGAGGGCTAAGTGCTGTGACCCTTGCTGGCCAGAGTTGGTTTCCCCGAGATCTGCGTCAGAGCTGGCAGCGCCAGAGGGCCTTCTGCTCTCCATGGTTTCTGAGCATGGGGAAGGCGTGTCCGGGAGACAGGGGTCGTGCTCATCCATTGCCACAGCTTCCACACCTGGGAGGCCGACCCACGAGCGCAGCCTGAGTACGCGAACCGGACCTGGAGTGTCCGCCGTGGGGCTGCACAACGACTGATTCGGAGCGGCAACCGCATTCAACTTGCCTCCCAGCCGCAGGCGCCCGCTCACACTGCGCCTGCGCCTGCGCCCGCCCCGCCTCCTGGCGGTCCGGTCCCAGCAGGCCGCGCGCCGCGGTGGGCGGGGCGTCCCTGGGGGCGTGTCTAGGCGGGAGGGGCGTCCGCCTGGCTAGACGGCTGCTGGGGTCGTCTGGGCGGAGCTAGGCTCTCGCGGAGGTTGAGGCTGCTTTTCCCGACCTCGAAGCGTCGTACTGTTCCGGCCAGCTCCAGCCCCCACCGAGCGTCATGGCCCAGCCGCCGTCCGACGTCGCGGAGGACGACTGTCTTCCTGAGTACCGTCACCTTTTCTGCCCGGATCTCCTCCAGTGAGCTCGAGCCGGGTCCCGGGGAGCGGTCGCGGGGCGGAGCGCAGGGGTCTGAGCGGATGGCAGGTTAAGAGTTGCAGGATGTGACAGTCCCGGGGAGCTGCTCTGGCGTAATGCTCTTCAGCGATCCTAGACCTGAAGTTTCTTGGACTTGCAGGTTTGAGGTTCTTGGAGAGTGGGATGAACTGGGAGGGAAGCTTTTCTGATTTGAAAAGTCTTTCTCTTGATAACTTTCTGCACAGAGGTTTAGGTTAAAAATCCTTTACTCCTTCGAGGCCACCCTGAGACTACATAGTGAATTCCAGGTCACCCTGGACTAGAGTGAAACCCTACCTCAAAAAATAAGTTTTTTTTTTTTCTTTTAAGGTAAAAGTTTTGTTTTTTTTTTTTTTTGGTTTTAGTTTTAGTTTTTCGAGGTAGGGTTTCACTCTAGTCCAGGCTGTCCTGGAATTTACTATGTAGTCTCAGGGTGGCCTCGAACTCACGGCAATCCACCTACCTCTTCCTCCCAAGTGCTGGCATTAAAGGCATGCATCACCACTCTTGGCTGAAAAAAATCTTTTGCCCTGAAGATCCAGAAAGCCTAAGAACAACAGGTTCTTAAAGATTGTAATTTTGGGCTGGAGAGATGGTTAAGGCACTGGCCTGTGAAGCCTAAGGACCCAGGTTGGATTTTCTAGGTCCCATGTAGGCCAGATTCACATGGTGGAGCATGCATCTAGAGTTCATTTTCAGTGGCTAGAGGCCCTGCTGTGTCCATTCTCATTCTCTCTCTGCCTTTCTCTCTGTCTCTAATAAATAAATAAAATAAATAAATAAATTAGAAAAAAAGATTGTAATTTTATGTCCCGAGGTGTAGCTCAGCAGTGCCCAAGAGCTTGGTTAGAAGCTTTTGGGGCCAAAGTCACACCACACTAGGTGAAAGTTTATGAGGATCAAAGTCTACTTAACTGCTGCCCTTCAGTAAACAGGGATTTAATAATTTATTGGTGGTTTTTTGAGGTAGGGTATCATTCTAGCCCAGGCTGACCTAGAATTCATTATGTCGCCTCAGGCTGGCCTCAAACTCACGGCGATCCTCCTTCCTCTGCCTCCTCAGTGCTGGGATTAAAGGCTTGGATTACCGCCCTAGCCCAGGTTGACCTGTGTTAGAATTTGGGATTGACTAGGGCAATGTGGGGAATACAAGAAAGAGAGAAAAGCTGGGCATGGTGACACATGCTTTCCCAGCACTTGGGAGACAGAGGTAGGAGGATTGCCATGAGGTCAAGGCCACCCTGAGACTACATAGTGAATTCCAGGTCAGTTTGAGTTAGAGTGAAACCCTACCTTGACAAACCAAAAATAAAATATAATAAAGGTGTGAGTCACCGCGACCTATTTTTCTTTTAAAGAATTTTCCAGTGAGATTAGTGATTCATAAATCCTTCAACCTGGAATTCATTATGTAGGCCCAGGTTGGCCTTGAACTCACAGGATCCTCCTACCTCAGCCTGGGATTGCTGGGATTAAAGGCATGTGCATGCCTGTGAAGGCCAGAGGTCAGTGTTGAGTGTTCCCTCAATCTCTTTCCTTTCCTTTTCCTTTTTCTTTCCTTTCTTCTTTCTTTCTGAGAGAGAGAAAGAGGGAGAGAATGTCTTTATGAGAGGCAGAGAGAGAGAGAGAAAGGACACACCAGGGCCTCCAGCCACTGCAAAAGAACTGGAGACACATGCACCACTTTCTGCATCTGGTTTACGTAGGTCTTGGGGAGTCAAACCTGGGTCCTTTAGTTTTGCAGGCAAGCGCCGTAACTACTAAGCCATCTCTCTAGCCCTCTTTAGTTTAAGATTGGGTCTCTATTCGTGAACCTGGAACTCACTAATTTGGCTAGACTAGGTAGCCAATAACCCTCATGAGTCCTAGCTCAGTTTTGGGATTACAGGCAGGCACCACTATACCTGGCATTTACATAGGCATTGGGGATCCAGACTTAGGTCTTCATGCTTGTGCAGTAAGCAGTTTATGTACTGAGCCATCTCTCCAGCTCTGGCTCTGAATTCCTGATCTTTCTGCCTTCTCTGCACCACCATGCCTGACAACAGTGATCTTTTTGTTTTTGTTTTTTTGAGGTAGGGACTCTAGCTCAGGCTGACCTGGAATTCACTCTGTATTTTCAGGGTGGCCTCCAACCTCTGCCTCCTGAGTGCTGGGATTAAAGACATGAGCCACCACGCCCAGCAACAGTGATCTTTTCTTTTCTTTTCTCAATTTTTATTAACATTTTCCATGATTATAAAAACCCATGGTACTACCCTCCCTCCCTAATTTTTTAAAATATTTATTTTTATGTATTTATTAGAGACACAGAGAGAGAGAGACAATGGGCACGCCAGGGCTTCCTGCCACTGCAAACGAACTCCAGACACAGGCGCCACCATGTGCATCTGGCGTACGTGGGACCTGGAGAATTGAACCTGGATCCTTAGGCTTCGCAGGCATGCGCCTTAACTGCTAAGCCATCTCTCCAGCCCCAACAGTGATCTTTTTTAAAAAACTATTTTATTGAAGCCAGATCTGGTGGCACATGCCTTTAATCCCAGCACTCGAGAAGCAGAGGTAGGAGGGTCGCTATGAGTTCAAGGCCACCCTGAGACTACAGAGTGAATTCTAGGTCATCCTGGGCTAGAGTGAAACTCTACCTCGAAAAACTAAAAACAAACAAACAACAACAACAACAAACATATTGTTTGGGCTGGAGAGATGGCTTAGTGGTTAAGGCACTTGCCTGGGAAACCTAAGGCCTTGTTCGATTTTCCAGATCCCACGTAAGCCAGATGCACAAAGGTGAGGCAAGCACAAGGTCTCACTTGCCCACTAGGTGGCAGAGGTGTCTGGAGTTCAATGGCCCTGGCATGCCTATTCTCTCTCTCTCAAGAAAAAAAAAGGGGGGGGGGGCCCTGGAGAGATGGCTTAGGTGTTAAGTGCTTGCCTGTGAAGTCTAAGGACCCCGGTTTGAGGCTCAATTCCCCAGGACTCACGTTAGCCAGATGCACAAGGGGTCGCATGCATCTGGAGTTCGTTTGCAGTGGCTGGAGGCCCTGGCATGCCCATTCTCTCTTTCTGCCTCTTTCTTTCTCTGATAAAAACAACAACAAAAAAAATCATAAAAAAAAAGAATGAAGCCGGGCATGGTGGCGCACGCCTTTAATCCCAGCACTTGGGAGGCAGAGGTAGGAGGATTGCCGTGAGTTCGAGGCCACCCTGAGACTCCATAGTGAATTCCAGGTAAGCCTGGGCTAGAGTGAGACCCTACCTTGAAAAACCAAAAAAAAAAAAAAAAAAAAAAAAAAAGAATGAAACAATAGCTAAGTGTGCACCTTTAATCCCAGCACTCGGAGGTAGAGGTTAGGAGGATCACCATGAGTTTGAGGCCACCCTGAGACTGCATAGTGAATTCTAAGTCAGCCTGAGCTAGAGTGAGACCCTACTGCAGAAAACACACGCACACACACATTATTATTGATTTGTTTGAGAAAAAGTGGGGGAGACAGACGAGAGTGAGAGAATGAAAACAGGCATGGCAAGGCCTCTTGGCCCTGCAGATGAACTCCAGATGCATGTGTCATTTCGTGCTCCAGGCTTTATATGGGTATTGGGGAATTGAACCCAGTAGGCAGGCTTTACATGCAAGAACCTTTAACTGCTGAACCATTTTCCCAGCCCAAAACTGACCTTTTTTTTAAAAAAAAAATTAATGTTTTAAAAAATATTTATTTATTTAGAGAGGGGGACAGGTAGAGAAAGAAAGAATGCGTGTGCTAGGGCCTCCCTCCAGTGGCTGCAAACAAACTCCAGATGTGTGTACCATCTTGTGCATCTGGTTTACATGGGTCCTGAGGAATCAAACCTGGGTCCTTTGGCTTTGCAGGCAAGCACCTTAATTGCTAAGCCATCTCTCCAGCACAACAGTGATCCTTTAAATATCCTCTCTTCTCCTTTTTCCCAGGGACAAAGTGGCCTTTATCACTGGTGGTGGGTCTGGAATTGGCTTCCGGATTGCTGAGATTTTCATGCGGTATGCACTGCTCTGGGACCCTTGCTTTCCCATGTCTGGACCCTGCTAGGTCTCTGGGAGTGGTTAAGGTCTCCCTTGTGTGGGAGGCAGGACCTGGGGGTGGTATCTGAGTGAGGCTGTGTGGCTGCTACAGAGAACAGTGTCTCTTGGGACACAGGTTCTATGGCCTCAGGTTGGGGTCAACAATTTGCCACCAAAGCCCATAGAATCTCAGTTAGGCTGAAATAGAGGTAGAAGAACCCTTCCCGATTTCCCCCAGTATGCCTCTTTTCACGCCAGGAGGTGAGTCCCACAGGATGAGACTTTGGGACTCATGGCTCCAGGTGGACTCTTCTCCAGAGCTGGTGGGTATATGTGTCTTGGTTCTTAGTAGGGCGAGGCCATCTGATGAGGGTCCTTCTCAGGATGAGATAGGACATCTATCCTAGCTTCCTGGAACCTGTTCAGCACTGTGGGTCTGAGTTTGTGGGACAGGAAGTACCCTGCCTCAAAATGGATTCTCTGTCATCCCCTCAGTGTCCTAGGGAAGGGGCTGGGAGGGAGAACCCAGCAAGCTTTGGACAAGTATCGGCCTGGTACCAATACTTCACCAGAACCTTTCTGTAATATACTGATAGGCCCAGCCTAGAAACCTAGGAGTGGACAATCATGGCTCTTCAAGGTCCCTTAGAGCTCTCTGCCCTGCTTGTGTTCTTGTGCCCTTTAAGACCCGCACTTTAGCCCTTGATGCCTGCCTTTAGGGAAACTCCTCATGGAATACCTGGGCATGTCTCTCATACTGCTATTTCTGGCCTACTATCTGGTTTTGCAGGCATGGCTGCCACACGGTCATCGCCAGTAGAAGCTTTCCAAGAGTATCCTTGGTGAGAGGATCTTCGAGACTGTGAGGGTCTTAAGCCTGGGCATGGAGGGTCCTGAGGCCGCACGTTCCCTCTCATATATGGGGCCTTAGTGGAAGGGCCCCTCTCAAGGACACCCCTTGCTTTTAGTTTTTCTTTTATTTTTTCAAGGTAGCATCCCACTGTAGCCCAGGCTTACCTGAAACTCACTCTGTAGTCCCAGACTGGCCTTGAACTCATAGCAGTCCTCCTATCTCTGCCTCCTAAGTGCTGATATTAAAGGTGTGTGCCACCACACGTGGCCCACCCCTTGCTTTTTTTTTTTTTTTTTAAATTCGAGAGTGAGATTGAGAATATATGTGTAAGGGCCTCTAGCCACTGTAAACGAACTCCAGATGCATGTGCCACCTTGTGCATCTGGCTTTACATGGGTACTGGGGAATTGAACGTGGGTCCTTTGGCTTTGTTGGCAAGCACCTTCACCATTAAACCATCTCTCCAGCCCCACACCTTGCTTTTTTAGGGGTCCCGTAAGGGCCCCATATTGGAAGGAAATGTGGCCTCATGAGAACTTGGGCTCACCAGCATTATGAAGGTCATGGGCTCCCTCACCAGCCCAGAGAAGATGATCCAGAGGATGATGCAGGGTCTGGGGCAGGTGGCAAGTGGTAGAGATCGCAAGATGTCGTCCCAAGGCGCACCATTAGGGACCATGGCTTCAGGAAGTGACCACTTTTAGGCTGGGTGTCCCTAGAGCTGGGTGGGATGCAGCAGAAAAGTTGAGGTCCAGGTAGAATCTGGATGTGCTTTTACATAAAGTTCTGAAGGCTGCTGTCCAACTCTCTTCCTGTTTGGTATCTAGGCTGCCAAGAAGCTGGTCACTACTACTGGCCGGCGGTGCCTCCCTTTATGTATGGACGTCCGAGTTCCCCCGGCTGTCATGGCTGCTGTGGACCAGGCACTGAAGGAGTTTGGCAAAATTGACATCTCATTAACTGTGAGTCAGTGTTGGTGAGGCCAGAGGCTTCTAGCAAGTTGGCAGTGCTGCTCAGAGGTCTCAGAACTCTGGTCTTAGATTAGGGATGTGCAAGAGAGCCTAGGTACTTGTCCTGGTTCAGCTGTCACTTGCTTAACCTGAGGAAAGATTCGTTATATGGCCTGTCCTTGCTCTTGCTCTTTTTATAATTTTTTTAAAAATTTGTATTTATTTATTTATTTGAGAGAGAGAGAGAGAGAAAGAAAGAAAATGGGTGCTCCAGGGCCTCTAGCCACTGCAAACAGACTTCAGACACATGTGCCACCTTGTGCATCTGGCTTTACGTGGGTCCTAGGGAATCTAACCGGGATCCTTTGTCAGTAAGCGCCTTAAATGTTGAGCTATCTTTCCAGCACCTCATCTTAACTTTATAAGAAAGATGTTTCCTTTTACTTTCTTTTTTCATTTGCATGTGTGTTTGTGTGTGTGTATATTTATGGGTGTCTCAAGGTCTTTTGTTGCTACAAACAAATACCAGATGCCTACACCACTTTTTGCCTCTGTATACATAGATAGTTTAGAAATTGGACCTTGGAGCCAGGTGTGCCTTTAATCCCAGCACTTGGGAGGGAGAGGTAGGAGGATCACTGTGAGTTTGAGGCTGCCCTGAGACTGCATAATGAATTCCAGGTCAGCCTGAGCTAGAGTGAAACCCTACCTGAAAAAACCAAAAAAAAAAAAAAAGAGAAAGAAAGAAATTGAAAAATTGAACCTAGGCTGACAGGCTTTATAGTCTAGTGCCTTTAACCACTGATCAATCTACTCAGTCCCCCCTTTTAAAATATATTTTATTCATTTGAGAGAGAAAAAGAGGCAGAGAGAGAGAGAGAGAGAATGGGCACACCAGGGCCTCCAGCCACTGCAAACGAATTCCAGACACACACGCCTGCTTGTGCATCTGGCTTACATGGGTCCTGGAGAATCGAACTGGGATCCTTTGGCTTTGCAGGCAAACGCCTTAACTGCTAAGCCATCTCTCCAGCCCCAGCCCTCCTTTAAAAAAATTATTTGTGCTGGGCGCACTCCTTTAATCCCAATACTCAGGAGGCAGAGGTAGGAGGATCACCGTGAGTTTGAGGCCACCCTCAGACTACATAGTGAATTCCAGGTCAGCCTGGACCAGAGTGAGTGAGACCCTACTTCAAAAAACTAAAAAAAAAAAAAAATTGTTAGCAGAAAGAAAGAGGAGAGTATATGGGTGCACCAGGGCTTCTTGCTGCTTCAAATGTTCTCCAGATATATGTGTTAGTTTGCACATCTCTCTTTACTAAGGTATTGGGGTATCAAAACCAGGAGGGCAGGCTTTGCAAGCAAGTCCCCTTAATCACTGAGCTATCTTCCCAGAATTCTCCCACCAATTTTTTGGGAGGGGTTTCGAGGTAACGTTTCACTCTAGCACAGGCTGACTTGGAACTAACTCTGTAGGCCTAGGGTGGCCTTAAACTCACAATGATTCTCTTATTTCTGCCTCCCAAATGCTGGGATTAAAGAAATGTGCTACTATGCCCAGATCCTCCCATCTTTTTCTATAAAAAATATTTTATTTATTTATTTGAGAGAGAGAGAGAGAAAGCAGATAGAGAATAGGTGCGCCAGGGACTCTAGCCACTGCTAATGAACTCCAAATGCATGCACCACCTTGTGCATCTGGCTTATACAAGAACTGGGAAATCAAACCTGGGTCCATTGGCTTTGCAGGCAAGTGCCTTAAGTGCTAAGCTATCTCTCCAGCCCATCCTTTATTTTATTTTATTTTATTTTATTTTATTTTATTTTATTTTATTGAGTGTGTGTGGTGGGGGATTCAAGGTGAGATTTTACTCTAGCCCAAGCTGACCTGGAACTCACTCTGTAGTCCCAGGTTGGCCTTGAATTTACAGTGATCCTCCTACCTTTGCCTCCAGAGTGCTGGGATTAAAGGCATGGGTCACCATGCCTGGCCTATTTTTCCTCATCTTTTCTTTGTAATTTTTTAAAAACTTATTTGAAAGAGAGAGAGAATGGGTATGCCAGGGCCATCAGCCTCTGCAAATGAACTCCAGATGTGTTTGCCCCCTTGTGCACATGTGTGACATTGCACACTTGTGTCACTGTGACTGGCTTACATGGGACCAGGAGATTCAAACATGAGTTCTTAGGCTTTGTAGGCAAGCATCTTAACCACTAAGCCATCTCTCCAGCCCTTCTTTTTATTTAAAAAAATATTTATTTATTTATTTTGTTTTTATTTTTATTTTTTTATTAATAACTTCCATGATTATAAACAATATCCCATGGTAATGCCCTCCCTCCCCCCACCTTCCCCTTTGAAACTCCATTCTCCATCATATCCCCCCCTCCTCTCAATCAGTCTCTTTTATTTTGATGTCATCATCTTTTTCTCCTATTATGATGGTCTTATGTAGGTAGTGTCAGGCACTGTGAGGTCATGGATATCCAGGCCATTTTGTGTCTGAAGGATCACATTGTAAGGAGTCCTACCCTTCCTTTGGCTTTTACATTCTTTCCGTCACCTCTTCCACAGTAGACCCTGAGCCTTGGAAGGTATGATAGAGATATTGCAGTGCCGAGCACTCCTGTCACTTCTTCCCAGCACCATGATGCCTTCTGAGTCATCCCAAGGTCACTGCCATCTGAAAACAGAAGGTTCTCTACCAAAAGTGAGGGTTGCATTAATATATAGGTATGAACATTAAGAGAAGTGCTTACTGGGCAGTTTGATGAGCATAGTATATACATTTAGTCAATTAGAGGACAATTGGTTTCTACCATGACAGACGTGCCACTATTGCACCCATTGGCTCATTTGGCCTGGCTGGCCAAATATAAGGCTTGCAGTGTCCACTGTTGAGTATCTTCCCTGCTGATTTCTCTCTTTCCCATTGAACTGCATGCAGAATGGCTTCTTCCAGCTTTCTGTCAGCTGGTCTACATGGAGGAGGTTATTAGCTCAGTTGCAGGAGGATTTTTCAGTGGCCTTGCAGCCCAAGTATGTGGCGTCTTCAGCTATAAATTTTTTTTTTATTTTAAACAGATTCTTTGCCGGGCATGGTGGCACACGCCTTTAATCCCAGCACTCGGGAGGCAGAGGCAGGAGGATCGCCATGAGTTCAAGGCCACCCTGAGACTACACAGTGAATTCCAGGTCAGCCTGGGCTAGATAGAGTGAGACCCTATCTTGAAAAACCAAAAAAAAAAAAAAACAAAACAAAAAAAAACAAATCCACAAAACAAGCAAACAAACAAACAAACAAAAAAACAGATTCTTTTATTTATTTATTTATTTGAGAAAGGGGGAGGGAAAATGAGCATGCCAGGGCCTCCAGCCACTGCAGACAAACTCCAGATGCATGTACCCCCTTGTGTATCTGGCTTACGTGGATCCTGGGGTATTGAACCAGGATCCTTTGGCTTTGCAGGCAGACGCCTTAACCGCTAAGCCATCTCTCCAGCTCTCTCTCTCTTATTTCTCAAATAAATAAAAATTTTAAAAAATGTTTTCTCAGAAAGCTGCAAATATATACCCAGTTTGCTTCTGTGTAGGTTTTTTTTGGTTTTTCGAGGTAAGGTCTCACTCTAGTCAAGGCTGACCTAGATTTCGCTGTTTAGTCTCAGGGTGGCCTTGAACTCACAGCAATCCTCCTATCTCTGCCTACTGAGTGCTGGGATTAAAGGTGTGTGCCACCATACCCAGCCTTTTAATTTTTGAGACAGGGCTTCATGTAACCCAGGCTGCCCTGGAACTTGATATGTAGTCAGGGAAGGCCTTGAACATTCTGTTCCTTTTGCCTCTGTCTCCTGAGTGCTGGAATTAAGGTTACATTCATAGGCACCACTGATTAGGACTTCCATTTCTTGGGAGATAGTATAATATCTTATCTCATTCCTATCACAAAGTTTTCCCATGCTTGGCCTCCTACCTCATCCAGCTTGGACTACCTCCGCAGTCCCCACACTCTTACTGCCCACAGGACATAGGCTTCCTTTCCCCCCTTCCTGTCAGGACCTTCGAGGTAGGGTCTCACTCTAGTTCAGGCTGACCTGGAATTCACTTTGCAGTCTCTGGGCAGCCTCAAACTCAAGGTGATCATCCTACCTCTGCCTCCCAAGTGCTGTGATTAAGGGTGTGCGCCACCACACCTGGCTCTAAGGTTCGATTTCTAAACTATCTATGTATACTGAAGCAAGAAGTGTTAAGGAAATACTGGGCATGGTGGAGCATGCCTGTAATCCCAGTGCTAGGGAGGTAAAGACAGGAGGATCTCTAGGATTTGCTGCCTACTTGTCTCACTGAATTGGTGAGCTCAGGTTCAGTGAGAGACCCTGTCTCATAAAAACATGGCAGAGAAGCAACAGAGGAAGACACCTAATACTGACCTCTGGTCTATACTTAAATGCATGGTTTTCTGCACATATATATGTGCCCACAAACATGAAAAAAAAAAAGAGTTCCCTCCTAAATTCTATTGGGATTTTGGAGAAATTTTGCACAGTAATAAGCTCTAGATTGCTTTGGTTGGTTTTCAAAAGGGAAAAGTTCAACTCAAAGCTTGTAAACTCAGAAGTGTTCCAGCCGCTGATCAGTTGGATAGTTGTACCTCAGAAAGTAGGTGCGAAATGGCTTCCTTGTCGTCTCCAGTGGTCAAATGCTAATGACAGAAGAGCTCACTTACGTGCCAAAGTTCACTTTTGTACTAGTTTTCAATGCTTTTAACAATTGTAATTTAAATTTTAAAAGTCATATTTACAAACACTACTGTAACTTCAGTGAGACTGAATTGTATGATTGAAGCTTTTTGCTTATAATATTTATTACACAACTTAACTCAGTAAATATGTAAAAGTAGCATTCAATTTATTTTTATATTATTTTACTTGTGTATGTGAATTTACCCTGGAGATTATAATGCAATGCTAAGGGACCAATAAACTATCACTGAACAACAACAAAAAAAGTGTCAGGACCTGGCTTCCTGCCTTCCAGGCCTTTAATGTCACCTGCTGTCTCCTGTCCTGTAGGTGCAGCTGGAAACTTTCTGTGCCCCGCCAGTGCATTGTCCTTCAATGCCTTCAAGACTGTGGTTGACATTGACACCATTGGCACCTTCAATGTGTCTCGTGTGGTCTATGAGAAGTTCTTCCGGGTAGGTGTCCTTATGGTGGGGACCTCCCTTTCCCTGACTGCCTGCTCACTGCTGTCCCTTGTATGTTGCAGACCATGGAGGGGTGATTGTGAACATCACTGCCACCCTGAGTGTCCGAGGGCAGGTGCTGCAAATTCACGCAGGCGCTGCCAAGGCAGCTGTGGGTATGGGCACCCCTCTGGCCTGCCCTTTCCTGATAGTCCCTGAAGACTGACAATCTCCACATGAACCTGAGCCCAGCTATGGATGGCATGGGGCCTAGCCTTGACCTTCAGCCTTCAGTGGTGCCTGTACCACCCTAAGAGGCAGAACAGCCTTGTGATAGCCCCTCCTACTCACTCTTTTCCCATGCAGATGCTATGACACGACACTTGGCTGTGGAGTGGGGTCCCCAGAACATCCGTGTCAACAGTCTGGCCCCTGGCCCCATCAGCGGCACTGAGGGGTTCCAGCGACTGGGTGAGTCTGTCAGGCAGCATGGGCACCCATCACAGTTTCCATAGCTGTGACAAGTCTTGAAAAACCTAGTCTTTTCCTGTTACTCAGAAATTTTTCCAAGAGGATAGCCTCCTGTTTTGTCCAGCTTGGCCCACTCTGCGAGTCCTCACACTCTCACTATCCACAGGGTTTCGGGCTCCCTTGTGGTGATTCTGTGTCACTGGACTTCAGTGGTTCTTGCTCCGCTGGGCCTCAGTGACACTAACAGTGCCACCACTGTTTACAGATGAGGATCAGGGAGGGTGAAAGGCCTTGTGGTGTGGGGGATTACTGGAGCCTGGCTTCCTGCTGTATTCCAGGGGGTCCTTACTTCAGTCCAAGCACAAAAGCTCTTTTGAGCCCCCTGCAGAGACTGGGAAACAAGACGGAGATTGCCCACAGCGCGCTATACCTGGCCAGCCCTCTGGCTTCCTACGTCTCAGGGATTGTGTTGGTGGTTGATGGTGGGAGCTGGATGACCTTCCCAAATGACATCAAGCGACTAGTAGATTTCAAATCCTCCTCTTCTAAGCTCTAGGTGAGGAGCCACTGCAATTTCTAGGACCACCTATTCCTGTCCCAGCCTGGCACTCTCGGAGTACTGCACAGTGGGCGGACAGGGCCCCCCGAGGAGGAGGGTCCAATGCCACTGGGCACTTCCAGTGAGCAGTGCTTCTGTCTTTGTTGGAGGCAGGTGTTGGAGAGACACTTTTTTTGGAAACAGGGTCTTTTCAAGAGGCTGGTCTCCATCTTCCTGTCTCAACCTCCTTGGTGCTGGGATTACAGGTGTGCACTAGGTCAGGTGGGGTACAATTTTTGACACAAAAACTTGCATCCAGGAAGCACTGTTCTTCATGGAAATTGGCAACCCCAGCAATCATCTGGGGACTGAGCTGTTTCCCTGCTCTGTTTCCCCATAGCCCACTTCCTAGTTACGAGTGATCAGGCCATGAGACCAGATTGACACCTGCCTATGGAGGCATCTGAAACAGTTCCCTAGGATTTTGACAGGAAACGAATCTTATTAAATTATGTTTTATGGGCTGGAGAGATGGCTCAGCGGTTAAAGGTGCTTACATGCGAAGTCTCATGGCCCCAGTTTGGTTCCCCAGTACCCACATAAAGCCATTATGAACACAGTGGTGCATACATGTGGAGTTCATTTGCAGTGGCAGGAGACCCTGGTGTGCCCATACATTCTCTCTCTCTCTTCTTGTCTCTCTCAAATAAATAAAAAACAATTGTTTATTTTTGTTGTTGTTTTTACTATAAAAATTCCTATGATTTGGAATTTGTAAAAGATTTTAGAAAGAAGAAAAACAAAACAAAAAGATTTACTGTGCCAGGCGTGGTGATGCACGCCTTTAATCCAGCACTTGGGAGGCAGACGTAGGAGGATCGCCATGAGTTCGAGGCCACCCTGAGACTACATAGTGAATTCCAGGTCAGCCTGGGCTAGAGTGAGACCCTACCTTGAAAAACAAAAACAAAAAAAGATGGAAAACTTATTATGAGGGTGGGGAGATCGCACAGCAGTTAAAGATGTGTGCCTGCAAAGCTTGACAGCCTCGGTTCAATTCCCCAGTACCTATGTAAAGCCATATGCACAAAGTAGTGCAAGCAACTGGGGTTCATTTTCAGAGGCAAGAGGTCCTAATATGCCCATACATTCTCTCTCTCTCCTTTTTTTTTTTTTTTTCCAAGGTAGGGTAGCTCAGGCTGACCTTGAATTCACTATGTAGTCTCAGGGTGGCCTTGAACTCACAGCAATCCTCCTATCTCTGATTCTCAAGTGCTGGGATTAAAGGTGTGTGCCACCTTGCCTGGCTCTTTTTCTTTCTCTCTGTCATCTCAAATAAATAAGTAAGTAATATATTTTTTAAAAGGGGGGCTGGTTAGATGGCTTAGTGGTTAAGACATTTGCCTGTGACGCCAAAGGACCCAGGTTCAATTCTCCAGGACCTACAGAAGTCAGATGCACAATGGGCACATGCATCTGGAGTTTGTTTGCAGTGGCTGGAGGCCCTGGCGTGCCCATTATCTCTCTGTCTCTCTTCTCTCTCTCTGCTTGCAAATAAATAAATTAATAATAATATATAATAATAATAATAAATAAATTATTAAAGGTTTACTGGCCAGGCATGGTGGTACACACCTTTAATCCCAGTACTTGAGAGGCAGACCAGGAACATCACTACAAGTTCCAGGCCACCCTGAGTTACGTAATTCCAGGTCAGCCTGGGATAGAGTGAGACCCTACCTTGAAAAACCAAAACAAAAAAAAAATTTACTGTGATCCTATCCTGGAGGGAGGGGTTGTGCTTCCTTCCTGTCCTTTATTTATTTATTTTAGAGAGAGAGGAGAGAGAATTGGCATGACAGGGCCTCAGATCCTGGATCAAACTCCAGATGCTTGCGCCACCTAGTGGACATGTGCCACCTTGCACTTGCCTCACTGTGCATCTGGCTTACATGAGATCTAGAGAGTGGAACATGGGTCTTTAGGCTTCGCGGGCGAGTGCGTTAACCACCAAGTCATCTCTCCATCCTCCTTTCCTGTCTTTTTTTATTTCTCCTCAGCTTGTTGCTTCTCTTGCCCTTCTCCCACATGGCCCAGACTCTTTACCCATGGAAGGGGGTGAGGAGCAGCTTCCAGATTTCCTACTATGAGTCTCCAGATTGGAGGGAGGCAGGGGTTCAGGGCTGTTCCAATGGGAGAGTACATCCTTCCCTGTCAGGATCCTTGGCCCTGTGGTCACCACTCTTCTCTGAACAGCCCTGCTCAAACACTGCTGCAAACTCTGAACATGTTCATGTATTGCTTCCTGAGAAGGCAAGCTTTGGAGTTCATGCAGTTTTACTCCTGTCACATTTGGCAAACACAGTAGCTGAGCTGGCTCTAGACAGGTGTCATTTCAACACTTGTCTCAATATGTAAAGCAGGTGCCCCTAACACAAGTGTTAGATGCATCTGCACTGATCTGCAAGCAGCAGCTCTATGGCCATCCTGCTACACAACATTGTAACTGAAGCTTTTTTCCTGCCCATCACCATAGCAGGCATGTCCACAGGACCACTGGCATCCAGCATCATCCCACCCAGTGGTAGCCAATGTGAGGTCTTGACAAAGGTGTGGCGGGCTTCCTCGGGAGCTAAGGACCTGTAACTAGTGTCCAGGGTTTTAGGACATAGGCATATGAGAGGCTTGAGGGCATGTGGGTAGTCAGGCAGTGCACCTTCGCAGTGTTGGCCTCAGCATCAGCCTGAGAGCCCACAGTCCCTCGGGGGCCTCACCTTTTGCACCTGCTCCTGTCCTCCCACCTGAGCCTCATAATGGCTTTATGTGAGGCATTTCCTCCTCCTAGCTTCCCTCAGTTTCCAGGACTGAAATTCTAGTTCCTAGCACAGAGGCTGAGGAGGGGGCATTCTGGTGTCTGCCTTCCCTCTGCAGGAGATGGGTCCAGGAAGACTAGAGTGCGGTAATGGACAAGCTCCTTCTGAGCCATGCACCCCTGGAGATGAGCCATAGCCAAGTATGATTTTGTTTTTTTTGTGGTAGGGTCTCACTCTAGCCCAGGCTGACTTAGAATTCACTCTAGTCTCAGGGTTGCCTCAAACTCATGGTGATCCTCCTACCTCTGCCTCCTGAGTACTGGGATTAAAGGCGTATGTACGCCACCACGCCCAACTCCCCAAGTACGATTTTGGAGAGAGTGGTGGTTTGAGTCAGGTGTTGCCCATAAACAGGTGTTCTGGATGCTAGGTTCCCCAGCTGATGGCAATTGGAAATTAACACTTCCTGGAGGCAGTGTATTGTTGGGGGTGGGCTTATGAGTGTTAACAGCCAGTTGCCCCATGCCAGTGTTTGGCATACTCTCCTGTTGCTATGGTCCACCCTTTGCTCATGTTGTCGTTTTCCCTGCCATTGTGGAGCTTCACTCTCAAGCCTGTAGGCCAAAATAAACCTCTTTTTTGCCCACAAGCTGCACTTGGTTGGGTGTTTTCTACCAGCAATGTGGACCCGACTGCAACAGAGATAACTGCTTTTTATTTTAGATTTATTTATTTATTAGAGACAGAGAGAATGTGTGCACCAGGAGGGCCTCCAGCCACTGCAAACGAACTCCAGATGCATGCGCCACCATATGAATCTGGCTTATATGGGACCCGGAGAATCGAACCTGGGTCCTTAGGCTTCACAGACATGTGCCTGAACCGCTAAGCCATCTCTCCAGCCCTCTACTTTTAAGTCATTCAAAAATGAGCCCACAAGGGCTGGGTGTGGTGGTGTATGCCTTTAATCCCAGCACTCTGGAGGCAGAGGTAGGAGGATTGCTGTGAGTTTGAGGCCACCCTGAGACTACATAGTGACTTCCAGGTCAGCCTGGGCTACAGTGAGACCCTACCTTGAAAAATAAAAACAAAAAGAGCCAACAGCCTTTTGACCCTTATCTTCCATGAAAGTCAGATTCACATTGCTGGCAGAAAACATCTGACCAAGAGTAGCTTGTGGGGAAAAAAAAGGTTTATTTTGTTTTACGGACTGGAGGGGAACCTCCATGGTGGCAGGGGAAAATGATGGCATGAGCAGAGGGGGGACATCACCTACTGGCCAATATCAGGTGGACAACAGCAACAGGAGAGTGTGCCGAACACTGGCAAGAGAAAGCTGGTTATGACACCCATAAGCCCGCCTCCAACAATATTCGGCCTCTAGGAGGCTTTAATTTCCAAATTGCCATCAGCTGGGGACCTAGCATTCAGAACACCTAAGTTTATGGGGGACACCTGAATCAAACCACCACAGGTGGGTAGCCAAGAAGAGTAGCTTGGAGGAGGTGTCTTCAATCCTTTGCTTGAAGGACAAGATTCACTTCTGCAGGGTGGAAAGCTTGGTCCCCATTGTGGCCTTTACTTAAGAAATTCCATTTAGTTTTGTCAATTACCTTTGCCATTAGGTTGTGTTTTTGAAGCCTTCTAGCCTCAGGCCCCAGCACCTTACATGTAACCCTCATTCTCTGGAATGAAACTACCTCTTACTTGCATTTGGCTTTTGCAGGTATAAGGCCTAAGATCAACAACCTGCCCTTTGGCTCTGCCTGCTGTTACAAATCAGGAACACTAGATTATGAAGTCTAAACTGGCCTCAAACTCTTGTTAATCAGCCTGCTTCAGTCTTCCAAATGCTAGGATTAGAGGTATGTGCCACTACACTCAGGTAGATGCAGATTCCCCCTACCAAGTGTGGTGGCACATACCACTGTTAATCCCAGCACTTGAGAGGCTGAGGTAGGAGGATCACCATGAGTTTGAGGCCAGCCTGGACTACAGAGTGAGATCCAGGTTAACCTGGGCTACAGTGAGACCCTGTCCTTTAAAAACCAACTAAGAGGGCTGGAGAGATGGCTTAGCGGTTAAGCACTTGCCTGGAAGGCTAAGGACCTCGGTTTGAGGCTCAATTCCCCAGGACCCACGTAAGCCAGATGCACAAGGGGGTGCATGTGTCTGGAGTTCGTTTGCAGTGGTTGGAGGCCCTGGTGCGCCTATTCTCTCTATCTGCCTCTTTCTGTCTCTGCTTTTCAAGCAAGTGCCTTTAATTGCTGAGTCACCTCTCCAGCCAAAAATTTTTTTTGATAATTTTTTTTTTTTTCTGGGCTGGAGGGATGGCATAGCAGTTAAGGCGTTTGCCTGCAAAGCCAAAGGACCTAGGTTTGACTCCCCAGGACCCAAGTTAGCCAGATTCACAAGGGGCCTCACAGATCTGGAGTTCATTTGCAGTGGCTGAAGGCCCTCATGTGCCCATTCTCTCTCTCGTCTTTCTCTGTCAAATAAATAAATAAATATTAAAAAAAATTTTTTTCAAAGTAGAATCTCATTCTAGCCCAGGCTGACCTGGAATTCACTATGTAGTTCCAGGCTGGCCTCAAACTCATAGCGAGCCTCCTACCTCTGTCTCCCGGGTGTTGGGATTAGAGGTGTGCACCACCACACCCAACATTTTTTTTTTTTAAGTGCAGGGATTTACTGTAGTACTCAGAGGGTTGAGGCAGAATGATTGAGTTCAAAACTAGCCTGGGTTGCACAGTGAGGCACTGTCTCACACACAAAACAAAACAAAAAAAATTGCCAGGCTTTGTGGTAGTACATGTCTGCATTCCTTGTACTTGAGACTAAATTGAGAGGATTACCATAATTGTCAAGGCCATTCTGGGTTATATATCTAGTACATGATAAGAATCTGTCTCAACCCAGCCCCTTCCACACAAGAATCATGGGTTCAATCTGTTGAATGAACAACTATTGACTTAAACCAAGTGTGGTGGTGCATGCCTTTAATCCCAGCACTGAAGAGACTGAGGTAGGAGGATCACTATGTGTTCCAGGCCAGGCTGGGACTACTGAGTAAGTTCTTGGTCAGCCTGGGCTAGAGTGAGACCTTGCCTTGAAGAACACTCCCCCACACACCAAAAAAAACCAAGTCACTACTTACCTCCTACCATGCTATAAGCCAAGTAGGTGAACTGTGAGACATTGCTGTGATCCAAAGGCTTCAATGAATGTCTGGGTGTATTCATCTTTGTACAGAAAACAAAAACCTTTAAATTGCCCCAAATTGTGCTAATTTGAGAGTTCCTCTTTGCTGACTTCTGTTGCCTTGGTAACCCAGCTGTGGTTGGTTTGCATGTGCTACAAGTCCTGGCACCAGCCTCCACTCCCACACCCTGTACGCTCCCTGGGGGATTTTCCTAGGTTTTGCCCCCGCTCCCTACCTCAGCCAGGGGAACTATGATCCTTCCCAGGGATGGGCTACCCCACGGGGTCATAGGAGACAGGCTGAAGGTGAGCTCACATTTGTCTACCCACCAAGTGTGCACTGGGTGTACCAAGTGCTGGGGACCCAGAAGAGTGTGGGCTGATACGTCTTCTTGGCTGTGTCCACATGGGCTCACTGACTGACTGAGGGGGAGGCAGGGTAAGATGAATCCTAAAGACCTACATCAGCTGTGACATTTTCAGGCCACCAGGTGTTCCTGGGACCTCCACATCACTTCATTCTTATCCCATGGGACAGACCAAACCTGCCTTGGCACTGTTTAATCTCTGCAAAGGATGTCCAGACAGTGGGTGGCATCTTTTCTGTAACTGGCTTTGTTCTCAGGCTGAATATGCTGTGGCTGGGCAGTAATGCCCTCTGGAGCAGGTGGGCCTAGGTCAGGGCTTCCCCGGCTAGCTTCAGCTCCTGGGTGGGTGCAGTCCCTGGGGTGTTACTCTTAGGGACACATCACACATCAGGCTGTTCTAAATGCACACAGCAGTCCCACCTTGGTCCTTTAGATCCCAAGAGGAGGACCCTGAATCCTTTACCAGCCCCTGGGCGTGGGAGCTGCAGGCCTGGGGGGACTAAAGAGTCTGAGTTTGCCCTCAGCCCTGCTGCCACTTGGACAAACTGTGTCCAGACCTTGAGGAGACACACCATTCCTTCTGCAGGCTTATGCCCAGGCTCCTGATGCAGATACAGATTTGTGCTGTCCAGTCTGAGTGTCGGCTCTTGTTCAGTGAACTCCGTGAGGCGAGCCGCTTCCACTGCAGTCATGCTTTACATGGGGGATGCTATTCTAAAATTGTGTTCTCAAGCTGGGCATGGTGGTGCACACCTTTAATCCCAGCACTCTGAGGCAGAGGTAGGAGGATCACAGTGAGTTTGAGGCCACCCTGAGACTACATAGTGAATTCCAGATCAGCCTGGGCTAGAGTGAAATCCTATCTCGAACCCCCCCCCCAAAAAAAAAGAAAATTGTGTTTTCAGAACATCTCCTGTAAACCCTCATACCAGCCAAAGTTGCTACAAAATGATGTGTAGCCAAGCATACTTGAGTGTGTGTGTGTCTCCTATCTTGCGACCAGATGGGTCTGTAGTGCCAACAGACCTAATATACCAAAAGGACAGTTGTAAGATAAATGGAAGCCGGGCATGGTGGTACACACCTTTAATCCCAACACAGGAGGCAGAGGCAGGAGGATCACCATGAGTTTGAGGCAACCTTGAGAATACATAATGAATTCCAGGTCAGCCTGAGTTAGAGTGAGACCCTACCTTGAAAAAAATAAACAAACAAAAACAAAACTATATATATATATATATATATATATATATACACACACACACACACACACACACACACACACACACACACACACATATAAATAAAATGGTTTCAGGCCTGGTGTGGTGGCTCATGCCTTTACCCAGCACTTGGGAGGCTGAAGTTAAGAGGATCGCTGTGAGTTTGTGGCCACCCTGAGACAGCATAGTGAATTCTAGGTCAGCATGGACTAGAGCAACACCCAACCTGAAAACAAAAAAAGGGCTGGAGAGATGGCTTGGCAGTTAAGGAGCTTACCTGAAAAATCTGTGGACCCATGTTCGACTCTCCAACTCTCATGTAAGGCAGACGCACAAGGTGATGAAAGGTCACACATGTGCATGCATTCAATTGCAGTGGCTGGAGACCCTGGTGCACTAATTCTTTCTCTCTCACAAAAAAAATTACAAAAAAAAATGATGGTTTCATGGTTGTTCAAATTTGAAGCAATCTAAATCAATTCTGCCAAACTGTTCCTGCCACAGACCAGGAAGACCCTTGTGACCTGATAGAACTTGAAGAAACTTTCTCCTTGTTCTGAGGTGGTTCTGACAATGTCAGGACAACCTAAAGTCCTACTGCTCTGCTTGTGGACATGACAGCAGCCATCTCATATGAGTGATGCTTATGCCTGGGTAAAAGGAGTGCCTCCTGGGTTTTCATTGTGGATCCCCTTTATGGTAACCCATCACATGGATAGGGCTGCCTTTTCCTATTTTCAATAAAGTCACTTCTTGGCTAGGAGGCATAGAGCCTCCTAATTTAAAAAATGTTAACTTTATTTATTTGAGAGTGAGATAGATACAGAGAGAATGGGCATGCCAGGACTTCTAGCCACTGCGTACGAACTCTAGACATATGTGCCACCTTGTGCATCTGGCCTTAATGTGGGTACTAAGAATCAAACTCTGGTCCTTAAGCTTTGCAACCATCTCTCCAGCCCGAACCTCCTAAAATTAACGGCCAGTTAAATCTTACCCACATTTTACTCCCAGAAATTTATTATTATTATTATTATTATTATTATTTTGAGGTAGGGTCTGTAACTTAGGCTGGCCAGGAATTCACTATGAGGTCTCAGGCTGGCCGGGAATTCACTATGAGGTCTCAGGCTGGCCGGGAATTCACTATGAGGGTCTCAGGCTGGCCTGGAACACACAGTACTCCTCCTACCTCTGCTTCCTGAGTGCTGGGATTAAAGGTTTGCATCACCAAACCCACCAAAACTGGGATTTTTATAGAGTGCTAGTGAGAAGTAAAATGATGCACAGTGGAAAACAGTTTGGCAGTTTCTCAAAAACCTAAGCACAGGGGGCTAGAGAAATGCCTTCAGGGTTAAGGTGCTTTCCTACAAAGCCAAAGGACCTTGGTTCAATTCCCCAAGACCCACGTAAGCCAAATGCACAAGGAGGAACATGCGTCTGGAGTTCGTTTGCAGTGGCTGGAAGCCCTGGCGTGCCCATTCTCTCTCTCTCTCAAATAAATAAAAATAAAACATAAAAAATTAAAAGAAAAACCTAAGCACAGAGTTACCCTGTGATTCTGATATTCCATTCCTAGATACAGACAGGAGAAATACATTTATCATTGAAAAAAAGAAAACCAAGAGCCCAGCATAATGGTGCACACCTTTAAACCAGCACTTGGGAGGCAGAGGTAGGAGGATTGTCATGAGTTTGAAGCCACCTTGAGACTACATAGTGAGTTCCAGGTCAGCCTGGGCTAGAGTGATACCCTACCTCAAAAAATCAAAAAGAAAGAAAGAAAATTGAAGCCAGGTGTAAAGGCTTGCAAATAAAGTTTAAGGCTGGAGAAATGGCTTAGTGGTTAAGGGCCTTGCTTGAAAGCCTGATGGCCCCCAGGTTTGAATCCTCAGTACCCATGTGAAGCCATATTCACAAAGTGGGACATGCATCTGGACTTCATTTACAGTGACAAGAGGGCCTGGAGCACCCATTCTCTCTCCCTCTCTCAACCTTTCTCTCTCTCCCTGCTTGCATATTATATATATATATATATTTTTGGTTTTCTGAGGTAGGGTTTCACTCTAGCTCAGACTGACCTGGAATTCACTATGTATTCTCAGTCAGGGTGGTCTCGAATTCTCGGCAATCCTCCTACCTCTGCCTCTTGAGTGCTGGGATTAAAGGCATGTGCTGCCATGCCCGGATGCACAAGTTTTTTTTTTTTTTTTTTTCTTAAAGAAAATATTTGAGCTGGAGAGATGGCCTCAGCAGTTAAGGTGCTTGCCTGCAAAACCCAATGATCTGGGTTCAGTTCCCCAGCACCCGTGTGAAACCATATGCACAAAGTGGCACATACATCTGGAGTTTCTTTGCAGTGGCTGGAGGCCCTGGTGTAGCCATTCTCCTTTCTTTTGTTCTCTGCAATCAAATAAAAATGAAAATGTTTAAAAGATATTGGGCTGGAGATATGGCTTAGTGGTTAAGGCATCTGCCTGGGAAGCCTAAAGACCCAGGTTCAATTCCCCAGTACCCATGTTAACCAGATGCACAAGGTGGCATGTGCGTCTGGAGTTCATTTGCAGTGGCTGGAGGCTCTGGTACACCCATTCTCCCTATTGCTCAAATAAAAAAAAATATTTTAAAAAGAACAAAAGTGGCCTGGAGAGATGGTTTAGCAGTTAAGGTGCTTGCTTGTGAAGCCTAAGGACCCAGATTTACTTTATCAGTACCCAAATAAACCAGATGCACAAATATGCGTTTGGAGTTCGTTTGCAGTGGCTAGAGGCCCTAGCATGCCCATTCTTTCTCTCTTGCCTTCAAATAAATATATAAAATATTTAACGAAAAACAACAAAAAAGCCGGGCATGGTGGTGGACGCCTTTAATCCCAGCACTTGGGAGGCAGAGGTAAGAGGATCACCATGAGTTCAAGTCCACCCTGAGACTACATAGTGAATTCCAGGTCAGCCTGGACTAGAGTGAGACCTTACCTTGAAAAACTAAAAACAAAACAAAACAGAAAAACAACAAAAAGGGCTGGAGGGATGGCTTAGCAGTTAAGGTGCTTTCCTGGAAAGCTAAAGGATCCAGGTTTGATTCTCTAGGACCTACATAAGCCAAATGCACAAGGTGGTACATTCATCTGGAGTTCATTTGCAGTGGCTGGAGGCCCTGGCATGCTCATTCTCTCTCTCTGTCTCTCTCTCAAATAAATTTAAAAAATTAAGCCGGGCGTGGTGGCGCACGCCTTTAATCCCAGCACTTGGGAGGCAGAGGTAGGAGGATTACCATGAGTTCGAGGCCACCCTGAGACGACATAGTGAATTCCAGGTCAGCCTGAACTAGAGTGAGACCCTACCTCAAAAAACAAAAACAGAAACAAAACAACAACAACAAAAAATAACAACAACAAAAAAATTAACAACAACAAGGCTGGGCGTAGTGGCACATGTCTTTAATCCCAGCACATGGGAGGCAGAGGTAGGAGGACTGTGATGAGTTCATGGCCATCCTGAGACTACATAGTGAATTTCAGGTCAGTCTGGACTAGAGCAAGACCCTGTTTCAAAATAAATAAAAAAATAGCCGGGCGTGGTGGTGCACACCTTTAATCCCAGTACTCGGGAGGCAGAGGTAGGAGGATCGCCGTGAGTTCAAGGCCACCCTGAGACTACATAGTGAATTCCAGGTCAGCCTAAGCTAGAGTGAGACCCTACCTCGAAAAACCAAAACAAACAAACAAACAAACAAATAAATAAATAACAAAAATAAGACAGGTGGGTGCACACCTTTAATACCAGCACTTGGGAGGATGAGGTAGGAGGATTGCTGTGAGTTCAAAGCCAGCCTGGAACTACAGAGTGAGATCCAGATCAGTCTGGAGTATAGTGAGACCCTATCTCAAAAAAAGTGAATAAATAAATATGATATTGAGCTCTGATCTTCCACATGTTAGTTGGACAACAGAGAGGATAACTTGAACTAGCCCTTCCTCAGCCAGAGCAGACAAGGATGCTGGAGAGAGGAAGCTTGGCACCATGGACTCACCTCCCCTGCAGGTACCTGCACCTTTCCCAGGCTGTTTGGAAGGAGGGTGCAGAATGTGGGGGCTGGTGGAGCTTTTTTCTTCCCCGAAGATAGGAAGCAGGTGTGAGCAATTTCAGTGTGCAATATTATAAGAAATCATCAAAAACCTTGGGCTTAGTCAGGAGGAATTAAACTGTGTCTTACAAACTCACGCTCTATTTTTACTAAAAGGAATGTACTTTACCAAATTTGAAGGTGAGAGATTTTATTCCCACTGAATAAAATAGCAGTACACATGGGAGGCTCTATGCCCTTGGCTGCTGGAGGCTCTACGGAGGTGTGATCTGGACCTAAAATTGACTTCACAGTTTCCTCTCAAATAGAAAATATAAATCTAGCTTTCAAAACCATGAATCAGCTGGGCATGGTGGTGCACACCTTTAATCCCAGCACTTGGGATGCAGAGGTAGGAGGATTGCTGTGAGTTCAAAGCCACCCTGAGACTACATAGTGAATTCCAGGTCAGCCTGAGCTAGTGTGAGACCCTACCTCAGAAAACCAAAATAATTACTTGGTAGGCATTATTTATTTATTTATTTAGAGAAAGGCAGAGAGAGAGAGAGAGAGAGAGAGAGAGAGAGAGAGAGGGGAGGAGAAGAGAAGAGAATGGGTGTGCCAGGGAACTCCAGCCACTGCAAACAAACTTCAGACGCATGTGCCACCTAGTGCATCTGGCTTACGTGGGTACTGGGGAAATGAACCTAGGTCCTTCGGGTTTGCAGGCAAATGCCTTAACTTCTAAGCCTTCTTTCCATCTATGGACTGCACATAATTAAGCAGTTCTTGTCAAGGTGTGGTCTGGTTGATTTTTGTCTGTTTTGGTTCTGCAAGGTAGTCCTGAAGTTATCACTGTCATCTGCCATTGTTTGAGGGGATCAATGGAATTCTCCAGTGATGATGACCTCTGCTGCAGTGTGTGGCCACACCATCATACCATCATGGATAACTTTCTCCTCCTCCTGGGGAGTAGGGTGCTTTTTTTCCCTCCCTCCCTTCCTTCCTTTCTTTTTTCCCCAGGTATGGTCTTGCTCTAGCCCAGGCTGACCTGAATTTAGTCTTAGGGTGGATTCAAACTCACAGCGATCCCCTACCTCTGCTTTCCAAGTGCTGGGATTAGAGGTATTGCACCACCATGCCCAGCAGGTTGCTCTTTTTGGAATCCAATATAACTGCAAAGTTAGGACACTGATTTATCTTTTGCCTTCAGTCTTGTGGGTCCCAGTGAGTAGTCAATGCTGTTTAGCAAAAGCAGCTTCTGTTTTATTTTTGGCTTGGAACTTAATCCTCCTGCCTCAGCTTCCCAAGCACTGAGATTACAATTATCTCTTACCATGCCTGGCTTGTTGACTTCCCCCCCCCCCCCTGAGGTAGGGTCTCGTTCTAGTCCAGGCTGACCTGGAATTCACTATGTAGTCTCAGGGTGGCCTCGAACTCTCAAACTCATGGTGATCCACCCGCCTGCCCAGTGCTAGGATTAAAGGCATTTGCCACCACATCCAGCTGTACTTTTTTCCCCCTCGAGGTAGGGTCTCACTCTATCCCAGGCCGACCTGGAACTACTATGTAGTCTCAGGCTGGCCTTGAACTTATGGAAATCCTCCTACCTCTGCCTTCTAAGTGCTGTGATTATAGGCTTGTTAACCTGGAATACACCATGTAGTCTCAGGCTGGGCTTGAACTCACAGGGATCCTCCTACCTTTACCTCCCAAGTGCTGGGATTAAAGGTGTGCACCACCATGCCCGGCTGTTTTTTTTTTTTTTTTTTAATTTAAAGCAATGGATTTTATTTTATTTATTTGAGAGAGAAAGAGAGAAGGAGAGTATGGATGCACCAGGGCCTCTAGTCCTGCAACCAAAATCCAGACACATGTGCCACCTTGTGCATCTGGCCCAACATGGGTACTGGGGAACTGAACCCAAGACCTTAGGTTTTACAGGCAAATGTCTTAACTGCTGATCCATCTCCCCAACCCTGGCTTGCTGCTTTCAACCTTTCATGAGCAGTCCTTTCAGTTGGTCCAAGATGGAAGGTATATACTCTCTATGCAATGGTTTCATTGGGGTACATGAACGAGGTTGGCAATAAATCTTTTCTTAGCATTGATGCACAGCAGGGGCACCTGCTTTTGCAGACGAAGCCAGCCTTTGGTTTGACTGAGAGCACTTAAGGACAGAAGGATCCTCAGCACACGGACACCCTCAAATGGAAAGGCTGGCATCACAAATGCCTGAATGTTATTTTGTTTTTGTTTTTGTTTTTCGAGGTAGGGTCTCACTCTAGCCCAGGCTGACCTGGAATTCACTATGGAGTTTCAGGGTGGCCTCGAACTCACGGTGATCCTCCTACCTCTGCCTCCCGAGTGCTGGGATTAAAGGCGTGTGCCACCACGCCCGGCTAGTTTTTGTTTTTGTTTTTGCTGAATGTTATTTAGCCAAAGGCATCAGTGCATTTCCAGTCCTTGCCCAAAATGGGAAGCAACTTCGACTTTTTGCTTTGATTGTGGCATCTTCTTCATAAATGCATACGGTTCTTAAAAGAAAATGACACTAGGGCTGGAGAGATGGGTTAGCGGTTAAGTGCTTGCCTGTGAAGTCTAAGGACCCGGGTTTGAGACTCGATTCCCCAGGACCCACGTTAGCCAGATGCACAAGGGGGCCGTACACGTCTGCAGTTCGTTTGCAGTGGCTGGAGGCCCTGACGGGCCAATTCTCTCTCTGCTTCTTTCTGTCTGTCTCTCTCAAATAAATAAATAAAAAATAAAAAATTAAAAAAAAAAGAAAATGATACTATTAGTTTGGGGAAGGAATCACCTCACCCTTCCAAAGCCAGCTAGCTGCACAATGTCTGGGGCCATGTGCTGGCAATTTTGCCATGAGATGACTCAGTTGATTAGCGGGCTGTACAACTGGAAGCAGAGTTCAGTTTCTTTGGTTCTTGCCAACCTGTTTATGAAACTATACCTGTCATTGATGGCCACAAATGTAGAAGTAGGCTTCAAACTTTCATTGCCCTATGTGGCTTACCTGCTCCCAAATGGCATAGACTATGGACAGATCTGCTGCGGGGCGCCACTGACCCTCTGATGACAAGGACACTGGTTGACTGTAAACTGGAAATTAGCACTGGATATCACATTAAAAAAGGGGGGGCTGGAGAGATGACTTAGCAGTTAGGGCGCATGCCTGTGAAGCCTAAGGACCTAGGTTCGATTCTCCAGGTCCCATGTAAGCCAGATGCACATAGTGGCACATGTGTCTGGAGTTAGTCTGCAGTGGCTAGAAGCCCTGGCGCGGCCATTCTCACTCTCTCTCTCCCCCGACTGTAATAAATAAATAAAAATAAAATCTAAAAACAAAACAAAACAAAACCCAGACGGACATGGTGGCACACGCCTTTAATCCCAGCACTTGGGAGACAGAGGTTTGAGGATCAATTAGAGTTCGAGGCCAGTCTGAGACTACATAGCAAATTCCAGGTAAGCCTGGGCTAGAGCGAGACTCTACCTGTAAAAACCAAACAACAAAAACTTGTTGAGGACAGGACGTATTGGGGCCAGGCCAGGCTGGGGTACATGGATCCTTGTTTCAAAAAATACATCAAAGCCTGAACTGAATCAAACCAAACCAAACCTGCTTCCGTTTCACAGCGAGCTCCTGTGGATGGACGTGTGAGATGGATACATTTTAGGGGTCCTCTGGCATAATTCTGAGCAATTCCTCTTCACTGTGCGGTGTCAGTGGGGCAGCGCCCCTCAGCATCCTACCAGGGAACCCGCCCTAGGGACCACGTTTTGTGCTGTCTCCGCGACGGCGTCTTTGGGGGTTCACTGGGCCACACCCTGCACGGGCATTCCCAGGCCCGTGCGCACAAGCTCCCAAACCCTCAGCCGCGCGCGTCTCCCCGCAACACCATGACGCGCTCACCACAGCCGCACGCACGTGAGCACACGAGCTCCCAGCGCTCGCCCTGGAGCCGCCCCGCGCCGACACCTGCCTATATACCAGCAGGTAGGGGCGTGGCCTGCCGCGGCGCTGCGTGATGACGTCACCGACGACGGAGGGAGAGCCGGCGTCGCTGGCTTGGTCCTTCAGCTGTGGTGCTCAGGTCCGAGCCTCGGCCGCCTGACCCGCGCCCGGTGCCCGCCGTCCGGTCCTTTCGCCTTCCCCGCTGCGCTGCGGCCGCCATGGGCCTGTGCCTGCCGCGCCGCGGGGCCGAGGGGCGCTGAGGCGCAAGGAGAAGATGGGCGAGGGCGGAGCAGGGCCCGAGTGCCAGCCCCAGCAGCCCTGGCGCCCCGCGCGCGCCCGTTCTCGCCGCCGCGGGGATGCCCGCGCCCGTCGCCGCGCCCTGAGCGCCTTTGTCTGCCGCCCGCGCCTCTCGCTTCACCCTTAGCTCGGTCTGCTCCCGAGCATGGAGCTGGGCCGGCCGGCCTCCTCGTCGGGCCGCGAGGAGCCGGCGTTTGGGCCACAGTTCGGGGTCCAGGGATCGGTGGGGCCCGACACGCCTGGCCGCTGGCCGGAGAAACACGCCTTGCCTCTGCGTTGGCCTGAGGAGCCCGAGGTGCCCGATGCGTCTCACTGCTGGCTCGAAGAACCGGAGCAGCCGGACACACCTAGCTGCTGGCCAGAGGAGCCCGACGCATGGTGCCGTCGGCCCAAGGAGCCGGAGGAGCCCTCTGCACCTCGCTGCAGGTCCGAGGAGCCCGGCGCACCCCGCTGCTGGTTGGAGGATCCCGAATTACCATGCCATCATCGTCCCACGGAGACGGAGGAGCCCAGTGCTCCTGGTTGCTGGTCGAGGAGTCCGATGCACGGTGCCTTCGGCCCAAGGAACCAGAGGAGCCCTATGCACCTCGCTGCTGGGCCGAAGAACCAGAGGAGGAGCCCGACGCTCGGTGCCGCCGACCCAAAGATCCACAGGAGCTCAATTCCCCTAGCTGCTGGGCCGAGGAACCTGAGGAGTCCGACGTACAGTGCCATTGGCCCAAAGATCCGGAGGAGTCCAATGCACCTCGCTGCTGGCCCGAGGAGACCTACCTGTCATATCTCTGGCCCGAGGAGCCAGAGGAACCCGACGCACCTTGCTCCTGGCCAGAGGGACCCAACGCACCATACGGCTGCTCCGAAGAATCGGAGGAGCCGGACGCACCTTGCAGCTGGCCCGGTGAGCTGGAGGAGCCCAAAGTCGCGTGTGACGGGCCTGAGGAGCTAGAGGAGCCCAAAGTACCGTGCTGCTGGCCAGAAGAGCCGCTTGACTGTGGCCCCAGGAGGGGCCTGTCCCTAAGGCCCTCGCCTGCGGCAGATGAGCTGTTGCAGGCGTGTCCCGGGCCGCCCTCGGACTCGAACCCTGCACTGTCGCTGCCCAGCGAGTCCGGGACGGGTCAGGAGGAGGGCGCGCGCCTTCGGGCTGTGTTCGAAGCCCTGGACCGGGATGGAGATGGCTTCGTCCGCATCGAGGACTTCATCCAGTTCGCCACAGTCTACGGGGCGGAGCAGGTAGAGTGCTGGCGGCAGTTGTGGCCCAGGGAACGCGCGTGGTTGGTTTTTCGTTAAGGGTAGTTTTACAGAAGTCCCCTTTTCCTTTCAGAGAAGGTTATGTCTTGAGTTACATGCCCCTCTCCTAACGCCACGCTTGCTGTTTCTTTCCTAGACCCATGATGGGGACACCCTGTTAGCAGTGACTAGCTTCTGCCATCTATATTAAGACTGCATATGTCAGTCTCGTTGATGCCTGTTTTGAATATGGTTCCTTTATTATGTGTACTACTCGTTTGTTGTACTAGGTTTTGTCTTTTGAGAGACTGCAGCCCTTCAGAAAATCCTAGGAATTTAAAATGTTGATTTCTGGCTGGAGATGTAGCTTAACTATAGGGTACTTGCTTGACATGCCCAAGGTCGTGAGTTGGATCCCCTGCACCAGCAAAAAGAAAAAAAAAAGGGCGGGGGGGGAGGATGTTCAACTTTACAATAAATTCAACTGACAAAATCAGCAGGTAGAAAATAAATCTTAAACTGGGTATAGTAGTGCATGTCTGTCATCTCAGTATTTGGGAGACTCCTACAGAAGGATTGCCCCATATTTGAGGCCAGCTGGGTCTACATAGTGAGCTGTGTATTGACTAAGTGAGCACTACAAAGAAAGTCGCAGCCCCTCCCCCTCTTTCAAAAAAGTTGCACACAGTCCATGAACAAGGGAAGGAAGCAAATGAGCCCAGGAGCTCCGTGGCACTTGCCACATGTAGCAGAGCTCGTGAGAACCTTCTCTACTCTTACAGGAGACGTGAGGTGCTTAGGGGGGCAACAGAAGAATGGTGCATGTGTAGGGTCCCACGTGTCCACTATGGGCTCCTGGGAAAGCTGACCTCAAGATCCAGTCTCTGCAGTTGTCTAAAGGACTTACTGGTTTAGGTGGAGATAACAGCAGGGCTCTGTGCTCAAGTACTAACCTGAGTACATCTTCCCCATGAGTTAATTATTTATCCATGTGAAGTCCCTGAACTTTTTATTTAATTATTTATTTATTTTGGTTTTTCGAGGTAGGTTCTCACTCTAGCGCAGGCTGACCTGGAATTCACTCTGTCTTCTCAGGGTAGCCTCAAACTCACAGCAATCCTCCTTCCTCTGTCTCACTAGCGCTGGGATTAAAGGCATGTGCCACCATGCCCGGCCCCTGAACTTTTTTTAAAAAAATATTTCATTTTTATTTATTTATTTGAGAGAGGGAGAATGGGCACGCCAGGGCCTCTAGCAACTGAATTCCAGACTCATGTGCCACTTTGTGCATCTGACTTACATGGGTCCTGAGGAATTGAACCTGGGTTCTTTGGCTTTACAGACAAGCGCCTTAACGGCTTTGCCTACAAAGCCAAAGGACCCAGGTTCGATTCCCCAGGACCCATGTAAGCCAGATGCACAAGGTGAAGCACGTGTCTGGAGTTCGTTTGCAGTGGCTGGAGGCCCTGGTGCGCCCATTCTCTCTTTGTGTCTGCCTCTTTCCGTCTCTCACTCTCTCAAATAAATAAAATTAAAAAAAAAAAAGCTGGGTGTGATGGGATGCACATCTGTAAACCTGGCACTCAGCATTCAGGAGGCTGAGGAAGGAGGATGGATGGCAGACTCTGTACAGCCTACATATAGCTACAAAGCCAGACCCTGTCTACAAAAGAAAAAAAAAGGTCAAATTGACACTGACATTGAGGGTGTTAATCATGGTGTTAAAACTTTCTGACTGGCTGGGGAGATGGCTCAGCGGTTAAAGATGTTTTCTTGCAAAGCCTGCTTGCTTGGGTTTCATTTCCCAGTACTCATGTAAAGCCAGATGCAGAAAGTGGCATATGCATCTGGAATTTGTTTGCAGTGGCAGGAAGTCCTGCCATTCACTGTTGTGCTCTTTCTCTCTCCTTGTAAGTAAATAAAATAAATAAACTTAAAGAACAAGCCATTGAACAATTGGGAAGATTGGAAAGAAGTAAGTCCAAGTAACTCAGGACTCCCTTGCTTAGTTTACACCAGATTATGCAGGTGCCTGAAGTTTCTGCAGGCTTCTGGTCCTTGTGTTCACACGCTTAGCTCTGGGTAGGGAAGACAATACTGGGAAAGCCGGCGTGTGCTTGGTTTCCTGTGGTTAGCTTGAATTGTGGTCACTGGCCTGGGTACTTGTGCATCTCGCTCCTGACCTGGGGGAGGCCTTGACCATGCTTTAGTTCTTTCTAGTGTTAGGTGTCTTCTCTTCAGATTTTCCTCCAAACGCAGTCAAATTTATCAGGCAAGCACCACATTTGCTTTTCTTTGCCATGACCTGACTCTGCTGTTATAGTTTCACTGGATCATTGCCACAGTTCTGAGGTAGCAATTAGGCCAGCCAACTTCACACCCCTCCCCCACTTTACAGGTAAGAAGCTAGAAGCCCAGAAAAGTTGAACATCTTTTCCAAGTGCTAGACCAGGAATAGAGCAAGTCTTTTAGCTCTTTCCCTGCAGATATCTCTAGATGTGGTGGCTCAGATAGTTCTACACAGTTTCAACTTGGTGAATTCTGTAAAAGTCTGTTTGAGAACCATCTTTTGTCATCACCTCCTCAATTTGCTCATGTTTGGGTAAACATGGAATTGCTATTTAGGGCTGAGCATTCTTGCATACAGACTTGAGATAAGTCAGAATTCTTCACTCTTCAACAATTCCTGGTGGAATTTGTAGTTTGGCAGGTCTCTGCTGGTGATGGAGAGTGGAGGGGAATCTTTTGGATCCCCTATCTGCTCTTCCATAGCTTAGGGCTGACCTAGGTGCCTGGACTCAGAATAGCTTCTTGAGTGGTAGAAGAAAGCTCTTCAGTGTGAGCTGTTGTACTGTTTTGGAGCAGGTAATGTATAGGGTAACGGAAATGTTGAATTTTATGTTTGTGTAAGCTGTGATAGCCATGACTCAGGCCTGTTGTGTTCTAGTCCCATGGCAGGGTATATTACAGAGGTACAAAGACAAGAGCTGTTAGATAGTGGAACAGTTTAGAGAACCGCAGTGTTTTCCCCATGATGGGGGACTTTTGAAACTGTGTCTTGAACATATGCAGTACAGAACTGATGGGGAAAGTCTCCAGAGTCTGTCTCAGCAGTGTCAGGGCTTATTTCATCTGCAAATATCTTTCCACCTTCTGCTTTTTTTTGTTTTATTTTATTTTATTTTTTATTAAGCCCAGGCTGTATTGAACTCATGATCCTCCTTCCTATCTATGCCTGTTCAGCAAATTCCTACCTGTTTGTGCCACCACTGCTGGCTACCTTTCCTTTTTCTTTAAAGTAGATTCCTGCTGGGTGTGGTGGTGCACACCTTTAATCCCAGCATTCAGGAAGCAGAAGTAGGAGTTCGAGGCCAGCTGAGATTGCATAGTAAATTCCAGGTCAGGCTGGTTAGAATGATAACCTACTTTACCCCCCCCCCAAAAAAAAAATCAAGTAGATTCCTTAAGTAATTTCATCTGTAAATGTTTGGCATATATTTAAAAGATAATGATTCTTTAAAAAATTTTTATGTTGTCAGATAAGCTGATTATAGCAATAAAGACCATAGGTTTTTGTACTTTCCACTTTGAGATTTCAACATAGTGAGCACATGAAAGACCCAGGATAGTCATATTACTGTCTTTGATAACAGGAACTAACTTATCTTATTTTTTGTGTAATTTTCAGGGGTAGCATGTCCAATGTCTTTTATAAAACTTGCTCATGAATATAGCATGTTCAATTATTAAATGGATTGTCTATTTTTTTTTTTTTTTTTTTTTTGGTTTTTCGAGGTAGGGTTTCACTCTAGTCCAGACTGACCTGGAATTCACTATGTAATCTCAGGGTGGCCTTGAACTCACAGCGTCCTCCTACCTCTGCCTACCAAGTGCTGGGATTAAAGGCATGCGCCACCACGCCTGGCATGTCTGAATTTTTTTTTTCAGGTAGGGTCTCGCTCTAGCTCAGGCTGACCTAGAATTCACTATGTAGTCTCAGGATGGCCTTAAACTCACGGCGATCCTCTTACCTCTGCCTCCCAAGTGCTGGGATTAAAGGTGTGCGCCACCATGCCCGGCTTTTGTATTGAATTTTATTAAAAATATATTTATTTGATAGAAAGAGAGAGAAAGAAAGGGTATTCTTGCCACTGCAAATGAACTCCATATACATGTACCACTTTGTGCCTCTGGCTTTATGTGAGTACTGGGGAATCAAACCCAGACCAGCAAGCTTTGCAGGCAAGTACCTTTAACCACTGAGACATCTGTCCAGCCTGTCTCAACTTCTTTGTGTTTTTTTGAGGTAGGGTCTCACTGTAGCTCAGACTGACCTGGAAGTTCACTCTGTAGTCCTAGGCCTCAAACTCCCCAGAGCTGGGACTAAAGATATGTGACACCACGCCTGTCCCTTATCTGAAATTTTGTTTCAGGTAGAGAGTGAGAGAATGGGAGCATCAGGGCCTCCAGCCACTGCAAATAAACTCCAAACACATGCAGCACCTTGAGCATCTGGCTTGCGTGGGTCCTGGGGAATCGAACCTGGGTCCTTTGGCTTTGTAGACAAGTGCTAAGCCGTGTCTCCAGCACCCCTGTCTGAATTTTTTAAAAAGTATTTTATTTATTTCTTTATTTATTTAAGAGAGGGAGGGAGGGAAAGAGAAAAAGGAAGAAGAGGCAGGTAGAGAGTGAGAGAATGGGTACACCAGGATCTGCAGCCTCTGCAGATAAACTCCAAACGCATGGAGTTTGTGCATCTGGCTTCCATGGGTCCTGGGGAATTGAATCTGGGTCCTTAGGCTCTGCAAGCAAGCACCGTAACCACTAAACCATCTCTCCAGCGCCCCCCCCCCATCTGAATTTTTATTTATTTATTTTTGAAGGAATGTTTTACTCTAGCCCAGGATGACATGGAATTTATCTGTATTGCCAGGCTGGGATCCTCCTACATCTACCTCCTGAGTACTAGGATTAAACGCTTCCGCCACCACATCTAGCTCTGTCTGAATTTTTTATTTTATTTTAGTTTTTTTGAGGTAGAGCCTCACTCTAGCCCAGGCTGACTTGGAATTTACTGTATAGTCTCAGGGTGGCCTTGAACTCATGGTGATCCTTCTACCTCTGCCTCCCAAGTGCTGGGATTAAAGGCATGCACCACCATGCCTGGTTCTGTCTGAATTTTTTTGGGGGTGGGGTTCAAGGTAGAGCTTCACTCTAGCTCAGGCTGACTTGGAATTCACTCTGTAGTCTCAGGGTGGCCTTGAACTCACAGTGATCCTCCTATCTGTGCCTCCCGAGTGCTGGGATTAAAGGCGTGCACCACCACGCCCGGCTTCTGCATTTTTAATAGCAGCTCTCATTCATAATACAGATGGCTGCTGCGTCTTTCTCCTGAAGTGTCATGGTGTGTGTGTATCTCATCACCTCACCTGGTGGTAGATCAGGTTTGCTGTAATGCAACCCATTGTTATTTGTGCAAAAGTCTGAAGGTGAAAGGAGGAAGGGGCCATGGTGGAATTAGGGTTAGGGTTATGCCTTTTTTTTTTTCCTTTGAGGTAGGGTCTTGCTCTAGCCCAGGTTGACCTAGAATTCACAATGTAGTCTCAGGGTGGCCTCGAACTCACAGCAATCCTCCTACCTCAGCCTCCTGAGTGCTGGGATTAAAGGCATGTGCCACCCTGCCTGGCTTATTTATTTTTTATATTTAAAATTTTTGTTTTGTTTTCTGAGGTAGGGTCTCGCTCTAGCCTAGGCTGACCTAGAATTCACTATATAGTCTCAGGCTGGCCTCGAACCCACGCCAATCCTCCTACCTCTAAAATTTTTTTATTTGAGAAGGGAATGGGAACACCAGGGCCTCTGCAGATGAACTCTAAATACAAGTGCTACTTTGTCTCTCTTTACATGAATACCGGGGAATCAAACCCCAGGCTGGCTGGCTTTCCAAGCAGGTGTCTTTAACCACTAAGCCATCTCCTCAGCATTCACCATTTAATAGTTACTGATCCTTTCTAGAAAACCCTTTCTAGTGGGAGTGCCCTCAGTCACTTTGGTGGCCATTGTCCGTCCTCCACAGTATTTGTAGATGTCAGCTACAGTCTGTCAACATGTACAAGGTTCCCCAGGTTCTCATGCAAATACCTCTACTGGTGGGCAGTTGTCAGCTAGAGATGTTTTTAGTAATTTTTTTTTTTTTTGAAGTAGGGTTTCACTCTAGTCCAGGCTGACCTGGAATTCATTATGTAATCTTAGGGTGGTCTCGGACTCATGGCAATCCTCCTACCTCTCTTTCTCTATTTTTTTTCGAGGTAGGATCTCACTGTAGTCCAGGCTGACCTGGAATTCACTGTGTAGTGTCAGGGTGGCCTCAAACTCATAGCCATCCTCCTACCTCTACCTCCAGAGTGCTGGAATTAAAGGCATGTGCCACCATGCCCGATTTGCTCTTGATTTTCTGATCCTCTTAACTCCATCTCCAAGTCCTCCACCTCCTGATTGCTGGGATTATAGGTGTATACTACCACACCTGGCTTCAGTAAGAATTTTGCTCGTGTGTGTGTGTTTTGAGGTGGGGGTCTCACTGTAGCCCAAGCTGACCTGGGTCACGTTGTGTGCAATCGCCACCTGTGCGCATATGTCACCTTGTGCATCTGGTTTATGTGGGTTTTGGGGTCGAACCTGGGTCCTTAGACTTCACAGGCAAGCGACTTAGTCGCTAAACCTTCTCCAGCCCTTTTTTGTTTTTTGCCTGGCTAATCATACTCTTAAAGGTTTATGGTAACTTTAATTTTACTAATTGATTGAGCACAAAAGTATGCAAGGAGCCCAGTGTGGTGGTACACACCTTTAATCCCAGCACTGGGGAGGCAGAGGTAGGAGGATTGATGTGAGTTCTAGGCTGCCCTGAGACTTCATAGTGAATTCCAGGTCATCCTGGACCAGAGCAAGACCCTACCTTGAAAAACCAAAAAAAGAAAAAAAAGTGTGCAAGGGCTGGAGAGATGGCTCAGTGATTAAAGGCTTTTGCTTTAAAAGCCTTCCAGCCTAGGTTCAGTTCCCCAGTACCCACATAAAGCAACATATGCATCTGGAGTTTGTTTACTGTGGCAGCAGACCCTGAAGTGCCCATTCGTCTGTCTGTCTGTGTACCTATTTACCCGCAAATAAATAAATAAAAATTTGGGGGGAAAACGTGACCAAAAGCCCACTTGATTAGAGAGATTAACATTTCTTTTGAAAGAAAACTAGCTAATGAAGTAATTTTGTTCCTTCACAGTAAGCTGCTAGTTGCTGGGGAGAGCTCAGTAGAGGGTGTCCAGCTTCCTGCCTTTCCTCGGAGCAGGATCTCACTCCGTAGCCCAGGTTGGCCTTGAATTTACTACGCTTCTGTGTTAGCCTCGTGAGTGCTTGGCTCCTTCCTCATTGCATTCTTTGACACAGACTGTGTGGAGCTTGATCTCTGGTATTCATGATTATGATAATAGAAGGACCTCAGTGCTTCTATTTTAATTAATTTTGTATTGCTGGAATGGAACACAGTGCCTTATACATGGTAGATAAATGTTCTGCTACTGAGCCATAGCCCAGCTCAGGACCTCAGATCAAGATATTAAGGTGCTTGTATATGTGGGCTAATTCCTTTTTTGCCCAGAGAATGTTTTTTCTTTTTTAAAAAAAAATGTTGTATTTATTTATTTGTTTGTTTGTTTGAGAGAAAGAGGCAAGGAGAAGGAGAGAGAGAGAGAGAGAATGGGTACGCCAGGGCATCCAGCCACTGCAAATGAACTCTAGACACATGCGCCACCTTGTGCAACTGGCTTTCATGGGTCCTGGGGAATTGAACCTGGATCCTTTCGCTTTGCAGGCTAACGCCTTAAGTGCTAAGCCATCTTGTTTGCTTGAGAGAAAGAGGCAAGGAGAAGGAGAGAGAGAGAGAAGTGGGCGCACCAGGGCTTCCAGCCACTGCAAATGAACTCCAGACATGTGTGCCCCTCCCTTGTGCATCTGGCTAACGTGGGTCCTGGGGAATTGAGCCTCGAACCGTGGTCCTTAAGCTTAACAGGCAAGCGCTTAACCGCTATCTCTGCAGCCCTATATTTATTTTTATTTATTTATTTTTTTCCCAAGGTAGGGTTTTACTCTAGCTCAGGCTGACATGGAATTCACTATGTAGTCTCAGGGTGGCCTTGAACTCATGGCGATCCTCCTACCTCTGCCTCCCAAGTGCTGGGATTAAAGGCGTGCACCACCATGTCCAGCTTGTTTTTTTTTTTTTTTTGAGGTAGGGCCTCACTTTAGCCCAGGTTGACCTGGAAGTCATTCTATAGTCCCAGGCTGTCCTTGAACTCATGGTGATCCTCCAGCCTCCACTTCCCCAGTACTACGATCAAAGACAAAATGTACCACAACACTTGGCCAAACCTGGATTTGACCAGCTCAGTGGTTCTGCAAGTTTTCAAAATCACTGGGCATCTTGCATGTGCCAGGTAGGGCCCTCCACATCGATAAGTGAGCAGGACTGCCCAGTTTCTTTCCTTGAGACCGCAAAGCATCCAGCGAGTCATCTGCTGTGGTGCTGGCAAGGAAGGGGGAGGTATTTTTGAGGTTGAATAACTGGGAACCCGACCTACTTAGAAAAGTTTACACTGTGAAGCCCTTTGCTCTTCCTCTTTTAGGTAAGATGGTGTCAAGTAGCTCTTACTGACCTTTTAACTTTCTGTGTAGCCAAGGATGACTGAACTCTTGATCTTCCTGCCTCCATCTCCCAGGTGCAAGAATTATGGCTGTGTACCACCATGCCCTGGAGGTAACTTCTGAGGTGACATTTTCCCCCCACCCAGGTAGGGTCTCACTCTTATCACAGGCTGACCTGGAACTCTAGCTCTAGGCTGGCCTCGAACTCAAAGTGACTCTCCTTCTCTGCCTTAGGAGCACTGGGACTAAAGGCATGTACCACCATGACCAGCTTGAGGTGACATTCTTGAGCTAAGTAGCATTAGTGAGGCAGAGAGGGTGGGAGGAGGAGCTATCCCTGGGGAAGTCCAGTGATGGAGAGTCTGTGTAAGAGGTTATAGTTAAAGGTGCTAGACAGTGAGTCTGGATAAGCTATTGCCATGCTGAGGCTGTGGGTCCATTTCCAGAGTGACTGGAACACACTAGAGTTTAAGTAGGAAAGGGTAGGTAATAAGATTTAAGATTTTACAAGGTAGCTCAGGTTAGAGAGGCCAGGAGTGAACAAGACAGATGGTCAGGGGTTCATTGTAGGGCACTAGGGCTGCAGGGATTCAGCATGATGGCTGACAGGTTAGAGGAACAGAGTGACAGGGACGGGTGAGGCTGGTGGTCTGGGCTGAGGTAGACCCAGCAATGTTAGGACTCCTGAGAGGAGAGAAAGGAAGAGGCAATGTGAGAGAACATATCTGGGGCATCTAGGCCCTTCCTGACCTGCAACTAGAGAGCCCAAGCCCAGAGACCTGACCTAAGAGTGCCATGGTTGCAATAGCCTCTGCAGAAAGGGACAGAAAGCTCTACTAAAAGTCCAGATACTCATGAACATGCACTGCTTTACACTGATGGACTGCACCCTGAGGTCAGGCTCTGTCTGCTACAGTGTGCTGCGGGCCTCTCCTCCCATGCTTCTCTTTGTAAGGGACTTTCTTGTAGGTAGAGGTGCCACAGTTGGCAGTACTGTGCTCCAAGCTTGCAGCAGTGTTACATGAGTGCTCCTGTGCTGGAACCCCCGGATTAGATCAGTCAGGACCCCTCTGTGAGTCTACTGTAGAAACCAAGACCTGTTTTCCCCTTGGTTGATTCATATTTAATCCCCTCCCCTCCTGAGTTTAGGGTCTCACTCTAGCTCAGGCTGACCTGGAATTTACTATGTAGTCTCAGGGTGGCTTTGAACTCACTATGATCCTCCTACCTCTGCTTCCAGTGCTGGGATTAAAGGAATGCTCCACCATGCCTGGCTTTCATATTTAATTTTTTTTTTCTTTGAGGTAGGGTCTCTAGCTCAGGCTGCCTTAAACTCATGGCGATCCTCCTACCTCTGCCTCTGGAGTGCTGGGATTAAAGGCGTGCACCACCACACCTGGCTCATATTTCATTAAAAAAATTTTTTTTGGGGGGGGTTTCAAGGTAGGGTTTCATTCTAGCCCAGGCTGACCTGAAATTCACTATGGAGTCTCAGGGTGGCCTCGAACTCATGGCGATCCTCCTACCTCTGCCTCCCGAGTGCTGGGATTAAAGGTGTCACCACCATGCCCAGCAAATAAAAAAGTTTTTAAAATCTTTATTTATTAGAGAGAGAGAGAGGCAGATAGAAGGAATGGGTACTCCAGGGCCTCTAGCCACTGCAGAAGAACTCCAGACACATGTGCTACCTTATGGGTTCTGGGGACTCAAAACTGGGTTCCTAGGCTTTGCAGGCAAGTGCCTTAACCACTAGGTCATTTCTCTAGTCCGTCATATTTAATTTTTATTAAGTGGAAAAAAATTTAGCTAGGCTGGGTGTAGTGGCACATTCCTTTAATCCCAGCACTCAGGAGGCAGAGGTAGCTGTGAGTTTGAGGCCACCCTGAGACTACATAAGTGAATTCCAGGTCAGCCTGGTTTAGAGTGAAACCCTACCTGGAGTTCATTTGCAGTGGCTGAAGGATCTGGCATGCCCATTCTCTTTTTCTCCCTCCTTCTCTCTCTCCATCTCTATCTTCCTCTTTCTCTCTATGTCATATAAGTAAAATTAAATAAATAAATAAAACACAGATTTATTTATGCTTAATGAGAAGGAAACTCCCTTCTGACTTTGCTGTGTGAGAATCGGTGTTAGGACCAGAGACTAGCCCACTGGAAGGTTTAGGAAGGCATTGCTACCTTGTACCTTCTTGTTCATTCAGCCTTTCTCAGAACCAAAGCAGGTCAACTTGGGTCTATTTTTCTTCAGACTTAGTCCTTGTACACAATTCAGTAACTTGTTGGAGCTGTTAACTTGTATTGCATAGCCAAACACTAGATACTAAGATCTTACTGGGGATGGATTTAATTACCTTCCACACCACTGCTAAATCAATGTTAGTTCATTTAAAAGGCCATGTGTAGGCAGTGAAAATAAATTATTATTAAATATTTTTAGTTATTAGAGAGAGGGAAAGAGACAGAAGTGTGTGTGTGTGTGTGTGTGTGTGTGTGTGTGTGTTTAGATGTGTCAGAGCCTCTTGCCACTGCAAACAAACTCCAGATGCGTGTGCTAATTTGTGTGTCTGCCTTTATATGGGTCTTGGGGAATTGAATCCATCCTGCAGACTTTGCAAGTAAGTGTTTTGAACTGCTGAGCCATCTCTCCAGCACCCAAAATTTAATTTTATTTATTTTCGAGGTAGGGTCTCACTCTAGCCCAGGCTGGCCTAGACATCACTCTGTAGTCCCAGGCTGGCCTTGAACTCACAGCAGTTCTCCTACCTCTCTGTCTCCCAATTATTAGGATTAAAGGTGTGCACGACCATACCTGTTAAATTTTTTTTTTAGGTTTTTTTTTTTCCCCTGAGGTAGGGTCTCACTCTAGCCCAGGCTGACCTGGAATTCACTATGTAGTCTCAGGGTTGCCTTGAACTCATGGTGATCCTCCTACCTCTGCCTCCCAAGTGCTGGGATTAAAGGCGTGCACCACCACGCCTGGCTTTTTTTAGGTTTTTCAAGGTAGGGTCTTGCTCTAGCCCAGGCTGGCCTGGAATTCACTATGTAGTCTCAGGCTGGCCTTGAACTCATGGCAATCCTCGTACCTCTGTCTCCCCAGTGCTGGAATTAGGGTTGTGTGCCAGTATGCCTGGCTTCAACTAGTCCCTTTCTAACTTCATGTCTTCTTTCTCTCTCCACAGAGTTAAATCAGGGTTGCCTGCATGAGCATGGGTGGGAGGTTATTTACTGGAGTATGGGTAGTGTACCATTGACTGTACCACTGAGGAACACACTGCCCCCTCCTGTAGTAATTATTAACTGTCGGTAGCTCCTCTGGGAGGAATTATAAATTTAATGAAGATCTTTGGCTTCTTTCTTTTTCATCCTCTCTGCCCTGGGCCTCTGCTTATACCTTAAGCTGTAGGTTTCTGTGCTTGGAGGCATCAGACAACCTAAAGGGCCTGTGAAAACAGCACTGAGTAAAATTTAAGTTTATGATTAAGTACTGTGCCAGCCTGGGTCTACTTTTAAGCAGTATTTCTTGGTTGGCTGGATTACCTGTGCAGCTGAATTACCTGTCTGACTTGAGGGACCTGACTGTGCCCCAGATGATTTTGATCAGACTGGTTGTGGTGGTGATTGGTGGGGTAGACAAGAGAGTGAAACCTACTGTGAGGCAAGAAATTTTCTGTGAAGGAAAACCTTATTGTTTCCAAGGCTGTGGTAGTGCTTGAACTTGTTTTGTTTTTGTGATACTGGGGCTAGAACCCAGAGCCTTGTGCCTGCTAGATATCTAAGCACTATGCCATTGAGCTATGTCCCTAGCCTGAGATTACATGGGTTTGGAGAGATACTGGGCTCTCCCCTCTTTTGTGGGTCTTAGCAGACCTGTCTCTGGTGACCAGGGGGCTTGTTGGGGTCAGACTTGAGACCAAGAAGACACTTGGTAAGAGTTCTGATCCTAGACACTAGGTACCTAAATCTAGGCTTTTCTGTGGCTAGGTCACAGTGTTTGCTGGACTGTCCCGAGGCTGAGAAGTGATCTACAAAAGGTATTCTCTATCTGTTTGGATTTCAGTAACTTAGAAGCTGTTTAATATCTATCTATCTATCTATCTATCTATCTATCTATCTATCTATCTATCTATTTATCTATTATTTATTTATTGTCAGTTCTCACTCTAGGGCAGACTGACCTGGAATTCACTATGTAGTCTTATGCAGGCCTCAAATGCACAGTGATCCTCCAACCTCTACCTTCTCAGTACTGGGATTAAAGGCATGCACCACCACACCCGGCTATTTGTTTTATGTTTTGTTCTTTTGTTTTTATTTTACAAGGTAGGTTCTTACTCTAGCCCAGACTGACCTGGAACCTACTATGTAGTCCCAGGCTGAACTCAAATTTAGCAGTCCTACTTTTGCCTCCCAAGTGCTGGAACTAAAGGTATGTGCCCCCATGCCTGGCTATTTTTTTTTATTTTTGTTTTTAGTTTTTAGTTATTCGAGAGAGTGAGAGAGAGAGAGAGAGAGGGAGAGACAGAGAAAGACAGAGAGAATGGGCACGCCAGGGCCTCCAGCCACTGCAAATGAACTCCAGACACATGCACCCTCTTGTGCATCTGTCTTAAGTGGGTCCTGGGGAATCAAACCAGGGTCCTTTTGTTTTGCAGCTCCAGCCCCTAGCTCTTTAAAAAAAAAAAAAAATTTTTTTTTTTTTTAAATTTGAGAGCAACAGACAGAGAAAAGGCAGATAGAGAATGGGCATGCCAGGGCCTCCAGCCACTGCAAACAAACTCCAGATGTGTGCGCCCCTTGTACATCTGGTTTACATGGGTCCTGGGGAATCAAACCTGGGTCCTTTTGCTTTGCAGGCAAGTGCCTTAACTGCTAAGCCATCTCTCCAGCCCAAGTTATATACTTTTAATATAAAGGCACAGAGTAAATTTTTTTTTTTTTTTTTTTTTGGTTTTTCCAGGCAGGGTCTCACTCTAGCCCAGGCTGACCTGGAATTCACTATAGAGTCTCAGGGTGGCCTTGAACTCACGGCAATCCTCCTACCTCTGCCTCCCGAGTGCTGGGATTAAAGGCGTTTGCCACCACGCCTGGCAGAGTAAACATTTTTAATTGTTATAAGACATAACAAAGAGTTTTAAGTGTGATATAACCAGTGACTGTCAGTCTCTGCATTTTTTTTTTTTTTTGGTTTTCCAAGGCAGGGTCTCATTTTAGCTTAGGCTGACCTGGTATTAACTATGTAGTCTCAGGGTGGCTTTGAAGTCATGGTGATCCTCCTACCTCTGCCTCCCCAGTGCTGGGATTAAAGGTGTGCGCCACCACGCCCGGCTCCATAGTCATATTCTTTTTTTTTTTTTTTTGTTTCTTTATTTGTTTTTTTTTCTTAATTTTTATTAACATTTTCCATGATTATAAAAAATATCCCATGGTGCTACCCTCCCTCCCCCATTTTCCCTTTGAAATTCCATTCTTCATCGTATCCCCTCCCCATCTCAATCAGTCTCTCTTTCATTTTGATGTCATGATCTTTTCCTTCTGTTATGATGGTTTTGTGTGGGTAGTGTCAGGCACTATGAGGTCATGGATATCCAGGCCATTTTATGTCTGGAGGGAGCACGTTGTAAGGAGTCCTATCCTTCCTTTGGCTCTTACATTCTTTCCGCCACCTCTTCCGCATTAGACCCTGAGCCTTGGAAGGTGTGATCGAGATGTTACTCAGTACTCTAGTCACTTCTTTCCAGCACTATGATACCTTCTGAGTCATCCCAAGGTTACTGACATCTGAAAAAGATAAGATTCTCTACCCAAAGTGAGAGTAGCATTAATATAAGGGTATAAATATTAAGAAAAGTGTTTACTGGGCAGTTTGATAAGCATAGTATATACCTTTTTCCAGACATCAGCAGATGTTACACCACTAGGGCTCATGACTACCCCTGATTTAAGTTTTCAGTATCAGGGATGTATTCCCCCCATGGAGCTGGCCTCCAGTCCAATTGGAGGGCAGTTGGTTTCCACCATGACAGACATGCCACTATTGCACCCGTTGGCTTATTTGGCCTGGCTGGCCAATTATTAGGCTTGCAGCGTCCACTGTTGAGTGTCTTCACTGGTGATATCTCTCTCCCATTGAACTGCATGCAGAATGGCTTCTTTCAGCTTTCTGTCAGCTGGTCTACATGGAGGAGGTTATCAGCTCAATTCCAGCAGAATTTCTCAGTGGCCTTGCCACCCATGTATGTGGAGTCGTCAGCAATACACAGTCGTATTCTTAATTCAGGGACTTAATTCAAACTACCATGACCTATATTCCCTACCTACCCATGAGAGTGAGGCTGTGCTCTAGAATGGAAGTAGCCATTTTTTTGAGACAGGTCTCATTTGTCCCAGGCTGTCATTGAATATGCTGTATGGCTGAGGATGGCCTTGAACTTCTGATACTCCTTCTTCCACTTCCCAAATGCTTTATGCAGTATATACTCTGTCTATAAAACCTACGGCTTCGTGCTTGCTACACCTACATCAAACTGACTTGGCACCCCAGTGCAGAAGTAATCGTCTTGTAAGAACCAGTTTGTTCTCCTGATTAACAGGTTAGCAATTTGTCAGAACCAGACTGATGAGAATTGTCTCATTAGGTCAGTGATAGGACACACCTTGAGCAGGACTGCTTGATTATATATACCTGTTTCACTCCATTTATCCTAAACCTCATGCTGGTACCCTGAAAATGTACTTGGGAAGGTCATTTGACCAACTCTTACCTGTTCTTCTTCCCAGTGTGGCCATATTGTATAAATCTCTGCTTTTCATCATTACTTTGCTATCTTTTTTAAAAAAAATTAAGATTTTATTTTTATTTACTTATTTATTAGAGATGGAGAGAGAGCAAGAGAGAATGAGAATGGGCATGCCAGGCTTCCAGCCACTGCAAATGAACTCCAGATGCATGTGTCAATGGCTTACATGGGACATGGAGAATCGAACCTGGGTCATTAGGCTTTGCAGGCATGCACCTTAACTGCTAAGCCATCTCTTCAGCCGTCTCTCTCTCTCTCTCTGTCTTGGAGGTAGGGTTTTGCTATAGCCCAGGCTGACCTGGAATTTACTGTGTAGTCTCAGACTGGCCTCAAACTCACAGTGATCCTCCTACCTCAGCCAACTAGGTGCTGGGATTAAAGGCGTGCATCACCATACCTGGCCTTACTTGTCTCTTTAATTGGTATATTGGGACAGGTGGCCCAGCTTTGCTTGCTAAGGATGGCTGAGCCCAGGCTTTTGCCCTAAACACTCTGATTATATTGGTTAGTGGCATTGGGCAAGAGCTCAGATTACCCCTGCTGCTCCCACAGGTAGGTAGCCTCTGGATACAGGAGAATAGTCATAGACCATTCTTTTTTTTTTTTTTTTTTTTTTTTTTTTGAGTTAGGGTGTCACTCTAGCCTAGGATGGCCTAAATTTTATGGTGATTGTCCTACACCTCAACTGTGATTAAAGAGGTGTACCACCTGGGCAATATTTTTTTCCCTTTTTAAAAAAATTTTTTTCAAGGTAGGGTCTCACTCTATCCCAGGCTGACCTAGAACTCACTTTGTAGTTCCAGGCTGGCCTCAAACTCATGGTCATCCTCCTACTTCCGCCTCATGAGAGATGAGATTTTAGGCATGTACCACCATACCCAGCTCAGAGGTTGTGGTGGTTTGAATAGAATAGATGGCCCCCAATATATTCAGTTGTTTATTTGTTTGTAGTTTGCATCTCTGGCCATCTGGCTGGAGGCAATGCCATTGTGTGGATCTTAAGGTGTGGTGGTGGGTTTGAGATTTCAATCTAAAGATATGCAAAGTGTTGCCGGGCGTGGTGGCGCACGCCTTTAATCCCAGCACTCGGGAGGCAGAGGTAGGAGGATCACTGTGAGTTCGAGGCCACCCTGAGACTCCATAGTGAATTCCAGGTCAGCCTGGGCTAGAGTGAGACCCTACCTCGAAAAACCAAAAAAAAAAAAAAAAAAAAAAAAAAAAAAAAAAAAGATATGCAAAGTGTGCCTAGCTGGAGTTCCTGAAGTGTGCTGTGGCTTTTGACCTTTAGGCTTGTACTTCTCTCTCTGTCTGCTTGGGCCTGTGAAAGCAGGCCAGTTTCTTCTGCTTTTGTGGAACTTCCCCTGGATCTGTAAGCTTCAATAAATATCCCTTCCTCCATAACTGTGCCTGGTCTGGAAGTTCATCTCAGTGAACCTGAAGCTGTCTGATACAGAGGCCTTTTTTAATTTTTAATTTTGGTTTTTCAAGGTAGGGTCTTGCTCCAGCTCAGGCTGACCTCGAATTTACTATGTAGTCTCATGCTGGCCTCAAACTCATGGGAATCCTTCTACTTTTATTTTATTTATTCATTCATTTTGATTTATTTATCTGCAAGCAGAGAGAGAGGGGGAGAGAATGGGCAGGCTAGGGCCTCTAACCACTGCAAACCAACTCCAGATGCATGCGCCACTTTACGTAGGTATTGGAGAATCAAACCTGGCTCATTAGGCTTCTCAGGCAAGTGCCCTCATCTCTGAGCCATCTCTCCAGCCACTATTTAATTTATTTTTATTTTATTTTATGTGTGTGTGTACCTGCATGCAGGTGTTCATGCATACATGTGTGTATGTGTATATGCCTTTGGAGGCCAGAGGACAACTTTGGGCTTTGAGTGTCATTCCTCAAGAATGCCATCCACCTTAAAAAAATTTTTTTTCTTTATTTGCATGTGTGCATGACAGGTCCTCTTGTCACTAGCAACAGATGCTTGCACTGTTTATTGAGGCAGACTTACATGGAACCAAGGTCTGCAGGCTTTAAAAAAGTAGCACAAGGGCTGGAGAGATGGCTTAGTGGTTATGGCACTTGCCTTCAAAGCCTAAGGACCCATGTTCAACTCTCCAGGTCCCACATAGCCAGGTGCACAGTGATGCAAGTGCACAATGTCACACATATGCCACAAGGCGGTGCATGTGTCTGGAGTTTGTTTGCAACAGTTGAAAGGTCCTGGTGCACCCATTCGCTCTGTCTCTCAAAAATTAAAATAATAAAAAAGATGACATTCTTTTTAAAAATTTTTTGTTTATTTTATTTATTTTTTCAAGGGCAAGGAGCTTTATTTTGGGCTTAAGCTTGGTCTCTTGACTTCACCAATTCAGTGGATCCGTACAAGAGCCCCGAGTAGTGGGAGGGTAGGGTTTTTATAGGGATTTGAACATAGAAGAAGGGGATGGGTACATGATTGGTTGATTTAAACAGTGTACTCTTCTGGTTGGCTTAGGATTTTGGCGGGCAAAGTTGGTGGGCTGGGGCTAGGGGAATTGAACTTACCTATGACTACAGGAATGTATGGTGTAATCAGTTTCCAGTTAGTGTTAAACCCACCCTTACCAGAAAATAAAAACTTAGATCTTGCCGGGAAACAAAAATTTAGGCCTACTGAGGACTCTGAAGCCTGTCATGGCGTCCATCTGGTTCCTGAGTCCTTCATTCCCCCCTCTCTTTGTACCATGAGGAGCCAATCTTGGATCCTGATTGAGTTAGTGAGTGGAGTCTAATGGTATAAACTGTGTTCTTAAAACCATAAGCTGTACTGTATGAATGAGTTCCCTAACAAAAGCAACTATCTATTAATAATGCAAGGTCCTATTGTGATTAGCAACAAAAATGAAATAATGACCCTGCTAAAGCATACAGCAGAGTTAACCATGGGGAATGACTGAACCATGACTCAAACCATCCTCTATCAGCTTCTCTTTCTTTTCCAAATTCTCTCATACCTTCACCAGTAAGTCTCTAATTATACCTGAATGGTTGATATAAAAACAACATTCTTCCCTTAAGGCCACACATAGTCCCCCTTGCTGGAGGAATAATAAGTCCAACCCCCATCTATTCCATAATACAACCTCAGCTAAGGATTCTACATTTTTCTCTAAGTGAGTAATGGACGTTTTCAGCCTCTGAATGTCTAAGTCTATAGTTGACATTTTCCTTGAAGGGTGAGTGCTGCAATGCCTGTTCCTGCCCCTACCAGGCCTGCATTGGGAAATGTTGTCACCAACTGGACAGTAAATAAGGCACTGGGATCATACCCAGTAACATACAGTCTTATTCCCCAGGTCTTTCCATTATCCCAGGATACCTGTCTCTCTTTTTCTGTAAACTCAAGAGAAACGAAATTACAGGTCTCATTTCCTTTCAAGGGAGGGAGGTAACATGGTCCATTTTGGTCCCTGGTCTGGTTCAGTGTCATGGTGATAAGGTCCCCCTTGGTAGGTGGGTTTCAATATATCCTTCTGGTAGACACACATTGCCAGCCAGCACAGTAGAAGGCTTCAGGTCCCCCACAGCCCCCTTTGATTCTTGCTTTCCCTAAGTGCCCGGGGCATATGTAGAAATAAGAAATTTCCTGATTCGCCACAGAGTCCCATGAGTTACCCACTAGTTGATGGAGGTCGAAGATCAAATCAGGAAACCAGGTTCCCCGTGGGGCAAGATGTGATTTGCAGTAAGCAATTTCCCCTGTGGCAGTGTTGGTTATTATCCAGGTCAGATTATAAACTTGGTGGGGAGTAGCTGCCACAATACATACAGTTAGGAGCACAGTCAGGATCAGAGGCATTTGAGTTGAAGCTTGAGTGGGGTGCTGCGTTTCCATTGTGGCTGATAGTCCTCAGGTTCAGCCAGTGGATCTGCTGGTCAGATGTGGGTGTGATGAATCCAAGTGGCAATTCTGTCCATCTTCACAGCGGTAGGTGTGGTCAGGATGAAGACATAGGGTTCCTTCCAGCGTAGGGTCCCTTCCAGAGGGGTTCCAGTGTCTCGCGGCGATGGCGACACCCAGTCTCCTGGATTATTTACATACTTTAGATTTGAAAATAACCCTTTGAACATCTATACTTGTTTTTCTTTATAGAATTAAAACTATGGGGAAAAGATGTCTTAATGTTTGTTTCCCCTCTTGGAAAGCTCTTGTGTTACTTAATAGGCCATTCATATATGTAAGCTATTTTTTATCTTTGGTTATACATTTCTCTGTGAGTGTTTAAGACCATGCAGATAGCCACATTTAATTAAGGATTAGTTTTGGAGGTCACTAATGGCTCTCCAGAGAGACTTTAGGACACAGGAGTAGCGCCATAGCTTACTGGTATCTTTTGTTTGTTAGGATGAGTCAAGGCCATGGTGGCCAAGTAGTTTTCCCTTCTTTGGGAAGTCAGGAGGACTGATTGCTCCTTAATTGTGACTCTCCTGTTTCAGGCTATACACCAATTTTGTTTGGGTCTCCATATCCTCCCTGCTCAGGAAGACAGGTGACTTAACCAGGGGGTCAGTGTAGAAGTGTCCCATCATCTCCAGTGGCCCTATTTGAGAGTGACAGAAAAAGAGAGAGAATGGGTACACCAGTGGCCTCTAGCCACTGCAAATGAACTCCAGATGTGTACGCCCCCTTGTGCATCTCGCTAACGTGGGTCCTGGGGAATTGAGCCTTGAACCGGGGTCCTTAGGCTTCACAGGCAAGTGCTAAACCGCTGAGCCATTTCTCCAGCCCAATTGTTTTCTTTTTTTAAAAAAAAGTTGCATCATAAGTTGGGCATGGTGGTGCATGCCTTTAATCCTAGCATTCAGGGGGCAGAGGTAGGAGGATTGCTATGAGTTCAAGGCTACCCTGAGTCTACATAGTGAATTCCAGGTCAGCCTGGGCTAGAGTGAGAGCCTGCCTTGAAAAAAAAAATTGTATTTTAACAAAAGAGTCAGCTGGGCATTGGTGGCACATGCTTTTAATCTCAGCATTCATGAGGCTGAGGTAGGAGAATCCTGTGAGTTGAGGCCAGCCTGAGGCTACAAAGGAGTAACTTCGAGGTCAGCTTGGACTAGAGTTCCTATATGGATCTCCTCCACAAACAAAAAGAGTTAACTGGGTGTGGTGGGGCATGCCTTTAGTATAGCACTTGGGAGGCTCATCATGAGTTGGTCAGTCTGGGCTAGAGTGAGACTTTGCCTTGAAACCTTCCTCTCCTTCCAAAAAAAAATGCTTACTGTCTAGTGTGGAAACAGCTCTGTGAATATACTGAACCATGGAGTTAGTAGATTTATGGTAACGAATTAGATCTTAGTAAAGCTGTCAACAGAAGTCACATGGTAAACTAGAAATCTTTTGTCCCGTGAAGCAGCTGGAGGCTCCCTGTTTGGGTCCTTCCCTCACTGACACATCACCCCTCCCCTCCTGTACCAAGGAGATCCCCAAACAAGATGGACGCTGAGGGGAAGATTTAAGGGAGGTGCTCGATAAGGCCTTCAGCTGTGTCTCGAGGCTGGTCTGGAAGTGGAAACTCATTTGTTGTCTTAGGGCCAGTGCTGACTGTTACGCATGCTTCTGCTGCTGAAGGACAGACACAGCTGAGGACTTTTCAGCCTCTGGGTGCAGATGGGTTCTCCAAAGTAGGGTAAGCCTTTGCTGTCACTTGGAGTGACCCTTTCCATGTATAACAACAGTGCTCATGCTCCCCACCTGGTGATTCAGAAAGCTATTTTTGTACTGAGAAGAACTGAGCTCCAGATTCAGTGTTGGAAAACCTCGTATGATCTAATCTGCCTGTTTTGCTTTCAAACTGAAGTTTGGGAATAAATGCACATTACCTTTTAAGTTGCCAAGACAGTAGACATTATATTTCTTCTAATGACATCTCTAATAACATCATCTTCTCTAGCAGTACCCAGTAACTTCAGCATGCTTAATTCTTTTTTTTTTTTTTCTTTAAACAGAGCTAGCCAGTTTATTTATTTCCAAGCAGAGAGGGATAAAGAGAAGAAAGGCAGAATTGGCACACCAGGGCCACATAGTGCATCTTGTTTTATATGCATACTTGGAAACCAAACTCAGGCTTTGTAGGCAAGCGCCTTAACTGCTGAGCCATCTCTCCAGCCCAGCTAATTTTTTAAAAAGCAATCTGCTCAGCTAGTGTGGTGGCGCAGCACTTGGGAGACAGAGGTAGGAGGATCATCATGAGTTTGAGGCCACCCTGAGACTACGTAGTGAATTCCAGGTCAGCCTGGACTGGAGTGAGACCCTACCTCAAAAAACCAAAAAAAAAAAAAAAAAAAAAAAAAAAGGCAATCTGTTCACCTGCAGATATCTGTGCAAAGGACTTTTATTGTTAGTTTGAGACAGGCCATCTGACTCTGTATCCCAAGCTGGTCTGGAACTCATATAACCCAAGCTAGCATCAAACTCAAGGCAATCTTCCTACCTTAGCTTCCTGAGTACATGCACCACCATGCCCAGCTAGGAAATATTGCTTTTTTTGTTTGTTTTGGTTTTTCAAGGTTGAGTGCTGGGATTAAATGTGTGCATTATCATGCCCAGCTTTGAAATACTGCTTTTTTTTTTTTTTTGGAGGGATATAGGGTTTTACTCTAGACCAGGCCGACCTGGAATTCACTATGTAGTCTCCGTGTGGCCTTGAACTCATGAAAATCCTCCTGCCTCCCAAGTGCTGAGATTAAAGGTGTGTGCCACCACGCCTGGCTGAAATACTGCTTTTTTTTTTTTTTCAAAGTAGGGTTTCACTCTAGCCCAGGCTGACTTGGAATTCATTATGGAGTCTCAGGGCTGCCTCGAACTCACATTGATCCTCCCTCTGCCTCCCCAGTTTATTGTTTATTTTTTTAAGTTGATTTAAAGGGAGAGAATGGGCATGCCAGAGACTCTTGCTGCCACAAATGAACTCCAGATGAATGTGCTACTTTGTGCATCTGGCTTTACATGGGTCATGGGGAATTGAACCTAGGCCATCATACTTAGTAAGTAAAAAAGGCCTCTTTAACCATTGAGGCATCTCTCCAGCCTGGAAATACTGCTTTTTAAAGAATTTTAAACTGGACATGGTAGTTTCAGGTGTGGCAAAGCACTACATTCCCTCCCGTTCCCCACCTATCACTCATTCATCCATTCTTTTTTTTTTTTTTCCCCCAGGTAGGATCTCACTCTAGCCTAGGCTGACCTGAAATTCACTATGTAGTCTCAGGGTGGCCTCCAGCGCACAGTGATCCTCCTGCCTCCCCAGTGCTGGGATTAAAGGCATGTGCTGCCATGCTGATTAGTCAGGGTTCTCTAGAGGAATAGAACTGCTAGAATGAATTATTTTAGAAAGGGGATTTATTGGATCAGCTTACAGTAGTCCAATAGCAGTTGCAGGCCCGAGAATCACTGAACTTGGTAGCTGCTCAGTCCACATGGCCAGATGCCTCAGCAGTCCTGACCCAGCACTGCAGATGGTGCCAGAAAGCCTGGAGGCTTCCTGAGGAGCCGCTGGACTTTGATCCAAGTGGGTCTTCAGTTGATGCTGGTCTTTAGTCCACACTGGTCTTCAATCCACACTGGAAGGTAGCGAGCAGCTCCGGCAGCCAAGTGGAAGGAATGAAGGAAGGGGCTCTTTTTACCCAGAGCTTCCTTATATGAAGTCCCCCTCTGAGCAGGGCCGCCCACTCTGGGGGAAGGACTTCCTCCTTTAGTTGATCCTTTCTAGAAGCAACCTCGAAAGGGATTTCTGTGGATTACTAAACAGATCAAGTTGACAACACCTTAGCTATCACACATGCCCATCTTTGTTTTTATTGAGGTAAGGTCTTGCTCTAAGAGCCCAGGCTGACCTGGAATTCAGGGTGGCCTCAAACTTGTGGCGATCCTCGTACCTCTGTCTCCCAAATGATGGGATTAAAGATGTGTGCCACCATATCCAGCTGGTAATATATACATTTCTTTTTTTTTTTTTTAATTTATTTTTATTTATTTGACAGAGGGAGGCAGAGAGAGAATGGGCACGCCAGGGCCTCCAGCCACTGCAAATGAACTCCAGACGCGTGCGCCCCCTTGTGCATCTGGCTGACGTGGGTCCTGGGGAATCGAACTAGGGTCCTTTGGCTTTGCAGGCAAACGCCTTAACCGCTAAGCCATCCCTCCAGCCCTATATATACATTTCTAATCTCAGCATTTGGGAGGCTGAGACAGGAGGATCCTGAGTTCCACACCAGCTTGGACAGAGTGCCGAGATTAAAGGCGCTGTACCACCATGCCTGGCTAAAAGTGTGGTTTTTTGTTTGCCTATTTTTTTTCAAGGTAGGGTCTCACTCTAGCCAAAACTGACCTGCAAACCTCATAAATAAATAAATAAATAAATAAATATTTTTAAAAAATGTCACAAGGCGTAGTGGTGCACACCTATAATCCCAGCACTTGGGAGGCAGAGGTAGGAGCATCACTGTGAGTCCAAGGCTTAGACTAACTACATAGTGAATTCCAGGTCAGCCTGGGCTAGAATGAAACCCTACCTCAAAAAAAAAAAAAAAAAAAGAAAGAAAGAAAAGAAAAAAGAAAATGTACCTTTAAGCCTGGTTCCAGCACTCAGGAAGCTGAGGTAGGAGGATTGCCATGAGTTTAAGGCTAGCTTGGACTCCAGAGTGAGTTCGTGGTCAGCCTGAGCTAGAGGGAGACCCTACCAGCACTCGGGAGGCAGAGGTAAGAGATTTGCTGTGAGTTCAAGGCCAGCCTGAGACTACATAGTGAATTCCAGGTTTGCTTGGGTTACAACAAGACCATACCTCAAAAAAAAAAAAAAAAAAAAAAAACCAAACTGTAACTTTGAAGACCTGAATATGGTGGCCTACCTTTTCTTTTTTTTTCTTTTTCTTTTTTTTCTTTTTTGAAGTAGGGACTCACTTCACTCTGTAGTCTCAGGGTGGCCTCGAACTCACAGTAATTCTCCTACCTCAGCTTCCCAAGTGCTGGGATTAAAGACGTGTCACCACGTCCAGCTTGCTCCTTCCTTCCTTCCTTCCTTCCTTCCTTCCTTCCTTCCTTCCTTCCTTTCTTTTTTTGAGGTAGAGTTTCACTCTATCCAAGGCTGACCTGGAATTCACTATTTAGTCTCAGGGTGGCCTCAAACTCATGGTGATCCTCCTACCTCTGTCTCCCAAATGCTGGGATTAAAGGCATGTGCCACCATGCCCAGCTCTTTTTAAAAAAATATTTTATTTTTATTTATTTATTTAATTGGTGAGAAAGAACAGGCACACCATGGCCTGTAGCCACTTCAAACGAACTCTAGACACATGTACTAACTTATACATCTGTCTTATGTGGGTACTGGGTCCTTAGGCTTTTCAGGCAAGCACCTTAACTGCTAAACCATCTCTCCAGCCCCACCTTTTCTTTAAAATTTTTTCAAATATATTTTATTTATTTATTTTTCTTGTTTATTTATTTATTTGAGAGACAGAGAGAGACAGACAGACAGACAGAGAGAATGGGTGTGCCAGGCCTCTAGCCACTGCAAACGAACTCCAGATGCATGTGCCACCTTGTGCATCTGGCTGTGCGGGTCCTGGGGAATTGAACCTGGGTCCTTTGGCTTTGCAGGCAAATAAGCGCTAAGCCATCCCTCCAGCCCCTATTTATTTATTTGAGAGAGTGAAAGAGGCAGAGAGTGAGAGAAAGAGAGAGAGAAAATGGGCATGTCAGGGCCTCCAGTCATTGCAAACGAACTCCAGATGCATGCGTCCCCTTGTGCATCTGGCTTACACTGGTCCTAGAGAATTGAACTGGGATCCTTTGGCTTTGCAGGCAACTGCCTTAACCGCTAAGCCATCTCTCTAGCCCCCAGAGTTTTATTTATTTATTTCCAAGCAGAGAGGATAGAGAGAAGAGAGACACAGATAGAGAATGGCCACACCAGGGCCTTTAGCCACTGCAAATTAACTCCATATGCATGTGCCACTTTGTGCATCTGACTTCAAGGGTATGGGTAGTAGAGAATTGAACCTGGGTTGACATTAGGCTTTTCAGGTAAGTGCTTTAACCACTGAATCATATCTCCAGCCCCTGTGGCATGCCTTTAATACAAGTATTTAGGAGGCCTAGATAGGAGAATTGTTTTAAGCAAATTCAAGTCAGCCTTGACTACATAGGGAGACCCTCTGGCAGCCCCACTCCCCAGTGTACTTTGGTTCCTCCTCATCCTAACATGGTAACATGATAGGGCCTGTTCCTGGTTAATGATATGTTTGGCTAGGGTTTCAGAATGAACATCAAGCACGTGGTATTTTGTTAGCTTTGTTGGTGAAATTCTTAGGAGCTTCAAGGACTAGTGTGGGTCTGGATCTGGTAACTCTTCAGGAAGCAGCAGGGTTCTCTAGACTTCTTGTGTTTTAGGAATGAAGGCTACTGTGAGATAAGTGAGGCATTTGATACCTCCATTCATTTGTGCCTACAAAATCAGCTGGGAAATGGGCTTCCAAAACCAGTGTCACACTAACACACAGGACCCTCAGATGCCAATGTGGAGGGAGGAGGGACTGAAATGGTCTCTAGTTTGAGTGCCAAGTTAGCTCTGGTTGGCCCCTTTGAGTCTAACTTGACATTGCATATAACAGATGGTAGTGGGCTGGAATTGGTGGCTTGGTCCCCAGGGTCTCTTTTCTCTGGCTTATTCCTTTTCTTTCTGTTTTTTCCCCAAGGCAGTGTCTCACTCTAGCCCCAGGTTGGCCTCTAATGCATGGTGATCTTGCTACCTCAGCCTCTCAAGTACATATGCCACTATGCCTGATTTTCTGGACTCTTTAAGTATAGATTCTCAACATTATGTCCTAGCTTCTGTGTTTGGGGCATGTTATGGACCACTGAGCACACTCTTGCCATCCCACTAGAGTCCTCAAAGGGGCTGTCTCTGTTGCTGTCTTGGGTCTGTTTCTTTACACTGCCCCTCGAGGTTCTGCTGCTGCCCTCTGCTGGCCGCCCTTTCATCTGGATTTGAAATTGTATGACTGAGTTGGTTGTGTGCTCAGACCATACTTGATGCTGATTTCAATTGCTTACTGTCATTCCTCTGTGACCCCGTGGGGCAGGTAGCTTCATCCTTTTCTGTTTCTAGATGTCTTATCCTTCACTGAGTCTTGAAGCTGTATCTCTGAATCCCCTCTCCTTTGCTTCCAGTTTGGGCCCTGGAGACCTCATCTTTTGTCCTTACTTGCCTGACCTGAGGCCCCCTTGCTGCATCCATGAAGCAGGAGGAGCAGAGACTATGCTTTGTGGTTATGAGAAGTGCCCATGTGTGCTGTCACTGCCGTGCCCTCCTAGTCCTGGCTTTCTATAGGATGTTTCCAGCAGGCTGTACTGGGTAGCTCCATCTGCTGTTTGGTGTCTGGGCATTGCAGCTTGCTCTGCAAGCAGATAGCATGCTTGGCTCTTTCCTTTTGTTTACTGGTTTTCACACAGTAAATTGGTTGGCTGATTTTTTTACCCTAATTATACCCTTAGGGACTGAAGCATATTTTATGTGTTTGTTGGGGTGGTCATTCTTGTCTGTACAGACTCTGGAAGCAGCTTCACATTGACTTCGGCATGTCAGGCTTGTTTCCGGCATCTCTTGTCAGTGGGAAATAAAGTATAAATACAACTGGAGTTAAATTCTTTTGAGGTTTCTCCAAATGCTTTAGTAGGTATTTCTAAGTGCTGTTCAAGGAATTCAAAATACTTCCACAGCAGCTACAGAATTAGATTTCTGGATTTCTGAACCTGTGGTTGTTTTGAGTAAACAGTGCTGAAATAAAAAACTTAATTTTTGCAGTACTAGGGATGGAACCCAGGGCCTTGTTTAAGTGTTGTAGTACTGGACTATACCCCAGCCCTCTTTTTGCTTTTTTTTTTTGTGTGTGTGTGTAGTTTTTCGAGATTGGGTCTTGCTCTAGCCCCAGCTGACTTGAATTCACTATGTAGTCTTAGGGTGGCCTCGAACTCATGGTGATCTTCCTACCTCTGCCTCCTGACTTCTGGGATTAAAGGCGTGTGCCACCATGTCTGGCTCATGCCCAAGCTACTTAGATTAATATACACACACACACACATATACATATATATGTATATATATTATTTATTTATTTGAGAAAGAGAGAGGGAGGCAGTGAGAGTGAGAGAAATTTATTTTATATTATTTTATTTACTTGAGCCCAGGCTGGCTCCAAAGTGGCTATGTAGTTATGTAGCTGAGAGTGACTTCAAACTCCTGATACTCCTGCCTCTACTTTCCAAGTATTGGGATTATAGGTATGTGCCATCTCACTCTACTTTTTTTTTTTTTAATGTTTTTAAAAAATTACTTATTTATTTGAGAGAAAGAAAGGCAGAGAAAGAGGCAGGTAGAGAGAGAGAGAGAGGGCGAGAGAGAGAGAGAGAGAGAATGGGTGTGCTAGGGCCTTTAGCTGCTGCATACAAAGTCCAGAAGCATGTGCTACCTTGTGTATCTGGCTTATGTGGGTCCTGGAGAATTGAACCTGGGTACTTTGGCTTTGTAGGCAAGTGCCTTAACCTCTAAGCCATCCCTCTAGCTCCTCACTCTGCTTTTTACTGCTTGTGTTTGTAATGTGGTTGTGCACATGTATGTCCTTGCAATGTCCTGTGTGGTGGCTGAAACAGAAAGTGGGGTATCTGTTACATTGCTCTTTCACCATTCTTTTATTTATTTATTTATTTATTTATTTATTTATTAGAGAGAGAGAGAGAGAGAGAGAGAGAGAGATAGTGAGTGAGTGCGAATGATCATGCCAGGGCCTCTAGCCACTGCAAATGAACTCCAGACGCGTGTGCCACCATGTGCATCTGGCTTATGTGGGACCAGGAGAATCAAACCTGCATCCTCAGGCTTCGCTAAGCCGTCTCTCCAGCCCTCTTTCACCATTATTTGAGCTGGAGTCTACTGATACCAGAGCTTTTGTGAGCCCAGGAAATTTCCTGGTCTCTGGTCCCTTTTGTGGGACTGGGATGACAAACCTCTGTGGCCATGCCCAGCTGTTTATATGTTTTCTGGAGATTCATTTTCTTTTCTTTTTAAGGTTTTTATCAAGGTAGGGTCTCACTCTAGTTTAGGCTAACCTGGAACTCACTTTATAGCCCCAGGCTGGCCACTCTCCTACCTCAGCCTCTCAAGTGCTGGGATTAAAGGTATGTGTCATCACAACAGGCTTGGATTCTGGAGATTTGAACTCTAGTGGTCTCAGGCTCCCTCAAGCAAGTCCTCATCCTTGTGCAGGAAGGGCACTTTACCACTGAGCCTAAGGGCCAGATTTGATTCCCCAATACCAACGTAAGCTCACCCTTTCTTTCTTTTTTTGTTATTGTTTTTTGAGGTAGAGTCTCACTCTAACCCAAGCTGGCCTGGAATTCACTCTAGTCTCAGGGTGGTCTTGAACTCATGGCAATCCTCCTACCTCTACCTCCCAAGTGGTGGGATTAACCATTATCTCTCTCTAATAAATAAATAAATTTTTTTGTTGGTTTTTGAGGTAGGGTCTCACTCTAGCTCAGGCTGATCTGGAATTCACTATGTAGTCTCAGGGTGGCCTTGGACTCATGGTGATCCTCCTACCTCTGCCTCTCAAGTGCTGGGATTAAAGGTGTGCACCACCACACCCAGCTAAAATAATTTTTTTTTTTTTGGTTTTTCGAGGTAGGCTCTCACTCTAGCCCAGGCTGACCTGGAATTCACTATGGAGTCTCAGGGTGGCTTTGAACTCATGGCAATCCTCCTACCTCTGCCTCCCGAGTGCTGGGATTAAAGGCGTGCACCACCACGCCCGGCTAAAATAAAATATTTTTTAAAAGATAGCATTAATAAAACCCAAAAGCGTGACAACTAAGAGAAAGTATTTGCAAATCACATGTCTGATAAGGGACTTGTATCCAGAATATATAAAGAAATATTAATTCATTAAGAAAAACAATTCAGGCTGGAGAGATGGCTTAATGGTTAAGGCACTTGCTTGTGAAGCATAAGGCCCCAGGTTCAATTCCCCAGTACCCACATAAGCCAGATGCACAAGGTAGCGCATGCATCTGAAGTTTTAAAAAAAAAGGCTATATGTGGTGGCACCCTGAGACTACATAGTGAATTCCAGGTCAGCCTGAGCTACAGCAAGACCCTACCTGGAAAAACCTAAAAAAAAAAAAAAAAAACCTAAAAAACCCACAGAAAACAAAAAACAGTGTGGTGGCACATGCCTTTAATTCCAGCACTTGGGAAGCAGAGGCAGGAGGATCACCATGAATTCAAGGCCGCCCTGAGACTACATAGTGAATTCCAAGTCAGCCTGAGCTAGAGGGAGACCCTACCTCAAAAAGAAAGAAAGAAAAAAAAATCAAATATTTTAAATGAGTGAGAGATTTAAAGAAGACCTCTCTCTACCCTGAGTGCTATAAGTAGCCAGGCAAGAGGTGCTCACTAGTGCAATAGTGGCATGACTGTTATGGGGTACCCAGCTGTTCTCTGACTGGATCTGAGACCCATGCATGGGAGAGAATTCATCCCCAGTACTGAAAACCTAATTCAAATACTATAGTTGAGAAGGTCGTGGACTCTAAGGGGGAGGGCACTACTGTTAATTAACTATAAGAATATATTATGCTCATCAAATTGCCCTCTAATATTTATATCTATGCTCTGACCTTTGGTCAGAGAAGCTTCTTTCTGTCAATAATAGTGACTACTTGGGAGACTTAAAACTTGTCAAAATTGCTGAGAAGAAGTGACAGTTGAATGCTTAGTGTCCTATGAGACATCTTTATTATGTCTACTAAGGCTCTGGGAATACTGCAGAAAAGAGGACAGAAAGAATGTAAGAGCAGTCCATACCTGTAGTCCCAGGTGCTGGTAAGTTTAATCAGAGAAAGTGCTTGAACTCAGGACTTCTAGGCCAGCTTGGGTAACACGGTGATACAGAATATGAACAAGGTAGCTACTTTAAATAGGGAGTCAGCCAGTGACAGAGCCCAAGAAGATGCCACCTTGCATGCCCTGGCAGGATTAGAACCTGCATCTGAGCCAGTCTCATTCAAGATGGCTGCAAGTAACAACTCAGCAGTACTTGCTGCTTCAAGCTTTCCCAGGCTGGCTCCTCCTGAGTCAGCCTCTTGAGTCCATCAGCCAATCAGGTTTCTCCCTCCCTTACACACCTGAGTCTGATGATGAGGCCCATCCATATTGGATGCTTGATCATAAATAAGCCTGGCACAGGTGTGTAAATCTCTCTTGGCTCTTACTTTTGTTTCTTGTTTTTTCGAGGTAGGGTCTCCCTCTAGCCCAGGCTGACCTGAACTTCACGATGTAGTCTCAGGGTGGCCTGGAACTCACGGCGATCCTCCTACCTCTGCCTCCCAAGTGCTGGGATTAAAGGTGTATGCCACCACGCCCGGCTCTCTTGGCTTTCCTGGCCTTAACTTCTTGGCTTCTGTGGTAAGCTCTTTCCCAGTGTGAGAGCCGTCTCCCTTCCCCTTTACTCTTCACTTTATTTACTTTGGTACTCTCTCTCACTTGGACCCAGAGCTCATTAATTCATCTAGTCTAGCTAGTCAGCTTGCCCTGGGGATCCTATCTCTTCTTTACAAGTGCTGGAAGTACAGGTAGGCTGCTATGCCAGCTCAGTATTTGGGTGCTGGGGATCCAAACTCCAGTCTTCATGCTTGTGAATGAAGCGTGTGCTTTATCCACTGAGCCATCTTCCTAGCCTTCAAAGTTGTTGTTGTTATTACTATTATTATTATTATTTTGGTTTCTCAAATTAGGGTTTCACTCTAGTCCAGGCTGATCTGGAATTTACTATGTAGTCTCAGGGTGGCCTTGAACTCATGGTGATCCTCCTACCTCTGCCTCCCGAGTGCTGGGATTAAAGGAGTGTGCCACCACACCCGGCTAAAATCTTTTTTTTTTTTTTTTTTAAATATTTGGGGCTGGAGTGATGGCTTAGTGGTTAAAGCATTTGCCTACAAAGCCAAAGGACCCAAGTTTGATTCCCCAGAACCCATGTAAACCAGATGCACATGGTGAAGCATATATAAATATATAATAAATAAATATTTATTTGTCAGGAGAGAGAGAAAGAATATGGGTTCACCAGGACCTCCTTTACATGGGTATTGGGGAATCAAACCCGGGTCGTTAGGCTTTGCAGGCAAGTACTTTAACCACTGAGCCATCTCTCCAGCCCCAGCATTTAAAATTTTGATGTGACCCAACTTATCCTTGGCAACATAACCCAGAATATAACCCAGTCTTTTTTTCTGAAAACTTTTTTCTTTGGGGGGGAGGGTTTTGAGGTAGGGTCTCACTGTAGCCCAGGCTGACCTGGAATTCACTATGTACTCGCAGGGTGGCCTCAAACTCATGGTGATCTTCCTACCTCTTCTGAAAAGTTTTGACCATTGTAGCCTTCATGTATGTGTGACCTTTCTGCCTTTTGTCAAATTGGTATAAAGAATCTATCTGTGGGGCCGGAGAGATGGCTTAGTGGTTAAGGCACTTCCCTGAAAAGCCAAAGGATCCTGGTTCAGTTCCCCAGGACCCAAGTAAGCCAGCTGTACAAGGTGGTGCATACATCTGGAGTTCATTTGCAGCAGCTGGAGACCCTGGTGTGCAGATTCTCTATCTACCTTTCTCACACTCTCAAAATAAATAAATAAATAAATAAAGTCTATCTGCTCCAGTTATTTTCTACTAACAGAGCTGAGAAAGCCAATCTCAGTCAGTTTATGAATCTGTACTTTGGATAAATAGTCTTGGTGCCTGCTGGAACAGGCACTAAAAGAAAACTTTTAATCCCAGCTGTCCTCTCTGAGAGCCAAGATGTGATTTTCTCAGTTCAGGATCCTGGATGCCCCTTTGACCCTGGGGATGAAATTTTTGGCTCTGGTGGCTTCCTTTGACACCTTGGTCAAAAGAGTCACTGGCTCTTATTTGAGTTCTTAGCTGTGTGAGCAAGCTGCTGCTCTGTGGGTGGTGAAAGGCTCAGTGTTCAGTGTGTCTCCCCATCTGTGAAGGCTATGGGTAACACATTCTCTTGGCCATTGCAGGTGAAGGACTTAACTCAGTACTTGGACCCGAGCGGGCTCGGCGTGATCAGTTTCGAAGACTTCCACCAAGGGATTATGGCCATTAAAAGTGGAGGTTAGTCATTCCCACCCTGTGCTCCATTGCTCCTCCCCTTCCTGCATTGTTCTAGCCCCCTATCTAGTCTGTCACCTTTCCCTCCTGACCCCTCCCTGAGGTAGGGTCTCATTCTAGCCCAGGCTGACCTGTAATTCACTATGTACTCTCAGGGTGGCCTCAAACTCCCAGCGATCCTCCTACCTCTGCCTCCTGTGTGCCTGGGATTAAAGGTGTGTGCCACCACGCCTGGCTAGTCTGTCACTTCTTGAATTGACAAAACATCTGGGTACCCTCTTTTCTGTTGTCACCCACCCCTGAATGAGAGACTTAACTGCGTATCTGCAGGGTTGAGAAACTACTGCTGTTCTCCAAGATTTCATAAGGAAAAGTTTCAAAAATACTGAAAAAAGTCACACAGTTTACACTCGTTTATATATTTACCTCTGTGGTGGTTTGATTCAGGTGTCCCCCATTAAATTAGGTGTTCTGGATGCTAGGTTCCCCAGCTGATGGTAATTGGAAATTGAAGCTTCCTGGAGGGAGTGTATTGTTGGGGGCGGGCTTATAGGTGTTATAGCCAGTTTCTCCATGCCAGTGGCTGGGGGTCAGGGGGTGATGTCCACCTTCTGCTCATGCCATCATTTTCCCCTGCCATCGTGGAGCTTCCCCTCAAGCCTGTAAACCAAAGTAAACCTCTTTTTCGGCATGCTGCTCTTGGTTGGGTGATTTCTACCAGCAATGCAAACCTGACTGTAACAACCTCCCATAGTGTACTGACAACAGCTTGCTGGTGTGTACTTTGTTTCATCCATCCATTTCCTATTGTCCACCAATCCATCATGCTTCAGAGTCTGTTGAATTGGTGCATGGGTCCCAATCTCCTATCAAGGAGTTGTTCATCCCCTGGCCCTCTGCAGTGTTTGCTTCTGTCTGTCTGCCTGCAGAAGGGTTGCTGGCTGCTGATTGTGGCCTGGGTCTTAGCTTAGTGACTTAAGGAACATATGGTTATTTGTCAGTCTCTGCTGATGGCAAACAGTTATCTGAGAATGACTAGTCTCCCAAACTTTTTTTTTTTTTTTTCTTTCCCCGAGGTAGGGTCTCACTCTAGCTCAGGCTGACCTGGAATTTTCTATGTAGTCTCAGGGTGGCCTCAAACTTACAGTGATCCTCCTACCTCTGCCTCCTGAGTGGTGGGATTAAAGGCATGCGCCATCATGCCCTGCTCAGTCTGCCAAACTTCACCCCACTGTACCAAGATGGAGCCTTTTCCTTGGACCCATTGCCTCCTCTTGCCTTGCCTGGACTGATCTCTGAGTCATTGTGGTGCCCCTTGGCCATCCCACAGGGACCTTAGGAGATGCCTTATGGCTTCTGCCTGAGAAGGGGCCAGCTGGTCTCCATGAGTTGCCAGGCTCTGTCTCCTTAATAGCCTGCTCTCCTATCTCCCTCTCTGAGAAACTATATCCTGGCCTGTCCTGTGTGTGAACCCACATGCTATACCCAGCCCCTGTCCACTCCTGTCCTGCCCTTTGTCCTTCCTCCTCTGGTGCAGTTCCTGTCCACTTCCTTGTATTAGTGAGGGCAGAGTGTGCAGCTGCAGGACTGGAGGGCAGCCTTCAGCACACCCTAACAAGGCACCATCACTGCCAGCCTATCCCATGGTGCTATGGGAGGACGTGGCTTGCTGTGTCACAGAGCAGGCTTTGTGATTCTAGTCCAGTCCCAGGCCAACGAAGGTGCTCAGTGGGGTGGTCCTTCAACCTCATGCAGCCTGACTGACCATGTTGCTTTCAGGGAAGTGCTGGTGAGCCTGTTGAGCTTGCCCAGTGTTCTACCGTGGGTCTGGACAGCAGTTTTGCTTTTCTGTTTTTGTCATTTTAAGATTTCATTTACATTTCATTAAGAAGGCAGAATGAAAATAGAAAAACAGATGAAGTCAGAGATGATTTTGAAGTTATTCATAGCACTTAGGAGAAAGGCATGCTTACATGCATCCCATTTCCAGTGAAGTTCACTTCGGGTCTTACTGCACTGTGATGGCAGAGCTGCGGGTCGCTTGTGTCACCTATCAGGCTTACTCTGTCCGTATTGGGGAGCAGCATAGTAAATGGCCCAATATATTGACCCAGTTTGTGGGGAAGTGCAACACTTCTACTATCACACCCACAGGTCTTGTTTCAGGAATAGAATGAGACAGGAAACTGTTACAAATAGGCCATGGCTCTGTCTCATGCACCACCCCCTCCCCAACTCTGAAGGAACAGGATAAATGCACATTAAAAATTTCCACTTGGGCCGGGCATGGTGGCGGATGCCTTTAACCCCAGCACTCAGGAGTCAGAGGTAGGAGGATCACTGTGAGTTCGAAGCCGCTCTGAGACTAAATAGTGAATTCCAGGTCAGCGTGGGCTATAGCGAGACCCTCCCTTGAAAAAACAATTTCTACTTGGGCTGGGAAAATGACTTAGCAGTTAGATGTACTTGATTGCAAAGCCTGCCTGTCCAGGTTCAGATCCCCAGCACCCTTGTAAACCCAGATGCACAAAGTAATACGTGTATTTGGAGTTCATCTGCAGTGGCAAGAGGCCCTGGTATATCCTCCTCTTTCACTCTCTCTCTCCCCCTCTTGCAAATAAATAAAAATGTTTAAGACAAAATTCCACTTAAAAGAGTCTGAAGCAAGAGGGTCTCAAGTTCAAGGCCAGCCTGGGCTATAGAGTGAGACTTTGTCTCAAAATAAAAAGTAAAATGAAGAGATATATCTATTATCTATCTATCTATCTATCTATCTATCTCAATGGTAGAGCACTTGCCTTGTATGCATAAGGCCTTAGGTTCAATCCCCAGTACTTTAAAAAATTCCAGTAATTGAAAATTGTTTTCTTCTTATGGAAAAAAACTGATAAAAATAGGGCTGGAGAGATGGCTTAGTGGTTAAGGCACTTGCCTGCAAAGTCTAAGGATCCAGGTTTGATTCCCCAGGATCCATGTAAACCAGAGGCACAAAGGTAGCACATGTATTTTGAGTTCCTTTGTAGTGCCTTGAAGGCCCTGGTGTGCCCAATCTCTTTCTCTGTCAAATGAATAAATAAATTTAAAAAAATGACAAAATAGTCATATTTAGTTCTAACAAGAATATAAACATGGGAGCCAGGTGTGGTGGTGCACCCTTTTAGTCCCAGCACTCAGGAGGCAGAGGTAGGAGGATTGCCGATTGCCATGAGTTAGAGGCCACCCTGAGACTACAGAGTGAATTCCATGTCAGCCTGGGTTAGAGCAAGACCCTACCTTAAAAAAACAAAACAAAAAACAAAAAATGAAACACACACACACACACACACACACACACACAAAAAACAACCCAAAAGCCAAAAACCAAAAAGAAAAAAAAAAAAAGGTTATAAACATGGGCTGGAGAGATGGCTTAGTGGCTAATGTGCTGTCTGCAAAGCCTAAGGACCCAGGTTCAATTCCCCAGAACCCATGTAAACCAGATGCATAAGGTGGTGCATGCCTCTGTAGTTTGATTGCCATGGCTAGAGTCCCTGGCATGCCCATGCTCCCCACCCATCTCTAATAAATAAATAAAAATACAAAAAAATTTTAAAAAATGAATATAAAAATGCCAGTTGTGTTCACCTCTCCTTCCTGGTGTTGTATAAGACAGTGTTCTCAGCTTGGTTGACTACCACTTCAAGCTGAGCACACATCCATGAGTCAGGTGGACTTTGAAAGTTTCAGTTCTGCATTTCAATTTGTAACTACAAGTAAACTTACATCATTGTGGGAAAGCTCATCAGAAGCTGTTTTTTTTGAGCCTTTCAGGAAAGGTGAACTTAGCCTGACTGCTTTGGGACTTGTCCTCTTTTCCTCCAGAATCTGTAAGTTCTGTCTGTGGCTTTACTACAGTTCTTGTGGTCCAGGCCTATTGTTGGGACTGCAGCTTGAGTAGTGGAGGCAGGTTCCAGGTGTACCTGACAGACTGGACCAGACAGGCTGCAGGCTCCTTCACTCATGCATAGTTTAGACTATTCCCGGATGTTCAACCATATAAAAGACCTATGGTCTTTAAAAGCCACAGAGGAGAGCAGTTTGGAATTACTTCATGCAGAAGTGTGTGAGGGGCCAGGGCTCAGCAGTTAAAGGTGCTTGCTTGTAAAGCCTGCAGGCCCGTGGTTCAATTCCCCAGCACCCATGTAAAGACAGAGGCAAAAGAAAAAAGAGCATTTGGGCCAGGCGTGGTGGTGCATGCCTTTAATCCCAGCACTTGGAAGGCAGAGGTAGGAGGATGGCTGTGAGTTCAAGGCCACCCTGAGACTGCCAAGTGAATTCCAGGAAAAAAAAAAGCATTTGGTGTGCTTCTCTAGTGGCAACAGACCCTGGTGTGCTCATATATTCACACACATGAAAGAAATCAATATTTTGTTTATTATTGATATTATTTTGGTTTTTTGGAGATAGGGTCTCACTCTAGCCCAGGCTAGCTTGAATTTACAGCCATCCTCCAACCTCTGCCTTCTGAGTGCTGGGATTAAAGGCGTGCACCACCACGCCTAGCTTAAATTTTATTTATTATTGCTTTGTGCAAACAAGCACCAAATGCTCATGCCTTGAACCCAGGCTGGCAGGCTTTGCAGGCAAGTAAGTGCCTTTAACCACCAAGCCATCTTCTAGCTGTCAATAATTTGTTTTTATTTTTGAGAGAGAGAGAGAATTGGTATGCCAGGGCCTCAGCCACTGTAATCTAACTTCAGACACTTATACCACCTAGTGGGTATATGTGACCTTGTGCTTGCCTCACCTTGGTGTGTCTGGCTTACGTGTGATGATCTGGACAGTTGACCAAGGGTCCCTAGGCTTTGCAGGCAAATGCCTTAACCACTAAACCATCTCTCCAGCCCAATAATTTTTGGGAAGGGGTAGAGGTAGGGTCTTGCTGAAGCTGAGGCTAGCCTAGAATTCACTATGTTGTCTCAGGTTGGCTTCAAACTCATGGAGATCCTCTTATCTCTGCCTCCCAAGTGCTGACATTAAAGGTGGGTACTGCTTAATTTTTTGTTTTGTTTTGTTTTTTCGAGGTAGGGTCTCACTGTAGCCCAGAATGACCTGGAATTCACTGTATTCTCAGGGTGGCCCCGAACTCACAGTGATCCTCCTACCTCTGCTTCTGGAGTGCTGGGATTAAAGGCATGCGCCACCACGCCTGGCTTTTTTTTTTTTTTTTTTTTTGAGAGAGAGAGAGAGAGAAAGAAAGAATGGGTGTGCCAGGGCCTGTAGCCACTGCAAACCAAATCCAGACACATGTGCCACCTTATGCATCTGGATTATGGGTACTGAGAGTCAAACGTGGGTCCTTAGGCTTTACAGGCAAGCACCTTAACTGCTAAACCATCTTCTCTACCCCTGTCAATAATTTTTTTGATGTTTTTTAAAAATATTTTTTGTTCACTTTTATTTACTTATTTGAGAGTGACAGAGAGAGAGAGAGAGAGAAAGGCAGAGAGAGAGAGAGAGAATGGGTGCGCCAGGGCTTTCAGCCACTGCAAACGAACTCCAGACGCGTGCGCCCCCTTGTGCATTTTGGCTAACGTGGGTCCTGGAGAATCGGGTCTCAAACCGGGGTCCTTAGGCTTCACAGGCAAGCGCTTAACCACTAAGCCATCTCTCCAGCCCCGTTTTTTTGGTGTTTTGAGATAGGGTCTCACTCTAGCCCAGGCTGACCTGGAATTCACTATGTAGTCTCAGGATGGCCTTGAATTCCCAGTGATCCTTCTACCTCTACCTCTCAAGTGCTGGGATTAAAGGTATGCACCACCATGCCCAGCTAATAATTTTTAAAAAATTATATATATATATATATGTATTATATATATTAACTTATTTGCAAAAGAGAAAGAGAGAAAGGGGGGAAAGAAAGAATGGGCACACCAGGACCTCCAGCCATTGCGAATGAACTCCAGATGCATGTGCCATCTCCTGGTCAATAAGTTTTTTAAATATTTTATTTATTTGAGAGAGAAAGAGGCAGATAGAGAATGAACATGCCAGGGCCTCCAGCCCCTGTAAAAGAACTGTGCATATACCACTTTATGAATCTGGCTTACTTGGTACTAGTAATGAAACCTGGGTCTTTAGGCTTTGCAGGCAAGTGCTTTAACTGCTAAGCCATCTTTCCAGGGGGTCTCACTCTAGCCCAGGATGACCTGGAATTCACTGTATTCTCAGGGCGGCCTTGAACTCACGGTGATTCTCCCACCTCTGCCTCCCTAGTGCTGGAATTAAAGGCGTGAGCCACCACGCCCGGCTTAAAAAAATATTTTTATTTATTTATTTGAAAGAGAGAAAGCAGAGAATGAGTATGGGCACACCCGAGCCTCCTACCACATTAAACAAACGTCAAACACATATGCCACTTTCTGAATCTGCTTCACATAGGTACTGCAGAATTGAACCCAAGCCATCAGGCTTTGCAAGCAAGTGCCTTTAACTAGTGAACCACCTCTGCAGCCTGAACCCTCTCTCCAGCCCTCAATGATACATTTTTTTAAAAATTTGGTTTAATTTTATTTATTAGAGAGAAAGAGAATGGGTGGGCCAAGGCCTCTAGCCACTGCAAATCAACTCCAGACGCATGTGCCACCATGTGCATCTGGCTTACGTGGGACCTAGAGAATCAAACCGGGGTCCTTAGGCTTATAGGCTTTTTAGGCATGCACCTTAACCGCTAAGCCCTCTCCAGCCCTGGTTCTTCTTTTTCTTTATTGACAACTTCCATAATTATAGACAATAAATCAATATAATTCCTTACCCCCTCACTTTCCTCTTCGCACCTCCACTCCCCGTATTTCCTCTCCTTCTCGATCAGTCTTTCTCTTACTTTGATGTCATCATCTTTTCCTCTTTTTCTTTTTGTTTGTTTTTTGAGGTAGGGTCTTACTCTAGCTCAGGCTAACCTGGAATTCACTCTGTAGTCTTAGGGTGGCCTCAAACTCACGGTGATCCTCCTGCCTCTGCTTCCCAAGTGCTAGGATTAAAGGCATTCGCCACCACACCTGACTTTTTCTTCCTATTATGAGGGTCTTGTATAGGTTGTGTCAGGCACTGTGGGGTCATGGATATCCAGGTTATTTTGTGTCTGGAAGAGTATATTGTTTATTTTATTTTATTTATTTTATTTTATTTTATTTTTTTAAATTTTTTGTTTGTTTATTTATTTATTTGAGAGCGACAGAGAGAAGGAGGCAGAGAGAGACAGAGGGAGAGAGAGAGAGAATGGGCACGCCAGAGCTTCCAGCCTCTGTAAACAAACTCCAGATGCATGCGCCCCCTTGTGCATCTGGCTAATGTGGGTCCTGGGGAATTGAGCCTCGAACCGGGATCCTTAGGCTTCACAGGCAAGCGCTTAACCGCTAAGCCATCTCTCCAGCCCTTTATTTTATTTTTAAAAATAATTTTATTTAATGTATTTATTTAACAGAGAGAAAGAGGCCGAGAGAGAGAGAGAGACACAGGGGTAGGGTGGGGTAAGGGGAATGGGCACACCAGGGCCTCTAGCTGCTGCAAAAAAAATCTCCAGACACATGTGCCACCTTGTGCATCTGGCTTATGTGGGTCCTGGGGACTCAAACTTGGGTCCCTTGGCTTTGCAGGCAAGAACCTTAACTGCTAAGCCATCCCTCTAGCCCTAAGTTTTTAAAAAATATTTATTTATTTATTTATTTATTTGAGAGAGAGAGAGAGAGAGAGAAGTAGGGAGGGGGAAGAAAGAGAGAGAATATGAATGGGCACTCCAGGGCTTCCAGCCACTGCAGACAAACTCCAGAAGCATACACCACCTTGTGCATCTGGCTTATGTAGGTCCTGGGGAATCAAACCTGGGTCCTTTGTCTTTGCACACAAGCACCTTAACTGCTAAACCATCTCTCCAGCCCTTTTTTTTTTTTAAGTACAATCTTGACTCTTTAATACTTTTTATTTTTATTTTTATTTTTTTTATTTTTTATTTTTTATTTTTTTGGTTTTTCGAGGTAGGGTCTCACTCTAGCCCAGGCTGACCTGGAATTCACTATGGAGTCTCAGGGTGGCCTCGAACTCACGGCAATCCTCCTACCTCTGCCTCCCGAGTGCTGGGATTAAAGGCGTGCGCCACCACGCCCGGCTATTATTTTTATTTATTTATTTGAGAGTGACAGACAGAAGGAGAAAGAGAGAGAGAGAGAGAGAGAGAATGAGCGCCCTAGGGCCTCCAGCTATTGCAAATGAACTCCAGACGCGTACTCCCCCTTGTGTATCTGGTTTACGTGGGTCCTGGGGAATCGAGCCTTGAACTGGGGTCCTTAGGCTTCACAGGCAAGCGCTTAACCGCTAAGCCATCTCTCCAGCCCCCTTTTTGTTTTTTTGAGGTAGGGTCTCACTGTGGCTCAGGCTGACCTGGAATTCACTATGCAGTCTTAGGGTGGCCTCAAACTCACAGCAATCCTCCCTACCTCTGCCTCCTGAGTGCTGGGATTAAAGGCATACACTACCACGTTTGGCTGGAAGAGTGTATTGTAAGAAGTCCTATCCTTCCTTTGGCTCTTACATTCTTTCTGCCACCTCTTCTGCAATGGACCCTGAGCCTTGGAAGGTGTGATAGGGATGTTTCAGTTCTGAGCACTCCTCTGTCTCCAGTAATTTTTTCTACTTATACATATACAATACCATCCCTTTAATTCCTCCCCTCTCCTCCCTCCCTTATAACTGTTTTCTAGCTTACTGGCCTATGCTATCAAGTTTTATTCCAACTGACATACAAGTCCAAACATTTGTAGCTTGGATCCACATATGAGAGAGAATATACGATGTTTAGCTTTCTGGGCCTGGGTTACTTCACTAAGTATAATCCTTTCCAGGTCCATCCATTTCCCTGCAAATTTTTCTGATTCTTTAAAGATTTTCTCCTCCTATCTGCATGCCAGTTCCTCAGCATTCTGGCAAGCATTGTTGTCTACATGGGGGATATGGCTTTTGAGCCTCATCCTCTGGCTTCTTTCCCTTGGATTTCTTAGCCTCCTAGGATGCACTCACTTCCCCTTGATTGCAGTAATCCTCCCCTCTGCCGCCTTCCCAACTCCCATGACAACCCAACCTAAAAGGCATCTTTCCCGAGGATCCCAGTCACATACCCGCACCTTCACTTTAGACCACTCACTGCTCCAGGCGGCCTGCTGAGGGCTGGATCTTCTCTCCTCAGATCCCGATGGCCAGCTGTATAGTGTCACACCTGCCCAGGATGAGGAGTCCCCAGCCTGTGCTGATGAGTTCGATGACTTTGTCACCTACGAGGTAAGTACTTTCCCAAGCATGAGCTCCATTTCTTCCTGTGCTTTAGTTTCTGCTTCCTGAGTTGGTATGGGGGGTAGAGCACCCCCTCCCGCCCTGTGCATGTGTTGGGGGTCAGTTCCTTCGGGTGGTGGGCCTTGAGGGATCTTGGCTGTGGCAGGAGGCACAGGCTACTCCCAGCAGCCTGGTTGGGCTTTGGGCCTGTGTGGTCAGGGGTCATCCTTTGGGCCTATCTGCAGGAGATTAAGCTCTGTGATGACCTTGCAATCACCTTCTGCCAGACAGAAGCTGAGCAGGAGACTCAAGCTTTCCCCTTGTGAACCTTTAAGCAAGTGTGTATAGCTGGGGCAGAATTCTCTGTAGCTAGGAGGAGAGAAAGTATCTCGAATCTCAGTTACAAATACCTGCTTGTTACTCCACATTCCTCTCCTCTGTACTAGGTGGTGTCTTCCATAACTTGGCCTCTTGTCACAACAGCTGGGGAGAAGGTCATAGGCAGGGAAGAAAGATCTCAGTCGCTATCCGGAAGATGAAAGGGCTAGGGTCAGGTGGCCACATGGCTTGTCTGGAATATTTTGTTTACATGGAGATGTTGTCCTTGTGCTCAGGAGGCTAAGGCAGGAGGATCAGTTGAACACAGGAGTTAAAAAGGCCAACCTGGGCAATGTAGTGACACCCATCTCTAAAACAAAATGTATGGAGCTATACTAAAGTCCTGTGATGCTGGTGGAAGCAGCAGTGACCTATCCTTCAGCCCTCTGTTTCATGCCAAGGGTGCAGGAAATAGGACTGGGTCTGGGGGGGGCATGAGGTTCTTCACGTTACGTCTTTGGCACCTCGGTGCCTTTGTCGCATGAGCTGTGCTCTGTGTTGTCCAGTTAGCTCTTGACCGCCTGAGTACCACAGGGCTCATGATTTTAGATCCTGACTTTTCTTTTAGATGGAGGAAACATTTCAAAGTTTTTATCACTTTAAAAGTAATTAAGGGGGCTGGAGAGATGGCTTAGCAGTTAAGGCATTTGCCTGCAAAGCCAAATGATCCCGGTTTGATTATCCAGGACCCATGTAAGCCAGATGCATAAGGGAGTGCATGCATCTGGAGTTTGTTTGCAGTGGCTGGAGGCCCTGGTGTGCCCATATTCTCCCCCTCTTTCTCTCTCCCTCTCTGCCTCTTTCTCTCTCTCAAATAAATAAATAAATTATATTTTAAAAAAAGTAATTAAGGGGGGCTGGAGAGATGGCTCAGTGGTTAAGGCATTTGCCTGTGAAGCCTATGCACCCAGGTTCAATTCCCCAGTACCCACGTAAGCCAGATGCACAAGGTGGCACATGCGTTTGGGGTTTGCAGTGGCTAGAGGCGCTGGTGTACCCATTTTCTCTATCTGCTTCTTCCTGTCTCTCACTCTTTCAAATAAATAAAAATTTAAAAAAAAAGTAATTAAGGGTTGGGTGTGTTGGTAGATTCCTTTAATTCCAGCACTTGGAGCACTTGGGAAGCAGAGGTTGGAGGATAACCATGAGTTTCAAGCCACCTTGAGACTACATAGTGAGTTCTAGTTTAGCCTGGGCTAGAGCAAGACCCTACTTTGAAAGCCAAAAAATAACTAAATTAATTAATTTTAAAATAAATAATGATTAAGCCATACCTTTAATCCCAGCACTTAAGAGGCTAAGGCAGGAGGATTGCCATAAGTTAAAGGGCAGTCTGGGCTACAGAGAAAGTTATAGGCTAGCCTGGGCTAGAGTGAGACCCTGCTTCAAAAAATTTTTTATAGCTAGGCGTGGTAGTGTATGCCTTTAATCCCAGCACTCAGGAGGATGAGGTTGAAGGATTGCTGTGAGTTCAAGGTCAGCCTGAGACTACATCGTAAATTCCAGGTTAGCCTGGGCTAGAGAAAGACCCTACCTAGAAAAACCAAAAATTTAAAAAAAATTACATATTTCATAGTTTGAAACAGTGTTAGGTGTATAGGGCTTCCACCTAATAGTGCATCTATAATCCCTGAACTTGGGAAGTAGGGGCAGGAGGATCAGAAGTCCAAGGTCATTTTTAGCTATATAGGGATGTCTAAGCCATCCTGGGGTACATGAGACCCTGTCTCAAAAATCAAACAAAAAATAGTCGTCTTTTTTTTTTTTGGTTTTTCAAGGTAGGGTCTCACTCTAGCTCAGGCTGAATTGGAATTCACTATGTAGTCTCAGGGTGGCTTCAAACTCATGGCAATCCTCCTACCTGTGCTTCCAGAGTGCTGGGATTAAAGGCATGTGCCACCATCCCCGGCTTAATCTAACCTTTTTAAAAATTTAATTTAGAGAGAAACAGTGTGAGTATGGGTGTGCCAGGGCCTCCTGCTGCTGCAAAAGAACTCCATACAGTTGTACCACTTTGTGCATCTGGCTTTACATGGGTACTGGGGAATCAATCAAGCCTGGGCCATCAGGCTTTGTAAGCAAGTGCCTTTAACCATTAAGCCATCTCCCCAACTTTAGCCTGATATCTTTTTTGTTTTGTTTTGTTTTTTCAAGGTAGGGTCTTGCTCTAGCCCAGGCTGACCTGGAATTCACTATATAATCTCAGGCTGGCCTCAAACTCACAGTGATCCTTCTACCTCTGTTGCCCAAGTGCTGGGATTAAAGGTGTGTGCCACTATACCTGGCAGTCTAACATCTTTTATGCATAGAAAATATGTGCGTGTTATATTCAAATACATATTTGGAGCCCATGAAGCAATTTTAAAAAACAAAACAAACAAACAAGCAAAAAAAAAAAAAAAAACAGCACTTGAGGTTGGAGTAGGTGGGAAGATGGCTCAGTGGTTAAGGGCACTTACTGATTTTCTGAAAATGGTTCCTATCAGACCCATGTTTTCTGGTTGTGAACTTGGTGTGTTTTAGCACTATGTCCAGTAGGAGTGTGTGAACTCTATGCCAGGGTCTCATAGTAGATATCCTGGCTCTTGCTACTCTCTTCTCTTGGGCTTTTAGCTTGTGACAAGGTAAAGTTACTGATGTATCTCAAGTGAGACAGAGTGGTTAGGAAGCTGGCTTAAGCTTGTTGCTTGTGTTCGTAATAGTGGTGGTGAGAAAAAAGCTCATTGTCTAAAAATTTGGTCAAGGAGGCCAGAATGTAGGGGTTGGAACCTATTTATCAGCATTTCTGGAAGGGCAGTAGGGATGTCACAGATCAGGCAGGACCAGAACGATAAGGGTGTCCCAGAATTGTTCTGTGTGCCTCCCTCTTTCTTCCACTGCTGGGGCCTGGAGAAGAGATTGCTTTGCTAAAATGATGAGAAATGTGTCCTTTGTGCAAACTGTTATCAGGAAGATTAAAGTGTAAAACAGAGCTGCTCTGTTTTGAACTCAACCTGTTTTTAAAGCCAGAAAAGACACTTAACTGAACTTTGCCTCTCCCTGTGGATAGCAGCAGCAGAAGGTTTAATGGAGTGTGTCTGGGAGCAGGTTAAACTTTCTCCAAGGTGGTAATGTGCCTTCAGATGGGCACACAGGGTTTGAAGGAACCCCAGCACAACTAACAAGGAGGGAGGCAACGCTGTCAGTGCAGAGAAGCCAGCAACTTGATTGGCAGAGACATGTGATGGGAGGCCATCTCCAGCAACACACCCTTCCCAGAACCTGTATGCAGAGCCACGCTCGTGAAGGTGCTCAGTTAGCATCTGAGGGTAAGAGGAGACCTGAGCACTCATGGTGCCCAGAATTTAGTGTTTGTGAAGGACAAAGGCTCAGGGAAGAACAACCATGATCTGGACTGTGGGAGCTAACAGGTAGTGTTGGCCACACTTCATGGCCGGAACAAGGGAGTTGCTTGTCTGTTGGCAGTTTAGGTTGTATGCTAATGAACTTGTAATGTGAACACATTGTGAAGTTCCCCACCCTCCAGAGGGTCTCACTGTAGCCCAGGCTGACCTGGAACTCACTCTGTGGTCCCAGGCTAGTCTCTAACTTACAGTGACCCTCCTACCTCTGCCTCCTGAGTTCTGGGATTAAGGGCAGGCACCACCATGCTTGGCTGTGTATTTTTAAGATGTCTTTTGATGTTCAAATGAGTTTATCTTAACATTGGTAATTGACAAAAATTTTAGAGGTTGGTAGCATAGACTTGTTAGCTTCTGGGAAAAGCTAGATTCTATCTGGCTGGCAGATGCCCAGTGGGTTAGATTGTATGCTGTATTTGGATTGAATCTGGTGGACTGTGAGAGCACCATGTTCCAAGGTGACTTTGTGTTTCTTTTGAAAGGCTTTGTGAAAACAAATTTACTACCTGTGCAGGGCACTGACTTGTGCTGGGGGTGGCACCTGTGAGCTGGGTGCCCATCCTCCCAGCCCCTGGTAGTCTGGGTTTTCTACCTTGTGGTTGATTTATATCGACTATGAGTGAGCAGCCTGGGGCTTTGTCTTTGTCTCACTTCCCACCAGGTTCCCTGAGCTGTCATGGCAGTGTTTGGAATAGGACCTCATACCCTGTTGGTTTAGTTTAGAGCACGTAAAAGGATAAGTGCAGCTGAATACCTTCCATGTGACTGGGAGTTCTTCAGTCACTCTGCAGCAGTGTGGGAGACACCATCACTTTAGAAATGAGATTGCAGGGAGCAAGCAGCCTCCCTACTGGATCTGTGTTACATGTCGGGAGGCTCCCTCTTGTGTCCCTAAAGTTGGTTCTGTCCTGAGCACCCTACCTAAACTCCAGGGATGGTCACACTGCTGTCCCCAGCCTCTGCTCACAAGAACACCACTTTCAGCAGCATATTGAATGAGAACTATGAAAAAGCAGGCTCCTCAGTACCTCTTTCCCTTCCTGGGAGAAATGCTCAGCAGGGCTATATGAACTGCACTGAGGAAAAGTAAGGTTTTGTTTATCACAGATGTCTGAGCTGAGTTGGAAATCTAGGGTCCACATGGCCAGTGAGGAGCAGTGGGCTTCCAGCAAAGAACTAGTTTGGCTTTTTTTTTTTTTTTTTTTTTTTGAGACAAGGTCTCTCACTGTATCTCAGGTTGACCTGAAACTTACTTTGTAACCCAGTTTGGCCTTGAATTCACTGCAATCTTCTACCTTGGCATTCCAAGTACTGGGATTCAATGGGTAAGCCACCATGATCAGACCGAGGTTTGTTTTTTTTTTTTTTTTCCTAGGTGGGGTCTCACTCTAGCTCAGGCTGACCAGAAATTCACTAGGTAGCCTCAGGGTGGCCTCGAACTCACGGTGATCCTCCTACCTCTGCCTCCCAAGTGCTGGGATTAAAGGCGTACGCCACCATGCCCGGCTTTAAAATTATTTTAATTTATTTATTTGAGGAAGAGCCAAAGAGAGAGAAAGGACAGAGAGAGAGAGAATGGGTGCACTAGGGTTTCTAGCCGTTGCAAATGAACACTAGACACATGCATCACCTTGTGCATCTGACTTGTGTGGGTACTGGGGAATCAAAGCTGGATCCTTCGGCTTTGTAGGCAAATGCCTTAACTGCTAAGCTATCTCTCCAGCCCTCCAGACCCACCTTTTAAGTAGGCATCACCTTGTGCATCTGACTTGTGTGGGTACTGGGGAATCAAAGCTGGATCCTTCGGCTTTGTAGGCAAATGCCTTAACTGCTAAGCTATCTCTCCAGCCCTCCAGACCCACCTTTTAAGTAGTTGCCTCAGGGTCAAGTTCTGGTATGACCTACTCTGAGGTCTTTGGAAGACCATGCCAGGTTAGTGTTTGGACTTTGTTCAAGGATCTAGACCTTGGTACTGGGCAGTCTTCATGGAGCAACATTCTTTTTAGAAATTTTTATTTACTACTGAAGAGCTGTGGCAAGTCCTACTTGATATTCTTCTCAGAAGTCTGCAGGGCACTCTTCATGCCCAGGTGAGTTTATACCTGTGACTTGGCCGGCACATTCTGTGAGTGAGGAGCTGTTAGAGTGACTATAGCTCCCCCATGGACCATCAGGAGTTTATGTTTGCGTTTTGTGTGTAGCTTGGTGGTATGCTCCCCCTTGGACCTAGCCTTAGACAGATGATTGAGTCTGTCTGCTTTCTAGTCTCTCTGGCTTGGTATCTGCGGGTGGGGTTCTAGCCTGCCTAATTCAGGAGAGAGCCATTCAGACCAATGGATAAAATGGAGCCAGACTGGTTTTGTATTTTTACAGGGATGCTATCTATAAACTGTAAGCTAGTTTTTTTTTTAAATTATTTTTATTTATGTATTAGAGACAGAGAGAGAGGCAAATGGGTGCGCTAGGGCATTTAGCCACTGCAAATGAATTCCAAATCCATGCACCACCATGTGCATCTGACTTATGTGGGACCTGGAGAATTGAACCCGGATCCTTAGGCTTCATAGACAAGTGGCTTAACTGCTAAGCCCCTGAACTGCTTAGTTTTTAAGAAATCCTTCGATAATAGGGAAGACTGACTTTTACGTTGGAAACAGGAGTGACATAAGACACCTGGATTTTTATGAGGTTCATGTTATTCCAACCTACTTTGGTTTTTTACAACAACTGACAGGGATTTTTCCAACCTTCAGACACAAGTATCCTGCAGCTTCATTACCATGCTCTGAGAGGTGCCTACTTATGCTATCTGCTGGATTCTGTAGGGTTGTTGCCTCATGAGGTCAGTATTTATAGCTGTCATTACGGTGGAGGGTCCAGGTTGAGTCATGTGTTGGAGGTCACATGCTGTCCATGGTGGACAAGGATGGAGCTCGCCTCTACTCAGCCATGAAGCCCAGATCTTCAAATGAGACTTGGAGGCCCCAGTGGATGCAGGATGTCCTTATGCTCCCTATGACACCATACCTGGGGACAAAGGGCATCTTTTTCCTGCTGGAATTGCAATTTTTCTGAAATCCTATTTGCAAATTGTTAACCTCAGAATCTTCTGAGCCTAAAACGTGGGAGAATTTTCCTAACTTGCAACGTTATCATAACAAAAATTGAAATTGGGCCGAATGTGGTGGCACTTAGAAGGCAGAGAGGTAGGAGGGTCACTAGGAGTTTGAGACCAGCCTGAGACTACAGAGTAAGTTCCAGGTCAGCATTAGCTAGAGTGAAATGCTTCCTTGGAGAAACAAACAAACAGGGCTGGAGATGGCTTAGCTGTCAAAGTGCTTGCCTGCAGAGCCAAATGACCCAGGTTCAATTCCCCAGACCCACTAAGCCAGGTATACAAGGTGGCACAAGCATCTGGAGTTTTTTTTTTTTTTGCAGGGCTAGAAGCCTTGGTACGCCCATTTTCTCTCTCTGCTTCCTTCTTCTCTCTCTCTCTCTCTCTCTCTCCCTCTCTCCCTCTCCCTCCCTCCCTCCTTCCTTCCCTCCCTCAAATAACTAAAATATTTAAACAAACAAACAATTGAAATTATAAGGGTTGGGTATGGCTGCACATATCTCTAACCTAGGAATCTGAGATAGGAGAATTGAAGTAAGTTCAAGGCCAGCCTGGAACTACAAAATGACTTCCTGGAAAAAATAATAAATTATGAATAGAAAATGTCCTCTTTAATCATTTTTAAGTTCATTACTGTCATATATAAATGTGACTGGCTGTCATGTATGGTCCCTATGTTAGGTGCTGGGTTAAAAGACATTTACCCATCAGCAGATGATTTTTTTTCTTTTTCAAGGTAGTGTTTTGCTCTAGCCCAGGGTGACCTGGAATTCACTATGTAGTCTCAGGGTGGCCTTGAACTCACTATGATCCACCTACCACTGCCTCCCAAGTACTGGGATTAAAGGTGTCCACCACCATGCCCGGCTGGCCAGATGATTTGACTAGAGAGAACATGTGAGGTTAGACCTGGACTTCACATTTTAAAACAATAGCCTAAACATTCAAAATGGCTATCAGTGGTGATATTGTTCATTTTTTAAAAAGTTTTCTTTTAGCCGGGCATGGTGGCGCATGCCTTTAATCCCAGCACTCGGGAGGCAGAGGTAGGAGGATCACCGTGAGTTCGAGGCCACCCTGAGACTACATAGTGAATTCCAGGTCAGCCTGGGCCAGAGTGAGACCCTACCTCAAAAACCCAAAAAAAAAAAAAAAGTTTTCTTTTTTATTTTTTAATATTTTTTTATTATCTATTTTTATTGGCAACTTCCATAATTGTAAACAATATCCCATGGTAACTCCCTCCCTCCCCCTGCTTTCCCCTTTGAAACTCCACTCTCCATCATATCCCCTCCCCCTCTCAATCAGTCTCTTTTATCTTGATGTCATGATCTTTTCTTCCTATTATGATGGTCCTGTGTAGGTAGTATCAGGCACTGTGAGAACACGGATATCCAGGCCATTTTGTGTCTGGAGGAGCACTGTTGTAAGGAGTCTTACCCTTCCTTTGGCTCTTACATTCTTTCCACTACCTCTTCTCAATGGACCCTTTTTATGAGACTGGGTCTCCCTTTGTGGGACTCCAGTCAAATTAGAGAGCAGTTAATTTCCCCCATAACAGATGTGCCACTGTTGCACCTGTTGGCTCATTTGGCCAACAATTCACTGGAAGGTATCCCATCCCTGGCACTGAAAATTTTCTAGTATTAATCTATGGCTCCTGTGTGTTCCATTGTCCAAAAACGTAGGTTTCCATGTGAGTTATTTATATCCTCTTATATTTTGATTAGCCCTCCCTAAAAAGGCACTTTCTTGCCAGACTTGGTGGTGCATGCCTTTAATCCCAGCCCTTTGGAGGCAGAGGTAGGAGGAGGATAGCTGTGAGTTCGAGGCCAGCCTGGGACTACAGAGAGAGGTCCAGGGCAGTTTGGGCTATAGGAGATCCTACTTCAAAATCAATACCACCACCACCAAAGAGACACATTCTTTTTTCTTTTTTTAAAGCTTTCCTGTTTAAAAATATTTTGTTTGTTCATTTATTTTTTATTTGAGAGTGACAGAGAAAGAGAGAGGGAGAATGGGTGCATCATGGCCTCAAACCACTGCAAACAAACTCCAGATACATGTGCCACCTTGTACGTCTGGCTTATGTGGGTACTGGGAAATCAAGCCTCAAACCCAGGTCATTAGGCTTCACAGGCAAGTGCTTAACCACTAAGTCACTAAGTCATCTCTCCAGCCCCAAAGAGACATATTCTTTTTTTTTTTTTAAGTATTTTATTTATTTATTTGAGAAAGAGAGAAAGAGGCAGAGAGAAAAAGAGAATGGACACACCAGGGCTTCTAGCCACCGCAAATGAACTCCAGATGCTTGTGCCACCTTGTGCATCTGGCTTACATTGGTCCTGGGGAATTGATCTGGGGTCCTTAGGTTTTGCAGGCTAACACCTTAGTTGCTAAGCCATTTCCCCAGCCCTAAAGGTTTTTTTTTAAAAAATATATTTTATTTATTTATTTATATGAGAGAGAGAGAGAGAGAGAAAAAAAAATATGGGCATGACAGGGCTTCCAGCCACTGCTGCAAATGAATTCCATATGCATGTGCCCCCTTGTGCTTCTGGCTTATGTGGATCCTGGAGAATCAAACCAGGATCCTTCGGCTTTGCAGGCAAATGCCTTAACTCTTATCTGCTAAGCCATCTTTCCAGCCCCAGGGTTTGTTTTTTAAAAAAATGTTTTATTTATTTATTTGAGAGAGAGAAAGAGGCAGCGAGAGAGAAGGACACATTCTTAACACTGTTGCATGGTAGCTCCTTGGCTGTAAATAATCCCATACTGAAAGCCACAAAAGAAGTGGTTCTGGTCGGAGTATCTGTCATTCTGGAATGAGAGAGAGAGTATGTGGTTCTGGGTATGCCGGGGCCTTCTGCCACTGCAGACAAACTCCAAACACATGCATTGCTTTGTGTATCTCACTTTACATAGGTACTGGAGAATCAAACCCTGGCAGTCAGGCTTTGCAAGCAAGTGTCTTTAACTGCTGAGTCATCTCTTCAGCCACTCTACTTTTGATATATATTTAAACTTCATTTATTTATTTATTTATTTGAGAGAGAGAGAGAGAGAGAGAGAGAGAGAGAGAGAGAGAAAGAGAGTGGTAGAGAGGGAGAAAGAGAATGGATGCGCCAGGGCCTCCAGCCACTGCAAACAAACTCCAGACTCATGTGCCCCCTTGTGCATCTGGCTTACGTGGGTCCTGGAGAGTTGAACTGGAATCCTTTGGCTTTGCAGGCAAATGGCTTAGCTGCTAAGCCATCTCTCCAGCCCTTTTTTATATTTTTATTTAATTAATTTATTTACTTGACAGAGAAAGAGGGAGAGGAGAAAGAGAGAATGGGTGCACCAGGGCCTCCAACCACTGCACACGAACTACAGATGTGTGCACCCCCTTGTGTTTCTAACATGTGTCCTTGGGAATTGAACCTGGGTCCTTTGGCTTTGCAGGCAAACACCTTAACCGCTAAGCCATCCCTCCAGCCCCACTTTTTTTTGTTGTTGTTGTTTTGTTTTTTCGAGGTAGGGTCTCACTCTAGCTCAGGCTGACCTGGAATTCACTGTGTAGTCTCAGGGTGGCCTCGAACTCATGGCAATCCTCCTATCTTTGCCTCCCGAGTTCTGGGATTAAAGGCATGCGCCACCATGCCCGGCTAGCCCCACTTTTGGTATTTGAGAGAGTCTTTCTTTTGCCCTGAATTTATAATCTGGCTGATGTTGAATTTATAATCTTCCTGCTTCAGCCTCCTGAGTGCTGGGAGTACAGGTGGGCTCCACCTTGCACAGCTCTACTTCACATTTTTCTGTTCTTGAGTATGTGTACATTTTTCATTTTAAATAAGAGGCTGGGGTCATAGCTTAGTGGTAGAACATGCATAGCATCTGAGAAGTCCTGGGATTAGTCTGCAGTGCATACTTACACCAGGTGATGATGTCCTGTTTTGTAAATGAATGTCTCTGTTTAGGGATGTGATTTTTTTTTTTATTTTTTTTAATGAGAATGAGAGAGAATTGGCATGCCAGGGCCTCCAGCCACTGCAATTGAACTCCAGACGCAAGTGACCCCTTGTACACATGTGCAACCTTGTGTGCTTGCACCACTGTGCATCTGGCTTATGTGGGACCTGGAGAGTCAAACATGAGTCCTTAGGCTTCACAGGCAAGAACCTTAATTGCTAAGCCGTCTCTCTCCAGCACTAGGGATGTGATTTTTGCTAGAGCTGTGTCCTGTGCACTGTGGTCTCCTTATCTACCTGTGCTAACTGTTGATGTTCTCCTCTCTCCCAGGCCAACGAGGTGACAGACAGTGCATACATGGGCTCTGAGAGCACCTACAGCGAGTGTGAGACCTTCACTGATGAAGATACCAGCACCCTTGTGCACCCTGAGCTGCAGCCTGAAGGAGACGCTGACAGTGCGGGTGGTTCAGCTGTGCCCTCCGAGTGCCTAGACACCATGGAGGAGTCTGACCATGGCACACTGCTGCTGCTGCCTAGCAGGTGTGTACCTGTGCCCTCCTCCAGTGGATTCCCTGGAGCATCCTGTCTGTGGTAGTGAGAGGGGTCTGGGCCATGGCTTGTTGTTACTACCTCTTCTCTGGTGGCCCTGGTAGAGCTGCACCTGCCTATGTGGTCTCATATTAGCTGGTATTGCCCCTAGGATATGTATGCTTCTTCCGACAGAACAACTTTGGTTTTAATGTTCCACAATATCTGACTGTGGACAGAAGAGAAGGTACAAGGACAGACTAACTCAGTCTTCTGGGATTTGTTAGCAGAATTTTTTTTTCCTGAGGTAGGGTCTCGCTTTAGCCCAGGCTGACCTAGTACTCACTATGTAGTTTTAGGATGGCCTCGAACTCTAGGCAATCCTACCTCTGCCTTCTGAGTGTTGGGATTAAAGGTGTGTGCCACCATGTCCAGCTTCTTTTCTTTTCTTTTCTTTTCTTTTCTTTTCTTTTCTTTTCTTTTCTTTCTTTCTTTTTTTTGAGAGAGAGTCTTATGTATCCCAGACTGGCCTTGAACTGCTATGTTGCTGAGGATGATCTTAAACTTTTTTAAAAATATATTTTTTAAGATTTATTTTTATTTATTTATTTATTTATTTATTTGAGACGGGGGGGCGGGGGGAGAGCAGGAATGGGCATGCCAGGGCCTCTAGCCACTGCAAACGAACTCCAGACACATGCCACCATGTGCATCTGGCTTATGTGGAACCTGGAGAATCGAACCTGGGTCCTTAGGCTTCACAGGCAAGCACCTTAACCACTAAGCCATTTCTCCAGCCCTTTTTTTTTCTTTGTTTCTTTCTTTCTTTTCTTTTTCCTTTTTCTTTTTTCTTTTTCTCTTCCTCAACCTCCCAAGTGTTAGGGTTGTAGGCATGTGCCACAACACCCAGTTTTATGCAGTGCTAGGTATCTAACCCAGGGCTTTATACATGCTAGGCAAGCACTCTTGTCAGTTGAACTATACATCTCCCAAGGTGGTGAGAAAATCTGCAAGGAGTTTGTAGAAGGTGGAAGAGGGAAGAATCAGTCACGTAGTCCTGAAAACTGTTTTGGGCCTCACTTCATGCTTCCCTGGAAGTCAGTCTGTTTGGAAGACTTACAAGTTTGTTTATTTTATTTCTATCCATTCTTTCTTAGTCCCTCAGTTTTTTTTGCTTTTTACTCGTCAACACACCTACAAGTATTTAAGTTCTGTGGCATAAGTATACAACAGCTGGTTTTTCAACCTGACCACCCCATGGACTTGCATCTGGACTTTCCATAGCAGCAAGTCCTGCCAGGTTCTACCTTTTACATAAGTGTGATCACTTATACAGACTTATGTCTTTTGGCACCTGGCTTTTTTCACTTAATATGTGGTTATGAGATTTCTTCCTTCTTTTTTTTTGCATTTGTATGTGAGTGTATGTGTGTTGTGTGTGTGTGGGCACATGTATGTGCAGGTATGCATGCTTATGTGTTCACTGCGCTACATGTGGAGTGTCGATGTCAGTATCAGGTGTCTGCTCAGTTGCTCTCTGCCTTATTGAGTCAGGGCCTCTCACTGCACCCAGAGCTCACTGTCTAGCTGGTTTGTCCTGAGGGTCTGAGGGTTCCCTATTCTATCTCCTGAGCACTGGGATCATAGGTGCACACCGCCACACCCAAAATTTCAAAATTTATGTGGGTGCTAGGGATCTGGACTCAGGTCTTCAGTGTTTGTATGGCAAATGGCTGACTTATTTCCCTGGACCTTGTTCCTACTTTTGGAACTGGAATTCACTATGTAGTCTCAGGGTGGCCTCGAACTGATGGTGATCCTCCTACCTCTGCCTCCCAAGCACTGGTATTAAAGGCGTGTGCCACCACGCCCAGCAGCATCATTTAATTACTTTTAGAGTATTCTGTTGTGTGAATATGCTACAACTTTCTAATTTATCCTAATGTCATTGGGCATATAAGTAGCTTACAGTGTTTGGCCTTGAGAATAAAGTGGCTGTAGATGCTGCATGATTCGGGATGTCTTGGTATGTCCCTGGGAGTTGGGCAGTGGCTCAGTGGGAGCACATACCTTTAAAGTCCCTCAGTTCCTATAGTCTCAGATACTTTGCAGAGGGTTGTCATGGTTTTGTTACTGCCAGCAGTCTCCATTGCTCCTCTGCTTCATGGCACTTCATAGTCTGCTCACAGACTTTTCTACTCTGTGGTGGGTCTATAACACTGGTGCTTTGTGAAGTGCCTGCCCATTTGTTTATTGCAAGGGTCTGCAGAATTGAAAGTTGCATAAATACGCTGGGCATGATAGTGCACACCTTTAATCTCAGCACTCAGAAGGCAGGTAGGAGGATTGCTGTTTCAAGCCAGCCTGGGCTACAGAGTGAGCTCCAGCTCATCCTGGGCTAGAGTTGAGATCTGCTTTAAAAAAAACAGGGAGGGGGGCTGGAGAGATGGCTCATCAGTTAAGGCACTTGCTTGCAAAGCCTGATGGCCTGGGTTTGTTTCCCCAGTACCCACGTAAAGCCAGATGTACAAAGTGGCGCATATATCCGTAGTTCACTTGCAGTGGCTGGAGGTCCTGGTGCACCATTTTCCCTCCCTCTCTCCCTGTCTCCTTGTAAATAAATTTAAAAAAATATTTAAAAATGAAAAAATAAGCTGATGGCGCATGCCTTTAATCCCAGCACTCAGGAGGCAGAGGTAGGAGGACCATTGTGAGTTCAAGGCCACCCTGAGACTACATAGTAAATTCCAGGTTAGCCTGGCCTAGAGTGAGACCCTACCTTGAAGAAAAAAAAAATGAAAATGAAAAAGAAAAAAATAAAAAGGTTTAGAGAGATGGCTCAGTGATTAAAGGCACTTGTTTGTAAAGCCTAGGTTCAATTCCCCAGTACCCATGTAAGGCCAGATGCACAGAGTGGGTCATGTATCTGAAGTTCATTTGCAGGAGACCGTAGCGTGCCTATGCTCTTGTTTTGTCTGCTTCTTTCTCTCCATCTCTCTCTGTCTCAAATAAATAAATAAATAAATAAATAAATAATTTTTTTTTTTTTTAGAAAAGAAAGCTCCCAAAGTGAATGTTTTTGCTTACTTGTCACATGGTCTCTGTGGTGGCTGCCCAGCCCTACAAGCAGCCACGGATCACGTGTGAGGGAATTTGCCTTCAGGTCCCAAAACAACTCTGTGAGAATAGGTCATAGCACAGTGTGCCTTACCTTTGGGCTGTTGGTGCTCTTTCTCCGTTGTTTGACTCCATATTTTATACTTGAGTCCTTTAGTGGGTATGTGTATGTGATAGTTTGAATGTCTGTTCCCCATAGATGCAGGTGTTTTATTCAAGCTTGTAACTGGGTCTTCAGTGCCCTGGATGGAGGAGATGTCATGAGGGGATAGATCCTGGGGTCCAGCCCAAAGGTACAGAGCGCAGTCTACGCTCTGGGGGTCCTGCTTGCTGTAGGTCCCTGCTGCTGGTTGTCCGTGTGTGTTGCTGCTTTTTGGTGATTGCTGGCTGCTGGTGGTGGTTTTTCTCTCTGCTTGGACTTACAAATGCTTCTCCCACCATGGATGGCGCTCCCCCTGGATCTGGAAGCAGAGATAAACCCCTTCTTCCCATAGACTGTCTGGTTTGGATGTTCATTCTAGTGGTGTGAAGCTGTCTACAACAGTGTATTATACAGCAGATTTTTGTTTTGTTTTGTTTTGTTTTGGTTTTTCTTTTCTTTTCTTTTCTTTTTTTTTTTTTTGGTTTTTCGAGGTAGGGTCTCACTCTAGCCCAGGCTGACCTGGAATTCACTATGGAGTCTCAGAGTGGCCTCGAACTCACGGCAATCCTCCTACCTCTGCCTCCCGAGTGCTGGGATTAAAGGCGTGCGCCACCACGCCCGGCTTTGTTTTGGTTTTTCAAGGTAGGGTCTCACTCTGGCCCAAGCTGACCTGGAATTCACTATGCAGTCTCAGGGTGGCCTCGAACTCACAGTGATCCTCCTACCTCTGCCTCCCAAGTGCTGGGATTAAAGGCATGCACCACCATGCCCGGTGTACAGCAGATATTTTTAATTTTATTATAGTTTATCCATTTTTTTATGGTTACCACCTTTTATTTTATTTTATTTTTTGGTTTTTTGAGGTAGGGTCTCACTCTGGTCAGGCTGACCTGGAATTAACTATGTAGTCTCAGGATGGCTTCAAACTCATGGTGATCCTCCTACCTCTGCCCCCCGAGTGCTGGGATTAAAGGCATGCAAGCCACTATGCCTGGCTGGTTACCACTTTTGTATTCTTTTTTGAGGCAAGGTCTTACTCTAGCCCAAGCTGACCTGGAACTCTTTAGCTCTGGCTGGCCTTGAAATTACAGTGGTACTCATACTTTAGTCTCCCACTGATATTAAAGGTGTGATCCATCATGCTGGCACTTTCCTTTTTTTTTTTTTTTTTTTTTCCCAAGGCAGGGTCTCTAGCTCAGGCTGACCTGGAATTCACTATGTATCCTCAGGCTGTCCTTGAACTCATGGCAATCCTCCTACCTCTGCCTCCCTAGTGCTAGGATTAAAGGTATGTGCCACCACACCCAGCACTTTCCTTTAAAAAAATGTATTTATTTGCAAGCAGAGCGAGATAGAAGAGAGACAGATAGAGAGAATGGGCATGGCAGGGCCTCCAGCCACTGTAAATGAACTCCAGACATGCATCACTTTGTGTATCTGGCTTTACGTGGGTATGGGGAAATTGAATCCCAGGCTATCAGACTTGGCAAGTAAGCACCTTTAACTGCTGAGGCATCTCTCCAGACCCTCTTTCTTGTTATTTTGATCTTTTTTTTATTTCTAATTTTTATTTTTTTCTCAATTTTTATTAACATTTTCCATGATTATAAAAAAAATCCCATGGTAATACCCTCCCTCCCCCCATTTTCCCCTTTGAAATTCCATTCTCCATCATATCCCCTCCCCATCTCAATCAGTCTCTCTTTTATTTTGATGTCATGATCTTTTCCTCCTCTTATGATGGTCTTGTGCAGGTAGGTAGTGTCAGGCACTGTGAGGTCATGGATATCCAGGCCATTTTATGTCTGGAGGGAGCACGTTGTAAGGAGTCCTACCCTTCCTTTGGCTCTTACATTCTTTCTGCCACCTCTTCCGCATTAGACCGTGAGGCTTGGAAGGTGTGATTGAGATGTTACTCAGTACTCCAGTCACTTCTTTCCAGAACCATGATACCTTCTGAGTCGTCCCAAGGTCACTGCCATCTGAAAAGAGAAGATTCTCTACCCAAAGTGAGAGTAGCATTAATATAAGGGTATGAATATTAAGAGAAGTGCTTACTGGGCAATTTGATAAGCATAGCATATACATTTATCCAGACTATTTTGATCTTTTGTTGTTGTTTGTTTGTCCTTTTCAAGGTAGGGTCTCACTGTAGCCCAGGCTGACCTGGAACTCACTCTGTAGTCCCAAGATGGCCTCAGACTCACAGCGATCCTCCTGTCCCTGCCTCCCCAGTGCTGGGATTAAAAGCGTGTGCAGCACCTTCCAAGGCTTAGGGCCCATTGTGGAAGAGGTGGCAGAAAGAATGTAAGAGCCGAAAGAAGGGTAGGACTCCTTATAATGCACTCTTCTAGACACAGAACGGCCTGGATATCTATGACCTCACAGTGCCTGGCACACCTATGTAAGACCCTCATAATAGGAGGAAAAGATGATGAGAGACTGTTGAGAGGGGGAAGAGATATGATGAGAAGTAGAGTTGTAAAAAGGAGGGTGAGGGGGGCAGGGAATTGTCATGGTTTATTGTCTATAAATTATGGAAGCTGTCCATTTAAAAAAAGCATGTGCTGTCATACCTGGCATATTTTGATCCATTTTTGAATTTTCAAGGTAGCATTTCACTCTAGTCCAGGCTGATCTGGAATTCACTATGTAGTTTCATGGTGGCTTTGAACTCACTGCAATCCTCCTACATCTGCCTCCTGAATGCAGGGATTAAAAGCGTGCACCACCGTGCCTAGCTTGATCCATTTTTAAGATATTAAATCTTTTGGGGAACATAAATATTTTTTAAAATTATTATTATTATTATTTTATTTATTTATTTATTTATTTATTTTTTGGTTTTTCGAGGTAGGGTCTCATTCTGGCTCAGGCTGACCTGGAATTCACTGTGTAGTCTCAGGGTGGCCTCAAACTCTCGGCGATCCTCCTACCTCTGCCTTCCGAGTGCTGGGATTAAAGGCATGCACCACCACGCCCGGCTTTTATTTCTTTTTAAAAAAAAAACTTTTTTTTTTTTTTTTAAATGAGAAATAGAGAATGGATGTACCAGGGCCTTCAGCTGCTGCAAACAAACTCTAGATGCGTGCATCACATTGTGCATCTGGCTTTCATGGGTCCTGGGGAATCGAACCGGGGTCCTTTGGCTTTGTAGGCAAGTGCCTTAACTTCTAAGCCATCTCTCCAGCCCCAATTTTATTTCTTGATTTGTGTGTGTGTGTGTGTGTACATACACATGCACCAGGGTCTCTTGCTACTGTAAATAAATACCACCGACTTCTACCACTTTGCATCTGGCTTTACATGGATATTGAGAATTTGTACTCAGGCTGGCAGGCTTTGCAAAGCAAGTGCCTTTAACCACAGAGCTATCTCTCCAGTCCAGAAACATAAATTTTGGGAAGCTTAAGTTAACACGACTTGGTTATACCTTAAGATGATGTTACCCCATTTATATGAACTTGGTGAAGGATGTGTGTTTGCGGTATAACTGTGGGACATTGGTCCTGCATTATAAACCAAGAGGTCTGGGTCTCTTAGTCTCTAGTCAGTATGTATAGCCTTTCCTGCTTCTGTCATATGTGTGTGGAGGGGTGAGCAGAGGGAAAGGAAATGGCCTGAAGGCCTTCATCCTTTTTCTGACAAAGGAGCACATCTTGTCTACGTGGGCCCTGTGGGGCAAGTTCCTCCTAGTGGTCCCTCCTCCCCTTCTTGAGGGAATTCTCACAGGGTCTGGCTATGTTGCTTAAATAAGACCTGATATTAAGAAACAGAAAAGAGTCTAATGCAATTGTATCTTCCTGTCATTGAAAGATGAGGATGACTATACATAGGGCTAGAGCAAGTCCCTACCTCAGGGGAGGGAGGAAAAAAAAGCAAGCCAGGTGTGGTGGCACATGCCTTTGATTTTAGCTCTTGGGTGGCAGGATCACCTTGAATTTGAGACCAGCCTGGGACTACAGAGTGTCAGGTCAGCCTGGGTTAGAGTGAGCTCCTACCTCAAAAACAACAACAACAAAATTATTAATTAGGGCTGGAGAAAAGTGGTTAAAGGTGCTCGATTGTAAAGCCTGATGGCCTAAGTTCAGTTCCCCAGTACCCATGTAAAACCAAATACACAAAAGCACAAAGTGATGCATGGATCCAGAGTTCATTTGCAGTGACTGGAGGCCCTGGTGCGACCCTTCCCCCCCAAAAAAAAATGTATCCTCAAGTGTGGGGATCACTGTGTGCTGTGTGGCTCACCATCAGCTGCTGGGGACTTGTCATGTGTGAAAGTTTTATGCATGTCGTACTAGAAGTTGGAGTCTTTTTTTTTTTTTTTTTTTTTGATTTTCAAGGGAGGGTGTCCCTCTAGCCCAGGCTGACTTGGAATTCACTATGTAGTCTCAGGGTGGCCTCGAACTCACAGTGATCCTCCTACCTCTGCTTCCTGAATACTGAGATTAGAGGCATGTTCCACCATACTAGGCTTCCTTTCCTTTTGTGTGTGGCTGTGTGACTCCTTGGGCAGTGGAGGTTTTGATATTCCACATCTCATCAGGTGCCTCGTGGCTCTGAGTCAGAGTTGCTTCTATCTGTCTTGCAGATCCCACCCCCGCAGCCAAGCTGTCGTCATGGTGATTGGTGGTGAGGAGCATTTCGAGGACTACGGTGAGGGCAGCGAGGCGGAGCTGTCCCCAGAGACTCTCTGCAATGGGGAGCTGGACTGCAGTGACCCAGCTTTTCTCACCCCCAGGTGATGCCCTGCATTATGCATGGTTCTGTCCCTCTCCATACTTAGTTATTGGGAAGCTTCTCTGTTGGGATCATATGCTGATAAGAGGAGACTTGCTTCCTCTGATGCCATGTAGGTAAACATACCACGCTGAGGAGTTTAAGTTTGTCCTGGGGTGAGAACCAGCTGCAGTTCCTCTTGTCCAGTCATATGACCAGAAAACTGCAGACCTCTAAGGTCTCTGCCAAGCCTCTTAAGTTACTGGTCTTTAGCTCCTGGTCACAGATCAGTTAGTGGCCCTGTGATTGGCTTTGAGGAAGGCTGTAGAATCATAAGGCAGTCTGTGGATATATGTCATGACATCCCCAAACCCTGAAAGGCTCTGGCTGTAAATAAATAGAACTGTGATATTTAGTGGGCAAGACACTTGCTTTCTCATAAGCTGTTGCTAAGGAGATCACAATGGATTCAGCATGAACTTGGTTTGTATGCACAGTGAAGAAAGACCTGGCTCTCTGTGTCTGAGGGTCTAGGGAGCCCCTCCTGAGTGTTTAGCTTGAGAATATCTCCGGCTTTCACGGGGCCAGGGCCTGTCTGGACATCCAGGCCATGTTAGATTCTATCTCTTGTTTCTAGGTTCCAGAATTTCTACATTTCATCCAGCAACCTCGAGGGTCTTCCCTTGAAAGGTTATTGGTGCAGCTCAGACCTGTGTAGTCTGTGCTAGAAGGGCTGATTTGTGAGCCAAAGCTGAGCTCCTGCTTGTGTGTCACCCCAAAACTACCATCAGCTGTGGTGTGGGCACTCTGAGGGCTTTTTGGGTGCTTGGAGCTCCTAGGACGTGTCCCAGGGGACTGAAGCTTTGATGAAGTGGGCTTATAAATCTGGCATTTGTGTACCATGTCTGTCCTGCTATGGCAGTCTCTCCTGTCTGCTGTTTCCAGTCTAAAGTGTACCTTCCATGCTACATTTTATGCTTTCTTTTCTACCTTTCTTTCTTTAAATTGAACTTCCAAATTAGTTTTCAATAGCCTATTGGTTCTGCTGCTTGAGAGATGAGGCAACCTTCTTGACCTCAGCTTCTAGGGGCAGATACCTCACCACCCACCAGCATCCCAAGAGCCTGTTGAGGTGAAATGGCAGGAGGTCAGCTAGCATCCTCAAAGTATAGACAGATTCCTTTAACAAGACCTCAAAAATTACTACAAAGCTACTGACATAGCCTTCCCTTCCTCTCCCTCTCCCTTTCTCAGTTTTATTTTTATTTTTATTTATTTGAGAGAGAATGAGCACACCAGGGTCTCCAGCCACTGCAAATAAATGAATAAAAATAACTCCAGATAAGCTAGGCATGGTGGCTCACGCCTTTAATCCCAACAGAGTTAGGTGGATCCCTGTGAGTTCGAGGCCACCCTGAGACTACATAGTGAATTCCAGGTCAGCCTCTGCTATAGTGAGACCCTACCTTGAAAAACTGAAAGGAAAAAAAACAAAACAAAACAAAACAAAAAACTCCAGATGCATGCACCACCTTGTGCATCTGGTTTACGTGGGTCTTGGGGAATCCAACCTGGGTCCTTTGCCTTAACCACTAAGCCATATCTCTAGCCCTTTCTCAGTATTTTTTATTTTGTTATTTTATTTGGTTTTCCAAGGTAGGGTCTCACTCTAGCCCAGGCAGACCTGGAATTCACCATGTAGTCTCAGGATGGCCTCGAACTCATGGTAATCCTCCTACCTCTGCCTCCTGAGTGCTTGGATTAAAGGTGTGCACCACCATGCCTGTCCTTTCTCAGTTTTTTAAGACAGAGTTTTGCTGTATAGCCCTGGCTGCCATTGAACTCACTGTATGGTACAGGCTGGCCTGTAGTGAACTCTAGGTGGTCTTTCTGTTTCAGCCTCCTGAGTGCTGGTATTACAAGGTATGTGCCACCACATTTACCTTTATATATAGTTTTCATATTGATGAGTTCTAGAACATTTATTAAAATAGTACAGAAGATAAGTTGGGTATGGTTGTGCATACCTGTCGTCCTAGCACTCAGGGGGCTGAAGCAGGAGGATGATGAGTTCCAGGTCACCCTGGACTACATAGTGAGACTCTATATCAAAAATAAAAGACAGAGGCTGGAGAGATGGCTTAGTGGTAAAGGCATTTGTCTGCAAAGCCAAAGGATCCCAATTCGATTCTCCAGGACCCACATAAGCAAGATACACAAGGGGGCACATGCATCTGGAGTTCGTTTACAGTGGCTGAAGACCCTGGTGTACCCATTCTCTCCTTCTCTCTCTTTGCCTCTTTCTCTGTATCAAATAAATAAATAAAATATATTTAGAAAAAAAGACAGCCCCCCCCCCAAAAAAAAAGCCAGGGGTGGTGGCACACGCCTTTAATCCCAGCACTCAGGAGGCAAAGGTAAGTGGCTCGTTGTGAGTTTGAGGCCACCCTGAGACTATATAGTGAATTCCAGGTTAGCCTGGGCTAGAGTGAGACCCTACCCCCCCCCAAAAAAAAAGCAAGAACAATAAGTGAATACGTGCTGGAGACACTTCACATGCTTTCTACAGGGAGAAAGGCATGTGCTCATTTACCTTTTGTCAGAAGGAGCTTTGTTAACACAAAGCAAGGCTTTCACTGAGCTCCCTATTCCAGCACTGTCCAGGGGGAAACCATATTGCAGAATCCCAGCTGCTTGAGCACGTAGATGTCCCAGGCTCCTTGGAGTGATATGAGGAAGGGCTCATGGCAGTCCAGAGGGAGCAGCCAGAGCCTTCCATATATTTCATTCTTTTCTCCTGGTTCTGTTCAGTGCTTTTATCATCCTCCTCAGCGCACATATCTGGTACAGATAGCCCGAAAGGCTCTTCCCTCTCCTGACTAATGCTCTGTCTCTCTAGCTCTGACCCACTTGCCACAAAGCTGTGCAGCATCCTCACTGATGAGGCCTTTGAGTTTTACTGTAGCCAGTGCCACAAACAAATCAACCGCCTTGAGGATCTTTCTGCCCGCCTGACCGATCTTGAGATGAATAGGTAAAACAAAGAGCCCGGCCTTGCTGTGTGTTCCCAAGGTGAGGGAGAGTCATGCTGCAGTGGCCCAGCAGCTGGGTCTTGCCCAAGGGATCCCTGTCCTAATCTTCAGACAGGCAGAGCACCCACATAGCGGGACCTTTTCTGCAGCCCATCCCCTTCCTGCATGCCCACAGCTGTGCTTGCTGCCTGTGTCCCTCTCCTTTGTGCATGTGGCAGCCTTATTGGCTGCTCTCTGTCCCTGTGGGAGGAAACAATCCAGCATGTGAAAGATTTTGCATTTTGCTAAATGATTTCTCTAACTTGGTCATGGGAGGCAGAACTGGGGAATTTAAAGATGGGTCTTTGAAACAGACTTGTAAACAAATAGCTTTCTGAAATGCCGGGTTAGTCAGGCTTGTGTGCACTCTTTGGAGTTGCAGACAAGAAATCTCCCAAACTAAACTATCTTTGAACTGCCTTACAGGATGGAAACTCCAGTCAGAGTGTCATATAGCCCAGAGGGGCACTTTTCTTTCTTTCTTTTTTTTCATTTTTATTTATTTGAGAGCGACAGACAGAAAGAGGCAGATAGAGAGAGAGAATGGGCGCGCCAGGGCTTCCAGTCACTGCAATCGAACTCCAGATGCGTGCGCCCCCTTGTGCATCTGGCTAACGTGGGTCCTGGGGAATTGAGCCTCGAACCGGGGTCCTTAGGTTTCACAGGCAAGCGCTTAACCGCTAAGCCATCTCTCCAGCCCAACTTTTCTTTTGTTAGGAATAGTACATCTTCATTTTCAAGGGTATAGATGGAAGGTTCAAATAGCAGTGGCTAATTAAGGAACTTAAAGTGAGTACATCTTAGGGAAGGCCTATCTATTTAATTTTCAAGGTTGTAGACAAAAGGTAGGTAATAAATTAGCAAATTTAAAAAGAGTACACCTGGGGGCTGTTTCTAAAAGCTAGTCATCAAAGGCTCTAATACTCGAAAGAGAGTGTGGACTTACCCTGTCTAAAGAGAAGACAGGGAGTGGTTAGAATTAGGCTTGCCAATCCTGTGTGCCAGAAAAGCAGAAAAATTGTGGCCAGCACGTCAGTCTTGTTAACCAAGACAGAACAGCAGAGTATACATGAAGATAGCATATATAAGATTAATGAAATGTATCTATTCCTGGGTATTGGCACCATGCCAGCAAGGCAGATGAGAGGTGGGTTAAAAGCTCAACCTTGAATCCCAGCAGTCTTCAGCTCTGTAAGAGGGTCCTCTGTCCAGCTGCAGAGAAACCTGGAGCTGCTGCCCTGCTGCTAGATGTCATGCGTGCTGCCACCAACCGCTCTTCATTGTTTGTCTCACTTGGATGGTGTTCTCGGCTCCTTGTGTCCTGTGGCCAATCCAGCTCAGTCATATTCCAAGGAGCAACTTTTGTCAGCTCCTCACAACTTCATACTCTCTTAGGGAACCTATTTGGGTTGTTTGCTAATAATGACATGCCTCAGGCATCTTGTTGGCTTAGTGCGTCAGAGGGGCAAGATTCTGGGTGAGCATCTTTGAGGAGGGTCTGAGAAGATATGGACCACATCTGGAGCTTCCCACAACAGCTACAGCAGAACAGAGTAGGCAAGTGACCATATAGGCTCCAGTTGAGCAGAAGTACTATGGGCTCCAAAGAGGCAGGATAAGTCAGCTTCCTGGAGGTATTTTGGTCTGGTGGCAGAAAGGCAGACCATTCTGGTGGTGGTTTGTGCCTGGAGGTCGGCTATAGGTGTCCCCTTTGCAAGGAGCCTGCCTTTCATCTGATCTGCCTTTGTAGTATTTCAGTTAGGCTGGACCCACACCTGCTGTCCTGTTCTATCTAGCTCCAGTCCCGAAGCACTCAACTTGTCAGCTCTTTTTCTCATGTTCTAAAAAGCATCACACAGCATAAGGCCTTCAGCCAACATCCAGGAAGGTAAAGAGGATCTTGAACAGTTGGGATCCTGGTAGAGTCCTGGTAACAATGACAGAAGCCAGAAGCACTCTTTGGGGGCATGGTCTTTGGGGGCATAGTGGTTCCAAAGACCCACTGGCATCCATTGCAGGGGACATGAGTTTTCATCTGTCATGTGTTCAGGTGGGCGTGCAGTACCTTGGAGGTAACTTGGCTGGGCTGTGTATTCCTTCTGCTGGTAAACCGTTCTTCTGAGTGAGTTTGAGTACAGGTATGAAAGGAGACACATGTCTCTCAGTCTTGATATGGAAGTGGTCTTTTCCCTTGTTGAGAACCTGTCTGGAAGGTAGTGGTAGTCACTCTGACTAGGCTTTGTGGAGACCTTTGCCTTGAGAGGCCTTGCCCCACGGGTGTGGAGAGACTGAAAGTTGGAAGGTGCCCCCTGGTGGAGAGCTGAATTATGTCTCCTGGCCTGCATAGATAGCCTTAGTGTATATATAAGCAGTGTGGTCTTAAAGGGATTTAGTCCAGACCATTTCCAGAAGTTTTGTGTTCCATGTGTTATCTGTCCAGTGATCTACAGGAAACCTGAACAGTTGCTGTTTTTTTAGATACCTGACATTCTCAGTAGAATAATCCACATCATAGAAACTGAGTAGTCTGCTCTATCCAGAGGCACATTTTCAAAGTATAAACTGCCACAGGACTGCTGGTCCAGAGGTTGATAAGTAGATGGGACAGTCTGTTGTGTCCTATTGTTCAGAGAGTATCCACAGTCTTAGGATGGAAACATGTATACTAAAGTACACCGTGCTGGTCAGGCTCCAGTTAGAAGTAGCTATACAGGGGCTGCATGGGGTGACGCCGTGAGGTTTTTGGAGCACAAGCCATCGGCTAGTGCAGTGATGTGCACTCTGAGCAGTTGCAAATAGCAGCCACCTCCCTGCTACCCAAGGGGTCCATACCCTCTACAGAGCCACTGCCCATGCAGGGCAAGGTCTGTGCCTTGAAGCAGCCAGCACACTGTGGAAATGAGGTGCTGTGCTATCAAGACTTGTCTCTATCTTCTAGAGCTTGCTAGAAAGTCATCCTCCAGCTTTCAGGAAAGCTGTTCACTTGGAGGATGGTCTCCATAAAGCAGAGGAACTTCTCCACAACATTGCCTGAGGGAGTGCCAGGGAAAGCTGCTGACTCCAGTGCTACTGGGTAGTGGGCACCAGAGGAGCTGGCCAAGGAGGCCTCGTGACTGAAGGACTGCCTAAAAATCCATGGAAACCCGCATCTCTCTCCGGGACCATCTACTGGAGGAATGTAACATCACAAATGGAAAATATGCCCCTGGAGGCAGTGTATTTTCCCAGAGCCAGCATAAAGTTAAAGGTGGTGATGGGATGATTGGTGCAGCATGCACCTCTCCAGGTTGATTTCTCTGCCTGGCCCTTGAAAGAGGATAAGGATGCTGCAAATGGAGGCACTGGTTCTCATATCTGAACACAATCGTGTCTTCTGTGGGCCCACAGTTCAACAGGGAGGTCATGCTCTGGTGGGCTTCAAAGTTAAGAGAAAAGGTGCATTTGGCCCCACCTACCAGTGGGGATGGCTAAAGCAGATAGACAATGTGGGATAACCATGTTTATTTCCCTGGGATGACTTCAGGAGAGTTTCTGTCTCCCTGTCCCCACAAATTTGGAGTATGAAGTGTCAGGGCCCAGTAACATTAAAACCACGACAGGCTTTCTTGTCACAAGCAGACCTGTGACACTTTCACCAGACACTGATGGCCGCCTAGCTAGGGGTAATGGTTTCAGAAGCATTAGGGACATGATGTTGGCAGATGATGTGGGCCAGATGTGGTGAGCTGGTGGGTGCAGGCATTGGGCTGGGCCATGTATTGCGATTTGGTTGGCTTTTGAGGGCTTAGAGGAGAGGAATAATGAAAGTTGGCACAGACCTAGACAAAGGATCCTCTAACTTGTTGAATGGTCATTCTGTGCATGGGACTTGCCTGGGGCAGGGGGCTGCATGCTTGTACCCCGCTATCTCCCAAGCCCAAGTTTCCTGTTTCCTCCTGTCCTTTGGTCTGCTCCCTGACATAATTTTCCTGTTTGTTTGGTTTTTGTACAGCCCAGCCAAGCGGCTTTCCAGCAGGAAGGTGGCAAGGTAGGCAAATCTTCGATCATTTATTGAAAATGTCCTTTCTGAAATATGTGGTAGTTTTAGTTTCTGAAAAATTTTAGAATATCCTATTGTAAGGTGTTAAAACTTGCCAAAGTTTTTTTTTTTTTTTAGATATATTTTATTTATTTATTTGAGACAGAGAAAGAGGGAGATAATGGGCGTGCCAGGGCCTCCAGCCACTGCAAATGAACTCCAGATGCATGCAGTCCCTTGTGCATATGGTTTACGTGGGTCCTGGGGAATTGAACCAAGGTCCTTTGGCTTTGCAGGCAAATGCCTTAACCGCTAAACCATCTCTCCAGCCCCCAAAGGTTTTTTTTTTTATAGTGGTGCACGTCTTAAATCCCAGCACCTGGGAGGCAGAGATATGAGGATCACTGTAAGTTTGAGTCCAGTCCGAGGCTACAGAGTGAGTTCTAGGTCAGCCTGGGCTAGAGTGAGACCCTACCTCAAAACAAACAAATAAAAGGTTACTTTTTTTTTTTTTTTTTGGTTTTTCGAGGTAGGGTTTCAATCTAGCCCAGGCTGACCTGGAATTCACTATGGAGTCTCAGGGTGGCCTCGAACTCACAGCAATCCTCCTACCTCTGCCTCCTGAGTGCTGGGATTAAACGTGTGTGCCACCACGCCCGGCAAAAGGTTACTTTTTGTGGTTTGGGGTGGACAGGGATTTGAGGGGAGAGGTTTTAGAAGGGCGTTACAAGGCGTATGAGTTTGGACCTGGCTTTGGAACCAGGAAGTACCTGATGGAAGCTTCTGGAACTCCTCTTGCTCTTATACATGCCTTGTGAGGATTGGAAAGGACCCCAGCCCCCCAGTGTCTGACACAGAACACCCAGGGGGAAGGGTCAGCTCCTTAGGGTTGTGTCTATGTGGCCTCCTGCCAGCTTGTTTCCTTGCCAGCCCACTGGTTCCCAAGGGGAAGGGCTGAAATCCTAAAGACCAGCTTTTGTTTTTCTGTTTTGGTTGCTGTCTGTTAGCTTCCTTCTGTGAAAGGTGAGGTTTAGTGTTGGGATAGTCTGCATTCAGACTCCAAGATGCCGGCACTCTATTTAGAGTCAGCTGAGGTCTTTCCTCCCTAAGACGTGCTCCTGTTGGAGTCAATTACTGCCTCCATGATTTCATTTGCTCCATCATCCAAGTTGCTATCCTGCTTCTACTGCCCAGACTTCAATTGAGACCACAAAGATTCTCCATGGGGTACCCTTTACATGGGATATCTTCTGGCTTCCCAGCTGTGGTCCTGGCGTGTCTCACATACTCTGTAAATTCCCTTGTTTTAGGGACTGTGTCATTTAACCTCTTGTGTCTATCTTTTTTCCCACTTCTATATATATATTTGTTGGGGGCGGGGGTGGAGAAGGAGAGGGAGAAAAGAAAGAATGGGTGCACCAAGGCTTCTAGCCACTGCAAACAAACTTCATATGCATGCACCACTTTTGTGCATGTGGCTTTATGTAGGTACTGGGGGATTGAACTGGGGTTGTTAGGCATTGTAGGCAACTAACTGCCTTCATGACTGGGCCATCTCTCCAGCTCTCTTTCTCATTTCTTATCTCATTTTGCCTTCCAATAGCTTCCTGAGAGAAGAGGTAAATCCCTAGACATGGCAGAGACTTTACATGTGTCCTTTGGTTGATTTGGGTTAGGGTTTTGAATGGTTTTCCTTAGAAAGTCTGAGGGTCTGAGGGCATTGCTCACAGCCTCTGGTGTTAGGGCTGCTACTAACAGGGTTAACACATTCTGGGTTTCTTTTCTTATTTTTAGTTATTTATTTATTTTATTTACTTGAAAGAGAGAGAGAGATACAGAAATAGGCAGGTAGAGAGAGAGAGAGAAAAAATGGGCATGCACTAGGGCCTCCAGCCATTGCAAATGACTCCAGATGTGTGCACCCCCTTGTGCATCTGGTTTACATGGGTCCTGGGGAATTAAACCGGGATCCTTTGGCTTTGCAGGCAAGTGCCTTAACTTCTAGGCCATCTATCTCTCCAGGCCCTGGTTTTTGTTTCTTTATGACTGTTTCCTCTGGAAGCTTTTAGAGGATTTTTTTTTTCAGATTTTTATTAACAACTTCCATGATTATAAAAAAAAATCCCATGGTTTTCTTTGCCTCTAAAGATCATAAATTTTAGGTAGTCCTAGTAGTGCAGGTCTAGCTACTCTGGAGGCTGAGACAGGGTAACCAAAAGTTCAAGGTCAGTGTAGACAACTTAGATTCTATCTCAAAGTGAAAAAATAACATAAGCCAAGGTGGCACATGCCTTCAATCCTACACTCAGGAGGAAAGGTAGGAGAATTGCTGTGAGTTCGAGGCCACCCTGTGACTGCATAGTGAATTCCAGGTCAGCCTGGACTAGAGCAAGATGCTACTTTGAAAAACAAAAAAAGGATACGAAAAAAATAAGGACTGGGGTGTAGCTCAGTATCAGAGTGCTTGCTTAACATGTGCAAGGCCATAAATTTAATCCCTAGTACAGTAAAAATAATAATAATTTTTGTTTGTTTTGTTCAAGGTAGTCTCACTCTAGCCCAGTCTCACCTGGAATGTATAGTTCACTATGTAGTCTCAGGCTGGGCTTGAACTCATAGTGATCCTCTTTCCTCTGTCTCCCAAGTGCTGGGATTAAAGGTTTGTATCACCACACCTGGAAAATTTCATAAATCTTGTTGTGAGCTCTTTTTTTTCCATTAATTATGATGAACAAAGTAAAAGTGGACCTTTTCATTGTTTTAAAAAATATTAATGGGCTGGAGAGATGGTTTAGCAGTTAAGTGCTTGTCTATGAAGCCTAAGGACCCCAGTTCGAGGCTTGATTTCCCAGGAACCACGTTAGCCAGATGTACAAGGTGGCGCACACATCTGGAGTTCGTTTGCAGTGGCTGGAAGCCCTGATGTGTCCATTCTTTCTTTCTTTCTCTGTCTGTCGCTCTCAAATAAGTAAATAAAAATAAACAAAAAATATTTATTTATTTATTTGAGAGAAAGAGATGTGCCACCTTGTGCATCTGGCTTATGTGCAGGCAGGTGCCTTAACCAGTAATCCATCTCGCCAGCCCAAGTGGGCCTTTTCTTTTTTAAAAATATTTTATTTTTATTTATTTACTTGACAGAGAAAGAGGGAGGGAGGGAGAGAGGGAGAGGGAGGGAGGGAGGAAGGGAGAGAATGGGCGTGCAAGGGCCTCCAGCCACTGCAAACGAACTCTAGATGCATGTGCCCCTTGTGCATCTGGCTAATGTGGGTTCTGGGGAATCGAATCTGGATCCTTTGGCTTTACAGGCAAACGCCTTAACCGCTAAACCATCCCTCCAGTCCCCACCCCACCCCAAGTGGACCTTTTCACTTGGAAGCTGCCATCTGGTCTGAAAGTGCATTGCTGTGTCTGCACATCTCCTCATCCTAGATCTTCATGTGGCTTCTTAGCGCTTAGGGTCTGGAGGAAGCCAAGGCAGTGTGTTCATTCCACCTTCTCTGGTTGGTTTCTTCCTTGCCCCATAGAGAAGAACACTGTGTAGTCTTAGTGATGTGGTACAAATCCAGTTGGACTTGGATTACCATTCAGCACGGCACAGCTTGGCTGTTCTGCTCACTGTCATCCCACTGCTTCACCTCTAATGAGCAGCGGCTAAAGAAGGTGAAAAACCAAGCTCAGCCATCCCCTGGCCTCCCACACCTGGGATCCTGAAAGAGCTTGGGCCAGCCATCAAGATCTGTGGGTAAAAATTTGTGCCAAGTAGCTAGAGGAAACTTGTGGTCTTATAAGGCTGGGTAGTAAAGGACTTGATCCTTTAAAATATCCTCTGAGAATGTATTTTTCCTTCTCAGATACATTTGTTATAAGAAAGCCCAACCTGCATGTCTATAGTTCAGTTTTTAAAATATTTTTTATTCATTCATTCATTTTATTTATTTAACTTGCAAGGAGGGAGGGAGAGAATGGCTATGACAGGGCCTCTAGCCACTGCAGTTGACTTCCAAATGCATCTGGCTTTACATGGGTCCTGTGGAATCGAACCTGAGTTTTTCGGCGTTGCAGGCAAGCACCTTAACTGCTAAGCTATTTCTCCAGCTCCACAATTTAGTATTTAGAGCAGAGGCATGGTCTGCTGTATATGTACGGGACGTAAAGTCCTGTTTACACGTATATATATAGATTCTAATCTGCTGCTGCTACCCTTAGTTCCATTCTCAGAATTCTCAGAAAACACAAAATAGTTGTCTCATAATACACATTACAAAACTATCCGGCCCTTCGTACATTGGTAGTGAGATGCTAATACTCTGATTCTGTGACCTCACTCTGTGTCCCTGAGCCCATTCCCTCCCCACCCCACCCCACCCCACCCCCGAGTGTGAAGATAGAAGTGGTCTTCTCCCTGAAGTGCCTGGCCCAAAGTTGGTGTAGTAGGACACGTAGCAGGGACATTGCCCCACTCCTCTAGACAAACAGTAGATCAGGGGTCCCAATACCTCATGGTCTACTTGGCAGCCACAGTCCCTTTGCCTCAGCATGACCCGAGTGTGGGATTAAACAGCCGCACTCACCATGCTGAGCAGCCTCAGCCTCAGCAGGAGGCTACATGCTGGCTGTATGGGGACAGTGTGTCCTTCCCTTCCCTGGGACAGACTTGGGCCTTGGCTCCTGCTTGGGGTGGCCTCTGGGGCCCGAGGTGGACAGTTCCCTGTCCTGGGAGTGGCATTGAGTTGAGGTCAAGGTCCTGTTTAAGAGCAGTGACTGGCTGAGGCAACTGTATTTACTTAGAACGATTTTGAGAATCTAAGGAAACCCCAAAGCAAGTCCTAAAAACACAGAACCTCAAGTGTGCATGCATGGGTTTGTGGTCTGAGGGTGAAGGCATCTGTTTTCTATCCTCCCCCCACCCCCCAAAAAATGTATGCAGGGAAAAGAGGAAATGTCGAGCTCAGTCAGTGCTAAAAAGGAAATAGCTTCATTCATTGCTAAGGTGAAATAGCCATTTTCAGTGTCATTGTCACACACTTTCAGCTCAGTCCTTACTCTGCTGCATCCTTAGCAAAGCTGCTTACAGACATGCACTTGTCTAAATCTCATCTAAACGTCATACCTGCCTGAAGTTGGTTCCCCATTTTATAAGAAAGGAAGACTGTTCTGAGTATCAGGCCATGAAATTTGGAAGTTAGCTGAGTACTAAAGGGTCCCAGGGTGTGCAAAGGAGTCAAATATGCAGGCTTACTGATGGCATGCTCATACACGTGCTCTGAGGGCTTTATCTGCTGTTGCTAACTTAGTATTTGTATTGATTCAACACAATTAAACATGTTTGTCTGAACCACAAACAGGTGTTTATTCCCTAGTAATCATGGAAAGCCAGATGCACAAAATAGTACATGTGCCTGGAGTTCATTTGCAGTGGCAAGGGGTTCTGGTATACACACACACACACACACACACACACACGCACACTTTCTCTCTCTCTCTCTCTCTCTCTCTCTCTCTCTCTCTGTGTGTGTGTGTGTGTGTGTGTGTGTGTGTGTGTGTCTCAAATAAAAGCATAAAAATGAGCATGAGGGGGTTGGAGAGATGGCTTAGCAGTTAAGGCACTTGCCTGCCAAGCCAAAGGACCTCAGTTCGATACCCCAGTACCCACTTAAGCCAGATGCACAAGGTGGCACATGCATCTGGAGTTCATTTGCAATGGCTGGAAGCCCTGGCGTGCCCATTCTACCTATCTCCCTGTCTCTGAAATAAATAAATGAAAATGAAATTTTTTTTAAATGAGCATGAGTGCTGGAGAGATGGCTTAGCAGTTAAGGCACTTGCCTGCAAAGCCAAAGAACCCAGGTTCAGTTCCCCAGTAACCACATAAAGCCAGATACACAAGGTGGTACATGCACCTGGAGATCGTTTGCAGTGGCTGGAGGCCCTGGAGTGCCCATTCTCTTTTCTCTATCTGCCTCTCTCTCTCAAATAAATAAATATTTTTTTCAATGAGTATGATAAGCTGGGTGTGTGGCGTACACTTTTAATCCCAGCACTCGGGAGGCCAAGGTAGGAGGATTGCCATGAGTCCAAGGCCACCCTGAGAATACAGAGTGAATTCCAGATCAGCCTGGACTAGAGTAAGACCCTACCTTGGGGAAAAAAAAAAAAAAAAGAGTATAATAAGCTGGGCATGGTGGCCTCCCGGAGACTACATAGTGAATTTCAGGTCAGCTTGGGCTAGAGCGAGACCCTACCTCAAAAAAAAAAAAAAAAAAAAAAAGAGCTTCATAACTTTAAAAAAAAATTATTATTTTTGCACGCAAAAAGAGAGGAGAGAGAGAAGAGGCATACCAGGGCCTCCAGCCACTGCAAATGCATGTGCCACTTTGTGCACCTGACTCTTTGTGGATACTAGGGAATCGAACCTGTGTTATTAGTCTTTGTAGGCAAGTGCCTTAACTGCTGAGCCATCTCTCTAGCCTGAGTATGATAACTTTATGTTCTTTATTTTATTTATTTATTTTGAGAGAGAGAATAGATGTGCCAGGACCTCTCAGATGCCATGAACAAACCCCAGACATGTGCACCCCCTTGTGCACATATGCAACATTGCATGCTTATGTCACTTTTGTGTCTGGCTATGTGGGATCTGAAGATTCAAATAAGCATTCTTAGGCTTCACAGGCAGGCATCTTAACCACTAAGTCATCTCTCCAGCCCTATTTTTATTTATTAATTTGAGAGAGAAAGAGGCAGAGAGAATGAGTGAGAGTGGGCACGCCAGGACCTCCAACCCCCTCAAATGACCTCCAGTTGCATGTTCCACCTTGTGCATCTGACCTGTGTGGGTTCTGGGGAATCAAACCTGGGTCCTTTTGGTTTTGCAAGCAAGCACCTTAACCACTAAGCAATCTCTCCAGCCTTCCAAGTATGGTAACTCTTTAAAAAAATGAAGGTACTGCTGAGCTCAGTGGTCTATAACACTCAATAGGTCAAGGCAAAAGGATTGTAAATTCAAGAAACCACAAAAAAACAGTTATTATTGTTGTCCTGTACAGGAGTCAAGATCCTGAATTAATGTTTGATGAGCCTCTGGGAGTGATGTTTTATTGCACCCTGGTTCAAAGTACCCGTCTCAGCTGGCAGGGAGGGAGAATGTTGTCAGGCTCCAAAGAGCACTGAGATGACTCTAGGCCACAGAACACAACCTGCTCACTCCAAGCCCCTTGGTAAAGGCGACTGACTCAAGGGAACCCCTTACTCAGTGCTTTGATCAAGTAGACTTCTGCCCTCCAGAAGTGGGCATGGCCTGTGCCCTATGATGCTGGTGTCTGCTTTTCACAAGGATTTGGAAGTGCTCGTGTTTGAAGAGCTTGTCATTTGGTTTTTTCCATTCTTCCCAGTACTGTTGGTTCTTTTCCGTAGGTATCTGCACCAGTCGGGAGCCCTGACTATGGAGGCACTGGAGGACCCTCCCCCAGAGCCTGTGGAAGTCCCCGAGGAGGACATTTCTGACAAGGTAAGCACTGGGCACTAGGAGTGAACAGCAGGGAAGAGGTGATGGGCAGTATGGCCAGATGCCTGTTGTAAGCGTGCTCTGTGCGGTCATGGGCATCCATTGAGAACACCTGGCTTCCTGGTACTGGAGGAACATTGTCAGGATGGTTAGAGGAGGTAGCAGTGGTATCATCAGAGGCTGATTAGATCCTTCATCTGTCCCTGGTATTCTCTGGAAATTTTTCTCAAGGGATCCAGTGACCATGGTGCAAACTAGGGACGTTTCCTGGCACAGAGACAGAGCCAGCTGCAAGGAGTGGGGTCCAGCAGGAGGAGCCATAGGTTATTGTACCCGAGCTCAGCATAATCCAAGCTCCTACATGTGAATCCATTCAGGGGGTGCCACCACTGGGATGTCAGATACAGCTCACCAAGACTCTGGGAAGCAGGACCAGGATGCTCAGGATCCAGGGGGAGATTATTTGGCCTGGGGCCTGCTTTGTGTGCATTACAGCTGCCTGGCCAGGAGCCTTGCTATAGCCAGGCTCCATTCCCAAGGGCCAAACTGAGCATAGGAAAGGTGGAGCAACAACTCTGCCTGGCTCCCTTTGTTCCTACCTTGCTTTTCCTGTAGCCACCAAGCCTCTCCTCCACCTTCTTCATTTCCCCATGATGCCTACTGCACACCGTCTTCAGTATCTAACACTGCCTTCTGAGGCTGAGTCCTTCCTCTGCTTGCCTATATTCCTCCTCCTTCTTGGGTAATGTCTGTCTCTCTCATGTCTTGGACTGCCTGAGGGAGGGAGAGACTGGTCCCTAGCCTACATTTCTGCTCCTCTCCCCAGACACCTGGCCCTCCTATGTATTGTGTCTGGCAGAGCAGGGGCTCACATTTTGAGTGTGAGAGGAGGATGAGCCTGTGGCCCCATATTGCCAGTCTAAAGAGTACCCTTGGGCCCCCTCTAGGTCTTAAACCTCCCAGTGACATCTGCTTTGGCTGTTGAAGTGAAGTTAACAGTGACCTTGTGGGAAGCTGCACTGTATTGGGTTTATAGGGTAGTCTCTAAGGATGAGTTGCCTCCAACACCTGCTCTGCAGGCTATTATGAAAGTACTCATGCTGCCTCCCCCATGTTCCCTGGGGCACAGCTTCTCCTGCCTCCTTCTACTTGTTCCTTAAGTCATTCTCTCATCACCTAGGTCGTCTTCCTGGAGAGGCGAGTGTCAGAACTGGAGAAGGACAGTGCAGCTGCCGGGGAGCAGCATGGCCGGCTGAGGCAGGAGAACCTCCAGCTAGTGCACAGGTGAGCGTGTCCTAGGGCCTGGTTCCTCTCACACCACAACATCACTCCCAAAACCATAAATTCTCTGCCTCATTGAGCAGGGTCCCACACAGAGCTGCTCATCCAATTAGGTGCTGGATGGGTGCCGGGTATGGCTGGAGGGCTATGACATACGATCTGAGGCTCTGACTTGAATGGTCTTACTTAGCAGGTATCTGGGGCCGAGACACATACATGGGTTCCCAGAGGAGTAAAGGGAGGGTACCATTTGCCTGCTCCCAAGCACAAGAGGGTTCTGAAAGCAGTGAAGTTATGATGTGATGCTCACCAGGAACAGTTGAGAAAAGCACAGATTAAAATCAGAAGGAAGTGGGCATGGTGATTCATACCCGTTGTCACATATTTGGGAAGGGAAGACAAAAGAACCTTGAGTTCAAGATCATCCTCAGCTATATAATGATTTAAAGCCAGCCTGGGTTGTATGAAATCCTGTCTCGAAACAAAAAAACAAAAAAACAAAACAAAAACAAAAAACAGGAACTGGGGAGATGACTCAGCAGTTAAAGGCACTTGCTTGCCAGATACACAAAGTGGCACATGTGTCTGGAGTTCATTTGCATCAGCAAGAGGCCCTGGTGCACCCATATTTTCTCTCAAATGAATAAATAAAAATATTTGTTAAAGTTTAAATTTAAAAAAAAAGGAAAGAAACACAAAGAATCCAGGTGTGGTGGTGCACACCTTTAATCCTAGCATTTGGAAGACAAGAAGTAGGAGGATTGCTGTGAGTTTGAAGCCACCCTGAGACTACATAGTTCCAGGTCAGCTTGGACTGGAGTGAGACCCTACCTCAAAAAAACAAAACCAGGGCTGGAGAGATGGCTTAGCAGTTAAGCGCTTGCCTATGAAGCCTAAGAACTCCTGTTTGAGGCTCAATTCCCCAGGACCCATGTTAGCCAGATGCACAAGGGGGCACACACATCTGGAGTTCATCTGCAATGGCTGGAGGCCCTGGCATGCCCATTCTCTCTCTCTGCCTCTTTCTGTCTGTCACTCTCAAATAAGTAAATAAAAAATAAACAAAAAAAATTTTTAAAAAACAAATAAAGACAAAAACACAAAGAAGGGCTGTAGCACTTGCTTGCAAAGCCTGATGGTGGCCTATGTTTGATTCCCCAGTACCTATGTAAAGCTAGAGGCACAAAGTAGCTCTGCAACATTTGCAATAGCAGTACTCCCTGACACCTTCTCCCACACAAATAAATAAATAAACAAAGCCTGGCATGGTGACACACGCCTTTAATCCCCATACTCAGGAGGCAGAGCTATGAGGCCATGAGTTCGAGGCCAGCCTTAGACTACATGGTGAACTCCAGGTCAGTGTGGGCTAAAGTGAGACCCTACCCCAAAAATCTAAAAAAAATAAAAATAATAATAATTTAAAAATACAAAGAAAGAACAGGCTGAGGATAGAGTACTTACCTAGCATGCAAGGCTCTGGGTTATATCCCTAGCACCACATAAAATGGGCTTGGTAGCACACACCTGTGACCTCAGCACTCAGGAGGTAGAGACAGGACCAGAAGTTCAAGGTTATTCTCCACTACTTGAGCTTGAGGCCAGCTTAGGATACAGGGGACCCTCCCTAAGAGTGGCTGGTAGGAGGAAGGAGTGAAAAGGAGGGAGACTAGGAAAGAAGAGAAACTGGCATGGTGTTGTGTGCCTGTAACCCTAGCATTTAGGAAATAGAGGCAGGAGGTTCAGGAATGCTTAGAATGTTCTCTGAATGTGGCTGACCCCTGCTGTGTATGGAGGCCTATGCTGCTGATTTTTGCTATTCTCTGATGACCTGTCCCTCGCCCTGGATATATCCACATATGTCTCTCATTGTAGTCTGTGCTGAGCAGGTTTGCAACTTTTAATTCTGAAGTGTGACCTTCAGTTTGAGGAATGATTTCTAGAACTGCTCTATGCATTCTTTTTTATTGTCTATCTAAACTTCTGGTTATAGTAGACTTTCTGAGAGTCTTCTTTCTTCACTTTCATAATTTCTAATTTTGCTGTTTTGCCCTTGCTTTAATATTTTTTCTCTAACTTATTAAATTTTAAAGTTTTTCTTCAATTTTTAATTTCTTTTTATTCCTTTCTCTCCCCAACTCTGTCCCCTGTTGGAATTGAACACAGAGCCTTGTGTATGCTAAACAGATACTCTACCACTGAGCCACATTCATAGTACTAATTTCTAAGAAGTTTTTATTTATTTTATTTTAGAGAATATGAATGAGTGCACCAGGACCTTCAGCCACATGCGCCACCTTGTGCATCTGGCTTACATGGGTCCTGGGGAATTGAACCCAGGGTTCCTTTGACTTTGCAGGCAAATGCTAAGCCATCTCTCTAGCCCACCCCACCTCACCCCCCCCTTTTTTTTCTTTCTTTTTTTGGTCTTTCAAGGTAGGGTCTCGCTCTAGCCTAGGCTGACCTGGAATTCACTCTGCGATCTCAGGGTGGTCTCAAACTCATGGCAGTCCTACCTCTGCCTCCCAAGCGCTGGGATTAAAGGTGTGTGCCACCACACCCAACCTTTCTAAGAACTTTTTAAAAAGAATTCCTATGAGCTGGAGAGATGGCTCAGCAGTTAAGGCACTTGCCTGTAAAGCCTAATGACCTGGGTTCGATTTCCCCTGTGACCACGTGAGCCAGATGCACAACGTGGCACTTTTATGCAGTGGCAAGATTATCTGTTGTGCACGCGCTCTCTCTCTGCTTATAAATAAATAAAATAGTAAAAAGTATTTCTGGACTGGAGAGATGTCTCAGCAGTTAAGGTGCTGAGCTGCAAAGCCTAACAACCCAGGTTTGATTACCCCGTACCCACATAAAGCCAGATGCACAAAGTTGTCCATGCATCTGAAGTTTGTTTGCAATGACTAGAGGCCCTGGTGCACCCATTCTTTCTTTCTCTCTTCTCTCTCCTCTCCTTGCAAATAAATAACAATAATTTAAAAAAAAAAAACAAAACTTTTAGGCCAGGTGTGGTGGCACACACCTTTAATCCCAGCACTTGGGAAGCTGAGGTAGGAGGATCACCATGAGTTCGAGGCCACCCTGAGACTACATAGTGAATTCCAGGTCAGCCTGGACTAGAGTGAGACCCTGCCTTGAAAAACCACCACCACCAACAACAACAAAAAAAAACTTTTAGAGCTGGGCGTGGTGGCACACGCCTTTAATCCCAGCATTCAGGAGGCAGAGGTAGGAGGATCGCCCTGAGTTCAAGACCACCCTGAGACTACAGAGTGGATTCCAGGTTAGCCTGAGCTAGAGTGAGATCCTACCTTGAAAAACCAAAAGGAAAAAAAAAAAAACTTTTAAGTAAAAAATAAAATGTATTCCTCCTACGATATATCACTTCTGTTTCCTGACAGCATTAGACATGGGGCTTTCCCTGGGGTCCTTGTGTGATGCTTCTCCATGTTCATTATAAACTCCCTGTGATGTCTAGTGATGTTCACTGTGTTCATTCTCATGCACCAAAGAAGAACTGAAGTGCTCTGTGTGTACAGAACTGGGGACCATGGCTTTGTCACAGCTGTGGGTGGGCCCTATAGTGCTTCTTTGGAGAATAACCAACCCTGTCTCCTGCAGGAGGCTGAGGTAAGGGTCAAGGTCTCAGGCCTGAACAGGCCTAGTCTCCAGGTGATACCTCCACATTTGGTCCCTTGGCAGCCTCTGGGGCCCACATGTGCCCAGCAACCAGTTCCAGACTTAGCCAGGATAAGGTGTAATAGCCTCACCATAATTTGACCATGTTACTTCTGAAGCCTAATCTTCCTTCTGCTGTAGGGTTGTCATTTATCTCTCACCCTCACTTTCTGCACAGTTTGGTGGTTCTCACACCCCAGCACTTTCTGGCTCCCCCGAGTCAGCACGTGTCTTGGCTGACTTGGCTTATGTGTAATGGTTAGGATGGAACAGCTGCCCCTCTCAGTGCACAGTGCCTAGGAATGGTGTCATGCAGATATATTCATCTCCCCTTTCCTGTTAGAGCCAATGCCCTGGAGGAGCAGTTGAAGGAGCAGGAGCTAAGAGCCCAAGAAAGGGTCCTGGAGGAGACCCGGAAGCAGAAAGAACTCCTGTGCAAGATGGAGCGTGAGAAGAGCATCGAGATAGAGAACCTTCAGGCCAGGTGGGCAAGGCTCCAGAGCAGGCAAGAGAAATCTTGCTTACCCCATCCAGGGAGAAGCTTAATTGTAGTAAAAGGGGGAATTCCAGTAAAGAGAGCCTCAAAAGTCTTCTAAAGGCCACAAGACCCACGTCCAGAGATCTACCTTGTATGTCAAGTTCTCTGTATCTTGTCGGCCACAGCTGGGCACAAGTACACATGCACACAGTCCTCGCTACTCAGGAGGCTGAGGCATGAGAATCATTTGACCCCAGGAATTCAAGACCAGCCTGGGCAACATAGTGAGGCTTCATCTCACAAAACAACAAAAATGCACTGTTCTATTTTATTTTATTTATTTTTTTAAAATTTTTGTTTATTTTTATTTATTTGAGAGCGACAGACAGATAGAGAGAGAATGGGCACATCAGGGCCTCCAGCCACTGCAAACAAACTCCAGATGCATGTGCCCCCTTGTGCATCTGGTTTATGTGGGTACTGGGGAATTGAGCCTCAAACCGGGGTCCTTAGGCTTCACAGGCAAGTGCTTAACCACTATCTCTCCAGCCCCACACTGTTCTATTTTAAAGGTATTGACAGAATTACTTTTGTGTTCATTTGGACCTGACACTGTTTTACACTCCAAGGGAAACCCAACAGATTACAGAAGCATACTGATACTGATGGGGCTCTGCCAAAGGGACACCCATGCCAACTGCAAGAGCTCCCAGACACCAGAGCTTCAAGTGGCAGAGTGGCAACAATCTCTCAAGAGTATAGCCAAGGTGCAGAGATGGCCACAGATGGTCAGCCCGTAAATAGAAGACATGAACTTTCCTTCCAGAGGAGTGCCAAGTGGTATCTATGTAAACACCCATTTAGGAGCTGGCAAGGGGTGCCCCTCCCCTGGGGAGTAAAGTAAGAGACCAGCAGGACACTCCTGGCAGATAGACCTTAACTAGGTGACCTAGAATGATGTGAGTGTGTGTGAGGAGAAGCCCTTTCACTGAGGGAGGAAGCTTCCCCAAACCCATCACCCCAAGTTTAACTACCAGTCTAAGGAATGTTCTAAAGAATACATGCTCAGGACTGCTCAACATTGCCATAGTCATATGAAAGGACAGTTGAAGACACCAGACCAGGAAACAAAGGGGACACGAGGCTGATACCATGGGGTCCTTGAGTGTGGTGTGGTGTGTGTGCTTTGGTTGATGGTATGGCCCAGCTGAGTACGGGCTGCGATGTGCACAGCGGAGAACAACGATAACACAAGGGATGGACAAGGCAGGATTTACAGAGCTTCTGCATTGCCTGCAACTGTCCTGTACCCTAACCTTACTCCTAACCCCAAGAGCATGTGAAAGCCGCCATGGCCTGGGCAAGGTGGTGTATCTAATTCTAGCACTTGGGAGATAGAGGCAGGAGATCGCTCAAGGTCATCCACATCTACAGCTTGTTCTACATAATACTCTGACTGGGGTGGGGGACATAATCTGCAGAAAAGCTTTGGCCTAGAGCCCTTGGGGTGGGGGGTAACGACTAGCTATGGCATTTGGGAACATCCATGGTTACAAAGTGGCTCCCAGTGAGGATTCCTCCAGAGCTTTCCTCCCCTGCCCTGGGGAGGCATATCTGGGAAAGGGCAGGTCCCAATCTGTTCTTGTGATCCAGGCTGCAGCAGCTGGACGAGGAGAACAGTGAGCTGCGGTCCTGTACACCCTGTCTGAAGGCCAATATTGAGCGCCTGGAGGAGGTAGGCTGCTGGCTGGCTAGGAGCTTGGGGGAGGGAGGGCATGCCCTCTGTGGGCATCAAGGTCAGCTCTCCACTCTACCAATCAAGGGCTTTCCTCCACTTCTGCCTGTCATCAGTATGAGAGCCCAGACAGACATCCAGGTCCTTTAGAGCCATCTTTTCTGCTGGTGGACATTCAGCCCCACCAGCCTCCAGCTCTCCCACAGACTTGGGATATACAGGTCCAGAGCCCAGGGTCTGAATCCAGGGATGTCCTTTAATGGCCCTGGTCCTACAGACTTATAGGTAGAAGTGACATTGTTGGCTTCTGCCTCAGTCATTTGCTGAGAGACCTCTCCTAAAGGTACCCTCACACAGTGGCCTCTGGGAAGTTCTGAAACAAAAGATATTTCAAGACCACCTAGGTTCTGGCTCCCGTGAACCAGAGGAGCCAGGCTGGATCTGTCCAGAGTCACTGAGTCAGTTCCTGTCCATAAAAAGGCCCCTCATGTCCTGCTTGATTTCTTTATACAAAACAGAGCTCAGGCATAGCCTTGCCATGGGGTGATATGTGGTGTCTGTGTCAGTAGACTGTGAGATCTATGATCTGGGGTGCCGGCTGCTGAGTTAGGCTGTGTGCATGGACTAGGCAAAGCCATGTCTCCACCTAAGTGTGTTTTTGCAGGAGAAGCAGAAAATGCTGGATGAGATTGAAGAGTTGACACTGCGGCTCAGTGAAGAGCAAGAGAATAAGAGGAAGATGGGGGACAGGTTGAGCCATGAGCGTCACCAATTCCAGAGGGACAAGGAGGCCACCCAGGAGGTGAACAGAGTCATTTGTCCACTCCCATGCTCCCACCCTATCTGTACAGCCTGTTCCCTAGGGGAAGCCAGAGGAGCCTTTTTGTTTCCTGCTGCTCTGGGCAGGGCTGACAAGGTCAGCATCCTCCCAGGAGAGGTGTTCTGTCTGACTAGCAGGAGCCTAACCTCTGGTTGCCTCATAGCTGATTGAGGACCTTCGCAAGCAGCTGGAACATGTGCAGCTCCTCAGGCTGGAGGCCGAGCAGCGAAGGGGCCGCAGCAGTAGCAGCCTGGGCCTACAGGAGTACAACAGCCGTGCAAGGGAGAACGAGCTGGAGCAGGAGGTCCGCAGGCTCAAGCAGGTGCTGCTCTGCCCTTCCACTCACCCCTGCAGAAGCTCCTGGGCATGGGAGGGGGTACTGAGAGAGGGTCTTCCCTGGCAGGTTCTTGTCCCAGCATGGGCACAGACCACTGTGACGCTGCTATGTCCCCTCAGGACAACCGTAACTTGAAGGAGCAGAATGATGAGCTGAATGGGCAGATCATCACCCTTAGCATCCAGGGGGCCAAGAGCCTCTTCTCCACTGCCTTCTCTGAGTCCCTGGCTGCAGAGATCAGTTCTGTCTCCCGTGACGAGGTAAGGTGGCCTGCCTGTGTACTCCCCCAAGTCTGTGCCCCCTTCACTGGCCCCTTGCTGTCCTGCACCAACCCCTTGCTCTCCTGCAGCTCATGGAAGCGATCCAGAAGCAGGAGGAAATCAACTTCCGCTTGCAGGACTACATCGACAGGATCATCGTGGCCATTCTAGAGACCAACCCATCCATCTTGGAAGTCAAGTAGGGCCGCCTAGCCCAGGCTGAGCTGGTTCCGGGCTCCAGCACCCCACAGCAGCTCTGTCTCACCACAAGGAGCCATGACCAGCAGCAGGTCCCACAGTTGACCAAGCCCAGGGTGTTCAGGGTCTTCTTGCAGCTGGGCTGGGTGAATGAAGATTGGGTGCTGCAGAGGACAGTGAGAAAGGAGGAAAGGGAGTCCACAGCAGGCAAGCAGTAAAGCTGTGCTCTCTGACCTTCAAGGAGCCAGGGTCTCCTGCCCACGTCAGTCTAGCCAACAACACTATGTCTGGTTCAGCAACGATGGAATTTTGAGCCTGTATGCAGATATATAGGGACAGTCTCAGGCTGGAGTGAGCCCAGCTAACTCTATGACAGACCCTTATTCCTGTCATGCAGCCTGTTGGAAAGAGAGGGAGAAAATAAGTCCACACAAGGCTATAGCCACTCATGCAAGTGTTGACCTGGTGCCTGCTACCCATGACCACTCCCCAAAGCCCAAGACCGTCAAGCAGAACATGTCAGTACAAGGACAGTCAGCTACAGCTGGTACATTGGGGTCTGGTCAGGAGCCACAGGCCACCTGTTTTCACTGTGCTGCCTAGGCAGTCACATGAGCTTCAGCTTAGTTTTGGACCCAGGGCTTCTAAGCCACAAAGCCATTCTTATGGCTTAACCCTCATTGCAAGTAACCCTTGGGCTCTGGCCCTCCTGTAAGGCCTGGTCCAAGACACTGACTATGAAACTCGCTCCCTGGATTGGTGGACACTGCTGGCCTCTCTGACCCCAGGCGCCGGTGCTGCTTCTCCTCAGGTGTGGCCTCCTCTGGCACCTGGGCCCACACCCTCCTCAGGCAGACGTCACTGTCCTGGGTGAAGTCCACATTTCCCAGGCCAGAGTCCAGGTTTCCTTCTCGGTGTCTGACTTTAAATCTCAGAGTGCATTTTATAGATGGGCAGTCAGGGCAGGGTCTGCACAGACCTGGGGGCAGAGGACGACTTCCTGCCCTGTGTTTGCACCATGTACAGAGTATCAGCACCCGCAGGCTGCTGGGCCTGGCCCTGAGCCCAAGCACTGGCCCAGAGTTTCTGGGTACACATGAGTGGTCTGAGACCATGTTACAGACTGTCCACTGCGCGCGCGTGTGCCCGTGCATGAGTGCACACAAGTGTGAGTGTATGCGTGCTTGTGCCCACACATGCTGCCCTGTGTCCCTCCCTCCACTACCCACCCTCCCCCTTGCCCACCTTCTACACTACAGTTTAAGATGTTGCCTCGTATTGTACATTTTAGGGAAAGACTTGGGTGTAAATCAGTGTAAACTTGGAGGAGAGATTTTTCTATCATGTAGAGTAGGTATTTTTTATAGATTGAAGGTTGATCAATTTTTTAATACTTTGCAGAGAGAAAACTATCTGTATACACATGAAATATATATATATATATATATATATAATGTATAATATATCAATACTGGAGCCCTGCCTTTCTGTGCCCAGGTCCCAGCCCTGTGACACGGGCTTATGGCCTGTCCCTGCTGGCTGCCCCGCAGTGCTGACTGTAAACACAGGTCTCCAGGAGACACTGGGGAACATGCCGATCACCACCTCGCTCATGGCGCCTGCTTCAGCTGAGAAGTGGCTCTTCCTCCAGGGCATGGGAGGATGGGAGCCAGCAGGTCCTGTACTTTTGTGTCAGCTGCCACAAATTAAAGCTGTTACTGCACACAGAGGCCCGATCCTTCCTCCACAGGGGCTGCAGAGTGGGATATGTGGCTGTGGGTCTGGGATCCCAACTATGGGAGACCCCTGGCTTTGCAGTTTAGTTGGGCCAGGCCCACCTAAGGCCCTAGTGTAGCTCTTCCAAGATGACCCATCAGCAAAGTGGAGCCACTTCCCAGTCAGGGTTTGAATGCTGAAGTTGAGTAACTCTGCTGACAGGCACTACAAAGGGTAAGGTTCTAGTGACCTCCAGAAGCCCTTACTTCCCTGTCCTGGTAGGACTTGGTGCTGAATAGAGCTCAGGAGGGCCACAGTAAGCCTGGACTGAGACAGCCTTGGGGCAGCTGGCCAGAGGGGACATTGTAGCTATGAACGAATATCACAAGTCTTGAGCAAAGCACTCCTGCCCCTGGGATGTACATCTTTTATCTAGGAAGAGCCACTGTGTGGGGTCAGGGGCCACAAAAGTTCCTCATACCCAGGGAGTATAGGGCCATGGTGGTGGGAGGTCTGTGTCCCCCAGCAGGCCTGTTGGTTGGGGACTCACTACCACCTGACAGTGAAGTGGCTTGGCCACAGAGCTTGTCAGTTTAACAAGTGGAACCTCTCCTCCAGGGCAGGTTCTGTCCCCAGCTGGTTCCTGACATTGCGGAACTGTTGCTCGTGTCTTCTGAGTCTTGGCCCATTCTACCGGATGAAAGAGCTAAACTTCAGCCTCAGCGAACTTAGTGACTGTCCTTCCTTGCCCACTCTGAGAAGGCCTCACCATTTACCTGGACTCCAGGGCAGCTGCCTGGATGTTTCTGGCCTCCCACACCTGTTGATAGTTAAGAGTGCTAAAAAAAAAAAAGGAGGCCCAGTGAGGGATAGGAATTTTAGCCAAGAACTCACTTGTTGACTTTATTTTGAAGTACTCTTACTGTAGGCCAGGCTGACGTGGAACTCATTCTATAGTTCCAGGCTGGCCTCGAACTCACAGCCATCCCCTTACCTCTGCCTCCTGAGTGCTGGGATTAAAGGCTTGTGCCACCAACCACACTGGGCTTCACTTATTTGCTTCCCCCACCACCACCCCGAGGTAAGGTTTCACTCTAGCCCAGGCTGACCTGGAATTCACTATGGAGTCTCAGGGTGGCCTCAAACTCATGGCGATCCTCCTACCTCTGCCTCCCAAGTGTTGGGATTAAAGGCGTGTGCCACCATGCCCGGCTTTTACTTTAAAATACATATATTTTTTATTTGAGAGAGAGAATGGGCATGCCAGGGCCTTCAACCACTACAAACTCCAGACGCATGTGCTACCTTGTGCATCTGGCTTCTGTGAGTCCTGGGGAATTGAACCTGGGTCCTTTGGCTTTGTGGGCAAGTGCTTTAACCACTAAGTCATCTCTCCAGCCCATTTATTTTTTACTCATGATGTAGCCATTTTCTGACTCAGGCATATGTGGTTTATGCATAGGGAGCCAGAGTTAACTGTAAAACCTGAGCCTTAGACCAGCTGGCCTACTGACATGCCCGACACACCAAGACATCAAGCTTCCTGCATCTCATGGGAATCTTGGCTCTGTGGTGAACTCTGGGTGGGCCTCTGCCCTTCCCATTCTCTTCCTCCCTCCCTCCCTCCTTTCCTCCCTCCCTCCTTCCCTCCCTGACTCCACTTTTTTTTTTTTTTTTTTTTTTTTTGGAGGTAGAGTCTCACTCCAGGCCAGGCTGATCTAGAACTCTGTACTCCCAGGCTGTGTTAAGTTCACAGAGATTCTCCTACCTCTGAATCCTGAGCGCTAGGATTAAAGGCATCACCACACACAGTCTGACGCCACTTTTTAGTGGTACTTGGGAATTGAACCTGTAGCTTCACACATGCTAGTCAAGGGCTCTGTCACTGAATTATCTCCACAGCCTATGCAAGCTAGAATCTAGATAGGTAGGTAGAGTTTTTGCAAGGGCAGGGAGATTGAGACAGGGTCTTATGAAGCACTCACTTGTATAGTTGGAGTGACCTTGAAGTCCTTGATCCTCCTTCCTTCACCTTCCAAGTTTTGGTTTTACAGGCATGCACCATAGCTCTCTTTACTTGAGATAAGATCATACTAAGTTGCTCAGGCTGGTTCTGAACTCACTTGGTAGCCCAGGCTGACTGAACTTGTGATCCTCCTGTCTCAGCCTCTTGTAGGCTACACCACCTTACTGTCTGGGTTAGTCCTATTGCTGTGTCCCCCAAACCCTGAAAATAGTGTTAGACTCTATCAACTCAAAGAAGATTCTCAAGATTGCGTTACCTCTACAGAAGTTTCAACCATCCAAATACTAACTAGGCCCAACCCTGCTTAGCTTCTGTGATGAGACTGGGCACATTCAGGGTGCTATGGCTGTAGACTGCAGGGGTTTCTCTGTCCCTTCATCAGGCCAGGACTGCATTAACAGAGCAGAACTGTCAGTGACCTCGATAGCCCAAAATCTCTGGCAGTGCAATCTTTTTATGAAGATCTAAGAAAGCCCTACTCTTCAGCTTGTCCATTCCTTCAGTTCCCACCTTGAGCGTCACCTAAGCTGTAGTCAAATTACTGTTAGTCTGTATGCTGGTATGAGTGAGCCATCTCCCCTGTGATGACAGACCTTACTTCTGAACAAGCTGGTCACGGAGTTGGACGCTCTGCAGTGAACAACCAGCAACCTCAGCCACCAAATCAATAAATAATCCCAGCTGCTTTGGAATGCCCAGGATCCAGGCATCCCCACACAGCATCCAGAGTCCACCAGTCGTCCCTGGGCTGGATGACTCTCCTAAGGCCCTCCTAGGAACATGACCCTATACCTGTAGGCAGTACTGAGGTTCAGGCTTTCTGGGCCATGAAGCAAGCTACCCAACTTCACTCATAATCCTCTGCCCCATATTGTTACCGAATTAACCAACCACTTTGACCTGAGTACTGGGCATCGCAGGGCCGCCTTTCTGGTGTCCCTCTCCTGCTTGGCACCTTCCTCTGCATCCTGTTTCCTGGCCTGGGCCACTCCTAGACTGCAGAGGACAGACAGCAAAAGGGCTAAAGCGGGTGAATGACCTCGGAAAGCCAAAAGGCCTTAAAAAGAAACCGCTTGAGGGCTTTAGTGAACTGGGATCGGAAGAGCTGGGAAGGAGGCCCAGTTGGATGGCAGGTTCCCCGGAGAGGAGGAAACTGAGGCCCATAAAATCACAACCGCTACTTCTAAGCACTTGGCAGAGAAGGGCTTGGAGGGAATGAAAGCACAAGTCTCTGTGGGGCCTAGGGGAGGTGGAGAGCAGCCTGGGACTATCAACTGTGGAGGTGGGCCGTCCCTCCCCCGCAAGGGCAGCGGGCCACCTCTCCGAACCCAGGTAACCGTTCCTAAGGCTCCAACCCCAGAACTCGCCCAGGCGCGGCGAGACTGGCGGCGCGGACGCCGAAAGGAGTGTCGCCCCCGTGTTGCTCGCAATGTTTTCTGGGAGTTGTGGTCCAGTCCCTCTCCAAGCTCCGCCCGCCTGTATTAAACTAGTACGGTGGTGGGGGGGGCGCGTCCTCGTTATTCGATTCTGGGGCCTCGTCGTTTTCTGCAGCGTAGGCGAGCGAGCTCTGAAAGGAGCGTCTGGGCGTGAGTGGGGGCGGGGAGATTTCCTGGTACTACAACTTCCGGCATGCTTTGCGTCGTGCCGCTTTATCTTGTGGGAGTTGTAGTCCGAGCGCTATTCCTAACGCCGCGTGCGCCCCTGACGCGCCGTAGCCGCGGGCCCCGGCTGGGTGCCACGCTACGGAAGCGGCGTAGAGCGTACCGGGTCGGACGGGCGAGCGCTACGGAGGCGGCGTAAGGTTGCGGGGCCGGAACGGGCGCTCGGTGGCCAAAGCGCACTAGGCCGACCAGGGATCGCGGCCGGCGGCGAGAGGGGCCGTGGGGTCCTCGGGTAGAAGTTGTGGATCAGCCGATTGAGGCTCCAGTGCCGCGCCCGCGCAGCCTAACCGCGAGCGCTAAGGAGGCGCTGCCGGCTCGCGGAGGTGAGTTCCTTGGCGGGCGTGCAGACGGGCCAGGACCCGCGGGGATCGGCCTGGGGGCAGCAGCCCGGCCTGAAGCTGGCCCGCGGGGGCCTGGTCGCGTGAGTCAGTCGGGGTGCCTCGGACGCAGGTGGCCGTCAGCGTCTGTCTGTCCTTGAGTGCCCTCTTCTCTGGGGCTAAGCGCTGGCCCACTGCGCGAAGGCGTGCGTCTCCGGGGGCACGGTACCCACGAACCGGCAGCTGCCTGAGGCGGCTTGCAGGAGTAGCGCGATGAGGGCGTCCTGTGTGCTCACCCATCGCACACTTCCTTCTTCTGTTCTGGGTCTGCCAGTAGGCCAGAAAAGTTACCGAGTGGTCCCTGACAACCTTGTTTTTCCTGATTGCAAAAGGGGCCCCATTTGGAAACAGACCGGCAAGCCCTGTTGTGTGGCCAGATGGCCCTGGCTGGTCTGGCTCTCAAACGCTTTTTCAGTGCCTGCAGTTTGTGACCAAACAACAGGTAACAGGACCCAAGACACCCAGACCGCAGGACCTGTGAGAATCGACATAGGTCGTTGGGACCTGCAGCTCAGGAATGCACGAAATGTGGATGGCCTCCATAGTCAGTTGCAACAGTGGGATGTGTGCTACTTCTGTGGAAATCAGGTCTGTAGAAGTGGGAGTCAGAGGTGTGGAGCTTGCCCCTAAGGTGCTCCCTGTTCCCACATCTGCCTGTCAGGCTAGGACTAGTTCCCCATCCTTCTGACCATTCTCAAATATGAAGAGATGTAGCTGGCCGTGGTGGCGCACGCCTTTAATCCCAGTTCAAGGCCACCCTGAGACTACCGAATTCCAGGTCAGCCTGGTCTAGAAGAAGAGTTGTGAGAGATAGTGTGTCCTTGAGAGACCACAGCTCTGAAATGCGGGGCAGTCATGTCTTGCGGGACATCAGCTTCGTCTCTCCTTAAGGTTGCAGGTCCTGCTTCCTCTGAGGGCCTTCTGCCCCAGCAAGAGGTACTCTGACATCTGAAAATCCCTGGAGTTGCTTGATTGGCAGACAGGCCATTGACCTAAAAGAAGTTAGGTTTAAAACTCGCTAAATCCAAGGCCCAGAGACTGCACAGTTTTGTGGGAACTTGACCACCAGGACCTCTGCTGGCCTCTGAGAGCAAGAGAAGTCAGCCCTGAACTCATATGGGGTCCCTCAGCCTTACCACTTGGAGTCTACACAAATTGTGGGCATACTGATGTTGATTGAAGCTCCTGCATGCGTATCAGGCCCTGCCTACTCCTAGCTCTCCTGTGCTTTATTCTCCAGGCCTTAGGACAGCTTTCTGGTTAACCCCATCTTTTAGATAAGGAAACTGAGGCTGTAGGACAGCAGTGGTCAGTGGAGCTGATGCTCCAAGTCTCTGACTCACAGCCTAACTTTTTAAGAAAAAAGATATTGATTGATTGATTTGAGAGAGAAAGAAGGAGGGAGGGGGCATACCAGGGCATACCTCTTGCCACTGGAAATGAACTCCAGATGCATGCACTATTTTGTGCATCTGTTTTGTTTTTTCCAGTGTAGGGCAGGTTGTTTTATGAGGTAGGGTCTCACTCTAGCCTAAGCTGACCTGGAACTCACCCTGTAGTTCAAAGCTGGCCTCAGATAGTGATCTGCCTACCTCTGCCTCCTGAGTGCTGCACCACCATGCCCAGCTTCTGCATTTGTTTTTATGTGAGTACTGGGGAGTTGAACCCTGGGCTGCCAGGCTTTGCAAGAAAGCCCCTTTAATAAATGCTGAGCCATCTCCCTGGCCCACATGCCTTCCTTCTTCTACCACTTTATTGGTGGCAGTTGGAAAGAAGAATTTTGGTGCCTGAAAACCTTCAATATGCATGTTGTTAATGAGCTAGGTCATGAAGAGCCTGAAGAAGGTAGAGCAGCCCTTGGTCCAGCCCTGTGGCCCTTGGGACTCAGGAGACAAATGGTATAATTAAACGGAAAAAAATTGGATTCTTTGGAAATCACACCTACAGAAACCTTAGGTTGCTGATAATGTGTCCTGTTTGCATTTATCCTGGTTGCCACACTGCCCGGGATTGGGAGATGATGTGAGGCACAGCTTTGGCTTGAGGGTGAGACCTGGAGGAAGAGCACTGCTTGCCTCACCTGTACACCTCTTCACTACCCTGTCCTTCTGATCCTACCCCATACCAGTTACAGGACCCAACACATCAGGAGCATCCTGAAGTGCATTGTGCTCCTGTTTCTCTCTGGCAGTTCTACTCATCGTTCCCCACTTCTCAAGCTGGACACAGGCTCTACACTCTGGCATTTTCCCCTTACCCCTGTGCCTTGGCTGTTTGGAGCCACTGGACCCCCGTACCCTGCTTTGTCTAGAAGGCCTGGGCCAGCTCTCATGTCATCCTGGCTACCACCCAGGGATTTGTTGGCAGCACTTGAACTCCATGGGTCTCCCTACTCAGGGTGTGTGAACACGATTTCTTGGCAATCCCTGACACCCATCTCTGTCCAGCCCTACACTGAGCAGATGGCCAGTGAGCATCCTCAGTCAGTTGGCTTCTGAAGTCTGAGCAGAACTCTTGTGGCAGTGCAGCAAGGCAGCACTGAGGTCTCTGTGGAAACAGAGACGGCTGCACCTGACCTGTGTTTGTTTCTGACTCTGAGGAGTGAGCGTGCTGACCTGTGGCCCTTACACAAGCACCACTGGGAGGAAGCAGGGGAGGGTTTTTAGCTTTAGATGGCCTGGACACTTGCTCAGCCACAAGCTTGTCACTCTGGGTCATGGCACAGCTGTGGGGAAACCTGTGACCAGTGGCCCAGGGAACATCTTAGTGTAGGTGGTGGGGTGCCACCCTGACAGGGCCTGATGCTAGGAGTGGGAGTTGGAGGAGGGCCCTGAAAATGATCCTTGAAGTGCTGGGCAATTCGACACTCTTCTGCACATGGTGCCACATGGGAGACCAACAAAGTAGCTGTCTCACAGGGGTTCACTGAACACCAGCATGGGTTTTCTCGGGTCTTCATATTAGGAAACTAAGTTGGGCACCTGCATTGGCCTCACCCCTAATCCTGACAGATGCACCGTCACAGCTCTGCTGTCCCATACCCCATGTCTCAGCTTCCTTGATGCCATCTCCCTGGTGGCCTGACTGGAGGATGTGCCTGGACAAGGCTTTGGGATAGCAAGAAGAAAACAGGTCGATAGCTGCTGCTTGAAAATGTCAGGGCACAGCTGCGCCTGCTGCGAACTGTCAGGAGGGGAAGGTAGCAGAGCGGGCATTGATGCAGAGGGAGCTCCTTCCTATGCCTTCCTTTGCTATACTTGAAAAATTGCCCTTTGGAGTTAAAGCCACTCAGCCAGGTTGAACTCCGCCCCTTGCCTGACCCTGCTCCTTATACCTTTTAATGGAAAATCAGTGAGCTCTGCAGCTTTCTGGAGCCCCTGCCCTTCTGTAGGGGTGCAGAATCCAGAACTTAATGGAAAAGGAATTGTCAAGAGACCTGCCGTGTGTACCCCCGACTCCTAACTCCCTGCTTGCCACTTCTTGGAACTAGCAGAGGGTTTGAGTGACCCTTTGATTCTTGCTCTGCTGCTGGCGGAGCTGCTGGGCTGCTTCTAGTGCGCTTGGCAGACAAGAAACATGGGAATGCCAAAAGCAAGAGGGCTTGTTTTATACCTTTTCTTCTCTGTTAAAAAAAAAAAAAATAGTATTCCAGGGTTGGAGAGATGGCTTAGCAGTTAAGATGCTTGCCTGAAAAGCAAAAGGACCATGGTTCGATTCCCCAGGACCCACGTAAGCCAGATGCACAGGATGGTGCATGAGACTGGAGTTCATTTGCAATGGCTGGAGGCCCTGGCACACCCATTCTCTTTTTCTCTCTCTCTTTCTGCCTTCCTCTCTCAAATAAATAAAAATAAAATATTTTAAAAAAATAGTATTCTAAGCTGGGCATGGTATCGCATGCCTTTAATCCCAGCACTTGGGAGGCAGAGGTGAGAGGATCGCCATGAGTTTAAGCGACCCTGAGACTACGTAATGAATTCCAGGTCAGCCTGAGCCAGAGTGAGACCCTACCTCAAAAATCAAACAAAAAGGACAAAGTGAAGGGACTGTGCCAGCGTGGTGGCACACATCTGCCATTCCATCACTCAGGAGGCTGAGGCCAGGGGATCTGATATTTGAGGCCAGCCTGGACTACATGGTGAGATCCTGTCTCAAAAAAAAAAAAAAAAAAAAAAGTGGAAGAGTTCTTCAATGAGCTGAGGGTGAGCAAGTGTGACAGGCACATCTGACATAATAAAGAGGGTAACAAGCCAATGAGGACCTTTGTGGCTAAGATTTGGGGCCAGACAGGACTATAGCTGATCCAAAAGATCTGAAAGGTAGTGTTGACGCCTGGGTGTCAGCCCTGTGTAAAATGTCCTGTGTTGCTGAGGGGACACCTGGCTGTCTTCCTATCACCCAAGATTCAGGGTAGCTCTGTGCCTTCCTTTATCCCAGCACAATGAATCAATCGATTAATCGGCAATCAACAGTCTGCCTACACCTGGAAAGGGCCAGCCAGCCACTGAGCATAGTCCTGTTAAACCCCAGAGGAGTAGTATTTAATGGGAGCCACTGGAAGGGGCTGCCTTAGTGGATAGATAACCAGTAGGTGGGTAGGTGACAGGGCCACAGCTGGAGACCCCAAACTGAGGAGAGGTTGCCCATGGAAACCACTTCCTCTTTTGATTAAAAGCAGCACCTCAACCCCACCCCCCAAAATAGTATATAAGTATGGAAATAAAATTTTTAAAAATAGTATTGCATCTAGGAATGGTGGCGCATGCCTTTAGTCTTAGCATTCACGAGGATCCCCATGAGTTCAAGCCCAGCCTGCACTACAGTTCTAGGTCAGTCTGGGCAAGAGAGAGACCCTACTTCGAAAAAAACAAAAACGAAAGAAAGAAATAAAGAGAGGGAGAGAAAAAGAAAGTAAGTGAGGGAAGAAAGAAGGAAGACAAAGATAGTATACCTAGTATACCACATTAAGCAGCATTGAATTTATGAACTAAAAACTGAAATCCTATGTTCCTGTTTTCCTAGCAATACCATTTTTGAAAACAATTTTTCATGATGCATAAGTAAGGTGGGATAGAACTCCAAAGACACAAAAGGTTATGTTGTGACCCCACTTTCCGTACTTAGGCAGCAGCAGGACTGAAATGTGGATGTCCCTTCATACTGTCCTTTCCTGAGCCCTTCCGGACACCTGTCTCCAGCTTCAGAAGCCAGGTACTGAGTTCCTGCTTCAAAGGCTGCAGTTACCAGAGTAGGTTTGTGAACCTCAGTTGTTCCCAACAAGCCAGTGTAGCTTCAGCTTCCACTGGTGTTCTGAGGCCCAGCTTTGATTCTGACTTGCACCCCGAGCTGATATCTGGAAACGTGGGGCCAGGAAATACATGTCTGGAGTTTGTCTGCAGCAGCTAGAGGGCCCTGGCGTACCAGTTCTCTCCCACTTCTTGCCCCCCTCTCTAGCACTCTGTCTCACAAATTTAAAAAATGGAAAAATCAGGAACTTGAGGGTGAGAATTGCCTCATAGAATGTTCTAGCATCGTCATACACTTAGAAGAACAAGAAAGTTCAAGGAGTACCCTCATCTTTCTGGAAAGTGCCTTCCTTAACTGCTGAGCCATCTCTCCAGCCCAGAGCTCTCTTTTTTTCTAAGGCTTTTATCATGTATTTGGCTCATAGATGAACACTTTTTAAAATATTTATTTACTTATTTGAGAGAGAGATACAGAGAGAAAGAGGGAGAGAGAGAATGAGAATGGACATGACAGGGCCTCTTGCCACCTCAGATGAACTCCAGACACATGCGCCCCCTTGTGCATCTAGCTTCATGTGGGTACTGGGGAAACGAACCCAGGTCATCAAGTTTTGCAAGCAAGTGCCTTTAACCTCTGAGCCATCTCTCCAGCCCTGAAATTCTCATTTTTTAAAGATATATTTTGTGGGCTAGAGAGATGGCTTAGCGGTTAAGGCGTTTGCCTGCAAAGCCAAAGGATCCTGGTTCGATTCCCCAGGACCCACATAAGCCAGATGCACAAGGGCACGCATGTGTCGGGAGTTCATTTTCAGTGGCTGGAGGCCCTGGCATGCCCATTCTCTCTCTGCCTCTTTCTCTCTCAAATAAATAAAACAAAATTTTTTTTAAAGATGATATGTTTTATTTATTGGGGGGGGGGAGAATAGGTGCACCAGGGCCTCCAGCCACTGCAAACCAACTCCAGATGCATGCGCCTGTAGTGCATCTGGCTTACATGGGTCCTGGAGAGTCAAACCGGGATCCTTTGGCTTTGCAGGCAAATGCCTTAACTACTAAGCCATCTCCAGCCCTTATATTTTTTTTAATTTTAAATATTTTTATTTATTTTTTTGCAAGCAGAGAGAGCGAGTGAGCATGCCAGGGCCTCCAGCTGCTGCATACAAACTCCAGATGCATGCGCCATTCTGTACATTTGACTTTACATGGGTACCCAGAATTGAACCAGGGTTGTTAGGCATTGCACACAAACACCTTAACCACTGAGACATCTCTCCAGTCCGAGACCCTCATCTTTATAAGGCTTTTATCCTGTACTTGGCTCATAGATGGATATTTTCTTTCTGGTTTTTTACAAGGTAGGGTCTCATTGTAGCTCAGACTGACCTGGAACTTGCAATGATTATCCTAACCCTGCCTCCCAGGTGCTGGAATTAAAAGTGTGCACCACCATACTTGGCCCATTTTCTTTTCTTTTCTTTTTTTTTCCTAGGTGGGTCCCACTCTAGTTCAGGCTGACCAGAAATTCACTATGTAATCTCAGGGTGGCCTCAAACTCATGGTGATCCTCCTACCTCTGTCTCCCAAGTGCTGGGATTAAAGGTGTGTGCCACCACACCCAGCTTCCATTTTCATTTTTTTAATACATTATTTATTTGAGAGAAAGATACACACAGAGAGAGAATGAGAATGGGTGCACCAGGGCTTCCTGCCACCTCAAATGAACTCCATTCATATGTGCTACTTTGTGCATCTGGCTTTATGTGGGTACTGGCAAATAGAACCCAGGCCATCAGTCTTTGCAAGCAAGTGCCTTTAACTGCTGAGCCATCTCTCCACTGTCAACATTTTCTTTTTTTTTTTAATTTTATTTCCATTTTTTATTTTATTTCATTTATATTTTATATTTTTATTTATTTGAGAGAAAGAAAAAGAATATGGGCATGCCATGTCCTCTAACCACTGCAAATGAGCTCCAGATGCAGGTGCCTTCTTAAGCATCTGGCTTATGTGGGTCTTGGAGAATCGAACCTGGACCCTTAGGGTTTGCAGGCAAGTTTTTTTTTTTTTTTTTAAACTTTTATTTATTTGAGAAAGAGAAGGAGGCAGAGAGAGGGTGAGGGAGGCTAAGAGAGAAAGAGAAAATGGATGTACCAGGGCATCCAGCCACTGCAAACGAACTCCAGATACATGTGCCACCTTGTACATCTGGCTTACATGGGTCCTGCAGAATCAAACCTGAGTCCTTTGGCTTTGTAGGCAAATGTCTTAACCGCTAAGCCATCTCTACAGCCCGATTCACTTTAAGAGGTAAGCAGTGACATGCTGTACCCTAGCTTTTGCATGCATGTGTGGAGGGTAGGGGCCACTGTCCATCACTGCTCGTGTAGCAGGGTGCTGGCTATAGTGTGGCCCAGAAGGGACAGGATGAGGACACATACATGTCTTGCCTGCTCTGGCAGCTGCTGCCATGGTAAGCAGATGCTGAGCAGAGCAGAGTCTTACACTTGGAAACAGTGGGTGCTTGTGTGTAGTTGAAGTGGCCAGATGGTGTCAGGACCAGTGTCCAGGGGATCTTGGTAGACCCCTGGCTATTTTCCCTGAGACCTGCTTCTACATGGGCACTGTTCCCTAGCAGCACCAGGAAGCCCAGGTTTCCATGCCAGCTGCTACTGGTCTGGCCCTGTTCATGGATTCTTGCCTGAGGGTCTGTTGCTTGTAGCAGAGGGATGTCAAGACAGAATCTATTTTTTGTTTTGTTTTGTTTTTTGAGGTAGGGTCTCACTCTAGCCCAGGCTGGCCTCCTAGAACTCACTTTGTAAATCCCAAGCTGGCCTCCAACTCACCATGATCCTCCTACCTCAGCCTACCAAGTGATGGGACCAAAGGTGTGTGCCACCACACCCGGCAAGGCAGGATCTTGAACAGCCCCTTCTACTGGCCTTGCCAGCCCAGAGTTAGCCAGGACTATGGGACAGGTTGAGACCTGAGACAAGGGTAGTAAGAAGCCAGCTAAGCCCATACTGACCTCTGGGTCTGCGGTGCAACTTTTAAAGAAGGCTCCCGGGACAGCATGTGCTCAGGTGGGCCAGTGAAGCCTCCCTAAGTTCTGGCTGTAGCCCTGTGGAAGTGGGCAGGACCTGGGTCACATGACCAGCCAGAACTGGTTTGCAGGTCTCGGACCTGTGCTGATAAGCCCAGAGGCTGTATTTGCCATTCCTGGGCCAGAGTCGAAACCCTGGCAGGAAGAGCCTGTTGTCTTGGTGTGTGCTGCAGTAGCCAGCCTGCTTGCAGGCCCCTTCCTAAGGCAGCACCCCAGGTGTGGGCACACGGCAGCTCATCATTCCTGTAGCCTCAGGTGAGCCAGCTCCCAGACGTGGTGGTGCATTTTTGGGTTTAAGGTGTGGGACGGCTGGTGAAGTGGTAGGGTGGGCGTGCTGCAGTGGGAAAGAGGAACCTATCTTTCTGGGCCAGTTCCCGGGAATCCCTGGAGACCTGGTGCATAGCCCTCTGTCCTGCCGCCTTGCCCTGCTGGCCTGCTTCTCTTTGCACAAACCTTTTTGGGAAAGCTGTGCTGCTGGGATTTGGGACTGTGGCCCTGTCATTGTGAGAGCAGTCCTAGTGGGAATGTGCCCTTTTGGGTATGCCACCTAAGTTTCTGTCCTGTGCCTTACCAGTAGCCCCAACATGGAAATCCCTCCATGTCCCGTGTTGATGCCAGAGAAGGGCTGGTAGGGAGTGTATCCGGCCTGTGGCCCTAGGCCTTGTGGCCCTAGTTGGTACCTTCCCGATGCTGGAGTAGAACATCCAACGGAAAGCAGCTGGTGGGAGGCAGGGCTTTATAAGCTTCATGATGGCAGGGAAAGTGTGGTAGAGCAAAGAGTGGACATCACCTCCTTGCCATAGCAGGTGTGAAACAGCAGCAAGAAAGTTAGCCAGACAAACTCTAGCAAGGGGAAGCCGGCTTTTGCTGTAACTCCCCTGAGCCCACCTCCAGCAACACACCTCCTTCACCAAGGCTCCACCCCCCAAATTGCCATCAGCTGGGGATCAAGCATTCAAAACACCAGTTTATGGGGGACACCCAATTCAAGCCATGGGGTGTCTTGGCCAGAAAAATGTATGTGTGGGAGCTGAGGGTGCTGCATTCCTGTGGCGGGGACTCCACCTGTCTTCAGGAAATGTTGCTCAGCCAGTTCTGATGGGGTTGAGTCTTCCTCTAGGGTAGCTTCTGGCCTGGTTTCTTACAGGGAGAGGAAAGAGTGTTCACTACCTGTCCTCATGCTGTTTGCTTTGGAGATAGCCTTGATGTCAGTTGGTCCTATGGGGACAGATGCACAGACAGAACTGCATCGCAGTGGTAGCTTGCTCTTGGCTGTACATTTGGACTGGCTTCCTCTTGCTCTGGTGGGTGTAATTCTTTCTTTCTTTCTTTTTTTCTTTTTTCTTTTTTTTTTTTTTTTTTTTTTGAGGCAAGGTCTCAAGCCTAGGCTGATCTGGAACTCAGTAGTCCTAGGCTGGCCTCAAACTCACAGCTATTCTCCTACCTCAGTCTCCTGAGTGCTGGGATTAAGGGTGTGTACCTACACCTGGCCTGGCCTGGTGGGTGTAATTGTGAGATGTTGTGAGTGCCAGGCTGGACTGGGACTGCTTTTCTCCCGTCACCTCCTGCGTTGAGTGAGGATAACTTTTTTAAAGTTTTATTTTATTTATTTATTACAGACAGAGAGAGAGAGAATGTGCATGCCAGGGTCTCTAGCCATGGCAAACAAACTCCAGATGCATGTGCCACCATGTGCAGCTGGCTTACGGGGGACCTGAAAAAATCAAACCTGGGACTTTTGCTTTACAGTAAGCATCTTAACTGCTAAGCTGTCTCTCCAGCCTGAGTGAGGGTAATTTTGAGCCTACTATAGTTATGATAGTTATGATGGTGATGGGATATTCTAGTTACCTTCATGTTGCTGGAACAAAACACCCAACCAAAAGCAGATGATGAGAGGAAAGAGTTTTTTTTGGCCTATGGTCTTTTTTTTTTTTTTTTTTTTTTTGAGGTAGGGTCTTGCTCTAGCCCAGGCTGACCTGGAATTCACTATGTAGTCTCAGGGTAACCTTGAACTCACAGTGATCCTCCTACCTCTGCCTCTCGAGTGCTGGGATTAAAGGCGTGCACCACCACATCCCGGTTTACAGTCTTGAGTAGACTGTTCATGATGGCAGGGAAAGGATGGTAGAACAGAGGCTGGCATCATGTCTTGCCACAGCAGCTGACAGAAAGCAACAAGAGTGTGAGCTGAGCTCTGGTAAGGGAGAAGCAAAATAACAGCCCAGAGCACTCCCCTAGCAACAGACCTCCTCCAGCATAGTGTCACCACCCAAGTTGCCACCGGATGGGGACTAAGCATTTAAAACACGTGTGTTTATAGAGAATCTCTGATTCACTCTGTGCATCTAGCTTTACATGGATACCAGGGAATCACATTGGGACCAACTGGCTTTACAAGTGAACACGTTTAACTGCTGAGCTAGGGGATGGTTAATAGTCCTGGTAATTAACACCTGTCTTTCAGGGCAGTCCCACTTCCTTGCTTCCCTCGAGCCAGTTGTAGGCCACTGCCCCATTTAAAAGTAGGGCAGGGGCTGGAGAGATGACTTAGCAGTTAAGGTGCTTGCCTGCAAAGCCAAAGGACCCAGGTTTGGTTCCCCAGGACCTATGTAAGCCAGGTGCACAAGATGACACATGCTTCCTCCTCCCCTGCCTCTTTCTCTCTCTCAAATAAAAAATAAAAATAAAACAGTTTTCCAAAAGGCAGGACAGTAGTTCACAAATGGAAACAGAGGAGCTCTCTGGTTGGTCTTGGGGTGGGACAACTATGGGCTCCAGGGTTTGAGAGGATGGAAGGACTCGTCTGGCCCAGGAAGCATGTATCTCATAGTCCTTAGTCCATCCTGCTTCTCCTGCCTATATGGTTACAGTGTTCTTTGGTTTTACAAGGAATCAAGCCAAAAAACAGTGATGTAATGCCTGCTCCAGGGGCCTCTGGGCATCATGGTTACCATGTCCAACTGCCCAGTATAACCTCCCATGCAGCAAAGACCAAAGTATGTTTGCTGAGCCCACAACCTGAGGTAAAGCAATGAGCAGGTGGAGTATGTGTCAGAGTGTGGGGCTACCAGCAGGCATTGTGGGGGACAGTAGCCTTTGGGTGGCTTGAGTCTGTCATTCAGAGTGGGGACCCTACTGTACTCTCATGAAGCCATCCTCTTCTCTTTGGAGAGAGCCTGAAAGCCGTAGAGTAAGAATGGGAACATAGACTGACCCACCGGTTTCGGGACTCTGCTCGGCACCACATGGTGGACCTGGGCCAAGGTAAGCTTCCTTTGTCCAGCCCCCAGCTTAGGTGTGCTGATCCCACCTTCAGAGGAGCCCTCAACTCTCTCCAAGGCTGCTGCTACATCAGTCCCTGCCCCTACCTCTTTAGAGGCTCAGAGTATGGTTCTCCCCAGAAGAAAGGTGTGTGGCATCTTTGTACAGCTGCCTCCATACATGTGGGGTTGCCAACCACAGAGGCTACAGCTATGCTTAGAAAGTCTGCAGAAGGAAAGTGGGGTTTAAGAGACACGTGTAGAGCAGGGCATGCTGGTATACGCCTCGAGTCCTAGCACTTGACAGGCATAGACAGGAGGATCAGAAGTTAAAGGAGTATCTTGAACTGGAGAGATGGTTCAACAGTTAAGGTGCTTGCCTGCAAAGCCTAAGGACCCAGGTTCGATTCCCCAGTAGCCACATAAAGCCAGATACACAAGTTGGCACAGGTGTCTGGAATTTGCTTGCAGTGGCTGGAAGCCATTCTCTCTCTCTCTCTCTCTCTCTCCCTCTCACTCTCAAATAAATGCAGCTGGGTATGGTTGTACACACCTTTAATTCCAGCACTCGAGGCTGAGGCAGGAGGATCACTATGAGTTCAAGGCCTCCCTGAGACTACAGAATGAATTCTAGGTCAGCCTGAGCTAGAAGGAGACCCTACCTTGAAAAAACAAAAACAAATATATATATATTTTTCACTCTGTAGTTTCAGGGTAGCCTTGAACTCACAGCGATCCTTCTACCTCTGCCTACTGAGTGTTGTGATTAAAGGCGTGCACCAACACACCCAACTAATAAAATATTTTTTTTAAAAATTATTACCTTAGCTGGGCGTGGTGGTGCACACCTTTGATCCCAGCACTCGGGAGGCAGAGGTGGAAGATCACCTTGCCTTCAATGCCATCCTGAGACTACATAGTGAATTTCAGTTCAGCCTGGGCTAGAATGAAACCCTACCTCAAAAAACAAAACAAACTTTAAAACACACACACACACACACACACACACACACACACACACACACACACACATATATATATATATATATATATATATATATATATATATATATATCTCCAACCTTGGACTGGAGACATGACTTAGCAGTTAAGGTGCTTGCCTGTGAAGCCCAAGGACCCAGGTTCTACTCCCCAGAACCCATGTAAGCCAGATGAAGGTGGCACAGGTGTTTGGAGTTTGTTTGCAGTGGCTAGAGGCTCTGGCATGCCCATTCTCATTCTCTCTGTCTCTTATAAATAAATAAAACCCAGACAGGCATGGTGGCACATGCCTTTAATCCCAACACTCAGGAGGCAGAGGTAGGATTGCCTTGAGTCCAGCCTGAAACTACATAGTGAATTCCAGGCTAACTTGGGCTAGAGCAAGATCCTACCTTGAAAAACAAGCAAATAAATAAATATTTTAAAAAATATATTAAAAGGCCTGAGCTAGAGTGAGTCCGTGTCTCAGAAAATTAAAAAGGCAGGAGAGATGGCTTAGCAGTTAAGGCATTCACCTACAAAGCCAAGGGACCCAGGTTCAATTCCCCAAGACCCGTGTAAGCCAAATACAGAAGGTGGAACATGCATCTGGAATTTGTTTACAGCGGTTGAAGTCCTTGGCACACCCATTCTCTCTCTTTCTCTCTCAAACAAATAAAATAAATAAATAAATTTTTAAATATTTAAAAATGATTACCTTCAGTTAAATGGTGAGTTTGAAGTCAGCCTGGGCTACATAAGACCCTGTTTCAAAAAAAAACAAGGAGGGCTGGAGAGAAAGCTTAGTGACTAAGATGCTTGCCTGCAAAGCCTAAGGATAGGAATTTGATTTCCCCAGTACCCATGTAAAATCAGATGCACAAAGTGGTGCGTGCATTTGGAGTTTATTTGTAGTGGCAGGAAGCCCTGGTGGACCCACTCTCTCTGTCTGCATCTTTCTCTATCTTCCTCTTTCTCAAATAAATAAATAAAAATCAAGGAGCCAGGTGTGGTGGTACATGATTTTCATCCTAGCATTCTGGAGGCAGAAGTAGGAAGATTGCTGTGAGTTCGAGCCCAGCCTGGGACTACAGAGTTCCCGGTCAGCCTGGGATAGAGTGAGACCTTATCTGGGGGAACAAGGAGAGGGGACTGGGAGGATGGCTCAGTGGTTCAGGTTTAATTTAATCATGGGGGCCCCTCTCAGGCAGGAAACTGCTGGACATGACCACTGCAATCCCAGTGAATGGGGGAACCAGAGAATCACTGGGGCTTGCTGGCTGGGTTGTGGGAGACCCTGTCTTGAGCAACAATACCAAAGAGTTGCAAAAGAACATAGGATATTCTCCTCTGACCTCTGTATGGATTGCACTTATCTGCATGCACATGTCTGTGCATACATCACACGTACACCACACCACTGTACACACACCCAAAGAAAAACAATTACATTGATGCCAGCTTCACAAGGAGTTAGGCCCTCAGGCCAGCGAGGAGCTGATCAGAGAGGAGCCAGTGGTCAGTCACTCCCTGAGGCTGAGGCTGGCAGCACTCTTCACACAGCAGATAGGCCTCACTGCCAGGCAAAGGCCCCCACCCCTCATGGAGTTCTTTCTTCTCTGGCAGAAAGATGTAGGGTGGTGAGTCATCGTCACTGTGGAGAGCCTCTGAGAGCATTGCTCTTTCTTGTCCAGTTCTTCTCATACTTCTACACAAGAAGCAGAAGGGGGCTGGAGAGATGGCTTAGCAGTTAAGGTGCTTACCTGAAATGCCAGAGGACTCAGGTTCGATTCCCCAGGACTCATGGAAGCCAGATGCACAAGGGGGTGCATGCGTCTGGAGTTCATTTACAGCAACTGGAGACCCTGGCATGTGTTGTCTCTCCCTCCCTATTTCTCTCATAAATAAATAAAAATTATATACATATATATATATATAAGTTTTTTGTTCATTTTTATTTATTTATTTGAGAGCGACAGACAGAGAGAGAAAGAGGCAGAGAGAGAGAGAGAGAAAATGGGCACGCCAGGGCCTCCAGGCACTACAAATGAATTCCAGATGCGTGTGCCCCCTCGTGCATCTCGCTGACATGGGTCCTAGAGAATCAAGCCTCGAACCGGGGTCCTCAGGCTTCACAGGCAAGTGTTCATCCTCTAAGCCATCTCTCCAGCCCTAAAATATATGTTTTTTTAAATAAAAGAAGCAAGCCAGGCATGGTGGCACACATCTTTAATCCCAGCACTTGGGAGGCAGTGGTAGGAGGATCCCTGTGGATTCGAGGCCACGCTAAGACTACATGGTGAATCCCAGGTCAGCCTGGGCCAGAGTGAGACCCTACCTCAAAACAACAACAACAACAACAAAAGCGTATGAGAGAGGTGCTTGCCTGCAAAGCCTAACAACCTGGGTTCAGTTCCCCAGTACCCAATAAAGGCAGATGTACAAAGTGGTATATGCATCTGGTGTTTGTTTGCAGTGCCTAGAAGCTCTGGTGTGTCCATTTCCTCTCTCCCTCTCCTTGCAAATAAGTAAAAATATTGGTGCATGCTTTTAATCCCAGCAGTCAGGAGGTAGAGGTAGGGGGATTGCCATGAGTATGAGTCCACCCTTATACACTACCTTGAAAAACAAAAACAAAAACTGTCTGTCTTCCTGGCTAGACTTGGCCCTTGAGCCATGACCCTGCTCTGAACCACTGTATGTTCAGTGACAGCTGTGTCTTTGGGGGAGGCCTGAGCAGCCACAGGTCTCACAGATCAATGGAACCGACCCCTGAGAAAAAAGCAGTGCTTCACACTCCAACTGTGTGAACAGTTGTTGCATGGAGAACCCACCTGGTTCTGATTGGAACCCAGTAGTAAGAATGCACAACTGCCTGGGCCCTGCAGCCCTCTGAGGTGTCAGGTGCTGACTGTCAAGGCAAAGGCACACGCAGTCCTGTTGCCTGTTGTGTGTGGCTGTCTCCCAGGCCTCCCCGCACTCCACACGTGTCTCTTAGCTCCTTATTTCAACTCCCCTTCCTCCGCCCCAACATCACCTTCAGTGTTGTGGACACTTATTCAGAAGCCAGAGGAAGAGTTTTCAATGGGTGACAGGAGATCCAGGGGTGGGGACCACCAAAACCAAGATAACCTGTCCACCAACAGAGGGCAGCCTGGATACCCACATTACGCTAAAGCCCTGGAGAGGGCACTTGTACTGACCGAGGTGTCCCATGTATATTGGCCTCCCACGCTGCTAGGTTCTCTGCCTCCCATGGATCACACCCTCAGACCATGTTTAATTTCAACCCCCTTAGCCAGCAGATGTAAGATGGCTCTCCTGCAGCATAGATAGTCTACCTGCTTCCTCCTAGTTATCCCTACTAGGGTCTCTGGAGGGAAGTCTCTTCAGCCATGGACAGTCCCCAGGGTTTCCTGGGATCTACAGCCTGCCCAGAGAGTGTGGGTTTACAGACTTCTGCTGTCCTTTTGAAGTCACAACTCCTGCCCCTAGGTCTTTAAGAATCCTTCTCTTGCTGGGTGTGGTGGCGCATGCCTTTAATCCCAGCACAGAGGAGGCAGAGGTAGGAGGATTACTGTGAGTTTGAAGCCACCCTGAGACTACATAGTGAATTTCAGGTCAGCCTGGACTGGAGTGAAACCCTACCTTGAAAAAAAAAAAAAAAAAAAAAAAAGAACCCTTCTCTGAGTCCTGGACCAGTCCTACTGAGCCCTCAACTCCCTCATTTTTCCTTCCCTGTGGACTAAATGTCTCATTGATCTTCCTGTAATAAGGCAAAACTAATCTCTCTTCCAATTGAAGAATAAAACAGAGGTAGGAGGATCTCTGTGAGTTCGAGGCAATCCCGAGACTACATAGTGAATTCCAGGTCAGCCTGGGCTGGAAAGCGAGACCTTACCTCAAAAAAACAAAAAATAAATAAATAAAACTCCTTTGAAGACCAGAGACAAGTATAGAGGGTTTAATGGGCTTTCAAGATGATGTGGGGTGATGTCCTGGACTCCATATCTACAAGCTTGGGGGAGACACTACATGTCTGTGGGGCCTTTAGCCCCTAACCTGTACCTTCTTTGAAGCCTAGATGTGGGTGAGGGTGCTCTAGCATGCTAACACTCAGGTTGGGCCCAGATCTCTGCAGGTGGTTCTCCCCTCACCTACCCCAGGCTACTTGGCATGCTGGGAAACTCTGGGTGTGTGGGGGGGCTTCATCCGTGTGAATCATACTCTTCTCTTTTTATCTCTTTTTATTCTCTCTCTTTATTTTTGTTGTATCACTGACCAGCCGGCAACCCTTTCTCCAGTGTGGGCACTCTCCTCTCTCCATGCTCCCGTTCGCGTGCTGCCGGCCAGAAGTGACCGGGCCCGGCTCTCCACGTGGCCGCTGTCAGGGGGGCCATGGGGAGCTCCGCCTCCTCCTTGGCTGCCGAGACCGAGTCAGAGCACGGCTTCCCTGGGGGGCCGCCCTACCCAGGGGCCCCGGCAGCAGCTGGCTGGTGTAGGAGCGGCCCTGGGGGGACTGTCTGGGGAAGTGCCCTGGTCACCAGACAGCACCCACGCCCCCGGGCCCGAAGGTAAGAAGGTGGGGAGGGGTTGCCCAAAGGGCTTTCAGGCAGGAGACCCTTCCATGTGTCCCTTGCTCAGAACTGAGGGCTCTGTTTCTTAAGGATCTCTGGCAACTTGCTCTCCCTGGAGATGAAAGAGCTGAGATGTCATATCACCTCCACTGTCAGCCAATGTGAAAATCTTCCCGTGGGGAGGCTACTAACTCCAGCCCTTGTGGCTACATGTGCCAAGGGTGCTGGCTTGCTTCCTTGGCGTCAGAGCTGGATACTGCTGACCCTCCCTTGCCTATGATGCCTCTGTTGCAGTGTGGGTACCTCCAGGGGTGTCATGAGGCTGTAGGGACTGTGGGGAGCTATAGGGGCCAACCTTCACCTTCCACTCCCCTCTAAGCCATGCATGGCCTTAGCTGTCCTTTGGGAGGTGTCTGGTGCTCCCCAGATACCCAGGGCTGCACAGTGCTAGTAGCTTCTGCTATCCAGGGTCCTCACATAACATTCTAACCCTCATTCTTTCCTGAGGATTGCATGACTGACTTCCACAGATAACTCAGCCATCTTCTGGGCATGGGAGGAAGTTGGGCATGAAGCCATGGGTAGCAGGCAGGGACAGGCCTCCCGGGGTGGCTGTAATATTTCTGAACTGGCAGACAAGAGGCTTAACGGGGTGCTGGAAGTGATGATTGAGACTGGGAGAGTCCAGAGTCTGTCCGAGTCATCGGTAGATGGAAGACATTGGGAAACTTGAGGTACAGAGAGAGGACAAGCATATTGTGTCAGGGACCCCCGCCATACAGGTGGGGATAGCACACTACTTCACCTGTGGGTAGACATTATGGTGTCTCCAATTCCCTTTATCTTACTGCAGATGCTTCAAGAAATACTTCCATGCAATCCTATTTAAAAAATATTTTATTTCTTTGCAAGCAGAGAGAGAGAATGGGTGCACCAGAGCCTCCAGCCACTGCAAAGAACTCAAGATGCATGCACCCCTTTATGCATCTGGCTTTACATGGGGACTAGGGAATTGAACCCAGGTTGTTGGGTCTTTCAGGCAAGTGCCTTAACTGCTGAGCCATCTCTCCAGCCCTATACAATCCTTTTCAACAGTTTTATTAAAATGTGACCTAGTCGGGCGTGGTGGCGCACGCCTTTAATCCCAGCATTCGGGATTCAGAGGTAGGAGGATCACCGTGAGTTCAAGGCCACCCTGAGACTCCACAATGAATTCCAGGTCAGCCTGGGCTAGAGTGAGACCCTACCTCGAAAAACCAAAAAAAAAAAAAATGTGATCTACACACCATCAAACTCTCCACCTGTTCTAAGTGTACATAATTCAGTCATTTTCAAAGAGTATGGGCATCCCTATGAGCCATTTTGCATTATCCAAAGATATCCTGCCTGTTTGCAGTTACCCCATCCCACCCTGGCCCCAGCTAGCAGTAACTCATTTCCTGTCTGCAGATTTGTCTTTTCCAGAAAATTCACATAGAGGAGTCACATGTGGCCTGTGTGACTGACTTTTACTCAACACGATGTGCTCAAAGTTTGCCAACATTGCAACATGTGTTAGAACCCCTTTCCTGTTCATGCATAAGTAGTAGCCTGTTGTAAGGATTGGCCATTTCTTGCTTGTCTGCTTACAGATACTGGCAATTGTTTCTGCTTGACTTCTAGAATAATGCTAGTCAGTCACACTAAAGTTTTTTCGCGTTCATGTGTTCATTTTCAGTCTTGGGTAGATCTCCAGAGGGGAGTTTACAGTAAGTATATGTAACATTTGGAGAATGGCCCGTGTCAGGAGGGTTGTGGTGTCCCTTGCTGTAAATGGTACTTACTGTAGCCTGTCTTTGACTCATGCTGTCTTGCAGAGTACGCAGTGAGCCTTACTTGGTTTGATTTTCATTTCCTTGATGGCTAAGGGTGTTAAACATTTCATGTTTTCATCTTAGCTTTTATGTCTGTTTATGTGCTGAGGAACTTTTTTGTTGTTTTGTTTTTGTTTTTCGAGGAAGGGTCTCACTCTAGCCCAGGCTGACCTGGAATTCACTATGTAATCTCACAGTGGCCTTGAACTCACAGCAATGCTCCTACCTCTGCCTCCCGAGTGCGAGTATTAAAGGCATGTGCCACCATGGCTAACCTTTGTTTATATGATGAGGAAAATTCTTAAGAGTAGAAATTGCCAGGCCTGGGCTGCGTCTCTGTGCTGCAGCAGTGTGTCAGGCTTTGTTCTTAGGGTTGTGTCATCAGGCAGCTGCCCCAGCAGTGAGTGTCACCACATCCTTGTCACATGGGTGGGTGGCTCTGCTAATTTTTATATTTTCCTAAGCTCGTGTGAGCAAATGGAAGTTAAACCAGGCTCAAGCAGGAGGCTGAAGCAGGATTGTTAAGGAGTTTGAGGCCAGCCTGGCCTACAAGGTTGGGCTACAGAGCAAGACCTTGTCTCAACACCCTGTTCCCCCACTTCCACAAAAAGCCCAAGGTTTTTGTTTTGTTTCGTTTTTTCCAAGTCTCGCTCTAGCCCAGGCTGACCTGGAAGTCATTATGTAATCTCAGGATGGCCTCAAATTTAGAGTGATCCTCCTACCTCTTGCTTGGGATTAAAGACATGGGCCATTATGCCCAGCTAGGGCCTCTAGCCACAGCAAACAAACTCTAGACACATGTGCCACTCTGTGCATCTGGCTTTATGTGGGTACTGGGGAATCAAACTCAGGTTGTCAGGCTTTGCCGATAAGCACCTTAACTGCTGAGCCATCTCTCCAGCCTTAGTCCAAAGGTGTTTTTTTGTTTTGTTTTGTTTTATATTCATTTATTTGCAAACATAGAGAGAAAGAGGGAGAGAGAGAGAATGGATGTGCCAAGGCCTCTAGCCACTGCAAATGAAGTCCAGACACATGCATCTGCCTTTATATGGGTACTGGGGAATCAAACCCAGGCTGTGAGGCATTGCAAGCAAATGCCTTAATTGCTGAGCCATCTCTCCAGCCCAGCCCAGGGTTTTTAAATCCAAAACTATGGCTGGATATGGTGACCGACAGCACTCAGGAAGTAAGATAGAAAGATCAGAAGTTCAAGGTCAGCCTCAGATATGTAGTGAGTTCAAGGCCAGGCCATCTTGGGCTATATGAGACCCTCATGAGAAACACAAATTGGGGGGGGGGGATTCAGAATTCTGTTGCCAGGCACGTCTTATCTGAGGCACAACAAGAAGGAAAGAGAGGCTCAGGTTCCTAAAGATGTGGTGTCACTCTGCATTTACCTTGGCCTCTTGCCAGGCTAGCTAGTGTCCCCAACAGCCGTTTGCTCCCACTAGAGGTGGGGCTGACCCTTAGGGAAGTTACTGTCTAGATGGTAAACACCCACAATGAATTGGGAGGAAATATTAATGACCATGAAGAATCCATGAACACCCAGACTGGAAAGCTTAGAAGAGGTGTCTCAGGGGAGCTGGACTACACAGATGTTGAAAAGCAGGAAACTTTGCTCTAAGGCCGCCCTGCAAGCCTCGCTCCCCACACATGCACATGTCGAGAGGCGGTACAATGCAGACATGAGAAACAGCCCCTCTTCCATCTCTGATAGTACCCTGAGAGGGCCAGGAAAGGCGTGGAGCAAAACCTAGCAGCGACGGCAGATCCTGACTTTTTTTTTTTTTTTTTTTTTTGCTTGTGTGTGTGGTATATGTGTTCATGTGGCATGCGCACATGTACACAGATGCGTGTGTCCATGTGCATGTGGAGACCAGAGAAGAACGTCAGATGTCCTCCTATCACTATCACTGTTCCACTTTGTTTCCTTGAGCTGCCATCTCAGTCAGCCCCAGCAGTTCTCCAGTCTCCACTCCCCACAAGACTGGGGTCACACGCATATGTGGCCATGCCCAGTTGTTTGGGTGATGGGAACTCAAACTCAGGGTAAATCAGGCTGTGCTCATGCAGCAGGCTGTCTTACCTACTGAGCCATCTCCCCAGGCCTAAGCCTGACATCTTTGAAGGGCCTCTCAGTCCCCGTATACTGTGTTCTTTTTCATTAAGTTCTTATAACACCCCCAGGAAATCAGGGACTCTCCTCCCAGATGACTTCCGTTTTGTGGATGAAGAGGTAGCTCACATTCACACAAGCCAGGAGAGCAAGATGTGCGGATCTCCCTCCTCCAAGCCACTGATGTGCCCTGGTCAGCAACCTCACTTGAGTCCAGTCTCTGCTGGATGGTTAGTCAATAAGCAGTTCAGACATTGCCTGCCTAGGGACAGACAGTGAGGACACACCTGCCCAGAAAGGCTGACCAGGCTAAGCTGTGGCCAAGCTAGGAACCAGTGACCTACTGGTTTCTCCACCCCCTGAGGATATAGGGCAGAAACCCCAGTACATCATCCAACCTGAGCACAGATGGAGGAAGAGGAACTGACAGGGGTCAGGCATGGTACTGCACAGCTGGGCATGGGCATCCATCTCTTGGTGGCCTAATGAGCAACTCCCCAGAGAACCCAGCTTCAGCTTAGTGGCTGTAGCCAAGGACCCATGGAGCTCTTCCTGAGAAAGGGAAAAAAACCATTCCCAGCCCATAGCAGGGCCTCTAGTTGCTCATCTTGTTGCCTGGCTAGATTCTGATGCTGCCTAGCCCAGTGTTGTAGCATGCTCAGGAAGTTGCGGGCGAAACAGTGTTCTGGTTACAGTTTATCGACAGTTGTCTCAGTTTGCCTGCTGGTGAGCCCATGTCCTGTGAAGGTGAAGGTGCTTCTGTGAGCCCATGTGCTTTGTGAGTTAGGGGTATTGTGTTTTGCAAATGTTGACAAAATCTTTTATCATAATTTGTAGTTCAGGAGCTAGAGAACATACCCAGCACTGCACATGTGCTAGGCGAGTAGTCTGCCAACAAGAAGGTTCTGGCCCTACGTTAAGCATTCCAGAAGAGCACTGCAGAGTCTGTATAAAGGCTGATTGAATCTTCAGCTCATTGAATCTTCATACAAGCTTTGTTGGTGGTCTTGCCTATAGATTTCAGCTCTCTGAGCACTTGTTCCCTTCCCAGGCCTTACAGTGTAAGGCTGGCCATGGGCTTACAGGTAGCAGAGGCAAGTGAGCTAAGGGGCGTAAAGGGTGGGGCTCTGTCAGTGCCCCTCCACCTCGGGCCTGTGAGGTGCCCTAGGAGTCCCTGATCCTGATAGACCTTCTGAACACAGAAGAGCTTCAGCTTACCCTCTGGCCAGTTTGCTCTGTTCTGCCAAGGGCCACATTTGATCTTTGGGCGTATTTTTGTTTAAACATACTGCAGACAGGATCTTTCTGGTTTGAATCGTCTACTAAGAGGTTCCCACACTGTGACGTGCTGTCCTCCTCCTGCTGCTGACTGGGCCCAGATGTCATGTCTCAGATTCAACTGGGCCTGACTGGTTTCTGTGGTGAATGAGGACCTGGGCTGCTCCCCAGTGTTTCTGAGACTTGTATTAGTTGCTTTTTGCATTGCTGTGACAAGTACCTGGCTCATGGTTTGATGGGATATAGTCCATCAGGGAGGGCAAGGCTTGGTGGCTGGTCACGCTGTAACTGCAGTTAGGAAACTGAAAGAGATGAATGCTAGTGCTTAGTTGCTTTCTTCTTTTTCTATTTTTATTTAGTTCAAGACCCCAGTCCATAGGATGGTATCGTCTGTGTAGCCATTACCTTTTCATTGTTGGGGGAAAAACAAAAAAACACCTAATGAGAAGCAGCTCAAAGGGGCAAAGGGTTTATTTCAGCTAAAGGTTTCAAGGGGAAGTTTTCTCATAGTGGGAAAACATGACAGGCCTGACAGGAAGCTGGGTAGCATCTCCATATCAGCAGGAAGAAAGTAATCTGCGTACTGGGCTTAGCTCGATTACCCCAAAGCCCACGTCCAGCAGTACCTCCTCCAGCAAATCTCTACCTTCCACAGGCCTCACAAAATCCCCAAATTTCCACTAGCTGGGGACCAAGTATTCAAAACACATGAACCCATTGGGGAACATTTCATTCAAACTACCACAGCCCATATTCCCAATGAATCTTCCTCTTTCTTCCCCCCATTAGGCCTCTCTGAAAACACCCTCACAGACATGCCCAGAGGTGTGTCTCGTAGGTCCAAATCCAGGCAAGGCTAAGCATCACAAGTCTACAACTCCTTGTCAACTTGACTCCAAAGTATGTCACTGTTTAACCATAGCATTTCATCCCTGGCTTCCATGGGCACATAGCCATCACAAAATGCATTCAGTACCAACTTCTAAAAATCCCATAGTCTTAGCCAGGTATCGTAGCGATTAGTCCCAGCACTTGTGAGGCAGAGGTAAGAGGATCGGCATGAGACAACATAGTGAATTCCAGATCAGCATGGCCCAGAGTGAGACCCTACCTTGAACTCCTCTCTCTCCCTCCCTACACACACTGCCAAAAATTCAGGCCAAAACAAGACTGAAATCTATCAGGACAAACACAAACCTTGCAGCTCTACGGCTATCACCTGGGCCTCATAGTGGCATTATCTGGGCTCCAGCAGCCTTGCGAAAGCCTGCCCTAGTCTGCTTCTGCCACCTATAGCACACTTAGCCTCTCAGGCTAACTCTTCTTCATGCATGGATGTCCCACAGACCTGGCATTTCTAACATCATGGTGTCTCCATTGCAACTTAAGCTTGGTCTTTACAGCTTCACCCAGTAGCCTCTCAAAGCCTCCTTGCAACAAATCTGACCCTGCCATTCATTGCCTGGCCTCAGCAACTTTCTAGAACCTTAGTGTAAGTTCTCTGTCCCCATGTCTGCAAAATCACCATGTGGCTAACACTGCCAAGTTCTGCCAGCTATAGATGTCCCCATCTCCCACAGCTGCAGTGGCCTTCATGGGCCTTGGGAACTGATCCTGGGGAAACACTTCTCTAAGCAGTTGATTTTCACCAGGAAACCCCTTTAGTGGCATTTTCAGGTCATTTTCTCTCTTTTCATTTTTAAAAACTTATTTATGGGCAGAAAGAGAGTATGTGCACACACAGGGCCTCTTGCCACTTCAAGCAAACTCCAGGTGCATGCACTATTTTGTGCATCTGGTTTTATGTGGGTACTGGAGGATTGAACCCTGAGCCAGCAGGTTTTGCAAGCAAGTGCCTGTAACTGCTGGGCCATCACCCCTGCCCCATTTTCTCTCTTTTCAAATGAGGGTTTTTGTTTTGTTTTGTTTTGTTTTTAGGTAGGGTCTCTCTCTAGCCTAGCTCAGGCTGACCTGGAGTTCACTGTGTAGTTTCAGGGTGGCCTTGAACTCATGGTGATCCTCCTGCCTCTGCCTCCCAAGTGCTGGGATTAAAGGCGTGTGCCACCACACCCAACCCTGAGTTTGCATTTTTAAAAGAGCATTCGGTGACTTTTACGGCACCTTTCCTGTTGTCCCAGTGCAAAGTGTGAGGTTTTTCTTAACTGAGATAATCTCTAACAATTATAAGTGTTTTGCTTGTACCCTTGTCTGCAACTTTAAATTCTCTTCTATTCCTTTCTTTACTTTTTTTTTTTAGTGTTGATTTATTTATTTGCAATCAGAGAAAGAGATAGAAGAGCGAGCAAATGGGCATGCCAGGGCCTCCAGAAGCTGCACTTCTTAATATTTTTAAATTTTATTTATTTAAGAGACAGAGTGCGTATGTATGTGGGTGTGCTAGGAGGACCTCTTGCCACTAGAAATGAAGTCCAGATGTACGTGCCACTTTGTACATCTGGCTTTATGTGGGTACTGGAGAATTGAACTTGGCCTGTAGGCTTTGCAAGTGCCTTTAACCATTGAAACATCTCCCCAGCCCCTATTCTTACTATTTTTATCTTTCTGCTTTGAATTCTTATTATAAACCTTAATAAATGCAATAAGCAATAACCATGTCACAGCCTGAGTGTTGTCTTGAAATTTCCTCCACCAAACAACTTAAACTTAGTCCATTACTTTTAAATTTGATCTAACTCGAGTTTTCAGGATGTGGACAGAATTCAGCTAAATTCTTGGCCTATTTCCCAATAGTCTTTATTCCCCTCTGAAGCGTCTTGAACCAGGCCTCTTCTGTCTACATGTCTGTATGTCTGTCAGTGTTCCAGTCTTTCAGCCTCCCACCAGAATGTCCCATTTAGCTCTGCTTTCCAGAACTTGTCTAGCCACAGTTCCAGCTCTTCTGCATTAGTCCCACAAATCTGTTTCAGAGGCCCAAGGACCACACAGTTCACCACAGCAGCAACCTCACTTCTTGACACCTATTTTCATCTGTATTTACTTGTATTTACTTTTCTCATTGTTGTGACCAAATACCTGTCAAGCAGCGACATACGGGAAGAAGGCTGTATTTTAGCTTACAGTTTAAGAAGGGACATAGTCCATCCTGTCAGGAAAGCATAGCTACCTGAGCTTGAGGCAGCTGCTGACATTGTTCCCAGAGCAGAAAGAGATGAATGCTGGTACTCAGCATCCTTTCTCCTTTTTCTGTTTAGTCTGGATCTCTATCCATGAAATAGTGCTACCCACCTTTCTAGAAATAGTCTCAAAAACATGCCCAAACCAGGTGTGGTGACACACACTTTTAATCCCAGCACTTGGGAGACAGAGGTACGAGGATCACCGTGAGTTCAAGGCCTCCCTGAGACTACAGAGTGAATTCCAGGTCAGCCTGAGCTAGAGTGAGACCCTACCTTGAAAAACCAAAAAAAAAAAAAAAAAAAGAAAAAAGAAAAAGAAAAAGAAAAAAAAACATGCCCAGAGGACAAAGCATAATGAGTTCCAGGCCAGCCTGGGGCTACAGAGTTCCAAGTCATCCTGGGCTAGGATGAGAGCCTAGCTTGAATAAATGAAACCAAGACAAAACAGAAACACCTAACAGATTTGCCCAGAGCTGTGTCTCTTGGGTGATTCCAAATCCAGTCAAGTTGGCAATGAAGATTGAGCACTACAAGGCTCTTCCTCACACTGTGCCAACCATGGGCCTTGGGACTGAAGCAGGATATGCCCTAGGAGGGATCCCTAAGGAGCTGTGCATGGGTACTGTCTTTCCTCAAGAAACTCCTGAAAAGTGGTCTGCAAAGGGTCAAAGTCTCTGCTGCCCACTGGGGCCCTCTGGGATGTCCACCTTGGCTATGCTGCAGTGGGTATGCAGGTAGAGGCAGGACGTGGGGGATGAGTGGGTGAGGGGTTCTGTGCTGGCATGAAATGTGCTCTAACCATGAACTCTGTCCAAGTGGAGGAGTTGAGGAAAAAGGTCTGGTTATCTGTAGTCAGATTAGGCTTTTTTTTTTTTTTTTTTTTTTTGGCTTGGTTCAGTTTGGTTGATTTTTTGAGACAGGGCCTCACTCTCACCCAGACTGTCCTAGAACTCACCTTGTAGCCTAGGCTGGCTTTGAACTCACAGAAATCCTTTTACCTTAGCTTTCTAAGTGCTGGAATTAAAGGTGTGTGCTACCATACCTGGCTAAGTTATGCTTTTCTGAGCACAGAAACCCAAGTCAAAGCTGACTGATTATATTCCAGGCTTTTCACCCAACCTAGTGTACCTGCCTTGTCTGCTGCCCCAGCCCAGGGGCCTTATCTACTGCACAAAGCCCTGGGCAGCTCAGTGGCTCCTCCTCTCCAACTGCTCTTCTTAAAGGTGCTCAGCCTATACAGGGCAGATGTGTCAGAGTCCACTCTGAGCTCTGCACAACAGTAATGCTTGCAGAGAATTTTTTTGTTTCTTTTATCTGAAGAAGTGAGTTTTCTTTCTGAACCAGAAGGGTTAGAAGCACAAGTTTCATGCTTCATTGTAAAGAGCAATTGATTTTCCTGCAGGCTGAGCAGCTGCAGAGGTGGGGATTGTGGAGATGCCTCTGTGGTGCCTGCTGTGGGCCCAGCACCCTCTCTACCTGGGAAGAATAGACCTAGCCTGGGGGCAGGCAAGTCAGACCAGGAACCCCCCCAGCATAAAGGGTTATACTCAGAGCATAGGCGCTCTGCTATCTATCCCAAAGCCCAGGAGTGTGTATCACGTTTGCAGGACAGTGCTAGCTGCAGACCTCACAGCCTTAATCCCCAGCCGAGTTCACCCTGTGTCTGCCGCACAGTCTTGCTATGCCCCAGGCAGCCCTTCCTTCCAAGCAGACTACCGCTTCCCAGTGCCCACGGCTGCCCTTTCACAGGCCTGCTGGTGTGGAGTGTGTTGAGCCCACAGGGAGCTATTCAGTAGGACTGAAGTGATCCTGATGCTATCCCAGAACTGGGGCCCAAGGGAACCACAAAGCTGAGGATCCACCCTCATTAGAAGCCTTGCCATCCTGCATTGTGGGCAGAACGTGGCTGACCTTGAGTTGGTCATGTTTCCCATCTCACTGGCTCTGCAGCCAGATGGGCACCTCCCCCACGCCTAGGCACCCTTCCTGGAAAGGTGCTGTCCTGTCACCCTGAGAACATTGTGACCACAGGCTTCATGTGAGACCCACTGACTGGGGTTTTCCCTTGCAGCCACACACACTCTCCTGGGTCTATGGCCACGGTTGGGGAGTGGTCCTGTGTGCGCTGTACCTTCCTGAACCCAGCCGGCCAGCGTCAGTGCTCCATCTGTGAAGCCCCCAGGCACAAGCCAGACCTCGACCAGATCCTGCGGCTCAGCGTAGAGGAGCAGAAATGGCCCTGCGCACGCTGCACATTCCGGAACTTCCTGGGCAAGGAAGCTTGCGAGGTGTGTGGCTTCACCCCGGAGCCCATGCCTGGGGCCTCCCTGCTGCCCATTATCAACGGGGTCCTGCCCAAGCCACCCACTGTGCTTGTGGAGCCAAAGGGCAGCTCCAAGGAGGAGACAGGCCCAGTGCGGACAGCAGGGCTGGTGACCGCGGAGCCGGCCAGAGGTCACCCCGAGGAGGAAGAAAAGGAACCAGAGGACGAGGGGGAGGGGGCAGAAGCTGGGAGTGGCTGGGCCTGCCAGCGCTGCACCTTGCACAACACACCTGTGGCCAGTTCCTGCTCAGCCTGCGGGGGACCCCGGAAACTGTCATTGCCCCGCATACCCCCAGAGGCCCTGGTGGTTCCCGAGGTTGTGGCTCCTACTGGCTTCCATGTTGTTCCTGTCCTGTCTCAGCCTGTCCTTCCTGGGGGAGGTGCTGAGGCTGACTCTCCCTCCACCAGCCAAGGTCCCACCTCCACTGACCAAGAGCCCCCCAGGATACCACCCTTCAGCCCCTTCTCACCCACCCTGCAGAATAATCCTGTGCCCCGAAGTCGCCGAGAGGTCCCCCCGCAGCTTCAGCCACCTGTGCCTGAGGCAGCTCAGCCCTCACCGTCCACTAGCTCCAAAGGGCCCCAGGGTCCAGGCAGGGCTGCAGGCGGGGCCTCCCGCCTGGCAGAGTTGCTGTCGGGCAAGCGGCTGAGCGTGCTGGAGGAGGAGGCCCCGGCCGGCGGCCCTGGCCGCTGCGAGGTGCACAGCGACGTGATCGACCTCTCTGGAGACACGGTGCGCTTCACGCCCGCCAGCCCCTCCAGCCCCGACTTCACCACCTGGATGTGTGCCAAGTGCACGCTCAGGAACCCCACAGCAGCGCACAGGTGTTCCGCGTGCGGCTGCTCCAAGCTGCACGGCTTCCAGGAATACAGCGAGCCCCCTGCCCACTGCCCCGACTGTGGCACGGACAAGCCTGGCCCTTGCGCCAGCTGCTGTGGACGGGCCCACAAGGCCGCCCGCCTTTTGACAGAGCGCCTGGGCCAGTGGGCCTGTCCAGCCTGTACCCTGATAAACACACCTCGGGCCAAGCACTGTGCAGCCTGTCACACACCGCAGCTCCTTGTGACCCAGCGCCGGGGAACCGCAGCCCTGAGGCGCAGGGAGAGTATGCACGTGGAAAAGCGGAGGCAGACAGATGAGGGCGAGGCCAAGGCACTGTGGGAGAACATCGTGGCCTTCTGCCGGGAGGTGAGTGGCCTAGTCCCAAAGCTGAGGGCCAGCCTGACTGGTCTACAGATGTGTGGCATCCACCTCTATCATTTGTGTTCTACCCCCTCGGCCCACATGCCTAGGAAAGTCCCTGGCCCACCATGTGTAAGTCCACAGGGAGACAGGAATACAGCAAGGCTGCCCTGTCTTGGCACTGTGAAGACCACTAAAGCTCAGGGCTGGGGTACCTAGTGCTCTTTCCCTTTGAGCTGCTGAGCCTGAGCTCTGGGTGGGCCTGTCACCCTCGGGTCGGCTGGGTCTTTGCCATCTCCCAGGCTCTGTAACCAGCCTGCAGTGTTGAGATCAGTGTTCAGTGTATCCTCGTACCTACTCCCAACCATCTGATAGCCCTCCACACAGGTCAGGGTGGCTAAGCACCCAGGTTGGTGTGCTGCACAGAGGCTCTACCCTGCCTTTCTGGAACTCTTGGGAGGGTGGGTCTTTCCTTTGCCAGACAGAGTGGGATCATCCTAAACCTAAGGCTGCCCTGCCCAGCCTGAGTGTCTGGTCATGGTCCCTGCAGAATAGCGTGAACTTTGTGGATGACAGCTTCCCTCCTGGGCCTGCGTCTGTTGGCTTTCCAGCGGGTGACAGTGTCCAGCAGCGAGTAAAGCAGTGGCTGCGCCCCCACGAGATCAACTGCTCTGTCTTCAGGGACCATGGCACCGAGTGGTCAGTCTTCCACACCCTGCGGCCCTCTGACATCCTCCAGGGGCTGCTGGGGAACTGCTGGTGAGCAAGAGGCAGGCAGGCCCAGGGGGGCTATGGGAGGCTACAGGTCCAGGCATGGGCACCCAGTGAGATTGATTCCACACAGGTTCCTGAGTGCATTGGCAGTGCTGGCTGAGCGGCCTGACCTGGTGGAGCGGGTGATGGTCACGCGCAGCCTGTGTGCAGAGGGTGCCTACCAGGTGCGACTGTGCAAGGACGGCACATGGACTACAGTGTTGGTGGACGACATGCTACCCTGTGACGAGGCTGGCTTCCTGCTCTTCTCGCAGGTGGGGTAGTGGAATGGGCGGCCGGGTGGGAGGAAGGGGCAGCCTGTGACTCTTGAACCCTCCTCCAGGCGCAGCGGAAGCAGCTGTGGGTGGCCCTCATCGAGAAGGCGCTGGCCAAGCTGCACGGCTCCTACTTTGCCCTCCAGGCCGGGCGCGCCATCGAAGGCCTGGCCACACTCACCGGTGCTCCCTGCGAGAGCCTGGCGCTGCAGGTCAGCTCCACTAACCCCCGCGAGGAGCCCGTTGACACTGACCTCATCTGGGCCAAAATGCTGAGTTCTAAGGAGGCTGGGTAAGAGGGGCGGGCGCTGCCATGGTCTGCGACATTGGGAGGAGAGGCGAGGCGGAGCGGTGGGAGAAGCTGGGGACAGTGCCCTCTGACTGCCTGCGTCTCACGAGGTGCTCTAGCACAGGCTGGCCATGGCAAGGAGGCCTGGCCAGCCCTTGGGCCCCAGGCAGCTGCCCTGGGAAGATCCCAGAGCCCTTCGCCTTCCACTTAAGGAAGAGTGGCAAGAACCCATGGAAGAGCCCTGAAGAGTGAAGGGAGGTGTCTGAGACCTGCCAAGCTGTGGCCAGCTTTGTGAGCCTTGACAACCCCACCACCCCCACCCAGCATCCCCCCCAAAGGCCTGGGAGAGAGTCTAGACCCAAAGGCCTAGGTCTTAGGTCTGGAAAAAGAGGCCCTAAGTGCTGAGACTTCAGCCTTCAGCTGAACCTGGGCAATACCCCTGCCCACAGCTCAGGGCCTAGGTCCAAGGACCAGACTACCCTAGCCTAGGCCTTCTGAGTTGAGCCAGGGTATAGGGCTGGGCCAGCACTTCCTGGGGGCATGTGATATGTGGGTCCCAGACCGTTGTCTTCCCCCAAGCAGAGAGAAGCCCCTCCCTTCTGTTCAACCAACCCATCAGCCAAGACTATACTGTGTCTGTATAGGTTCCTCATGGGCGCCTCCTGCGGAGGAGGCAACATGAAGGTGGATGACGCTACCTATGAGAGCCTGGGCTTGCGACCTCGCCACGCCTACTCAATCCTGGACGTTCGGGACGTCCAGAGCTCCAGGTAGGGGCCTAACTGGCTGCCAGTGGCTGAGTATATAGAGCCAGGCACAGTCTTGGTCCTCAACTCTGTGGTCCACAGGCTTCTGCGGCTTAGGAACCCATGGGGCCGTTTCTCCTGGAATGGAAGCTGGTCGGATGAGTGGCCACACTGGCCAGGGCACCTGCGGGCTGAGCTCATGCCACACGGCAGCAGTGAGGGTGTCTTCTGGATGGAGTACAGTGACTTTATCAGGTACCCACATGCCCTCCCTGTCCCATGGCCAAGTTCTCTGGAACTGGCCTGGACAGACAGCAGCTTGTCTGTGTCCCAGTCCCCGTGGGCTCTGAGTGGCAAGCAGCTGCTGGGCTGACAATGGAGTTCGGGTCTATAGGAAACAAGTTGTGGCATTTGCTCCCCAGTGTATCCAGAGAGCGTGTTAGTTGGTTTGCTCTCACGGTGACAGATATCTGAGAGGAACAGTTTGAAAATAAGAACCAGCAGGAGTTGTGGCACATATGTATAATCCCAACACTGGGGAGCTCGAGGCAGGAGGATTGCAAGGTCAAGGGTAATCTAGACCACATAGTGAGTTCCAGGCCAGCCTCGAGTACATGAGACTCTGTCTTAAAAAAAGAAAAAAGTACCCAGCATGCAGCATGGTGATCCATGCCTTTAGTCCCAGCACTCGGGAGGCTGAGGTAGGGAGAATCACTGTGAGTTTGAGGATATCCTGGGACTATAGAGTGAGTTCCAGGTCAGCCCTGGCTAGAGACCCTGCTTCAGAGGGGGGTGCAACAGAAGAAAGAAAGGGAGGGAGAGAGGAAGTGGGGAAAGAAAGAGAGAAGAAAGGAAAGGAAAGAAGTCAGGCATGGTAGTGCACACCTTTAATCCCAGGACTCAAGATGCAGAGGTAGGAGGATTTCTGTGAGTTCTAGGCCAGCCTGGGACTACAGAGTGGATCCAGGTCAGCCTGGGCTAGAGCAAGGCCCTACCTTGAAAAGCCAAAATCAAAAGTCTTGTGTGTTGAAGACCTGGTCCCCAGCTGGTGGCAGTATTGAGATGGAAAGAACTACCCTCACCAGTAGGGAAATCCAGTGATGAGTTCATAACTGAGTGGTTTATTGGGGTCCTATCTGGAGGAAGTAGGATTTGGCCCTTTTCTGTCTCTGCTTCTTGGTGTCTGATCATACACTGAAACCTCCAACCCAAAATAAATCCTTTTTTTTTTTTTTTCCTTGTTTTTCGTTTTTTGAAGTAGGGTCTCACTCTAGCCCAGGCTGACTTGGAATTTATTATGCAGTGTCAGGCCAGCCTCAAACTCACAGCAATTCTCCTACCTCAGCCTCCCGAGTGCTGGGACTAAAGGCATGTGCCACCATGGCCAGCCACACAAGATTTTTGAGGGGTCACTTCACATCCAAACCACAGCAGGACAGCCACCGGGACAAGTACTTCTGTTGAGAGACCCTTTCCTAAAGTGATGCTTAAGTCTCCTAGGAGAGAGGGTTTGTGCCCTGGGCTGCAATATCATAAATGAAGCAGGAAGCTTACAGTGGCCAGTGGGTGCTGGAAGTTAAGCAGCAAAAAGCCCATAGGATGGATGCCAAGTCCCAGAGCTGGGCCGTGAGACTGTACTCTGCTTACTGGGTCTTACCTTCCTGCCTAGATACTTCGACTCTGTGGACATCTGCAAGGTGCACTCAGACTGGCAGGAGGCAAGGGTTCAAGGCTGCTTCCCAAGCACAGCCAGTGGGCCAGTGGGTGTGACAGCACTCACGGTGCTAGAGCGTGCTTCTCTGGAGTTTGCCCTCTTCCAGGAGGGGAGCAGGTAGGCAGTGGGCAGGGTGCGCCACCAGGTTGGGAGATTATGGCCGTGGCCACATCCACATGAAGCCCCAGCCTGATGTGTCTGACCCACAGGCGCTCAGACATGGTGGACAGCCACCTGCTGGACCTGTGCATACTAGTATTCCGAGCCACCTTTGGCAGTGGTGGCCGCCTGAGCCTGGGCCGCCTCTTGGCCCATAGCAAACGTGCTGTCAAGAAGTTTGTGAACTGTGATGTCATGCTGGAGCCTGGCGAGTATGCTGTGGTGTGCTGTGCCTTCAATCACTGGAGCCCTGCTCCACCAGGACCCCCCACCACAGCGCAGGGTAAGGGCCCCAGCCAGACGAGGCCCACACCTGCCTCCCCACCCTCAGAGCCTAAAAGCCCACCCACGGGAAGGCTGCCGGCTCCCTCATCCACACCCCCCACAGCCTCCAGCCCCTTGGCAGGGGTCCCTCGCGGTGCCCCCGAGCCACCTGGCCACGTGCTCGCAGTGTACAGCTCCAGGCTGGTCATGGTGGAGCCAGTGGAGGCGCAGCCAACCACGCTGGCTGATGCCATCATCCTGCTCACTGAGAGCCGGGGCGAGCGCCATGAGGTGGGTGGGGTCCCTGTGGGGGAGGGAAGCGGGTGGCTATCCACCAGCCCCAGCCCACCTGCTCTGTGCCTGTGCCCAGGGCCGTGAGGGAATGACCTGCTACTACCTGACCCATGGTTGGGCGGGCCTTATCGTGGTGGTGGAGAACCGGCACCCCAAGTCCTACCTGCATGTTCAGTGTGACTGCACTGACAGTTTCAATGTGGTGTCCACACGTGGCAGCCTGCGTACCCAGGACAGTGTGCCACCACTGCACAGGTGGGTACCTGCCCCACCCCACCCCAAGCCCTGGTCTCTCACTGGTCCTCACTGGCCCTCTTTCCCCAGGCAGGTTCTAGTGATCCTATCCCAGCTGGAGGGCAATGCTGGATTCTCTATCACCCACCGCCTGGCACACCGCAAGGCAGCCCAGGCCTTCCTAAGTGACTGGACAGCCTCCAGAGGCACCCATAGTCCTCCGCTGACACCTGAAGTGGCCGGCCTGCATGGGCCCCGGCCACTGTGACTGCTGTGCCCTGGGGCAGGGGCTGTGTGCAGACCCACCTGCCTGCCCCCCCCACATGCACTTTATGAGGGAGACCCCAATGGAGGATGCTTGAACCAGAATCTCAGGACCCTGCCCAGGGAGCCGCCAGCCACAGAGTGTAGCCTCCCCTGGGCCTCCCTCCCTACTCCTACTCCACTCCAAGCACCTTTTCACTCCCCCACCAGGCCTCTCAGCCGCCATGCAGAATACCTCGAGCCGGGTGGGTGTGTTCCAGCCCCTCCATCCTGAGCCCTGAGGATGGCTTCAGGTAGCCAAGGCCCAGCTGGGGCTGCCCTTCCTGTGAGCGAGAAGTTCCCTGCCACAGAGAGGCAGCCACGATCATTTCTTTCACAGAACCAAACCTGGGGGTCAGAGGTCAAGACCCTGCCAGGAGAGCCAGGGCCTCCCTTTGCAACTCCGGTCAGCAGCTTCTCCTTTTGATTTGTCCCAAGCCCCAGTGAGCAGGACAGTGGCCTGGCACATGAGCAGTGCATTACAAGAAGCAAAGCAGGTGCCTGGTGGCCACAGGCCAGGGCTTGGGGACAGAGGGCTTTGTCCAGCTGCCCCTCCTGCAACACTATGCAATTCCTGGAGCACCTGCCAGGATCGAAGCCATGATGGGGCGACAGGTTGGGAGCCAGGCCCAGCCCTGCTGTCTGGAGAAACTCTTTGTCTTCAGCACCCCTGACCACAGTCAGCCCTGTACCATGACCTTGGCCCATCCACAAAGAGGGACCCCCAACCCCATCACAGGCACATGCAGGTATGGTGGCTCCCTCCCCCTCAACCAGGGAGCCGAGCTGCCCACCTACCCAGTGTCCTGCCAGCTGCTTCTCCAGACCAGTCCTCATCTGCCACATGATGTCTGAGTCGTTTCTTGGGTCCTTCATCCAGCTGCCACTGTCCTGCAGCCCCTAGGTAGCAGGCAACCCTCACACCCACTGTCCTCACCTCTGTGGGGCTCATGGAGGTTTTTATACCTATGGAAACATTCCCCTCCCCCCCCAGGCCTCCTTTTACTCCGAGCTGTGAATATTTTTAACCCTGTAAATAGGACCAGCTCTTCGGACACAGAGACTATTTTATCAGCTGTCAGCCCCTTCCCTGTCCCAGTAACTCCACAGGCGGTTTCCACTCAGGCTCCAAGGACCAAATAAAAAGCATTTTGTTTTGTAAGGGAGCCCCCTGTGTGATGTCTCCCTCCCAGGCCCTGTGGGAAGGATAGGCTATTGCAAGGCCTGTGGTGGGGTCTGGGTGGAGCTGTGATGAAGGGCTCATGAGGGGACTCATTCCTGCCTGAGGTCAGCCTCAGATGAGTTGTGGAGGGGCCATTGGGCAGATTCACTAGCCAAGACTAAGTGCCCCGGTGGGACAGGTCCACAGCCAGGTAGGACCATTGAGACAGGCAGGACAGTGTGCCTGTGGAGCTTTTCCCTCTCAGCACTCAGGGTGGGGCTGTCTGAATCCCTCAGTCAGAAAGGAGGGAGCACACGGAGGGTGCCGGGTGTACAGGCTGCTCCCCTCCCTGACTGGTGTGCTGCATCCCCTTCCAGCTCAGTGCAGGCTGGGCCAGTGATGCTGAGCTGCTCGACCCATCTCTGGTCGGCAGCCCAAGCCCCATCGGGAGCTGGAGAACACCCCTGGGCAAGTGGGGGCTGGGGGTGCAGGGCCAGAATGCACCGTGTAAGAGGCCTGTCAGAGGCCAGCCCATCGAATGTGAGAGCAATTAAAGCCACCAGCAGTGTTCGCTCCAGGCGGGCCTCGGGCAGCGGGGCAGCTGCCACAACACATCTCACCTCGGTGCCCACAGCGCCTTCCCTGACCCTCCACGGCTGTGCGCCAGGCTGGACCTTCTCTTACAGGGTGGGGGCAGAGCCCACACCTACCCATGCATGTGGCAGGAACTGGCTTCCCTACCCCACTAGTACCCACCACTCTGGTATCAGAGATGGGTGTCTACAGCAGGCCAGCAGCTGCACACCCATCCCCTTTGGCCCCTCCCCCGGACCCCAGCATGTGGGAGTCAAAGGGGCTTTTAGAGAGGAGTTGGGGTCACTCATAGGCAAAACCCTTTGGCTCGTATTGGGCAGGAGGCAGGCGTTCCTCAAGGACTTATGAGGGCTTGATTCAAATCAGAGTTGGAGGCCTGGAGGAGAGAAATGGCCAGGCTGGCCTGAGCAGTGGACTTCACAAACCACAACTTCATCGACCTGGGCAGGACCAGGTTGGCTGTAGTCATCATAATTAGGGCCTAGACTGTCCTGAACACGGAGTCATAAAGCCCAGTAAGCAACCAGAAGAGTGACCAAAGCAGGGAGTGGACACAAGGGCCATTATAAGAACCCTGCTTTCTTGTCTGTGCCCATCTCCCAGGGCTCCTTCTAGACACCCACCTTACCACTTGTCCACGTTTTTTGGGTCTTACCCCACTAATAGCCATCAACCTGTTTCCAGCTTTCCCCATAATTCCTGGGTCCAGTTGGCCCTGTGCCCTCATGGCCCCTTCCCCTGGCCCCACTGTTGGTGCTACTAGGCACCGCAGCCTTCCCAGGGCGGGTGGTGGCGTATTCTCACTTGCGAGGCATCCCTGTCAAAAGCACTTAGTGTACAAATTAGCCGCGGCCTCTCTGCCTCTCCGCACACAGCTCTGGGCGCTGGGCTGACAGGGCTGCAGCTCCCGGCCCTCTTCCACCTGCCCGGGGCACACAGCATCCCGGTGTAGACCCCTGGCCACCACCCACATCCAAGTAGGAGGCTTTTCCCCTGCTGACCAGCCAGGGCTCTTTACAGAACCCCCAATTTTGAGCTAAACAGGGGTTCCCACAACAAGGGGGAACATTCAGTGAGATTCTAGGGGGCTCAAGGCTGAGGCCCAGCACCTGTATCTACCCTAAGAGTGGCAGGTCCTGGTGTTGAGGGCAGTGGGGGGGGGCTTGTATATGGGGCCTGTGAGCAGGCCCCCACTGCCCTGCCAGCCGGCCTGCCAGTCAGGCGGGAAAAATCATCTGTGACAGGCCCAGGAAGGCTGGCCCCGGGGGCCGCAGAGCAACGCACACAGCTTCTCTTCCCAACATATGGCTGCTGTCGGCCCCAGGCACTGCTCAACCAGTGCCAGCCTCTGAGACCGGGTGGGGGCTTGGGTGAACTGAGCCTCTCGTCCCACCCGCCTAGCCAACTGCACCCTTTGAATTAAGAAGTCCCTGTTCAGCTGGAATGCTCTTGTGATGGGAAGCTCACCCTCTCAAACACGGCACCTGCCTCAAGCCTTCCAGAGAGCACTGGAGCCTTAGCCATCCAGTTGCTCAGCACAGAGCGGCAGCCCCACCCCAGGTTGGCAGATGATCCAGCATGTCCAGGCGTGGAACAGTCAGACAGACTACAGAAGGAAGGCTTCCCAGGCCTGTGTGTGCTCCCAGCACCGGGCACACCCCTGCCCAGCCCTCCTGAGACTAGGCTTTCCACAGAGCCTGTCCACAGAGTCACCTAGCCCTGTCACTTCTCTTGTGCTATGTACCTGGGCTTCCTGGAGCCATCAGAACCTGCAGCCTCCAGCTGGTTCAGAACCTCGGGCATGATCCTGTCCCTGCAGTGAAGCCCTGGGCCTGTCCTCCCCTAGCCTAAAGACCCTGAAGCCACTTTGAATGTGCAAGAGGAGTGAAGTCCCAAAGAAGTCCCCTGCTCTCTGAGTCAAGGGTCTTGCATGCATTCTGGTAGTTACCATGTGCTTGGTGCTCATCAGTGAGGGGCCAAATGAACCATGGCCAGGTGTCCTGCATAGGACTGACCAGAGTTACTGCCACTCCATGGAGTCGTCTGTGTGTGGGTTTCAGATCCTGCCCATGTTCCTGCCTCTGTCTTTTTGCCCACTGGGGGAGGGGGGTGCAAGCCAGCCCAGCCCACACCTGTTCTGGTGAGTGCTGGGACACTGAAGGAATGAGACAGTGTGAAGCCCTGGCTCTTTGTCCAGCCAGCAAGCCCTTAGCACACGTAAGTCCAACACTAATGGAGATGACAGGCAGGCAGCCATGGGCAGATCAAGCTGAGAAGGTTAATGGCTGGAATGAGCCTGAGGCTGGGGGTGGAGGCAGAGCCATACCAGGAGGGAACACTGGTCCCCTGTCTTAGTGGAGGACCCTGATGGAGGCAGGAGCAGCCTGAGACTGGGGCTCAGGGAGTGTTGGCAGGGTCTCACAGGCTCACGGTGACAAGCCTCAAAGCCATGGGGGTCCCACCCACTTACTGGTCAGGACATGGAGGTACCTCCAAGAGGCCAAGGCTGCCCTCTGTGTGTGTGTGTGGGGGGGGGAACCAGCAGGGTTCATGACCTGAGGGGGAAAGAGAGGAGCCACCATGAGGGTTTGGATAAGCCTGGGAGGCCTTGGGCAGGCTGAGGGCAGGGGACTGTCATTCACACCAAGCTCTCCAGGCCTCCATGTGCAAACCTAAGACTCACACATTCCCCCTCCAAGAAGCCCATAAATGCATCCAGATGTTGCCCCTGGGGTTCCTCTCAGGTCACCAACACTTCTGCAAAGGCTTCTGAAGAGGAGCCATGGCTTGGGGAACAGGCCCCTCCAGCTACCTCCTACTTTTCCCATGTTTCTCTGCCTCCACAGAACTGGCCTGGGCAGACCTCATGCCTAAAATGGCACATCTCTGGATATTTCCCCAAAATCACTGGCTCAGTCATCTGAAGTGCACTGGGCTTTACTACCTAAACATTGAGGCCAGAGCTTCCCTGGCCTGGCTGGTGGCCACAGCCTCCAGCCTGTCCATCCTTGGTGCTGTCAGAGACTGTCCTGAATCTCAAGAGCTGCTGTCCCTGAGACTCAAGAGCCAAAACCACTCTCCCTGTTTCAGGGTGACCTAGGTCTCCCAGACACTGGCCAGTGACCATGAGGGACCAGTTTCATGGTCTCAACTTTCCCCAGAGCTGCTGGCACAATGGTTGCCCAAGCTGTCTCCCAGCCCCAGGCCACCTGCATGGTCAGCTGGTCAGGAGGCTGGAATGCTGTGCAGGCCACTGCAACCCCTCTCTCTCCCCGTACCCCAACCCCCCGCCACTGCAAGCCCTGGCCCTACCCATGGACCTCTTAGATGGGGCAGATGGCAGGAGGGAACTAGAACCAAGGAGCTCTGAGCCTTGACAGTATCCCCATGGATCCTGGCCAACATCCCGGTCCTGCCCAGTTACCTCACCATACAGACGTGGAAACCAAGACCAGGCTCACAAGTGCTGGACTTTTGGTACCCTGCACACTGTGGCTGCCCCACAGGGGCAGCATCCATAGTCTCTAGTGGGGCCTCCATTCTTCTACAAGACCTGAGCTGAGGAGAGTCCAAGAGCTGACAGCAGAGCCTAAGGGAATCCTGGGCTCCCAGGAGTCAGGTAGCCTCCATGCTGCACGGGGCAGGCCTGGGGAAGAAATGTCCCCTTGGACTGCTGACCCCATGGCTGAAATGGCACATCTCTGACTTAGGTGTCCTCACCTAGTCACAGGTAGACTAGGGGGAGAGATGTTATCTGGCTCTGTCTAGGCATGTCCATGTCCAACTCTGGAATTGAACAGTCAGGTGAATTTCTCCAGGACCTAGCTGAGAAGTAGGACCCCAGGGTGTTAAGTTTTGACAGGACAGAAGCAGCTCTGGCCATGAGGACACTGAAGGGAGTTGGGGCTCTCTGGGATCTATTGTGTGCCCGGGGTTCTAAGCCCTTCCAAGCTCCTCACCACCACAGTCTTCCCAGGAGAAGCCGCAGTGGGGAGGAGGGTCTTCATACTACAGGCAGAGAGAGGTATTGAACCTGCTCCAAAGTGCAGGGACACTTCCCATGGAGTGGGGAGTGACAGCTGGGGTGATATGACGCATCCAGCGAAGATGGTATCAATGCATGGTGACCAGCCTGGGGCAGTGGCCATCAGCGGGCAGAGCAGGGGGCGTGGGAGCACCGGATTGGACTAAAGAAACCATAGGCTTGCTCCCCAGCCCAGGGAGAGCTGATAAGGACGCCTGAGCTCTGGCCCCAGCCCCTCCCAAGTGGCTGTGGATACCCCAGTCCTGGGGCTCAATCCCAGGCCCTACTTCGGGTGAGCAGGCTGCTGTCAGGGGCCAGAGCCCTGACGGATGCACGCTGACTGCCCCCCCCTCTCTCTCTCGTTGAGGCGGGGACCCGGGAGACCTCCCCGGCTGCCTCCGCGCACCCCCACGGCAGCCTGCAGGCGACAGGGGCGGGGACGGTGCCAGGCGCCCCTCACTCACCGAACACCTGCGCGCCACTCCGGACTCGGGCGGCGCCCGGGCGGCTTCGGACCCACGCCCTCCTGGAGCAGCTCCCGCTTGCTCGTCCGGTGAGTGTGCGGCGCGGGGCGGCGGGCGAAGAGGTGGGGACCGGCCGGCCGGCCGAGGCTGGGGCCGACCCGCCTCCCGCGCCCAGCGCAGCCGGAGGTCGCTGCGCCCCGGAGCCCGCGTCGTGACGCGCGCGCTTCGCCGCTAACTTCGGTGGGCGCCGGCCCGTCGGCGTCGGGGCGGCGGCGGCTCCGGGAGACGCTGCGGTGCGAAGGTCGTTCTCAGCGCCGGGACTCAGTTTCCCCCGTGCCGTACGCAAGCGAGAAGTGCGTCCCCGTCGTGCAGCCCGGCTCGCGCTCGGCAGAGGCGGTAAGGCGAGCGGGCAGCGTTTCCCGCGAAGTTGGGGCTCGGGAAGAGCTGCGCTCGGAGGGTTGCGGCGCTGCGCCGAAGGCCAGGGTCAATGCCAGCTCTTCCCGGGAGGGGGAGGCAAGGAGAGGATATTGGGGTTCCAGCTGGCCCAACTCAGTCCATGGTGCCTGGCCCCAGCTCCTGCACCCAGCCGTGTGGGGTGCTGAGTCCCACGGGGGTGGATGGACAGGTAGGCTATGACCTGCTGGGTGGTCCAGGAGACAAGTGGCCCCTCCATGCGCCCCTTCTCCGGACTGTGAATGCAGGGTTTGGGAGCATACGCCTGGTCAATGGCAATGAGTGTTTTTGCGTGTCCACGAGGCTGATGCGGGGTTGTCCTGGGTTCTGTGTGCACTGCGCTCGGAGGTCAGCACCTCAAGGTGCCTGGACTGGAGGGACAGTGCAGGAAGAGCCCCAACCCCTAAGTCCAGGGACTCAGGAGGAGCTCCTAGTCCCAGTTGGGAGGTGGGTTGGGCGGTTGCACCAGTTGGCACAGATGTGTGGCTCCCAGGGCTGGGTGATAGATGGCCTCAGCACAGCCGCCTCTGTCGCCTGAGCACACATGCCTATCTATCATGCATCTTGGGGAGGGGGACATAAGCAGGGAGAAGTGGCTGCCTCTGCACTCTCCGAGCCCAGGCAGTCTGTAGCCCCTCCTAGGGAGCATTAGGCCCTTTCCTGGACCAGCCCCTCCTCCCAACTTTGGAGTCCCTCTCAGCTGCCCCTTGCCGCACCTCCGCAGCCTACCCTTGCCATGTGGACACCATGTGTGATCCCTAGGCAGGTAACGCTTCCCACCCCTCATGCAGCTCACCTAACAGGAGTGTAAAAACATGGTCTTTCTTGGCAATAGAGGTGACTCTGTCATGGACAGAGTACAGTGGCCAGCATGGAGGAAAGCTATGTCCAGCGACTGTCCAGCTGCCCCCAGTCCTGCCCTGTTCAAACCATGAGGTGCATTTGTGCCTGCATCGGTGGTGGGTCTGTGAGTGACCAAGTGAGTCCCAGCCATGTCTGCATGTGGTTTCAGTTGTGGTGTGTGCTATAGGTGTGCTCTCATAGACAAGCAGTCATGTCCACTCTGAGCAGGAGGTGGGACATGTGTGCCCTTGGTCACCCTGTCCCCAGTTTGCTCAGCCATGCAGGGGTTGTTCCTCCAAGCAGAGTGTGGGCTCCTTGGGAGCCTTGCATGCTTGTGTGTACACACTTAAAGCCTGTGTGTACACACCATGCACCCCACTCAGACATGAGTGTTGGGGTGGCGGACAGCCCAGGTGGTGGCCCAGATGGAGTGTGGAGGCGCTTCTGAACCAGCGTGTGGGGTGTGGGGAGAAGAGGGTCTTGGCTGAGCACCGCCACTGCAGGCTCGGTCGCTGACCCGCCTGAAGCCACCCAGATGGAGCTGGGCTGAGCAGGTGGCTGCGCCACAGGGCCATGCTGTGACGTCCACTCCCCCCAGCCTGGCTTGGCCCTGTGTGTGGTTGATCCCCCTCAAAGACCCCCGGTGTACACCTGACACTATGTTAGCAGGCTCAGGCATGCACATATGCACACACACGCACACACATGTGCACATGGCGGGCATGATGTTAGGTAGCTCTCAGAGTCTCCCTGGTTTCTAATCTCAGTGCTTTGCTTCGGCCTATGGCAGGAGCAGGAGGCTGAACCAGAGCAGGGTCTCTGGAGAGGCACTGGACCAGTGGCTCTGGTAACACATGGCTGCTTCAAGCCTCTTACCAAATTCTTTGTGTGTACCTGCCTCATGCAGAGGGTGGGGCTAGATGGAGACTAGTTATCCCAGAAATTGGCCTGTGGGGATTTGTGCAGCATAACTGGATAAAATACAGGCTGCTCAGTTAAACTTAATTTCAGATAAATGATGAATAATTTCTTAGTGCAGTTTCTAAGTACTGTCTAGACCATTGTTAGCCTAGAAATTCACTGACGTTTGGATCAGAGTTGACTAGGTGCCCTGCATTTTCTTCTCTTCCTATTTTGCTTCTATTTTTTAAATTTTAATTTATATTTGAGAGAGAAAGAGGTAGAGAGAGAAAGAGAGAGAATGGGCACGCCAGGGCCTCCAGCCACTGCAAACTCCAGAAACATGCGCCCCCTTGTGCATCTGGCTTACGTGGGTCCTGGGGAATTGAACCTGGGTCCTTTAGCTTTGCAGGCTTGTGCATTAACTGCTAAGCCATGCCTCCAGCCCTCTCCTATTTTTTAAATTATTTTTTTTTCACGGTAAGGCCTCACTGTAGTCTAGGCTGACCTGGAACTCGCTCTGTAGTCCTAGGCTGGCTTTGAACTCACAGTGATCCTCCTACCTGTGTCTCCCAAATGCTGAGATTAAAGGCATGTGCCTTGTTGCCCAGCTTTTTAAATTTGTTTTGGGGGGATGGGGTTTTGAGGTAGGGTTTCACTCCAGCCCAGGCTGACATGGAATTCAGTATATAGTCTCAGGATGGCCTTGAACTTTTGGTGATCCTCCTACCTCTCTCTGCCCCCCAGAGTGCTGGGATTAAAGGTGTGTGCCACCACACCTGGCTAAAATTTTTTTTTTTATTTTAAAAGAAATTTATTGTATTTATTGTAAAAAACAAATGCAAATGGTTCCTTGCCATGTTAGCACACAATGTATGACATTCAAATCTGAGTTATAAAATTTTATTACGATCTCAAATAAAATATGGCAATAACAATACATGGTTCACATTATGGAACTGGACTGACTTCATCCTGAATGCATTTGAATATATGTTAAAAACAACTTGAATATTCAATATATACTGTACTGACAGAAATTCTGCTATAAATTATGTGGAACACACCCATTACATATGTATAGATGGCACTCTTTGTTTAAAAAGTGTTGGTTATACATAACCCTATTTTTTAAAATTTTTTTGTTCATTTTTATTTATTTATTTGAGACTGACAGAGAGAGAGCGAGAGAGAGAGAGAGGCAGATAGAGAATGGGCGTGCCAGGGCCTCCAGCCACTGCAAACGAACTCCAGACGCGTGCGTCCCCTTGTGCATCTGGCTAACGTGGGTCCTGGGGAATCAAGCCTCGAACCAGGGTCCTTAGGCTTCACAGGCAAGCACTTAACTGCTAAGCCATCTCTCCAGCCCTAACCCTATTTTTAATATACATTTTTAAGATATAAAATATAAATGGAGGTATATTTGTGCCATTTGGCAAAAATGTTGACTAGAATCAGTATGACTTGTCTACCTCCTATACAAAAGAGCGTTCTACTTCTGGTTAGGAAGGTGATGTGCATAAGTGTTACTAGAATCAGTGCGTTTCACTGTCTACCCATCAAGTTAAAAAACAGATGTCTGTGCTCTGTCATTTCCACCTTATCTGAGTAATATGAAGATACCTAAGCTGGGGAACTGATGACAAAGTTTTCCTTTCAAAATTTTCTTCATAATTACCAAACATAATAGGAAAACAATGTTGGAGGAAGGACAGAGGAGGACAATGGTATCTCAACTATGGTCTAAATGGAACAGTGACTTTATCACAAGCTCATCTCCCTAAGTTCGAGGACAGGACACTGACAGGAATCACTATTATTCTGAGCTGGCGAGATGCGTATAGATCAAATGTGGCCTTCATGCTTTAATCACACCAAGCCGGCTAAAATTGTTATTTATTTATTTATTTGAGAGAGAGAGGATGGATGGGTGTACCAGGGCCTCTTGCCACTGCAAGCGAAATCCAGATGCATGTACCACTTTGTGTATCTGACTTTATATGGGTAGTGAGGAACTGAATCCAGGCCATCAGGTTTTGCAAGCAAGGGTCTTTAACCACTGAGCCATTGCTTCAGCCTCTCTTCCTCCCTCCCTCTCTCTCTCTCTCTCTCTCTCTCTCTCTCTCTCTCTCTCCCCCCCCCCTCTGTCTCTCTTTGGTTTTTTTGAGGTAGGGTCTTGCTCTAGTCCAGGCTGACGTGGAATCCACTATGTAGTCTCAGGGTAGCTTCAAACTCACAGTGATCCCCCTACCTCTGCCTCTCAAGTGCTAGGATTAAAGGAGTGTTCCACCATGCTTGGCCTCTTCTTTTAAAAATATTTTATTTTTACTTATTTGAGAGAGAGAGAGAGAGAGAGAGAGAGACAGGTAAAGAAAGTGAGTATGAGTGCCCCAGGGCCTCTCCTCTTTTTCTTTTGTTCTTTTATTTATTTGAAAAGAGAGAGGCAGAGAGAAAGAGAGAATGGGCATGCCAGGGCTTCCAGCCACTGCAAACAAACTCCAGATGCATGCACCACCTTGTACATCTGGTTTATATGAGTACTGGGGAATTGAACCTGGGTCCTTAGGCTTCACAGGCAAGCACTTTAACTACTAAGCCATCTCTCCAGCCTTTTTTTTTTTTTTCTTGAGAAAGATTCTCACTGTGTAGAACTATGCAATGATCCCTCTGCCTTAGCCTTCCAAGTACTGGGATAACACGTGTGTGCACCACTATGCCCCTACTCACAAGAATGAGTGATCTGCAGTGCAAAGGCTGGATTGGAGCAAGGCAACACAAACGAAGGCTCCTGGGTTTTGATGTAGGGGATCCCTAATGCAGAGAAGCAGAAAGCAGAAGAGGTCTGGTACTAACTGGGTCTCTTTCTGCCCCATCTGCAGGTAGCCATGGTGCCAGGGCCTGGCCAATAGCAGATTGCCATGTCTCGAGAGGCAGGCTCGTGCCGCATGGGCACTGGGGCAAGGGTGCGGTCACGGAAGCCCAAGAAGCCACACTACATCCCGAGGCCCTGGGGCAAACCCTACAACTACAAGTGCTTCCAGTGCCCCTTCACCTGCCTAGAGAAGTCACACCTCTACAACCATATGAAGTACAGCCTCTGCAAAGACTCCCTCTCGCTGCTGCTGGACTCGCCTGACTGGGCATGCCGCCGAGCACCCCCTTCTCCCAGGCCCCGGGTGCCCACCCCTGACCACTCCTTGGCCCTTTCAGACCCTGGCAGCCAGCCCACCATGCCCGACCTCATCATCGCTGACAGCCGCTCCCGGCGCCACTGTAGTGGGGGCCCCAAACCCGGGCCTGAGGGGTCCCCGGGACCACTGCCTCCTCTGGCTAAGGCCATCCGGAAAGGTTCTGGCCCCAGTGGGCTCCTGGCAGAGTCATGGAAGCCAGGACTAGGTGGCAGCATAATGAGTGGGGGTCCGGGAGCCGCGGCTTTGGCAGGCTCTGACAGCAGTGTCCCCTGCTACCCACCACCTGCCCAGAGCGAGTTTCCTGAGGCTCAGAGCCTCCACCTGTCACTTCTGGGGATCAACTATCCTCTGGGGCCAGGCCTCTTCTCTTACCTTGGGCCCTCGCTGGCTGCTGCAGCCCACATGCCCTTCCTGGCCTCTGCTAGTCCCCTGCTGCCCCCTGCAGCTTTCCCATCCCCACAGGCCCCTGAGCGCCCAACCCTGGCCCCCCGCCTTTACTACCCACTGCTCTTGGAGCACAACCTGGGGCTACCAGCAGGCAGGGCTGCCCCTGCCAAGCCCTCTGTAACCCCCAAGGGGCCTCCTGGGGCTCTAGCTCCTGGGTTGCTGAAGGTGCCTATCCCGGGGCTGGGGGGACCTTGGCCCCATGGAACTCTCAAGGACCCAAGGCAAGAGGGAGAGTTGGAACAGGCTGCTCAGAGCAATCCCCAGGGGAGGCTGCAGAAGGCTCCCTCGAGCCTGGCAAAGTTTGACTCTCAGAGAAGGTGGGTGTCATAGGACATGAGCCTTGGGATGGAGGGGTCAGGGAAAGTCTTGGTGGGGTGGGGGCTAGACCCAGTCCTGAGCTTACTCACTGGGACGACAGGCTGCAGACCTTGAAGGGCCCTAATACCAGAGAGCACTTGTCTCTCTTCTTGGGAATGCCCAGTTCCAGACTTGTGCCTCTTCCTTTCCCTGGGGCTGGGGCCATGGGCAGAGGACATAGGCAAGGGTTGGAGGGACTATATAGGGGGCAGAATGGCCTCCTGACTGGTTTCTACCCCCCAGCCTGCCGACCAGTTCCTCCCTGATGCTCTGGCCTGAGGGTGAAGAACCAGGTGACCCTACAGCCCCAGGCCCTGAGGTCTCCCTTCCTCACCAAGCACGAGGCCCAGTGCTGGGAAGTCCGGACCCTGTGGGAGAGGACCTGACCCAGGCTCTCGGTGATTATGCCAAGGTGGAGCAGTGCCTGGGGCAGCTGGTGCCGCCTGGGGGCCTAGCCTCCAGACCTCTACGGGAGCAGTTAGGCAAGATCCGTCGTGAGCTATTCACCATCCACCAGGCTCTGGCACGGGCAGCACAGCCTCCAGACACACCCCTTGACCTTTCTATAAAGCGGGTGCCCACCAAGGGGTCTGAGGTACCTGCAGGGTCCTGGGGGTTGTCTGAGCCGAGCTCTATGCTGGCAGGGGGGACCTCTGAGCCCCCCAGTATGCTGGGTCCTGCAATGCTTGAGCCCTTCTCCGGCCATACCACCAAGTGTGAAGCTGACTCCAGTGTCCCACCCCCTGGCGTCTCTCTCCAGGCCCCAGAGGACCCTGTCCCCCCTGGCTGGGGCACTTGTCTTGGGGTTGGGAGCTCCCAGACCACTAAGGATATCCCTGCCCTGCAGAGCCCCCCAGGTGCTAAGGTCTGTTCACAGCCCCCTTAGTGTGTGGACCCCATTCTTTGACTTGGCCCCACTGTCCAGGGCTTGTCAAGTGTCAGTGTGCATGGGGGCTGGACAACCCTCCGGCCCATGACACCTTCCCCCCCCAGCCCATGACAGCCCATGAGGTCATGTCAAAACAGTAAGGTCATGGTTATTTATTGATCACAGTTATGGACATTAAAATAGAAGCTGTCTTCAAAACCCTGCTTGAGGGGCTAGGGAGATGGCTCAGTGGTTAAAAGCACTTGCTTGCAAAGCCTGCCGACCAGGGTTCAATTCCCTAGTACCCATGTAAAGGCAAATGCACAGAGTGGTGCATGCATCTGGAGTTTGTTTGTGGTAACAAGAGGCCCTGCTGTGCCCATTTTCTCTCTGTCTCTGTCTCTGTCTCTGTCTTTCTCTCTCTCATAAATAAAAAATATTTAAAAATAATCCTGTTTGAGCATTTCTTTTTCTTTTTTCTAGTTTTGTTTTTCGAGGTAGGGCCTCAGGCTGGCCCAGGCTGACCTGGAATTCACTCTGTAGTCTCAGGGTGGCCTCAAACTCTTAGCAAACCTCCCACCTCTGCCTCCTGAGTGCTGGGAAGGTATGCGCCACCATGCCCAGCTCTTTTTGTTTGTTTGACCCTTTCTTTTGCTGTCTCATCAAAAGCATCTAGGCACTGCCAGGGAATTGTCCCTGACCTAGACATCCCAGGTGGGCAGTGTCTTGGGCTCCCTGCTGAGATTGTACTTTGGAACCCAAAGTCCCTACTGTGGACTCAGATCTTCCAGAGGATTCTGAGGCCTAGGGGTGAGCTGAGGACATTCCAGCAGGGGACACAGATAGCGAAGAGCTGCAGGATGGCCCCAATGTGAGGACAACCTGGGCACAGGGTGTGGGCACAGACCCTGAGCATCCTCAGGCCTGGATCCACCCAGGCGGCAGCCATAATGCCAGCTTTGCCTTTGGTAACCAAAGCCTTCTGCATTTTGTAGCTCGAGGCTGCTCACCCCATGTGGCCTCCCTGGGCCCCCCGCCAGCCCCTGCAGCCACGATAGGCATCGGTGGCCTTCACAGCTCACTGCCTCCTTCCCAGTACAGCCTGGCTTGGCCTTCCACAGGCGATGGTGGTGGGTAGCTAGGGACGGGTCACTGGAGCCCCCCAGCTATAACTAATCACTTCTCTCCCCAGGGAGCTGGGCCATACCCGCTATGCCCACCCAGGAATGCCCTAAAGTACACACTGCCCTGGGAGAAGGCACTGTTCCCGGTGGGGCTGAGCCAGCCAGGCTGGGGCCAGTTGAAACAGGACCTTAGCTGCTTCATTAACTGGACTGGCGATAGCATCAGCTGGCTACCCCACCGCGGGGCATCACGGGCGGTGTTGAGGCCAGGGTGCTGGCTGAGCAGGCTGGGGTGCTGTGGGCCGCAGACTAGGACTGACAGGGGCCAGCTGGACACTTGTGACTTAGAGCCTTCCTAGGGAGCTGCTGGGAACTGTGGGCATAGCCAGAGGGTGTCTGAGCTGTCCCAGGCTCTGTCTGAAACAGATCTGCCCTGCTCAGCACCCCAAGCATCTACTGTACCATAGTTTCTCATACTGAGGGCAGCATAGCCAACTTCAGAGGGACCAGCCTAACTTTCCGATGGGTCATTTTCCCCAAGCTTCAGTTCTGACACAAAGGCCCTGCCTAGAGGAGTGGTCTATGGCTAAGGAGGGTTGTGGGCTTGCCTGAGAGACATAGAGACACTCATGGGCACTGGGAAGTGTCCTAGTTGATGGAAGGGCCCTTGGCGAAGTCTAGGCACTAAGGCTCAGCCTCCCTGCCCCGCCCCCTCATACAGCTTGTCCCTTGTGACTCCTCCTCCACCTTAGTTTGGTCTCCAACAACAGAGATCTGAGCTGTGGCCTTGAGCCTAGAGCAGGAGCCTGGTCCCAGGTAGGGGACTGTTCTGGCCTCTGGGGAGGGCATGAAGAAGAGCTTTGAGAGACTGGGGCTCAGGTGGACATCTCTCTCTAGCTAGGGCAGACAGAGAGGCTATGGGACTGGCAGGAACTGAGGTCATTCCTAACAAGAAAGGGCTTGGGGACAGGTGAGTTTGGCACATGCTGTTTATCTGTCATCCTCTCACTTGCTCTCATGGTGAGGACTATAAGCTGATTTGAGGCTAAAAGCAAAACCTTTCACCTCTATGGATGGGTAGTGTCCTCCAGATCATTGTCGCAGGTGCCTTGACATGTGGGTGGCTCTTGAACTTGGGGTCCAAGTGAACATTCAGGACAAGGAGGAACTGAGCATAATCCAGCTCAGGTCCCCACCCCCAGTGCCTCAAGCCTTTCATCTGTACAATGGGAGGGTGCCAGTACCCATCAGCCACACACAGGCACCCCCCAACTCTCTTGCAGCTGTGGAGAAGCAGAGACTATGACTGTCTGCTGGCTGCCCTTGGCCTTCCATCTGTTCCTAACTCCCTGACCTCCTGGGCCTTCTCCTCTGGCTGGCTGTCCTCCAGGGCCTAATCTCACACTGGACCTGCCTGGAGATGCTGGTTGCTCCATGCTGTCCCAGTTGCTGGGGCGAATCTCGGTACCAGCAGGGGCTGCAGGGCCCCCACGAGGCCTGCACTGCTCCTCAGATGGCCTGCTCTTTCTAACGGCTGGGGCTGCATCCTGTGTCTATGTGCTGGACCTGGAGGGACGCTCTATTTGCCAGCTGCCCTGCTGTATTCCTGGAACTGGGGCCTTCATACCAGAGGATGTGGCAGTTACAGCTTCAGGACTTGTGGGGGTCAGTGACCTCGTCAATGGAGCTGTCCATGCTCTCCAGCACACTGTCCGGGAACCCCAGGGCTGCTGGGTGACCATAGACACATTCCTGTCCCCCCAAGGGCTGGCAGTGGATGCTGTTGGCCGCTTCCTAGTGACAGACTATGTTCCTGGAACTGTGCACAGCTTCATGTTGGGTCCCTCCTGGGAGCCCCTGGCTCCAGCCTCCATGTTGGGTCTGGAGGGCCCCTGCTGGGTGGGCCCAGGGCCAGATGGAGGCCTTGCTGTGAGTGAAGAGTTTGGAGATGTGAAGTTGTTTGGCAGTGCCCACCAGCCCCTGGGCTCCCTGGGCACTCTGACAGAACATACCTTTGTCCATCCAGCAGGTGTGTGCTTTGACTCAGAAGGCAGCGTAATTGTGGCTGACAGGCAGAGACGTGAGGTGACCCTGTTTCCTCAGGTTGGACCACCCATCTCCCTGCTGCTGGAGGGGCTAGAGCAACCACTGGGGCTGGCCTGTGCCCCCTGGGGCCAGCTGGTGGTGGCAGATGCTGGGGACAACAGCATTAAGGTATATCAGTATCTTAGGGAGATGGCCTGAGGGTAGATCTGGGGGCAGTAGCCCCTCACCATTCCTGACCAACCCTGAGACCCTTGAACAATTATCCTAGGAGGTTGGTGGGCTCCTTGGGCCTGTGTCCTAACCCTGACACCTACTGCTCTTGGCCCTGGCTCGCCTTGTGACTTCCTCTTTGTAAGAACTCCCTTCTGCTCAGCAGCCATGAATCATCAACTCCACAGCTTTCCCTGTGAGACTCCCAAACTGGACCTTCTCCATGTCCTGGTTCAGTGTATTCCCACACTCTCTCCCCCAGGCCACCTAGGCCCTGGCTTTTTCAGGAGGCCTGAAAACTTTGGAGTTATAGCTGAAGCTACAGATTCTGGGTGCTATGGCCACCTGCTAGAGTATGGCCAGGCTGAATCTCCTGCCAGGTGCCCCAGCCCCTGCTTCCTAATCAGAGGCAGGCAGGGAGGGTGTGGCTGGGCTTGGCAGCTTGGAGTAGGGGTGTGGTTCTTCAGTGTCCCCCCAACCTCAGAGGCACCCACAGTCCTGAGTTACCAGTACCTTCTCTGGACCCAACAGAGGTAAGGGATAGGCAGAGTAGAGGGGCAAATCTGCAAGTACCATCAGGGAGAGGCCACCTGACCAGGTTTGGAGCCTCAATGTCCTCTTCCACTTCCTGTTTGTTTTCTTTCTTTCTTTTTTTGTTTGTTTGTTTTTGTTTTTCGAGGTAGGGTCTCACTGCTGTAGCACAGGCTGACCTGGAATTCACTATGTAGTCTCAGGCTGGCCTTGAACCCATAATGATCCTTCTACCTCTGCCTCTCGAGTGCTGGGATTAAAGGTGTGTGTCACTACACCTGGCTCCAGCCATTTCCTATTTCTAAGGCTGTCTGCTCCTCTGAATTCATGGGAGGGATGCAGGTAGGGTTTTGGATAGCACAGATCCTTTACAGCCTTCCTTTAAGCTTGGAGGTTAACTGTGACCTTTCCTCCCATGTTACAAATATGGGATGAGACCTGGAAAGAGGGGTGTGTGTGTGTGTGTGTGTGTGTGTGTACTGAATGAGTCAGGGGCTCAGCCAAGGTGGCACTCAGCCTGTCATCGGTACATTGGGGTCGGTGGTTTATGCCATCATACCTGTTGCCTGTTCAGGTTCTCTCAGTATGTCCTGGCCATTATGTGTGGGATATTAGTAAGCAGATGCAAGAAAGTCCATGTAAGTAGATGTTCAATAAATGTTTGTTGCTGAGTTACTAGAGTATTGCTGCCGTACCAAGTCGTGCCAGGGACATGGATGTGCGCCCTCCGGACGATCAGATGGCTGCAGCCCTGAGCTAGTCCTGTCAAGGTCGCTCTTCCCACAGAGCTGACCTGGAGGAACAAGGCAGACGCTGGGCAGAGGGCAGGGTGGAGGGCACCTGCTCGGGACCCTACAACAGGGCCTGGAGTTCCTTTCACCCAGAGGAGGTGCGAGAAAGGTAGGGGGTCGGGGTTCCGGAAGGGCTGGACGTACAGGGTTCTCGGGGACATTCACCGAGCACTTTTAAACAGCTCAGGCAGATTTGGCGGCGGGGGTAGGGCGGGACCGCTGCACGCACGGAACGCTCGGGTGCGGCCCGCGGGCAGCCCGGGCGCCTTTGGGGACCGTACCGTTGCGCGGTAACGCGCGGTAGCCGGCGGAAATGGGGCTGGTGTCCCGCGGCCGGGCTGGGGACCGTGAGCACCGTCGCCTGCCCGGGTCCACTCTACGCGGTACCACAAGCCCGTTCCCTCCCCGCCGGTTGGGGACACGGCCCGGAAGAGCAGCTGGTGAGTTCGGGGGGAGGGGGTCGCGGGGAATCCCGGGGCGGCGCGGGCCTGCGGCGCCTGTGTCCTCATCGGCTAGGAGGACAAGCCGGTGGGTGCGGAGCGGCGACGGTCGCTAGGACGGGTCTCGAGGGCCGGCGACACCCGTCGCCGCTCTGTTTACGTTGTCCCGGCCGTGAAGGCCCCTGGCCGAAGGCCGCCCGGAGCGCCGACTGCGGCGCCTCACCCTTGTCCTGACCTCAGCAAAGGGCGGAGACCGAGTCACTTCATCCTAATGAAGTGAGAGGGTCAAGCGCTGCTTACCAAAGGCAAGAACGTGGTTTTCAAAAGCCCCATGGGGTATTATTATTGGGCCGGGAAGATGGCACTTACATGCAATGCCTGCCGGCTGGGGGTTCAATTCCCAAGCCATCCACATAAGCCGGGTGCAAAAAGTGGTGTGTTTGGTGTTCATTTGCAGCGGCTGGAGGCCATCCTGCCCACCCCCGCCAGTGCAAATAAATAAAACAACAGTGTAAAACTGGATCTTCAAGAGCTTTCACAAAGAAGGGTTTCAGCAGTGAGTTGTCCCTGGCCCACCTTAATTGGGATGTCCTTCTAGGGGAGGTTGGCAGTACTTCTTGTTTTGAGACTTCTAACTTGGAGTTCTACGGTGATGCTTCCAAAGGCCCCTTTACCTGAACAGCCTGGGAACCAGCTGTTGCAGAAGGAGCTGATTCCTTCCTAGCAGAGGCCGCTTTTACGAACTCAGGCAGTTCTTTTTAATTAGCCTTTTAAAGATGCTCGCCTAGCTAGCTGTCTGCTTTTTCCAGTCCCTCACCTTCTCTGCTATCGATCCCCTGCTTCTTCATCTTTTTCTGTTGGTGGATTCCCGTAGCCCAGCACGAGCAAACTCTTGCGCTTTGGTGGTTCCTGAGGCTGAGTTGAGAGTAGGGATGGGAATTTGCCTCATAACTTGTTCTCCCACGGACCAGAACACCAGTCTTTGCCTTCCACTCTCTTTCATTTGACCTGAGGAGCTTCTTGTTTTGTTTTCCTTTTTTTGAGGGGTGGTGGGTATTGAGGTAGGGTTTCACTCCAGCCCAGGCTGACCTGGAATTCAGTATGGCCTCTAACGCACGCATGGGGATCCTCCTATTTCTGCCATTCAGAGTGCTGGGACTAAAGACATATGCCAACACACCTGGCACTTGTTTTGCTTTAAAGTAAACTGTAAATGAAGCAAGCTGTACACAAAGTGCACAGATTGTGTGTACAGCACATTGAATTTACTCAGTGTGAACATACCAGAAGCCAGCACCCCACCCAGAACGTCTGTGTATGGTTAGACCAATGGCATTTAAAAATTATTTTGTTTATTTACAAGCTGAGAGAGAGAGAATGGGCGTGCCAGGGCCTCCAGCTTCTGCATATGCATGTGTCACTTTGTGCATCTGACTTTACATGAGTACTAGGGGGTCAAGCTTGGACCTTCAGGCTTTGCAGGCAGGCACCCTGATTGCTGAGCCATTTCTCCAGCCCCCCACCATGGCATTTTTATTCCAATAATGGTGTGAGCGTTTTCCTCTAGTTCCTGTAAAAAAAAAAAAAATGTCCCCCAGGAGGGTTGGATAGTATTTCACTGAGTCATTAGGCTTGGGCTGTGCTGTGCTAGGTGGCAGTCACAGGCAGAATTGCTGTGGAATTCCTACAGTGTCCTGGTACCCTCTGCCTGTAACCTTCTGGAGGCAGTACCTATGAAGGGACAAGAAGAGAAATTGGTTCGTGTGTGTGTGTGTGTGTGTGTGTGCGTGTGGTTTTAGAGGTTTAGAGGTAGGGTCTCGCTCTATCCCAGGCTGACCTGAAATTCAGTATGTAGTCTCAGGGTGGTCTCGAACTTACGGCAATTCTCCTACCTCTGCCTCCTGAGTGCTGGGATTAAAGGCGTGCACCACCACACCCGGCAGACATTTAGGATTCTTGCACCTAGAGGTACCTTTTTAGTTTATTATTATTTTATTTTATTTGTTTGTTTGAAGTAGGGTCTTAATCTGGCCCAGGCTGACCTGGAATTCACTATGTAGTCTCAGGCTGGCCTTGAACTCCACCTACTTGTGCCTCCCGAGTTCTGGGATTAAAGGTGTGCACCACCATGCTTGGCCTTGAGGTACCTTCTTTTTAGTTAAAACTCTTAGCTTTATTGATTCTGAGCCTTTGGTTTTTTTTTTTTTTTTTTTTTTTTTTTTGTTCTGAGGTAGGGTTTTACTGTAGCCCAGACTGACCTGGAATAGTCTCAGGGTAGCCTCAAACTCACAGCGATCCTCCTACCTATGCCTCCCGAGTGCTGGGATTAAAGGTGTGTGCCACCATGCGTGGCTTTAAGTTTATTTTTATTTATTTATTTGAGAGAGAGAGGCAGATAGGAAGAAGGGCATGCCAGGACCTTCAGGCACTGCAAATGAGCTCCAGACTCATGCACCCCCTTGTGCATCTGGCTAATGTGGGCCCTGGAGAATTGAACCTGGGTTCTTTGGCTTTGCAGGCAAGCACCTTAACTGTTAAGCCATCTCTAGCCCAGCTTTTTTTTTTTTTTTTTAAGTAGGGTCTCACTCTAGCCCAGGCTGACCTGGAACTCACTCTGTCCCCAAGCTGGCCTCAAACTCACAGTGATCCTCCTACCTTGGCCTCCCTAGTTCTGGGATTAAAGGCATGTGCCACCACACCCAGCCTTCTCAGCCTTTTCAGCCTTTTGGCTAAGATCAAGTGTAGAACCCACCACAGCTTTGAGCTGCAGATAAGCTCAGTGGTAGAGCACCAGTCTAGCATGCACAAGGCCCTAGATTCCATTCCAAATACCATAAAAACAAAAGCCCTAAACTGATCATGGAAACCTTTCCTGAGCTGCAGGGAGGTGAACAACTATACCAGGGTCCTTTAAGCACTAGGCATTTGTCAATGGGGAGTTCCTGCCCAGCCGATGTGTTTCTCTCTATCCCTTCTAAGGGCTGCATGTGGGTCCTGGTCCTAGAGGGTGGGGTCAAAGGCCTGTGCTTCCCACTGCTGTAGACTCCAGCCTGGTGATCTTTGCTTAGTGTTCATGCAGGCAATATGGAGTAGTTGGTGTCTAAAGGTGGCACATGTGGGCAGCAAGACCCTGTCTGCCTATAGCAGCCCAGCTAGGGAGGGACGCCTCCTGTGAGGAAACCCTAGTGCCCAAGCAGTTCCCTATGGGAAAGAAAGACAGGGCCCCACAGAGCTCAGAAAGTACAGCAGCTTGTTTTTTTTTTTTTTTGTTTTTTTTTTTTTTTTTTTTGGTTGTTTTGTTTTGGAGACCATCTCATGAAACGCAGGTTGGCTTCCTGTGTAGCTAAGGATAACCTTGAACTTCTGATCGACCTAACAAGTGCAGCTTGAGCTTGTGTGAGACCCTACCTCAGTAAAACAAAATAAATTAATAAATATAAAAGGAGGCCGGTATGGTGGTGCATACCTTTAATCCCAGCACTTGGGAGGCAGAGGTAGGAGGATCACCATGAATTCAAGGCCACCCTGAGACTACATAGTGAATTCCAAGTCAGCCTGGGCTAGAGTGAGACCCTACCTTGGGGGGAAAAAAAAAACCTAAAAAAAAAAAATTTAACCTTGAAAAAAAAAACAATAATAATAACAACAAAAAGGTTAAAGGGAGCTGGAGAGAGGGCTTAGTGGTTAAGACACTTGCCTGCAAAGCCTAAGGACCCATGTTCAACTCTCCAGATGCCAGGTAAACCAGATGTGCAAAGGTGAGGCAAACACAAGGTCGCGCACATGCCCACTAGGTGGGGCAAGCATCCGGAGTTCAATTGTAGTGGCAGAGGCCCTGGTGCACCAGTTCTCTCGCTCGCTCTAAAATAACAAAAACTAAAAGGGCTGGAGAGATGGCTTAGTGGTTAAGGCGCCTGCCTGCGAATCCTAAAGATCTAGGTTCAATTCCCAACTCTCCGTGTAAGCCAGATGCACATGGTAGCACATGTATCTGAGTTTGTTTGCAGTGGCTAGAGTAGTTACCCCTCTCCGCCTTATGATCTCCTTAGGCTTTCTTTTTTTTTTTATTAAAAAAATTATTTTATTTCAGAAAGAGAGATAGAGGCAGATATAGAGAGAAACTGGACACATGGGGCCTTTGGCCACTGTAAATGAACTCCAGACGCATGTGCCACCTTGTGCATCTGTCTTATGTGGGTCCTGGAGAATTACACCTGGGTCCTTTGGCTTCAAAGGCAAATACCTTAACAGCTAAACCATCTCTTCAGTCCTCCTCAGGTTTTTAATTAGGCTTTCCATACCAGACATGATTCACTCCTGTAGAGCAGACCTTAAGTCCAATCAGAAATCAGCTTGTTTCCCCCATAACAAATGTTCCGCCACTCAGCCCAGAGGTTTAAGACTTACTATACTCAAGCTGACTTGGAACTCTTTGTGCAGCCCATGCTGGCCTTGAACTCCAGCCTCCCTACCTCTCTAGTGCTGGGATGACAGTTGTGTAAAGTTGTGATTTATTTTATTTATTTATTTATTTGTTTATTTTTGGTTTTTCAAGGGTTACAGTCAGACCTGGAATTCACTATGTAGTCTCAGGCTGGCCTTGAACTCACAGCAATCTTCCTACCTCTGCCTCCTGAGTGCTGGGATTAAAGGTGTGTGTTACCACGCCTGGCCTTATTTTTATTTATCTATTTTCAAGCAGAGACAGAGAGAAGACAGAATGGGCACACCAGGGTCTCCTGCCACTGCAAAAAGTTTCAGATGCATGTCCCACTTTGTGCATCTGGCTGTACATGGATACTGGGGAATCAAACCCAGGTTGTTAGGTTTTGTAGGCAAGCACCTTAACTGCTATCTCTCCAGTCCTGAAGTTGTCATTTTGTTGTTATTGTTTTTTGTTTCTTCAAGGTAGGGTCATGCTTTCATCCAGGCTGACCTGGAATTCACTATATAGTCTCAGGGTGGCCTCAAAATCACTGCAGTTCTCCTACCTCTGCCTCTCAAGTGCTGGGATTAAAGGCATGCACCACCATGCCCAGCCCCCACCTGTGATTTTGTTTTAATATATGTTATTTATTTATTTGAGAGAGAGAAAGAGGTAGAGAGAGAGAATGAGCGAGAGAATGGGCGCACCAGGGCCTCCAGCCACTGCAAACGAACTCCAGATGCATATGCCCCTGTGTGCATCTGGCTTACATGGGTCCTGGAGAATTGAATCAGGATCCTTTGGCTTTGCAGGCAAACACCTTAACCGCTAAGCCATCTCTCTAGCACCCCCCTCCACCTGTGATTTTTAAAAATGTTTTATTTGGGCTGGAGATGGCTTAGCAGTTAAGGCATTTTCCTGCAAAACCAAAGGACCCAGGCAGGCTCGATTCCCCAGGGCCCTTGTAAGCCAGATGCACAAGGTGATGCACGTGCATCTGGAGTTTGTTTGTAGCAGCCCATTTTATCTCTCTCTCTTTCTCTTACTCTCTTTCTCTTTCTCTTTCTCCTTCTCTTTCTCTTTCTCTCTCCATCCCTCCCTTTCAAATAAATAGATAATAAAAATTTTTTAATGTTTTATTTATTATTTACTTGTTTGAGAGAGTGAGAGAGAGAATAGGTATTCAGGGCTTCTTGCCACTGCAAACGAGCTCTAGACGCACTTTGTGCATCTGGCTTTATGTGGGTACTGGGAGACTGAACCTGGGCCAGCAGGCTTTGCAAACAAGTTCCTTTAACTGCTGTGCCATCTCACCAGTCCTGATTTGTGTACTTGATCAGACTGTGCAGACTGTGTGCTTTTGTAATATATATAACTCATAAGAAACCTTCTCTTGGGGCTGGAGAGATGGCTTAGCGGTTAAGGCATTTGCTTGCCAAAGCCAAAGCATCCTGATTCAATTCTCCAGGACCTGCATAAGCCATATGCACAAGGGGGTGCATGGATCTGGAGTTCATTTGCAATGGCTGGAGGCCCTGGCATGCCCATTCTCTCTCTCTCTCTCCCCCTCTTTCTCTCAAATAAATAAATAAATAAAAATATATTTTAAAAAAAGAAAGAAAGAAAGCTTCTCTTATTGGGTCCTCAAAGACCTCGGGGCTCAGGGGCTAGGATGTAGCTCAGTTGGAACAATAGCTGCCTAGCATTCACTAAACTCTGGGTTTGGTCCCCATCACCAAATAAACCAAATGTGGTGGTACATGCCTGTAATTCCAACACTCAGGAGGTATAGGCAGGAAGATCAGACATTTAAGGTCATCCACAGTTAGAGTGTCCTGGACTACATGAGCCTCTTTCTCAAAAAAAAAAAAAAAAAAAAAAAAAAAAAAACTGCCGGGTGTGGTGGCTCATGCCTTTAATCCCAGCACTCGGGAGGCAGAGGTAGGAGAATTGCTGTGAGTTTGAGGCCACCCTGAGACTACATAGTGAATTCCAGGTCAGCCTGAGCTAGAGTGAAACCCTACCTTGAAAAAAAAAAAAAAAAAACCTGCTGGGCATGGTGGCACACACCTTTAATCCCAGTACTTGGGAGGCAGAAGTAGGTGGATTGCCATGAGTTCGAGGCCACCCTGAGAATACAGAGTGAATTCCAGGTCAGCCTGGGCTTACAGTGAGACCATACCTTGAAAAACAAACAAAAAATAAATAAATAAAAGAAAGAAAAAGAAAAAAGAAAAGCACCTCAGCTCAACAAAGACCATATGGCATTGTTGGTCATTTATCTGCACACTGCACCTTCCCTGCCTTCAGTCTGCTTGGCTCAGAACTTGAGGAAGCAGTCCCTGCTGTGCCCTGTGCAGTTGCTGCTTTCTGGGGCAACGATCAACTGGCCTTGGAGTTGCTTAGTCCATGTGAGATAGACAACATGGCCTATTCAACATCAAGGCCAGACCTGGGCTGCCCCAACCTGTGCCAGACAGACTGTTCATCAGAACTGTGCTATATCATGTAGCTACTGTATGCCAACCATGCAGTGGCAGTACCCTAAGCGTAGCCTTTCCCCTTTCTTCCAGGGTTGCTGGCATGGTGCTCAAGGCCTTCTTCCCCACGTGCTGTGCCTCAGTGGACAGTGGCTTGCTGGTAGGGCGATGGGTCCCAGAGCAGAGTACTGCCGTGGTCCTGGCTGTAGTGCACTTTCCCTTCATCCCTATCCAGGTCAAGGAGCTCCTGGCCCAGGTGCAGCAGGCTAGCCAGCTGGGCATGGCCGTGCTGGGAACCTGGTGCCACTGCCAGCAGGAGCCTGAGGAGAGCCTGGGACATTTTTTAGAGGGCCTAGGTACTATCTTTTTCCATGACCCCTGGCTTCAGCTGTGCCGGGAGAAGGGCACCAGGTGTTGGAGCTGCAAGGCCATCTTCCATCAGGTGTCCTCCTCCCCTGACACACCCAGCGAGGACCAAGTCATGCTTATCTTCTATGACCAGCGCAAGGTGCTGCTATCCTGGCTGCATCCACCCATGACACTGCCCAACTGCCAGGCTGGAGATGTCACGGCCAGTGCTGGAGGCCTGGCTGCCATCTTTGACACAGTATCACGCAGCGAGATGCTCTTCCACAGTGACCGGTTTGATGAGAGCCCTGTGCGGCTGAGCCACTGGCAGTCAGAGGGTGTGGAGGCCAGTATCCTGGTGGAACTGGCGAAGTGGGCCTCAGGGCCTGTCTGCTTGCTGGTGGCCTCTATGCTGTCCCTACTCTCAGCTGCTGGTACTTGGCGGTAGGTGCATGGGAACTGGGCTGAGCTCTTCAGGAAGCTGGGTCTAGGAGAATCATAAGCTCGCTCTTTAGTATGTGAGGGCACAAGAGGCCCTTCTTATTCTCACACCTACCTTAGAACCCACTGTCATCCTGCCCTGAGGATGTCCCCATGGTGGCTGCAGTTCCTGTATATCTCTTACTTCTGGGGACTGCCTGCTTTTATAGAAGCCTCAATGATTGTGTGGGGCCAGTCAGGTAGGGGCACAGGGTAACCACAAATGGTCCAGGTCCCTAAAAGAAAAATTGGACAATGAACACAGACCTGGTTTATTGTACCATTAGGGCCATTGCCTGCCCTGCTTGAAGTTGTTTGCCCTCTGAGGGCACAGGGTTGCCTACTCTCCTGTTTTCTGCCCTCCCTACAGCAGGCCTTAGGTACTGAGGCAGTCCCTTCTCTAAAACAGTTGATTTCTTTTTTTTTTTCCTCTCACTTTTATTAACATTCCATGATTATAAAAAATATCCCATGGTAATACCCTCCCGCCCCCCACTTTCCCCTTTGAAATTCCATTCTCCATCATATCCCCTCCCCATCTCAATCAGTCTGATCTTTTCCTCTTATGATGGTCTTGTTTAGGTAGTGTCAGACACTATGAGGTCATGGATATCCAGTCCATTTTACGTCTGAAGGGAGCACGTTGTAAGGAGTCCTACCCTTCCTTTGGCTCTTACATTCTTTCCGCCATAGAACAGTTGATTTCTTGGGATCTCCACTAGGCTCTCCAGGATCCATCATTAGGTTGCTGGCCTGGTGAGGGATTTAGAAAGGCCCTGAGGTCCTGTGAGTGTTGGGTGGCACCAGGTTTTTTCAGCTCATGAATGAGGGCCTGGGGCCCCTTTTTCTCAGAGAACACATTTCCTTGGTGCTGTCACCTGTGGGGAGAAGCTGCAAATCACCCTCAGTTGTCCCCTCCAGGGACTCAACACTGTCTGGTGTGGGGCTCACTGGACTTGCCTACTTTCCAGGGGTACTGAGGACACTGGAACATTGGCCTGGGAAGGGAATCTTGTTACCCCTGTGGGGACACACCTTGGGTAGTAGGATCTGTTGGGGATCTTGATGTGTGGGGTGGTTGTCAGGTTTTGTGACTGCCTTGGAATTAATTAGGTGAAAGTGTGTGTTTAGGCCTATGTGCTGTTTCAGCAGGGGAAGTCCTTAGCTTTTGTGATCCTCTCAAGGGATCCAAGAAGAGTGAAGAACAGTCGTGTGCAGAAAACAGGCTAGCCCATCAGGCAAGGGTCTGTGTTTATGAGGGCCGACACACAGGCAAAGCAAGGCTGTCATGGGAGAGAATGAAGTCCCTCTACCCTTCTTGGTTTTGTGCCGGTGTCAGTTGCTTTCTCATTGGTAGACTAAATACCCAATGAGAAGCAGTTTCTTGAAGGGAAGGGTTTATTTCAAGCAGGCACCTTTAATCACCGAGCCACCTCTCCAGCCTGAAAGGGTTTATTTCACTTACAGTTTCTACAGTGTGGGAAAAGCCTGGCAGGAGCAGACAACTTGGCATCATCTTTACCTCAGCAGAAAGGAAGTAGAGAGAGTGAATTGGCAAGCATTGCTAGACTATAAAACCTCAAGGCCCACCCCAAGTGACTTACTTCCTCTATCAGGGCTCCACAGCCTTCCCAAACAGTGCCACCAACTGGGGATTAAATATTCAAACATACAAGTCTATGGGGGACATTTTACATTCAAATCACCACAGTGTTCTTCCCACAAAGCTCCAGGGGTATTGGAGACCTAGGCTGTACATGGCAGACTTGTAGTCTTGGAGAGCTCACTGTACAATGGGGGTCTTGTGTGGTCACTGAGTGGTCACCTTTGTGGCTGGCCATTAGGAAGGGAAGGCTTTGTTGAATATAGCTGATTCTTAGAATTGGTTCAGAATTGTCTGCCGAAGAGAGGCCTTAAACTCTCTAAGACCATAGCTTCCTGTTCCTCTGCATTTCCTGAGTCTTTAGATTCCTCAGCCTCTAACAGGGGCTCTGAGTGGGGGATGTGGCTTCTGATCTCCATGCTTCTAGAAGCTGCTGTCTTGTCTCCACATGAGTGTAATCCCATTGCTGTCAGTCGCTTTCTTCTACCTTGGGTTATATATGTGTCCCCTTACAATGTGAGGTTTTGTGGAAATAACTCAATGCCTCCTTTGTCAGAAATCCAGTCTCACCTAGAGGTTGGGTTAGTCCAGAAGACCCTTGATGAGCCTCTGAACCACCATCCAAAAGGCAGGGCAAGTCATGGGTGGGTGGGTGGTGACCTCATTTCCACTTCGGGGCTGTCTTGATATTCAGCTGTGTGCTGGCTGGGGGTTGAGATGTGACTTTGAAAGGGTTAATTTTTGGAGGAGGAGGAGTAGCAAGCATACAATGAAGGGTACTTGCTAGAGTGCTACACCTCTCATGGGTGCATCTTTGTGAGGCCATGTTGGTCCCCATACCTGCCTGAGCCCTGCTGCACTTTGAAGTGGACCACAGGGCTCAGGCTGAATGGGGCTGTCCCTTTCTTATTGTGTGAGGGACCCTAGTTAGCAGAAGAACCAAGAAAATGAAGGCATCAGTCTCAGCTCTTTGTGTTCCCCCCAGGCTTTGGAATCTATGGCCCCTGTCCTTCATCGGAAGCAAGCTCTCCACCTGTGAGCAGCTTCGGCACCGACTGGAGCAACTCTCACTTGTGTTCAGTACCCAGAAGGCCCAGAGCCCCGCCCAGCTGATGAGGTTCGGGTTTTCTTATGAGGGGTGGGATGGTGCCACCCAGCCCCTTTCCTATTGCTCTGCACGGGTCTTACTGCATGGATCCCTCCATCCAAGCCTTCCTCAGTGGCCTCAAGCTGTCCCTAGTTTCCTCAGAGCCACTCTTCCTGACCTCCCAGGAAGGCCAACATGCTGGTCTCTGTGCTCGTGGATGTGGCCCTCGGCCTCCTGCTGCTGTCCTGGCTTTACAGCAATGACCGGATTGGGCAGCTGGCCAATGCTCTCATCCCTGGAGCTGACGTGAGTAGATTTGGATGGGGCCCCGCTTCCTGGGGATGAGGGAACCCCTTTTGGGTAGCAGAGTCCCTTGGCTAGCTGGAGCATCTCTTCCCTGTCCTCACCCTAGAGACACAGCCCTCAGCCCCAGAGGTTCCCCAGGTATTGCTAGGGCCTATATCTCCCAGGGCAATAGTCACCAAGTGTCCACACCCCTTCCTGGAGGTAGCAGTGTCTGGTCTCACTTGTGATCCAGGTTTTCCAGGGACCCCCTCCCTCCTGGGCCTAGGGCCCAGGCCCTCCCCTGAGATCTGCTCTTTCAGACTTAGGTGCCCTCTGCAGCCAGCCTCAGAAAAGCTCTCAATGCCTGAGACCAGCACTGGGAGGGTCCTGTTGCTCCCAGGGTGATCCTGTGCTGGGAGCCAGAGGTGCAAGGTTACCTTCCGTGCTCCTGCATAGTCTGCAGCATGTCCACACTGGGGTCAACCCCTTCGCTGCTTGTCTATCCTCCACCTCCTCATTTCTACCCTGCTCCGGAGGCTTTAGATTCTCTATCTTCTTGCATTAGAGCCAAAGCCCTGTATGTCATGGGTTCTGCCTGCCAACCTAGGTTGTCCCTGTGGCCCTGGAGCTCACCCTCTGTTCTCTGAGTTCTTATGGATGCAACATCCGCTCCTCAGTGTTCAGGCTTCAAGTGTGTACTAGGTCTGCCTGTGGCCAAGCCAGGACTCTGGGTGCAGGAGTGAGTGCTTCTCAGCTCTCTCCACTGTGAAAATATAAGGAAGTCAGCCCAAGAAGAAGGAGTGCTTGAGGCGGAGAAGGGAAACGAGCTTGTTACTTGCACATGTTGTCTTGGGCTTCCTTTGTGCAAAATTGCTCAAAAACATAAATATTTTAAAAATGGAGTCTCTTCCCACTGTCAAGGTTTTATCCTTTAAATATTAAATAAACTCTATTTATGAAGAAGGTTCTGCTCACTACCCTGGCAATCCTACTTAATGGCCCTAGCACAGGGAAGGGAAAGTCATTAGGGTCGGGACACAGGAGTCATTCATGTGGTGAGGAAGCTGAGCTTCTCTCAGCCTCTGCCTTAGCCATTGGCCAGTGCAGCACTCCTTCTTACCCTGATGGCCACAACACCTTTACTTGCTTGCCTTTGAAATCCTTGTACTGTCCCTAGCTCTACTTAACCTTATTCTTTTTCTGGGGGACCATGGCTCACACCTGCTACCCAAATCTATGATGGGCCTGATACCCACTCATTTACCCAAGGTTGTTCCCCTCTCCCTGTCCCTGTCCAAGGTGGTGTGATGGGTGGAGTCGTTGGCAAAGGGCCTCAGTAACCTACAGGCTCCTCTGCAGGGCTTGAGCCGAACTAGGTTCTCTCCAGTCTTGGCCATGTCCAGGCTTTGGGGCTCAGGATCCTATGGGTCCATGGTGAAAGTCCATGGCAAGATGGGTGTGAGAGATCCTAAGGTGGAGGTAGATGTCCACTGGGGATACATATCCATGTGTTGGAGTTGTATACTGGGAAAGCCCTTAGATTTGAATCTTAGAAATTATTTATGGGTCCTATGGCCAGACAAGTTTGGAAACACTGTATGTCCACTCTTAGAGGACAGTGGTCCAAACACTGGGAAGTGTGCCTGTGCCCTGACCATATAGACTGGCCAGGGTGGGTGCTCACTGTGGACCACCCCAGGCCCACATGCCCTCCTGCCCATCTGCAGTGGTACTGCATTGTGTCCCTTCCCCATGCCCCTCCTCATCCCTGGCAGCGTGTGGCTGAGGAGCTACAGCATCTGCTGCAGTGGCTGATGGGTGCTCCTGCTGGGCTCAAGATGAACCGGGCATTGGACCAGGTGCTAGGCCGCTTCTTCCTGTACCACATCCATCTGTGGATCAGTGAGTGACTGGGTGGGGTGGGGCAGCTCACCAGAGCTGGCCTCTCATCTGTGTGAAGCCCATTGTGCTGGGCCAGCTGCCCAGGCTGAGGGTGGGGCCAGTGGTAGGGTCTGTGTTTGTGGTTTCCAAAAGCCTGAGGTACCTCCAAAATTGGAGCTCCCAGGGCCTCCCTGGGCACCCTGCTCAGGGCTGACCCCCATCCTGCAGGCTACATCCACCTCATGTCTCCCTTCATTGAGCACATCCTGTGGCATGTGGGGCTCTCAGCCTGCCTTGGACTGACCATCGCTCTGTCCATCCTATCAGACATTATTGCCCTCCTCACTTTCCACATCTACTGCTTCTATGTCTACGGTGCCAGGTGGGTATGTGTTCCTCAGTGTAGCCCTCCATGCCATGGGCGCACAGCAGGCTCTGGGAAGATGGGTGAGGTGTGGGGCAGGGCTCCAGCCAGCCCTCATGAGCCTGTGTCCTGCAGGCTATACTGCCTGAAAATCTACGGCCTGTCCTCCCTCTGGCGTCTGTTTCGGGGGAAGAAGTGGAATGTTCTTCGCCAGCGGGTGGATTCCTGCTCCTATGACCTTGACCAGGTACCTAAAGCTCCAGGCCTACTGGGCTAGCTAGGCTAGCCACATTGGCACTACCTGGCACTACCATAGGACAGCCTGTTCCTACCCTGCAGTTGGCCCACCATGGTTGGTCCAGGGAGGTACTGTCAAACCTGAAGACTTTACTTAGTTGGGAGACAGACCTTGCTTGTCACCAAGTATAGGTCTGTTCTGGCTTGTTCCTTTACTCATAGGCACTTTTTCCTAATGTGTGTGGCTATGCATACTACTAGCTATCTTTTCATAAGCTACCAGGACCACAGGGCACATGGGCATATCCTTCATGGTACTGGGAACTGGCTGATCTGCTCAGAAAGCCAAAAGGTCCCAACTGCAGTTACAAGGTAAAGGAGTGGTGGCTAGTTGTGGTTACCTTTGTGTTGCTGGGACGAAACACTTGACCACAAGCCAGTGATGGAAGGAAAGGGCTTATTTCTGCTTAGTCTTAAAGGGAAATTTCCTCACATCAGGGGAAGGATCATGTCTTGCCACAGCAGGTAGAAGATAGCAGCAAAGCCAGGCATAGGGACATACACCTTTAATTCCAACATTCGGGAAGCAGAGGTAGGAGGATCGCCATGAATTCAAGGCTACCCTGAGACTACATAGTGAATTCCAGGTCAGCCTGGGCTAGAGTGATACCCTACTTTGGAAAAGAAAAAAGTAAAAAACAAAACAAAACAAAAAGATAGCAAGAGCGAGCTGAGCCCACCCCCAGAAACACCTCCTTCACCAAGGCTCCACTTCCAAAATTGCCACTAGCTAGGGATTGAGTGTTAAAATCACGTGAAGCTGTGGGTGACATTCCATGTTCAAATTACCACACTAGTGCTGGAGTGGCCACCTGTGGTCTGGGTCCTATGATGCCAAGGGTGCTTGTTTCTGTTCTGCACAGTTGTTCATTGGGACCCTGCTCTTTACCATCTTGATCTTCTTGCTGCCTACCACTGCCCTCTACTACCTGGTGTTCACCCTGGTAAGCCATTGCCTTGTGCTGTGGGGTCTGCAGAACTGGAATGGTCACTGGCAACTCTGCCTGAGCTGGGCAGTGGTAGGACTGTCATCTATCCCCACAAATCACATCAGCATGGCTGTTTTGGAGCTTCTGGGAGCTGTGTGCTGATCCTGAAGCAATTGGGTGTCCAGCTATGGGGGTGGCTGGTTACAGGGGGGCACAAGGACCCATGGTGGGCTGATGAGGTCATGGAGGAGCCCTTCCTTAGTGTTGAGCACCAGGATGGGTAATGGGAGGTGAGCAGCACCCAGATGATCCCAGGCTGTGGCCTTCTAGTGTGTGACCAGGTAAGAGAGCCAGGTGCTCTGCTTCCAGCCTCATCCCAGGCAGGGCTACTGCTTCCCTCTGATAGCTGGCCCTTAGTTTAGGTTCAGGGCCCAGCAGTGGCTCTGAACTCTCCTCAGAGTAGGATCTATGTTTTCCCCCCGGGTCCCTGAGCCTTGCTCACTTTTTGTTGTGGTTAAAGAGCCTGTTGGGCAGCTGTTTGTGGTCATGTCCAATGTGGCTCATGTCTCAGCCTGAGCTCAGTGGCTGAATGTCACTTCTGTTACAGCTCCGGCTCCTAGTGGTCACTGTGCAGGGCCTGATCCACCTGTTCATGGACTTTATCAACTCTCTGCCTCTGTATTCCCTTGGCCTTCGACTCTGCCGGCCCTATAGGCTGGCAGGTAAGTGTGTGCTGGGTGGCTGGCTACTAGCAGGCGAGACTATCTACCCATGGACCCTACAAAAGAACCTGCTTCAGCCTCATCAACCTGGGGAGGGGTGTGTAGCATGGCAGGGCAGGGAAGACAGACTCATTTATGGGTACCTGATGGGCTAGCTGCTTCTCTCCTCTAAAGCTGAGAGGCGCCATCCAGCGCATGACCACAGAGAAACAGACTTCTGAGCCTCAATCATATATACCATAGCTAGAGCCTACAGCAACCCTTCCATGTTACAGGAAGGGTAAGGCTTCAGGGCTTTAGAGGAGAGAAGCAGCTAGCCCATCAGGTGCCCAGACCTTTGTTTGTCTTGTAGGCAGGGGCTTCCTCTAGTCCAGACTGACCCAGAACTCAACTTTGTAGCCCCAGGCTGGTTTCAAGAACTCATTGCAGTCCTCCAACATCAGCCTCCAGAGTGCTGGTGTTGCAGTCAGGTTCACATTGCTGCAGAAATCACCTGACCAAGAGCAGCTTGTGGGAAAAAAAGGTTTATTGTGGCTCAGAGACTCGAGGGGAAGCTCCATGATGGCAGGAAAAACGATGGCATGACCAGAGAGTGGACATCACCCCCTGGCCAACCTAAGGTGGACAATAGCAACAGGAGAGTGTGCCAAACACTAGCAAGGGGAAACTGGCTATAACACCCATAAGCCTGCCCCCAACAGTACACTCCTTCCAGGAGGCGTTAATTCCCAAATCTCCATCAGCTGGGAACCTAAGTTTATGGGGGATATCTCAGAACACCTAAGTTTATGGGGGACACCTGAATCAAACCACCACATTCCACCCCTGGCCCCCATAAACTGATATTGATACATGATGTAAAATACAATGCTTTCAGTCCAACTTTAAAAGTCCCCATAGTAGCCGGGTGTGGTGGTGCACACCTTTAATCCCAGCAATCGGGAGGCAGAAGTATGAGAATCGCCATAAATTCTAGGCCACCCTGAGACTACATAGTGAATTCCAGGTCAGCCTGGGCTAGAGTAAGACCCTACCTCGAAAAAAAAAAAAAAAAAGCCCCCGTAGTTTTTTATCAATCCCAATGATGTTCAAACATCCCCATAGTCCAAGATCTTTTAACTGAGCCATAATACCAAAATAATCCCCCCCAAAACCCATAATGGCACAGAATAAACATTTACACTGCAAAAGATGGCATTGGACATAGCAAAGAAATACTCAAGCAATACATGATTTAAACAGGGCAAACACCAAACTCTGTAGCTCCAAGTCCAACAACTCTAGCCAGGACAATTCTCCAAGTCCAATAACTCTAACCAGCAACAAGTCTCTGGAGTTCCAATTCCACCCCTCCAGCTAGGCTACTCACAGTCCTGGAAAACTTCATCGGGGCTGGCAGCTTTCCTTAGCAGCCATCTCGTGGTCCCAGCATCTCCACTGCAATCCACGGTTCATCCTCATGGCCCCACTGGGTCTCCATGCAGGCATCCAGCAAACCTCCTTCACACTGCCCATGGCCATTTCCAAAACACAAGACCATGTTGCAAATTCAATGACCCTCTCTTTCCTGGATTTCTTAATACTCCACAATACCAGGTAGGGTGCCAATTTGTTAATCCAGGGGGGAATAAAGCAGACTTTGAAGAACAGGACACTCCTTGACCACTCAGGCCCCTTCAAAAGAGTCTACATTCTCGCTGTTGCCCCAGTGCAGGTCAGCTGGCCCATTCTCAAAGGTTGTAATCTTTCAATTGCAGCTGAACAGGCAGCAGCAGTTCACCCAAAGATTTTTCTTTCTGTGCTATATCCCTCTGGCCACACCTGTTCATTTCTATGCAAAGCAACCCTGCACAACTTCTCAAAGCACGGGCATAACAGCAAGCTTTTCACACATACTGTTAGCCCAATCCAAGCAAAGCTCTTTCTTACCCTCATAAGCCAAACTTCACAGTCCATGATTCTTACTGTATTCAGGTCTCTCAACTCTGACCAGAATAGTCCATCAAGCTGTACTTACAGCACTGTAAAGCGTTTCTTAGGCCAAGGTTTCAAATCCTTCCACATTCCTCCTGAAAATCAGCTCCAAGCTGGGCATGGTGGCTCCTGCCTTTAATCCTAGCACTCAGGAGGCAGAGGTAGGAGGATCACAGTGAGTTCAAAGCCACCCTGAGACTACATAGTGAACTCCAGGTCAGCCTGAGTAATACCCTACCTCGAAAAACAAAAAGAAACAAACAAAAAAATCAGCTCCAAAAGGCCAAAGCCACACAGGTGTCTAGCAGCAATCCCACTCCTCAGTACCACTTTACTGTTACAGTTAGGTTCGCATTGCTGGTAGAAATCATCCAATCAAGAGCAGCTTGTGGGGAAAAAAAAAAGGTTTATTTTGGCTTATAGGCTCAAGGGAGAAGCTCCATGATGGCAGGGGAAAACAATGGCATGAGCAGAGGGTGGACATCACCCCATGGCCAACATAAGGTGGACAATAGCAACAGGAGAGTGTGCCCAACACTGGCAAGGGGAAACTGGCTATAACACCCATAAGCCTGCCCCCAACAATATACTCCCTCCAGGAGGAGTTAATTCCCAACTTTCCATCAGCTGGAAACCTAAGTTTATGGGGGACACCTGAATCAAACCACCACAGCTGGGATTAGAGGTGTGCATCACCACACCTGGCTTTTTTAAAGTTTTTTTTTTTTTCTTTTCTCTCAAAATAGGGTTTCACTCTGTAGTCTCAGGGTGGCCTTGAACTCACAGTGATCCTCCTATCTCTGCCTTGCGAGTGCTGGGATTAAAGGCATGTGCCACCATGCCTGGCTTTTTTTTTTTTTTTTTTTTTTTAATTTTTTGAAAACCTCTTTCTAGCCATTTTCCCACTGACTTTAGGTGGGCCAGGCCAGGGACCTATTTGTAGCACTGCTCACATGTGCTCTGCCTCCACTTTAGAACATAAGGACCAGACAGGGCACAGCAAGCCCCGGAGCAGCCTGGGTACAGGGTCTCTTCCTTTTCAGTTCATAGCCCATGTCTGCCTCCTACCCCAATGTTGGCCTGCAGTGAACTTCAGCTCCTTCTCTTTTCAAGAACCTGTCTGGGCATTTTTTAGCTACAGGAGCCCAAACTGGATACCATGGGCACTGTGGGTCCCAAAGTCAGTCAGACACAGAAAGTGGGAGACACTGTCACTAGCAAGGTAGCTACCACCCAGCAAAGAGATAGACAGGTAGGTCTGCTACCTGGGTGTACTCAAAGGGGCCCACAGCACATAGCAGGACCCACAGGGATATCTATTGGTGCTGTGTGCACCAGGTGGAGACCACCACCCCCTCTTAAGCATCTTGTTCTCCTTGCAGCTGGCGTGAAGTTCCGAGTCCTAGAGCAAGAGGCAGGCAGGCCCCTTCGCCTCCTGATGCAGGTAAGACCTGTCTGTCACCTGCATTGTGCCTATAATGCTTTGCCCTGTATTCTGGGACAGCTGAGGTTAGCAGGTGTGGGGCCTGGATGTTATCACACTCTCCAGGGATCAGGTATAGGTAGAACAACCCAGGGGATCTGAGGGTTCGATTCTCAAGTGTCTGGGCACCATGAATCACTGTGTCTGGAGTTTTTCCAGCAGGGCTGAGCACCTGCTGTGGTCTTTATGACTCAGGTCTGGCCCAGCCTATAGATGTGGGCTACCTGGATCTGGCAGTTGGTCCATGTCCTATCTTCTGCCCTGGGTCCCAAAGGGCTAAAATCTGGATGAAATAGAACTGATTTAGCAAAGGCCTCAGAACATGCATGCATTTCCTGTTGGGCCTAAACCCTTGGTTCTCTTGTTTAAAAAAAAAAAAAAAAAAAGTCCTGGATGCTTGGTCCCTGCCTAAGGGAGCAGAGTAAGAAGGTAGGGTCTCACTCTAGCCCAGATTGACCTTGAATTTACTCTGTAGTCTCAGGGTGGCCTTGAACTCACAGCAATCCTACTTTGGCCTCCCAAATGCTGGGAGTGCTGGGCTTAAAGGTGTGTGCCACCATGCCTGGCTTTTTTTTTTTTTTTTTTTTTTTTTTTTTTTTTGTGGTTTTTTGGGGTAGGGTTTCGCTCTAGCCCAGGCTGACCTGGAATTCACTATGTAGGCTCAGGGTGGCCTTGAACTCACTGCAGTGCTCGTACCTCTGCCTCATGTGTGCTGGGATTAAAGGCGGGTGCCACCATGCCTGGCTTAGAGTAAGTTTTTGAGTGACTTGCATAATGTCCAAGTCCCTCCCTCTTGCCCCAGCATGACTTCACCCCAGTGTGGAACCTGCTCCATGCTGAGGCATCTACATGATCTTCACCCTGCCCAGGAAATTCCCAGGAACAGAGTAGATCCTGTGGCAGGGCCTAACCGTCCCAAAGGGACAGAGCCCCCCTCACCCCAATCTTACTTCCCTCAGGGGATCACAGTCCTGTGTGACTTGCTGTGTGCTTTTCTACCTCCCTAAGGGCTAGCCTGCCTGTGCCACAGGCAAGGATTTCACTGAACCTGGCTAGCCTTGCCCAACAATTGGCTAACCCAAGGAGTCCCCAGAGGGTCAGTCTTAGCCTCAGACCTAGTTCTGCAGACACAGCCGAATTATCCCTGACTATACACCCCACTGACCACTGCCTTGCAGATAAACCCACTGCCCTACAGCCTTGTGTTATGTACCTATCGCCTGCCCAGCTATGGCTGTCATCCCAAGCACTCCTGGAGCTCCCTGTGCCGCAAGCTGTTCCTTGGAGAGCTCATCTACCCCTGGAGGCAGAGAGGGGACAAGCAGGACTGAGGAGCCAGCCCCAGCCTGCCCACAATCACCGCACAGCCATCACGCCTCCTGTCTGCCAGGGTAGAGCTTGGGGGTAACGCAGTTTCCACATAGGCCTATCAGACACTCCTTGTGCTAAGTGTGGGTGGGCCTTGTTCTTGAGTTCCCACTCTGGCTCCCAGGTCCTGTGCTCCAGCTGTTTAGCATCACCTGTTTGGGGGACCCACTTGTTCTACTGTGGTCACTAAACTCTCAGCCTAATGCCCAGGAGTGCCCAGACTCTGTGAGGTATTTTGGCAGGTCTCCTTGGCTGCTCCATTGGGTGAATGGAGGGACCCCTCCCAGATTGCACTTCTAGGCTCTTGGTGCCTTCTAGGAATCTCAGCAGAACACCCCTATCAGGGGAATTGAGGCAGCTGCTGACCCTCTGCCCCAGTGGACCAACCCTTCATGCCGCACTTCGCTGGATTTAGTTTTGGCTGCTTCCTGGAGACTGCTTTGCGAAGTTGCTGCTGACAGGGCATTGGACGTCCCTGTGCTTGAGGCCAGACAGTGTGGGGTAGCTAAGCTGCCTTTTTCGAAACAGTATCTGCCACCTGGCCACAATGCTCTTAGTACCCCGTGGGGACAGGCCCTTTGGCAGCATCTTCCTTTTCCTGTCACTGTCTTCTGGGCAGGCACTTCTGCAGCCCAGAGTCTGAGTGGGAGGTGGACTGGGGGGTGGACAGAGTGGCACTTAATGGGCTTTCATGTGAAAGAGCTCCATGGGGCAAGAAGCCGGACTGCTGACTGTGTACAAGTCTCTGCCAGTCAGAAGGGGCAGCCGGCCCTACCTGTCTCTCAAGGCTACTCAGGATTGTCCACATTAGCTTCTTCACTCTGTCGGCCCCCACACACCTTTGCCACAGGCCATATTCCTGTAAGCACCCAGCGCAGGATGGTGGTGGGGATAAATACTGGCTCTGACTTTTACTTTGGTGACAATAAAACTTCCCATGAGTTTGAAGCATCAACTCAATTGTGTGCCACAGCTGTGGGCAGGGTGGGCAGGCTTGGTAGAGCGTTGGGTTTACTCTGAGATGACTGCCATGGCCCATTTCCTGTTTGAGTCTCCTGCACCAGGTCTGCTGGGGGGCTGTGCAGCCCTGGGCCCGTGAAGATAGACAAGTAGACTTGAGGCCACAGGGCCTCTGCCCATAGCCTCACCTGACAAGAGGATGAACCCTGGAGCAGGGGCTACCCACTCATGGCTCTGATGAGTGTGGACTGCATGTGGAGCAATGTACTTCCTGAACTGAACTGATCCATCGTCTGGGGCCTCCTTCCTGCTGTGCTAATTATCTCTTGAGCCTCTTAAGAGTTCCCTGGCCTGGGCCTCCACCAAGGCTCAGTAGAGATTCACTGGGTGTAGCAAATGGCCTGGCATGGTTCTGCACCCCCACAACCTGTTGAAAGTGGCCTCTGTCAACTGCAATTCTGGGGGCCACCCTCCAGGCAGGCTCCACATCTGGCTTCCATCTTAAATACAGGCGCCTCAGACTTGGGCTTCCCAGTAGCCAGATGCTGGGGCTTATCTGCACACATGCAGCCGCTTACCTGTCTGCATCACTCTCCACTCTGCTGGCCACCCTTACTCCTCTTTGCACTGCCTGCCTTCACCTCTGCTCTTCCTCCTGGGCTTTCAGTCAGCCCAGCTTGACTCTGAAGCCTTGTCATGAGATTTGCTTGGCAGCTGTCATTTACTATACAGGGTACTGGGCTGTTCACCCTTCCCCCAGGGACCAGCCAGGGCCTGGCACCAGAGCTGGCTGAGGGAACACTGGTCATTCCAGCCACTTGGATCCACTAACAGATGCCACCTGCAGAGGGCTGTCCCTATTTAGGTTTGTCTGATGGTTTCACAATGAGACAAATAATCATGCATTTGTAGTAAGACAGTGGCGTCACTTTGGGAGGCATGTACCTACTGCTGTCCATCACTTGTCTCAGGAGCTGCCAACTTTCCCTCCCACCACAGAGACAACTTTCTTTGTAACTAAAAGCAATTTGTCTGCACCACATGTAAATAGCCCGTCCCTCATTCTCCACTGGCTGCATTGTACACTTAGGTAGTGTCTGGCTCTGTCCATTCATGGGATATTTCCTTGACACCAGTCTAAGGCCAGGAGTTCTGATAATGATACTTTTAGGGTGGGTTAGGGTCTCATGTAACCCTCATAGTAAGTTTGAGGCCAGCTTACTATGAAACTGAGGATGGCTTTGAACTTCTAATTCTCTCCCTCTACCTCCCAAGTTCTGAGATTTAGGTGTGTACCACTACACCTCATTTATGCTGTACTAGGGATCAAACTCAGGGCTTCCTGCATATTAGGCAAGCACTCTAATAACTGAGCTACATTCCCAGCCTAGTTGAAACTCTACTTCTTGGGCACTGGGCTGTAAGGACTAGGGCCTGATTGTCTCCATAGAGCTTTTTTTTTATTAAAAAATTTTTATTTATTAGCCACTGCAAACAAACTCCAGATGCATGCGCCACCTTGTGCATCTGGCTTATGTGGGTACTGGGGAACTGAACCTGGATCCTTTGGTTTTGCAGACAAGCACCTTAACCATTAAGCCATCTCTCCAGCCCACCCCCCATTTTCTGATTCAGGGTCTCACTCTATCCCAGGCTGATCTAGGACACACTCTGTAGCCCCAGGCAAGCCTTGAACTGCTAAAAATATTTTAAAATAATAAAAATAGGCCGGGTGTGGTGGTGTACGCTTTTCGTCCCAGCACCTGGGAGGCCGAGGTAGGAGGATTGCTGTGAGTTCAAAGCCAGCCTGGAACTACAGAGTGAGATCCAGGTCAGCCTGGGCTAGAGCAAGACCCTACCTCAAAAATATAAAAATAAAAGCTTCCTGTCACAGGAAACGTTTCCCCTGAGGAGACACAGACATACATCTTCCCCCCAAATAAGGCTCAGATGGCAGACCAAAGTACGATTACACCAATACTAGTTCAGTGAAGCATTGAATTTATTAGGGTCTCTTACAGAGCATAGAGAAGGGTTATTTATAGGAATGTGGGGCTCCCTGTGTCAACATTACTCCTCGGACACTCCTCCCTCAGCTGCAGGGTAAGGGGTTACTTACAGAGCAGCTGCACCATCAAGAAATTTCATCCTACCCTGAATGAGGACTGTTCTGTGGCCGCTTCCAGAAGCTCCTTGTCCCTGTCCAGGAGTGTGAGACCCCACAGCACTTCAATGGGGCTCACTGTTCCCACATTACTTCTGCAGATGCTCCTCCCTCAGCCTCTGGGTGGGGGCTTACTTACAGAGCATGAGACCCTAGAGAAACCACCTCCATGGAGCCCACTGTTCCTTGATCTTTTTAATCCTCTATATACTGTATCTCCCCCTGAAGTCATGAGAGACCTTGTGTGTTACTGTATACAGCTGGCACAGGGTGCACCTGAGATGTCAGGTGGGGGTCTAATGACCCTCCCCACACCTTCTCGTGAATTGTCTTTTTTTCTTTTTTTTCTTTTTGGTTTTTCAAGGTAGGGTCTCAACTCTAGCTCAGGCTGACCTGGAATTCACTATGTAGTCTCAGGGTGGCCTTGAACTCACATTGATCCTCCTACTTCTGCCTCCTGAGTACTGGGATTAAAGGTGTGTGCCACCACACCTGGCTTCTAGATGCTTTTGATAAAGCTGGCAATAGTTCACTGCTTTCTATTTGGAGGGATTTTGCTGTATACTTCCCCTGCACCACCCTCTGAATATATTCAGTCCTCTATGGGTGTATTGTTTTCACTGCAGTGCCCTGCCATTGCCAAATGTTATTTTTTAGTTTATTATTGTTATTATTATTGATTTTTTGAGGTAGGGTCTCTCTAGCCCAGGCTGACCTGGAATTCACTATGTAGTCTCAGGCTAGCCTGGAACTCACGGTCATCCTCCTACCCCTGCCTCCCAAGTGCTGGGATTAAAGGTGTGCACCACCACGCCTGGCTTATTTTTTAGTTTTTTTTTAATATATTTTAATTATTTATTTGAGAGAGAAAGTGGTAGAGAGTGTGTGTGAGAGAGAATGGATGCACCAGGGCCTCCAGCCACTGCAAACAAACTCCAGATGCATGTGCCCCTTGTGCATCTGGCTTACATGGCTCCTGGAGAATCGAATCAGGATCCTTTGGCTTTGCAGGCAAACTCCTTAACTGTTAAGCCATTTCTCCAGCCCCCATTTTTTTTTTTTTTTATTTTGACAGAGAAAGAAGGAAAGAGTCAGAGAATGGGTGCACCAGGGCCTCCAGCCACTGCAAACCAACTCCAGATACATGTGCCCCCTTGTGCATCTGGCTAACATGGGTCCTGGGGAATCAAATCTGGGTCCTTTGGCTTTGCAAGCAAACGCCTTAACCGCTAAGCCATCCCTCTAGCCCCCAAATCCCAATTTTTTTGTTTATTTTTATTTATTTATTTTGAGAGTGACAGACAAGAGAAAGAGAGAGAGAGAGAATTGGGCGCGCCAGGGCCTCCAGCCACTGCAAACGAACTCCAGACGCGTGTGCCCCCTTGTGCGTCTGGCTAACATGGGTCCTGGGGAATCGAGCCTCAAACCCGGTTCCTTAGGCTTCACAGGCAAGCGCTTAACTAAGCCATCTCTCCAGCCCCCCCCCCCTTTTTTTTTTTTTGAGACTGTTCTTTAGCTTGCCAATGTAGACATATGAGAGATATATCAAGAGAATTGGCTGTTGATTTTGGAGGCTAAGAAGTCCCAAAGAGGCTGTAAATGGAGACTCTAGGTTCAGAAGCACAAGAACCAGGGGAGCCAATGTAACCCTTAGGAGGAGGCTAAAGGACAGACCAGGGAGACCACAGGTTAAGTCCCGAAGCCCAAAGAACCCAGAATTGGGTCCAAGGCTGAAGTGTGTGTTGCACTCCAGGAGACAGATCAATTTAGCTCTTCTCTGGTTTGTTTCTGGGCTCCGGCTCACTGGATTAGCTGCCTATGCTGAAATTAGGGGTTTTTTGTTTGTTTTAAGACAGTTTTGCTCTGTAGCCACACTGGCCTGGAACTATGTAGATCCAGTCTGGACTGGACCTCACAGGAGTCTTCTTGCCTTAGCCTTCCAAATTCTGGAATTACAAGTATAAGCCTGTAATTTGAATTTGTGATTTACAGTCTGTAAAGGGGAGATGGCTTCTTCCCACCACCCCTTCAGGCAGCCTCAGCACTAATAAATCCTAGAGAACTGTCATGCCTCTGAGGCTTGCAACCCTAGAGAAAGGCCCTCAAAGACTTCACAGCTGCCACAGTGGGGGAGAACCACTAGCTCAAGACTGGGCAGAGTGGTCTCTACAGGAAAGGGCTTCTGACCTGCTAGGTTCCTGGTGTCTGTGGGTGCTCAGTCCTCTACCTGCCCCCACACTAGCTCAGGGTGAGGATTGCCTGCTTGGCTTGCTGTTGGTCTATAAAACACCATATGGGTAGGTGTGTCCTTTCTGTTAACCTGCTGTGCCACTCCTGGGCAGAGTACATGGCCAAAGCAAAGAGCCTCTAAGCAACTTTGGATGTTAAGGGTGAGCTGAGCAGCCCTGCCCAGAGGCCTTGGAATGGCTCTGCCCACCTGAACCTAAGCTCCTACCTTGCATAACCTGGCCAAGAGGACAGCAAGAAAGCTTATTTCAGGGCAGGCAGGCAGGAAGACTCTGTTGCCCATTTTCTAGGTCCCTGCTCTCCACTGGAGGGATACATCACAGAAGCCTTCCCTCCCTCCTTTGTTTCCTTTCTTCCTTCCTCCCTCCCTCCCTCTCTCTCTCTCTCTCTTTCTTTCTGTTTTGTTCTTTGTTTTACGAGGTAGGATCTCACTCTAGCTCAGGCTGACCTGGAATTCACTATGTAGTCTCAAGGTGGCCTTGAACTCATGGCAATCCTACCTCTGCCTTCCAAGTACTGAGAGTACACCACCACTCTCAGTTTTTTTTTTTTTTTTTTTTTTTTTTTTTTTAAGAGAGAGAGAGAGAGAAAGAGAAAAGAGCAGATGTGGGGGAGGGGGGAGAATGAGCACACCAGGGCCTCTAGCCACTGCAAATGCACTCCAGACACATGTGCCACCTTGTGCATCTGGCTTACATGGGTACTGGGGAATTGAACCTGGGTTCTTAGGCTTCACAGGCAAGTGTCTTAAACCACTAAGCCATCTCTCCAGCCCATATAAACCATGTTCTATTTTTTTTTTTTTTTTTTGAGGTAGGGTCTCACTCTAGCCCAGGCTGACCTGGAATTCACTGTGGAGTTTCAGGGTGGCCTCGAACTCATGGCGATCCTTCTACCTCTGCTGGGATTAAAGGCATGTGCCACCATGCCCAGCTCCAGCTTCTTTTTTTTTTTGGTTTTTCGAGGTAGGGTCTCACTCTAGCTCAGGCTGACCTGGAATTCACTCTGTAGTCTCAGGGTGGCCTTGAACTCTCGGCGATCCTCCTACCTCTGCCTCCCGAGTGCTGGGATTAAAGGCGTGCGCCACCACGCCCGGCTTTCCAGCTTCTTTTTTTTTAAAAAAAAAAACAAAAAAAACTTTATTTTTATTTATTTATTTTAGAGACAGAAAGAGGCACAGAGAGGGAGAGAGAGGATGGTCACATCAGAGCCTCCAGCCACTGTAAACGAACTCCAGATGCATGCACCCTCTTGTGCATCTGGTTTATGTGGGTCCTGGGGAATCAAACTGAGGTCCTTTGGCTTTGCAGGTAAACACCTTAACCACTAAGCCATCTCTCCAGCCCCTTCCCCCCAGCTTCTTTTTGTGAGGCAGAGTCTCAACTCTAGCTCAGGCACTCTACAGCACAGGATAAACTCAAATGTATGGCAACGTTCCTACCTCAGCCTCCCGAGTGCTGGGATTATAGGCCTGAGCTGTCATGCTTGGCCTTTTAAAAGACTTTTTGTGTTTGTTTTTTAAAGGAGGGTCTCACTCTAGCCCAGGCTGACCTGAATTCACTGTGTAGTTTCAGGGTGGCCTTGAATTCTTGGCAATTCCCTTACCTCTGCCTCCCAAGTGCTGGGATTAAGGGAGTGCACCACCCTGCCCAGTTTTTTTTTTTTTTTTTTTTTTTTTTTTTTTAGGGGCTGGAGAGATGGCCTAATAATTGAAGGCACTTGCTTGCAAAGCCTGTGGGTCCAGGGTTCAGTTCTCCAGCTGTCCATGTACAGTCATATGGACATTTGTTTACAGTGGCAAGGGAATCTGGCTCCTCCATACGTGCATGCCCGCCTGCCAGCAAATAAAATTTTTTTAAGTTTTTTTTTTTTTTTTTTTTTTTTTTTGAGATGGGGTCTTCCTCTACCCAAGGCTGACCTGGAATTTACTATGGAGTCTCATGGTGGCCTGAACTCATAGTGATAAGGTATTTTTCTTTCCTTTTTCTTTTCTTTTTCTTTTTTCTTTTTCCTTTTTTTTTAAAAGGGCTGGCCAGGCGTGGTGGCGCACGCCTTTAATCCCCAGCACTCGGGAGGCAGAGGTAGGAGGATCACTGTGAGTTCAAGGCCACCCTGAGACTCCATAGTGAATTCCAGGTCAGCCTGGGCTAGAGTGAGACCCTACCTTGAAAAAACTAAAAATCAAAACAAAAAAAAGGGCTGAAGAGATGACTCTTAGCGGTTCAGGCACTTGCCTGTGAAGCCTAAGGACCCAGGTTTGATTCTCCAGTACCCATGTAAGCCAAATGCATAAGGTGGCACATGTGTCTGGAGTTTATTTGCAGTGCTGGAGCCTCTGGTATGCTGATTTTCTCTACTTGCCTTTTTCTCTCTCAAATAAGCAAATAAAATTATATATAGGTCTCACCCTGTAGCTCAGGCTAGCCTTGAACTCTTGATTCTCTTGCTGAGGCTAGGATCCAATAATCCCTTCTTTTATTGTTTATTTTTTGGTTTTTCGAGGTAGGGTCTCGCTGTAGCCCAGGCTGACCTGGAATTCACTACGTAGTCCCAGGCTGGCTCTGAACTCACGGTGATCCTCCTACCTCTGCCTCCCAAGTGCTGGGATCAAAGGCGTGCGCCACCACACCCGGCTCATCATATCTTTTTTTTTTTTTTTTTTTTAACATGCCAGGCAAGTAATTTACTACTGAGACGCATCCTCAGCCTTCAGGCATCTTATGTCCTACATCATCATATCTTTTAATGAGTTATACCCTTTAACATGTAGTCGTAACTCCTCTTGTTCATCATTATCTGGCTGGGTGTCTCGGCGGTTTCCTATAGATAGTCACGTACAAGTTTCTGCGTAGATGGATAAAAACTATCGCCTGGTGCAGTATTCGTGCTTAACTTTTGTGTTACTGGCTATTGAGAATACGATTTCCTGAAGACCGTGGTCCGTGGCTCTCCGCTCCCGTGTGCACCTGTGGCGGGCTGCAGGCTTTCCAGGACAGCTACCAAGTTCGCCCGGTCCATCGCGGCCAGCACTACTCCGACGCCTGTCCACGCGGCTTCGACTCCCACCAGGATTGCTGTTCCCACGAGTCTCTAGGAGGTGCAGAGCAGACAAGTTCTGCTGTAAACCTGTGGATTTGATCCCTCAGCACTAGTCACACCCATCCCACCACGGACCGAAGTCCGGCCTGCATTTTGCCAAGCGCCGATTGGCCGCACTCCCCGGCCCGGGGAAGACAAGTCCGAGATGGTGAGTTCAGGTCACCTCGCCACCTTTCTGGGTCTTTGCTGGAGTCACCTGATAGGGAGCCTGGCCTTTCCCGACGTAAGGGACTCGCCTAATGCAGCCTCTACGGTCGTTCTGCTGCTGGTCTGCGATGGGAAGGGGCCATGTGTAAACAGCTTGGAGTTCCAGGGTCTTGATTGGCGAGTATTAGGAAAGGGGCGAGGCTAGAGAGCTTTGATTGACGGACAGGCCGTCCAATGGCTTGGGAGGAGGGACGGCGAGGGGGCGGTCCAGGATGAGTTAAAGGCCAGTGAGCCGGGCGCTCTGCGGGAATTGGCGGGTGGTAACGGTGCTGACGGACGTGCAGGGTAACCTATGGGTCCTCAAACTTGGGGGCAAGTGGCCAATGGCTACAGCAACAAAGCCCGGCCAGCGTGGGGGTGGGGAGACCGTGACGGATGGGCGGGCGGACCAACTGCCGCGGAAAAGAGGGCGGCGGGAGCCAATGTCGACGACGAAGGGGCAGGGCTCAGCGGAGCGACCGGGGCTCGGCGGCGCGGGGTGGGCGGCGTGGGGGCGGGCGGCCTGACGGCCAGGCGGGCGGGCCAATAGTCCGGGGAGGGCCGGCAGCGGGCGGCCAATGGCGTCGGCGCGTCTGGGGGCGGGGCGGGGCTGCGCGGCGCTGTGCGGAGAGCGGCGGGCGGCGACCGAGCTTGCGAGGCGGAGGTGAGGCGGGAGCTGCCGGGCGGGGGCTGCGGGGGCGGTGGCCGGCTGCGGGGGCGTTCGCGTCCGTCCCGCGGCGCGGCTCACTCGCTTTCGCACACAGGTCCGGCGGCGGCGCCGTGGGCCGCGGCGCGGCGGGCGGGAGGATGGGCACTCAGGGCAGCCCGGTGAAGAGCTACGACTACCTGCTCAAGTTCCTGCTGGTGGGCGACAGCGATGTGGGCAAGGGCGAGATCCTGGAGAGTCTGCAGGACGGCGCGGCCGAGTCCCCGTATGCCTACAGCAACGGTAGGCCCCGGCGACGGAGGGCGCGCGGCGCGGGGCGGGGCGGGGGCGGCCTGGTGCAGGCAGGGTGCCCGTGCGCGTGGTCGCCGCGGCCGCTCGGTGGGGCCACGCAGGACCCGAGATGGGCCGCGCAGGTACCCCGCGAAGGGCAGGGTCCTCGCTGCACCGCCACCCGAGGGATTTCTTTTGCTTAGGGACTCTGCACCTTCCTTGTACCGGTAGAGAACACTCTGGCAGCGATGTGATTCCTGTTAACTTCCGGGTGCTTGGCAAAACTACACAAGGTAGATTGCATCACTGGCACTTGCCTCAGCTTGCCTCTTTAATTTAGGTGTTTAAGGAAAAAAAATCGTAGTTACCAGTGGGTGGGACTCGGTCCCAGGCTGCAGGGGTGTGCCCTTAGAGGATCCAGGGTGGCCGGCTCCGGAGGAGCTGGTGTCCAGTGGGCCTTCAGTCCCGTCTCAGAAGTGCTTCCTCACCTGACTCCTTTTCCGCTCCGGTCCTGTTCTCTGCCTCTTCTTTGCCTCCTCCTTTGGGCTCTTGTCAGCATTGTCTGACTGCGCTGAGTATTTGCTGTTTGTTAAATAGCTTGCTTGTGGGCAGCTGAGATCGTGCCCACTCTTTGGATTTAGGACCTGTCAAGAGTGTTGACCACTTGGACTGAGTCGTAGAATCCTTTCTGAGTAGTAGTACCGGATCTGCTCAGCAGAACTTCCAGCTGGAGTAGATATCTCCAAGTGCGGGAGAGGAGGAGCCATGGGTTTATTTTCAGGGCTGTGTGTGTGGGAAAGTGGGGCTGGACTAGCTAGGCTACTTTGATTGGCATTTGATTGGACATTTCAAGGATGATAGATAGGTGATCAGATAGGGCTGCTTTTCCAGCAAGGGCGTGTGGGAGGGGCTGAGCTCTTGAAGTGTTAACTTGTGTATTGGGTTAGTTGGGCCCCACTGGTTACCCCCACGAGCTTCTTGCTGCACACACAGCTGGACTCTCCTTTATCCTTGTCGCCTTTCTTGGCTGTGTATTGCCACATTTTCATGTTAACGAAAGTGGAGCCATTAGTGCATACGAGGTGGAGGAGACCACAGGACACCATGGCATGTTCTGAGACTGCACATGCTGTAGGCCAGGGCACACTTGTAGGTCCCTTCAGGTGGTCCTGCAGCGTGAAGCAGAGAGAAGGGAGCATGCCCTAGCTGTAGCTGTGGCAGCATACTGTCTGTCAGAAGCTGTCAAGGTTGAGATGCACACAGTATGAGTGAGTAGCAAGTCTTTGTGGTCAGAGCATTAGCTCACTGACCCATGGAGTATACTCCGTAGTTGATGGATGTGCGAACATTTGAGTCTCCAGAGAGAGACACAATAGGGGGATTGGGGAGCACCAAGAAGCTGGTTTCTTGAGATTCTGCACCGTGTGAATTTGCTCGTCTTTGAAATAGCTGCAGTAGTCAGGAACTGTAGAGTTCTGATTCTCTTAAATGGCAGATGAATGTTTCTCTTCTCTTTTCCTTCCTTCCTTCCTTTCTCTTTCTGAGGTAGGGTCTGGCTCTAGCCCAGGCTGACCTGGAATTCACTGTGTGGTCTTAGACTAGCCTTGAAGTCATAATGATCATCCTCCCTCTCCCTCCTGAGTGCTGGGATCAAAAGTGTGGGCCACCATGCCCAGCTGAGCGTTTCTTTTTCTCTGTCATTATTAAGATCCTAAGGATGTATGTTTCCAGTTTCAGGGTTCTGATCAGAGGCAGGGAGGGAGGTTCCCATCTGGGGATGCCCCTGACTCCTTCCTGATCACAGCTGGCCTATTTACTTGCCTTAAGTCTTGTCTAGCTTGTTCCTCAGGTGTGAACATTGCTCTGTCTGACTTCACAAACACATGAGTCATCAAAACAGCCTTTTTTATTAGCACTGGTACCTGAAGCTGTGATGCTTTGACTACATGGTCAGCATCTGCAAGAGCCCCTGTGCCAGTGGTACTGGTACTTGCTATGGCTTGGGATCTGTGGAGCTGGAAACCTTCTTGGGGCTGTAGGAATACAGCAGTAACTTGTTTCAGCTGCACTGATTGTACATGAATCCTTGGCTGTCTTTGGGACACAACAGGACATTTTGAGTCTTTTTTTTTTTTTTTTTTTTTTTTTTTTGGTTTTTCGAGGTAGGGTCTCTAGCTCAGGCTGACCTGGAATTCACTATGGAGTCTCAGGGTGGCCTCGAACTCACGGTGATCCTCCTACCTCTGCCTCCCGAGTGCTGGTATTAAAGGCGTGCACCACCACGCCCGGACAACAGGACATTTTGACAGAACTTCCACCTTGGTGTGTCCACAGAAGTATTATGCACCAGAGCACCGCATAATGGATTCTCAGTTATGGAGCTGACAGGAAATAAGTGTGTGAGTGCTTTCCATTGCTGGTGGATCTGTCTCTGGCTGTGAGATGTGGTCCTGGAGTTGTAGTTCCATGCTGACCCTAAGGCTACCTGCTGGGTGCTCACCATTGCTCCTAGGAAGCATCCTGCTAGAGCCCGCAAACCTGTCCCTTTTTATGTTCAGGGAATTGAACATACTCAGTTAAGGTAATTACATCTTCTTAACCCTGCTCCAAAAGCTTCCTGAATGGTAGGGCCTCTAAGAGATTCCATTATGGTATATATGACTATGGCCCAGAAGATTCATGTGTTAGTGAGACATGTCCATGGACATTACTTCATTTCTCTGGGCCTTTGGGAGTTAGTGTTTATGGAAGGAGTGATGCCACTGTCCTTTGAGCCCAGGGAGCTGGGAAGGAGGCAGGCGACTGTGTACAAAGCAAGGCTGACATAAAGTTTTGCCATAAATGTTGAGTATATGTTTGTGGGACCAAATGATGCTCTGTCCTGAGAGAGTGAGGATACTCACTGAATAGCATACTGTGAGGTCCCCACTGGAGTCAAGGCCTCAGTGCCACATCAGTGACCCAGAGGCCACCAGAACTCATGCTGTACCCCAGCTCCATGTTTGTTTGTTTCTTTCTTTCCTTTTTAAAGGTTTAGAGAGACTTTATTAGATTAAGAGAAGGAAAACTCATGTTTCTTCTCATCTGACTTAATGTCAGTTTCTCTCATAAGTGGTAGATTCAGGGGGAAATTCGATGTACTCCTCTGTGTTGCATTTTCCTTCGTTGGACCAGGTCTCTAGGTTATACATTCTACTTGTCTCACCCATTGCTATATCTCTGTATCTCCAGCACTAGTATGAAGCTTGCACACAGGAGACAATAACTTTTTTCTTTCTCTCTCTCTCTCTCTCTCTTTTTTTCTTTTTTTCTGAGGTAGGGTCTTACTCTAGCCCAGGCTGACCTGGAATTCACTCCACTCTGTAGTCTCAGGGCAGCCTCGAGCTCATTGTGATTCTCCCACTTCTGCCTCTTAAGTGCTGGGATTAAAGGTGTGCACCACACTGCTTGGCTTTCTTTCATAAATATTTATTTGCAAGCAGAGAGAGAGAGAGAGAGAGAATTAATTAATTAATAAGGGTGTTCCAGGGCCTCTTGCCACTACAAACGAACTCCAGACACATGTACCACTTTGTACATCTGGCTTTACATGGCTACTGGGGAATCAAACCCCAGGCTGGCAGGCTTTGTAAGCAAGCTCCTAAACCACGGAGTCCTCTCTCCAGACCCCCCTTATTTTATTTTATTTTTTGTTTTTTCGAGGTAGGGTCTTGCTCTAACCCAGGCTGACCTGGAATTCACTATGGAGTCTCAGGGTGGCCTCGAACTCACGGCGATCCTCCTACCTCTGCCTCCCGAGTGCTGGGATTAAAGGCGTGCGCCACCACGCCCGGCTAGGAGACTCCCCTTATTTAATCTTCATCACCACCCCGTGAAGGAGACACCATTATCCCCATTTTACAGATGAGGCAGAGGCTCAAAACTGCAGACTGCTGTCACACAGGGTAGTATGGTAACGGAGTTCCTTATTTAATCTTTATCACCACCCCATGAGGGAGACACCATTATCCCCATTTTACAGATGAAGCTCAAGGGCTCAAAACTGCAGACTGCTGTCACCCAGGGTAGTATGGTCACTAAGTTCCTGATTGTATCTTTTCCAGCCTTCTTCATTGAGAGGGAGCATGCAGACCCCAACAGTGCAGCAGTGGTGGGTTATGGCTCTCTGAGACTGGTTGCTACATACTCACTTTGGCACTCTTGACTTGAGACCCAAGCCTTGTAGGACCTGTGTTCCTGCTTGTTCCTAAAAGCAGCCCATGCCTTTCTCTGTGTGCCTCTGCACTCCATCACTGGCTTCTGGCCATTGGTTTACATCCTGCCCTATGTTGTGACATTAGGCCACTTTCCTAGGGTTGGTTACCTTCTATTAATTTTCTATAGTGGGATCACTTCTTGCTCTTTCTCCATGTCCTTGTCACTTTGTCCTGTTTCTTTTTTGGTTTTTCGAGGTAGGGTCTCATTCTGGCTCAGGCTGACCTGGTAGCCTCAAATTCATGGCGATCCTCCTACCACTGCCTCCCTAGTCCTGGGATTAAAGGCGTGTGCCATAGCGGGTTCTTTTATAGGATTTTGAGAAAAATAAAAATGGGGCCACTCTTGCCCCTGTAGCATGGCTGAGGGAAGTGCAGTGTATTAGGAATCTATAGGAGGGAGCTGTTCTGGAGGTCAGAGATGGCTTCTTGGAAGCAGGATTGTCTGAAGTGAGTCCTAGGGTGGGTGGGCAGGAGTGAGCTGAGCCAGTGGTTCTTAAACATGGGAGCTTCTGAAGGTCACTCAAGTACTCAGGGCCACCCCAAGTGGCAGGACCACTTGCCAGCCAGGCTTAGGGAAGGGTTCCCCGTGAGGACAACCTGCATAAGGAGCTCAGGAGAGGCTGTGTGTAGTCAAGCAGTGTTGTTTGGGTCTGAGTGAGTGTTTGTAAACTGAGCTTCCTCTTTCCTTCCTGCTGCTTTCCTGCTCTCCTAGGTGGGTACTTCTGTGCTATGGGACCTTCATGGAGGCGAGTCACCCCTTTGCTGCACTGCTTCCTCTCTTTCTGCTCTTCTCCTGGCTGCTCCCAGCAGAGCAGAGGTCACTTACAGATCAGTCTGTATGTGACAAGGCTTTTCCTCTTTACCTCTGTGCCACACCTGCTCCATTTGAGAATGTGACAGGCTGTGAGGATAGATTTTTTTTTTTCCAAAGTAGGGTCTCACTCTAGCCCAGGCTGACCTGAAACTCACTGTAGTTCCAAGCTGGCCTCGAACTCACAGTGATCCTCCTACCTCTGTCTCCTGAGTGCTAAGATAAAGGCGTGCACTACCTTGCCCAGCTGAGGTTAGATTTTAAAAAATATATATATTATTTATTTATTTATTTGAGAGCAAGAAAAAGGCAGAGAGACAGAGTCAGATAGATGGAGAGAAAGAATGGGCACGCCAGGGCCTCCAGCCATTGCAAACAAACTCCAAACACATAGGCCACCTTGTGCATCTGGATCCTGGGGAATTGAACCTGGTGCCTTTGGCTTTGCAGGCAAATGCCCTAGCCGCTAAGCCATTTCTCCAACCCCCTGAGGATAGATTTTTGTGTCTGATTCAGTTTATGCCATTTGGCCACTTTATTTTATTTATTATTATTATTATTATTTTGGTTTTCTGAGGTAGGGTTTCACTCTAGCCCAGGCTGACCTGGAATTCACTATGTAGTCTCAGGGTGGTCTTGAACTCACAGTGATCCTCCTACCTCTGCCTCCTGAGTGCTGGGATTAAAGGCATGCACCACCACGCCTGGCATTTGGCCACTTTAAAAGTACACTGGCACGACTTTTCTAAGATTCAGAAAAGTTTGTGAGTAGGAAGAATACTTGAGTTTTTAATTTTAATTTAATTTATTTTTTGTTTTTTCAAGGTAGGGTTTCACTCTAGCCCAGGCTGACCTGGAATTCACTATGTAGTGTCCTCAAACTCATGGCCATCCTCCTACTTCTGCCTCCCGAGTGCTGGGATTAAAAGCGTGTGCCACCACGCCCAACTTAATTTTTTATTCTTTGAGGCAGTGTCTCACTACTGTGCTCACTATGTAGACCAGACTGGCCTTGAATTTGCAGTGATCCTCTTGCTCTTATATGCTGAGATTATAGGTGCGCATCACCATGCTGGCCTAGAATGTTTGTTTTCCTTGGTTCGTGCTGTTGTCACAAGCATCACCAGGTGACCGGGAAAATGCTGAAGTGGCAGGCACACAGCAGGACCTGCTAGCTCTCCCATAGTGTGTGTGATCACACTTTTATTGTTGTGTTGTGCATATATAGCTTTTCTATTAGCATAATTGTTTATGGCTTATATAATAACTAAATTTAACTGTTTCAGGAAGGAAACTATCAGGGAGCTGAGAAGTGAGTGGGAAGGACATTAAGGACAGGAACTAGTCCTTGGCAGGTCCATTTGCCTCCTGTTCTGTTTGAAGATTGTAACTGGAAAGGTGCAGAATTGCTAGTCCCTGAAAGGCTGCTTCCACGTGGGTTCAGAAACTCGCTGCTGCAGGAGGAGAATGTGCCAAGAGTCAGGTCACTACCAAGGCTGCCTGCTTTACTCCCTTGTTACTAGCTTTGCTCTGGGGAGTGTCCAAACCGGCAGGCCTGTCTAGGCGGTGAGCAGCGGTGCTCAGGAGCTCTGGCAGCAGACAGGGAAGGTCCCCAGCACATGGTACAAATTGGGTGGTGGTCACCTGATGATGGCCTGCAGACGGAGCTTCCTCAGTTCTGGTATTCTGTGTTGTCTTCATGCCCACTGATTCTCAGCCTCCAGTAGGAGTCATTGGGCAGTGGGTTTAGGCAGTGCTCCTTCATCAGTGGTGAAGTAGCTTCCTCCTGTTGCCGCCTTTCTCCCTCCATACTGTGAGTCAGAAGTGCCATGGATGTTTGGTTAGTGTTATGTTGGACTTGGAAAGGTTTCCTTCACTTCTTGGGTAATGCTCACATAGCCCTCTGTATGCAGTACAGGCCTCATCAAGCAACACTGTGTCCTTCCTATATCTTGTATGCTGAAACTAGCTATTTCTTGAACAGCCTGTCTCTCTATTTTATTTTATTATTTTATTTTATTTATTTTTAAAATATTTATTTAGTTGAGAGAGAGAAAGAGAAATAGGTGTGCCAGGGCCTCTAGCCACTGCAAACGAACTTCAGATGCATGTGTCACCTTGGGCATCTGGCTTTATGTGGGTACTGGGCAGTTGAACCTGGGTCCTTTGGCTTTGCTGGTAAGCACTTAATTGCTAAGCCATCTCTCCAGCCCTATTTTATTTCTTTATATTGCTTGTGTGTATGTAATATGATGCATGTGTGTGGTATATGCACACGTATGTGTTTCTGTGGTGTCCCATGCACTTGCCTATGGGGAGGGGGTGTCAGAATGGGGGCAGCACTGACCTGTGGTGGCTGGAGCAGACCATCCATCAGTGTTGCTCTTCTGCCCATTCTTGTTTGAGTTGGACAACAGAGCTTGCTACTTTTCATGAGCCTGGGCAATTCTCTGACCTCTGCTCTGCTTGCAGGACTGGGGTTACAGGTGTATGCGTGGCCATGCCCAGCTGTTTATATGGGTTCTAGAGATTTGAACTTGGGTAGTTTTAGGCTCACCCATGCTTGCACAAGAAACACACTTAACTGCTGAACCATCTCTCCGCCCTATTTTATTTATTTATCTGCATGAATGTATGCATGTATATAGGTACATCAGAGTATCTTGCCACTGCAAATGAACGCTAGAAGCATGTGCTACTTTTTTAATTTGTTTTTTGTTGAGGTAGGGTTTTGCTGTAGCCCAGGCTGACCTGGAATTCACTATGTAGTTTTAGGGTGGCCTTGAACTCTGGGCGATATTCCTACCTCTGTCTCCCAAGTGCTGGGACTAAAGGTGTGTGCCACCATGCCCAGCCTAAAATTTATTTATTTATTTATTTATGTTTTTTTGAGGTGAGGTTTCTCTGTAGTCCAGGCTTACCTGCTATTTACTATGTAGTCTCAGGGTGATCCACCTACCTCTGCCTCCCAAGTGCTAGGCCACACCTAGCTAATTTTTTTTTTTTTTTTTTTTTTTTTTTGAGATAAGGTCTTGCTCTAGCCCAAGCTGACCTGGACTTCACTATGTAGGCTCAGGGTGGTCTCAAACACAGGGAAGTCCTGCTACCTCTGCCTCCCAAGTTCTGGGATTAAAGGCTTGTGCCACCCATGTTATCTCCCTAGCCCAAAGCATCTTTTTTTGCCAGGGAAGGAACAAAGTCTTAGGTAGCCCAGGCTGGCATTGAATTCTTCATGCTTTTGCCTCCACACGGTAGTTTGAATGAGAATGTAGGTCTTCTATAGTCTGAGGTATTTTTGATTAAGCTTGCATCTTGAGTCTCCAGCAGGCAAAGCCCTCCTGGACGAGATGTCACTGGGGAGTAGATTTTGTAATCCAGACCTAAGGTGTGTTTGGAGTAGTTTGAGTGCTGGCTGTTGGGTGGTGTCTTTCTGCTTGGATCTATAGAAGTGAGCCAGCTTCTGCCATTGATAGTGTTTCCTCTGGATTCTGTAAGCCTGAAATAAATGCTTTTCTCTCATAAGCTGCCTCTGGTTGGATGTTTGTCCAGCAACGCAAAGGTAGCTGCAGCACTATACCTTGCAAGTGCACCATCACTTCTGGTTTGTACTCTGGCCTCAAACTCATGGCGATCCTCCTACCTCTTGTCTCCCAAGTGCTGGGAGTAAAGGCATGAGCCAGCGTTCCTGGCTTTATAATTTTTTTAAATTATCTCTGCCGTCCCCCACCCCCGCACCTCCCTTAAAAAATATTTTAGTTGAACCAGGCATGGTGCTGCACGCCTTTAATCCCAGCACTCAAGGGGGAGAGGTAGAGGATCACCGTGTGTTCAAGGCCACCTTGAAACTACATAGTGAATTCCAGGTCAGCCTGGGCTAGAGTGAGACCCTACCTCGAAAAAAACAAGAAAAAAAAAAGTCAAACCACCTCTGCACACTTGGAGAAGCTGCTATCTCTGTTGCTATCTCAGTTTCTGACCCAAGCAGTGGCCATGTGTTTATTAAACAATGAGCACAAAAACAGGAGGGAAGAACGTCAACTCCAACAATGGGGAGACTGCCCTATAAGGAAGGCTACTACTACATGGAGAGGACACAGGCTCTGGGCTGTGTGCTCCTGGGAAGGGCTACTCCCACACAGGAAGCTGTGCCTTACCAGGCAATGACTGCAGGCCAGAGGCACAATGTGCCGCAGACTCCTACAGCCAACAGTGAGCGACTACTAACTCCACAACACTAAGCCTAATGATGCAACGGTCTGTTTCCACATAGGCATACACCTCAGTATTACTCACTTGTTCATGAGGAACTATGTGCTGAACTGTCTGTGCTACAAACTCAAGCATCAGAGTTCTCCAAAAGGTTCAGTGGAACTGTTTAGTAGGGTTAAATTTTTTCTTGCTGCTTTTTATGCTTTACATATGCTGCATTTACTAAGATTAATAGTAATATTTTGCAAATACTCCGTATTTAATAAGTAATTTAAGATATGTTTTTTTTTTTTTTTTTTTGTGAGGTGGGGGGCTGGAGAAATGGCTCAGCTGTTAAGGCGCTTGCCTACAAAGACAAAGGACCCAGGTTCAATTCCTCAGAATCTACGTAAACCAGATGCAACAAGATGACACATGTGTCAAGAGGCCCTGTTATGCCCAGTTCTCTCTACCTCTTCTCTCTCAAATAATTAAATATTAAAAAAAATTTTTTTTTGAGGTAGAGTCTCACTGTAGCCCAGGCTGACCTGGAATTCACTCTGTATTCTCAGGGTGACCTCGAACTCACAGAGATCCTCTGCCTCCCGAGTGCTGGAAATAAAGGCGTGTGCCACCGCGCCCGGCTTTTAAACCTGGGTTCTTAGGCTTTACAGGCAAGCACCTTAACCATTAAGCCATCTCTCCAGACCTAATTTTTTTAATATATAATTTTTTATTGACAACTTCTATATTTAAAGACAATAAACCATGGTAATTTCCTCCTTTCACCCATGTTCCCCTTCACAACTCCACTCTCCTTCATATCCCCTCTGTCTCTCTGTTAGTCTCTCATTTATTCATTCATTTATTTATTGATGTCATCATCTTTTCCTCCTATTATGAGTGTCTTGTGAAGGTATTGCTAGGCACTGCAAGGTCATGTATATCAAGGCCAATTTCTGTCTGGACAGTTGCATTGTAAGGAATCGTACACTTCTTTTAGCTCTTACATTCTTTCTGCCACCTCTTCCTCAATGCATAATGAGCCGTGGAGGGTGTGATAGAGATGTTTCAGTGTTGAACATTCCTCAGTCACTTCTCAGCACTGTGTTGCCTTTTGGGTCATCCCAGTGGTCACTGCCATCTGAAAAGAGAAACTTCTCTAACCAAAAGTGATAGTAGCATTACTATATGAATATGAACATTAAGTGTAGTGCTTACAGGGCAGTTTGGTGAGCATAATATATGCGTTTAGCCAGACAAGAGCAGGCATTTCACCTCTAAGGCTCATGACCTCCCCTGCCATAGGCTTTTGATTAGGTTTTCAGTACCAGACATGTATTCCCTCCCATAGAGCAGGCTTCCAGTCCAATTAGAGAGCAGTTGGTTTCCCCCAGAACAGACATGCCACTATTACACCCATTCAATTATCTGGCCTGTCTGGCCAAACTTGAGACTTCCAGTGTCCACTGTTTTCACCACTGATGATGTCTGTCTCCCATAGGGCTGCATGCAGTGCAGCTTTTTCCATCATTCAGTTGGCTGGTCTATAGGGAGAAGGTTTTCAGCTCAGCCCCAGCTTAATTTCTCAGTGACCTTGCTGCCCAGGCATGTGGAGTCTTCCGCAATAGGGTCTTACCATCTGTTTCTTTGTCAGCAGTTAATGGTGTTTCCTTGCAAGGCTGAAGATCTGGGTTTGATTCCCCAGTAGCCAAGTAAAGACAGATACACAAAGTGGTGCACATGTCGAGTTCATTTGCAGTGGCAAGAAGCCCTGGCACACCAATATTCATATTCACACTCATTCCCTCCCTTGCTCTTCCTTTCTCCCTCCCCCCTTGCAAATAAATAAAAATTTAAAAAAATCTTCAAACACATTAATCTGAGGAATTAAACCCAGGCCATCTGGTTTTGCAGTCAAGCACCTTTAACTGCTGAGCCATCTCTGCAGCCCTTTAAATACAGAAATTTGAAAGTTGAGAGGCTAATGGTTTAGAAAGCAAAGTGTTCTGCAATGGCTGAATGGGGGGCCATAGGCAGCTTGCTGAACTGAGAGTAGGTACCTGGAAGACTAGCATGTCACAGTCCCCAATAGGTGACATGGGAGGCTTATTCTTTGATTATGAGACTCATGTTCTGCCTACTGCACTAAGAGTGTGGCGAGGCTTATTTTTTGAGAATAGAGACATGGAGGGCTGGAGAGATGGCTTAGTGGTTAAGGCGCTTGCTTGCAAAGCCTAAGGGTCCAGATTTGATTCCCTAGTACCCATGTAAGCCAGATGCACCAGGTAGCTCATACGTCTGGAGTTCAGTTGCAGTGGCTTGAGGCCCTGGTGCAACCATTCTCTCGATCTGCCCTCTCTCTCTCTCTCTCTCTCTCTCTCTCTCTCTCAAATAAATAAAAAATATTAAAAAAAAAAAAAGAATAGAGATGTGGACATCAGGCACTGCTGGGCACATGGAGGGTGAAGGGAAGCAAGGAATAACAGGAGCCTTAGGCTGAGTGTATTCTAATTGATATATAATTTAAAAATATTTTTATTGATTTATTTGCAAGCAGAGAGAGAAGAGAGTTAGGATATGCCAGGGCCTTTAGCCGCTGAAAAGAAACTCCCAATGCATGTGCCACTTTGTGCATCTGGCTTTACATGAGTACTGGGGATTCTAACTCAGGTCCTTAGGCTTTATGGGCAAGCACCTTAACCAGTAAGCCATCTCTCCAGCCCCCAGTTTTTTTTTTTTTTTCCCAAGGTAGAGTCTTGCTCTAGCCCAGGCTGTCCTGGAATAAACTGTGTAGTCTCAGGCTGGCCTCGAACTCATAGCAATTCTTCTACCTCTGCCTCCCAAGTGCTGGGATTAAAGGTGTGCACCACCACACCAGGCCCGAGTGTATTCTGAATGGAGGACTATGGCGCCCTCTTGGCCCCAGCTGTGATGGATAGGAGTCACAACTGTCTGCCCAACAGAAGTGAACTCCAGATATACCCCGCACAGAAGCTCCTCCATGACTCCTAGTTCTCAAGCTAGAGTCACAGAGCTTCCTAAAGCTTCTCAGGGGCTTTCCTAAGGGGTTAAAGGGACAGCAAAGGTCACCAACATGTGAGGAAAGATTGAAATAGATAGCAAAAGGGCCTCAGAGTTCTGACATCTCAGCACCAGTGACATGTAGACATTGTCTCTAAATGGCAGGGACATCTAAACCCCAAAGAGTTCCTGAGAAGGTACAGATGAGTGGAAGTGTTTTAAAACATCATGTAAGGGCTAGAAAATAAGCTAACATCTTCCAGAAAACAGGACAGGATAAGTGTGCTGGAGAAAGATCAGAAATGTGGGCAATTAACTCAGAGGTCAGGATGAAGGACAGGAACGGAATGTGTGAGGGAGTGTAAACACAGGTGGAAGGACAGCCTCCCAGCAAAGCAGAGAAAACTCCACGAAAGCTGTTAGAGGAAAAGGCTTTGCAGGAGGACCAGGAATCAGGTAGCACTAGGCCTCTGGGAGTTGCAGGGCACTGGGCAGGAACTGGGGATAGTTTTGTGGGATTTAGTCTCATGTAGTACTGGCCAGAAAGAATGCTGCTTTGTAGTAGACAAAGCCAGGAACCCTGTCTCATGCTTCTGTTCTTATGAATGGGGCAAGTGTTCTGACTTCCCTGCCTCACTTTCCCTGTCTAATCTCCCAGTGACAGTGCTGGTATGTCTCATGGGGTAAGAGTTGTGTTCAGGTCTGCCAAGAAACAGCACTTCCCTGGGGTCAGATGAGCAGATGGGCTATGGGGATAGAGCCAAGCTTCTGGACGAAGCCTTCACTCACAACGGGTATTTGGTGGAGGGGGGAGACAGCGTGGGAATCAGTAGGACCCTTTGGCTGAAACCCCTATGCTGAGTGAAACATTGGCACAGACAAGCTGGGAACCTGAAGGGGACAGCTGCTTTTCTTGGGGCTCCATGCTTTGTTAACTAAACTGTGTTGTCTAAGCTGATTAAAAAGAAAAAGATTTTTAGATAGAAGGAAAGAGTGAGTGGCACTAAGACTGCTAGAGTAGCTAGGCACCCTGTTGACACCCACAGGTGACCTGCCTGCTGATGGCTTTCCCCTAGGCTCTGACAGCTCTGCCAGCCTGTGTGTCCCCCATGCCTGCTGTCTCCCTGGTACCTGGCTTGGGGCCCTGTTCCAGGTCACTGCTCTGCCTCCTCAGCCATGCTTCTCTAACCCATACCCCTCCTCACCCTTCCCAGGGCCTGCTTACCCTCAAGCCTTAGATAATTGCTCCTCTTAGAAATCTTGCAGGCCAAGGGCTCCCTCTCCCGTAGTCTTGGCACAACCCTCTAATGTGGATTGTCATTAGACCACCAAGCATCTGTCTCTCCCACTGGACTGTCCTGCCTGTGGCCACTTGGTGCAGACCTCCTCAGGGTTATGCTGAGCAGGGGAGACACTGCAGTTCTCCTCATTTAATTGAGTGCTAAGGCATTAAAAACACTGGGTTCTGCTGGAAAGAGAAAGGCTCAGTGTCTGATGGAAGGTCAAGGAACCCTGATTTCTTCAGTAGCCTTGAGCTTTCACTTGGCCAGGCTAGAGGCAAGACTGGGAGAAGTCAAGGAAAAGATGCTTCCCAGAGCAGCTTGCACCCCTCTGGCTTTGCAAAGAAGGGAATGACATGGAGGTCTGATAGCAATACCACCTGCCACTGGCGTCTGTGGCCTCCACAAGCCGAGTAAACCAGGCAGCACCTGTGCTCCCTGGCCGAAGATCCAAAAGTCCATGTTACCCATCCACATCCCATGTGTGCATGCACATTTGCTGGAGCAGGGCACCCACCCACATAGCTGGGCTGTCCTTTTTTAAATTATTTAAAAAAATTTTTGGACTGTCCTTTTATTTCATTTTCTTTTCTTTCTTTCTTTTTTTTTTTGTTTTTTTTTTTGTTGTTGTTGTTGTTTTTGAGGTAGGGTCTCACTCTATCTAGCTCAGGCTGACCTGGAATTCACTATGGAGTCTCAGAGTGGCCTTGAACTCATGGCAATCCTCCTACGTCTGCCTCCTGAGTGCTGGGATTAAAGGCGTGCGCCACCACGCCCGGCTGTCATTTTATTTTCGTAAGATACTATTTATTTATTTATTTATTTATTTATTTATTAGAAAAACAGGCAGAATATAGGTAAACACCTTTACTGACCCATCTTTCCAGCCCCTTCATTTATTGTTTATTTATTTGCTTATTTTTAAAATATTTATTTGAGCAAGAGGGAGAGAGATGTAGAGACAGAGAGAGAATGGGCATACCAGGGCCTCCAGCCAATACAAACAAACTCCAGACACACATGCACTTTGTGCATCTGGCTTACGTGGGTACTAGGGAATCCAGCCTAGGTTGTTAGGCTTCTCAGGCAAGCCTTAAGCTCTCCAGCCCTTTCTTCCTTATTTATTAATAAGAAGTACTCAGAGGTATTCCTAATCTTGAATTTGATAAAGGAGATCTTTCCCTCCTGCTCAGGGAGAGTGCTGCTGCAGGTCTGGAGAGTTCCTGGTGTGGCCAGAAGACACATCTTGGCGTGGGAGAGAGACTGGTTTCTGGTGGAGACTGCTGCCGTGGTGACACTCAGTCCTGGGTGGGCGGGTCTGCCTTGTGCTAGTACTTACCTATTTATTTTATTATTCTAGTTAATTTATTTATTTTGGTTTTTCAGTGTTGGGTTTCACTCTAGCCCAGGCTGACCTGGAATTTGCTATGTAGTCTCAGGATGGCCTCGAACTCATGGCGATTCTCCTACCTCTGCCTCTTGAATGTTGGAATTATAGGCATATTCCACCACACCTGACACTTACCTTTTCTTTTTTTTTGCTTTTCAAGATAGGGTCTCGCCCTAGCCCAAGCTGACCTGGAACTCACTAAGTAGTCTCAGAGTGGCCTCGAACTCACAGCGATCCTCCCACCTCTGCCTCCCGAGTGCTGGGATTAAAGGCGTGTGCCACCACGCCTGGCTCGCACTTACCTATATTTGAGACAAGGATTTATTCTGAAGCCAGGCCCACAATTTTCCTGGCTCAGCTTCCAGAAGGCTGCAGTTACAGATATATGCCACCACATCCAAACTTTTGATAATAGATTGCTGATTTTTGGGTGTTTTTAATTTTTTTCCTAGCTCAGAGTGGCCTCAAATTCTCGGCGATCCTTCTACCCTGCCTTCTAAGTGCTGGGATTAAAGGCATGCACCACCACACCTGGAATATTTAGGTTTTTTTTAAGGTAGGGTCTCACTCTATTTCAGACTGACCTAGATCTTACTCTATAGTCCCAGACTGGTGTCAAACTCATAGCTATCCTCCTATCTCTGACTCTCAAGTACTGGCATTAAAGGCATGTGCCACCACAGATTACTGTTTTGAATGGCTTTACCACACAGTGCAAGTTAATTTTTTTCTTTTTTTAATTTGCAAGCAGAAAGAGATAGAAGGGAGACAGAATGGGTGCGCCAGGGTCTCTAGCCACTGCAAACGAACTCCAAATGCATGTGCCACCTTGTGCATCTGCTTTACATCAACACTGGGAATCAAAACCTAGCCAATTAGGCTTCACAGGCAAGCACCTTAACTGCTAAGCCATCGGTCAAGCCCACAAGTGAATAGTAAAGTTGTTTTTCAAGGTAAAGTCTCACTGTGTCCCATGCTGACCTGGAATTCACTGTAGTTCCAGGCTAGCCTTGCAGTCAGTGATCCTCCTTCCTCTGCCTCCCTAGTGATGTGATTAAAGGTCTGCACCACCATGCCTGGCGGCTTTAAATATTTTATTATTTATTTATTTGAGAGAGAGAAAGAAGCAGCAAGGAAGAGGCAGATAAATAGAGAATGGGCACCCAAGAGCCTCCAGCCAATGCAGATGAACTCTAGACACATATGCCACCTTGTGCATCTGGCTTACGTGAAATGTTCTGAATTAAACTCCCAGTTGTCTGGTTCTTTGCTGGGAATTGTACCCAGAGCCTTGCTATGCCAAGCACATATTTTACAGCTGGGCTACCTCCCCCCAGCCTGTCATTTAAGAAGCAGCTGCGGGCCTGGGGAGATGGCTCAGCGGTTAAGGAGCTTGCCTGCAAAGCCTGACAACCTGGTTTAGATTCCCCAGCATCCAAATAAGCCAGATGCACAAGGGTGCATGCATCTGGAGTTCATTTGCAGCAGCCGGAGGCCCTGGTGTGCCCATTCTCTCCCCCCTACCCCCCGCTTACATATAAATTAAGAAATTTTTTCAAGTAGCTGAGCCAGGCATGGACCACACCTTTAATCCCAGCACTCGGGAGGCAGAGGTAGGAGGATCACTGTGAGTTCGAGGCCACCCCGAGACTACATAGTGAATTCCAGGTCAGCCTGAGCTAACGCAAGACCCTACCTCGGGGGAAAAAAAAGTAGCTGGCTGTAGTATTGTAGTTGATGCTTGCTGTCATGAAGGAGTGGGGTGACTGAATAATCAGGACTGTCTCACTGGCATAGCTGATGGTCCTGTTCCATGGTGGAGAGACGCTGCCTTTACAAAGGGAAGCCTCTGGATTATTGTCTGGATTTTCCACTCACTTGTAAACACACCATAAGCTTTTAGACTAGTTGGGGCTGAGGGGGTGGGAGTTAAGCAGAGTAAACACAAAGAGTACACCCAAGCCTCTGGGTATCTTCTGTTTGGCCAGCTGCCTGCACCTGCCTTCAGTTGGACCCCACTGTCCATTTTTAAGGACCTGCTGCTCTCTCCTCAGTTCTGAGTCTGCCGGGCCCCACATCTGCCAACCTCCCTTAGGTGCCCATCCAGGTGTCAGGCCAGTGAGGTAATGATACCTGTTTCTGTGAATCTTCTCTGAGTCAGATCTGCCTTAGGGTCATATTCTGGGGCCAGCAGCCTTGGAATTCTGGTGGTGATACCCTCTGTAGACCATGTTCAGTGAACCTGACCACTGTTGAGTCTAAATCATTGTTTAAAAATGAATTTATTTATTTTTATTTATTTATTTGAGAGAGAGAGAATATAAGTGTGTCAGGACCTCTTGCTGTTGCAATGAACTCTACATATGTACCACTGTGTGTCTAGCTTTATTACATGGGTACTAGGGAATCAAGCCTGAGCTGGCAGGCTTTGCAAGTAAGCGCCTTTAACTATCTTTACAGCCCAGATCTAAATAATTTTTGATGGTGGTGGTGTAGATTGTTTTTTGCTAGTGTTCACAAAGAGCTCTATTCTTCTGCCGAGCACAAGACAGCTGACTGTGTGCAAAGCAGACTGATTGATGGCTAGAGAACAGGACCCTCCCTCTCTTATTCCCTCCTTCCTTAGCAGCATCTCTCCTGAGGTGCTGGGCCTGGTCCCCAGTGCTGTGCACTATCTCTGTTCCAGAAGAGTGTACTGTCCTCATAGGTCCTCACTGTGAGAGTGGTGAATGTGTCTAATTTTCAAATGGATGTCTGCTGGGTAAGCCTGCTGAGGCTGTGCACTCCTGTGGGTACTGGGCCTCAGAGCCGACTAAATACAGTGCTGCTGATGGTAGTGACAGGCTAGCTTGCAGAGCTCCTTATGTCTTTGTTGCTGTTCTTGTTTTTTCGAGGTAGAGCTTCACTCTAACCCAGGCTGGCCTGGGATTCACTATGTAGTTCCAGGCTGGCGTCAAACTCATGGCCACCCTCTGCCTCCCAAATGCTGGGATTAAAAGCATGTGTGTCACTATGCCTGGCTCACCCCACTGTTTTTGTAATCTATTTACTCAGCACCCACCACTCCCTTGCCAGACCTGGGACCATAGCACCATCTAGGGGCTAGTTGTTGTCAAGGCAATCCCCAGGGCACAGTCAAGGAAAAGGAAGGCACTCTGAGCCAAAGTAGCCCTGTTCTCTAGGAGGTAGGTCAAAATCACTGCGATAGGATCCTCAAGAGCTTCTGTTGGAAGCTGCAGAGAAAGGCCCACGAGTACTGTGGTCTGGCGTAGGATATCTGTCTGTCCTGAGAGAGCATATACAAGACACCCCCTTTGGTTGTTTTGGTTTTGTTTTTCTTTTTTAATATATTCTTTGAGGCAGGTCTCTAGGCCAGACTAACTGCAAACTCAGCAGCCCTCCTACCTCAGCCTCTGGAGTGCTGCAGGTTATAAGTGTGGGCCACCATGGCCTGCTTTACTGCTTATCATGAGAGCTAATAATTCGGCAGAGCATGGTGTTGCACGTCTATAATACTAACATTTGGGAAGCAGAAGCAGCAGGATTTCTGCAAGTTTAACATACTGGTCTATATAGTGAGTTCCAGGGCTATTTAACACGGGTCTGTCTTTCTCAAAAGAAAAAAATAAGTGGGTTGGAGGGATGGCTTAGTGGTTAAGGTGCTTGCCTGCAAAGCCAAAGGGCCCAGGTTCAATTCCCCAGGACCCATGTTAGCCAGATGCACAAGGGGGGACATGCATCTGGAGTTCATTTGCAGTGGCTGGAGGCCCTGGCGCACCCATTCATTCTCTCTCTCTCTCTCCCTCTTTCTCTGTCAAATAATAAAATAAGTAACAAGCATGGTGGTGCACACTTTGAGGCTGAAATAGAGGATCACTTTATCACTTTGAGGTGGAGGCCAGCCTGGGGCTTATAGAGTTCCACGTCAGCCCAGGCTAGAGTGAGGCTGTGTCTCAAAACAACCAAAAAAGTTAGTAACATGGAGACTGTATATAAGGGCATGCTCAAGGACATTACCTGCTTTTACTTTTGGGGCCCAGTCATCCTAAAAAAAAGTCGCCATGGTCATTCATGTACACAGATCAGTATCATTGAATGCTCACCCAGTTGTTGCAACCATCATTTTATAATCCCCAGTAGTATACAAGGGTCCCTATGTCTATCATTTTGAGTGTAGCCATCTTCCCAGGCAGCTGTGGTAGTACTAGGATCTGTTTTGTGTGCTTACTTATAGCTGATCTGAGTAATTTCTTGTGCATGTTGGCCATTGCTATACCTTTTGTAGGGACATGGTTTTGCCCATTAAAAAATTATTATTTGAGAGAGAACACCAGGGTGCCCTGCAAATGAATTCCTAATGCATGTGCCTTTAAATGCATATTGGGGAATTAAACCCAGGCAATCAGACTTTGCAAGCAATCTGCTTTTAGCCTTTGATCCATCTCACCAGCCCTCTTGCCTATTTATTTATTTATTTATGAAAGAGAGAAAGAGGCAGATAGAATGAAAATGGACACTCTAGGGCTTTTAGCCACTGTAAATGAACTCCAGATGCATGTGCCACTTTGTGCATCTGGCTTTTTACGTGGGTACTAGGGAATTGAACCCAGGTCCTTAGTCTTTACAGTCAAGTGACTTAACCACTGAGTCATCTCTCCAATCCCCTTGCCCATTAAAAAAATTTTTTTTTCAACTGTTGCATTAGCCAGATGTGGTGGCTCACACTTTTAATCCCAGCACTCAGGAGAAAGAGGTTTGAGGATCACTGTGAGTTCCAGGCCACTCTGAAACTACATAGTGAATTCCAGGTCAGCCTGGACTAGAGTGAAATTTTACCTTGAAAAACCCCCAAAACCTGTTGCACTGAAGGAGTTCTTTATAGAACTTTCAATCCCTAAGGGGATATATGAGTTGCAATTTTTTTTCTTCCTTTTTTGGTTTTCAAGGTAGGGTCTTGCTCTAGCCCAGGCTGACCTGGGGAATTTACTCTGTAGTCTCAGGGTAGTCTCGAACTCATGGCGATCCTCCTATCTCTGCCTCCCGACTACTAGGATTGAAGGCATGCATCACCATGCCTGGCTTTCTCTTCCATTTTGAAGGTTGAGTTTTTCACTGTTGTAGTGCCCATTGATGCATGAAAAGCAGGTTTGGATGCACAAGTTTCTAGTTGGCCAGGCAAAAGCTGGCCTGGGAGGAGCACTAGTGCCTGGCCTGGAGGAGGGTGTGTGTGGTCTGCCTGCAGGGTGGGCATAGAGACACAGGCACATAGGCACTGTGCGAGTGACACCTGTGCTGCTTTTTTTGTAAATTATTTATTCGAGAGAGAAAGAGGGAGGGAGAGAGAGAAAGAATGAATGGGCAAGCCAAGGCTTCCTGCCACTACAAATGAATTCCAAATGCATGTCCCACTTTGTGTACCTGGCTTTACATGGGTACTGGGGAATCCAACCCAGGTAAGTGCCTTTAGCTGCAGAGAAGGAGAAAAACTGTGTTTTTAATGCTTGAGCTGGTGGTAAGAGAGGGGAATCATTGCTTAAGCTACCCTGGTCTATGTAGTAAAACCTTGTCTTAAAATTTGAAAAGGGCTGGGCATGGTGGCTAGAGCAAGACCCTACCTCCAACTCCCTCCCTGCCTCCCAGTAAAAAATAGGTTCTCTGGAGACCTAGCTAGAAAACCAGCACTTTGTTTATTTTATTTTATTTTATTTTATTTTATTTTATTTTATTTATTTATTTTGGTTTTTCAAGGTAGGGTCTCACTCTGGTCCAGGCTGACCTGGAATTCACTCTGTAGTCTCAGGCTGGCCTCGAACTCACAGTGATCCTCCTACCTCTGCCTCCCGAGTGCTGGGATTAAAGGCGTGCGCCACCACGGCCAGCAATTTTTTTATTTTTATTTTTTAGTTTTTCCAGGACACTCTAGTCCAGGCTGACCTGGAATCCACTATGTAGTTTCAGGGTGGCCTTGAACTCGGAGCAGTCCTGCTATTTCTGCCGCCCAAGTGCTGAGATTAAAGGCGTGCACCACCACACTCAGCTTTGAAAATTATTTTAACTGGATATGGTAGCACATGCATGTGGTCTTAGCACTTGGGAGGCTGGGGCAGGAGAATATCCATGATTTCAAGGCCAGCCTGGGCTACATGTTGAGGTTAAGGCTAGCTTGGGTTACATCTCAAGACCCTGTCTCAAACAAAACCCAAAATAAACAAATGCCAATTACCCTTGATGATGTTCTGTATACACTTCAGTGCCATGATGAACCCAAGAATTCAGAAATGCATTAGCCTTTAAGAAGTCAACTTTATAGTCTAAATGAAATAGGTGATGATGGAGATGAGCCATCTTCCTCCAGGTGTGATGGGCCCAAAGCCCTTGGAAAGGCTGGCATGACCAGACCACAGCTGAAATGCCATCCTGACTTGGGCTCCTGCTCTGCCTCTGTTATATAGTATGAGCTAGGCTATTGCCCTGAGGAAACCACAGCCAAGGGCAGCAAGCGTCCCTGCCTTGCTCTTTCATAGGTCACTGTGTGAGTGGGGAAGTATTCTCTACTTGGCAGCACAGACTGGGGGAGGAGCCTCCCAGGGAGGTCAGTTGCTGATGGACATCCGTCTGCTTCCTTGCAGGAATCGACTATAAGACCACCACCATCCTGCTAGATGGCCGGCGTGTCAAGCTAGAGCTCTGGTGAGTTAGTGCTCTAATAAGGATGGGGAAGCCAAGTGAGAGAGCAGGAAGACACCTATTTGCATTACTTGCAGTAGCCTAGGATTTTGCTCCATGATGAGAAAAACAAGAAGTCTAGGAGGCTTTTCTGTGATAGGTCTTGCTTCCATGTTGCCCATTAAGTCTTGTTCTGTGTGACTGTGGCCTTTTTCCCCAGCCTGTTCCTCAGCCACGGTTTCACCTTAAGGAGTAGGTACCAAGTGGGCATGGTGGCACACACCTGTAATCCCAGCAGTCAGGCTGAGGCAGGAGGGTCAGAAGTACCAGGCCACTTTGGAGAACCTAGTGAGACCCTATCTCCAAAACAAGAAAAAGGAGCATGTTGCAGAACTTCAAAGTCAAGGCATGGATTCCTGTAGGTCTGGGGTTCTTGAGTGTACCTGGCTTCTGGGCCTATGTGGGAGATTCACTGACCTGGTACATGGAGACTGGCTCCCTCTGCAGCCTGCCTGGGTGGTGTCCCACTGCTGATGTAGCATGATCCATGCCGTCAGCACCATTTTGGAATGGGCTGCACATGCCTTCTGTGACTGCCTTCCCCGACCTCTCCAGAACGTCTAGAATGAGCAGTCAGGAGGAGTGCAGAGTGAGACTGAGTGCCTCATCCTGGGGCTGAATGTGCATGTTGGCGGGGCCACAGCCTTGGCCTCTCCTGACCCTCCCTGTCTGTTTCAGGGACACGTCGGGCCAGGGCAGGTTCTGCACCATCTTCAGGTCCTATTCCAGGGGTGCACAGGTAAGATAAGCAGCGTTTGTTGCTTTTCAGTGGATGGTGCTGCTTCTTTCTGAATTAACCTGGGTTGCTGCCCTTTCCAGTTCCCTAAGCACTTCACTCCTTTTGGAATATTTTGTTTTCTTATCATGTTTGGGATTGATCTCAGGGCTTTGCCCATGATAGACAAGTGTTCTTACCACTGAGCTGCATTCCCAGCCCTTCTTACTGACGTCTGCAAATATATCCCCTTGTCTACCCTGAACACGTCCAATCTTGTCTGAAAATACATCCCCTTAACAGCCAGTCTGTGTGGACAGGACAGCCCCATGAAACCCTTCTGTGAGCTTGGGAGCCTCCTTCCCAGCTGCCTATGCCACCTGCCCCCAGTGTCCCTGTATGAGCCATTCCTGTTCTCGTAGCTGTGGCCAGTGGCTGTGGTCACAGTGCTGCAAGTTGTGTGCTGAGCCTAGCAGACTACTGCAGCAGCAGCTTCTCAAGCTGTCAGAATCGAGCTCACTTATCATCTTGACTGGAAACCAAAGGAGGCTTTCTCATGTCTCCCAGAAGCCTCACATGTGCAGTTCTGAGCCTGCTGAGGAGTATGACTGGCTGTGGAATTGACCTGGGCTGTATCACAACTCAGGACTCTGCATACTGGAAATGTTGAAGATGGACTTTGTGCTAGGGGATGCAGCAGGAAAAGGGCTGGACCTCAGCAAAGAACAGGCTGTTGGGAGGCTTGTCCTGCCTATGAGAGAACACCATGCATGTCCGGGCATGTGCATGGTATGAAGGGCACACTTAATCTTCCCTGTCCCTTGGCCTCCCCATATACTTTCAGATCTGTTTATCATTCTGAGATCAGAAGATAGGGAAGTCATTGAGACTGTGTGAATAGAACTTGGTTTAGACCCTGTACTGCTTTAACAAGAACCTTTAAGTTCAGACCCTACCTCCAGATAAGCCAGAGCAGCCTTGGTGACATGTAGGAAGCTTATTCTACGATCTCTCTAGAAAAAGGTTAAAAGTTCAAGTGCACATTTCATGGGTCTTCTCTGAGTAGGACCATGCACCTGCACCTGCCTGTGTAACGTCCAGGATTCCAGCCTCCCTGCTGCTCTTCTGCTCCAAGGTTTTTCTCTTACCTGGGTTGCTGAGGAAGAGAAAGGGAGAGGGAACTGGCAGGAGTTAGATGGAAGCCACTGAGATGGTGGAAAGGCTGACTCCCCCACTCTAGCCAAAGCTGTGTGAGTACGAAGCTTCCTGCACATGGCAGGAAGACATGCTATCTATAAAGCTCTTCAGCTTGCAAGAAAGCATGTTTAAGCCGGGCATGGTGGCGCATACCTTGAATCCCAGCACTTGGGAGGCAGAACTAGGAGGATCGCCATGAGTTCCAGGCCACCCTGAGACGACAGAATGAATTCCAGGTCATCCTGGGCTAGAGCAAGACCCTACCTCAGAAAAGAAAAGAAAAAAGCATGTTTACTGATTTCTCTACACTGAAGTACAGACAGTGCTAGCTTTTTGCTCCTTTTTTTAGGTCCTTTGTGGGAGTGGGGAGCAGAAGGACCCCTAGGATAGAATAGGCAACACTGTCACAGAAGGTTCTGTGTTGCACATAGGCTCTGCAGCCTGCCCCATGTGGGCAGCCACAGAAAGTCCCACCTGGAGCTGATCCACAATATTCAGCAACCAGCAGGGAGCTCTCCAGGGTGTTACTATGTCATTTAGGATACCATGACTGTGAGTGTTAAGGGCAAACCATATACAAAACCTGGGTGGCAAAATACAAAAGAGTTTATTTGCCCTTTTTTTTTCACCTTATTTTGGTTGGTTGAGGTAGGATCTCACTCTAGTCCAGGCTGACCTGGAATTCACTCAAACTCAAAATGATCCTCCTACCTCTGTCTCCTGAGTGCTGGGATTAAAGGTGTGTGCCACCACGCCTGGCCCCCTTTCTTCTTCCTTTTCATAATTGGTAACAGAATTCCTTTGGGGATGGTTTGGTCCTCAGTGGTCCTGCTTGCAGTTCATCCCAGGTGGGTTTCCCTGAGACATCCATGACCACTTTTGTCCCTCTGCTCTAATCCCCACTATAGACTCAGGCTGTCCCAACAAGGGTCTGCCTGTCTGGGCAGAACTGGGAATGCTGGGTGGTCCAGGAGGGCTCGGGATAGCTTCAGGGTATAGTTGGAGCTCCTCCAGGCCAGGTCAACCTTCTGATCAGTTATTTCATTTTATTTATTTTTAAATCTTTGTTTGTTTGTTTTTGTTTATCAAGGTAGGGTCTCGCTCTAGCTCAGGCTGACCTGGCATTCACTCTGTAGTGTCAGGGTGGTCTCCAACTCACAGTGATCTTCCTACCTCTGCCTCCCAGCCCTCCCGAGTGCTGGGATTAAAGGCGTGCACCACCACGTCCGGCTTATTTTTTTTTATTTTATGTATTTGAAAGAGAGAGAGAGGCAGATACAGAGATTGGCATGCCAGAGCATCCAGCCACTGCAGATGAACTCCAGATGCATGCACCACCTTGTGCATCTATTTGTATGGGTCCTGGGGAATCAAACCTAGGTCCTTTGGCTTTGCAGGCAAGTACCTTAACCACTAAGCCATCTCTCCAGCCCAAGAGCTTTTGTCTTTTAGTTGTTTTTGTGGTGCTGTAGATGGAATCCAGAGCCTTGCACATTGTAGGCAAGTGCTGTGCTACTCAGTCACATCTTTGTGCTGGGGAATGGAATCCAGGGCGTCCTGCATGCTGCTGCCACTGAGCCATACTCCAGCTCCCCCATCATTGTTATGCCTGCTGGGATGCTACTCTGGAGGGCTGCCTTTGGCATGTCCTCAAGTAGTCCTCAGGAGCCAGATTACCACATGCTATGATGCTTTGGGTGGCCCTGTCTCCAGGTCAAACCCTTCCTTGGCAGCAAATGAGAGCCCAAGCAACTGGCTTATCCTAGGTGTATTATTGTATGTTTGTTTATTGGTGTTTTGGAGGATTCCCTCCCCCCCTGAGGGGGGGCAGGATCTCACTGTAGCCCAAGCTGACCTATAGTGCACTCTGTCTTCCCCGGCTGGCCTCAAACTCAAAGCAATCCTCCTAACTCTGCCTCCTGAGAGCTGGGATTAAAGGCATGTGCCACCACACCCAGCATTTGAAGGTTTTGTTGAGACAGAAGTCTTGTTATGTAGCTCTGGCTAACCTGGAGCTCACCTAGACTAGTCTGGCCTTGAACTTGCAGCAATCCTCCTGCCTCTGCCTCCTAAGTCCTGGAATTATAGATATGAACCACCATGCCCAGCCACATTTATTACTTACTGTAAATCGTGCCATGTTTGGTGAGGTAATTTCTTTTGTTTATTTTTATTTATTTATTTGCAAGCAGAGAGAGAAAGAATGGGCACCCAGGGCATCCAGCCACTGCAAATAAACTACAGTTGCATGCACCACTTTGTGCATCTGGTTTTACATGGTTACTGGTGAATCGAACCTAGACCGTCAGGCTTTCCAAGCAAGCGCCTTTAACCTCTGAGCCATTTTTCTAGCTCCAGTCTTAACATTTTCCACCCACCAACCTGGCTCTTCTCAGTGGCCAAGGGCAAGGACCACAGGGTTTGGGTGCTAGTAATTTTCACCTTTGTCTCTATAGGACCTGGGGCTAACCTGAGTCTTCTAGATTGGCAGGCTGTGTTTAGGACAGGCTTTCAGAGCCCTCACCTCTTTGCTCAGTATAATACATCCCCTCCCTTTGTTCTTAGCTGTACCCTTCTATTCACTCTTGTGTGATCTATAGGACAGAGAGCCCTGTATTACCAGGTGAATTCTGATTCCTGAGCCTCCTTCAGAGGAATGAGGTTGAACAAGCAGTGTCAATAACCATGTTGGGTGGGCTCCATATCTGCCCCTGCTGGAGAACATATGACAGTGTTCTTGCTGAGATATTTGGGGCAGATGGAGTCAGCCCAGAGCTGAGCTCTGAGTAATTGGTCTCTAAGGGATGTGGCGGGAAAGACCCTGTAGCAAATCCTGCTCAGCCTGGCTGTGGGTAGAACTCACCAAAAACTGCTCCCCAAGTGACTGACATCCGGCTCTGCAAGTTTGGAGTTGGAAAACTCAGAGATGTCTCTGCCTAGCTCTGCCCCAGGTGCCCCTGGAGCAGAGTTCACTGATGGGCTGGCTTGGAGGCAGCTTGGCTGTGTCTTGCAGCTCTGCACCTTCCCACTCCCTAAAACCCCAACCTAGTGGTGGGTGGCTTAAAGGCCTGTGTGACTTTTGAGTGATTTCAGAGTAATGCCTGTGACAAGCCTGGAGAAAAGAATGTTTTAAAAAAAAAGTCAGTTCTGCCCCATTTGTGTCCTCAGGGGTGGGAAGGGAGTGGTGTTTGTGGGCCTGGCTGGCCAGTTTCACTCACGTTCCTCTCCTGCTGCCCTCTTGTATGGCAGGCACATTTCCCACCTGCCCATCATGCTCCTGACTTACAGAGTTGTCTGATCCATGTTCCTGGCTGTGCCTAGGAGCTGAGACCTGTGTCTAGCAAGTTTCTCCCGGGCATGGGCCCAGCCATGCCAGTGGGTAAGTTTTGTCCCTCTCCTTTTCAGGGAATCCTCCTGGTATATGACATCACCAACCGCTGGTCCTTCGATGGCATTGACCGGTGGATCAAGGAGATTGACGAGGTATATGTGGGTCTGCACCCTCCAGGGGAGAGCATGGAACCAGCTGTATTTGGGTCATATCTGGGTGTGCTGCCCACTGTGGGTCCCTCCTCTTTCCCCAACCTGGGAGTAATGCTCAGCGGGGGAGTAGCTGGGCTGTGTTGTCTTCCTGAGCCTACCTAGACCTTCCTAGGCTGGCCTTATCACAGAATGCAGATAATGGTAGCTCTCTACCTGTGGCCAATGGGTGGGGTGACCTATGACTATGTCTGTGCTGAATTTTGAACCTTTCTAAGCATGCACCTGGGGTCCCCCGGATCCTGGTTGGGAACCGGCTTCACCTGGCCTTCAAGAGGCAAGTCCCAACGGAGCAGGCCCGGGCCTATGCAGAGAAGAACTGCATGACTTTCTTTGAAGTCAGCCCATTGTGCAACTTCAATGTCATCGAGTCTTTCACTGAGCTCTCCCGCATTGTGCTCATGCGGCATGGCATGGAAAAGATCTGGAGGCCCAATCGAGGTGGGACTGGGGCTCAGTTTGGGCAGGGATGTGGGTGTTGTCATGGGGGCAAGGGTAGGGAGATAGGGCCTTGGGCATCTCTGGGGGAGTTAAGGTAGAGGTGGCCTCTTAAGAGCTGCAGTCATCTGGGCTGCTTATTCAAGCCCAAGCTGTAAGGGTGAGCAGGTTGCCTCTTCACTGCACTAAGCTATGGTGAGAACTAAACCTATGTGCTCGTGTGTGGCCATCTGTGTACACACATTTATTTTAACTACTCTGGGTGTCACAGAGGTGTTATGTACAGCTCAGCATGTGTGTCTGTGTCATTGTCAGGTCAAGTTCTTGATCACAAGCGTTTCACTGTCAGGGTGCCTTCCAACAGGGGTCACAATGTTGCCTTAAGATGAAGCCACAGGAGCTGGGTGTGGTGGCACACGCCTTTAATCCCTGTACTTGGGAGGCAGAGGTAGGAGGATCTCTGTGAGTTGAGGCCAGCTTGAGCTAGAGTGAGACCCTACCCCCCCAAAAAATAAAATAAAATAAAATAAAACTGGGTGTGGTGGCACATGCCTTTAATTCCAGCACTTGGGAGGCAGAGGTAGGAGGATGGTCAAGAGTTCAAGGCCACCCTGAGACTTCATAATGAATTCCAGGTCAGCCTGGGTTAGAGTAAGACCCTATCTCGAAAAATTAAAAAAAAAAAAAAAAAAAAGACGAAGCCACAGGAGAGAGCAGGTTATCTAAGCCTCTCCCTTCTCACTGTGGCAAAGAAGACGGAAAAGGGGAGTCACTCAGTGGACACTCCTCATAGATGGCAGAGTAACTGGGTATCTGGGACCCCTGAGCCAGGGAAGCCACCAAGAGCTTTTTTCTTTTAATATATTTTATTTTTGTTTATGTGAGAGAGAGAGAGAGAGAGAGGAGAGAGGCAGGTAGAGAGAAAAGGAGAGAATGGGCATGCCAGGACATCCAGCCACTGCAAAGGAACTCCAGATGTGTGGGCCACCTTGTGCATCTGGCTTACGTGGGTCCTGGGAAATCAAACCTAGGTCCTTTGGTTTTGGGTTTTGCAGGCAAACACTGTAATCACTAAGCCATCTCTGCAACCCCACCAAGAGCTTTGAGACTCTTGGGGCCAGGCTTTGCTCATTCTTGCCTTGTGTTAGGACCACACACTCTTCAGTATCTTCCCCATGCAGAGCCTCACGCTCTCTCCCTTCCTCCCCCAGTTTTCAGCCTGCAGGACCTCTGCTGTCGTGCCATTGTCTCTTGCACCCCTGTGCACCTCATTGACAAGCTTCCACTGCCTGTCACTATCAAGAGCCACCTCAAGTCCTTCTCCATGGCCAATGGCATGAATGCTGTTATGATGCATGGCCGCTCCTACTCCCTGGCCAGTGGGGCTGGGGGCAGCGGCAGCAAAGGCAACAGTCTCAAGAGATCCAAGTCCATCCGTCCCCCCCAGAGCCCTCCCCAGAACTGCTCTCGGAGCAACTGCAAGATCTCCTAGCAGGACCTGTGGGTGCCACCTGTGCAGACTCTGGGGTCTCATGCCAAGGTAGTCCTGGCCAGGCGCTGGGCCCTGCTGAGTGAGGGAAGACTTGGTGCCACAGCCCTGCCTGTGATACACCAGGCTTTTCTCCACAACTGAGATAGACGGAGGGGTGGGGCGTGCAGGGACGAATGTGCTCCACAGACCGTGCAGCAGGGCTGCTGGTGCTACAGGGACCCTGGTCTGAACCAATCCCGACTACAGGCTGGGAGGGAGCCAAGCTCCCCTTTATTTATATAGAAAACATTTCACCCATTTTGTACATTTTTAAAGGCCTGTCAGGGAAGCCTGGAAGCCTCTTCATGGCCATGTTGTCTGTCATCGGTGGGGGAAGCTCAGGATGTCAGGGAAGGAGGGTGGAGCAATGATGGACTGACTGGTTCAGCATCGAAGCAAACACTTTGCCTGAGGGGTTGATGCTGCTCAGAGGCTAGTGGGAAACAGATGGAGCCAGGGTACATCTTAGCTCCAGCTTTTGTTTCTGACCAAGGTGGCCAGTATGCTGGACACAGGCCAGGATGTGGCTCCTGCAAACCCTCTTTGGATGTTGTCTCTGGACTTGAGCACTTCCTAGGAGAGGAGAGAAGTGGGTACACTTGAGAGCCCCACCTTTGTCCCTCCCTACTGTGCACTGAAGCTTTCGGTGATGTTTACTATATACAGGCATTTCCAGGTTGAAGGACCTGAAGTGCTTGATGGCCCTCAGTGGCCTCTGGGCCTGTGACCCATGTTCAGCCTCTTCTCAGAAGCTTGTGTTCATCAGCCTCGGCTGTGTTCACACAGCTGCTCCTTGCCTGTTGTGGCCCTTATGTCCATGAGATCACATCACTGGAGTCTCTGACCTGTTTCTCGGTGGCACTGCCTGGAATAGCAGCGTCGACCCTGCTGTGGGTCAAAGGAATGGACAAGTCCCTCCTTGGGGACCCACCAGCCGGAGCACCTTCTGAAGCCATGGACTGATCCTCCACAGTGTTCCTCCTACCCTGCCTGTCCAAGGCAGCCCCCTCCATGGGGATGTCATCCCCAGTGGATGTTCTAGGGGACTGCTTCCCTGCCCTTGCCTGGTGACACAGCCCTTGGTCACACTGGTGCTCAACTCTACCTCCTGCCCTCGGGCCCCTGGCCACAGCAGGAGCCATAACCCGTTACTTGGGACCTTCTTCGTGCACATTTCCTGAGACCATCTTCTTATGGGGATTACTGGAGCACTGGTGGATCCAGTTCTGGGAGATGAGTCACACCTATGGGGACAGAGCTGTGGCTGTAGGAGCTGATGAACAGCAGCTCCTGAGCCCCTGATTATGAAGCTGTCTACAATCTGCATCACCATCTCCCAACCCAACTGCCCTGTTGCTGTCATTAGAGACCTTTTCTCTAGGATCAGCAATACAATGTCATGGACATTGAGGACCTGGATGGGCCTGTGTGCACGCCATCAACACTACCCTTGCTACTGTGGACTCCACCATTTCTGGGTTCTTTGTTCTTACTTCTTTGTACAGTAAATGTACTTCAGCTGTGACCTCCTGTTTGCCTTTGTAGAAATCAGTCTCCTCCTCGTCTGGCTATGGTGTGTTGCGGGGGAGGGTCTTGTAGTGTGCTGTACCACAGGAGCCAGCACTGCTTTGTGCCTGCCCGACTGACCCCAGGCTTTGTTGACTGTCCCTCTAGCTGACCTTGCCAACCTATAGCCATTGACTGGGTTCATATTTCCAGCCAGGAGGGCTAAGGATGGGCTGAAATGGCCAGGCCTCTGGCAAGCAGCACACCTCACACAGCCATTGCTCACAGCCCAGGGCAGACTGTTTTCTGTACTTCCTCTCAGCTTCAGGGACCCCTGCAAGCAGACCCTGGGTTTGAAACCTTTAGCAGGAAAGCATCTGGGGGCTATTTGGGGCCTCTGATTAGGTAGGGCTATGTCCAGTGGCCTGAAGTTATAGCCAGGCAGTATTGGCACACTCCACTCTGAATGTGTATTCACATCCCCAAGAACACAGCCTCTGGTTTAGGCATCCATCCATCTGTACTCTTTAGCATCCTGAGCCTATGGCCTAAGACACCCCCACCCATTAGGACCTGGCTCACCCACAATCCCCTTGTAAGGCAAGAGAGACTGGCGCCTGGCATCCATCTCTTAATCTCCTGGCCAGACCAGGCTCTTATTACCCTGCCTTCTGGGTCAGGAGGTCAGACAAAGGGTCACAGGGACATTTTCCTTCCTGTCTCAGACAAAACCACTCCCTGGGGTCCTCTGGAGCCACAGAAGGGCAGATTCCAAGGGGCCCTTTGTCTTGCCACCAGCTTTGATCTCTGCTGAGAGCCTGACTGGCTCCCTGCCCTCCCCCTCGGGGGAGGAGCAACTAATGCTGCTGGAGGGGGAGTGCTGGCTGCTGGAGCAGTGAGGGCTCCTTATACTTCAGAGTCCTGAGGCTGTGTGCAGGGTGCTGGTTCTTTTCAGAATGCACCTGGTTATCCCTTGGGACCTCCATATAGGTGCCCTACATCAGCTCCATGTGACTCAGTCATAACCATGTAGCTGTCTATGGCCAGTGGATATAGGTCAACTCTTTCCTCCCAAAATGACCAGGAGCCAGGGGCCCAGTTTCAGTGGAGGAAGTGTATCTGGAAGGAAAAGTCTTGCTGACCTTCAACCTGTGAAATGCTGAGGTCAACCCTCACCCTCTTCAGCAGTTTTTGGGTGGGTGGGTTGGTTGGTTGGGTTTGGTTTTTCGAGCCCAGGCTGACCTGGAATTCACTATGTAGTCTCAGAGTGACCTCGAACTCAACGGCAGTCCTCCTACCTCTGCCTCCCAAGTGCTGGTATTAAAGGCGTGCATTACCATGTCTGGCTCTTCAGCAGTTTTTGAAACGATCTCATGTAGCGCAGACTGGCCTCAAATCTCAATCTTCCTGCATTCGCCTCCCAAGTGTGTGCAGTATCCTGCCTGGTACCCTAGCAGGGATTTTTGTTTTGTTTTTTTTGTGTGTGTTAATATTTTGAGAGAGAATGGGCACACCAGAGCTTCCAGTCACTACAAACGAAATCCAGACACATGCGCCACCTTGTGCTTCTGGCTACGTGGGTATTGTGGAATTGAATGTGGGTCCTTAAACTTCACAGGTAAGGGTCTTAACCACTAATTCCACTATAAGACCTGGTGGAAGGTGTCACATTTACAGAGGTGAGCCTCAGGAAAAGAGAACTTCTAGGCTGAAGGAAGAGTCTTTGTATTTTAGACCTATACTCAGATGACAGGCGCCTATACCTGTTCTGGGGGAACTTAGGCCAGTGGTCAGTTGGGGCTGAGGTGGATGCCTGCCCACCCACCCCCACCACATGAAGGACTGAAGGGCTAGGGACAAAAGTTGAAATTTGCCAGCCCTTCCCTCCCTGAGTGGAGTGTGGGAGGGTCTTCAAGGAAACTTTGATCCCTGTCTGGCTCTAGCTTGTGGAGGGAGGGGCTCGGGTTACAGCATCCTCCTCCCTGGCCTAGCTGGCCCTTCTCCGCCCCTTGGTGACCCGTGTGGTCAGTGGCCCTGATACTCAGGGCCTCTGGCCCCTCCCATTCCCTGCTGTGTGATGACCAGCGTCTGGGAGGAATCCTCAGTGACTGAGAGAGGGGCCAGGCTGAGAAGCAGCCTAGTGCTGTATGGACAGGTTCTGAGACCCCAGCAGTCATCCTTTGAGGGCACCAGGAAGAAGTGTGGGCTCCAACTTCAGGAGTCAGAGGAAGAAGGCCAGCTGGGGCAGAGGCAGAGTCCTAGACTTGTAGAGTGGATGCCTGTAGAGAGTACCAGCTCCACAGGGCCTGAGGAGTGGCTGGTAGCCACACACCCCTGCCCATTGGCCCTGTGGTCCCCATGCTTGCCCCACGGCCACTCCTGCCTCTGCTCATCATCGAGCTCACTGGTCTGATCTTGGGGACCAGCCTGCTGCCAGAGCCTGGAAGCCACCCTGGCATGTGCCCAAACCAGCTCAGCCCCCACCTGTGGGTGGACGCCCAGAGCACCTGTGAACGTGAGTGCGTCAGGGATCAGGTGAGCACTGGGACCCACTCCAGCTCTTTCCTCAGGGGAAATGGATCCCCAACCCCAGAAGCCCGCTTCCTCCAGGGTCTCTGTAGTCTTCTGCCTGGGTTTGGGGCTATGCTCTGTATAAGGGGCCCAGGGGACACCTCTGTCTTTGCCCTCATCTGTTTAAAGAACAAAAGCCCCTTTTCTACTCCCATGGCATCCTCACCAATCCTGCCCCTTCCCTGCCTGTGCACCAATTTTTAATCTTGCGGACCCAGGCATCTGACCCACTCTTGCAAACGGTACCACTCTGCGCTGCGGTCCTTCTCACACCCCAGACCTGGACAATGAGTTCTCGACGGGGGGCAGGGCACGAGGCCTTCTGATGGGAGCAGCTGCCTGTGCCTTGGCATGACAGTGATGAGACCTGCTTGAGGGTTGAATGAGGTGACACACATGGGCCCACAGCCCCTCCTACTGGACAGAAAGCACTCTGCAGCTTTCCAGAGGGTCAGCCTCAGCAGGGTGGTGGTGTAGGCAAGGCTTGGGGGGCCGGGGAATAGGGCTCTGCTAAGCTCTCCTGTTCCCCTCCCCCAGGATTGTGCGGCCTCAGAGAAGTGCTGCACCAATGTGTGTGGGCTGCAAAGCTGTGTTGCAGCCCGATTCCCCAGTGGTGGTCTGGCCATAACCACCGCAGCCGCCTCCTGTGAGGGCTTCCAGTGCCCGCAGCAGGGCTCTGACTGCGACATCTGGGATGGGCAGCCTGTCTGCCGCTGCCGTGACCGCTGTGAGAAGGAGCCCAGCTTCACCTGTGCCTCTGATGGCCTCACCTACTACAACCGCTGTTACATGGATGCAGAGGCCTGCCTGCGGGGTCTCCACCTGCACGTTGTGCCCTGCAAGCACATCCTTAGCTGGCCACCTAGCAGCCCAGGACCACCTGAGACCACTGCCCGCCCAACCCCTGGGTCTGTGCCCATGCCTCCTGCCCTGTACAGCAGCCCCTTACCACAGGCAGTGCACGTAGGGGGCACGGCCAGTCTCCACTGTGAAGTCAGTGGCCGCCCACCACCTGCTGTGACTTGGGAGAAGCAGAGCCACCAGCGAGAGAACCTGATCATGCGCCCTGACCAGATGTATGGCAATGTAGTGGTCACCAGCATTGGGCAGCTGGTGCTCTACAATGCCCGGCCTGAGGACGCAGGACTGTATACCTGCACTGCACGCAACGCAGCTGGCCTGCTGAGGGCTGACTTCCCACTCTCCGTGGTGCAGCGAGTAATGGCCAGGGACCGCGCACCAGGTGTCCCGGCCCTGGCTGAGTGCCTGCCTGACATGCAGGCCTGCAGTGGTCCCCCTATCCCTCACCATGTCCATTGGCACTTTGACCCACAGCGGGGCAGCTGCATGACCTTCCCAGCCCTTGAATGTGATGGGGCCACCCGGGGCTTTGAAACATACGAGGCATGCCAACAGGCCTGTACCCACGGCCCAGGGGATGCTTGTGTACTACCACCTGTGCAGGGTCCCTGCCAGGGCTGGGAGCTGCGCTGGGCCTATAGTCCACTGCTGCAACAGTGCCACCCCTTTGTGTACAGTGGCTGTGAGGGTAACAGCAATAACTTTGAGAGCCGGGAGAGCTGCGAAGATGCCTGCCCTGTGCCACGCACACCGCCCTGCCGGGCCTGCCGCCTCAGAAGCAAACTGGCACTGAGCTTGTGCCGCAGTGACTTTGCCATCGTGGGGCGACTCACAGAGGTGCTGGAGGAGCCTGAGGCTGCAGGTGGCATTGCCCGTGTGGCCCTTGATGATGTGCTCAAGGATGACAAGATGGGCCTCAAGTTCTTGGGCACCAAGTACCTGGAGGTGACACTGAGTGGCATAGACTGGGCCTGCCCCTGCCCTAATGTGACAGCTGGTGATGGGCCACTGGTGATCATGGGTGAAGTGCGTGAAGGCGTGGCTGTGCTGGACGCCGGCAGCTACATTCGTGCTGCCAGTGAGAAGCGCGTCAAGAAGATCGTGGAGCTGCTTGAGAAGAGGGCCTGTGAGCTGCTCAACCGCTTCCAAGACTAGTCTTGCCCATGTTCCCACTCGTGTTCTCCATCTTGCTGAATAAATACATGTCTGTCATCCCTGGTGCTCTTCCAGCTACCTCATCCCATCTGTTCAGCTGGGGTTCTGACACCAGATGGGGCTCTAGTTTCCTTCTGAGGTCTTCTGGCTTCACATCACTCCTGGGGCTTCCTGCAGCAGTCTGTGGGCGCACCTGAGGATGCCATCTCCCTCCTGCGTCAGCCACTGTCCATATGCTGTCCCTCTCCCACCCTTCAAGCCCTGTCTCCACAAGTATCCTTCCTCACCCCAGTGAGGTGCTCCCATTAGACAGTGTCATGGATACCCACCCATGGTGAGGGGCGGCGGAAACACTTTATTCAAGGACAGACTGGGCTCGGGTTCTCAGAAGCCCTGTGGCCACCCAAATAGAAGGGGCTAGTTAAGTCCAAGGCCTGACCAAGGAGGCAGGGTGCTGGGCTCTGGTATGTGGTTCACAGAGCCTCTGGCAGAGATGCAGGCACAGGAGAGGAAGAGAAGCTATTCTTTTCGGAAAATCAAGCACTTGTTGTTGGCTGGCATGTCCACCTGAATAAATGCTTTGCTGGAGTGGCCCTCAGCCCCAGGGAGACTACCCACCCCCCAGGCTGCCCTGCCTACCATCCTCTCCAGGAGCAAGCCACTGGCCTGGCCCAGTTCCTCCAAAAGGGCTGTGTCCCGAAGCCCCCAGTCTGGATTCCTGCAAGGAGGGAGGAGAGGGTCATGACCAGAGGTAGGGGGGTGTCACCCAGCCCACCTGCTCTCAGCCAAGACCCACTCCCACCTAGGTCTGACCTGCATCTGAGGGCCAGGTCAAAGTCCACGTTGCTCTGGGGAGATATCTTCCCGTTGACTGCAAAGGGCTGTGGGAACAAGCCGGCACAGCTCATAGGCCCAGGGTCAGCCATTTCCCAGTGGGCCATGAGACTGATGGGGCTGATTATAGAATGGTCACCCCTGGTCAGTCTCAGGGTATGAGGTCCGCAAGGGACAGAAACCACTAAGGCTGCTAGGGCAGGCCCACTCACCCCATAAGTGATTAATACAGCCTTGGGTTTGAGCAGGTGTCCCGCTGCTTTGAAAAGCCCCTGGAAAAGGAAGGCAGAGCACAGTAAGCTGGACGCTGGGCCTCCTGGTCTCTCTCCCTGAAAGGGAAGGGCTGGGTTCCAAGCCGCCCCCACCTTGGTGCAAGTCAGCGAGCTGATGTGGATCATGTTGATGCATAGCAACAGGTCCAGTGACTGCGGCGGGATTCCACCCCATTGCTCCCACTCCCAGGTCACATCCAGGTATATCGGGGCCTTTACGTTGGACAGCCTCTGGGCTTGAGTGGTGGCGGCGATGCTGCGGAGACAGCGCATGCGCCGGGGAAGGCCGGGACCCTCCGCGGCTCAGCAGTGCTCCAAGCAGCCGCGAGCCTGCTGCAGATGGGCCCTGCTCGTCCTTCCCGCAGCCCATCGCTTCCACAGCCTGGCCCCGCACCCAGACCCCATCCTGTCCTCTTGGCCGGACCTGTCGGGGTATGTCTACGGCCCAGAGCGACCGTACTTGGGGAACACCGCGCCGCCACACCTGTCCAGGCAGCGCTGGTCCACATCCGACGGCTGCCATTCGGCGTGCGGAAAGGCCTGCGCGAAGTGCGCGGCATGCTGGCCGGAGCCCGAGGCCACCTCGAGCACGCGGACGCCGTGCTGGGCTGGGTCCACGTACTGCCGCAGTACGCGCAGGATGGGCTCCTTGTTCCGCTCCGCGGCCGCCGCCACCAACATCTCGGCCACGCCGCCGGCCCGCCGGGAACGCGCGCGGGGCACGACGGGAGCTGTGGCCAGACGCGCGCGGAGCCTGTCGGGAGTTGTGGTCCGAGCGGCGCCCATGGGCTCTGAAAATCCGTCAGGCGGGCGCGCGCCGATCTCTAAGGATCCGCAGTGGACGAACGTGGGAGGGACTGTGCAGAGACCGAGAGGAGTCGGGGCCTGAAGGTTTACAGGGACCTCTTGGCTACGCCACGGCGCGCCGGTGCTCTCAAAGCCTTCGTCGTCACTCTGAAAAGTTAAACTGGCCGGTTTGCACACTACCTTTATATCTCGGAGAGACCGTTTCAATTCACTGCTGGGATGGGGAAAAAAAGACAAAAGCAACCTGCGCCGCCCGGGAATCGAACCCGGGTCGCAAGAATGGGAATCTTGCATGATACCACTACACCAGCGGCGCTGTTGTGAACGTGTTCTGCCAGGGCGACTAAGCAATTGTGATGCAACCCGGCCAACTCAGGAACGCTGCGCATGCGCAGCTGCCGCTGAACTTTTTGCTCCAAAACGTCCAGGATTTACCCGGAGCAATGGCCCTCGCAGTCCCATGGTGTCTCAGGACCTCTGAGGGTAAGGAGCTTGCGGACAGCCTGGATTCGGACCTGCCCTGTGGGGAACACCGAGGAGCCAAAGGGTGGAGGTGCAGCCCGGGTTTGTCTCGGACCTCAGGTCTGGGACACCTCCTGATGCCCAACGACTCTGAGAACTTCGGCGCCAGCGAGGGATAACGGGTAGATAGCGGGAAGGAGGACGGTGACCTTTGAAGTCCGAGGCCGCGATGTCTGTGCCTCCAAAGGTGGTCAGCTTGGGGTCCACATCTCAAAGGGATCCGACTCCAGAAAAATGGCCAGGGCCGTGCCCCGCTATCCCCTACCAGGACTCGTAAGAACCCCCATATCCGATGTTGAGGAGCATGGCCTCTGCCTGGGATTGTTGTTGAGGGTGTGGCAGTCGATCAGCCAGGATGTGAGTGTGGTGGGCGACATGGTTTAGGGATGGAGAGTGATTGGGTGCCCACTCTCTCGGGAGTCTTAGAGCCTACTACCAACCTTACCTCCTCTGGGAAGCCCTGCCAAAGAAAAGAAAAGTGGCCACGGGTATCTGATGTAGGAGATAACCATGACTGGGCCTGCAGCGGGCTTTCCTACTTTACAGTCCTAGCCCTTGCTTACCTGGCACACCTTTTCTGTTTTGTTGTTTTTCAGGTAGGATCGATCTCCCTCTAGCCCAGGCTGACCTGGAATTCACTTATGTAGTCTCAGGCTGGCCTTGAATTTACAGTGATTCTTCTACTTCCGCCTCCCTGGTGCTGGGATTAAAGGTATGCGCCACCACGCTGTTTTAGATTAGTCTACTACTGCTACCTCTTCTTTTTGTATTATTTAGTTATTTGAGAGAGAGCAGCAGATAGAGAATGGGTCTCCAGCCATTGCAAATAAACTCCAGATGTGTACACCACCTTGTACATCTGGCCTTATGTGGGTACTGAGGAATCAAACTCAGGTTCTTGAGTTTTGCAGGCTAGTGCCTTAATCGCTGAGCCATCCCTCCAGACCTAGGTTCTTTTTTTTTTTTTTTTTAATTTTTTGAGGTAGGGTCTCGCTCTAGCCCAGGCTGACCTGGAATCCACTATGTAGTCTCAGGGTGGCCTTGAACTCATGGAGATCCTCCTACCTCTGCTTCCCAAGTGCTGGGATTAAAGGCGTGTGCCACCACGCCCAGCAACCTAGGTTCTTTTTAAAAAAATTAAAAATATATATATTTTTGCCAGGTGGTGACACATACCTTTAATCACAAAACTCCAGGAGGCTGAGGTAGGAGGATTGTTGTGAGTTCAAAGCTAGCCTGGGACTACATAGTGAATTCCAGGTCAGCCTGGGCTAGAGTGAGACCCTGCCTGGGGGGGGGGGGGGCTTGAGAGAGAGAAAATATGAGAATAAATTAGAGTGGGCCTCTTGGTGCTAAAAACTCCAGATGCATGTGCCACTTTGTGCACTTGGCTTTATGTGAGTACTGGGGAATTGAACCCAGGGCATCGTGCTTTGCATGCAAGTGCCTCTTTAACTGCCTGAGGCCAGATTCTTGATAGGGCCAGAAGTGCTTACTCTTGCTCCTAGGCACAATCTTCAGCTTTACATAGTACTAGGAAGAAGGTATGGTGGCAGGGACCACTTTTCCTAATGAGTTTATTCACATGACCAAATCATTAAGGCCCTGAGAGCCAGGATTCTGAGCTGTAGAAAGAACATAGGAGCAGGGTGTGGCGGCACATGCCTTCAGTCCACGTAAGCCAGATGCACAAGGGGATGCATGCATCTGGAGTTCCTTTGCAGTGGCTGAAGGTCCTGGCATCATGCCCATTCTTTCTTTGCTTCTTTCTCTCAAATAAATAAACTATATATATATATATATTTTTTTTTTTTAAGTGCTGGGATTAAAGGTGTGTGCCACCACACCCGGTTAATAAACTATATTTTTAAGAAGTGAAAAATGAGCTGGGCATGGTGGCACATGCCTTTAATCCCAGCGCTCGGGAGGCAGAGGTAGGAGGATCACCATGAGTTCGAGGCCACCCTGAGACTACATAGTTAATTCCAGGTCAGCCTGGCCCAGAGTGAGACTCTACCTGGGCGTGGGGGGAGTAAAAAATGGGGCTGGAGAGATGACTTAGCAGTGCAGGCACTTCCCTGCAAAGTCAAAGGACCCAGGTTCAATTCCCCAGTGCCCACCATAAAGCTAGATGCACAAAGTGGTGCATATATCTGGAGGCCCTGGCACAACCATACTCTTCTTCTCTTTTTAATTCAAAAGAAGTTTTTTTGTTCTTACAGTTTTGAAGACCAGAACTCTAAAGTTAAGGTGTTGACTCCCTTTTCATACTGTGTTTCTCCTAAAAGAGGATACATCTAACCCCCCCCCCCCTCCGATCCTAGAGTCCCACCAGGCTCCATCCTCAGACTGTGGTGGGTCTGGAAGCAGTGCTGCTGGGAAAGCTTCACTGGGGGAGACCAACCCCCATCCCCTCCTTCCTGCAAGCAGGAAGTTTGTCCCTTCAAATTGTCTTTCTGCCTTTTTGGCTCCTGGGGGACTAATGGAGTATCTCACCCCCGGCTCATTTGCCTAACCCCTCCCAAGTCAGGACAAGTGTGCCAACTGCTCTGACCAGGGAGCCCTTCTGAGAGTTTCTGAACCCAGCCTTGGACTTCAGATCCAGCCCTTGGGTGAGACTGGATGTTTGGCTGTCCAGACTTGGCCAACAATGATCTAAGCAAAGACCAAATTGGCCCGTTGATGGGCTGTGTGAGGCTGGGCTCTGAGCCAGTCCATGTCACCCTGGTTGGCCTTCAATAGGAGCTGGTTGGGATGCACACTCTCTGTAGGGATCTGCCCCCCCCCCCCCAGCTCATGTTAGAGTAGGGAACACTGTACTGCCCAAACCAGGACTTTGTACGCTCCCATGCCGCCCTTCACTCTGAGCCAGCAGCTCCTTCCAGGCCAGGCCCTCAGTGTGGCTGTCCCTCTGGGAAACGTGCAAATACCAATTCAGGCCCCCAGCACATGTGAGGGATTAAATAGCATGCTCAAGGCCACCAGGGCAGGACACAGGCTGCAGATTCAGGCCACGGTGGCCTTGCAAGGGCAGTCTGCTCAGTTGCTAGTGGGGGAGGGACAGGCTCTATGGGGGTGGAAAGGGCCAGTTTGGCCAGGGAGTGGCCTTTCCCTTCCATACATGCTCAGACCTGTTCCTGGACAGGGCTTGCCTGGAGGGTGGGCAGTCCCTTCCCAGGGCCTTCTCTGCCTTTGGGGTCAGGGGCCTGTTGTGTACTATTTCCTGGGAATTGAAATCTTCCTCCCTAAGGAAAGTACTGAGGTTGATGAAGACTCAGAAGCAAGCCGGGTGTGGTGGCACATGCCTTTGATACCAACACTCAAAGGTAGAGCAAGGAGGATGGATGTGAGTTCAAGGCCAGCTCCAGATCAGCCCAGGCTAGAGTGAGACCCTACCATGAGAAAGAAGAACAAAATAATAAAATTTGAACAAACAAAAGACTCAGTCAGGTTTGGTGGCCCAAACCTTTAAGCTTTTAATCTCAGCGCTCTGGAGGCAGAGGTAGGAGGATCACTGTGAGTTTGAGGCCAGCCTGAGACTACACAGTGAATTCCAGGTCAGCCTGGGCTAGAGGGAGACCCTACCTTGAAAAAACAAACAAACAAAAATAATAATAATATTATACCCTTATATTGACGCTACTCTCACTTTAGTAGAGAGTCTTCTCTTTTCAGATGGCAGTGACCTTGAGATGACTCAGAGGATATCATGGTGCTGGAAAGAAGTGACTGGAGTACTGAGTAACATCTCGATCACACCTTCCAGGGCTCAGGGTCTAATGCAGAAGAGGTGGCGGAAAGAATGTAAGAGCCAAAGGAAGGGTAGGACTCCTTGCAACATGCTCCCTCTAGACATAGAATGTCCTGGATATCCATGACCTCATAGTGCCTAACACTACCTACACAAGACCATCATAAGAGGAGGAAAAGATCATGACATCAGAATAAAAGAGAGACTGATTGAGATGGGGAGGGGATATGATGGAGAATGGAATTTCAAAGGGGAAAGTGGGGGGAGGGAGGGTATTACCATGGGATATTTTTTATAATCATGGAAAATGTTAATAAAAATTGAGAAAAAGTAATAAATAAAAGACTCAGAAGCAAGGAAACTTGAAACTTACTTGAAATTTATGAGGGTCTGGAAGCTCAGAAACTCTGAAGATTCACAAGGCCTCCTTCCCCAAAGGTTACATAGGCAATACACAACTGCTGGGAAACAGGAAGCCTGGAAGCTGGGCCAGGAGCTCCAGTGATGCAGCTTTCCTGAGTTGGGGTAGGGCTGAAGGTCACTCCTGTAAGTAACCCAACAAGCTTACTTGTCCAACCAAGCTTAACCTGGGTAAAAGCTTTGGTCTGTCATCCTCACATAGTACCTGGGTCTTCACGTAGCTGGGCAGGGAAGACCTTTGGCTTCCAGCTCTGCCTTGGACAATCCAAGGCTAAGGTGCTCGGGGCCAGGGCAGGCAGGTCAGCCTAGCCATCTGGGTCAGAAGCGTCCCTAAAGTCCCACGGGCTAGCCACACAAAGGTGTGGAGGTAGTCTGGGAGGGAGGATGGCCAGGCAAGCAGAGTGGATCACCTGGTCACCTTCAGACCTTCTCCATTGTGTATTTTATTATTATTATTTGGTTTTCGAGGTAGGGTTTCACTCTAGCGCAGGCTGACCTAATTCACTATGTAGTCTCAGGGTGGCCTCAAACTCATGGTGATCTTCCTACCTTTGCCTCCCAAGTGCTGGGAGTAAAGGGGTGGTGTGCACCACCATGCCGGCCTTCTAATGTGTACTTTGCTTGAAGATTTGAAAGGAAATCCTGCCTCCTCCAGCCCAGTCTTGACCTCCCCTGGTGCAGACAGACTGACTCTCCTCAAATATGGGAGTAGGGGACCTGAGGCCAGATGGCAGGAGCACAAGTCCAAGGTGTGGATTTCAAGGCCCTCTACCCTAAACTCTCAGCATTCGTTTGTTTCCTGGGGTAGTCATTAAGGATGGAACCCACAGACTCTGGCTCTCCCCACAAAAAAGTCCTTGGACCTGGTTCATGGCCACCCCAGCATTAGGAAGAGGGGCACCTCCAAGCAGGCCCAGGAAGGAACTCTAAGGAGCAATTGGTGAGGTGGGGACCCGAGTGTTCTCTGCTCTCTCCTGCACCCTGGGTCTTCATGTTACCTGACAGGCATGCTTGAGACTGTCACCTCCTTCCCCTGGAGCATCTCAGGGCCCCTCAGGTTTACTCAAACAGACCTCTTTTCATTTGACTACTCACTCTAAGCAGACCCACACAAGGGCTGTCACTATCAAGTTCAGGCCTGTACAGGCATCTGGCTGAGGGCCTCTATATGAGAGCGGGAATACCCTTTCAAGCCGTGTCCCCAGCTCAGCACCCCCCACCCAGAGACTCCATAAGCACACAGAAATCCTCTGCCCCAGGATCCAGTGCCAGTCTCTCTTGCCTGTCAAAGGTGAAGCCTTGCCTACAGTCTGCTCCACCCCCACCCAAACCCGTGTCCCGCCGGTTCTCCACAGTGATAAAGAGAAGCAATGCGGAGCAGGGCATGGTGGCGCGCGCCTTTAATCCCAGCACTCGGGAGGCAGAGGTAGGAGGATCGCCGTGAGTTCGAGGCCACCCTGAGACTCCATAGTGAATTTCAGGTCAGCCTGGGCTTGAAAAACCTCGGAAAAAAAAAAACGCGTCGCCTTTAAGGACAGAGGGGCGTGTGCGGAACGCCCCGCCCCTCCCCATCCGCCCGCCCGCCGTGCTTAAAGGAGCCGCGCCCCACGCGCCGCCGAGGGAAGCCCGCGGAGAGCGCCAGGTCTAGCCGCTGCCGGCGGCGGGCGGGACGGCGCACCATGTACACCATCACCAAAGGGCCCAGCAAGCTGGTCGCCCAGCGCCGCACAGGTGCGCGGGGCGGGCGGGCGGGCGGGCCCGGCCGCGGTGCTCCCGCGGCGGCTGACGCGCCCTCCGCCCTGGCCCTCAGGTCCCACGCAGCAGCAGGTGGAGAGCAGGCTCGGCGAGCTCCTGAAATGCCGGCAACCCACGCCGGCCACCGGGCCGCCCGCGCGCGCGCAGCCCTTGTCGCCCACGCAGGGACCCTGGCCCCTGGCAAGGTGAGCCGGCCGGCGGGCCCGAGGGTGACCTTGGGGAAGGTTGGCAGGGACCACACGCGCCGGCGGGTCGGGGGCGGGGCTGCGGGCGGCCCGCGTGCGCTTCCGCTCACCTGGCTGCCCAGACCCCGGTGGCCAAGTGGGACCTCCCGGGCTTCCGACCACCTCCCACCTTGCTAGGGCCGCCGGCGGTCTAGGTGGACGCCCGGGGCGACCTTGGGCCGCGCTCTCGTAGACCCCCCTCGGCGGCTGCCCAGGACATGGTTGCAGAAGAGTTGCCCAGGGCGCTGGCCTTCAAGGTCTTTGGGGCCCTGTCCTTGCAGAAGAGTCACGCACGTGTTTCCCGCTGGCCTTGCCAGGCCCTTGCCCTTCACCGACATCCTGGGGCACTGAAACCCTCTTTCCAAGCAAACACCAGGGCCTATTGGGGTCAGCAGGCAGCTTCCCGACTTTCTTGATCAGCTGTGTGCCCAGTGTCCCAGGAGGCTCAGTTTTGGCCACTTTTGGCCTCCAGCCACGGTGACCTGGAGATGATCCCACTCCTTCAGGGCTGACCCTTTTACTTTTTTGGCTCAATTTACGTGTTTCTTGGGCCTGTGGACTTCGTTCCTGCCTCCTGCAGGCCTATGGGCTCAGGCCACTAGTGAGACGTCATGTAAAAAGTGCACTGTGGTACACACCGCAGGAGGAGAGCTTTCCAAGTTGAGGAAGGACAACCTCTAGGAAGGCCAAGCATTAGGCTGACTACAAACCTGTGTGGTTGGGCCTCCCTCTGCCCACCTCTTAGCTACTGAGCCTCAGATGGCTCTCAGGTGGAGTAGGCCTATGGGAAACCACAGAATGGGGGCTTCCTGCTGGTGGCTCATGTTGGCAGCTGGGGCTCCACTCTGGATAAAAGTGCAGCCAGAGATGTGTGCAGGGGATAGCGTGAACAGAACCCGGGGACCCTCACTGCCACACTTCCCAGGGAGGATGCTGAGGTGCAGGTGTGTAGCCACCAGGTCCTTACCCAGGCAGGGAATGTGGGACTGGAATGCCTCAATGACTTGGTGAAAGCATGTTCTTCAGATTCCTTGCTGGAGACAGCAAGAATAGGTCTGGCAAGGTTGAGGGTGGTGTCCAGGAGGAGGACAATGTTGTGACAATCTCCAGAACTCTTAAGTGGACAAGGGTTGCAAGGGACACCCTAGACTCTAGAGCCCTTACGATCCTCAGGAAGCCAAACCTAGTATGAAGGCCTGATGTCTTCATTCAGAAGCCAGGTGGGGCTCTTGTAGCCTAAGGAGGCCTGAGTCCCCTATCCTGCTGGGTTCCAGTCATGGACAGAGCTGGGTGTGTTCCTCATTCCCTCTGGGGTCACTGGGTAATGCCCCTCATTCCTGAGTAACCTTTTCTAGTCACTGGACTGAGGTATAGCAGTTACAGAGCCACTACATTTGGTCCGAGAGCTACTCCTTAATCTTCAAGGGCCACCCTTCAAAATTATGCACCCCACACTTACTGTGGGAGGAGGGAGTGTGGACATCACTTGTCTTCCTCCTGCTGGCACACAGCAGGATTCCAAAGCTTCTGACCTGCCACATGGATGGGTCTGGGTGCTGCTTGTGATGGTGGACAGGCCAGCTGGGCCTGTGCCTCTGACATTATTTCTGGCAAGTGAAAGAGGGTAGAGACAAGAACTTCAGATGGTGCCATGGGATTCCTTGTTCCCAGGAGCAGGTGGGGCTTGTTCAGGGTACTGGGCTGAGTGCCATAGGGCAGCAGAGGACAGCCCATGTGGGGCGAGGCAGCAGGGCCTGGAGAGGGGCTGGTACTAGGTCAGGAATGTTGTCTTTGGGGTCAGGACTGCTGCTAAATGCTGATGCAGCACCATCACTGTGACACAGGCAGGACATTTCCTCCCCAGATTGAAAAATGGGTGATGAATCACTTTGGAGGTGGAGAAGGGGGTGCATGAGAGGAAGTCTGGGGCACTGTGAGCTGCCAGTGCAGTGTCCCTGGTAGTGGGTAGACAGGTTGGCTATCTATTGCACAGGGGAACCCTGGCGCCAGTGCCCTTTCCCCCACAGAGCCTTGTCTTACATAACCTCAGCCGAGGTGGAGTGGGGCGGGTAGTGGGTGTGTATGCCCTCTGGGGCCCCACTGTAGTCCCAGGCTCTCCACTTTGATCCATTGCTGTTCATAGCCTCTGGCTACAATTTCCTTTTTTTTTTTTTTTTGTGGCCAAGAGTTCGAGGCCACCTGAGACTACATAGTGAATTCTAGGTCAGCCTGAGCTAGAGTGATACCCTACCTCAGAAAACCAAAAAAAGAAAGAAAGAAAGAAAGAAAGAAAGAAAGAAAGAAAGAAAGAAAATAATAAATAGATAAATAAAATAAAGAATTTGTGTATAGCCCGAGCTTTGTATGGTGGCACACCAGTAATCTTGAGGCAGGAGGACAGCAGCCTGGACTACATAGCAAGGTCTTGTCTAGAGCGCACGCGCACACACACACACACACACACACACACACACACACACACAGAATCAATGTCCAGGCTTCATGACTGTTGAGGATGGCTTTCATTCTCTGTGGTTCATGTGAAAATTCGGGCACCCAGTGGGTCTGGGATGAGCCCTGCCCCTTTGAGGTCCCTACCTGCACAGCTAAGATTCTCTGCAGTCACCAGACCCTGCCGGCCCTGGGGCTGGCGGGACCCTGTGCCCCTCAAGATCCTCCTCTTTATTTTAGTGCCCCTCTCATCTGAGGAGGAACCCAGAGCGTCGTGGGGCACCTGAGCCCTGGAAGGCGAGCAGGCCGGCTGGGACCGCGAGTGCCTGGCGGAGTGGCAGGTGCAGCCCAGGACTCTGCCACCTCCTGCTGTAGGTGCGGCCCCATTCCCTTCAGGGCCCCACCCCAGGCTTCCTGAGCACAGCATTTGGCCAGCTACTGCCAGCCACAGGGGAAGCCTATACCTGCCCTGGGCCTGCCTGGCTGGAAGGTGCTCAGCTGCCCCCTGGACATGGAGTGCAATGCAATACTGCCCGGGGGCCATCGCACTACTGTTGCCCCTCGATTCTGGTTTGGGAGTGGGTCAAGATCACAGTCAGGCTCTTCCCACGCAGGAACCACCCTTCCCAGCATTTGCTGCTTGTCCCCTTGGGGCCTGGGCACAGCCAGGGAGAGTAAAGGGCAAACACTGACCTCCCCTTGTTTGGGCTGTCTGCAGAGGGTTGTTTGCAGAGGGTTAAGGTATCTGGCATCTGTGGGGTGTCTCTGGAGAGTGGGAGCTATCTGCCAATCCAGTCAGACTGAGGTCAGAACCAGTTGCTGGAGGCCTGGCTGGTGGGAAGTGGGTGGGGGGCGGTACAGATGTAGAGGGGCCCTGTGTGGGGCACTGCCAGGAGTGTGGGCCACATTGTTGGGGGCCCCTCCCTGGCCTAGAGTCACTTGTCTTGTCAGGGGACAGGGCTGCCATGCGAATTGATCTGCTGGGAACTTGGGGCCTGCAGCAGAGAGGCCTTAGCCAACAATGGCTAGGAACAGCTGCTTGGAGGTTGAGGAAGGATCCTGGCTGGGCCTGGTCTGGGGCAGTGGGCATGTCCCAAAGCTGTTTGTTCTTCAGCCCTGCCTGGCAGCTCTGGAGTCTGGCTAGAGCCAACCATGTCTGTCTCCTCCCCATCCCACAGCCCAGGGCCAAGGCTTGTGTTCAACCGAGTAAATGGCCGACGGCCCCTCACCACCTCCCCATCCCTCGAGGGGACCCAGGAGACCTACACATTGGCCCACGAGGAGAACGTTCGCTTTGTGTCCGAAGGTAGTGGGGGATCAGGGGGTGTGGCTCAGGCAACTGGGTCCCGGTAGCATGAAGTGGGCACAGCCCTGTTCTCTTCCATACCATAGCCTGATTCTCAGGAGCCCCGGGTGGGGGGCGGGGGTGGTGTCTTGGCTCTCTGCCCATTTGTGTTGATTCGCTGAGCTGGGCTGGAGTCCAGGGTGGCCACCAGGCCCTGGGATGGGAGGAGAAGCCTGGGGCCTGGTTCAGTCTAACTTCCCTTCCCCCACAGCTTGGCAGCAGGTGGAGCAGCAGCTGGATGGTGGCCTAGCCGGTGACGACGGGCCACGGCCTGTGCAGTACGTGGAGAGCACCCCTGATCCCCGGCTGCAGAGTGAGCCCCCCCCCCCGGGCCCTGTGTCCCCAGGGAACACTCCACCTCTCCCCACTGTAACATGGTCCCTCCGAATTTCTGCCCCAAGAGATCAGGGCAGGGACTCCTGGGCCAGATCCTCTTTTTCCCACTGTGAGCTAGCCCAGGTGAGGGTTGTGATCAGCTTGAGGGCAGACAAGCCAATCTCCCTGGAAGGCAACATCACTGTCCAGCCTCTGTTCTACCCACAGACTTCGTGCCCATTGACTTGGATGAGTGGTGGGCACAGCAGTTCCTGGCCAGAATCACCAACTGTTCATAGCAGCTGCCTGGGGAGGAATGTTGCTGTGGCAGGCCCTTTGCCAGAAGAGGACCATGGTGCCCCGTCCACCTTGTGGCCTGGTTGGGCACCAGCCATACCTGAAGTGCCAGCATTTGGACTTTTGTACCTAGTGCTGCCTTGGCTCAGCTGTCCCAAACTGCTAGAGCCATGGGCCAAACCTGTCTGACCTCAGTCCTGCTCACTGTGCCCAGGGACCAGCCCCCTGGGGCTGGCAGGGAGGAGTCCAGGCTAATAAAGTTGAAAAACTTGCCTTTGTGAGTGTTACTGAGGTGTGTGGGGTCCACATATCTACTTGTAATCTCCAGCCTCAATCTCTAGGCGTAGCCCAGTGCCCTATCTCCCAGTTTTGTGGTAAAACTAGGAACTGAACCTATGGCCTTCTCCTAGCTAAGATACATCCTGGCCCAGCCTTTAAAACATTTTAATTCCACAAAAAGAAAAACATTAACCTGTGTGTATGAATGAGTGTATGCATGACAAACAACATGCACTACTTTGCATAGGGCTTTATGTGGGAGCTGGGGACTCAAACCTGGGATGACAGGCTTCATAAGGGCCTTAACCCTCAGCCATCTCCCCACCTCCCTGCCCTTTTTTGTTTGTTTGTTTGTTTTTCAAGATAGGGTCTCTAGCCTAGGCTGGCCTGGAATTAACTATGTAGTCTCAGGGTGGCCTCGAACTCACAGCAAGCCTCCTACCTCTGCCTCCCAGGTGCTGGAATTGAAGGCGTGCACTATCATGCCCTACTCTCCCTCCTCCCCCACAACCCCATAGGGTTTCACTGCAGCTCAGGCTGACCTGGAAATCACTATGTAGTCTCTGGGTGGCCTCCAACTCACAGCGATCCAACTACCTGTGCCTCCCAAATGCTGGGATTAAAGGTGGGTACCACCACCCCTGGTTTAGGCCTTTTTTTTTTTTTTTTAATGTGAGAGGGAGGGAGAGAGAATTGGCATGCCAGGGTCTCCAGCTACTGAATCGGACTCCAGACACATGCACCTCCTTGTGTGCATGTGCAACCTTGCATACTTGCCTCATTTTGTGCATCTGTCTTACCTGGGACCTGGAGAGTCGAATATGACTTCTTAGGCTTCACAGGCAAGTGCCCTAACAGCTAAGCCATCTCTGCAGCCCTCCCAACATTTTATTTTGAGGTCTCTAGTCGCCCAGGCTGGTCTTGACTGTTACATCTTCCTGCCGCAATCTCCTAATAGCTGGGATTACAGGTGGAGTCTTCACACAGCACCAGACTTTTTCTCTTGAGGTAGGGTCTCACTTTAGCCCAGGCTGACCTGGATGGAACTCACTCTAGCTCCGGGCTGGCCTGGAATTCACAGTGTTCCTCCTACTTCTGCCTCCCAAATGCTGCGATTAGCTAGGCGCATGCCTTTAATACCAGCATTTGTAGGAGGATCGCCTTTTCAAGGCCAGCCTGGGCTAGAGTGAAACCCTACCTCGATAAAAACAAAAAAGACCAAGCGCTGGGATTAAAGGCCTGTGCTAACACGTTGTATTAGGGTTCTCTAGAGGAACAGAACTGCTAGAATGAATTATTTTAAAAAGGGGATTTATTGGATCAGTTTACAGTAGTCCAATAGCAGTTGCAGGCCCGAGAATCACTGAACCTGGTAGCTGCTCAGTCCTCGTGGCCAGATGCCTCAGCAGTCCCGAACCGGCACTGTAGATGGTGCCAGAAAGCCTGGAGGCTTCCTGAGGAGCCGCTGGGTTTCGATCCACGGGGGGTCTTCGGTTGATGCTGGTCTTTTGTCTGCACTGGTCTTCAATCCACGCTGGAAGGTAGCGAGCAGCTCCTGCAGCCAAAAGGAAGGAAGGAAGGAAGGGAGGGAGGGAGGTAGAGGGAGAAAGGAAGGAAGGAACGAGCGAACTCTTTTTACCCAGAGCTTCCTTATATCAAGTCCCCCTCTGGGCGGGGCCGCCCATTCTGGGGGAAGGGCTCACCCTGGGGGAAAGACTTCCTCCTTTAGTTGATCCTTCCTAGAAGCAACCTGTGGATTACTAAACAGATCAAGTTGACAACACCTTAACTATCACACACGCCTAGCCTGGTGCGTTTGTTTTTAGTTTGAGAATGAGCTTCTAACCACTGCAGATGAACTCCAGACACATACCACCTTGTACATCTGGCTTATGTGGGGTCTGGGGAATCAAACTCGAGTCATTAGACTTCACAGAGGAGTGCCTTAGCCGCTAACCCATCTCTCCAGCCCTCTTTTGTCTTTTTGTTGTTTATTTTGTTTTTTAAGGTAGGATCTCGCTGTAGCCCAGGCTGACCTGGAATTCACTATGGCGTCTCAGGCTGAACTCCCAGTGATCCTCCTACCTCTGGGATCAGAGGCATGTGCCGCCACCTCGCCCGGCTCTTGTCTATTTAGTCAGGGTATCAGGGCCTTTGGCCAGGTCACTTTGGAAGCTTAGACCCAGAGGGCACCAGAAGCAGAAGATCCAGATACAGTGCCTCCAGAGGGTTAGAAAGCATAGATAAGGTCCAGGGCGGGCCGTGGGTGTGGCCAGATCTCGGCCAGCCCTCCTCTGTCACGTAGAGAAAGAGACCCGAAGGAAGCTGTAGGGTAGGTCCCGGGGACGGCCAGCGGCCTTGCCTGCTTCTCGAGCAGGGTTTGCTGGGGCCTACGCTGGAAGCGACTGCGGACGGGGCGGCCACAGCCCGCAGAGGCCTCGGCACCAACGACCGAAGTCCCACCACAGCGATCTGACTTCTCCCCGCGGGCGCCACGCCCTGCCGTCACGTGCTCCCAGGGCGCGACCATGATGGCGGAAGTGACGCGCCGTTGCCAGGCGGCCGTTGCTAGGCGCCGCGCTGCGTGCCTTGCGTGTCGGCCGCGTAGGCGTCGGCGGGAAGTGCGAGCTGTGGCGCTATGGCCCAAGGTAGCGGCGGGCGGGCTGGCTGCCTCGGAGTATGGAGTTACGGGTGCGGGTCCCGGGGATTGGGCCGGGGGCGACGGCGGGTCCGTGGTTCGTGGAGGTCGTCGTCGGGGGCCCGGATGTGAAGTGTGGGGCTTCTGGGTGTGCAGTGTTGCAGCTGAGGGTGGTGCCTGGGCTTCGCTTGGCTGGTGAGCCGCTGCGGTGCTGCGCGGAGTCCTGTCCGCCCTGTCTCTTGGCATTCCCAGGACCTGAACCCCTGACCCTTGCTCAGACATGGCCTCTCTTCCTGTAGCTTGGCAGCACCCATTCCTCAACGTTTTCAGACACTTCAGGGTGGACGAGTGGAAACGGGCCAGCAAGGAGGGTGATGTGACTGTGGTGAAGGTACTGACCTTGGGAAGACCTCTTCACCGGGATGGCTGGCTGGCCTCTAGCTCCTTCATGGTCGCAGCTCCTGTCTGTCCCTCTTTCTCTTCAGGACAAGGCTCTGAAAAGCTCAGTGTATCGCATTCGGGGTTCTGTCTCTGCCAGCAACTACATCCAGCTCCCCAGAACCAGCACCCAATCTCTGGGGCTGACTGGGAGGTACCTGTATGTGCTCTTTCGGCCCTTGCCTACCAAGCATTTTGTCATCCATCTGGACGTGTCCACCGAGGTGCCCAGCTTGAGAGGGGGTGTACCTGGCTGCTCCTTCACCCACTACCCCCTCCTAATGGCTTCGCTGTGTCCCATAGGACGGCCAGGTCATCCGTGTGTCTTTCTCCAACCTCTTTAAGGAGTTCAAGTCCTCGGCCACATGGCTTCAGTTCCCCTTTGTCTTCGATGATAGGACATCCAGGAAAGGTGATACCTGGTCCGGGAAGGGTGGCCTGAAGGCCCAGAACAGGATGGTGCAGACCTAGTTGGGCTTGTGTTTGGTCCAAGGAATAGTTGGAGGGTGGGCATGGTGTCTCAGCTTTGGCAATGGGGTGCAAGGAAACGGAGCATCCCAAAGCTTGCCGGCCACTAGTCTTGCATCTCAAGGTGAAAAGTGAGAACTGACACCCTCGAAGTTACTGTCTGACCTCCACATGCGTGCTGTGGTACATGTGTGCCCACATTCATACTTACATAAACATATGCACATACAGAAACTGGGTGCTAACCTTGCACCTGTCCTATAGACGTAGCAGTTGTGGCTCCTCCTGGTTCCCGCTGGACCTGCCTGCAGCTCGACCTGCGTGACATCCTTCTGGTCTACCTGAGCCGCCGCTTTGGCTACCTCAAGAGTGTCAGGCTGTGTGCCAGCCTGCTAGTCAGAAACCTCTACACCAGTGACCTGTGTTTTGATCCTGGTGAGGGCCACACCCCACTCTAGTCTGTATGTCCGTTGTCTCTGGAATATCAACTTCTCTTCCTGGGTGTTGTGCTGTCATTGAGCCACTAAAAGCTAGAACCCCTCCCCAAAGATGAGAGCCACAGGCCAGGTCCCCCAGCTCTTGAGGCAGCCCCAGCCTAGGTGTAGTAGCTGGGCTTGTGGTTCAGTAATACATTAGCAGTGTATCTTAATCTGGGTGGGGGTACAGAAGGCTTCCCTTGATGTGGAACAACCTTGGTCCTTACAGCTGTCACTGTCACTGAGGCTCGGCAGGCAAAGTTGTCTGTTACACCTGTGCCTCGAGAAATGGCTTTCCCAGTACCAAAGGGGGAGAGCTGGCATGACCACTACATCCACATTCGGTGAGCAGCTCTGGGCCACTGATGGAGGGAGGAGCAAATGGCCCCTCAGTCCCCAGGCGCTGACTCGCCTATCTCCACCCATGTCCACCACCCACAAGGTTTCCAAGTGACAGGTTGATGCCATCTTGCGAGCAGGTTCAGAAGAGTTGTTTCCTTCCGGAGGCAGGTAGGCCTGTGGGGCTTCAGTGTGTGTAGAACTTGGGGGTGGAGGCAGGTGGAAGGGCTCAGTGGTGTGGTGACTAACAAATAGGTGCCTGGCTTGGGGTACCCTGTGGTAGGCACAGAGGTAAGCCTGGCTGATAGTCATAATCTGACTTCTGAGAACTACTTGCAAGGCCTGTGCAAGGAGCACCTGAGGGCCTGGGCTCTCCTACTGGGAGAGGGGATGCCAGGCAGAAGAGTGGGCAGCTCCTGTGGCATAGCTTCTACAGAGCAGGAGAGTGGGCCACCTACTCCTCCTGCCCCTGCTGGCACCCTCACAGGCCTCTTACCGTCTGCACTGCCATCTGCTTTGTGGCATTCTTCCTAGGGCCAGTGTCACAGTGCCTGCCTCACCCAGTGGCTTTCAGCAAACCCTTGCAGGACAGTGAGCTCCCTGTGGCCCAGATACCCAGTACCACAGTGGTGAGTGCTCCTGGGATAGGGCTGGGGAATTGTGGCCCCAGGGTGCTGATGAGTACCTGTCCCAACAGTCCTGCAAGGCTTCAGCACCCAGGCTCCTTCCAGAGGTCAGACTGTCCTGCAAACACCCAGAGGTGTCCAGTGTAGGTGGTTCCAACATCCATGGCCAACACCCTTCAGCCTGGAAGGAGGCCACCAGTGTGCGCACAGTGGTTAGTGGTAGCCATGTGCTTGCTCACAAATCAGCTGCAGCACCCATGGCCCTTGAGGACGCTGGCTCCTGTAAGGTCAGTGTCCAACCCAGGTCCTCTAAGCTATGTTCAAGGTGGACGGGCCTCTAAAGTTCCTTCTCCCAGAGCCTCTGCCTGAAAGCAGAGCGTAGCTTAGCAGGAGGTAGCTTTGAGCAAGTCTCTTTTGACAAAGAGTAAATACAGGCTTCCAACCCTAAGGGACACGCTCAAGTCGTCTGTTGGGGGACAGGACCTGGGCTCCTGGAGGCTCTGTTCCTGCAGCTAGAAGAGTGCTGCTGGCAGGAGCTGCCCAGGGCCCAGGCGGAAGGAGAGGTAGGATGGGAGGCAGTCACGGGGATTGGGGCACCCTCTTGGAATCTTACTGTGCATTTGCCTTAGCTCTTCCTCCCAGACCCAGTCCTGAGACTGAAGGGGGTGATTGGCTTTGGAGGTCACAGCACCAAATGGGTAAGACACCTAAGATAATGTCCATTTCATTTAATTAATTTAGGTGTGGTGTATGTGTTTATGTTTTTATCTTGGTTTTTCTTTTTTAAAAATTATTTATTTGAGAGAGTAAGAGCGAAAGAGGCAGAGAGAGGAGAGAGAGAGAGAATAGGTGTGCCAGGGCCTCCAGCCACTGCAAACGAACTCCATATGCATGTGTCACCTTGTGCATCTGGCTTACGTGGGTCCTGGGGAATTCAACTGAGGTCCTTTGGCTTTGCAGGTAAATGCCTTATCTGCTAAGCCATCTGTCCAGCCCTTTATTTTAGTTTCTTGAGGTGAAGTCTCACCTTAGCCCAGGCTGACCTGGAATTCACTATGTACTCTTCACGGTGGCCTCAAACTCACAGCAGTCCTCCTATCTCTGCCTCCCAAGTGCTGAGATAAAAGGCGTGCACTACCATGCTCTGCAAAAAGAGAGAGAGATACAGAATACGAATGAATGAGAGAATGAGAATGGGTGTGCCAGGGCCTCTAGCCACTGCAAACGAACTCCAGGTGCATGTGCCACCCTGTGCATCTGGCTTTTACGTGGGCACTGGGGAATCAGATTTGCCTTGCTAGGCTCTGCAGGCCAGCACCTTAACTGTGGAGCCACCTCTGCAGCCCCTCGGTGTCATATACTGGAGGCAGGCCAGCAGAATAGGGTTGTGGTGCTTTAGTTATCTTGTCCGTGTGCCTATTAAGTGGGGCAGGTGCATCCCTGGGTGGCTGCTTGCCTATATGTGTACCAGTCACCTCCTCTAACCAGCCAGGAGAGGCTTGTAGTTCTGCTGATGACCCTGGTCATGGCCATTCTGTGCAGGCACTGTGGACCAAAGACGGGGCAGCTGTTGTCTATCCCTGTCATGCGGTCATCGTTGTCCTGCGTGTTGACTCTGGGGAGCAACGCTTTTTCCTTGGTCATACAGACAAGGTGCGTGCCTCAGGCCTGGGGTGGAGCAGGGAGAGGACCAGTGCACCTGCAGGCCACATACCCCACCATCCACCATCCACGTTGTGCCTCTCCAGGTGTCTGCCCTTGCTCTGGATGGGAAGAACGCACTGCTGGCCTCCGCCCAGGTGCAGCCCCCCAGCATGGTGCGCCTTTGGGACTTCCAGGCAGGAGAGTGTTTGTCCCTGTTTCGGAGCCCACTGCACACTGTCTGCTCCCTCAGGTAGGGTGGTGGGTGGGCTGGGGGTGGGCGGGGCAGAGCCCTAGCGCCACTGACTTCCTCTTCCACCTCCAACAGTTTCTCCAGCAGTGGTTCCCTCCTCTGCGGTGTGGGAAAGGATCACCATGGCAGGACGGTAATGTGCTTGACTACCCAGGCAGCCAGATTCTGCTGTCTAAAGCTCTGCCTTTGTATATTCCCACCTTTTTTTTTTTTTCCTTTTTATTGGTCTTTAGAGGTAGAATCTTGCTGTATAGACCAGGCTGATCTGGAATTCACTATGTAGTCTCAGTGTGGCCTTGAACTCACAGCAGTCTTCCTACCTCAGCCTCCCTGGGATTAAAGATGAGCATAACCACGTCTGGCCTATTTCCACTTTTTTATTTTTTTAATGATTCAGGGTACCACTGTAGCCCTGGCTCATCTGGAACTCTGTAGCCCAGGATGGCTTCAAACTGATGACTTCAAACTAAGTGGTGGACTTATAGGTGTGAGCCACTATGCCCGGCTATTTCCTACTTTTCTTTTTGGTTTTTCGAGGTAGGGTTTTGCTGTAGCCCATGGTGACCTGGAATTCAGTGTACCCAGTTTATTTACCATTTTTTAAAAAATATTTGTCGCTGGGCGTGGTGGCGCACGCCTTTAATCCCAACACTTGGGAGGCAGAGGTAGGTGGATCACCGTGAGTTCAAGGCCACCCGGAGACTACATAGTGAGTTCGAGGTCAGCCTGGACTAGAGTGAGACCCTACCTCGAAAAACCAAAAAAAAAAAAAAAAAAAAATTGTCAGGGGTGGTGGTGCACACCTTTAGTCCCAGTACCTGGGAGGCAGAGGTAGGAGGATTGCCGTGAGTTCGAGGCTACCCTGAGACTACATAGTGAATTCTAAGTCGGCCTGGGCTACAGTGAGACCCTACCTTGAAAAACAAACAAAAAGATACTTTAAGCCGGGCGTGGTGGCGCACGCCTTTAATCCCAGCACTCGGGAGGCAGAGGTAGGAGGATTGCCGTGAGTTCGAGGCCACCCTGAGACTCCATAGTGAATTCCAGGTCAGCCTGGGCTAGAGTGAGACCCTACCTCGAAAAACCAAAAAAAAAAAAAAAAAGATACTTTATTGGGGCTGGAGAGATGACTTAATGGTTAAGGTGCTAGCCTCGAAGCTAAAGGACCCAGGTTCAATTCTCTAGGACCCACGTAAGCCAGATGCACAAGGTGGCACATGCTTCTGGAGTTTGTTTGCAGTGGCTGAAGGTCCTGGCACACTCATTCTCTATCCCTCTCTCTGCCTCTAGTGTCAAACATAAATTTGTCTGTGTGTGTGTGTGTGTGTTTATATATATATATATATATTTTTTTTCTTATTTATTTATTTATTTATATATATTTTGGTTTTTCAAGGTAGGGTCTCACTCTAGCCCAGGCTGACCTGGAATTCACTATGGAGTCTCAGGGTGTCCTTGAACTCATTTATTTAGTTTTTTAATTTTAACATTTTATTTTGTGTAAAAAAGGGCAAATTTAGTGAATTATTTTCATCTTGTACACAAAGGTACAATTTTTTTTACAAAGTTATAATTTTAATGCTTTTCACATTCATGCTGAAATTTTGCAATTTGGTAAAAGTGAAAGGAACATAAATTTCTTTGAAGGAAGTTTTTATGTCATTATATACTCTTCATGAGAAAATTTCAAACACTCTCTTCCTTTTTTTTTTTAATTTATTTATTTGAGAGTGACAGACAGACAAAGAGGCAGAGAGAGAGAATGGGTGTGCCGGGGCCTCCAGCTACTGTAAACGAACTCCAGATACATGCACCACCTTGTGCATCTGGCGTACGTGGGTCCTGGGGAATTGATCCTCGAACCAGAGTCCTTAGGCTTCACAGGCAAGCACTTAACTGCTAAGCCATCTCTCCAGCCCAAACAGTCTCTTCTTGATCACACGTTACCAGAAAATAAAAGTTTAAATTTGTACAGGTATTGATCTATATATCAAATACATACAGAAATGATATAAAAGCCTTATGTAGTTTAGGTTGACCTTTGTCCACAAATGGTTTGCCCAGGGCCAGATGTTTTTCATTTGTATAAATGACTGGCTTTATTTAAAATATGAAAATTGGCTGGGCATGGTGGTGCACAACTTTAATCCCAGCACTCAGGAGGCAGAGGTAGGAGGATCTCCGTGAGTTCGAGGCCAGCCTGAGACTACATAGTTAATTCCAAGTCAGCCTGGGCCAGAGTGAAACCCTACCTCAAAAAACCAAAATAAATAAATAAATAAATAAAATAAAATATGAAAATTGGGCTGGGGGGATGGTTTAGTGGTTAAGGCCCTTGCCTGCAAAGCCAAAGGACCTAGGTTCAATTCCCCAGGACCCATGTAAGCCAGATGCACAAGGCGGTCCGTGCATCTGGAGTTCATTTGTAGTGGCTGGAGGCCCTGGTGTGCCCATTCTCTCTCTCTTTCTCCTCTCACAAGTAAAACTAAATGAATAAATATTTAAAATATGAAAATTAAAGGAAGAACCCCAGTTTAATCACAGTATCTTTTAAAAACCGTCTCCAATATTAAAGGATCATTACTAAATATCTAGCACTATAATACAAATATTGATGGGTAAGGGTATTCACATCACACAAAATAATAATAAAAACAAACAAACACTGAAAACCTGTGTTAGTATCCATAAAAGTTGATAACTTGAGCTTTCCTTAGACATAGCAAGGAAAAGGTTAAAGAATTTACACTACTGAAAGTTCCCAGGTAATCCTAACAGGAAAACAAAAACAAGAAAAGTCCAAGGTCAGCAGTCGAACTCGTTTTTTTCAGAGAGAGAGAAAGTGAGAGGCAGATAGAGAGAATGGGTGCACCAGGGCCTCCAGTCACTGCATATGAACTCCAGACACATGCTTGTCCATCAGGCTTTACATGGATACTGGGGAATTGAACCTGGGTCCTTGGGCTTTGCAGGCAAATGCTTTAACTGCTAAGCCATCTCTTCAGCCTTGTTTGTTTGTTTTGAGGTAGGATCTCACTGTAGCCCAGTCTATGCAGGTCAAGGCAGAGCTGAGCAGATGGCTTAATGGGCTGAATGTGGCTGGGCGTGGTGGTGCACACCTTTAATCCCAGCACTCAGGAGGCAGAGGTAGGAGGATCTTGCTGTAAGTTTGAGGCCAGTCTGAGAATACATAGTGAATTCTAGGTCAGCTTGGGCTAGAGCAAGACCCTACCTCAAACAACAACAAAACCAATAAAAAAAACAAAACCAAAAAGAAAAAAAAAAAAAAAAGACTGAGTGTGTGTGTCTGATGCTAATGCTAATGTGGGCTTGTTGCAGGTGGTGGTAGCATGGGGCACAGACCTGGTGGGCCATGGTGGCGAGGCGGTGGTTCTTGCCAAGGTGCACACTGACTTTGACATCCAAACCTTCCAGATTGCCTTTTTTGATGAAAGCAGGTGATGTGACTGGGCCGTGGTACTGGGCCAGGGTCTGGGCCTTGAACCCCTCTGCTACACAGTGCTTGCTTCTCCATGCTTCCTCTGCAGAATGGCATCATGCGGGCGGGGCAGTGTGCGGCTGTGGAGGCTACGGGGTGGGGTACTTCGCTCCTGCGCCGTGGACCTGGGCGAGCTCTGTCTGCTGGACCTCACTGATCTTGCCTTCGCACAGGCCCTGGACAACCACCAGGCGTCTTTGGCCCGCACACTGTGAGTCTCTGCCTTTGCCCTGGCCCTCTACACAGCCCACCCTGTACCCTACAGACCCTGCCTCACCTATCACTTCCTTGGGACAGTTACGTGTGCAGCCGTAGTGGCCACATTCTGGAGATTGACCACCAGCGTTTGGCTGTGCGGCACACTCGCTGCCTGCTGCCCACAAAGACCTCTGACACTCCCCTCCCCGAGAAGCAGACCGTCAACTCAGGTAGGTTGGGACCCATCTCCAGGGAAAATGGCTTCATGTTGAGGTGCTGACTTTCTGACTCCACAGGGTCCGGCATTGCCATCAGCAGCCTCAGTGTCTCCCCAGCCACGTGTGCTGTGGGCTCTGAGGATGGCTACCTGCGACTCTGGCCCCTGGACTTCTCCTCAGTGCTCCTAGAAACAGGTGAGGCAGCAGACATCTACCCTAGCTCAGGGAGAGCCACCCTGCATAGGGGAGGCTGGGACCTGGTTTTAGAGCTCTGTTCATGAGTTAGATGGTGAGTCATCAGGCTAGGAGACAGTGTCCAGAGCCTGGGCATTCACCAGTGCCAGGGTTGCCTTCAGGCCAGCTTCACAAAGGGGTGCTGGAGGCAATGGGAGTGGACAAGTCCTGGGGGCATTGGCAGCAAGAGAAGGTAGTCGTTATCTTGGGGATTCCAGTGTCTGTGCAGTGTGGCATGAGTTTTTCTTGGATTGGCTCATTTGGGGCCCCAGAAGTTGCTGAGCCACCCTCTTCCCACAGAGCATGATGGCCCCGTCAGTTCCGTCTGCTTCAGCCCGGACGGCTTGCATGTGCTCTCCACCTCCTCCTCAGGCCACCTGGGCTTCCTGGACATCCCGTCTCGGGAGTACACCGTGCTGGCTCGCTCCCACCTGGCTCCAGTTCTGGCACTCTCCACAGAGCAGAGCCGGGGACAGCTAGCCACCGTGTCCCTGGACCATACTGTTCGCATCTGGGACCTGACCACCCTGAGGCAGGTGGGAAGTGGCAAAAGCCAGGCAGGGACAGGCCCAGAAGCCACACCAAAGAGGTGTGGGCAGGGGCTGTGCAAGGGCTTTGATCCATCTAGTCTGTGCCTGGATCCCAGTATGAAGGTCCCCTAGGGTGCCCTTGTCCCGTGGGTTCTGGTGGCCTCTGCCCCACCCCTCACAGTGGCTTCTGCCCTCCAGCTGTACGATTTTGCACCCTCTGATGAAGCCCCTTGTGCTGTTGCCTTTCACCCCACGTTGCCGACCTTCTTCTGTGGCTTCAGCAGTGGGTCCCTGCGTTCTTTTAGCCTGGAGAACTCAGGGGTCCTGGTGGAACACACGTGAGTGCCCCTAGGAAGCCAGGGACACAGAGATTGCCAGTAGTGGAAGTGGAAGCTGGGGTGGTCTAGGGGACTCCCAGGTGGGGAAGGCCATCTTCAGGAAGGCTAGTGCCACCCCAAGCTCCCTATTGGCTCCCAGAACTGAAGCCAATCAGTGTCCCATGTATGGTACAGGCGTCACCGAGGGGCCATCACCAGCTTGGTTATCACCCCAGATGGCAACTTCCTGTTCAGCACATGTTCTCAGGGCTCCCTGGTCCAATACAACTGCACCGTCCCCCAGTGCTGTGTCCTCCGTGTGGCAGGTAAGGCCCCAACTACTCACACTGGTTCCAAGGCCCTGAGGATGCCAATACCCAGACACTGGCTCCTTCACCCCAAAGCCAAGGGTCTACCTACTCTGCCCTAGGGGTCAACTTGGGGGTACCAGGATAGCAGTGGGTATAGACCCAGACAAGGGGCATCTGTCCCTCTAGTGGCCCTTCCTAACTTGTGCCTGCTAGATGGTCATGGCCTGAGAATTCTGTTGGTGTCAGCTGGCCTCCCGGTGCCACTATGTGTAAGCCCTGTGGCCACTGTGGAGGGAGCTCCCCTTCCTGGGCCAGTGTTTCCTGCAGGTAAGGGTGAGATTGGGTGGCTCCTTTCACCCTCTGACACACTACCCTCTGCTGTCATAGCGAATGTCATATATCAGAATGGCCATCCCAACCCAAACACCCTGGCAGTCAGTGGGGACAGCCGCCGGCTGGCTTTTGTGGGCCCTTCCAAGTGCACGGTGACCGTCATGGAGTCAGCCTCCTTGGATGAGGTGAGGAGGACTTCTTGGTTCAGGGATCTTGGCTGGGTATAGAGTATGAGGGGCCCAGGCAGCAGGCAGGAGGCTGTGGTCACTCAAGTGCAGGCCCCACTTGGACACACTCCACCCGTGGGTACCAAGGGGAGGCTGAGGCCAGCCGTACCTTGTAAAGGCTGCCTCCCCATGTGAGGTGATGCCTGAGTCCCAAGGGGGGTGTCCCTGAGGTTATCTGCATCTAGCTCTGGGTGGTACCTGAATCAGATGCAAGTGGCCACTTATCCCTCAGCTACTGCGAGTTGATGTCAGCACCCTGGACCTGGCCAGTCACCACTTGGACTGGGCTGTGGCTGTCTGCTTTGGTCCTGTGGCCTCAGGCCATCTGCTAGTATCCATCTCCTCCAACAAAGTGGTGGTAATGGATGCCGTGTCAGGTCGCACTGTCCGGGAGGTGAGTGTTGGGATGATGGCCAGGCAGCCTGGCCTGGCCTTCCCTCTGTTCCCTCAGCTCAGCCCCTGCAGACAGGTGGGGGGGGGTGGGGTCCAGGCTGCCGCCCACCCTACCAGAAGGGAACATATTTCACGACTGTCCTGTTGGCAGCTGCCCAGCGTCCGCCCTGGGGCCTGCTCCTCCCTGGCTCTCAGTGAGGATGCTCGTTTTCTGCTGGGAGCCACTGGCCGGGCCATTGCGGTATGGGATTACCCAACACAAGTGGACCCCAGCTGCCAGGTGCGTGTTGTGGGCAGCAAGGGCTTTGGCACTCCATGGGTGGCTGAAGAGGCTCTGGAGGAGGCCTGGGAAGGGGCAAGGAGGGCAGAGACTGGGAGGACGGAAGGTGATTCCTGCTGAGGCTGCATGGCACATGGGCCTCTTAGTGCTCAGCCTGGCAGGTGTGTGGGTTGCTCCTCAGATCTAGGTACTGAAAGTACAGCATTCCTAGCCGTATTCTGGGTTCCTTCATATGATGCCTGCTGCCCTTAGGTGTACATTGGCCATTCAGAGTGCGTGCAGGCTGTAGCCTTCACTCCTAACCAGCAGCAGGTCCTCAGCGTGGGGGATGCCATCTTCCTCTGGGATGTCCTGGCCACCCCTGAGAGGCAAGTTTCTACCTTTGCCCATGTCCACATGGGCCTCCTTCTGGTCCCTAACACTTTCTTTTGTTCTCAGTGACCAAAGTGAGCCTGGGGTGTCTCCAGCCCATAAAGCTGGTGAGTGACCTGGGCTTGGCTGGAAGAGGGGAGTGTGCGGAGATGTTGGCAGGTGCAGAGCTCACACTGGGCTGGGTCCTGTGGCCACTTTGGGCAGATGGCACCATCTCCTCTCCCATGTCTGGCATGCCCATCATACCACAGGGCTGCTCTCCTGGCAGATCTTTCACACCCATCCCTGAGTATCACATGGTGCCTTTATCCCCAGACCCCGGTGTGGGACACCTTGAGGATGAAGCATCTGGGACCAGTGGGCTTCCCCGGAAGCAGGTGCCTGTACCGTCACAGGCGCCACTGCTGAGCATCCAGGCGAGGCCCCATGAGGGCAGTGCTGGTGAGGGTCAGAAACCCAGGTGGACTGTCTGGGATGGACAGGTACTGTGGTCAGGCTGAGCTGCTGCTCCTCCTCCTCTTGCTGCCCTTCTCCCTGCAGGCACCTTCTCTACATCAGATGAGGAAAGAGCCTGTGAGGAGAGCCACGCTCTCGAGGGCCTTCGCCAGGCCCCAACACCCCCTGTGCTTGTGGAAAGGAAGGCCAGTGGGGCTGGGGATGGGCCTCGGGAGGCTGCAAGGGGCTCCTCTTCACTTGTGCCTCCTCACCACCCCAGCCAGCCTAGTAAGCACATGGTGGTGGGCAGGGACTGATTTCCATCTTTGGGGCTTGAGGTGGCTTAGGGGTGACCATGGCTACTACTTATTATCAGGGTGCTTCCCTGAAAGGTGAGGCAAGGTCACCTCCAGGGCCCTGGGGAGCCTGGGATGCCCATGGTTGATGTATGGTACACAGCTTCACAGCCCAGTAGGGTGGGCGCTTTTTGTGGGAGACGGTCTCTGAAGGATTTTGGGTAGCTCAGTGTCCTTTAACTGCTGAGCCATCTCTCCAGCCCTAGTTCAGTGTCTCATGGCTGCTTTCTTTTCCCTGGAAGGTGACTGGAACACTAGGAGAGTAAGGGCCCCACACCCCACCCGCCCGGATTCTTATAAGCACTTCACAGCTCGCTACAAGACCTCCTCACGGGACAAGGTTGGCAGCACTCTACTCTGCGGGCCAGGTCTTTCTGGAAGCCCTCCTCCATGGGAACACGAACCCCTTTGGGCTTCCCTAGGGTCTCCTCCTAGTCCTTTGAGATGGGCTCCCAGAGGGGTAGCACTTGCTCCATACTGTACCCACACTCCCTCCCACGGTATACAAACTGGAGGCATCTTGCTGACCTCATCTCTGCCTGTCACCAGTTGTTACCCCTCCGTGACCTTCCCATCTCGCTGACTGCCTGGGGCACCTGTATCCCTATCTGCACCCCCCCCCCCGCGCCTTTCCCTCCATGCTTGTGTGTGTCCTGTGTGTTGTGGGGCTGGCAGTGTTGGGCGCCAGCTTCCTGGTCTGTTTCCTCTTAGAGCGTCTCCTTCCCTCAAGCTGGCAGGGAGCAGCTGCGTCTGAAGGCCGTTGTGGGCTACAATGGGAACGGGCGGGCCAATATGGTCTGGAGTCCTGACACAGGTAGGGCGACAGTGCCCAGCCATACCCTCCAGGCCAGGCTTTCCACAGCCAGTGAGCACATGTTCCCGGATTGCCAAGTGCCCTGAGATGGTGTAGCTGATTACAGTGGTGGAAACATTGGCATCTTTTCTGCCTACAGGCTTCTTTGCCTACACATGTGGCCGCCTCATAGTGGTAGAGGACCTGCACTCTGGCAGCCAGCAGCACTGGCTTGGCCACCCTGAGGAGATCTCAACACTGGCACTCAGCCCAGATGGCCAGGTACCTGCCCTGCCCTTTCTCTGTACCTGCTGACTCATGCCCAGGGCTACATGCCCGGCAGAGCTTGGCTCTCAGGCAGCATGAAGGACAGCATCGCAGCGTCTCCTCTGCTCAGCTAGGGCAGGCCCAGCTGGCTGACCTCCCTTCCGCTGTTTGCCCTCTTGCCTTACCAGGTCTTGGCCTCTGCTTCCTGCTGTAGCAGTGCAGCTGTCCGCTGCCAGATCCGCATCTGGGATGTGCCTAGGGGCTTCTGCCAGCATCTCCTCTCCTACCATGACACTGCTGTGCAGGCCATGGCCTTCTCACCAGACGAGGAGTTCCTTGTGACCCTGGGTAGGTGGGCAGCAGGCAGAGGGCAAGCTTCCTGGGATTTTTGGTGGCTGGACTTTGCCTGATGTGCCTGCCGTATGTCCCTAGGGGACTATGGTGACCTCACCCTTGCCCTGTGGAGCAGGGCCACCTATAAACTCTTGTCATCCACCCGTCTCCTGGAGCCTATGCATGATGTGGTCTTCAGCTACTGGGACGCCAATGAGCTCACCTGTGTGGGCACAGGTGCTGTCACCTTCTGGCTTGTGCAGCAGTGTGGAATGGACATCAGCTTCCAGGTGCCAGGCCACTGATTAGGGTGCTCAGGTTCAGAGTAATTTTAGGGGTGGAGTCTAGTGATCCCTGGGATATCACTGATCCACAGTCACCCTTGTGTCCTGTCAGGTACACCGAGAGCCAGTCCCTGAGGAGGTGGGGGCAGCTGAGTTGACCTCGCTCTGCTATGGGGACGCCCCCTTGCTCTATAGTGGCTGCAGTTCCGGCCAGGTTTGTGTCTGGGACACCGGTACTGGCCGCTGCTTCATGGCCTGGGAGGCGGATGACGGTGAGATTGGTGAGTACCTGATAGAACCCCTATGACCTCCCAACTGTGCTGGGCAGTGTGGCCTGGGCAGGCAGTTCACATCCCTCCTGCCTCCTAGGGGTGCTGTTTAGCTCAGGCCCGAGGCTGGTCAGTGGTAGCAACACGAGGCGGCTGCGCCTGTGGGCCGTGGGGGCTGTGCCAGAGTTGAGGCGCAAAGGCTCAGGTGCCAGGTGAGTTTCCAGTGCCCTCTGCTATGCACTATCTGCTTGAGTTTTGGCTGCGAGTGGTCTCCAGTTCTCGATGGTTCCCACAGGCCAGCACTCCACCTGTAGCCTAGCCCCCAAGTGAGGATTACCCTGCAAATGTGCCACCATCTGGGCCCTTGAAGACATGCATGGCCATGGCCTGGGTTCTGTAGGCCCAAGAACAGGAGCGGGCTGAAGCTCCTGGGCTTTGTAGGCTCTTGCTGCTTCTACCCAAGGGCACAGCACAGCGCCAGATATGCTGGCTGCTAGTGCCCCCATCTGGCACACTGGGCTGGCTTGTTTCTCCAGCATAGAGACTGCTGTCCACTTCCTGCTCCCTTAGGTCCAGTTCTGTGTTCATGGAGCGTGAGCTGACCCTGGATGGGGCTGTTGTGAGTGCCAGCTTTGACAGTGGCATGGACATGGGTGTAGTGGGTACCACAGCTGGCACTCTCTGGTATGTCAGCTGGACTGAGGGCACCAGCACCCGCCTCATCAGTGGCCACAGGAGCAAGGTGAGGCTGCTGGGCTGTTAGGGAAGATGTGAGGGATTTCTCCCTGGGGACGCAGCCAGCAGATCTGGTTCCCTCCTTTTCTTCCCTCCTCAACCTGAGTGCAGCTCAAGAGATTCATGAGTAACAGGGAGACCCAAGTGGGGCCTCTTGGTTCTGGGCCTAGTCTGCAAGAGGCAGGGGCCTGACAGGCTCTGTAGTGCTTCTCGATCCTTCCTTCTCTGTTAGTTTTCTTTTTTTTTTTTATTTTAAAGATTTTATTTTTATTTATTTGAGACAGACACAGAGAGAGAGAATGGGTGTGCCAGGTTTTCTTTAGTGATAGACACCACATCATCTGTCCCGCACCTCCCACAGGGTGGGTCTTCAGATTCCATCCAGGGGCGACCATCCCTGGGGTCTGTCTGGGGCAGGAGGCCAGGCAGCTTCTGGCTGGATCTGTTCAGATTTGGTTGGGCCTGCTCTGGAGGTGTCCGGTGCCATCAGGCCTGGTGCAGGACTGTTTGTGCTTTAGCTTGTGCTGGAGAGTTATGAATTGGATCGTACATGTGGGTTGTAGTCGGCTCCCTTCACTGAGCATTGTTTCCAGGTGTGCCCAGACTGTGTGTGCGTCACTGCTTCTGTCATTTTATGGCCACAATCCTTTGTCTGAGTAGAAGATGAGTTTACCCACTGAAGGGGCATATCAGTTTGGGTCCTGGGGTCTTGAGCTGCACTGGCTGTCATTGACAGCTTTCCTGTGCTGAAGGGTGATAGGTGTTCAGACAGTGGTGCCCATAAGATAACATGTACACTTCCTTTGTCAGCACATTTAAAAGCCTGAGGGAAAACACTATGAGGCCACTAATGTCCACTGAACATTGGAGACACCTAAACGTTCTCTTGTACTTTTGCTTTTAGTCCTTTTTTTTTGGGGGGGGGTAGGGTTTCACTCTAGCCCAGGCTGACCTGGAATTCACTATGTAGTCTCAGGGTGGCCTTGAACTCACAGTGATCCTCCTGCCTCTGCCTCCTGAGTGCTGGGTTAAAGGCATGCACCACCACGCTCAGCTGCTTTTTCAATCTTTAGCCTGCTGAAGATGTGGTCATACTATGTATTTTGTTGTAAATATTTTTATTTATTTGAGATATAGATATAGTATGGGCATGTGCCACTTTGTACATACGGCTTTATGTGGGTACTAGGGAATTGAACCTTTGTACATCTAGCTTTATGTGTGTACTGGGGAATTAACCTGTGCTGTCAGGCTTTGTAAGAAAGTGCCTTTTAACACACTGAGCCGTCTCTCCAGCCCAGATTATGTATTTGAGATTCTAGCAACAAATGTGTTCCATGGTTTCCCCAAGTCTCGCTGACTGAGGGGACCCTCCCACGTCTGGAGGGGGCATGTGCAACTAGGATGCCCAGGCCAGACTTTCTTTATTGCACATGGGTGTGGCTGGGTCAGGTGGGTTTGGGAAGGAGATAGGCATTCTTGTGTAGGCAGCCTGATCCTGGAGGCTGGCATAGGAAAGGTCTGTGTAAGCAGTCCCTTCAGTCCTGCTGGGGTCCCACAGGTGAACGAGGTGGCCTTTAGCCCCAGCGAGTCTCACTGTGCCACCTGTGGTGATGACGGGAGCGTAAGGGTTTGGTCCTTGGCCAGCATGGAGCTAGTGATCCAGTTCCAGGTGCTGAACCAGGTAGGTGGGGCAAAGAGACTCAGTGCACACCTGGGCTGGAGTCTGGAACCTGCGTGGTTCCCTGTGTGCTGAGGCTGATAGTCCTGCCCCTTCCCTCCCCACCACTGCAACCCAGAGCTGCCTCTGTCTTGCATGGAGCCCCCCGTCCTGTGGCCGCCCAGAGCAGCAGCAGGTGGTGGCAGGTTACAGTGATGGCACGCTGCGTGTCTTCAGCATCTCTCGTACTGCAATGGAGCTCAAGATGCACCCCCACCGGACTGCCCTGACGGCCATTGCCTTCTCCACTGACGGTGAGGCTATGGGGCCTTGTAACCTGATACATCAAGCCCACCTAGCCCACATCACAACCTCCGTGCTAGGGACTAGGACTCACAGAGCATCAACATGGTCCCCATCCGGCCTAGGTCAGACCATCCTTTCTGGTGACAAGAATGGGCTTGTGGCTGTGAGCAGGCCATGCACAGGGATGACCTTCCGTGTGCTCTGTGACCACCGTGGTGCCCCAATCTCTTCTATCCAGAGTACAAGCAAAGAGGTGAGGCAGTCTCAGGAGCTGGGTCGGGGGGACAGGGGCCTGGGGTGCTGCAGGTAGGTGGGCACCGAAAGCAGCAGGTACTTGAAGCCCTCATTCCCCAGTATGGAGACCTAGGAGTAGAGGGTGTGGACCTGTGGTTGGCTGCTAGTGGAGACCAGCGGGTGAGCATCTGGGTCTCTGATTGGCCCCGGGACCACTGTGAGCTCCTGGAATGGTTGAGCTTCCCTGCACCTGCCACCTTGGAGGTAAGAGTTCCAGGGGCACATGGGGTGGGGGCTGGAACCTGTGCACCTCGACACAGCACACTGCACCCCTCACAGGCCCCGGGCTTCCCACCACCCTCCCTTGCTGCCTTCTGCCCCTGGGACAAGGCCCTGCTGGTGTGTGTGGGCCTTGGTGCACATGAAGAGGTGATCTTGTACAGCCTCCGCCAAAAGCAGGTATGTGCACCCGTTTCTCAGGCGCTGCAGTATGGGGAGTCAGGGCCATGCAGTGCTGGGTCATAGGGCCCTGGAGGGCCCCAGCCTCTCCCTGGCTTCCCACAGGTGGTTCAGAAGACATCGCTGCCTTTCTTTGCCATGTCCCTGAGCTTGTCCCCAAGGTCCCATCTCATGGCTGTCGGCTTTGCTGGTGAGTACTGAGGGACACAGATGTGAGTTGTTTTTTGGGGGGGAGTGTAGGGAGTAAGTGGGCTCACCCACTCCTCATCTCTGTGTCTTGGACATCCTGTCCATAAACAATGTGAATACACCTGCCCCAGAGAGGGCCATAGGCTCAGGAGACCAGGTGTGAGGTGCTGATTGCAGCTCCTGCGCCAGAGCAAGTGGGGGGCAGCTCAGCTTCAGTAGGCTCCAAGGTGTGGAGAGCAAGTTCCTGACCCCCAGTACAGGTTCCCTGATGCCAGTGTTGGGCCACACAGCAGACACCGCCAAGGAGGCTGTGATTCTTCTGGTGCCCCTACTCACCCTGTCGTCTTTGCAGAGTGTATGTTCCGGCTCCTGGACTGTGCATCAGGGACTGCCCAGGACTTTCTTGGCCATGACGACTCAGTGCATCTGTGCAGGTTCACACCATCCGCCCAGCTGCTGTTCACAGCTGCCCACAATGAGATCCTGGTGTGGGAAGTCACTGACTCCAGAGCTTCTGCTGGATACCCAGGCTGTGAATGGCGTGCCGACTCAGGATGCCTGGGACCATCCAGCACTAAGCTGTTTTGAATTTGGGTGACCTGAAAAGACTTAACAGGAGCTGAGGGTGTGGCCCAGTGGTAGAATATATGTTTGGCTCTGGATTTGATCCTTAGCAACACACACACACACACACACAAAGACTTCTTATTCAAAGAGGTTTGCACCTTAAATTTTGTTAGTGTTTTCTGTTTTGTACAGCTTAAATAAATGCTGGCATGTATTGTATTGTATTGTAATTACTGCCTATAAATCGCATCTGCGGGAGTAATTTCTATCCCATCCCTAATCCTGGTTCTTTCTCCAGTGGCCTGTCCCCTTGAGCACTCAGAAGAGCTGGTTAGGTCGCGGGAACCAGCCTCACCACCTGCAGTGTAGGGCGCGCCCACGTGGCGGCACCGTCGTGCAATTTTAGGGTTCCGGCCTGCCGTGCTCACAGGGGCGGCTACGCGGGCGGGGCCGGAAGTCTTGGGGAGGGCGGGACTGGGGACCGGAAGTGCAGGCTTTGGTGGAGGACCAGGTCGGGGTCGGGGTTGGGGTCGGGTCGGGCCGGGTGGGGTGGGTTGGAACGCAGCTGCCGGCGGCCGCAATGCGGCGGGACGTGCGCATCCTGCTGCTGGGCGAAGGTAGGCTGTGGGCCGTGGGCAGGCGGGGCGCGGTGACCTCGGTCGTCCCTGACTGCCGCCCTCCCACCGCGCAGCCCAGGTGGGGAAGACGTCGCTGATCCTGTCGCTGGTGGGCGAGGAGTTCCCCGAGGAGGTGTGCGCGCGGGACGGGGCGGGGCGGGGCGGGCGCCCCAGTCCCGGGCGGCGGGGCTTCCGAGTCACCGGTCCCACCTGTTGCAGGTTCCTGCCCGCGCGGAGGAGATCACCATCCCAGCGGATGTCACCCCGGAGAAGGTGCCCACCCACATCGTGGATTACTCAGGTAGCGCCCGGCACTGGCCCCGGCCGGCCTGCAGCCCGCCTGCAGCCCGCCTGCAACGGGCTCTCTCTCCTCCTAGAAGCCGAGCAGACCGACGAAGAGCTTCAGGAGGAGATCCACAAGGTGCCGCGCATCCTGAGGGCCCCGGTGTAGATTGAGCTGGGTTCAGTGGTAGAGGCGTGTTGCCACCTAGGACTAATCGGCTTCAGGGGCTGGAGAACGGGATTAGGCGATGGGCTGTGCCGGCCGGTGATAATGCTGCGCTGACCTCTCGGCGCGGACGGTTGTTGGGGCTGTCAGAACTGACCCAGCTCCCTGGGAGCAGGACTAATCTCGCGCCTCCAGTGGTGCTCTGGGGGAGAAAGGACCTCCCTTCTGTGCACCTCCTCCGGGTCTGTGGGACATAGATTTGCTGTCCTTCGCTGTCTTCCTTAAATACTGCCCCTCCCCCAGCACCACATGCAGTCCACTGCCCTGGAGTCCCATGCGGTGGCAGGTGCCACCTTGATTGAGGTGCACCTGTTTCCAGAGCATGTGTACCTACCTACATGCAGCCCTGCAGCCTCCACTGTCTTTAACAGGCGTCTATAACTGGTGAGGGTGCAGTCTACAGCTCCCTAGTGGCAGCCTGTTCATGTTCCTTTGCTTTTGCGCTCACTGCTTTTGCTGCTTGTACTGAGATGAAAGTGAGGGCCCAGTCAGGACCGTGTCTGGGTGTGATAGCTCTGTTCCAACCACTTGAGATATGCTGAACACAGAACCATGTTTCTGGAGCCTGGTGTCCCTGAGTGGAGAACGGAGAAGGGGCTTGTATAGGAAGGGGTGGGCTTGCCAGGCCTCAGCCCCATTCCATCCTGCTCACGAGCACCTGGGACACGCTGGAATGGCCTGGGCTTTCTACAGTGAGCAGGCAGCCTGTGGCCACTCTATTTCCTACTGCTCTTCTTACAGGCAAATGTGGTATGTGTGGTGTATGATGTGTCTGAGGAGGCCACCATTGAGAAGGTGAGCACGAGGGGATTCCTTGTCTGTCTTGGGCCCCTCCTAATGGGGTTCAGCTCAGTTGGCTCTTCTTGGTACAGACCTTGGTAGCACACAGTGGTCCTTGATGTCCAGGTAGATTCTCACCTATCCCTGCAGCCAGCCTCATCTCTGTTGAGACTTTTGGGGAGCTTCACACCTCTGAGCTGGGGATCATTCCCCTGGGACCCCAGCCTTCTTGGAGGGTTGCAAACCCTGGAATCTGACCAGGCCCTTTCTGACACCTGCTGTCTCCCACACTTCATCCATGGCGGCAGTGGCCTCAGTCTCCCCTCTTCTAGAGTCGGTTAAGACCGTGGGCTGATGAGCATTTCACCTCACAGCTGGACTTTGCCTTTCAGATCCGAACCAAGTGGATCCCCTTGGTGAATGGCAGGACCACAGCAGGGCCCAGGTGATCAGCAGGGCCTCATGTGGTAGGACTGGGCTCTACCAGCTCCCCATCCCTGGTGACCGTGGCCTCTCTCCCAGGTTGCCCATTATCCTGGTAGGCAATAAGTCAGATCTGCGGCCAGGGAGCACCATGGAGGCCGTGCTGCCCATCATGAGCCAGTTTCCTGAGATAGAGACCTGCGTAGAGGTGAGTGAGCAGGCACCCGGGGAGGCTGAGGAAGAGGGTTTGTGCCTGTCTTGGGGCTCCCTGAGCTTGCCCTCACCCTTTTCCAGTGTTCAGCCAAGCACCTGAGGAATATCTCCGAACTGTTCTACTATGCCCAGAAGGCCGTTCTTCACCCCACAGCCCCCCTCTATGACCCCGAGGCCAAGCAGGTGAGCAGTGAGTGAGGGCTTCCACAGGACACATGTGGGGTGTTGGGTAAGGAGACCAGGTAGCTGGGAGTACAAGGAGGGTGGACAGGACAAGAGCTGCCTGGTGCTGAGCCACTATCTCTGCAGCTAAGACCTGCGTGTACCCAGGCTCTCACACGCATCTTCAGGCTCTCAGATCAAGATTTGGACCATGTGCTCAGTGATGAGGAGCTCAATGCCTTCCAGGTGTGGTCCTGTCCCCAGACCCCAGCTGCCCTCAGCAATGACAGGGTAGTCAGGGGCAGCTGGCTGATCTGTAGCAACTTCCTTTTGGACGCAGAAGTCCTGCTTTGGCCACCCTCTGGCCCCACAGGCCTTGGAGGACGTGAAGAGGGTGGTGTGCAAGAATGTGGCAGGTGGTGTGCGAGATGACCGGCTGACCCTGGAGGGTAAGACCCGCACCTGCCTGTGCCCTTGTATGGCGGGAATGACTAGGCCAGGCTGAGTGCTAACCCTTCTCTGCCCTTGCATAGGCTTCCTCTTCCTGAACACCCTCTTCATCCAACGAGGGCGGCATGAGACCACATGGACGATCCTGCGGCGCTTTGGTTATAGTGACTCACTGGAGCTGACAGCTGACTACCTCTGCCCACCGTGAGTGGTGGATGGGACCCATTCACTGAATCTTGCTCAGTGCGTCTGTCTCTAGAATTGAGTCCCTCTGCACTGACCTCCCAGCTTGGGTCTGTTTGAACCCGTGTCCAGAGCACTGGGCTGGACCCCTGTGACCTGGGGACTCTTAGTACCCATAGCCACCCACCTTGCCTGGCTGCAACCATGAGACGGGGGAATTCACCAGAAAAGGCTTGATTGCCCTGGAGGGGCCAGCAGTGTGATGGCAGCAGGTGTACTAGACTGACTGTGGCTTTCCCACAGGCTCCTCGTACCCCCTGGCTGCAGCACAGAACTCAACCACCAAGGCTACCAGTTTGTCCAGTGGGTGTTTGAGAAGCATGACCAGGTGAGCACTGTCTCCTGCCTTGCCTCTTGCCATCCCTCAGCATGAGTCACCATAGTTGCTCTGCCCATAGGATCGTGATGGTGCCCTCTCACCTGCGGAGCTGGAGACCCTCTTCAGTGTGTTCCCAGTGGCCCCCTGGGGCCCTGAGCTTTCACACACAGTCCCCACTGAGGACAGCCGGCTGACCCTGCATGGATACCTCTGCCAGTGGACGTAAGCGCACCCTGCACTTCCCTGTGCACTCCTGTCCACACCCACTTTCCTTGCTCTAACGCCTCACCTCCCTCCACTGCCAGCCTAGTGACCTACCTGGATGTCCAGCGCTGCCTTGCGCACCTCGGCTACCTGGGCTACCCTACTCTCTGTGAGCAGGACTCCCAGGTGCAGGCCATCACAGGTGAGTGCCTGCCATCACAGGCCCCGTCATAGTCCTGGGCCCAGCCCTTCCTCTCCCCAGCCAGCCCCTTCACTGGAGCTCATCTTCACAGTCACACGGGAGAAGAAGCTGGACCAGGAGAAGGGCCAGACGCAGCGCAGTGTCCTCATGTGCAAAGTGGTGGGGGCCCGAGGAGTGGGCAAGTCAGCCTTCCTGCAAGCCTTCCTTGGCCACAGCCTCAAGGTGAGCATGTGTGGAGCTCGGCCCACACCTGAGCACTCCAGCACTGCAGGGGGCTCTGAGGTTAACAGCACTGTGTGTCTTTCCTGCTGTTCACACAGGAAGCCAGGGAGCTCCCCGAGGAACCTCCTGCGTATTCCGTCAATACGGTGTGGGTCAACGGGCAGGAAAAGTACCTGATTGTGAGTGCCCCAGACAGTGGGCCTGGGGCACCCCATATGTCCACACCTGTTCCCGGTGGAGGTGTCTCAGGGTGGTCACTGGGGGACCCAGTCTTGGGGTGCTCCCCCTGAGGGCACTTTGTGTCTCAGCTTTGTGAAGTGGCTGCTGACAGCCTGCTCTCCACTCCGGACATGGCATGTGACGTCGCCTGCTTAATGTTTGATGGCAGTGACCCCAAGTCCTTCGCTTACTGTGCCAGCATCTATAAGGCAAGGCTGGGCCTGGGGCCCTGCAGGGTAAGCCCAGCCTTGGGCCAGGAGAGCCAGTGAGCTCGACCCTTAAACACCCCTCTCCCAGCAGCGCCATTACATGGATGGGCAAACCCCCTGCCTCTTCATCTCCTCCAAGGCTGACCTGCCTGACGGTGCTGCCCCAGCAGGCCTGTCGCCTGCTGAGTTCTGCCACAGACACCGGCTGCCTGCTCCCACCCCGTTCACCTGTGCTGGCCCAGCACAGCCCAGCACCATGGTCTTTACCCGGCTCGCCACCTTGGCCACCTTCCCGTGGGTATCCCTACCACAGCCTCAGTGGAGGGTAGCCTGGCACATCCCAGGGCTTAGCCTGTCACCGGGGTGTGCAGGCATCAGAGCTTCTGGGTGGACCCATGGCCCAGGGAGCTGTGCTGCATGCCGCCTCCTGGCCTGTCCTGTCCTGTGCCTGCCTGGGGTGTGGTGGAGGGGTTTGTGACAGTGGACCTCCAGTGTGTACTGAGCACTCCTCTGTCGCCCGCAGACACCTGGTCCACACAGAGCTGCACCCTACCTCCTTCTGGTTCCGGGGGATGCTGGTGGCTGTCGGGGCTGCTGTGGCTGCTGTCCTCAGCTTTTCACTGTACAGGGTCCTGGTGAAGAGTCGATGATGAAGGGCCCGAGAACCCTTCTTTGGGGCATGGAGCGCTGCAGTGCCTTGCTGGGGCTGCAGAGGAGAGAGTTTGGGCTTTCTACCCTGCAGGATGTGATGGCCATGTGACCACAAGGTCCCTGGCACGGATATGGGGTCCCTACTCAAGGCCCTTTCTATCTAAACTGGCTTCCAGAGACTGGCAGGAATCTGTCCTGCCATGTCCCGCTGAGGCCAGGGGTACAGAAGGCAGGTATGCCAAGTGTGCGGCCTCACCTTTAGGGCATTGTACACTGGGGGCTGTAACTTGGGTGAGGAAACCAGTGACCCAGACCTAGAGTTCTCAGGGTGCCACTACCTTCCTGATTCTGTGTGGCCAATAGTAATGCAGGGGACAGAGGTGGTCAAGTTGGTCTGCAGTCCCCACCTTGCCACCCAGTACAGATCCTCATCCTCGTGCTATGCCTACTGCAGAACTAGTGAGACTGGGTTTCCTCATTAAACTTCACTTGTCTTTTCCATCTCTTGGATTTTGGTCTCTGAGGCATTGCTTGAGCCAATCTAGACGTGACTTGTCTTCATGTGAGGTGCGAATGTTCTCTGACTCCCAGGCCTCGTTTGCTGACACCTCACCCAGGCCATGCAGGTAAATGGCCGTGGAGGATACTGTTGTGGCTGCTGTGGTCTAGGAGTCTCAGCATTTACCAGTCCATTGGGCTGTTGGTGACTGCCCTGTACAGATGACCATACCTTCTTCCAGGGTTTGGGGTTCCTAGTGCCCACATTAAAACTTCAGTTGGCCTCTCTGGCTGTACTGACAACCTAGACTTCATGTCTAGCCTAGCTGCTACAAGCAGGCACAGCCATAGAGCCCTGGCCTAAAGTTTGCAGGATAGCAGATGTAAGGGGGAGCTCAGAGCTGAGCCCACAGCACAGCCCGTCAAGCCTCTGCATAGATGTCCCTGTGTGTCATTGAAAAAGGTGCCAGGTGGGTATTCCTGAGTCAGTCAGTGCCTACCCCATGGGAGTCCCTGGCTGAGGAGAAGCCCCTCCACCTTCCCAGCCTACTGGACCTCAGCCCTACTGTGGTTGGGCAAGGATGCTAATTTTTTTTTTTTATTGACAACTTCCATAATTAAAGACAATAACCCATGGTAATTCTCTCCCTCCCCCTACTTTCCCCTTTGAAACTCCATTCTCCATCATAACCCCCTTCCCCTCTCAATGAGTCTCTTTTATTTTGATGTCATGGTCTTTTCCTCCTATTACGATGGTCTTGTGTAGGTAGCGTCAGGCACTATGAGATCATGGATATCCAGGCCATTTTTTTGTCTGGAGGAGCACGTTGTAAGGAGTCCTACTTTTCTTTTGGCTCTTACATGCTTTCTGTCATCTCTTCCATAATGGACCCTGAGACTTGGAAGGTGTGATAGAGGTATTTCAATGCCGAGCACTCCTCTGTCACTTCTCAGTACCATGGTGCCTTCTGAGTCATCCCAATGTCACCACCATCTGAAAAAAGAAGCTACTCTAACCAAAACTGAGAGTAGCGTTAATATATGGGTATGAACGTTAAAAGAGAGGTGCTTACCGGGCAGTTTGGTGAGTGTAGTATATACATTTAGCCAGACACCAGCAGATGTTACACCCCTAGTGTTCATGACTACCCCTGTTGTAGGTTTTCAGTATCAGGGATGTATTCCCTCCCATGGAGTGGGCCTCCAGTCCAATTAGAGAGCTTTTGGTTTCCCCCATAACATGTGCCACTATTGCACCTGTTGGCTCATTTGACCTGGCTGGCCAAACTTAAGGTTTGCAGTGTCCACTGTTGAGTATCTCCACTGATGATTTCTCTCCCATTGAACTGCATGCAGCATAGCTTTTTCCAGCTTTCTGTCAGCTGGTCTACATGGAGGAGGTTTTCAGCTCAGCTCCAGCATGATTTCTCAGTGACCTTATATCCCAAGTATGTGGAGTCTTAAGCAATAGGGTCTTACCATCTATTCCTGATGGGAAACAAAGGGCCTCGGCAATGGCCTGTAATGTTTGGGGGGCATCAGGGACCTCTCTGGCCAACAACTCACTGGAAGGTATCCCATCCCTGGCACTGAAAATTTTCTAGTAACAATCTATGGCTTGTGGATGTCCCATTGTCCAAAAAAGTAGGTTTTCATATGACTTATTCATACCCTCCTAGGTTTTGATTAGCCCTCCCCCCACCTTTCCTTTACATAATCTCTTCCTTTGACCTCACTTAGGTCTTTCCACCCCTATTAATCTGTTCTTCTACTTACATATATACAATACAAAGGATGCTATTTCTTTTTCTTCCTTCCTTCCTCCTCCCCCTCCCCCGAGGTAGGGTCTCATTATAGCCAGGCTGACCTGGAGTTCACTATGAAGTCCCAGGGTGGCCTTGAACTCATGGTAAACCTACCTCTGCCTCCCAAGTACATTAAAGGCATGAGCCATCATGCACAGCTCAAGGATATTTTTAAGCAGCTGAGTTCTCAAGAGACCCAGTGGCCAAGAGTGACTTGAGCATTAGATATTAGATGGCTGTAACTGAATTTTTTTCTTTTTTAAATTTGAGATAGAGGGAAAGAAGCAGATAGAATGGGTGTGCTAGGCCTCTAGCTATAGCCACTGCAAATGAACTCCAGACTTAAGCACCACCTAGTGCATTTGGCTTTACTTGGGTTCCAGGGTTTTGAATCTGGGTCCTAGGATTTGCAGGCAAGTGCCTTAACCACTAAGCCATTTCTCCCGCCACTGATTCGGTTTTGAGTAGTACTTGGGTTGCCCTAGTTATATATCCCATTGGCCAATCACCTTCACAGTGCTCAAGAGCAGATCCTCTCGCTTAACCCAGCTGTCGTCCTCCCTTTGGTGACTTTTGCCCTGCTATCCAAGGGTCAGCCTGCTGGCGTGCCCCGTGGTCCCGGCCCTACTGTCAGCCGTACAATGCAGTAGTCAGAGCGTCCAGTCCCAGCCAGTGGTATGTTTCTGGGGAGCTTGGTAGGACCCTGGGTCTCCTTGCTGTAGCATTGCAGAGGACAGGTGTGTTTCCTGCCAGCTGCTCAGCTTTCAGGCAGAAACAGTCCGTTGTGTGTGGGAGGAGCAACTGGACCTCAAATGCTCAAAGCCACTATTTGGGGTAGGTCACCAGGATGGGAGTAGTTAGGGAATGCTTCCTCAAGGTGGAGGCAGGCACCCGTGCTGAGCCCAGGAAAACTACATGACAAGGGTTTTGGGGTTTTGGTTGCTGCCCCTTGAACTCAGTTTCCCAGCTCCCGCTTCGTGGAAGGATTTTGCGCAGCATGAAGCTTTCGCGAGCAGTGCGCGGGCGCGGACTCCGAGGGGGCTGGGTCTACCCAGGGTGCGTGCGCGTGCGGGGTGCGCGCGTGCCATGGCTGCGTGTGCGCGGGGCGGGCGTCTCCGTGACGCGGTCTGAGCGCGGCGCGCGCCGAGCAGAGCAGGCGGAGCGGGCCGGCCGGGGCGGAGCGGAGTGGTCCGCAGAGCAGCCCCTCCCGGCCTCGGCCGACCCCGGCCCCGGGCCAGGCTCTATGGACAGGAGCTCGCTGCTGCAGCTCATCCAGGAGCAGGTGCGTGGGGTGCGGGCGGGCGGCGGCTCTGTCCCGGCGCCCTTTCCGCCGGCGCGGGACTGAGGGGAGGGACCGTGTTCACAGAGGGCCCCGTGGGGGCAGCTGCCTGGCTTTCGTGCCCCTTCCCTGAACGACCTTGGCTCCAGTGCATGAGACCCCGACCCAGGAGAAGGTTGGCACCACAGGCTTCCGAGAAAAAAGCAGGGTGGTGGTTCTCAGACTTGGACCCTCCCCTCTCAGGATGGGTAGGGTGAAAGGGAGGTGGGGGAGCCACTGGACCCAGGCGTCGTTCCCTCCCAGAGCGTGGTGTTGAACTAGCTGGTCCCAGCAAACAGGCATTGGCTGGAGCGAAGGTCCAGAGCTCTCCCACCCAGCCTGGCTCAGCCCTGTGGTCTGGGGTTGGCACACCCTCAGGCCTGCGGCTCCCCCACCCCAGCAGCTGGATCCTGAGAACACAGGCTTCATTGGAGCGGACACCTTTGCTGGTCTGGTGCACAGCCATGAGCTGCCCCTGGACCCCGCCAAGTTGGACATGCTGGTGGCCTTGGCCCAGAGCAACGAGCGCGGCCAGGTCTGCTACCAGGAGCTGGTGGACCTGGTCAGTGCCACGGTGTGTGGGCAGCAGGGGTGGGCCCCAGGCCTGGCCAGGCATAGAGTCCTGTTCATAACAGGGTGGGGAAAGGGTCTCTCACTGTGTAGAGCTTGTGGACCTTGGGCAGCGTGGGGCAGGGCCTCTGACTTAAAGGAGCAAGGAAGCTCACTAGGGCAGGGTGCCACAAGATTGGTACCACTGCCCATGCTCAGGCCCCTGCCCCTCAGATCAGTAGCAAGCGCTCCAGTAGCTTCAAACGGGCCATTGCTAATGGACAGCGGGCACTGCCCCGGGATGGGCTGCTGGACGAGCCGGGCCTGGGCGTCTACAAGAGGTTTGTGCGTTACGTGGCTTACGAGATCCTGCCCTGTGAGATGGACCGCCGTTGGTACTTCTATCGGCACCGCAACTGCCCACCCCCCGTGTTCATGGCCTCTGTCACCCTTGCCCAGGTGGGTATGACTGCTCGCTGCCCCAGGGGCCTCCCAAGTTCCTGGTCTTGACCAGCTCGGATACTCTTATCTTTAGATTATTGTGTTCCTGTGCTATGGGGCACGACTCAACAAGTGGGTGCTGCAGACCTACCACCCTGAATACATGAAGAGCCCTCTTGTGTACCACCCTGGACACCGTGCACGAGCTTGGCGCTTTCTCACCTACATGTTCATGCATGTCGGGTGAGTGGGCCTCGGCTTGAGAGCCCACCGTCTGCTCCCGCTCACTGATGCTGCTGCAGGCTTGGCTCAGCCTAGGGGAAGGTGCAGCCACTTGAGGCAGGTCTGGGCTGGGCGGGCACACAGCTGATCACACCTCCTGTGCTTGTTTGCCCCTATGTGGCCAGGCTGGAGCAGCTGGGGTTCAATGCCCTTCTGCAGTTGATGATTGGGGTGCCCTTGGAGATGGTGCATGGCCTACTCCGCATCAGCCTGCTCTACCTGGCGGGCGTGCTGGCAGGTGAGGCAGGAGAGGGGGGGCTGCCCATCTTGCTGGCCAGCTATGCCCTCACCCCACTCTTTGTCCACACAGGCTCCCTGACGGTCTCCATCACTGACATGCGTGCCCCCGTAGTGGGGGGCTCTGGTGGGGTCTACGCACTCTGCTCAGCACACCTGGCCAACGTTGTCATGGTAACAGGGCTGCCCTGAGGGTGATGTGGGAAAGGGGCCCACTGGGCATGCCTCACAGCCTCTGTCTGCCTGCCCCAATCAGAATTGGGCTGGGATGCGGTGTCCCTACAAGCTGCTGAGGATGGTGCTGGCCTTGGTGTGCAGTGAGTAGGGGGCTAGGTGGGGGGTGGGGAGCCCTCTGCCTACAGACAGGGCCCCTCCCACCTGTTGCTCCCTCTGCAGTGAGTTCCGAGGTGGGCCGGGCTGTGTGGCTGCGCTTCTCCCCGCCGCTGCCTGCCTCTGGCCCACAGCCCAGCTTCATGGCACACCTGGCTGGCGCAGTAGTGGGCGTGAGCATGGGGCTCACCATCCTGCGCAGCTATGAGGAGCGCCTGAGGGACCAGTGCGGATGGTGGGTGGTGCTGCTCGCCTACGGCACCTTTCTGCTCTTCGCCATCTTTTGGAACGTCTTTGCCTACGACTTGCTGGGTGCCCACATCCCTCCTCCACCCTGACCAGCTCCCCAAGGCCACATGGCTAGAGTCTGGCCTACAGTGGGCCAGTCACCAGGTGGGCCTGCATGTCTGCCCTCGGAATGGACCTCTCAGGGCTGCTTCTCTCCGCAGGGGCAGGTGGGCCCTGTGGTCTACTGGGTTGAAGCCAGGTCTCACCACAGCCCTGGCTGTCCCCTCCCAAGCTGGGTGGAGGGCTGCTCAACCAGGGCTGGAGGGTTCTGAATGTGGTCCCAGAAGAGACCCCATCCCACTTAACCACCCTGCAAGGACTTGCAGTCTGAGCCTTTTTGGAGAATGAATAAATATTTTACATGGCATTAGGCAGCTGTCCTGGGGCTCTTGAGGCTTGTCTGCCCACTTCCCCCAGGCAAGAGACCCTTCCCCTCCAGGAGGGCCTGGAGTTACTTCACACTGCCAGTCTACACCTGGTATAAGGTGCTGGCGTTACTCCCCAGGGCCAGGGCACTGGCTGTGTCTCTGCAGGTGAGGCGGCTGGATAGAGATTATGAGCCTTCAGGTCAGGCCAAGCTCAGCAAGCATTTATTGTGTATATTAAGGGTTCCCTAGCCTCCTGTTCTGATTTCAGTCTCCCCACCACAGAGACAGGTGAACACGGTCCAAGCCAGAACCAGGTTCATTTGGCCGGATCCTGTGCTTCTTGGCAGAGCTACAGTCTTCGTGGACGGCCCAACTGGGGCCACGTTTGGCAGCATGTTTGAGCAATAGGTTCTGCCCCAAAACCCAGGCGCACAATGCTGTCTCCCCGAGGTGAGCCGTTCGTACTTGAGGCTCTGGCTAGCGAGGATAATAGGGACTTTGGGGTCTATAGACACCATGCCATTGGCACCTTGATGGGGTTCTAGATGTCCTCCTAGCCCCAAGAAGTTGGCTCACCTCGACTCAGGACTGCAGCGTGTTCTCACACCTGGCCCAGCTACAGTAGGTAGTACTTACAGGGTGTATTGCAGGGCCGGTAGGCCAAGGCAACAGGGCCTCATTGAAAACCTACCACTTTGGGAGCTCCAGCCACCAGGACGACCACAGGAAGTGACAGGGACACTGTAGGGACAATCCAGAGCTAATCTGGAGGCCGCCACCTCCAGTTTAGGCAAGGACGCTTCGGACTCAACCGAGGCGCTGGCGGGTCCCACGCGGCCGAACGCGCACTAGTGGGTGACTGCAGCACTTACGTCCGGCAGGAAGTGGAAGGCGGCGGTCGCGCGCTGCACCACCAGCTGCTCCAGGCGCCACTGCAGAAACGACCCAGGCGGGTAGGGTCAAAGGTCCCAGACGCTGGCACTCCAGGAGGTCAGCCTACCCAAGCCCCGCCCCATGAGCACCCGCTGCGGGGAGCCCGCCCCTCACTGCCGGCTTCCTGGCCTGCAACTGCTGCGGCTCCTCTCGAGTCACGTGCTTCTCCACTCGGCCCCCTATGGCCGCAGCCTAGGGAGCCGCGGTGAGAGGAGTCTGGTCATCCCTGCCGACCTACCAGCGCTCCAGAGCTTCCAAACGCCCTCGGGCTCCCGCAGCACCTCCGGGCGCAGGGCTGGGACGGCGGCCATGCTGGCGGGGGCGGGGTCTTGGGGCGGGGCCGGACTCACCCCGCCCCCAGGCTGTCCGCGGCGCAGCTCCGCCCGCGCTCACGTGTCCTCCCGCCAGCTCCTCCCTGCGCCGGAAGTTCCGGTGGCGGATCGCCGGGCCGGGCCGGGCCGAGCGGATCGCGCCGCGGGCTGCGGGAACTGGGCGGCCGGGCGCGGAGCCCAAGCCGTGCCGCGCGGCGCCATGAAGGGCAAGGAAGAGAAGGAGGGCGGCGCGCGGCTGGGCGCCGGTGGCGGCAGCCCTGAGAAGAGCCCGAGCGCCCAGGAACTCAAGGAGCAGGGCAACCGGCTCTTCGTGGGCCGCAAGTACCCGGAGGCGGCGGCCTGCTACGGCCGCGCCATCGTGAGTGCGCGAGGCGGGGGCGGGGCCCGGCGCGCCTCCCAGCCCCGCCGTCCCGGGTCCCGAAGACTCGGTAGCGAGCTAGTTCTACAGGCTCCCGGGGCTGGTTGCCGAGAACTGGTGGGCGGGATGCTGAGGCGAGCTGGACGGCAGGAACCCTTGCCCCTTGAGGACCCCCAAGCTCAAAGCTGGGTACAGGTTTAGGAAACACAAAAGCAGTTGGAGTCCAGAGGGCGGGCTCAGCCGGAATCCAGAGTTCGAGTAACCCGGAGCCTCGTTTGTCTATTCCAGTCGTGGGCTGGGACGATACCAGGGTAATTGGGCTGTTAGCTTGCTGGGACACAGGGGTGCCAGATATGTGTACCCTCATGCTGTCTGGCCTTGGTCCCTAGACTCGAAACCCTCTGGTGGCGGTGTACTACACCAACCGAGCCCTGTGCTACTTGAAGATGCAGCAGCCTGAACAGGCACTGGCCGACTGCCGGCGTGCTCTGGAGCTCGATGGGCAGTCAGTGAAGGCCCACTTCTTCCTGGGGCAGTGCCAGCTAGAGATGGAGAGCTACGATGAGGCCATCGCCAATCTACAGCGAGGTGGGCCGACAAGCCACCCGACTCATAGGCACCTTGGGGCCAGGTGAGTGGACTGCCAGTGACTTGAAGTGTCCACTCCCTCAGCCTACAGTTTGGCCAAGGAGCAGCGGCTCAACTTTGGGGATGATATCCCCAGCGCCCTGCGTATTGCTAAGAAGAAGCGCTGGAATAGCATTGAGGAGCGGCGCATCCACCAGGAGAGTGAGCTGCACTCCTACCTCACCAGACTCATCGCTGCAGAGCGCGAAAGGTGGGTCCCTCCCCCAACAGGCTACCATCAGGCTGTCGCTGAGTCACCAGCACAGGTGTTTATTGAAGGCCAACGCTAGCACACAGGAAGCTAAGGGGGAAAGAGGCCTGCTGTGGGGTGGGCTCTGGTGTCTTCTGCTCAGATCCATCTCTGACCAGCTCCTGTCTGATCTTCAGGGAGCTGGAAGAGTGTCAGAGGAACCACGATGGTGACGAGGATGATGGGCATATCCGAGCCCAGCAGGCCTGCATTGAAGCCAAGCACGTGAGAGAGCCCCTGGTCCACATGTGGGTCTGTGTATGATCGTGTGGCAGCGAGGTGCCCTAGCCCACAGTGGATCTGTCAGCCAATACGTGACCTGAGTGTCCCTCCCATGTGACACAGGGTGGCGGGTTGTGTGTGTACAGATTTGAGTTGTCCACACATGGTGCTCCACTCTTTGCAGGACAAGTACATGGCAGACATGGATGAGCTCTTCTCTCAGGTGGATGAGAAGAGAAAGGTGAGTGTTCCTGAAGCCTGTGAGTCACAGGGCCTGGAGTGGTGTCCCCTTCCCGGTCCCTGATACTGTCCTATTGTGCTATAGAAGAGAGATATCCCTGACTACCTGTGTGGCAAGATCAGCTTTGAGCTGATGCGGGAACCCTGTATTACACCCAGCGGTATTACTTATGACCGCAAGGACATTGAGGAGCACCTGCAGGTAAGGGCCTATGGACATTGGAAGCAGGACCAGATGTGTAACTCCAGCTACTGAATGCTCTGACCGTGTTGTTGTTGCAGCGTGTGGGCCACTTTGACCCTGTGACTCGGAGCCCTCTGACCCAGGAACAGCTCATCCCGAACCTGGCCATGAAGGAGGTCATCGATGCGTTCATCTCTGAGAACGGCTGGGTAGAGGACTACTGAGATCCCTCATTCCGCCTTGCCTGGCACTGTAGCCCAGGAGGGGGTCCTGGGACACAAGCCCAAGTCCCAGTACATAGTTTGTGTCCCTGGGCCTGCCCCCATCAGTCCTGCTGGTGGGCTGTGGACTGCCTCCCCTCAGCATACCCCTTGCTGGGCCATGAGCCTCCCCTGTCCCCCTTCTAGGCTGGGAAGCAGCTGAGGGTGGGTTGGGCTGAGGTTGCTGCTGCTGCTGCTGCCACTGTCCTGTAATAAAGTCTGTGAGCACTATTTGGGTACATGTTGGTACCATGAGCTCTGATTAGCCAAGGAAGGTAGAGATGAAAACACTGGTGTCCAGATTGAGTGTGGCATGCCACCAGCGATCAGGGAAATACAGCACCTGACAGGGAATGGGGCATAGGAATTAGCTGGGGGGCCTTTTGGCCTGGCCCAGCCCCCTCCTACCAGTCACTGACCTCACCAGCCTGGATGGTACACTCCAGGGGCCGTTCAGATGGTGCCAGGGATGGGTATGTGTCCTGGAGCCAGGCCAGTGTGGTCTTGTTGGGGTGAAACTCAGGTTTTTTTCCAGGGGGGTAGAGGAACCAGCGCTGGGAGCAAGATAGTAATGTCACTCCCGTGCTTAGTTGGCTTGGTAAGCTCCGAGTGTCAGTTCCCACCCATATTGTACTGACCTTGCGACCATAGATCACTTCTGAGAACCCAGGCCCATGCCAGTGGAAGGGCACCCCAGAACCTGCTCCTGTGGGGTCAGTTATAGGCAGGTGATGATTAAACTTACTCTGCTCTAGCCTCCCCAAATACCATTCAGGCGGAGCTCCCACCTGCAATTCCAAAGCTATAAGCTGGAGTTGTTCCTAGCAGATGAAACGGAGGTGCAGAGTAGAACTGGAAGAGTGGTGCCCACTCCGTGAAGTTGTTGTCACCAAAAAAGTATAGGGTATCTACCAGCAGAAAACATGGGCAAGAGACATTGGTACCTGGAGACTTGCAAGTGCTCCATCCGCCACAGCTGCCCAGGGCTAGCTCACCATTGCCTAGGGAGGCGGGGTCCTGGGGGCGCAGCAGCTGCTCCACATACTCCTGGAAGGGCAGGTCCACTGCGAGAAGGGACCCGTCAGGACTGTCTGGTCTTACCTTCCGGACGCTGGCAAACAGGTAGGCCTTGAGGGGTGTGGCAGCTCACCTTTCTGGTAGGAGTAGGTGTTGGCAGTGCTCAGGCGGACCACGTTATTCCCAAATGAGGCCAGCAGCTTTTCTCGGGAGCACAGGGCCCGGAATCTCTGCGGAGGCCAGGAAATTGAGCAGCTGGTCAGCTGAGCGGGACCAGAAGCCCACGAAGGGCGCGAACACTCACCGAGTTGTCTGTGAGTCCCTGCAGGATGACGGGCCTGAGGAAGGCGTAGCTGTAGAGAGTATCAAAAGTTGTATGGCGGTCAGACTGCGGGTCGCCCACCGCGCTGGCTCGGCCGGGGCCGGGGCCGGGGCCACGTACCGCTGCACGAATTCGACGTAGGTGAGGTCGGCTCGACGCTCCACCGTGCAGCGCTCTTCCTCCGTCACCGCCTCGGCCGTGCCCGCCGCGCCACGCCGCCTACGGACACCGCGGGTCAGTGCGGCCCGACCGCCCCGCGTCCCCCACACCCTGCCCCGCCCGTCACCGCCGCTCACCACCCCCCATCGCCATCGCCCGGCTCGGCTGCAGGCTGAGCCACAGCCAGCAGCGTCCACAGTACAAGCAGCACTCCAGGACTTGCAGCCCCCGCCATGAGCCCGGCCGCGTCGCCGCGCAGCACGCCGGGAATGCGCGCGTGCCCGCGCACCATTGGCCGGCCGCCCCGTCGTCGGGGCAACGAGCAGACTGCCGCAGCCCCTGAGGCCTGGCTCGCCCCGCCCCCGAGCATATCCGCTGGGCGGAGCCAAGGCCGCTCGGAACCGCCCTCAGCCCTGGGGACAGCCGCGCGGCGCAAGCGAGTAACAGGCGTCGTGACAGCAGCTCTCGCCTTTTATTGGGTTTACAGGTTCCAGCCACCTTCCATCCTGGCACAAGAGATGTCGCACGCCTTGGTCCGGTGGGCCTCTGGGTTGAGCTGCGGAAGCTGTCCCATGGCAGGCAAGGTCAGGAGTATTCGCAAAGGTGACCGCAGCCCGCAGGGCACTGGGAACTGCCCTCCAGCCACTTCATGATGTGCTGCAGGTGGCCGCCATGACTGCAGCCCTGGCACCACACAAACAGACCCTTGACCACGTGGTGGCAGACTGCACACATGCTGGCACAGCGGTGGCACCTGGGGGCGGGAAGGTGGCTCAGCTATGGGTTTCGCAGCTGACCTGCCTGTGGCAGGAGCCCCACAACCCCACTTCCCCACCTGTCGCAGACCCAGCCACGGCTGCTCATGGGCCGCTTGCAGTGGCTGCAGTTGACATGCAGCGTGGTGGAGGCTTGGTTGAGGCAGCTGATGGAGCGGCTGGTGCTGAGTTTTACCACCTCATTGGACACATTCCAGAGGCAGAAGCGTTGCAGCAGGTCAATATAAGACGTGTACCAGTGCTCCTGTGAGGAAGAGAGGGATCTCGGTCAGTGTTGTCAGGCACACTGAGACAGAGGGGTCACAGTGGAAGGCCAGGCTCAGGTGAGGAGACAGCTGGTCCAGGGAAAGTTCTCGATCACACACCTGGGTCTGCTCGTCAATGTCCTTGCGCACTCTCTCACCCAGCACGATGAGGACAGACACAGCCATCTGCACATCACCCTGCTCGGCGTAGAAGCGTAGCATGTCTCGTACCAACACGCTGAAGAAGTCGGGTGGCAGGCGGTTGTCATAGAGTGCATGTGAGACAGACAAGAGGGAGAAGGAGGAGTCCACTGGCACCAGGGAGGCTGTGTCTGCCTCACTGCCGCTTACATGGGGAGAATCGGCCTTGTCCTGCAGGTGCTCTGGCCCAGAGGGTGTGTCCACGATCTCATGGCGCAGTGGAAAGGCCTCCTGTGGCAGCACATACTCAGGTTCCTCGGCTGGGAGATGGGTGAGGAAAGGTGCACCTGAACCTAAGCCCCTACACTCCCCACTGGCCCCTGCTCATGGTGCCATGTGCTGGGCTGACTCTGCCACCCCCAGCCCTGACCCCACACACCCAGCCCCAGCCCCTGCTCACGGTGCACGTGTTCTGGGTCCAGTGGATACAGCTCGTCCTCCTCGCCCTCTACATCACCCAGTAGGTAGTCAGCAGGCACGTCACTGCCCTCAGTTTCCTCATTATCTGTCCGGCAGGAAAAAGCATTCAAGGAGAGGATTGCTGTGGGACTCCCAGCACCACTGTCATTAATGCCCCTACCCGTCCTCTAGCCTACCCTCATTGGTGATGAGTGTAGCTGAGGAGTCAAGCAGAACTGTGTCGCTCCGTGTGTCCCCTTTGCTGCGGTCTAGCCTTGTCTCACTGCCCAGACCTGGGCCCATATCCTTCAGATTAAAGCTGGGGGCAGGGAAGATTTGTGAGTGGCTGGGCCCCAGCAGTCCACCCTTGGTAGCAACAGTCCCAGGATCTACCTGTTCATGAGCGGCAGGCCACAGGAACTGCCTTTGCCCATGCTGTGGTTGAGGTTGGTGGATGGCACCAGGCCAGGGCTACAGTAGATGATCCGCAGCATGGTCCATGTCTGTGCTACCTAGGGGCAGGTACTGGCCACTCAGGGGTCCTGAGCACCCAGCAGACCCCCCTCAGCTTGACAAGAATCACACACCAAGAAATGGCTTGACCCACCCGACTGGGAAAACCATGGCACATGGGGAAGGCAGAAACCGCAGTCTCCACCCTAAGAGCTGTGAGGCAGCAGGGATTCGTAAGGGGACCAGTGAGGTGAAGATGGCACACAGGAGGCAGCTACAACACCAACATCAAGGCAGAAGAGGGAGTTGTGGGCACATGACTCCCCAGGCCCCACCCCTGAGGATAGCCCTAGGGTCTGGTCCACTCTAGCCCAAGATAATCCTGACACCCTCAAATACTGAGCAAAGGCTGATGTGGCAACCAACAGAGCAAAGCACTGAGCTAGGGGTGGTTGTGTCACACATCCAGTTTCTGTGCCATGTCATGAACCCTAGGTACCTGAGCCCCACCTACCTGGTTGCGACCAAGCTCCCGAGCCACCTTCGCATTGTGGTCACAGAGCTCAGCTAGTGGCCGGCCTGCCAGAGCATAACGTTCAGCTGTGTCCACAAACCAGCTCATACTGCCACCACCAAGCTCTGTTTCAAAGACGCTGAGGGCGCTGGAGGCCAGGCCAGAAAAGGGCTCAGCAGGGTCAAGCTTGCGCTTGAAGAAGATGGGGTGGCGTCGGTCACCACCGTAGGGCTTGCGCCCAGATTCAGTAGCCACCAAGCTCTCCTTGGCAGCAAAGGCCAGATCCCCAAAGAGGCCATAGCAGAGGCCCTCAGGGTTGGCACGCTCGACAGGCTGGCTTGCATCACGGAATAGGTGCTGGCACAGTGTGCTGTCCTTGGAGCCAGAGAGCAGGAAGGAGGGGTCGTGTGGGTGGCGCCAGGCAATGCCTGTAGTGACATCACGATGTTCTTCAAACATAGCAGCTGGTACAAAGGGTCGGCGCACATCCCACACGTAGATATTGTGATCCACCATCATGGAGCACGTGGCCAGATGGTGACGGCACTCGGGTCGCCACTTGACTCGGGCCACTGAGGCAATGGTCTGCACGCAGTGCATCTCCTTAGCACGGTGTGTTGTCATGTCCCACACCTTCACCATCTTATCACGGCCACCTGTGGCCAGCCAGCCCCTGTGTGGAAGGCCCACCCAAGCCATCAGTGACCTTTCCTGAGGGAAAAGAGACACCCAGCCTTGCTGCACCCTGCTATCTCCCAGCCTGGTGATGACAGTATTCTAGCCCCGCTACCCCCATATCCCTGTGCCACACCTGTCCTCCGGGTGCCAGTCACAGCAGAAGACAGGCCCATTGTGGGCTGTGAACATTCTCTCACATCGGTCAGGTCGGCGGATGTCCCAGAGCTGCACGTTGCCATTCTCAAAGGTAGAGGCGAAGGTAAAGTAGTCTCGGATACTGAACTGCACATCTCGCACACTCTCAGACTGGCCTGCAGGCATACATCAGCGGAGGCAGCAGTGAGGGGGCTGGCCCACAAGGGACAGAGGGAGCCCTTGGAGTGACTACGGAATGGTGTTACATAGTTGCCTGTGGCCATGCCAGGAGGCACATGGGGTGGTGGGTATACCACCAGGGTGGGTCGCTAGAGCAAGTGTTTTTTTCTTTTCCCTTTGTGGTAGAGTCTCACTGTAGCCCAGGCTAATCTGGAATTTAGTAAGTAGTCTCAGGGTGGCCTCAAACTCACAGTGATCCTCCTACCTCTGCCTCCCAAATGCTGGGCGTGCACCACCATGCCTGGCTCCCAGCAGGTGTTTTTTGAAAACTCACAGGCCCCAATTTCTCCTGGATTCTTCCCAGGCAAAGGGGCAGTCCAGCCTCAGGAAGATCTATCTGAGGCTGAGAGATAGGGATAGGAGTCCAACCTAGCTGTCAGACTGCACTGAGGCCAAGGCCTGTGGGAGACCCAAGGAGCAAAGGAAGGTGACTTAGTCTATGCTCAACTCTTCTCCTTCAGGCTGGAGCTGCCTGGTCAGTTATAAATTCTCCAAGGCCCCAGGCCTCTGCTTGTGCTTCAGTGGTTTTCAACAAGGAGGAGCAGTGAGAGCTGGCTCAGGGCAGACCATCAGGGAGCTAGGCCTGCTCTGAAGGAGGCTTTGGGGTAACTAGACAGCATACCTCACCCACTCCATATCCCAGGATCGAGAGCCCTGGAGATCCAGGTCAACTTGCTGCAATGAGGCAGGGTGAAGCAAGGTGAAAGGAAGGTGTCCAACCAGTGGTCCGCCCACCCACCCACTGGGTTATGTCTGCAAACTCTGCCCTCCCTCTTAGCCACCTCCACTTTCAATTCCTGCCAGCTCTGTCTCCTGCCTATTTCCCACCAGCAATCCCTGGGCTCATCCTTCACCTGGGCATGCCCCCCACTGCCCTGCTGACTCCACCCACTCTTGCAGTACTAGCTGGCCTCTAGGAGCACATCAGGACCTTTGATGAATGAGGCACTTCTCAGCCTGTTGGGACTGGTCTGGCACCTACAGAGACGCAAACCTGCCCTGACCAGCCTCTGTGGGCCTCACCGGAGAAGGTGCTGACAGAGTCCTTTCTGCGGAGGTCAAAGCATTTCATGAAGCCATCTTGGGAGCCGCTGAGCAGCACATGGGCCTCTGTGGGGTGGAAGCAGACTTTGTTCACCGTGCGCTTGTGTTCTGTGAACAGCTGGTCCTGCTTGTTGCGGGATGGCCGACCTAGGTTCCACGTGACCACTACGCCATTGGTGGCCGCTGTGGCCAACAGGTTCTCATCCATCTGGTGCCAGACAACATCGGCACAACTCAGGTTGAGCGAGGGCTTGCGGCCTACACGCAGGTTCAGCTTCTCCACGAACTGCTCCTCCTCGATGGCATAAATCTTGAAGATGCTGCGGCCTGCCACTACCACCTGTGCAGCATCACGACACACGCTGATGGCATTGGCCGGCGCATCCAGGTGGCAGTGCATAGTGCGACCCGTCAGCGCACTGCCACTCAGGGCTGTGGTCACGCGGGACATCTTTTCCATGGCTGCACGGGTGTTAGGAGCAGGAGGAGATCAGTGAGGTGGTCTAGCCTTGTCTGCCATGGTGTTCCCAACAGTTTGGATCTTTCACTCCGATTCAATCCCCTGTAACTGTTTGAACCTGGACTGGTCAGTTTTGGCACTACAATCAGGTGGCCAATCAACCTCAGGGAAGTTCAAACTCACTGGCGTTCTCCAAAAGGTTCCGCAGCTACCCTTGGGCTGATCCACGTCTGACTTCCCCAGAAGATCCTATGTGGCTGCCCAGGACACCTCTGCATCCCTTCATCAGTCAGATCCCGGCAGCCACTGCCCACACGGCCAGCCCCATGCCTTTGAGGGTTACGAGGCTTCCGATAGGAACGAAAATGGGAAAAGAAGTCCAGAGGACAGAGCTGTTTAAGGTGCTTGGGAGGCAGGAAAGAGGTCGCAGCACCGAATACGGAATCTGGCGGCGCTGGGCAGGGAAGACTGCTAGATCAGGACCCGGATGCTGGTGGAGTTTCTGCCTCTAATGTAAACCAGCATTTACCAAAAGTGCAGCTCCCGAGCCGCCGCACTAGTACTGATTCACCTCGTTCCCACCCCTCGCCGGAAGTAGTCCGCTTCTTTTCTGCACCGCGCCGGAAGTAGGGACTGGCTCTTTGGACTCACACCAGAAAGGTTCCGAGTCAGGGCACTGCACTCCTCCCTGGGCGGAGGGGAATTGAGGTTCTTGGGCTTCCTGATTCTGCTTCAATCATTTGTCAGCGAGTTATTTTCTGTGTGTGGTGCTGGGGATCAAACCCAGGGCTTCATACATCTAAGGCAAAACTATTAACTGGTCTATATCCCCATCTTATTTTTTTAATGTATTTTATTTATTTATTTGGGAGGAAGAGAGAGGGAATGGGCGCACCAGGGCCTCCAGCCACTGCAAACGAACTTTTCTAAAATATGTTTATTTAGGGCTGGAGAGATGGCTCAGCAGTTAAGGCGCTGGCTTACAAAGGCTGAAGACTTGCGTTCAATATCCCAGTACTCAACATAAAGCCAGCTGCACAAAGTGGCGCATCCTTCTGGAGTTTGCAGTGGCAAGGGGCCCTGGAGCACCCAATTCTTTCACTCTCTTTTGGTTTTTCAAGATAGGGTCTCACTCGAGCCCAGGCTGACCTGGAATTCACTCTGTATTTTCAGGGTAGCCTCGAAGTCATAGTGATCCTCCTACCTTAGCCTCCGGAGTGCTGGGATTAAAGGCGTGAGCTACTATGCCGAGCTTCCCCTCTCTCTTTTTGCAAATAAATAAATACAAGTTTTTAATGTTTATTTAAGGGTTATAGAGATGGTTCCATAATTAAGGCACTTTCCTGCAAAGCCTAACTACACAGATTTGATTCCCCAGTACCCAGGTAAAGCAGATGCACAAAGTGACCCATGCGCTGGGCATGGTGGTGCACGCCTTTAATCCCAGCACTCGGGAGGCAGAGGTAGGAGGATCGCCGTGAGTTCAAGGCCACCCTGAGACTCCATAGTGAATTCCAAGTCAGCCTGGGCTAGAGTGAGACCCTACCTAGAAAAACAAAACAACAAAAAAAAAGTGACCCATGCATCAAGAGTTCATTTGCAGTGGCTGGAGGCCCTGCTATGCCCATTCTGTCTGTCTCCTCTCCTCTCCTCTCCTCTCTCCTCTCCTCTCCTCTCCTCTCTCCTCTCCCTCTCCTCTCCCATTCCCTCCCCTCCTCTCTCTCTCTCCTTGCAAATAAATATTTTTTAAAAATGTGCTGGATGTGATGGCACATGCTTTTGATCCCAGCACTCTGGAGGCAGAGAGGTAGGAGAATCCCTGTGAGTTCAAGGCCATCCTGAGACTACATAGTGAATTCCAGGTCATCCCTGGCTACAGTGAGACTCTACCTCAAGAGCCCCCCTGAACCAAAAAAGTTTATTTGTGAGGAGAGAGAGAGAATGAGAATGGCATGCCAGGGCCTCTTGCCACTGCAATGTAGCACTTTGTGCATTTGGCTTTATGTGGGTGCTGGAGAATTGAACCCGGGTCAATAAGTCTTTGCAATAAGCCCCTTTAGCTGCTAAGTCATCTTCTCAGCCCTATTTTCTATCTCTTTTTCAAAAAATATTTTAACTTTTATTTATTTGAGAGAGAAAAACAGGGAGGGAGGGAGGGAGGGAGAGAGAGAGAGAGAGAGAATGGGCATGCCAGGGGCTCCAGTTACTGCAAAGGAACACCAGACGAATGCGCCACCTTTGTGCATCTGGCCTAGGTGGGTCCTGGAGGATTGCACCTGAGTCCTTTGGCTTTGTAGGCAAGCCTCAACTGCTAAGCTATCTTTCCAGCTCCCCAGCCCTATTTTCCATTCTTTTTATTTTTTTCAAGGTAAGGTCTCACTCTAGCCTAGGCTGACCTGGAACTCACTCTGTAGCTCCCAACTGGCCTTGAACTCATGGTGATCCTCCTACCTCTGCCTCCTGAGGTGTGCACCACCATGCTTCCTTTTTATTTTATTTTTCCTTCAAGGTAGGGTCTCACTCTAGCCCAGGCTGACCTGGGACTCACTATGTAGTCTCAAGCTGGCCTCAAACTCATGGTGATTCTCCAATCCTCTTACTTCAGCCTCCTGGGTGCTGGGATCAAAGGTGTGTGCAACCGCCTCATTTGTTATTTTCATCTCAATAATTTAATTTAATTTAATTTATTAATTTATTGGAGAGAGGCAGACAGAGAGCGTGCAGGCCAGAGCCTCCAGCCACTGCAAACAAACTCCAGACACAAGCACCACTTTTGTTGTCTGGCTTACATGGGTACTGGGGAATCAAATCTGGGTCCTTAGGTTTCGTAGGCAATCACCTTAACAGCTAAGTCATCTCTCCAGCCCAAATCTCAGTATTTTAAATATCAGTACTTAAATCTCCACTCCTTTCCTGAAGGAAGTTCTGTCACCCCTAAGCTGGTCCCAGAGGTCAGGTCCACTTTGTTTTCTTGGCTGCTTCTGGATCTATGGTCTTTCTCCCACCTCCATCTGAACACCACATAGCAGCTCAGTACCTCCTCTGCCTCAGTTCCCTACTGCAGTGTGAATAAGTCCCAGACGCCTGACCCTACCTACCTTGGCACATCTGCAGCTCTATCCTTGGCTCTTTGTGTCCTAGCCACAGCTCCTATCACTGCTCTCCTCCCACCATTGCATATGCTGGACCTTCCTTTCTTTGCAGAACACGTCTTGCTTTCCACCCTCCAGAGCTTAGTTCAATGCCTATCACTGCAGGCCTTCCAGGCCACCCCACCTAACATGGTCTCATCACTCACCTTTGCTTCTGAGGCGCTTGTCACACCTGCCCCTCTGTTTATTGAGGTTTTGCTTTTGTAAGGTTTGTGAAGTCATCCCAACTTCTAGGGTCTGAAAGCCTGTTCGAGGCTTGAGAGATGGCTTAGTGGTTAAGGTGGTTGCCTGAAAAGCCAAAGCACTCAGGTTTGATTTCCCAGGACCCACGTAAGCCAGATGCACAGGGTAGCGCATGCATCTGGAGTTTATTTGCAGTGGCTGAAGGCACTGGTGTGCCCATTCTCTCTATCTGCATTTCCCCCCCACCCCTCAAATAAATAAATAAAAATTTGAAAGCCAGGGATGTAGAGATGGCTTAGTGGCTAAGGCATTTGTCTGTGAAACCAAAGGACCCAGGTTCAATTCTCCAGGACCTACGTAAGCCAGATGCACAAGGTGGCGCATGCATCTGCAGTTCATTTGTAGTGGCTGAAGGTGCCATTCTCTCTGTGTCTGTCTGTCTCTCTCTCAAATAAATAAAAGTAAAAAAAAAAAAATGAAAGCTTGTTCTGTCAGGGCCTCTGCTCCATCTCAGCCTCCCTGTCTCTGGAGGGTGGGGTGGGGCTGGTATTCAGTTCACTGTGTGACATTTTTAGGACATTGCATACCCTGTACTTTTCAGGAAGGGTGATGGGACAGGTTCTAGATACTTTTTTTTTTGGTTTGGTTTTTCAAGGTAGGGTCTCACTCTAGCCCAGGTTGACCTTGAATTCAGTGTAGTCTCAGGGTGGCCTCGAACTCACGGCGATCCTCCTACCTCTGCCTCCCGAGTGCTGGGATTAAAGGCGTGCGCCACCACGCCCAGCTTTCTAGATACTTTTGAGGGAATATGTATACTGACTTCAGTGTCTTTGTGTAACAAGGGGCTAGGGGACTCTGTTGGTCGCTGCTGGAGTTCCAGTGTGACATAGGACCCTCCACCCTCTGTGTTTGTTGAAAGAATGAATACCTTTGATGAGTCGAAAGTGGCAGGAGGCTTCGAGACCTGGGCCTCTCAGGACAGATACAACTCTCTAGTCCCTGATCTAGTGACTGAAAAAGAACTCTTGAGTCATGTTTTTACAACTTTTTAATATATATTTTTATAAACAGGTCGTCACGTGATAAAATAGCACAAGAAACACTTACCAAATATAAGGTTATATCTTCCGCATATACAGGAGAATGAGGTTGTTATGTACAATAAGAAAATGATTTTAGGGGTTGGTTGGTTTTGTGTTCCTCTCTCCCCTTAAATTTCCCTCCTACAGTCGTTGGAAATATCACAGCTTCAGTTGCATTAATACTTTGGGCAAATAGACAGCTGCCCCTCCCTGTTGGGGGACTGTGGGAGGAGGGGCTAAAGAGCCTGGCTCCTGACCACCAGCCTGAAGCTTCCAGCACCCTCACTCCAGGGGCAAGAAACTCTTTGGACTGTTTCTTTGTGTCAACAGCATCTCCCTCCTTCCTTCCTTCTCTGGAAACTAGTTACTTTACTCTTTTCCAACCAGATAGAGGTGTCCCAAGATTGGTTGTGGGTGCTGTCTCCTGGGTGCAGGGTTGGGAAGGGAAAGATCCTAGACACTTCCTCAGCATTGCCAAGATGTGCCAGCAATCCCCCAGGACTTCCAAATGTGCCGGGCTCTGACAGATCATGGTCAGAGCCCATTTGGGCAGGTGAAGGTTTTGGAAGCTGGGGAGGGGTGAAGAGGGGCTCGAAAGGAGCCCTCCCTCCTTGGGGTATGGTGTGTGCTGGCCACTGGAAGATCGCAGTCACTAGTCAGTGCTGACCCTTACACTTGCCCAGGCTCATCTCTGCAGATTCCACCTGAGGAGACCTACCCTGGGAGAAGAATAGTGCTGAGAGACCTAAGCACAGCTGGGGTCAGGGGCTGCAATGGGTGGGCTGCTCCCAAGGCCGGGCAGCTCTGAAGGTGGCTCTGGCTTGGGGTCTTTGGAGTGCCCGTTTCACCACTACACTGAAGTGTACTGGCACTGGCTAGGTTAATGTTGATTCTTCCAAGGTGGTGGTCACCATCCTAATGCTGTCTCAGCTTGACTAGGGCTCAAGGATATGCGGGCCCGTGTGTGTGTGTGTGTGTGTGTGTGTGTGTGTGTGTGTGAAAGAGAGAGAGAGAGAGAGGGGAGGGGGCACACGGAGGACAAGGATTGGCCCACATGTCGACAAGGAAGGGTGGCCTCGTGGGACAGGCGGGCATGGGGAGGGGGAAGAGTTGGGCTCCTCAGGGGGCCATGGCTTTGGCAGGGGCCTGTGTCGCCTCGCACCCCTTGGAGGGCTCCAGGAGCGGTGCATTGGAAGATGCGAGAGGCCCTTGGGGGTTCTTCCAGGCCCCTGAGTCTTGGGGGACCCACCCCCAACCCCTGGGCCCTGCCCGGGATGGGGGGACAGCAGGGAGGCAGAGAGCAGGACGTGGTGGGGAAGGCGGTTAGGACATCTGCACTCAAAGCGTCCCCCAGTGACCAAGGGCCCCAGCGGGAGGGCAAGTGATGGCGGCGGCTGTGGCATGGTGGAGGGCGGGCGTGCAGTGCGGGCACGAGGGGCATGCACAAAGTCCCCGGATGTGCGTGCGTGCGTGGGGCTGGCCCCTCCGCCCCTTGCCCCTGCGGGGACGAGGAGGCGCAGAGGGGCAGGGGAGGCACAGGGCGGGCGGGGCTTCCCTCAGCTCGCCCCGCCTCTCACGCGGGGCGCGGGGCTCCGGCAAGGATGGAAGAGGGGCTCGGAGGCGCCCAAACATCCAGCTCAGAGCTTGGCCGGTTCCTGCGGCTGGGCTGAGGGAGACCCGCGCTACTCAATGACGAGACAGCGCGGCAGGTGCTGCGAGAAGTACTTGAAGAGCTCCGGGGTGGCCCCGGGGCAGTTGGTCAGCTCCAGCTCCTCCAGTTCCTGCAGCTGCACCAGGCCCGATAGCCCCGTGGTGGTCAGTAGCGGGCAGCCTGCAAGCAGGTGGCAGCTATTCGAGGCGGGAAGGTAGGGCGGGGCAAGGGCAGCTTCCACGTGGGGCGCGGCGTGGCCTTGAGTGGGTTGGTACTGCGCTGGATGTGAAGGGCTGGGGTCTGACAGGCTGGGCGGGGCCTGGTGCAGGGCAGGACCCTAGGCTAGAGTTTGTTCCTCCAGCCTGTACCTGGGATACAGGGATCCAGTCGCAGGAAGGATTCTGCACAAAATACCCGAACGGGGCTAGGTGAGCGTGGGGTCAGCACTGCCCAGGAGGCATGCAGGAGATCTCACCTGCCAGAGACAAGAGACGCAAACTCCTCATGGCCAAAAGGTGCTTCAGCCCGAAGTCCTGCACCTGGGCAGAAGTGGGGGGGGGGCGAGTTAACCCTCCACTTGTTAGGGACCTGGGGCCTCTGAAGGGGCAGAGGAGGTGGGGGTTCAAAACAGGTTTCTCAGTTCCCCTCGGAGCCAGGAAAGCGCTCTTAGGGGATTCGGGGACCCTTCCAGTTTCAGCTCCGGTTGGCTACTGGACACAGGGGGCTCCCAGAGCCCTGCGAGATCTGAGTGGCCAGGGACAGGTCAGAAACTGTCTGGACTGGTGCTTTCCCCTCACCACCCACCGTGACACCCCAATTCTCAGATCCCTGGAGGCATGGAGGTACCTGGCAGCACCATCGCAGGTAGAGGCTGCGGAGGGACGACATGGTGGACAGATAGCTGAGGCCAGTGTCCGTGATACGTACACACCTGTGGTTGCACCAGAAGGGGAGCTGCCCACCTTCAAATCGCCCCGCCCCATCCCCACCAAAGCCCTTCCTGCAACAGCCCCGTTCTCCCCAGGGGCCACCCTGCCACCTCCCCTTCCACCCTGTGCTGGAGCTCTGCCCATTCTCTGATTAGGCTGGTGCAGCTCAGGTTGTCACAGTCCCACCCCATCTGTCCCCTTCACAGCCCTGCTCACCCTTGGAGCCTATGGACTAGTGCCACCCTGCTATAAGGTACTATGTCCTGGAGACTCTGCCAGGCCATGCGCACCTGTCAAGCACAAGCTCCTCCAGTCGGTGCAAGTCACAGGCCACATACTCCAGCGCCATGTCTGTGATGCGAGGGCACCACGAGAGGTCGAGGCTGCGTAATTTGCGCAAATTCTCCGCTACAAGCTCTACGCCATCGTCAGTGACCTTGGAGCAGCCAGAGAGGCTGAGCGAGGTGAGGTTGGGCAGGCTGTGCACCACATTGACCACTCCGTGGTTGGTGATCTCCCAGCAGGAGAGCAGGCGCAGGGTGTGGGTGCTGTGGCCCTGGCGCGCCGTGAAGTAGGCCAGCGCCGTGTCCGTCACGTGGTAGGCCTGAAGACTTAACTCAGCCAGGTTGGGCAGAAGCTGTGAGATGGCCGCAATAGCATCATCAGCCACGTTGATACAGTCGCTCACACTCAGTGAGGTGATGCGTGCGCTGAGGCTGGACCACAGCCCAGCCTCGGTGAAATCATTGCAGCCTGACAGCTCCAGGCGCACCACTCCCTGCATCTGCTCCAACATCACCTGTGGGTGGTGTACAGGTCAGGGACCTGCTTGAGTGAGTTACCCCTGCCCTGATCCCGTGCCCCTCCAACCAAGGGTGGTGAGGATTGCCTGTGTGGGATGCAGGAACCTTCTGGGAGGCAGGAAGCAGTGGTCACTTGAGAATATTAAGCTTAGGCACACATGCATCAAAGCTGAACTCTGAGAAGTACACTTACACTGTTACACGTTACCAACATTCCAAAAGAGAGGTACAGGGAACAGAAGACCCAGGAGCTGGGCCTGATTTGAATGTTAACATTACAGTCCAAGCCAGGCGTGGTGGCGCACGCCTTTAATCCCAGCACTCAGGAGGCAGAGGTAGGAGGATCGCTGTGAGTTCGAGGCCACCCTGAGACTACAGAGTGAAGTCCAGGTCAGCCTGAGCTAGTGTGAGACCTTACCTCAAAAAACCAAAAAAGAAAAAAAAATACAGTTCAGGTCCTGGGAGACAGAGCAGGCTGCCCAGCTGCTCCTCTGACCTGTGCTCCTGAGAGACCCTTTCCAGCTTCCCCTCACCTCCCTCCTTCCTCTAGCATCCTTCCTACACAAGGCCAGATTCATAGGCAGGCAGAACCCCACACATAATTGACTGCTCTGCCGTCACTAACCTTGAAATTTTTAATCATCTTTGAACAAGGAATCTATATTTTTCACCTTGCATTAGGTCCCTCAAAGTATGCACCCAGTCCTGCCCCCCCATGCCATCCTTGCTACTGTGTATGTGTGTGTGTGTGTGTTTGGGTCTTGCTCTAGCCCAGGCTGACATGGAGTTCACTATGTAGTCTCAGGCTGTCTTTGAACTCACAGTGATCCTCCTACCTCTGCCTCCCAGCATCTTGAGTTCTGGGATTAAAGGTATACACCCGGCCTTGCTACTTTTGTTTTTTCTTGTTTACCTGAGCTTTCTCTTGGGTCTCATATCCTCCCACATCCAAATGACTGCTGCTTCTTGTCCCTGCCCCTCCATCTCTGTCCCCTCCTGGTCAGTTTGTGGACGTACCTCTAGGCCAGCGTCAGTGATGGTGGAGCGCTTGAGGCTCATGGCCTTCACCCCTTTCTTGGAAAGCGCATAGTTGTCAATGAACTCACAGATGTCCAAGTCGGAGACGCCAACCAAGCAGAAGCCCTCAAAACCTCGAGCGGCAAAGCCCTGCAGGTTCACAAACTCCTTCTCACCCCCAGGCAGCACGTTGTACAGCTCCTTGGCATGCAGCACAGGCGTGAGGCCTGCCCAGAACTTGGGCTGGTAGAGCACACGCCGCCAGGCCTTGCACACCTGAGCTAGCACACACTTCTCGCATGCTGAGAAGTACCAGAAGAGCCCATTGAGGATCTTCTCATCTGTGGCCAATGGTGGTCGCTCCGCTGGGGGTCCAGGCACTGGACCTGAGGTTGGTCCACTGGCTGGGGGGCATGGCCCCCCGGCCAGAGCAACCCGGGACAGTGGTGCAGCCAGGCTGGGAGGTGGAAGGGTGGGTGGGGGCGGTGGCTGGCAGGGACGGTTCTTGGCAGCAGGTGTGCCCTTGGTGATGCTGGCTGCAGCCTAGGCCATTGGGCTGGCCAGGCAGCTTCACCAGACCATTTCGAGGCAAGCATGGAGGCTTGGGGTCGCCGTCGACACCCCGGCTCGACATCTTCCTTGCAAGTTCTGTGGATGGACCAGGAGGAGCAAGTGAGTTTGCTGGCCTCTGGGGAACTGGCTTCCTTCCCAACCCTGGGTGTCTCCTCAGATGTCACTCCCAGGATCACCTAGCAGGAGTGCAAGCCTCTCCCCAACTACAGAGCGAGAGGCAGGCTGGCCACATCCACAGCACCCAGTGGTTCCCTGTCATATGCACTGGCTTAGCCTCTACTGCTCACAGGTACTTTCTGATGCTGCGATTCCCACTTGACATGACAGAGTGTAGGTGGGGAGATGAAGTCCCTGACTGCTTCTCTGCCTCTGCTCCTCTGATACTTATTGTTAGGGTACACTCAGCAGAGCAGGGCCTGGGAAACTGAAGGAAAGGGCTTATGTAGTCTCTGGCCCCTTCCTCACAGAGCACCACTACCTTTTGAGAGACACACCAGCTCCCAAGTATCTCTACACCCACAGTGGGTTCTGTGGCTAAAGTGTCTTCCCACAGCTGACTGTAGTACCAGCACAGTGACATATGCTCTTTAATCCTCCATCCCACCCAATGAGGTTCTGTAACAAATGTTGTTCCCATCATCAGGGCAAGGAAGCAGAGGTCAAGGCCAGATGAACTGTTTGTCTGATGTCATGGCCAGTTCAGCGGCAGAACTGAAGCTCAGACCACAGCTGTCTGTTGAAAGAAGGCTAGAGTCACTCACCCACAAGGTGGGTCTGAACTACTCCCCATCCCAGCCCTATTTAACCTCAGGGCAGTAAATGGGTGGCAGGGGGCACTCTGAATGGACATCATGGAGGGAAAGGGCGTTGGCCCCACTTTGAATGTGTGGTCTTGGCTAGCAGCTCCCCTTCTCCTCACCTTGAAACCTGGTAGCTGACGCCATCTACTCCCTCCAGTGGAGCAGGCAATCAAAGTGCATGACACAGAAGGACTTGAAGGGGAGAAGGAGGCCACTTCTCAGCCCCGGGGCAGAGGAAAGATTTGTCTTCCTGAGTATGTGGGTGACTCCAGGACTGAGCTGGACCTACATGTAGGCCCCTAACTTCCGGCTCTCCAATCTCAGGGGAGGAGCAAAAGTTGCTCACAGGCTCCCCTTCCTTCCTACCTGGTAGAGAGGGCCCATGTCCTCACCAGGAAGCCTTGCAGAACACTGAGGGGGTGTCTAAGGAGGCTCCCAAGATCTGCCCAAGACTTGGGGTGGGTACCAAATATGTAGACTCAGAAGAGAAGGACTCATGCCTCCTTTCCATCTGAGGCCCCCTCCTGGAGCTGGGGGCTGAGGAAGCTCTGGCTGTCCATTCTCACAGTCTGGCCTGATTTGAGGGAAGAGAGTAAGAGTCACACAAGGGAGTTCTGTCCTCCTCTTTGCAACATTGTATCATTGGCTTCTAAGTTCCACAAGATCCAGTCCTTGTGAGCATCCCACCTCTGGGGAGGGGAACAGACCTGTGCTAGGATTCTTATGACCAGCTTTGGGTCCAAAGGATGGCTACTTATCTTTGGCAGTTACAAACTCTCTTGCTACTGGAGGTCCACCCAAGGCTATCAATACTATCTCCCAATCTGCCCCTCCTCAAAGGTGTCATTTGATACCTGGGTGGCAAGCCAGCTGCTCCCTGAAAGTGGCTTCCAGCCCTTGGCTGTCTATTTGTGTTCATGACCAGACAGTACAACAGTCTTGATAGCAACACTTGCTGAACACCTGCTGAGACAACTGCATATTTCAGGCTCATATTAAGCAGCCAGTCCTTTGTGGGGGCGGCCTCTATGGCTACCTCAGTCTACAGAACACTCCTTGAGTGTTCGAGGAGTTACAGTTTGTATATCATGGTGGGGAAGGTTTTAAGTGTGGCTACCCCAGTTTTCTGAGGCTAGTATAGGGAAGAGGGGACCATTGAGGGGCAACAGTATCTATGAGGGGACAATGTGAGGCCCTTGACCACACTCATTCCTATCCCAGCATCATAGTCCTGGGAGCTGTACTAAGCAAGGATGGAGAGGCAGACCTAGCCTGAATACCTTCCACGTCCCTAGACCCAAGTCCACTATTTTCACTGTCCACTGGGCCTTCCGCAGCTAACTGACGGCCCAGATTCTTCAGGGCCTTGTGAGCAGCACCATGGACAGCGGCCGCAAACGCTCTGGCACTTGCTAGGCATGCTGCACTGCCTAGCTCAGCAAACCCAGCAGGGAGGGGCACAGAGAGGGTGGAGGAGAAGCGACCGGCTTGGCTAGGATCCGGAGGAGGCAGCGGAGGCGGTGCCAGGGGAGAAATAATCCAAGAGCTATGCCGATTTAGGCTGAGAATGCTCCCAGCAGCGGGTGTGCACGTGGAGCGCCCAAGTTGGGGGGATGCACGTGGATGCCCCGGGCATCTACCATAATCCTTCTCCTCCAGGGAAGCTCACATTAGCATGAGCCCACGGCCCCATCCCACGCCAGGGTCAGGGCCCAAAACAGAGGAAACATGATGAGGGTAGCTTTTGGCTACCTCTCATTCCACCTTCCCCATCCAGGCCCTTGCCCTCGGTGAAAACTTGATCTCCACAGAGGCAACCCTGATGCTCCACAATTTTGTGCCCAGCTATCCTGGGGCAGTGGTCTTCTGCGACTCCTCCTACTCCTGCCCTGATTAACCCAGCCATTTTTGAATCCATGGTTCAAAAATGCAAACATTAGCTGGGCGTGGTGGCGCACACCTTTAATCCCAACACTCGGGAGGCAGAGATAGGAGGCTCACAGTGAGTTCAAGGCCACCCTGAGACTACAGAGTGAATTCCAGGTCAGCCTGAGCTATGGTGAGACCCTACCTTGAAAAAAACAATTAGCCCGGTGTGGTAGCACACACTAATCCCAACACTTGGGAGGCAGAGGTAGGAGGACTGCCATGAGTTCCAGGCCTGAGCAGCCTGAGACTACATAGTGAATTCCAGGTCAGCCTGGGCTACAGAGTGAGACCCTACTCGAGAAAAAAAAAATGCAAGCATTATCCCTGGGCCTGAGGTCTTGGCAGAAAGCTTAGTGCACAGTGGGAAACTGGAATTTTCCTGCCAGGTGGGCAAAAGCTCCCTGAGGGGTCCAGTCAAGGGCCCTTCCACCTGGCCCTGCCACCCCACCACACCATGACTCATGGTCTCATCCCAGGAGTTGAAGAGACAGGGTCTCTATGTAGCTGTGGTGGGCCTTGTGTTTTCAGCAGTCCTGCCTCCGTTTCCTAAGTGCAAGGATTTCGGATATACATTGTTCCGTCTGGCTAGAGCCCCCCTTAGGGATGCTGCAGCTCCTCTCTCCACTTAGGAAGGGAGTTGTACAGCCTGCCTGGAGTTGCCTTCCATGAGGGAAACAGGCAGCTGCCGGGCTGCTTGCCCCCTCAAGAACTAATACTGGAAGAGAGGCCTTTGAGAAAGATGTCTGAGCTGGCATAGCAACCAGCCTCAGGCCTGGCATTCTGTATTGTGGTCAATCTGGCATGGTTTTCTGGGAAGTTTTTGGGGGGGCTTCAAGTCCATGGGTCCTCTGGGGTAGGGAAAAACAGTGGCCATTTCTTCAGCCATCTTGTCTTATCAACCAAAGCCTGGTCAAGGTGCCCCTAGGGAAAACTGACAGTGGTCTCTGCTATCCCCATCAAACTCATTGTGGGTCTAAGGAGCACAGTGGGTCCTAGAAAGACCCCAGAACTTGGTGACTTCCAGGATGACACAGATGGTCATGCAGGGCCACATGGACCTGCCTGTTCTTTGTATCTAGTCACTGGACCCAGAAACACAAGTGGGTCTCACAACCTCCCCTCTAGCCCTGACCCCCTGCTCAAATAGTCCTGTTCCTCATTCCTCCTCTCCCACCCATCTCTGCGTGTGCACATCCCGGGCCCCTGCTTGCTCCATGAGCCTTCCCTTCCTCCACTCTTCAGCTGCTCGTATGACTGGTGCCTCCTCAGCTAGGATCCCTGGCTTTGGACAAACATCTCCAGGGTGTCTGTCACTCAGCACAGAGGTTTTCATCACTACCTCTCCCACAGATCTAGAACCTTGTGAGGACATGTGGCATCATAGCTGCATGGCCTCTGAGTACTGCTAAAAGAAAAGGGTGCAGTTTCCCGAGCCGCAAGAGGCTGGCTCAGTCGGGGGTGGGGGGTAGCTTAATCAAGAACTTAATCCCAAGTGTGACTGATTATAGTCAATATTCATAGACAAAGAACTGAATTGGGCACTGAGGTACAAACACAGGAAGAGGATACTCTTGATTTTTGTGGAATCCCTCTTCCCGAGCTGCTTGGCTGAGGAAGATGGCTCTCCATCCCCACAATGTGGCCTGGCCCTAGAGGAAGGAGACAAGATCCACCAAAAGAGTGGGAAGAGGGAGGCTCTGCACTGCTTCTCCCAGCACCATCCCTCCCCGCTCCCCCATTCCTGGCTAGGCACAGGAAGCAAGGCACAGCGAGGGATCTTCCGGAACCTCCATAAAGCTGTGACTAACTTCAAGACCCTAGGGCTGTCTGATTCCCAATGCCCAGACCAGGAACACGTTCATGGTTCCTTGCTCCTGTGTCTTCTACTTTTTTGAGTCCCCTGTGTCCTGTGATCAGGCCTGTGCTCATGGCCCTCGCCCAGCAGAGTCCCTACTACAGTGCTGCTGTCCTTTCAGAGGCTGCCAAACGCATACCAGTCAGTGTCCTATCCTTCACAGCTACCAGTCCAGGGGTCTTCTGCTCTGTCTTTGACATTCCCATCTTGGTGAGCACCAGGTAGGGATGGAGACCAACTTGGATGTTAGGATAGGACCTGGCCTGACTAGAACCTAGCAGCTCCTCCTGCCCGCTGGGGGCCTTGGGGCTGGGCTGGGAGAGCGTAACCCAAACACTCACATGGGACCAAGTCAGCATGGCAGCCACAGGGACCATCATGACAACCGGGGTAGCTGGGAATGGGGGCACACCGCAGGCGACACGTTCTGTGACTCATGCATATTAACATCCCTGCCACTTCGCACATGTCAGCAACAGTGCTCCCTTCCCACCCCCAGCTAGAACTGCCTCTAAGGATGCAACAGGGGCTTTGGGATGGTGAGACCCTTAGCCCAAGGGTCATGTGGGCCTTGAGAAAGGCCCAAGTTGTTGCTTCAGTGGGCTAAGGCCCTGTGACCAAGCTCAAGGCAGCTAGTCATGTGGCACTGGGCAGTGAACTCTGGGCTCTGGCTCATCAGCTGCCCCTCCCCCTGGCCTGTTCCGGAGAACCTAGCTCTTCAAGGCCTAGGCCCCTGTAAGCCTACTTTGGGCAGCTGCTAAGCGAGGGGACATGGCCCACATACACCCTGTGCAGCTAGTCTAGCCATAGGCTCTCCAGGAACAGTGGTGGGGAACTTTCTGGACTACCCACTGTTCCCCATCCCAAGCTGCTTTGCTGCCACTCCCATCTGTCCCTGTACTAGCTCTGGAAGACCCAGCACTGACTCCCACAGGTGGAGTTAGGGTCAGTGGGTTGTTGTGAAGTGCCAGGCAGCACCTCCTTCCTACACTTCTGGGATGTGACTGCCTCATCTGCACGGGCTTCTGGGCCCAGGTCCCTCCCACCTCTCCTCAGTGAGAGACAGGATGTATCCAGGTGTCAGAAAGCGGGTATGAAGGAGAGGGGCTGAGCTGGAGGCTGCAGAGCCAGGTAGCAGGAACTAGGGCAGCTGAGTCCTGGGGTCCCTCAACGTCACTCGTGTTTACAACCTCGAATTTCCCGCTCTGCCTAATGGCTCTCAGTCCAGCCCTATGGCCACCTCTGGGCAGGGTAGATAGGTCCCATCAGGCCTCTACCCTGGTCTAGGCAGCCCCAGCACGTCAGGCTCTCATCCCAGCCCAGGCTAGGCAGCTGTCCAGCACTTCGTCAAAGCGAGGGCTGGAAGAGAGGGCCCTGTGTCCCAGATGAGCACCAGTCAGGCCTAGGTTGACCCTGGTCAGAGGGACCTGGGGGAAGATGGCAGTGAAGGAGAGGCCTCAGGGAAGGAGACAGGTGAAGCGGCATCTGCTTCTGAGAGGTCAGCTGCAAGCTTGGACTGGGAGGGACTAGCAGGAGGGGATGCTGGGCCAGATCCAGGCCTCAACAGTGCAGCCTTCTCCCCTGGGATGATGGGTGGGGGACCCTCCCCATGACCCAAAGTCCCAGAAGGACACAAAAACCCTGACTAGCAACCTCAGGGTGCCCACTACCCATTCTAAGGTCCTTCTCTAAAACCAAGGACATGCCAGCCCACTCTCCTTGCCTCCCTGTGGGTGGCAGCTCTATGCCAGCCCGTGTCCAGAAGGTGTCCAGGGCTACCAGGCCACATACCCACATGGCTCCTCCCGTTAAACTGTATCAACACCTGTCACGTCGTCGGTCGGCCCAAAGCTCCCAAGAACAGAATGGGGGTTGGGGGAAGGATCCCGGAGCCCAGCCAGGCGGCGGCGAGGGGGCTGGAGGCCTTGCAATTCCGCGTTAGGCACCGCGCTTCTACTCAGTGGATTCGGTGGCACCGACCCACAGCCTGATCGCGTAGCGAGGGGCCTGGCCAGCCCGGCCCGGTGGCCAAGGGACGAGGTGGGGAAGGGGCTGCCGTTACGTAAGCCCTGCCCAGGAGGCGGCGGCGGCGGCGGCGCAGTACCAAGCCCCCCCCCCCACCTCATTGTGGCCTGGGCCGCTGCGGTGACTCGGCGTGGCCCCCTCCCCTGCCCTGCCCTGCCCTGCCCTGTCCTCCCCTGCCTGGCCCGGCCCGCAGCCTGGCGGCGCGCGCACACCTACCTCAACCCAGGCTCCTGGCTCATGCCACGCTGTCCACCTGGTAACCTCGCGTCATGGGGACCCCGAACGGGCGCCACCGAGCGCAGAGGCGGCGGAGGTGCTGGTCTGGCGGGCAGGGCCCGGCCGCGCCCCAGCCTGGCCGGGCCCCCTTGGCGGCGCCGGGAGCGGAGCTCCCCGGTGGGAGAGGATCTGCCGCCCTAAGCCTCCCACCGGGGAGGCTGAGGCTGTGCCCAGATAAATAAGGCCGCTTTGCAGGGAGCCGGGCGGGTACCTCCTCCCTCCCCGACCCTCCTCCCCGCGCTCCTCCTCCGCGCTCCTCCCCGCGCTCCTCCACGGCCGCCCAGGCGTCGCGCCCTCGCGCGTTCCCGGCCTCGGGACCAATCCCGACTCGCCGACCGGGCGGGGGGCGACGAGGATGCCGAGTCCCGCCCCAGTCCGCGCAGCGCGCTCCGGGTGCGGCGCCGGCGGGCACGCGCCAGGCCCCGCGCGCGCCAGCACCCCGGGCGCCGCTGCCCTCACAATAACAACGCCGGCGGGTGGCGCGTCTGCAAGGACGCTCGAGGGCAGGGTAGCGCAGGGCAGGGCGCGCGGGCGGCCCGCAGCAGTCCGAAGCAGCCCACCCGCGCTAAGCGGTGGCGACCCCGAGTCCTGCGAGCCGAGGAGAACTCGGGGCCTAGGGCGCGAGCGGTTGGCGGTGGGGGAGGGCTTGCAGGGCCCTACGGGAATGGGAAGGGGGGTCCCCGGCTCTGCGCGTCCTCGCTGGGGCTGCCACCTGCGGGGGGTGAGGAGTGGGAGGCCGGGGCTGGAGACAGCGGCTTGGTACGACCTCCATCCACTTCCCATTCCGCTGAGCCGGGGCCAGACTCCACGGGCCCTCACATCCTGTGCGCTCCTGGTTCTGGCCGTGTTAAAGAGTCCCCCGCCTCGGCGCACACCTATAGAAACTTGCAAACAAGTGACTAAAAAAAGATCATTTCAAGAGGGTGTAATGATGGTGACCTCGGGAGGGTGGTGGCTCTTGAGAATGTCACAAACGAGCTGAGACACCCCCCGCCCCCGCGCAAGGGTGAGGCAGGAGTGGTTCAAGCAGGGATGCGCGAAGGTTCTAAACCCTTGAGAAGCTTGGTGGCTTCCCTCTGGGATGGAGTGGAGGTCAGGTGGTGGCAGCTGGTGGTGTGGCTCAGGGCAGGTGGTTTGTGTAGAGGTCACGGCTGCATAAGAAGCCAGGCCTCCCAGCAATCGCTGGGGAGGAGGACAGGCTAATAGTGTCCTATCCTGGGGTCTCTTGGGAGCAAGGATGTTGCAGTTACTTTCGCGTCGCTGGGACAAACTCCGGACCAGAAGCAGCTTACGGGAGGAAAGGGTTTATTTCAGGCTTACAGAATCCACCGGAAGCGCCGCCCTGGCTGAAGAAGCGGGCTCACTTCCGTAGATCTGTAGCAGAGACCACCAACAAACACGAACAGCCAGAACTCCAACTTGGTTCTCAGCATAACCTAGTAGGGCTGGACTAAAAGATCCGCCCCCCCCCCCCCCGCGTGACACCTCCTCCAGTAGGCTGCTGGAGACTCAAATTGCAAGCTTAATCTTGATCAAAAGCACCGCAGGCTAACGGAGACATGCATTTACATTCAAACCACCACAAAGGACAACGACAAAAGGGACCAGGTGTCACAGGGTCTTGGAATAAGGGAGGAGCCAGAGGGTGGAGTGTCATCAAACGGGACCAGCTGGTGTTGGGAAGCTGGGCCCCCCGTGGGACTGTTGTGAGGCCTGGGGGTAACTGGGAAGGAAAGCCGAGAGAGCTGGGTTCTGGGTGGTTTTGACAGGTGGAGTGCTGTCCTTGTGGTGGCAGTGGGGGCAGGGCTGGATCCGGCTTGCCACAGCAACCATCTGTGAAGAAGCTAGGACTGAAGTCTCACCATCTTGCTTACACAGTGATCAGTGATGGTGGCCTGGTATGGGACAGAGACTTGTGAAGACATCGCGGCAATGAGAGGGTATACATCCCCGTCGTTCAGTTATCCTGGGACAGGTGTTCTGTGAGTAGCAGGTTGGGGCATCAGGCACAGGGTGCCATGCTGGGACATGTGTCCTGGCTCAGGGCAGATGAAAACACACCCAAGGGTGAAAGGTGGGCTTGGGGGAGCCCTGAACATGGTATGACCTTTGCAGAACTCAAATAATAGTGACCCTCAAAACAGGAGGCTGAAGTAGGAGGAGGCTGAGGTAGGAGGCTTAGAGGCCAGCATGGGGCTACAGAGTGAGTTCCAGGTCAGCCCAGGCTAAAAGAGCATTAGCAAACACAAACTCTGCCTCACAAAAAAGGCCCCTCCTGCTTCCTTGGTCTGTCATCCGTGAGGGTCACACGCCTGTCTCCCTCCTCCAGGGGCGTGGGAGCTTCCTTCTCGTAGGTCTTTCCTCCCTTCTCCCTGCACTTGTTTTCCCCAGAGTGTGCAGGGTGCAGCTGACAAGCAGGTATGATAATGTCGCGTGACTATTCACTCTGCTGTAGTATGCAAGGCCCTGGTGTTTGGGTCCTCTATCTACCAGGAAGGTGCCACACTCACACTTGAATTATCTCTCTCACCTGGTCCCTCAACTGCTGTCCTCAACAGCTCTGTTTGCCCCTCAAACTTTTTAAGAAACTCATTTTTATGCCCACCCCAACACCAAGCACCTCCTTTTTGTAGCCTCAACCGACTGCTCTGATGGTGCAGTTACAGTGGTCTGTTGGCTGACAGCACCCCCAGAAGGCCAGGGTGGGGCTCTTTCCCACACTGTGCCCTTGAGTGCACAGCATAGCACAGGCCCTGCACACGTGTGATTGTGAGGGGGTAAAGGGGACCCATGAGAGGTTGCCACACCGTAATTCAGACCATTGTCCCTGGAGAATGGGCCCTTCTTCCTCTGGAAGATACCTTTTGAGAATAGTTTACACCCAGAGAAGTGACTCAGACAAGGTCCTGCTGGCTTCTCCGAGGCCTTTAGTCTTATCTGGGGAATGTGGGTATTGCCTAGGCCAGCTCAGCCATGTTTCTTGCCTTGTCAGTCTCCAGGGATTGATATAGAAATAGATGTGCTGGGTGTGGTGACACCTGCCTTTAATCCAGCACTTGGGAGGCAGAACTTTTATGAGGATTGCTGTGAGTTCAAGGCCACTCTGGGACTACATAGTGACTTCCAGGTCAGCCAGGGTTAGAGCAAGATCCTACCTTGAAAAACCGAAAAAAGAAACAATAAAGTATATGTGCTTGTGGAGTGCCTGTCACTGGGAGACTTTTCAGCTGAATTACTCTCCCCTGGAACATCCTTACTCGAGCACCCTCAAGTGAAGTACCTCCTCCCCTGGATGGAACACCCCTAACCTGGAGTACCCTTACCTTGAGAACCATCATCTGGGCCACCCCTCATCTGGTACATTCTCACTTGGAGCACCCCTAACCTGAAATATCTTCCCCTGGACTATCTGTCACCTGAAGCCCCCTTTCCCTTACCTGGAGCGCCCCCTTGCCTGGAGCATTTTCACCTGGAGGACAGCATAGGGCCCTCAGCACCCTCTCCCTGGGCCACCACAGCTCTGTGAAGTCCTCACATTTATGGGCACTGTAGTCCTCACCTGGAGCACCTCCGCCATCAGCATCCTTGTCTTGATGCCTGAGTACAGAGGACTGACCCCAGGCCAGCCAGCTGGGGTCCAGCTCTGTAGTCAGGAGGAGCACACTGAGAACAGAGGCTTCTGGCATTTCTGGCTCACAGACCAGACCTTGGAGGGCTGAGGGGGCATGTCACATCAGCAGGTGAAGGTCATCTGGCTCCCTAGGCCTGGGTGCTGTCCCCAGATCTTCCCTTAGTCTTGTCACAGGAGGTCCTCAGACATGTTCTTCAGAGCTTTTGGGGTGAGCTCTAGGATGTAGTCTGTGCTGTTCAGGCGGCATCAGCGTGTATGCTGGGTCAGTCTTCCCTAAATGGGACCTCAGGTAATTCTCACGGAGCTCACTGAGCCCTTCTTGAGAAATGGACTCTAAGGGGAGTTGCCGCAAAGGTCTCAGCACAGTACTGGTGGTGAGTGTCCCTCTCCAAAGCAAAATGATTCACCTTGAGTCAGATGGACATTCTGTTCTGCTGACCCCTTGAGTCCCTTCCCCGCCTCTTCTTTCCTCTCTCCCCTCTCCCTCCTATGCCTCTTCCTTCCCCCAACCCTGTCTCTGCCCAGAGGCAGAGGCTTGAGAGTCCTAGGGAGAAAGGTGGGACATCAGGTGTCCAACTGCCCTCATGGCTCCACAGCCGGAACCAGTGCCCACAGGCATGAGCACTTCAGAACTGGGGTGTCTCAGCTGTGGTGGTCCAGGGTAAGGATGCTGGGGCTCTACGTTGCCCGCAGCTCTGGCTCAGGCCTGGCCGGCCCCCTGTCAAGGCTGAGGATGACTCAGGCCCCAGCTGTCACCTCAGCAACACGCGTCGCCTAGTGATGGCGGTCTCCCAGCAACGGTAGTCTCTTAGCAATGGGATATTTTCCTGGCCCTGGCTGGAGCCAGCAGCTATTTTTAGCTCAGTTGCAAATCAATCAGCAACTGCATTTTGGGCTCCTTGGGAGATACAAGGTGTGTCGGGGGGGGGGGGCTGGTGGTGACTTCTCAGCAAATGAGAAAACATGAAGATAGAGACCTCACTTCTGGGTGCCCTGAGGTGGGAGGGCAGAAGGTGGGTGGGGCTAGTCCCATCGGGTATTCAGGAGCTTGAAGCTGCTTGGAAACTGGCCCTATGACCATGTCCTGGATGGGTCCCCATGCCCAAAGAGCTGACAGCTCAAACAGTCTCAGAATACACCAGTCTAAGAGGGTGCAGTGACCCAGGACAGTGCTCACATTGTGTCACTGTAATGTGTTACTGGGCCCCCTGGGTACCTCCCTGCCCCTTACAGCAATAGGAACTGTATCCCCTGTTCCCAGCCCTGACTCCACCCTGGGGTGTGGCACTTTGCCTGGGTCAGCGTGGCAGTACACACGGCCAGTCCTGGCTACAGGGGCTCTTGTGCCATGGGCTTAAATGGGGACATAGGAAGGGTAGGCTTCAGATCAGCTACATCTTCCCTTACTCAGCTGCTAGTGAAACTGGCCCAGCTGGAGACTTGCCTGTCCCTCCTGGACTTTCTCACAGGTTCTGCAGGGAGAAGCCCACATGCACGCTGTCAGTGGGGCTCAGGGAGCGGCTCTTCCTTCTTCCACCATCCACCCTTTGTGGTCACGTTTGCTCACAGTTCTCTGGCTCTGGCGCCATTGGTTCCCTAACCAACTGTCTTCTCTAGCAGTGTGAGGAGCCCAGCCAACCAGCCCTTGGCCTTGGTCAGGAGCGGTGCTTGTCTGTCCCAGACCCATGACTTCCCCAGTCTCCCCCACAGAATGGCCTTCTGTCTGTGGGGGAGCTTCCTGTCAGTTATCAGCTCCCCTGCTGGACGATGTCTGTCCCCAGCTCCACTCAAGGTTCAGTTCACTGTGAATATATCCTCAGTGCCCTTAGCTTGCCGTGACCTGTGTAAGGGGGGACAGCCATGGCCAGAGGTGGGCAGGATGAGGGTAACACCCTGTGATGGTGACTAGGCCTCCATTGCTCTCTGATGCACCCAATGTGTCTCCATGTCCAAGGCTCTTCTGGGTAAAACAGGACAGGGACCAGGTCTCAGGATGAGCTCCCAGGCTGAACACTCCCTTAGATAAAAGGGCTTCACAGGCCGGGCGTGGTGGCGCACACCTTTACTCCCAGCACTTGGGAGACAGAGGTAGGAGGATCGCCATGAGTTCAAGGCCATCCTGAGACTACAGAGTGGATTCCAGGTCAGCCTGGGCTAGAGCAAGACCCTGCCTTGAAAAACCAAAAAAATTTTTTTAAAAAAAGGCTTCATGGGCTGGAGAGAGGGCTTAGCAGTTAAGGCACTTGCCTGCGAAGCCTAAGGACCCATGTTTGACTCTCCAGGTTCCACATAAGCCAGACGCACAAGGTGGTGCAAGCGTGCAAGGTCGCACATACACACAAGGTGGTGCACACATCTGGAGTTTTGTTGCAGTGGCTGGAGGACCTGGTATACCAATTCTCTCCCTTTTATAAATACACACACACACACACACACACACACACACGGCTTCAGGATGCTTCATGTCCTCTTGGCCAAAGCAGGCAGAACAGCAGACAATCATTCTAGTGCCTGCAGTCTTTCAGAAAAGCACCACTCCCTAACCTCCTGAAGTATATCCTGAAGGAGGTTCTTGGGCTGAAAGATGGCTCAGAGGTTAAGGCACTCGCCTAAAAAGCCTAAGAACCCATGTTTGATTCCCCAGTATCCACATAAAGCCAGATGGACAGGGTGGTGCATGCATCTGGAGTTTGTCTGAAGTGGCTAGAGGGCCTGGTGTGCCCATTTGGTGTGTGTGTAATAAATAAATAAAGTAAAAATAAAACAAGAAAATTAGCTGGGCATGGTGGTGCATGCCTTTAATTCCAACATTCTGAAGGCAGAGGTAAGTGGATCACAGTGAGTTCCAATGCCATCTTGAGAGATTACAGAGTGAATTCCTGGTCAGCCTGGGCTAGAGTGAGACCCTACCTCAAAAAAAAAAAAAAAAAAAAAAAGAAGAAGGAGGAGGAGAAGAAGAGGAAGAAGAAAGCTGAGGGAGTAAAGTTAGGGGTACTCAAAGGAGCCCCCAAACTGAGCATAGACAGTCAAGAGTTATCTGAGGTTTGAGATGTCATTTATCTATTTAATTCATTCTAGGTGTTTATTAAGCACTTTCACCCAAGTGTGTTGGGTCCTAGGCCCAGCCATGGCCTTCTGGACTCTACCTATGAGCATTAGAACTCTGATTGCTAATGGCACTTAGGTGGCCTTTGCCCATGAAAATTGTAGGAAGCAGTGTCTGCCCAGGTGTTTGACATTGTTGTTGTGTAGCTAAGAGACAAAGCTGGGGTAATGAAAATCTAGTATTGAGACATCTCAGGGCCAGCATGTGACTTTTCCATACTAGGTCACCTCTTGGGATCCTTCTCACACCCAGGACTCTGGTTCTTTCTCTGGGAGAAAGCTGGGGTGGGAGGTTAGCATGTTTGAGGCTGGGCAGCTGATACTGAATACCACCACTAGAGGGTGCTTGTAGCCCATTATCTGCCCTAGCTTCTCCAGCTGCGGTGCCACTGACCTAGGACCACTAGGTGGCCTCAGAACAGCTGTGGTGATTGATCCAGGTGTCATGTGTCCTCTTGTGAATGCCTTGGTACCTGCTATACTCTCACCATGCTATGTCCAATTCCATTTATTATTTATTTATTTATTATGTGTGTACATTCCAAGGCACACGTGTGGAGGTCAGAGGACAACTGAGGTACATATATGCCACCTTCTTTGAGATGGGATTTGTTGCAGCTATATATGAACTGCCAGACTACAAAGGAACATCAGAATAGCTGGACCACGAGCTTCGGATTCTCCTGGCTCTGCCTTCTATTGTCATAGGCGCCTTGGGATCAGAGATGCTTGTGCCACTTTGCATCTGGCTTTATGTGGGTGCTGAAGACTTGAACCCAGGCTTGCAGGCTCTGCAAGCAAGCATCTTTAACTGTTGAGCCATCTCCCCACACTCTGTATTTATTTACTTATTTACTGTTTCTTTTTGGAGTCTTTCTTTCTTTTTGGGTCTCACTCTAGCCCAGGCTGACCTAGAATTCACTATGTAGTCTCAGGTTGACCTCTAACTCACAGCACTCCTCCTACCCTCTGCCTCCTGAGTGCTGGCATGCCAGGACCTTCAGTCTGCTGCGAACAAACCCCAGATGCATGCTCTCCCTTGTGTGCATGTGTGACATTGCGTGCTTGTGTCACTGTGTGTCTGGCTACGTGGGACCTGGAGATTTGAACATGAGTTCTTAGGCTTTGCAGGCAATCACCTTAACAGCTAAGCCATCTCTCCAGCCCTTATTTATCTATTTTTTATTTTTTTGTTCCCTTTATTTATTATTTGAGAGAGAAAGAGGAGGAGAGAGAGAGAGAGAGGATGGGTATACTAGGGCCTCCAGCCATTGCAAATGAACTCCAGACACATGTGCCACCTTGTGCATTTGGCTTATATGGGTCCTGGGGAATTGAACCTGGGCCCTTAGGCTTTGTAGGTAAGTACCTTAACCACTAAACAATCTCTTTAGTCACTGTTTTAAGGTTTTTTTTTTTTTTTTTGATTGTTTTTTCAAGGTAGGGTCTCACTCTAGCTCAGGCTGACCTGGAATTCACTATGTAGTCTCAGGGTGGTCTCAAACTCATGGTGATCCTCCTACCTCTGCCTCCTGAGTGCTGGGTTAAAGGTGTGCACCACCATGCCTGGCTTCTGTTTTTCATTTTTTTAAAGAAACTTTATTTATTTGCAAGCAAAGAGATAGAGAGGTGAGAAACAGAGAAAATGGGTGTGCCAGGGCCTCTAGTCACTGCAAATGAACTCCAGGCGCATGCGCCACTGTGCACCTGGTTTTACCTGGGTACTGGGGAATGGGAATCGAACCCAGGTTGTTAGGCTTTGCAGGCAAATGCCTTAACCTCTGAGCCATCTCCCCAGCCCTGCTTTTCATTTTTTAAATAATTTTTTTTTTTTCGAGGTAGGGTCTCACTCTCGCTCAGGCTGACCTGATCCTCCTACCTCTGCTTCCAAGCCTGGATGAATCATTATGGAACCCAGGAGATAAAATCCATCATTAACATTACTGCACCACAGCTCACCTTGACCATTTTCAGATGTGTGGCTTCAACACTGTCTAGTACCTTCCTGCTGTTGTGCAGCCCATCTGTACTGGCTGCTTTTCTCAGGGTAGTGATAAAATACCTGACAAAAGCAATTTAAAGAAGGAAAAGAGCCAGGCGTGGTGGCGCATGCCTTTAATCCCAGCACTCGGGAGGCAGAGGTAGGAGGATCACCATGAGTTCCAGGCCAGCCTGAGACTACATAGTGAATTTCAGGTCAGACTAGGTTAGAGTGAGACTCTACCTCAAAAACCCACAAAAAAGGAAGGTTTGTTTTGGCTCATGGTTTAAAGGGTCACATCGCATTATGGGGGGAAAGACCTGCGGCTCACGGTGCTCCTGCAGCTGGGAAGCAGAGAGGAGTGCTAGGACTCGGCTTGCTTTTTTCCTTTGTTCCTTTTTTCTTCAGTCCAGAACCCCAGCCCATGGGAGGTGGTGCCCATATTCAGCGTGGCTTTCCACCTCAGTTAAATTCCTCCAGAAACATTATCACAGATCACCCAGATATTTCCTAGGTGATTCTAAATCTAGTCAAGTCAACAATGAAGATTAACTATCACAGGCCCACGTCTGTCAATTTGATACTCAAACACATCATTGTTTTTTCGAGGTAGGGTCTCACTATAGCCCAGGCTAACCTTGCACTCACTCTGTAGCCCCAGGCTGGCCTCAAACTAACATCGATCCTCTTACCTTGGCCTCCCCAGTGCTGGGATTAAAGATGTGTACCACCATGCCCCTTTCTGAACACATCACTTATTTTTTTTTTTGTTTGTTTGTTTGTTTGTTTATCGAGATAGGGTCTCACTCCAGCTCAGCTGATCTGGAATTCACTATGTAGTCTCAGGGTGTCCTCAAACTCACAGCAATCCTCCTACCTCTGTCTCCTGAATGCTGGGATTAAAGGCGTGTGCCACCATGGCTGGCTTAAATTTTTTAACTTAATTTTATTTATTATTTATTTAAGAGAAAGGAGAGAGAGGGTGAGAGAGAGAGAATGGGCATGGCAAGACCTCTAAGCCACTGCAAATGGACTCCAGATGCATGTGCCACCTTGTGCATATGGCTTTACAGGGTTACTGGGAAATTGAACCCAGGTCCTTAGACTGTGCAGGCAAGAACCTTAACCCCTGAGCCATCTCTCCAGCCCAATACACTGCTTTTACTTGTTTTATTTTTTCAAGGTAGGGTCTCGCCCTAGCCCTGGCTGGAATTCACTATGGAGTCTCAGGGTGGCCTTGAACTCACAGCAATCCTCCTACCTCTGCCTCCCAAGTGCTGGGACTAAAGGTGTGCACTACTACACCTGGCTTCACATCAACTCTTTTTATGAGAGAGAAAAAGCATGTGTGTGTGCATGAGAGAGAGAGAGAGAGAGCACATGAGAGAGAATTGGCGCTCCAGGGCCTCTAGCCACTGCAATAGAACCCCAGATGCAAGTGCCACCTTGTGCACATGTGTGACCTTGTGTGCATGCATCACCTTGTGCATCTGGCTTACATGGTGTTGCAGTCAGGTTCACACTGCTGGCAGAAAACACCTGACCAAGAGCTGCTTGCAGAAAAAAGGGTTTATTTTGGCTTATAGACTTAAGGAGAAGCTCCATGATGGCAGGGGAAAACTATGGCATGAGTAGAGGGTGGACATCACCTCCTGGCCAACATCAGGTAGACAACAGCGGCAGGAGAGTGTGCCAAACACTGGTAAGGGGGAGCTGGCTGTAACACCCATATGCCTGCACCCAATAATACACCTGCCTCCAGGAGGCTTTAAATCCCAAATTGCTATCAGCTGGGGTCCTAGCATTCAGAACACCTAAGTTTATGGGGAACACCTGAATCAAACCGCCACATGTGGGTTTTAAAGAGTTGAACCTGGGTCCTTAGGCTTTGCAGGCAAGTGCCTTAACCACTAGCCATCTCTCTAGGCCCAAACACATCACTTTTTTTTTTTTTTTTTTTTTTTTTTTTGGTTTTTCTAGGTAGGGTCTCACTCTAGCCCAGGCTGACCTGGAATTCACCATGTAGTCTCAGGGTGGCCTCGAACTCATGGCGATCCTCCTACCTCTGCCTCCCAAGTGCTAGGATTAAAGGCATGTGCCACCATGCCCGGCTTCCAAACACATCACTTTTTTTTTTTTTTTTTTTTTTTACTTATTTGAGAGCAACAGACACAGAGAGAAAGATGCCGATAGAGAGAGAGAGAATGGGCATGCCAGGGCCTCCAGCCACTGCAAACGAACTCCAGACACTTGTGCCCCTTTGTGCATCTGGCTAACGTGGGTCCTGGAGAATTGAGCCTCTAACCATGGTCCTTAGGCTTCACGGGCAAGCGCTTAACCGCTAAGCCATCTCTCCAGCCCAAACACATCATTTTTAATCATAACATTCCGCCCTTGGCTTTCAAAGACTCATTGTAATTTCATAATGCAAAATGCATTTAGTTCATCAGTAACGTTCCCTCTAGACCTCAACAGTTCTAATATTGTTCAAAAGTCTTAAGTTGGGCTGGAGAGATGGCTCAGTGGTTAAAAACACTTGCTCTAAAGCCTGCAGGCCCAGGTTCAATCCCCAGTATCCACATATAGCAAGATGCACAAGATGGCACATGTGTCTGGAGTTTGCTTGCAGTGGCAGGAGGCCCTGGCATACCCATACTCTCTCTTTCTGTATGCCTCTTTCTCTCTATCTCCCAAATAAATAAATAAAAATATTACAAAAAAACCAAACAGAATCTGGGGGCTGGAGAGATAGTTCAGCAGTTAAGGTGCTTGCCTCCAAAGCCTAACCACTTGGGTTTGGTTCTCCAATACCCACATAAAGCCAGTTGCACAAAGGGGCATATGCATCTAGAGTTGGTTTCCAGTGGCCTAAGGCCCTGACACACCTATTCTCTCTATCTCTGTTTGCAAATAAATAAATAAAAACACCAAAAAAAGAATCTAAAGTCTCTTTTTTTTAAATTATTTATTTATTTGCAAACAGAGACAGTATAGGCATATCAGGGCCTATTTCAACTGCAAATGAACTCCAGTGCTTATGTCACTTTGTGCATCTGGCTTTATGTGGTTACTGGGAAACTGAACTCAGGCCAGCACACTTTGAAAACAAGTGCCTTTAACTGCTGAGCAATCTCCAGCCCCTAAAGTCTCTTTTGTAGCTTTCCCCCCCCCCCCTTTTTTTTTTTTTTTTTGGTTTTCGAGGTAGGGTCTCACTCTAGCCCAGGCTGACCTGGAATTCACTATGGAGTCTCAGGGTGGCCTCGAACTCACGGCAATCCTCCTACCTCTGCCTCCCGAGTGCTGGGATTAAAGGCGTGCGCCACCACGCCCGGCTTTTTCCCCCATTTTTTGAGGTAGGGTTTCACTCTAGCTTTGGCTGACCTGGAATTCACTATGTAGTCTCAGGGTGGCCTTGAACTCATGGCGATCCTCCTACCTCTGCTTCCCAAGTTCTGGGATTAAAGGCGTGTGCCACCACACCCGGCCTTTTTTTTTTTTTTTTTTTAACTTATTTGCAAGCAAAGAGAGAGAGAGAGAAAAGAGAGACAGACAGAGAGAGGGCCTCTAGCCACTGAAAACGAACTCCAGATGCATGCGCCCACTTGTGCTTGTGCATCTGGCTTACATGTGTACTGGGGAATTGAACCTGGGTCCTTTGGCTTTGCAGGCAAACACCTTAACCACTAAGACATCTCTCCAGTCCAACAGTTCTTTTTTTTTTTTTTTTTTTTTCGAGGTAGGGTTTTGCTCTAGCCCAGGCTGACCTGGAATTCACTATGAAGTCTCAGGGGCGATCCTCCTACCTCTGCCTCCCAAATGTTGGGATTAAAGGCATGTGCCACCACGTCCAGCCCTAAAGTCTCTTTGACACTCTAGTAAGTCACTTAAGTAGAGCTCTTTCCACTTAAGCATGAAGGCCTCTTGGGTAGGAAAGCTCTACGTCCAACTCCCTACAATCCATATAAAAAGCTGGAGCTGGTGCTGTCTGGCTAAATGTGTATACTATGTTATTAAACTGCCCAGTAAGCACTTATCTTTCATACCCTTATATTAATGCTACTCTCACTTTTGGTAGAGAATTTTCTCTTTTCAGATGGCAGTGACGTTGGGATGACTCAGAAGGCATCATGGTGCTGGAAAGAGGTGACCAGAGTGCTCAGTACTGCAATATCTCTGTCACACCTTCCAAGGCTCAGGGTCTATTGCGGAAGAGGTTGCAGAGGTGGCGGAAAGAATGTAAGAGCCAAAGGAAGGGAAGGGTAGGACTCCTTTCAACATGCTCCCCCCAGACACAAAATGGCCTGGATATCCATGACCTCACAGTGCCTGACACTACCTACACAAGACCATCATAATAGGAGGAAAAGATCATGACCTCAAAATAAAAGATTGAAAGGGGGAGGGGATATGATGGAGAATGCAGTTTCAAGAGGGAAAGTGGGGGGAGGGAGGGCATTACCATGGGATATTTTTTATAATCATGGAAGTTGTTAATAAAAAAATATAAGGGTAGGAGAGATGGCTTAGCGGTTAAGAGCTTGCCTGTGAAGCCTAAGTACCCCGGTTCGAGGCCCCATTCCCCAGGACCCACGTAACCCAGATGCATAAGGTGGCGCATGCATTTAAGTTCATTTACAGTGGCTGGAGGCCCTGGTGCACCCATCCTCTCTCTCTCTCTCTCTGTTGCTCTCGAATAAATAAATAAATGAAAAAAAAAAAAAAAGCTGGAGCTGGGCTTGGTGGCGCAAGTCTTTAATCCCAGCACCTGGGGATTCGATTCCCCAGGACCCACGTAAGCCAGAGGTGGCGCATCTCTCTCTCTCTCTCAAATAAATGAAGAAGAAAATAAGATTAGCGACCCTCCCCTTCCAGGTTCTAGCCCCGGCTGGTACTCCCGCCGCGCGCCCGCCCCGCCCCCACTAGGCCACTGAGATTGGCGGAAAGTTCAGGGCCCCGCGGCGATTGGCCGGAGAGCGGCGGCCCCGCCCCCGAGCCCGGCGCTCTGCGTGGGCCCCGCGCAGTGGTCGTGGGCTGTGGGGACGCGCCGGGTCGGGCGGCGGCGGGAGCAGCCCCGGGCGCCGCCGCCCCGACCGGCCCGGGGCAGCAGCCCGAGGCGAGGCCCCACCTCGAGGCCCTGGCGCGTCCCCGCACCATGCCGGCGCCGGCTACTCCGAGGACCGCTGCAGCTGGAGGGGCAGGTACTGCCCTGGGGGGAGGGGGGGACTGAGCCTCTGCAACTGGAGGGGCAGGAACTGTCCTGGGGGGGGACTGAGCCCCTGAAGCTGGAGGGGCAGGAACTGTCCTGGGGGGGACTGAGCCCCTGAAGCTGGAGGGGCAGGAACTGTCCGGGGGGGGGGACTGAGCCCCTGAAGCTGGAGTGGCAGGAACTGTCCTGGGGGTACTGAGCCCCTGAAGCTGGAGGGGCAGGAACTGTCCAGGGGGGGGGACTGAGCCCCTGAAGCTGGAGGGGCAGGAACTGTCCTGGGGGTACTGAGCCCCTGAAGCTGGAGGGGCAGGAACTGTCCTGGGAGGGACTGAGCCCCTGAAGCTGGAGGGGCAGGAACTGCCCTGGGGGGGGGGGGCTGTCACTCCCACCTTGGGCTGAGGGTGCGTTCCCACCAGGAACTCTGGGAATAAGGATCTCAGCGTCCTGCAACTCCATAGGGTGGAGAGAGCTGTTGGTGGCGGCTGGGAAGGGAGTGTGTGGACTGGGACCTGGGCCACCCACTTCAGTGCCACTGTCCTGTCCCCAGCGGCCTGACCCAGGAGCCCGGCAGCGTGGGGCAGCTGACCCTAGCCTGCGCGGAGGGCGCAATCGAGTGGCTGTACCCGGCGGGGGCGCTGCGCCTGACACTGGGCGGCCCTGACTTCGGAGCGCAGCCCAGCATTGCCTGTCTGCGGCCCGCGCGGCCCTTTGCTGGTGCCCAAGTCTTTGCCGAGCGAATGGGCGGTACTCTGGAGTTGCTTCTGGCTGAGGGCCCAGGACTGGCCGGGGGGCGCTGCGTGCGCTGGGTTCCCCGCGAGCGCAGGGCCCTCTTCCTGCAGGCCACACCACACCGCGATATCAGCAGGCGCGTGGCTGCCTTCCGCTTTGAGCTGCGAGAGGACTTGCATCCAGAGCTCCCTCCCCAGGCCCATGGCCTCAGCGTGGATGGTGAGTGACTGGATTGGCTGGGGATAGGCGGGAGTCACAAAATTCCTACCCAGGCCTGATAGAAATGAGCCTTGTCACTCCAATTCACAGTGTGTCATCCAGCTTGCCAGAGGCCACTCAGGTGGGGGGCATAGTGGCCACCAGGTCAGAGGGAAGTGAACTGGAAATGCTCTTCCCTTCCCCTTTCCTTCTTCATAGTTCCTTCCTTCCTCCTCAGAGCTCCCCTTAGGCAGGCAGAGAGAGGGTGAATGCAGAGGGGAGACTCAACAGGGCAGCTTTGGACCTGTAGTTTCTGAAGGTTTAGGGGAAATGATAGTCGGTGGGGAGGAGGGCAGAATCAAAGCCTGTGGCCAAAGCTGGCCAGGCCTCCCTGGCCTAGCGGTGACCTCCTTCCCCTCCCCCAGCCCAGCCAACAAAAGTCCAGTGTGCCTCTCTGTCACCATGGAGACGCCTGCCCTGCCTCTCTGCAGGGCACCAGGCCCAGTGCTTTGCTCTTCTGGAGCTTGTAGCTTGACCCTGCAAGAGACGAGGTTCTCACTGTTTCTCTCTAGCTAGAGACCTCAGAGCCAGGAGTACCCCAAAATGCCCTGCCACCCCCAGCTGAGTCCAGCAGGCAGCTCTGGGAAGTCATAAAAGGTTTTCCAGAAAAAAAGAAAGAAAGAAAGAAAGGTTCTCCAGTGCTGGTGTGAGTTTATCAGATAGGTGTGCACGAATGTGCACCAGGGTGCTCAAGTGTCCACTGCGAAGGCATGTGCCTGTGGGGTGGCACCTGGCCTCTCCAAGTCTTCAGGCTGGGAAAAGGGTCTGGTTACTAGCTCTCCTGCCCCTCCTGCTGGGAGGAGCTGTGGGCTGGGGTTGGGAGAGCTCAGGGCCTGACTGACACCTGCCTTGCATGCCAGGTGCTTGCAGGCCTTGCAGTGACACTGAGCTCCTCCTGGCTGTGTGCACCAGTGACTTTGGTAAGTGTCCCTGCTGTGTGGGAGCCTGGAGCCTGCCCCCACACCCCTTGCATGCCCACTATCCAATATGTTTCCTCGTAGTGATCCATGGGACCATCCATGGGGTTGCTCATGACACAGAGCTGCAAGAGTCGATCATCACCGTGGCGGCCACCCGTGTCCTCCGCCAGACACTACCGCTGTTCCCGGAGGGGAGCTTGGAGGGTCATGGCCGGGCCTCTGTTCGTACCCTGCTGCGCTGTGGCGTTCGTCCTGGCCCAGGCTCTTTCCTCTTCATGGGTTGGAGTCGCTTTGGTGAAGCCTGGCTGGGCTGTGCTCCCCGTTTCCAGGAGTTCAGTCGTGTCTATACGGCTGCCCACACTGCCCACCTCAATCCATGTGAGGTGGTACTAGACGGAGGGCTGTAGGAGCAAGCCCCAGCTGAATTTCCCCTGGGGTCAGGTGCTGGGGAAGGGCGGTGGGAAGGGAGTGGTCCAGATGGCATCTTAGTGTCCACTGCTAAGATGATAGGGTACTCAATAAGAACGTGGGTCACACCAGTCACCGTAGTCTTGGTCTTCTATGATATGCCCAGCTCTGGACCTGCCTCACTTCACTTGGTCTTCCTTCTGCTGCCCTCCTCTTCTAAGCTTGCCCCTGCTGCACTAACTGACCAGTGGGCTTTGTTTGTTTTCGACTCCAGGGTGCTGCTGGGGCTCAGAGCAGCAGGAAATTCCCAAATCAGAGATGAGCAGGGTCTCTTAGGTGGTCTGGGGGTGGGGGCAGGCAAGCAGATACCACTTACAGCTCTGAGCTGGGCCTGTGAGGGAGGGGGCTTGCAGTCTGGCAGGGTGCCAGTCCCCTCCGTGGTGGTTGTGAGCCAGAGTCATCCTTGGCTTGGTCCCGCCCTTGGAAAAGAATGGGCCCCTCTGTCCAGCAGCCCCTGCAACATGGACGTGCTGAGCATTCAGACATGGCGGGCGCCTGAAGGGTGTGGGGGTCTTCACCGCGGGGTCCCGCTTGTTGTCCATTTCCGTTGGGAGGGATGCACAATGGGGTCTCTAAGGACTGTTTCCCGCCACTAGCCCCATTGTTGCTGTCCCTGCCTTCCTCCTGGGCCTCTCGTGCTTTATAAAGGGTTAGTGAGGCTGTATACAAAGCCCAGCGCCCTGAGGCTGGAAGCCCCTGAGTGAGGTGCCTGCTAGGGCTCTCAGACCCCAACTGAGCACATTCCTGTCACCTCCACCTGTTGGCTCCTGGGAAAGACCCTTGGCTCCAGTGCTGAGAGTGGAGTCCCAGAAATGGTTTTCCATTCTTGTCTGCCCTCCCTTTCAGGGTTTTTATCCATTTCTAGGTCCAATGGACTCCTCATCTTTTGGGCATAAAATAGGATGGGAGGACAGGCTGTGGAGGGACCAGAGACATGGTCCCTTTTTCCTGACTGAGCCAGTGAAGGTCCCTGGTGGATGCCACAGCCTGTGTGGACACTCTGGGTCTCTCCAGTGGCTGCCCTGCCTATAGTGGTTGTCTTAAGCTGTATATGGGAGGGAGAGCATGCTGCTTTTACTTGGATTGCCTGCTTGTCAGGGAGCTGATAAGGGCGAGAGACCACCTCTGGATAGCAGGCATCACCAATTCCTCCCACCATCTGCCCCTTCCCTGGCTCTCTCCTGCTTCCTCTAATCTCCCTCACCTCGACATGGAGTGCTGAGAGCGCAGGCCCTCAGCAGCCAGGAGGACAGGTGTCTTGGGGCAGCAGGAAAGCATGTGTGTGCCCCACCCATCCATTCACTTGGGCACGCCCTCATACTGAGCTCAAGGCACACCCGTTTTTGTTTTTGCTGTTCCTGGCATTCCTAGGACCCTTACCCTCGTATCCCCACAAGGGTCAGAACTCTTCCCATGCTTCACTCATCTTGGGGAGGTAGCTTTTCTCCATACAAATCCCTGAGGAAGGCTTTCCTACTGCGGCTGTATAGCACTCTTCCCTTTGGGACCTGCCCTGGTTCATTAGCCAGCCCCCCACAACTAGTACTCAGACCCACTAGGCCATACCCAGGTTCACCTCCTAGTACATCTGTCCTCAAACACTGGGCAGCTGCCTTGATCTCTACTCCCTTTCTTTAGAAGACTTGAGCCTCCTACCCACACATCTTCCCAGAGAAGGCACTTGCTTTCAACTGGAGCGCTGTGCCTAAGACAAAAAGGAGAGACAGAAGTGGTTGTGACAACAGGTTCACACAAGCCCCATGTGCTCCTGGATGCTGGGGAGCAGAGTGCTTGGTGGGAATGCCAGTGTCAGGTAAAGATGCCAGAAGCCTTTCAGGTGCTCTGGGTCCTGGGAATACCACGGAGATCAGTAGAGACAAAAATAGGTGTGTCCAAGCAACCCTGCCTAGAGCAGTATGGAGGGGCACGCAGTCACGGTCCCCCAAGAGAAGGGATGGGTAGAGCAGAGCCTGTCTCTAGCACACACATACTTTCCTGCTGCCCCACGACACTTGTCCTTCAGGATGGTGAGGCAGGACCAAAGTGTTAAGGTGCTCTGCACCTGGGAGATGGGTGGTCTTGGGCATGTCCACTTTGGAAGTCGTCACCTCTGCTGGGGATCTGAGTTGGGCCATGGATAGCTGAGGAGCGCTAGGCTGGAGTGTGTGCACAGACAAGGCCCTGACATTCCTGGTGAAGTGTTTTTTTTAATACTTTGTATTTATTTGAAAGAGGCAGAGAGAAAGAATGGGCGCATCAGGGCCTCCAGCCGCTGGAAACAAACTCCATGCACCACCTTGTGCATCTGGCTTAATGTGGGTCCTAGGGAATCCAACTGGGTCCTTTGGCTTTGCAGGCAAGTGCCTTAACCACTAAGATATATCTCCAGCCCTTAAGGCTTTTTTTGTTTGTTTGTTTTTGCTTTTTGAGGTAGGGTCTCACTCTAGCCCAGGCTGACCTGGAATTCACTATGTCGTCTCAGGGTGGCCTCGAACTTACGATGATCCTCCTACCTCTGCCTCCTGAGTGCTGGGATTAAAGGCGTGTGCCACCATGCCTGGCTCATTGAGTGGTTTGTTTTTTTTTTAATATTTATTAGATCAAGGTCACCCTGAGACGACATAGTGAATTCCAGGTCAGTCTGGGCTAGAATGAGACCCTACCTCAAAAAAAAAAAAAAAAATACAATGCTGGTTGTGGTGGCACATGCCTTTAATACCAGCACTTGGGGGGCTGAAGTATGAGGATCGTTGTGAGTTCAAGGCCAGTCTGGTACTATAGAGTGAGTTCCAGGCCTGAGCTAGAGTGAGACTGCACACCTTTAATCCCAGCAGTCAGGAGGCAGAGGTAGGAGGTTCACTATGAGTTCGAGGCTACCCTGAGAGTACATAGTGAATTCCAGATGTTAACCTGAGACCTATCTTGAAAAACAAACAAAAAAAAAAGAGAGTATGCGCATGCCCAGGGCCTCTTGTCGCTGCAAATGAACTCTAGACATGTGTGTCACTTTATGCATTTGGCTTTATATGGGTACTTGGGCAATCTGACCCAGGCCATCAGGCTTGGCAGGCAAACGCCTTTAACTTCTGAGCCGTCCCTTCAACCCAGTGATTAAACTTTTGCTTTGCTTTTGCGATACTGGGGACTTAAGCCCTTGTCCATGCTAGGTAAACGCTCCATCACTGAGCCATACTTCCCCTGACATCCAAGGACGGTTGAGTAGTCAGGACCCATCAACCTAACTCAAGGCTCTAGCTGCCTCCACCCAGGGCTCCACAAGGAACCCGTCAACCCCCCCCTTTTTTTTCTGAAGGAGAGGTATCTATCTCCTAGAACTCCCTAAACTGCCTTCCACACCCACGCTGGGCCAGCTGCCAGCGCCCAGCCACTCACATCCGGCCCCCTCCCACTACATTCACTAGAGTCAACGTCTGTCTCTAGCTGCGCTAAATCCCTGTAGAGTCCCTCCTCCCCAAACCTCTAGATCCTTCCCTGTAGATCCTCCTCCCCAAACCTCTTCAGACCCCAGCGCATCCTCCTCTTCCCGCCTCGTCCTCGCTATGGGAAGGGCATCGTTCGTGGAACCGCTTCCGGATTTTTCGTATGATTCCAGGGAGCCTAGTTCAGAGGCACCCCCGTGAATGGCTCTGCCATAGAGAGATCCTGTCTGTAACCTGGGGGGGGGGGGCTGTCCCCTCCCTGGTGAGGCCCTTGAAGCCGGTTCCTTCGAGCGCACCTCATCTCCTGTCTAAGGTGTGCACTCTGAAGGCGGAGCCTGTGGTCCTCTCCTTGGGGGTGTCAGCGCCGACAGGCTCCAGATAGCTGCCACAAAGTGCAGCCATGAAGCTGACCGCGGCAGATCCACGACAGAGCAAACCCTGCCAGGGGTCTGCACCTGAAGGTCCGGGTGTCGGTGGGTTGCCCAAGCCATCGGGACCAGGCGCCGCCACCCGGAACCCGCGTGAAGGCCTAGGCCGGGCTAAGCGGAGAAGAATGAGTGACGGACCGGCCACCTGAGCCCCGTGCCACTTCCGGCGCCTGCCCACAACCTCCGTCCTGGAATCCGCTGTCGCGGCGGCCCTAGCGGGCGCGGGCCGGGCCGGGCGCGGCGCAAGTCACGGACAGCGGCGGCCTGTACTTCCAGACCGAGGGGCCTGGGCGCTGGACGACTCTGAATCACGAGCCCCGCACCCATGGAGCACGACGACCCCGGCGAAGCGTTGGCCGAGCTGCGCGAGCGGCGGCCGGGCGCGCTGGAGCTACTGCAGGCGGCCGCGGGCTCGGGCCTGGCCGTCTACGCCGTGTGGGCGCTCCTGCTGCAGCCCGGCTTCCGCCGCGTGCCCCTGCGGCTTCAGGTACCCGAGGAGCCGCGCCGGAACACCACCAATGGAGCGGCGCCTGGGCTTGTGGGCGGGACCAGGGATGGGGCGGTGTCTGGGCTTGTGGGCGGGACCAGGGATGGAGGCGGTGTCTGGGTTTGTGGGCGGGACCAGGGATGGGGCGGTGTCTGGGCTTGTGGGCGTGACCAGGGATGGGGCGGTGCTAGGCTTGTGGGCGGGACCAGGGATGGTGCGGTGCTAGGCTTGTGGGCGGGACATGGGCTGGGGTTGTTGGGTAGGACCAATAACGGTCCGAGACCTGGCTCTATGGGACCAAGGCGACTGGGTAGACCTGAAGCGCGGCGGGATCAATAATGGTGCCCGGCCTGGGTCGGTGGGCAGGACCTAGGTTTACTTGGCTGGGCAAAGCTTGCTGTGTAGAGGTGGTCCCTGTACGGGCAGGGGCGGGGCCTAGGTGTGACTGAAGAAGGGCAGTTTCTGCAGTAAGGAGGGCAGTGGGTACTTCGTTGGGTGTGGCAGGCAAGTTGCTGGTCAAGGAGAAAAGCCCAGGAGCTAAACACTGTCCCCCACCTAGTGGTTTAGATGGCACCTTCGGGTGGACAATGCACTCTAGTCTCAGCCCGTCGACTTCCTTGTCCAGGTGCCCTACATAGGCGCGAATGCACGGCAGGTTGAGCACGTGTTATCTCTGCTACGAGGTCGCCCTGGAAAAATGGTGGATCTGGGCTCTGGCGATGGCAGGATCGTAAGACGTGTGTCTGTCTACTCTGTCCCTCCTGTGGGCGCCCCTCCTCCGCATCCGGGTCCTACACTCTCAGCTCCCACAGGTGTTAGCGGCCCATCAGTGCGGCCTCCGCCCCGCTGTGGGCTATGAGCTGAACCCGTGGCTTGTGGGGCTTGCACGACTGCACGCCTGGAGGGCTGGCTATGCGAGGAGCATCTGCTATTACCGGGAAGATCTCTGGAAGGTAACCCAGGAGACTTCCATGCCTGATCTCTGAGTTTCTCACTTTGGCTTGACCAATATGACCCCTGGGTAAGCTGCAGTTACTCCATGTCCTCCATCCCTTACCCCACTTCCCACAGGTGAGCCTCAAAGACTGCTATAATGTGTCTGTGTTCCTGGCACCCAGCGTGGTAGGTCCAGAGTTTACTGTCTCACTGGGAGGTCGGGGCCATAGCTTTGCATGTTAGTTACGCTGAGGCCTGGGATAGGTGCTGGCACCGTATGTGCTGGGGGGGGGGGCAGCCGTGCCCTGCCTGCTACAGTGCCCTTCTCCCTCTCGTTTTCTCACACAGCTCCCACTGCTAGAGGACAAGCTTCGCGCAGAGCTGCCTTCAGGGGCACGTGTGGTATCTGGACGCTTTCCCCTTCCTACCTGGCAGCCTGTGGCAGTGGTGGGCGAGGGCCTGGACCGAGTCTGGGCCTATGATGTTTAATCCTGGGGGTGCCCATCAAGGCCACTTCAGGACCCAGTTCTACCACTGTCCCTAGGACCCCTGTTTCACAGCCTGGCTGACTGGACACAATAAAGACTGTGGATCCCATTCTGACTTTTTGTTTTGTGGAGAGATGACTCCATGGGGTGGGGGGTATGCTGAGAACTCCATGCTGGCTGTGAAGGGGTCTGCTCTCCATTGGCTGGAACATCCGCTAGCGGCTGCAGGTTCTTGGGCACTGGGCCTTTGTGGGAGGCATGGCCTCCACTTTGCAGAGGTTTCCTGCACCCACCACCTTCCTCAGCTTCAGGATTTCCTGCTTGTACCTGCTCGTAATGACCATACAAAAGTGACCTGCGTGGTCATGGGCTGTCTTCCCTTTTGCCCAGGTCAGGGCCATGGGGTCACGCCCAGCCTACCTGCCCAGGTGTTGGTTGACATAGTCCTGCAGTTCAGAAACCTGCTGTTCAGCCATGGTGGCCCGGATCAGCAGCTGTGCACGCTCTCGTTCCAGCTCTGCCTGGTGAGGGTATGAGCCATGAGCCACGGCAGGGTGTTGGGAGGGGCCCCCTGCCAGGCCTTTCCTACTACCTGGGTGCCGTGGGAGAAGTCTTGGAGTTTCTGCTGGATCTGTGCCCAGGATGCACTGTCCAGGGCCCTGTGAGGGGAGGGCAGAAGGAAGGTCTCCAGGGAGGGTGGAGTTCCTGCTGGGTAGGTTTGGGATGGCCCTACCCAGGGTCTAGGAACATCTGCATGGTGGCCCCGGGCTAGCTCAGACAGGGACCCAAGTCCACCAGTTGTTTGGGAGGTGCCCCCTCCAGAACCTGCTCCCTGGATAGCTGGGAAAGTGGAGGTCCAGAGGCCAGGGCTGGCCAGGCCAGGCCACCAGGCAGTCAGCTCCTATCCCAAATTCACCCCTGTCCTCCAGGTATCACCGATCTGGTGTTATCAAGACAGCCACTTCACTCTTCTATGATCAATAGAGCCCCGGGCAGGAATTGGCCATGTTGTTTAGTGCAGCGACCAGAACCCCACCCAGTGGACAGCTGCTGGGATGAATTCTGTGCAGCTTCCTATTCTCTCAGCCTGACTCCTTTGAAATTTCCACACCCAGGGAGGGCATTCATGGTGGCTGTGATGAGCTCCCTGGGGAGGCTTCACCAGGTCCCTTTTCTGGACACAGGAGTAGGGTCCCACGTCTTCTGTGCTGTAAAATTACATGGTGGGATCCCTTGGTTGACTGAAAAAGACTGATCGCTCAGAGGCTCCGAGGCTGCGTGTTACTGAGTTTGGGATGAGGCCTCGGTTAAGTCCTGGGGCCTGGGCTCCAAGGCAGTGGTGGACAGTGTGGAGGGGGCATGTGGCTTCAGCCTTACCATATCTTCCAAAGATGGCTGAATTTGGTGGCCCAGTGCATGGATAGTGTTTTCAGGCTGGTGGCTGTTTGCAAAAGTAGCCCTGGGGGTGCCATATGCCCTTTGGGGATCTGCTTGTGCCTGAGGATGTTCCTGCCACACACTAAGCCACACTTTGGGTCACATGGGGCCATCCCATCCCAGATGTCTGGGTCAGGGCAGGGCCCACCTGCAGGTGGACAGCAGCAGTTCCTGACTCTGGCTCAGATCTGCCAGGCGCTTGCGGTAGGCCCGGGCAGCCTGGGCCAACTGCTGCTCTCGGCTGTGGTGTGCTGCCCGGATGTCCTGCACAGTGGCCTCCAGGAATTTCTGAAGAGCTGCCTGGCTTGTGCCACCAGTGGATTCCTGGAGAAAGGATGTAGGGCTGGGACCAAGTTAGGAGAGCTGGGTTTGAGAGCACTGGGTTGGAGCTGGGCAGAGCAGGCTTGGTTGTGTCCAACCCCACCCCATACTCCTGCTGGCTGTACAGTGGGGCTGGACCACAATGTCTCACTGTAGCTGTCTATGCTCCTCAGCACCCAGAGGCTTCTGTCTGTCCGCCACAGGGCCCGGGCAGCTGCTCACCACCACGTCCTGAGCGCGGCGCCGCAGCCGCGTGGCACACTCCTCACTGAGCCTCTTCAGTTGCAGCTGCAGCTGAGCATTTTCCGCCTCGGCCTGGCGCAGCTGGCCCTGGCAGGCAGAGAGCACCTGAGGGCACACGTGGAACCCTTGCTGAGCTTCTGTGGGTCCCAGTCGCCACATCTCAAAGCACGAAGGACAAGTAAAGCCTCACCATAGTTTGTACAGCCAGTTGCTGCCTAGCTGCCCTGGCTTCCTCTTGGGCTCCCTGCAGCTGCTGGCCTAGGGCCACTCTGTGGGCACAGTGCAGGGTCAGCCAGGCCAGGTGAGGGGGGTCCCTCAGTCCCTTGAGGACTGCTCTGAGGGCCGGGCCCTGCTGGCCCCTCTTGGACCCAGGTGAGGCAGGCACTCACACTCGTGTTTCCAGTGCCTGCTGCCTGGCCCCCTGATGCTCCTGTACCCACTTCATTTCTCTCTGCAGCTGCTGCTGGCCTCCCGGCACCTGTGGGGCACACAAGGGCTGGCTGCATAGGACTTCTCAGCTCTGGGGTCCCCATCTCCACCCCAGGCTAGTAGATCTCTGTGCTAAGTGCCTGCACTCACGTTGCTCCCCAGCTTCAGTTGCTCGGGCTCGGGGGGCAGTGCGTCCCTGGGCTGCACCTTCACAGACAGAAAGGCAGAGAGGGCTGAGGAGTGGGGAGCAGGCGTCCATCTCACTGTGTCCCTGCGATCCTAGGCAGCTCTTTCCCTGGGCTCCACCGGCCCTACCCTGCCAGCTCCTCATGCTCATGGTAACCTGGAGTCTGCGGTGGTCGGCACATGCAGGCCCCTGGGCTTCTCCACTGTACTTTTGTACTGGTGCCTGGCAGTACCCCTGGTGGGTCTTTGCTTGGACTCTGTTTTCCTGGCTGGCATCATCTCCATGCAACTCCAGCTCCAGCACCCGGCTCTCCAGCTGAAAGACCTATGGGCATCGAAGTGAGAAGGTGTACCTGTCTGCTGGGCCACCCGGAGAATGTAAGTATTCACCTGACCACATATAAGGACACACTACACACGGGACAACCAGAGGCCTATAAACACCAGACGTGTGTGAACTCCCAGGCACCTGGGTCCCTATGGCACTTGCCGAGCGTGTTCCCTGCACTGTGTGCACTCAGACTGGCATACATGGGCTCACTCAGCTACCCCCCCCCTTTTTTGCTTTTGAAAAAACTCAAAAATCTTACTCTAGCCCAGAATGACCTGGAATTCACCATGTAGTCTCAGGGTGGCCCCAAACTCACAGCAGTCCTCCTACCTCTGCCTCCCGGGTGCTGGGATTAAAGGTGTGCGCCACCACGCCCGGCTCACCTCCCTCTTTAGCTCGAAGACTTCAGCCTCGTGCTGCTCGTGCAGGCGGTGGGTTGCAATCTGAAGGTCAACTAGCTCTTTGGAGATCTGTGGTAGCCAGAAAAAGAGACACTGCCTTTGGGAGCTCTGTGGGCTCTCTGCTGATGCCAGCACCCCGGATGCCCACAACAACCTGCATCCGCTGCTCCTCACTTAGCTCCAGGTCTAATGGAAGTCCTGTCTCCAGGCTGGTGGGCCAGGTTGGGTTTCCAGCGACTCCTGGCAGCCAGTCCCCAGCTCCTGGAACAATCTGGGGAGGCACCACCACCCCATGCTCAGGGAGGTCCCAGACCTAGGCTTTGGACCCCACTCTCAAGGCACCATTCCAGCCCCGCAGATCCTAGGCAGCCCCTTCCCTGGGCAGGAGCAGACCGAGGAATCAGGGGACCTCTAAAGGGAAAGGAAGGACTCAGAGCCCAGGGTGGGAGCAGTGTCCTGGGAGGACTCACATTCTCCACAGCTTGAAGGGAAGCCCCACGTTTGGGGCCAGGAGCTGCTGCACACTCCATAGGGGACAGGAATTCTAGCCCAGTGTTGCCTTGTCCCCTGGCCTAACAGTGGCCTGCTGGGTGGCTGTTGTTGGAAGTTGTGCCAGAGTTTCCAAGGCGTCTGTTGATCTTAGCACTCCTTGACCTGCCCACAAGGGCAAGGCAGATGAGTGGTGGGGAGTGAAGAGGACTCTCAGCTCCTTCCATACATGGCGCCCCTGCTTCCTATGCCCCATCTCCTCTTCTGGGAAATGCAGACCGCACCCCCTTTATCCCTGGCTATCTGAACCTCTCAGCATGAATGGCAGCAGTGACACTGTTGTGGATTCAGAGCTCATTAGACACCTGTGTACCTGTGTCGGCCAAACCGAAATAGGCAGACAAGCTGGACACTCCCCGCCCCACCATCAGCCTGAGCGAAGGGGTACAATCAGAAACCGGGGACCTGGGGACCTAGTTCAGCCTGAGCCCTGGGGAGGAAGGATTGACCACAGGAGGTGACAGCCGGGCACTGGGTCAGAACATGCGCACCGTGCCCACACGCGCTCCCCTCTTCCTCTTCTTCACCTTTCTGCCCCGGGCCCACACCCCGTGACCCGCGGCCCAAGGCTCAGCATCGTTTGTCCACCGTGTGTTCTCTACCGGCAGGTGAGGGGGCGGCAGGGAACAAGGCCGTGGGGGGCCCGGGTCCTGGTGAGGGTGAGGGGCAGGACCGGCTGAGCAAGCGTGGTCCACCGAGGGTGGGCAGTCAGAAGGGACCCTGGGAGTGGAGTGTTTGCAGCATTGACTCTGGGGAAGGCCGGGCTGCTCCGGTGGCGGGGCCTGAGGTGGGCGGGCGTCCCCAATGTGTGGGGCTGACCAGTATTGCTCAGTCCAGGAGAAAGGGTTCAGTAGGTCGGGGGCGGGTCTCTTTTGGAGGAAGCACAGGGCAGTTGAGGTCTGAGATCATGAAGGTCAAGGTCATCTGGTGCTTGAGGACGATTACATGTACCGGGTCATCGAAGAGGACACGTGGGTGTGGCCCCAGGGGGCGCCACCAAGGCACTCCTGACCACGGGCTGCAGCAGATCTGCCCCGTCTCTAATATTATTTGGCATTCACGATCCGTGCACGATCTTGGGGCTGCCCTGAGGATAGGGCTGTCTTTGCCCATCTGGTGCCAAAGTGTTCCAAACACACCAGGCGCTCAGTAATGTGTGCTCGACATCTCCCCACCACGTGCTCTCAGAGTCCTGGCACCCCAGTATGGGATGGGACCACTCTCCTGGACTTCTGTGTCACCACTATTCTGTCCCCTCTAGCTGCTTGGAGCCCCAAGGGGATGTCTCTGACCACTGTGCTGACCACCTGCCTCTCCCACTGCACTCAGACTTGACCTTGCTCCAGCACATCCACAGGCATGGAAACGCCGTGCACTTGACCGTTGAGGCCACGCCTTGCAGTGGTGGCGGGTAGGCACATGGGGAGCTTTGTTTGGGTGAGTAGGCTCAGGGCAGAGAGGACCACAGCCCTCCCCTCCACTAGCACTCACAGGTCCACCTGCCCCTTGATCACAGTTTGGGGCCATCTGCATGGGATGTCTCTTGACGCTGGGCTATACCTCTGGCCACATGAACTGTAGATCCCTCCTTCACCATTGTTTAAGCTCCTGTGGCTCTCAGAAGCCCAGCTACAACAAAGACCTGTGTTCTTTGTGGAAGAGATGAGGATGGTGTGCCCACTATGCCTTCAACATTGAGTAATCTCCTCCTGAGGGTAGTGTGAGTATGGCTCTGTCTTGGCCCTTCCTATGGGCAGGGCGCAAGCCGTAGCATTGGGGCAGCCTCCAGGGGTTGTGTGCACTGCCAGCCACAGGCTCCCTGCTGAGCAGACTGAGGGCTGACCTGGCATCCGCAGGTCCTCCTTGGCAGTCATTTGAGTAGTTAGGAAGGTGTCTAGGGAGCATCTACTGGAGTGAATTCTCTGATACCAGGGGAGGGAGTTCCTTAAGTGCTCTCCTACCATCTGCTACCCTGTTGGGCTCCACCCTCATGGGCAGCTAACCAGCCTGATTCCCCAGCATGCCCTCCCTTGCAGAGAGGCCAGGCAGACCCAGTCCAGGTCTTGGAGGCACTCTGTTGGAAGCAGGCAAGCTTCTAGCTTGCCTTGGAGCCACTGTAATCCCAATCATGGGCTCTTCTGGCCCTGCAGTGGGCCTCCTGAGTGTACCCCAGAAGAAGTGAGTTGTGTGGGGAGTTTCCTGAACATCTACACATCTCTTCTGACCTAGGGCTGGCTGGACCCTTGTGAAGGTGCTATACTGGACTCCCCTATAGGGCCTGTCCAGCTGGCCACCCAGCCTTGAACCAGCAAGTGGTGACTTGCTCTGCTGCTCTTGGGAATGGACAAACAGGACTTCTTGGAGCCTTGTGACCTCTGAAACACAGATGTCCAAGGGGTCTGGATGGCAAACAAAGCTCTGGAAGGCCTTAGTGCAGCTGACACCCAGCAGATGTTTCCTGAGGTATTGGCCTTTATTAAGTGAGGCCAGGTGAGATACAAAAGTGCTGAGACCCAGCTGTGGAGCTACGACCACCAGAAGGGTCTGGGGCTGGGTGCAACCAGAAACACTTAGCTTCTAGGGAGCCAGGTGCCCCTTCTTGCCAGGCAGTCTCCACACAGGGCAGACCAAAGCCTGATATCTCTCTTCTGACACTAGTGGTCTGAATCTCTCATACTCAGGCCAACAGTCACACAGAGAGGAGGTGTTCATAGCCCTAGGAAGAACTCCCAGGACCTGAGTTTGCTGTTGACGTCCCTTACAGTTCTGGTGCTGGCTCCGCGGCTCTCACAGACACTGGAGGTCTCCTACCACCTGATGCTGAGGCCTGAGCTGGCCTTCTCCACGGCATGGTACTGTGTGTGCAGCAGGCGGCTGACCCGCTCTGAACCCTTGCCCTGCAACCAGTGCTGGTACAGCTCCTGGACCCCAGGTGTGTCCTCTGGTGCCTGGGTCCTGACCATGCCATACAGTCTCTCCACCTCCTGGAAGAGCTCCCTGCCATTTGCATCTGTAGCCTTGAGCTGGCCTCCACCATTTAAGCAGCCTGTGGAAGAGCAGAAAGTGGGTATGGGTGTGAGAAAGTTGGCCTTCTGACCTCTGGGAGTGGGGAGGGGACATGCCCTTTTCCTACCCACCCAATTCTATCTTGCACTGACTGTCCTAGTAGAGTCCACTGTATGGCGCCAGGAACTACCTGAGGGGCAAGCCATGACCTCCACATAATGGTAGGGACAGCGGCCTCGCTTCAGCTTCTGCACGAGGTTCTGGATGTTGCGGAAGCCGTAGGCCACAGCAAAGCGAAGCAGCACCTGGCCCTCCCTCTCCAGAATCACCTCCTGGAAGTCCTTGTTCCTGGAGACACAGATTGGACTTGTGCAGCTACACAGTGCCAGGAATGCCCACTCCCACCTGGCAGCGGAGGTCTGCTGGGGTTCAGGGCACCACGAGGCAGTTCTGTCCTGTCCTGCTCTGAGACAGGAGAGGGTGACACCTCACCCCACCCTAGGCCTCCTTGACATGGGAACTGCTTTCCCAAGGGCAGCTGTGAGGCACAGCAAGGGTGGGGGGTGAGCCCCAGTCTCAGGAACTTCAGTGCACAGCCATGCTAGGTGCCTGTGGGCCTGTGTGTGCTGGCTTCTGGCTCAGGGTCTCGGCTGAGCGGAAGATTGAGGCAAGTGCTCTGCTCTATTTGTTCACAGAATGAGAGCCCCACTCACACCCAGGGCTGCAGAGTCCTCCCCCAAGTCCACCTCAGTGTTCACCCTACCCAGTGCTCCAGGCCACCCTGCTGACCTCAGGGGTCGGTACGTGACTTCATCCACATGAATCCCAAAGAGCTCTTGGGCTGCGTGCCGGAATACATGGTCCAGGTAGCCCCCCGAGCCCCCACCCTGATGGCTGGTGGGCTCCTCAGCAGACACACTGCTGGACCTGGGGGAGGGGTACGTCAGTGCAGAAGGCAGGGGCTCAGGACAGCCAGGGTCTCTTACAATCATAGACATCAAGTACAATCTTGTGGTGGCCCTTGGGGCCTAGGTTTATCTGAGACACGTGTGTTACCACTGTGTCTTAGGGAGCTCAGATGGCCTCTAGATAAGGCTCATCTATCAGCCGCTCCTGTGCACTAGCCAGGCTGTGGGGATGCCTGGAGTCAGAAGGCAGCCTGGGTGGGGAAGAGGGAGCAGGACATTGCACTGCCCAACAGGCAAGCATCTGAGCGCAAATGCAGGTTCTCAGTCCCCACTGATGACTCACAGGCCATCCAGGGGTGCTGGCTCCAGCTCTGAGAGTGAGACACCTTCTTCCTCCAGCAGCCTGAAGACTTCCCCTGCAGCAGAAAAACCATATACACTCTAGCCGGTCTCAGAATGCCATGCTGTCTACAGCCCTGGTGGCTTGCAATCTGGCCCCAGAGGGTCCCACACATCCGTCCCAGCTTGTAGAAGGATTGTGGTCCAGCTGTCCTCTGAAGACCCTTAAGAGGGCCACCTCATCCCTGTCTGGGGGCAGTGTAAAGGGAGCCTGGGCCACTGCCTCTTGAGCAGTTTATTTCCCTGACTCCTAAGTGGGGGATTCAGGACACTTAACTCAAGTGGGGTAAAGGTGTGAGTCATAGGGTCTTGGAGTTGAGAGCCTGCCCTAATCTCAGACTCACTTTGGAGTCAGCAAGAAGGTACTACTGACCACAGAACCCTGGGAGGCACAGAGAGAAGGCCCTACCATTCATGAGGCCCCAAGCACTGAGCCCCATGGGTAGCAGTGGGCAGGGTCTTGTGGGGTGACCACACCTGTTGTGAGCACACAGTCCACATCACGCGTCTGGTACTCCTGGTTGAAGAAGTCAGGTCTGGATGCTTCTAGCTTTTTGTCATAGCAGGGCATCACTGTTACATGGTAAACCTTGTCAGGGGTCAGGTGCTACAGAGAAAATATGGCAGCTTGAGTCCCACCTGAGCCTAGCTCAGAAGTTGCTTTGCTGTGGAAAGTGAGGCAAGATGTGGCTGCCAAGTATGACTTGGCCAGTGTGTGACCAGGGCTGTACATCACCTTGTCCTCTTGAAGGATCTATGGATGTGCTGGTGACACCATAGGTCCCAGCTGCAGCAGAGGAGACTAGCTTTGACTGCCTTTTCAAGAAAGGTGATAATGGAGGATGAAACAGACTTGAGGCAATGTGGCTGTGGGCATGCACAGGGAACACAAACAGGGTTGATGTCCATGCCTGAGGCTTTGGGTACTGCATGACTGCGCTCCTCCCCATCCCTTCCAGGTAAGGTGACTTCAGGCTCAGACCAGGGGCTCACTGGACATGACCTCAGGTGGGAGCTGCACTGGGTGTCCTTGTTTACCCAGTAGTCCATGGGAGGTACTCCTGGCCCGGGACTGATACTGGCCCCCATGCCGCCTAAACTTGGGACCTGGCTACCTCTAGACAAGTGCCTTTCTATCAGAACTGGGACCTCTGGTGACTGGCAAAAGATATGGTCTACCTGGGCGTGGTGGTGCACATCTTTAATTTCAGTACTTGGGAGGCAGAGGTAGGAGGATTACTGTGAGTTCAAGGCCACCCTGAGCCTACAGAGTGAATTCCGGGTCAGCCTGGGCTAGAGCAAGACCCTACCTCAAAAAACAACCACCAGCTGGGCGTGGTGGTGCATGCCTTTAATCCCAGCACTTCGGAGGCAGAGGTAGGAGGATCACCATGAGTTCAAGGCCACCCTGAGACTACATAGTGAATTCCAGCTCAGCCTGGATTAGAGTGAAACCCTATCTCAAAAAGCCAAAAAACCAGGGCTGGAGGGATGGCTTAGTGGTTAAGGCATTTGCCTGCAAAACCAAAGGACCCTGGTTCGATTCCCCAGGACCCATGTTAGCCAGATGCACAAGTGGGTGCACATGTCTGGGGTTCGTTTGCAGTGGCTGGAGGCCCTGGCACGCCCATTCTCATTCTCATTCTTCATTCTCTCTCTCTCCCTCCCTCCCTCTTTCTCTGGTAAGTAAATAAATAAATATTAAAAAAAAACCCAAACCAAAACAAAACAAAAACAACAAGAACAAAACAACAACAAAATATGGCCTGGGCAGTAGCAGGCCCGATGAGCAGGAGTGACAGGACAAGCTTGCTCAGTTGGCAGCCACCATCAAGCTGGCCACAGGTGAGGGCTCGGCAGGTGAGGGCTCGGTGGACTGGCCAGCAACCACCTCTTGCTTGTGTCTCACAGCCAGCTACTTCTCAGCATCCTGCTTGGGCATGGTTTAGAATTGTTACCTGCTGCTGGGCGAAGAAGTCCTTGACCAGGGCGCCCATGACCTGTTGTGGGGACCGGGCCGTGCTGACATAGGGGAGAATGAAGCTGCCATGTGTCTTCTCAGCATAGCAGATCCAGCCTGAGCCAGTAAGAACAAACGGGTTGGTGTCAGGGGAGTGGGGTGCACAGGGCATGCCTGGGGGTGGCTCACAAACAGCCTCTCTGTGCTTGGCAGTGACATGACATTCTGGGGGTGGAATGACTCACAGGAAATTACCATGGCATTCAGCCTTCCCTGTCATCACCGTCATGAGGAGTGCTGGAATTCGTTTATCACCAATTGCAGGTGACGCCCAGGCCTCATGTACCTCCTTGGTGCCAACATCTTTAACCTGATCTGTACCCTTCCCACCACCGTCATTCCTGTTTTCCATGCCGAGCTGTTGGTATCATATTAAGTCTTAAGTTCACTTGAACTTGAATCTCACACCACCCATGCATCTCATACCTGGGCAGGCAGAAGCCAGCATGGGCAAGGCCTCTCTGGAGTTGGCCTCCTCTTGGGATCGGAATCGCCGCACAAACTCTTGCTGGTTCTCCAGGAGGCTGAAGTTCCTTGAGAAGGTGATGTCAAAGACGAAGTGTACCCCTGGAAGGTGACCAACAGTGAACATGTGTCTTAGCCCCAACCACAGCATCAGGACTGAGCAGGCCACTGTGCGGCAGTGCTGCCAACCATAGGGCTCTTTCCCAGAAAATGGTCAGGTGACGCAGGGCTCTGCTGCAGTGGTACTACACTGTGGCATTTCTTTTTCTGTTTTTGGTTTTTCCAGGGTCTCACGCTGGCCCAGGTTGTCCTGGAATTCCCTATGTAGTCTCAGGCTGGCCTCAAACTCACAGCGATCCTCCTACCTCTGCCTCCCGAGTGCTGAGATTAAAGGCATGCACCACCATGCCCAGTAGGCATTTGTTTTTTAAAAATATTTTTGCCAGGCATGCCTATCTCTCTCCCTCTCTCTCTGCTTGCAAATAAATAAATTAATCAAATATATAAAAATTTTTTAAAAAAGTTAGATTTAAGGCTGAAGTCAGACACAGGACAAAGTTCTCACTGTTCAGTTTAGGGTTACATGTACTTTGGGGGTGGAAGGAGCCCCAACAATAGATGTTCTCATTTTGGAGCTGTGCTCTTCACCCAAGGCTCCATGCCTACCTATCTTTTTGAAGAATGAAGTTAATTTCCTGGCAGTATCTGTGGGATCCAGCTGAAACCTGGCAGCCAGTGATGCTCTGGACTGGGGTGAGACAGAGACAACCACCAGCCGCTGCTGACCAGGTGTTGCCACCTACAAAGCAAGGAAGAGAATCCACTGGTTCTGTAGGCATCATGTACATTCTTAGTGGCCAGTCTGGCATGGTCAGATGTTACTGGCTGACCATGGTCTGCCACGCTGACACACATTCAGAACCCAAAGTTCTGGGCACTCATAAGAAGTAACTCACTGGGAGCCACTGAGAGATCTAAAGATGCAGGAATCACTGCAAGGCAAGTGGGTGAGTGGATCAGATGAGCAGCCTTTGACTAAACATGCCGTAGACTGCTGGGCTTGGTCTCCGCTGCTTACCTTATTGGCATCAAGAACCTTCCGCAGCTCCTCATGGCTCTGCTGGGTGATAAGCACCGTCTCTGCTGAGGTGACACAGCCACTGCATGCCAGGCAGTCATTCAGTGAGACCTTGGCCTTCTCCAGCTTCTGGGCCACTCCATCCTGAGAGGAGCAAGATCTGGAGCACAGTGTCCCTCTGTGGGACTTGGAGCTCCTGGTCTTCCATTCATACCTGGGGGCTCAGTAGGCTTATGTTCCACTTTTTTTTTTCTTCCCATTATAGAGGCTTGAACTTTGGGCCTTGCCCATGACAGGTGAACTGAACCACTGAGCTACATCCCCAGCCCTGACAGTTTTAAAATATTAAATAATTATTAACAATGATTTATATACAGCCAGATGTGGTGGTGCACACCTTTAATTCCAGCACTCGGGAGGCAGAGGAAGGAAGACTGCTGTGAGTTTGAGGCCAGCCTGGAACACAGTGAGTTCCAGGTCAGCCTGGGCTACAGTGAGGCCCTGCCTCAAAAAAGCAAAAAGAAAATAATTATACAACCCTAGATGTTCATAATGGCATCAAGTTCTAACTTTTGGCACAAACTCAAATTGTACACTAGACTCAACAAGGCTGGCTTGCATTAAGGCAGTGCAGAAGCAGCAGACTTGCCTGGAGTGACTGCTGGTCCCCTACTGTGGGTACAGGCTGGAAAGGCAGAAGGAAGAGCCAAGAGAATGAGCGACAAGAAGATGGGGGACAGGAGAGGAGGCCGGCCAGAAGTAACAGATAGACTTGGTAGATCATATTCAGGTCCTTATGTTCAAACTGAGGCTTCCCGGACACTTTCAGTGGCTCTTACACAAAATGACCCCAGTTTGAACCCCTCACTTAACTAGAAAAGGAGGGGCCCAGGGATGGAGAGTGGCTTAGAGGTTAAACTGCTTGCCTGCAAAGCCAAAGGACCCAGGTTCGATTCCCCAGGACCCATGTAAGACAGATGCATAAGGTAGCATATGAATCTGGAGTTCGTTTGTAGTGGCTGGAGGCCCTGGCACACCCATTTTCTATCTGTCTCTTCCTCCTTTCCTTCCCTCCCTCCCTCTTCTCTCTCAAAAATATAAATAAGGGCTGGAGAGATGGCTTAGTGGCTAAAGCGTTTGCCTGTGAAGCCTAAGGACCCAGGTTCGATTCTCCAGATCCCATGTAAGCCAGATGCACATGGTGGCTGGGCTTTGCAGTGGCTAGAGGCCCTGGCAGGCCCATCATGTTCTCGCTGTCTCTCATGTGTGCTTTCTCTCTCTCTCTGTCTCTATCTCAAATAAATAAATTATTATTTAAAAAAAATTTAAAAAAGAAGGGGCCCAAAATCTGAAAATCTTACACTTTAGAACTGAGAGGAAAGGCAGGACCCACTATCTCTGCAGAAAGGAACCCTGCAGCACAAGTCCAGCCGGCTGCCCGGCCTGGGCACCCCATGCATCCTTCCAAGCCTCCCATGTTCAGTGAAGGTGATGAACGAGAGGACTGGTGGCATGTGGCAGTTTCAGGGTGACCACATCTGTGCCTGGATGAGGACAGGAAGTGCTGTAGATCCCCCACCCCGCCCCGCAGGATCGTGTTGAACCCTCTGCTTCCTTACTGGGTTCACTTGGAAGTAACTCCCATCATCTTCAATGTGGATCTTGGCTAAGCTGCTTCCAGGTTTCTTATTCACCTTCACGGGCTTGATGCAATCCTACACCAGGAAGAAACCCAACAGTGGTGCACGCCTTTAATCCCAGTACTAGGGTGGCTGAGGGAGGAGGATCATTGTGAATTGGAGGCCAGCCTGGGCTAGAGTGGCACCCTGCCTCAAAACAAAACCAACAAAACAGGTTTTGTGAGGGGGAGTGGGACCTGAGGATGCATCAAGGTTGGCTGGCTCCTGGCCACACGGCGTGATGCTCTACCCTGAGTTGCACACTCCAGGATGGAGACCACTTTCCTTCCACTGAAGCCATGCTGGGGTCTGTCTGTCCACCCGGCTCTGCACCAGGCAAGGATTGCTAACATCAAAGTCACCTACTCTGGGGCTGGAGAGACGGCTTAGCGGTTAAGGCACGTGCCTGCAAAACCAAAGGACCCAGACTAGACTCCCCAGGACCCACGTAAGGCAAACGCACAGGGGGCGCACACATCTGGCGTTCATGTGCAGTGGCTGGGGGCCCTGGCGCGCCCATTCTCTCTCTCTCTACCTGCCTATTTCTGTATCTCTCTCTCAAATAAATAAATAAAAATAAAATATTAAAAAAGTCACCTACTCTGTAAGTCTGGGTTAGCATGAAAGCCAGTGCTAACCACACATGGAGCTGTCTGTAGAAACCCCAACCCTGACCTTTATCCTAAATGCAACAAAGCTCCACACAGGCCAGGATATTAATGGCCCTTCACAGGAAGCCAGGGCTGGGTCTAATGCTTTCCTTGGAAACATGAGGAGGTCACTCCCACCCACTGCAACGGAGGAAATTCCCTTTTTCTGGTTTTTTTTTTTTTTTTTGGGGGGGGGGTTATGTGTTCATGTTCATATGTGTAAGGGTGTATGCGTGTGGAGACCAAGCCAACCTTGTATATCTCCCACTGGCCTTCACCTTACTTACTGAGACAGGGTTTCTAGCTGACCCAGTGCTCACGCATTCTGTGAGTCTAGCTGGCCAGCTTGCTCTAGGAATCCAACAGTCTCTGCTTCCTGAATGCTGGGATTACACGTGCCTACCACCGCACTCAACATCGATATGTGCGCTGGGGAGCCAACACAGGTCCTCAAGCTTCTCTCACAAATGCTGTACTGACCGAGCCATTCCCGCCGCCTCACCGCCCCTCTCCCCAGACATCTCTCATCAGTAATTGCTTTCAGAACCATGGTGGTCTTCCAGAAGATGGCCAGCACCAGAAAGCTGCAGGAGATGGCCCCAACTCATCCTATACGGTCAGCTCAGGCACGGTACCAGGTCCTTTTCTCAAGGGCTGCCTGGGGTTCCTAAAAGGGCAAGCTCTGCTGTCTTCCCTGAGCACATGTCAACCAGGTTTGGCTACTGTGCTCCACATCGCACCTGCCTGGAGAGGAGCCGGCGCGGGGACAGGGGCCTGAGGGGACGTCCCACCCGAGTGTGCAGAGGTTGTCCAGGTCCAGTCATGTCCTCACGTCCCCAGGTGGGTGACACTATTAGGGGTTGTGGCAGCATGCCAGACTGTCCCCACTTTCCACCACTAGGCTGGGGGTGCTGTAAAGTTGCTTGCCACTTCTGAACCCTCCCACAGGGACCAGAAGTCACTCTAGGACATCTTGGGGTTGGAAGACACTGCCTTCCCTGGATTGGGAAGAAAACACAGGTTGGCAGAGGCTTCCCGCTGCGCGCAGCCACACCCAACCCTCCCTGTGCGCAACCTCCCCTGGCCGGCCCACCTGAGACGGCCCGATGAAATCATCCAGGTCGGTCAGCTGCAGCGCCCCGCTGAAGGGAGACGCCATGGCAGGCCGTGCTGCCGCTGGGCGCAGGGCAAAAATGTCGTAAAACAACGCCAAAAGCAAGAGCTGTTCCGCCACACTGCTGGAAAGCGCCCGTCTCGGCGCATGCGCACCTCACCCCATGGGCCAGGCGTTCGCCCGAGCGCGCGCCCCCTGTCGTCTATTTCGTGCACAGCGGTTCTCCTGCACAGACCTGAAGGCTCTCAAGACCAAATTTCCCAAGTTTCAATTTTTCCTGTCTCTTTTGGGATGCAGTGCACAGGTAATACAGGAATTTCGGGTTCCTCCGCCAATGCACAGGTATGTCAAGCTAATTTTGGGGTGTGCCAGGGCTCTTGACTTACGAATTTAAAGAATTGAAATCCACAGATCCCGGGATAAAGTTCATAGGTTTTACTAGATGATAGATAGAAGTTAAGAGAAGGAAGGAATACAGAGCTAACGACCAAGAGGCATGAGAAGGGTTCCCAGGACACTGAATTTTTTTTTTTCATTCTCTTTTTCAAAGATACAATGAACATTCCTTGATTTATTCATTCAAATTTACATAGCAATTACTTTTATTATATAGTGCCAGGGTCCAGCCCTGGCTTGAAGGAGGGTCCCTCCCGAAGAGAGGTGTGAAATGGAACAGCGCAATAATGACTCGAAGTCAAGTTCTGGTGCAAGCTGACAGGCTAATGCTGAAGGCAGCTGAGTTTCTCCGTCTCTCTCTTTCTCTGCAGCCACAGCTCTTAACCTCAGTCTTTTATTTTCTAATCATGTCATGCAAGAGCAAACTTCAAGAAAGGTACAGCAGAACACTGAATTTAAGAGAAGGAAAGAAGAGAGAATCCAGAGAGGCTCTGCCCATGAGAAGGCAGGAACTGGGTAAAGCCAAGAGTGTAGAGCGCTCCTGCCCATGAGAAGTTAAGAAGTGGGTAAAACCCACCTAGAAACCCAAATTGAGGTCATTTGTAAGTTTTGATCAGGGAGCTGAACTAACCAGCCACAATGCCAAGTTCAGGCTTAATCCTCCCAGGAATCTTAATCCTAGGAAATGGGAACTCCTTCCTTGAGAGGGACTCAGGTTGAGTTTAGGGAAAAACAGATCTAAGAACTCCTTTAGGTAGCAAGAGATAGGAGAGGAGCTGGAAAGATGGCTTAGTGGTTAAGGTGGTTGCCTGTGAAGGACCCATGTTCGACTCTCCAGATCCTACATTAGACAGATGCACAAAGGTGAGACAAGTGCAAGGTCGCACATGCCCACTAGGTGGCACAGTCGTCTGGAGTTCAATTGCAGTGGCTGAGTCCCTGGCATGCCAATTCTCCCTCTCTCTCTCAAAAAAAAAAAAAAAAGGACAAGGAGAAGCTCTATCATCTGACCTCTAGCAAAGTGGAGACTATAAGGGCAGGCCAGGCTCAAGAACATTCCCTGCTTTTGCTTTTGGGAGGGGGGAAGGTTCCTGTTACCCGAAACTACCTCACAGGGACAGACAAAGAACTCAAACAATGCAGCTCCAGCTTCAGAGTCTCTGTGGTTTCACAGAGTTTAGTGGTTAGAGCAACTGGCTAGCATGTGTGAGGCCCTGGGTCCAATCCCCAGCACCGCAAAAACAGAACTATTTATTCATTCATTGCTCACCTGCCTGCCCTTGTGGACCCTCAGCACCCCAGCCCAGCCCTGGAGCTTCCAGGCACTGTCTTGCTTTGTAGCCCAAGAACCCAGGCCCAGGTGGTGGCGTGCGCCTTTAATCCCAGCACTGGGGAGGCAGAGGTAGGAAGATCGCGGTGAGTTCGAGGGTTAGAGTCTGTTATTTTACTGGTTAGTGTGAGGAACTTTTAGAAAGCCCCAAAGAACTGTGAGAAAGAGTACCCTGCTGGCCTGGCACAGTTGTTAACCTGTGCGGCCACAGGTGCTTGTTTAATGAGGCACTGAGTCTGAAGCACGCCCAGACCCTCCTGGGCCAGGCTGGTGGGCATTCCCAAGTTCCCAAGGCCCAGCTGCCTTCCTCTCTTCCTAGCGCCCACCCTAATACCCACAGCTTGTGCCCCCTCAGTGCTACCTGCCTCAAAAAAAAAGCAAAATAAAACAAAAGGCTTTGGACAGATTTTATACACATTGTGTATAAAGTTCCATCCCACTCCATTGTCATTAATGCTACCAGACTGCTCATTAGAAATAGTTACAACTCAATTGTGTGACAATTAAAAATTAATAATAATAGCTGGATGTGGTGGTGCATGTCTTTAATCCCAGCTCCCAGGAGGCAGAGGTAGGAGGATCACCATGAGTCTGAGGCCACCCTGAGACTACATAGTGAATTACAGATCAGCCTGAGCTAGAGTGAGATCCTACCTCAAAAAAAGCAAAACAAAAAAAATTAATAATAATAAGAGGAATTCAGATAGCTCTTTTAGGCAGTTAGGGTGACTGGGCCCCTGAAAGTATCTTTGCAGAGACATCAAAGTATGATCTGACTTCTTAGCTCTTTGTCAGATCTGTTTTTCCACAAACAACCTGGGCCCCTCCTGGGAGGGAGGTCTCTCCTAGGATTTAAATCTAGCCCTAACATTGTGGCCTTTTTTTTTTTTTTTTGAGAGAGGGTCTCACTCTAGTCCAGGCTGACCTATGAGACTATGTAGTCTCAGGGTGGCCTCGAACTCATGGCAATTCTCCTACCTCTGCTTCCCGAGTGCTGGGATTAAAGGTGTGCACCACCACGCCCAGCAAATTCTACTTTTTTTGATGTTTTTTTTTTTTTAAATACAGGTTGCTACTGTGTAGTCTGGCTTAGCCTTGAATTCTCCATCCCCCTGCCTCAGCCTCTTCAGCACTGGGATTAAGTGCCACCACGCTTGGTGAATTTTATACTTTAAGTGGGTGAATTGTATGAATTTGTATCTTGATAAAGCTGTTAAGGAAGGGACGGGGAGACTCTTGACTGAATGGCCTGCAAATCCTAGAGTGTGCTCCTGAGCTGCCTGCAGGCTATGCAGTATGCTCTAGAGATGCAGTTTCTGTGAGTCGTCACCTACGCTGGGGTGGGCTTTCTGCTGATGCAGCTGCCCTTGAGTCATCTATTGCCCCTATAAGCAACCCCTCACCCTGTTCTGTAAGTAAACCCAGTAAACTCATTGGTTCACCAAAATGATCTTGGTGTAATCATTTAAAAAATAAAAAAAGCTGGGTGTGGTGGCACACGCCTTTAATCCCAGCACTTGGGAGGCAGAGGTAGAAGGATCGCTGTGAGTTCAAGGCTATCGTGAGATTACATAGTTACATAGTGAATTCCAGGTCAGCTTGAGCTAGACCCTACCTCGAAAAAACAAACAAACAAACAAAAAAGAGCCGGGTGTGGTGGTGCCCGCCTTTAATCCCAGCACTTGGGAGGCAGAGGTAGAAGGATTGCTATGAGTTTGAGGCCACCCTGAGACTACAGAGTGAATTCCAGGTCATCATGAGCTAGAGTGAGATCCTACATTGAAAAAAAAAAAAAAAAGAGGGCTGGAGAGAAGGCATTTACCTGCGAAGCCCAAGGACCCAGGTTCAGTTCCCCAGTACTCACATAACTTAGATGCACAAATTGGCACGTATGTCTGGAGTTTGTTTGATATGGCTAGAGGCCCTGGCATGCCCATTCTCTTTCTCTATGTACCTTTTTCACTCTTTCTTTCTCAAAATAAGTAAATGAAAAAAAAAATGTTTTAAAGGGTGGAACAGCCAGGCATAGTGGCACCTGCCTTTAATCTAGTACTTGGGAGGCAGAGGTAGGAGGATCGCCATGAGTTCAAGGCCACCCTGAGACTACATAATGGATTCCAGGTCAGCCTAAGCTAGAGTAAGACCCTACCTCAAAAATCCCCCTCCTCCCCTCAAAAAGGTGGAACTATAGTTGTAATCCCAGCATTCAGGAGGCTGAGGGGCTGAGGCAGGAAGTTGCTGTGAGTTCAAGACCGTGTTTCAAAAAACAGTCAAACAGGGCTGGAGAAATGGCTTAGTGGTTAAGCACTTGCCTATGAAGTCTAAGGACCCCGGTTCAAGGCTCGATTCCCCAGGACCCATATTAGCCAGATGCACAAGGGGGCGCACACATCTGGAGTTCGTTTTCAGTGGCTGAAGGCCCTGGCATGCCCATTCTTTCTCTCTCTCTCTCCCTCTTTCTGTGTCACTCTCAAATAAATAAATAAATAAAATTATTTAAGAAAAACAGTCAAACAGAAAGGAAGAAGGTAGAGCTAGAAGCCTGTAGCTCAGTGCAGCTGTTGGAGTGGCCCCAAACTCTTGTCTTAAGCTATAGGTCTGTCACCCCCACGTAAACAACAGAGCAAGTTGGGTATTTCTTTTCTTTATTTCTCTCTCTCTCTCTCTCTCTCTCTCTCTATATATATATATATATATATATATATATTTATATTTGGTTTTTTGAGGTAGGGTCTCACTGTAGCCCAGGCTGACCTGGAATTCACTATGTAGTCTCAGGGTGGCCTCGAACTCATGGCGATCCTCCTACCTCTGTCTCCTGAGTGCTGGGATTAAAGGTGTGCGCCACCACGCCCAGCTTTATTTTATTTTATGTTTTCTTTTTCTTTTAGTACTGAAGGCTTCCTGCATGCTAGGGAAATGCTCTACCACTGACCTATCTCACCATCCCCAGAGCCAGTTTCTGGTTCATAAATTGGACCGGAGGCTTCTGATTTTTTAAAAAGTTTTTCAAGGTAGGGTCTCACTCTAGTCCAGGCTGATCTAGCACTTACTCTGTAGTCCCAGGCTGGCCTCGAACTCAGCCATCCTCCTACCTCTGCCCCCTGAGTGCTGGGATTAAAGGCGTTCACTACCACGCCTGTCTGAGGCTTGTAATTCTTACCCTCTCTGTATTTCTGTTCATCTCTGTCTCTCTCTCTGGCTTGTCAGTCCCTCAGGATGTCTTTCATTAACTCATTTCCCTGCAGACTCTCACTCTGTGCAGATGTCGGGCCTCTGGATCCCTGAGCTCCTCTTTTCCAGTGGTTTCATCATCATCATTAGCGAATATTTACCATGTGCTTCCCCTGTGCAAGTCTCTAAGTCAGACTCTGGGAACGCCAGGTCTACACAGGTCAGAGAAGGGAAAGGAGGACAGGGGGGCCAGCTGGGGACACTGAGAGAGGACAAGACCTCAAGACTGCTGTGACTCTATGCTCCCATGTGGGCTCCCCTTCACTTCCTTGGATGTACCGATTGGCCCACTTTGCCCACAGCTGGTCACTTGCCCTTGGTGGCTGGGCAGCAGCTTCCTGTGACCCATATGGTGTGTGGTTTGCTTGTGGTCGAGTCCCTTCTCTGGGCTGTGCCAGCTTACCCTCTGACGGGATTGCTGTGTGCCAGTGTCCTGAGGCTGCTGTGACAAATGGGCACAAACTGGGTGCTTAGAATGATGGAAACCCAGAGTCGCAGCTCTGGAGAGCGGAAGTTTGACACGCAGGCCTGTGCAGAGCTGCACACCCTCCTCAGGCTGCAGGAAGGGGCCTTGTCTCCTCATCCCAGTGGTGCCAGTTGCCCTGGACTTGTGGCTATGTGGCTCCAGCCCCTGTCTTTACAGACCATCTTTTCTTTCTTTCCTGCTTTCTCAATCTCTCTCTCTCCTTTTCAACTAAGGTCTCACTCTAGCCCAGGCTGACCTCGAACTCACTCTGTACTCCCAGGCTGGCCTCAAAATCATAGCAGTCCTCCTCCCTCTGGGTGCTGGGATTAAAGGCATGTGCCACCACACCAGTCTCCATCTTCTTTCCTTTCTTTTTTGAGCTAGAGTGAAACCCTACCTCAAAAAAACAAAAAAAAAAAAAAAAAATCAAATAGAAGGCCAGGTGTGGTGGTGCATGCTAGGATTAAAATCCCAGCACTGGGGAGGCAGAGGTAGGGGGTTCACCATGAGTTCAAGGCCACCCTGAGACTATGTAGTGAATTCCAGGTCAGCCTGAAATAATAATAAAAAAAAAAAAAGCAAGACCCTACCTTGAAAAACAAAAACAAAACAAAAAAAAAGCCAAGCATGATGGTGTATATCTGTCACCCCAGTGTTGAGGGAGACAGAAACAGAAGGATTTCTGGGGCTCACTGACAACCAGCCTAACTGAATTGGTGAGCTCTAGGTTCAATGCCAGAAAGGTCTTGCCTCAAAAACTAAGGTGGAGAGCAATGGAGAAGGACGCTCTGTGTCAGTCTTTGGCTTCCACATGAATGTGCACACATGTGCATGTACACCATATAGACACATGCACCCACATGCATATACACACGCGCGCGAACACACACACACAAAACAACAACAAATTTAAAGGGGGCTGGAGTGATGGCGCAGTGGTTAAGGCACTTGCCTGCAAAGCCTAATGACTTAGGTTTGATTCCCCAGGACCCATGTAAAGCCAGATGTACAAAGTGGCACATGCATCTGAAGTTTGTTTACAGTGGCTAGAGGCCCTGGTGTGACCATTCTCTCTCTGCCTGCTTCTTTCTCTCTTTCACTGTCTCTCAAATAAAATAACATGGGACTAGGCATGTTGGTGCATGCCTTTAATCTTAACACTTGGTAGACTAAGGTAGGAAGATCACCATGAGTTCTAGGCCAGCCTGGGGCTACAGAGTGAGTTCCAGGTCAGCCAGGGAGATAGTGAGACCCTATCTCAAAGAACCCCCCAAAAATAAAATGGAAATTTAAAAAATTAAAAAGAAAGACCCTAGGGGTGTAGTTCAATTGGTAGAGTGCCTGCCTAACATGCACAAAGCCATGGGTTCTTTCTATCTACTACCCAAACCCAGGTGTCGTAGCTTATGCTCATTATCCCAGGCTTGAGAGGTGGAAGCAGAGGATCAGAAATTCAAAATCATCTTTATTACATAGTGAGTTCAAGGCCAACCTGGGCTACATGAGACCCTGTCTCAAGAAAAAAAGAGAAAGGATAAAAGACCCTGCAGGAGTGCTACCTGGGTGAGGGAAGATACAACGGATGAGTAGGAGGAAATTTTGTTTCCTAAAATAAATTTTAACTTTTCTCAAATGTCTGATTTCAGCATTGCATTCTCCAGTGTATTTGCAGGGCACCCGCTCTACAGAATCAGGAAGGAGAAGTGGGGTTTAAACCTCTAAACCTGAGATGCTTCCTTTTCTCTTTTTATTTATTTGAAGGGGGGTAGGCAGAAAGAGAGAGGGAGAGAGAGAGAGAGAGAATGGGCATGCCAGGACCTCCAGCCACTGCAAATGAACTCCAGACACATGCGCCACCTTGTGCATCTGGCTTTACGTGGGTCCTGGGGAATTGAACCTGAGTCCTTCGACTTTGCAGGCAAGTGCCTTAACCACTAAGCCATCTCTCCAGCCCCCTTCCTCTTTTTTTAAAAAAAAAAAACAATTATTTATTTTTGTGTGTTTGGGGGGCTGTACACCAGGATCTCTTGCCACTGCAAATGAATAGCAGAGCTTGTGTCACATGGGTGGCTTGGAAATTGAACCCCAGCTTGAAGACTTTGTAAGCAAGCATCTTGTACCACTGAGCCATCTTCCCAGCACTTCTGTGGTAGAAAAGCAGCTAGAAGTTGAACTGATTCACTGAGTTATTGTAAGAGTTAATTGCTGAGAAGCTAAACTTATCTTTGTCAGCAGATGGAAAAATCCCAAAGAGAGAACTGTCCAGGAAGGGCCCAGAGGGATGATAAGAAGGAAAAACAGGGGCTGGAGAGATGGCTTAGTAGTTAAGATATTTGCCTCCGAAGCCAAAGGACCCAGGTTAGGACCTACATAAATCATATTCACAAGGTGGCACATGCGTCTGGAGTTCATTTACAGTGGTGCACTCATTTTCTCTCTCTCTCAAATAAATAAAATAAAATAAAATTTTTTTAAAGAAGGAAAAGCCAGGCATGGTGGCACTCACCTTTAATTCCAGCAGGAGGTAGAGGTAGGAGGATCACCATGAGTTTCAGGCTGCACTGAGACTACATAGTGAATTCCAGGTCAGCCTGGGCTAGAGTGAAATCATACCTTAAAAACAACAAAGAGGGCTGGAGAGATGGCTTAGCGGTTAAACGCTTGCCTGTGAAGCCCAAGGTCCCTGGTTCGAGGCTCGATTCCCCAGGACCCACGTTAGCCAGATGCACAAGAGGGCGCACGCGTCTGGAGTTCGTTTGCAGTGGCTGGAGGCCCTGGCGTGCCCATTCTCTCTCTCTCTCTCTCTCTGCCTCTTTCTCTCTCTCTCTCAAATAAATAAATAAATAAATAAATAAATTTAAAAATTAAAAAAAAACCAAACAACAAAGAAGAAAAAAAAAAGGAAGGAAAAACAATTCAGGCTAAAACAAAGTAAAGTGGAGTTCGTTGTTAGGGTGGCCTGACAACAAAAATGGTATACAAATTGCCACAACTTGTTCACTCACTTACCCCTCCCCTGCTATGAAATCAATAAAATGAAAATAAAATCTCAGCTAGGGGGTCAGAGCTTCTTTGGAGACCTATCTCAAGCTCTTTTTTCCCTAGGGGAATAAACTCCTCTTCTTTCACTCATACTGGCATTGGAGTGATCTTTCCAGAAAATTTCCTGGTTTTTTGTTTGTTTTTTGGAGGTAGGGTCTTACTGTAGCCCAGGTTGACCTGGAACTCACTCATTAGTCCCAGGCTAGTCTCAAACTCAAGGCAGCACTTCCTCTCTCTCTCTCTCTCTCTTTTTTTTTTTTTCAAGGTAGGGTCTCACTCTAGCCCAGGCTGACCTGGAATTCACTCTATAGTCTCAGGGTGGACTTGAACTCACAGCAGTGATCCTCCTACCTGGACCTGGCCTCCCAAGTGCAGGGATTAAAGGTGTGAGCCACCATACTTAGCCAACCCTTCCTCTTATAAGTTAATTATTGCAGGAGTTTTGTTACCAATATCAATGCTGACTGCCACAGTGAAAGTTGTGGGTGAATTGTCCCAGGTCCCTGATAGCTGTGGGGTCATCTCTCTATCTGGATGGACGTAAGGCCCATGCTTGTTTCCTGCGATCCCCTCTTCACAGTTTGAGGGCTCAGGCACCTGGGTGTTGGCTTCTGCAGGATGGGCCTCCACCACGGGTGTGTGTAATATAGTGGACCCAGGCGGCATCCTTCTCAATTGAGGGGGAAAGCACCCTAAGATGTAGAGGGCTATTTGTAAGCGAATGTATTTTACTGTTGAAGGAAATTACTGTTGGGCAATAAGCATATCATTAGTGGCATAATTCACACCCAGCTTTGTCCCTCTGGGGCCAGTACATCTTGTGAACAGGTGGGCTCCCAGCAACGGTCCTGGGAGGCCCTGCCCAGGTCACAATTAGTGGCTAATGAGAGACCTGGGTGGCCTTGCAGCTAGAGCAGTAGCCTGGGTGGGATAGTCTATGTGCGCTGGTCTCCAGCCTCGCCACTGGATGGGGTGTCTGTTTAAGGGCAGTGGTGACTAGGGCTTTAGCGTTATTCCTGCCAGGGTTCTTTTTTTTTTTTCTTGTTTTTTTTTTCAAGATAGGGTCTCACTCTAGCCCAGGCTTACCAGGAAGTATGCTGAGATTAAAGTCATTGGTTCATTAGGCTTTGCAGACAAACTCCATAGCTAAGCCTAAGCCTGTATTTATTTGGCAGAGAGAGAGAGAGAGAGAGAGAGAGAGAGAGAGAATGGGTGTGCCAGGGCTTTCATCCACTGCAAATGAACTCCAGATGCATGCGCCACCTTGTGCATCTGGTTTACGTGGGTACTGGGGAATCAAACTGAGGTCCTTTGGCTTTGCAGACAAGTGCTTTAACTACTAAGCCATCTCTCCAGCCCCCATTTTTTTTTTGTTTGTTTTTTAGGTAGGGTCTCACTCTAGCCCAGGCTAGCCTGAAATTCATTATGTAGTAGTCTCAGTCTGGCCTCGAACTCACAGTGATTCTCCTACCTCTGCCTCTCAAATGCTGGGATTAAAGGTGTGTACCACCATGCCTGGCTTTCTTTTTTTTTTTCCCCGAGGTAGGGTCTCACTCTAGCCCTGGTTGACCTGGAATTTACTATGTAGTCTTAGGGTGGCTTCAAACTCACAGCAATCCTCCTACCTCTGCCTCCTGAGTGCTGAGACTAAAGGCATGTGCCACCATGTCTGGCCTGTTTTGCTTTTGAGACAGGGTCTCATGTAACCCAAGCTGGCCTGAAACTCATGGAAATCCTCCTGCCTCCGCTTCTTGAGTGCTGGGATTATAGGCCTGTTCTACTATGCTCAGTACCCTTGGGCTCTACTGGTGTTCTGATGATGATGCGCTGCCTGAAGGAGGCCTGTGGATGCTGCGGAAGGAGGCGTGGAGTCCAGCTGGGAGTCCGAATGCAGCTCACTCCCACTGCAGAGACTGGCAGGGGAGACCTGCGTGTCTCTCATCACCACCTCCCCTCCTGCGTGTGCTGAAGAGGCTGTGCAAGGAAGATGGGACGTGGTGGCCAGAGGGACACCTCCAAGACCCACAGTAGAAAGTGCAGGGGATGGCCTGCTGCAAAGTGGCCACAGCCTGTGGGCAGCAGTACAATAGGCAGGAGGCCCTGGGGAGTTTGGGATCACCCTGCAGCCCTGCCACCACAAGGCACATCTCTCTCCCCCATGCATCGGAAAGGATGTTTCCCAGGACCGGAACACCAGTGGGATATGTAGTAGCAGACCCCAAAGGCACAAGCAGTGCACAGGTGTCTGTAAAGAGGCATCTGGCTGGGGAGCCTCATGGTGACTCCCACCTGCCTCTCCTTATTTGGGTACTTGAAGCTTCTCCTGGGCAAGGTAACCTGAAAGCTCTCCTCACATCCCCTCCATTCTTCCAAGGTTTTCTCTGCTGGGACCTAAGGCCGCAAGCCTTAAGCCTCAGTGACATCAGGACAGAATGTTGAGGGAGTGGAGGAAGGGGGAATGGAGGAAGTCTGCCCTTCACATTAGTCATGACTGCTCACTAGCTGGGCTCGGTGTTGCACACCTTTAATCCCAGCATTCAGAGGCAGAGCTAGGAGGATCTCTATGAGTTTGAAGCCAGCCTGGGACTACAAAGTAAGTTCCAGATCAGCACTGGGCTAGAGTGAGACCCTACCTTGAAAACAAACAGCAACAGAAAAAGTCTGGGCACTTTGTTCCACATGTCCACTGGAGGGCCCTGAGAGGGCATGGGACCTAGGCCAGTGGTGGTCACACTCAGCACACATCAGCCAAAAGTAGACCCAGAAACCCAGCCTTCCAGGGAAGGGAGGAGATGGCCACCGTGGGGCTGGTGCTGCTCCTGGAGCCCCTGCGTGGCAAAGAGGAGCCCAGGGCACTTCTCGGTCCAGAGACCCTCAGAAGCTGAGGCCTCCCTGCTTTTGAGGGGCAGTATTGAGAAACCAGAGCCAAATTCAGAATCTTGGCTCACAGCACAGGTCCTGTCTACTGACAGGGAACATCCTGCCCAGAGCAACTGCCGCTGGCTCTAGCCTCCTGTGAGCCTCTGTGGGATTAGTATCAGGTGCATTCAGACTAGCAAAGCACATGTGACTGTTTATCCATGCTCGTAGATGAGCTGGAAGTCGCCGATGGGGAACAGATCTGGTCGTGTGGAAAAAAAAAAATCATGAATAAAATGTGGTCTGTGTTGTGTGCAGAATTACAACCTCAGAGCTGTTTTATGTCCTCAAATAGTGAGAAGGCCCCTGGGGCCAAACCTGGCACAGCACACAGGGGATGAAAGGTTCTCACAAGGAGCTGAGTGGGCCTGTGGGTGCAGCGCTGCACAGAGGCCAAAAGGAAGGCGAGTCAGCCACACCCCACCAGCCTCAGAACTCAGGTGCGGTGTGCCTTCTGCCTGCACGGATGGGTGTCCCACCACTGCTTTGGAATGTCAATTGCACTTGCATGTGTGTATCTCCCCTTTTTTTTTTTTTAAAAAAAAAACACAATTATTTTCAAGCACAGAGAGAGAGAGAGAGAGAGAGATAGAAGAAAGAGAGAGAGAATGGGCATGCTGGCTCCAGATGCCTGTGCCCCTTGTGCATCTGGCTTACATGGGTCCTGGGGAATCTAACCGAGATCCTTTGGCTTTGCAGGCAAGTGCTTTAACTGCTAAGCAATCTCTCCAGCCTCCCCTCCTTTTTTGTTTATCTATTTCCACCCAGGAAGAAGCCCTGTCCCTAAACCCACCCTGTTTAGCTTTCAGTGAACCGCTGCCTGGTGCCCCTGGCTGCATTCTGTCTTGGGTCTGGGGCCCTTAGTCTGCTCTTGTTATCTCCTGGGACTTTGACCCCTTCAGGTGGTGGAAATACCTTCCTCCTGTTTGACATCTGCCATGACTGCTGACTTGTCTACTGAAGAACTCCCCTGGTAGGGCTAGGGAAAGGACCTGAGTTTGGATCCCCGGTGCCCATGGAGAAGCTAGGTGTGGTGGCACTGTGGCTTGCTGGCCAGTCTCGGCTATATAGTGAGTTTGAGGTCAGCCTGGGTTATATGAGACCCTGTCCAAATAATAAACTCTTTTATACTCCTTACTGGTTCTCGCTTATATAAGGGAACACTTGTTTATTGTGGTAAGATATACATGGCATGAAACTCACCACCACTTTGAGCTCGGAAGATGGCTCAGTGGATAAAGAGCTCACTGTACTCGGTTTGCTTGCAGAGTTCAGATCCCCAGAATGCATGTAAAGCCAGATACTGTCCTGGGTGTCTGTAATCCCAGTATACAAGTAGGGAGGCAGAGACAGGAAAATTTCATGAAGCTCAAGCCAGCTAGCCTGACTAAAAACAATGGGAAGAAGAGACTGTGTCTCAAACAAGATGGAAAATGAGGGCCAACACCTGAAGTTAGCCTCTGATTTCCACATATGTGCTGTGGCATGTGCTCCCACACATGAACACACACATCATACACATACACCAAAGAAATAACCCGCCACTTTGTGAAGTCTTTAACACCACTGAACCGTACACCTGAAAATGACCAATGTTGCGTAACTATCACCATCATCCATTTCTGGAAATTTTGCATCATCTCAAGTAGAAATTATGTATCCAGTAAACAGTAATTCTCTATAACCTCTCCCTAGCCTCTAGTGACTTCTATTGTATTTTCTACCTCCGGATTTTTCCCTTTCTGGACATGTCATGTAAGTGGGATCACGCGATACTTTTATTTCTGTAACTGGCTTCTTTTTCTGAGCACAATGTTTCAATGTTTACCTGAGGTGTAAGAAGACCAGTCCTTCTCAAGGCTGAACAATGGCCTTTTGTACGGCATCCATCAGTGATGGACACTCAGGCTGTTTCCTGAGTCCTTGAGATATAATCGCATTCACAGTGCTTCAGTGTTATTAATTCTGGTGATGTTTCCAAATAACCAGCCTTTCATATTCTTCCTCTTCTTCTCCTCTCCTCTCCTCTCTTTTCCTCTCCTCTCCTCTCCTCTTCCCCTCTCCTTCTCTTCTTCCCCCCCTCCTCCCATCTGTCTTCTTCTATCTCTCAAATAAATAAAATATTTTAGAGGACTGGGGAAATGACTTAGTGGTTATGGCATTTGTCTGCTATTCCCCAAGACCCACGTAAGCCAGATGCACAAGGGGACACATGCATCTGAAGTTCGTTTGCAGTGGCTGGAGGCCCTGGCATGCCCATTCTCTCTTTCTCTCTATCTGTGTCTTTCTCTGTAATAAATAAATAAAATGTTTTTGAAAATAAAATATTTTAAAAATAAAATTTAAAAACTCAGGGTGGAGAGATGGCTTAGCAGTTAAGGCATTTGCCTAAAAAGCCAAAGGACCACGGTTTGATTCCCCAGGACCCAAACACATAAGCCAGATGCACAAGGTGGTGCATGTGTCTGGAGTTCGTTTGCAGTAGCTAGAAGCTCTGGCACACCCATTCTCTCTTTCTCTCTCTCCCGCCCTCCCTCCCTCTTTCTTTCTCAAATAAATAAATAAATGAAAATATTAAAAAAATTTAAAAACTCACCTAGCTCAGCAGTTGAAAGTACTTCCTTGTGAAGACTGCTGGACTGGATTCAGTTCCCCAGTACCCATGTGAATTCCTGCATCTGGAGTTCATTTGCAATGGCAGGAGGCCCTGGAATATTCATACTCTCTCTCTTTCTTTTTTCTCACTTTCTCTCTCTGCTCACAAATAAATAAATAAAAATATTAAAAAAAATAGGGGCTGGAGAGACGGCTTAGCAGTTAAGGGGCTTGCCTACAAAGCTTAGAGACCCAGGTTCAATTCCCCAGGACCCACATAAGCCATATGCACAAGGTGGTGCATGTGTCCGGGGTTTGTTTGCAGTGGCTGGAGGCCCTGGCATGCCCGTTCTCTCTGTCTGCCTCTTCTTCTCTCTCTCAAATAAATAAATAAATAAATAATATTTAAAAATATTCTAAGCCAGGTGTGGTGGTCCATGCCTTTAATTCCAGCACTTGGGAGGCAGAGGTAGGAGGATTGCCATGAGTTTGAGGCCACCCTGAGACTATGTAGTGAATTCCAGGTCACCCTGGGCTAGAGTGAATCCCTACCTTGAGAAGGCAAAATAAATAAATAAATAAATAAATAACATAAAAAATATTTTTAAAAATGTTGGGCTGGAGAGATGGCTCAGTGGTTAAGGTGCTTGCCTGCAAAACCTAACGACCTGGGTTTGATTACTCAGTACCCACGTAAAGCCAAATGCACAAAGTGGCACATGCATCTGGAGTTGGTTTATGGTGGCTGGAGACCCTGGTATACCCATTATATCTGTCTCTGACTCTCTCTCTGCTTACAAATAAATAAAACATATAGACTGGGCTGGTTGTGGTGGCACACACCTTCATTCTGAGCACTCAGGAGGCAGAGATAGGAGGATTGCTGTCAGTTTGAGGCCAGCCTGAGACTGCATAGTGAATTCTAGGTCAGCCTGGTCTAGAGTGAAACCCTGCTTTGAAAAATCAAAATGATAATAATAATAATAATAATAATAATAAGCCTAGTGTGGTGGCACATGCCTTTAATCCCAACACTTGTGAGGCAGAAGTAGTAGGATTGCTGTGGGTTTAAGGCCAGCCCAAGACTGCATAGTGAGTTCCAGGTCAGCCTGGGCTACAGTGAGACCCTACCTCACAAAACAAAAAACAAACAAATGAAAATATATACATGCTGGGCATGGTGGCACATGCTCTCACTCTTGCTCTAGTCTAGGCTGACCTGGAATTCACTATATAGTCTCAGGGTGGCCTTGAACTCACAGCGATACCCCTACCTCTGCCTCCCAAGTGCTGGGATTAAAGGAGTTCACCACCATGCCTGGCTACTTTTGCCTCATTAAATGGTTTTTTGAAAAGGGGGGACTGGAGAGATGGCTTAGCTGTTAAGGTGCTTGACTACAAAGCCTAAGGACGGATGTTTGACTCTCCAGATCCCACATAAGCCAGATGCACAGTGATGTAAGCATGCAAGGTTGTACATGCCCACAAGGGGGTGCATGCATCTGGAATTTGATTGCAGTGGCTGGAGGCCCTATTGTACCAATGATCTCTCTCTCTCACTTGCACATAAGGAAAGGAGACCTCTCTGGTCTTACGTGAAAACTGTTGTGAAATTCAAAACATGGTGACCCTAAACAGTCTTGTTGGTACACAGTCAGGTCACTGGTAACACTGTGGCTCTGCTCCCATGCCACCAGGCAGAGCTTAAGTAGATGAACTCATTGCTTTCTGTGTCTGTCTAGTGTACACTGCAGATGGCAGCAGTCACAGGAATGAAGTTTGTCCAGGCCACAAGCTGCATTCTGTGTTTGAGGCCACCCTGAGACTACAGAGTGAATTCCAGGTCAGCCTGGGCTAGAGTGAGACCCTACCTTGAAAAACAAAAACAAAACAAAGCAAAAAAAAAAAAATTAGATGGCTAGGGCTGGAGATGTGGCTCAGTGGTGAGCATGGGGCTGGCAATGCTGCTCAGTGGTCAGCACGTGCCCAGCATGCAAGGGTCCTTGTGTCCATCCTCAGCACTGCAAAGCAAACAAAATCAGATGGCAAAGCACTGTTTTTGTGATGCAGCCACACTGCAGCTGCAGTCATCACAGGAAATGTTCCCACCCCACCGGAAAGCTAGTCAGAAAAATTAGAAAACTTAAAATAGAACATATTATCATAGCAGAATATATTCACAAAATAAAAAAAAGAAAAGAAAAGAAAACATGAAAGTGAGGCTGCAACTCAATGCAGTCCCAGAATCTCATTTGTTAGTCAAACGAGGAAAGCCATCGACTGATGGTGATTTAGTTCAATAGTGCTAGATTGCAGCAGCGGAGGAAGTAAGTTCAGAGGAAACAAATTTGTTGCTAAGAACAGTTCTGAATGTAAGAGCCAAAGGAAGGGGAGGACTGCTTACAATACTGTCTTCCAGACACAAAGTGGCCTTGATATTCATGACTTCACAGTGGCTGATACTACCTACACAAGATCTGCATAATAGGAGGAAAAAAATAGTTATGATGTCAAAATAGAAGAGAGACTAGTTGGAAAGAAGAAGGGATTCAGTGAAGAGGAGGCTTGGGAGGGGGAAAAGGGAGGATGGTGGTGGGGATTATGATCATGACATATTGTTTATGTTTATGAATATTGTCAAGAAAAAGTTTATTAAAAAAAATAGCCAGGCATGGTGGCTCACACCTTTAATCCCAGCACTCAGGAGGCAGAGGTAGGAGGATCGTCATGAGTTCAAGGCCAGCCTGAGACTACATAGTGAATTCCAGGTCAGCCTGAGCTAGAGTAAAACCCTACCTTGAAAAACAAAAACAAACAAACACACAAACAAAAAGTAATGTTCAAACAGAAAAAGGAAAAAAAAAATAGTTCTGGAGAAGTCATGAGCCCTAGGAGAGTGACGCCTGCTGTTGTCTGGCTAAATGCATATATTATGTCCATTAAGCTGCTCTGTAAGCGCTTTTTAAAATGTCTATACCCTAGCTGGGCATGGTGGCACAACCTTTAGTCCCAGCACTTGAGAGGCAAAGGTAGGATTGCCATCAAGGCCACCCTGAGACTACCTAGTGAAGTCCAAGTCAGCCTGGGCTAGAGTGAGACCCTACCTCGAAAAAACAGAAAAGAAAAACAACCTAAAATGTTTATACCCATATAGTAATGCAGGTCTCATGTCCAACCAGAGGACAGTTAGTTACCCACAGAGGTATGCCACTATTGCACAAGTGTGCACTTCTTGACCAACTGGTTAATTTCATAGTCTGCTGGGTCTCCTGCTTATTTTTTTCTTTTCAATTTTTTAAATTAATAACTTCCATGATAATAAAAAATATCCCATGGTAATACCTTCCCTCCCCCCACTTTCCCCTTTGAAACTCCATTCTCCATCATATCCCCTCCCCCTCTCAATCAGTCTCTTTTATTTTGATGTCATGATCTTTTCCTCCTATTATGATGGTCTTGTGTAGGTAGTGTCAGGCACTGTGAGGCCATGACTATCCAGGCCATTTTGTGTCTGGAGGAGCACGTTGTAAGGAGTCCCACCCTTCCTTTGGCTCTTACATCCTTTCTGTCACCTCTTCCGCAATGGACCCTGAGCCTGGAAGGTGTGATCGAGATATTGCAGTGCTGAGCTCTCCTGCTTATTCATGCTCTTGGTGACCGTTTTGCTCCAGTGTCTCCCACAGGTCTTTCCAGCACTATGGGGACTAGCCAGGAGGGAGCTAGTTTCCCTTTTGAATCCAGCATGATATTCCAATGTCCTGTGACCACAGCCAATGGCGTCTTTAGCAATAGGGTCTTACCTTTTAGCTTTGGCAGGTAATCAAGTGTTTTCACAATGGCCTGCATTGTTTTGGGGACCTCATGGGTATCCCTAGCCAACAGCTCACTGTGGGGGACAACCCAATTCTGGACCTGGGGATTTACTGGCCAGAGTCCATGATTTGACTTATTTATTTAGACAGGAAGGGAGGCAGGCAGATAAGGAGAGAACTGGTGCACCAGGGCCTCCAGCCACTGCAAACAAACTCCAGATGCATGTGCCACCTTGTGTGCCTGGCTTATGTGGGTACTGGGGAATCGCACCTGGGTCCTTAGGCTTCACAGGCAAGCACCTTAACTTCATCTCCCTAGCCCCTAGAGTCCATGATTTTTGTTTACCTTCTGTCTGGACTGTCTCCCAGTCCCCTTTATTGATGGTTGTATTCTATAGAATCCTAGCTAGAGTGAGGGTTTCTATGGAGCTGATTCACATGAGGAATGAAATTACTGTGGTTTATTATCTATACTTATGGAAGCTATCAATAAAGGGTTTTAAAACATCTATATATCAATCAAGCCCCCAGGAAAACTAATGTGAGCAATTTGAAGCCATAGATGTGTTGCGTGCATAGCCACTGTTTGTTGGAGGAGACAGTACCTCCAGGTTGAGCTGGAAAGACAATTGGAGGCAAGGTATGTTCAAGGTTGAGGAAACCAGTTTAGTAGAATGTAAGAGGAGCCCGCTAACATGTTTCAGCTAATGCTGGGAAGAGTGCATGAGAAGGAATGTAAGAGCCAAAGGAAGGGTAGGAATCCTTACAACGTGCTCCTCCAGACACAACATGGCCTGGGTATCCATGACCTCGCAGTGCCTGACACTACCTACACAAGACCATCATAATAGGAGGAAAAGATCATGACATCAAAAGAAGAGAGACTGATTGAGAGGAGGAGGGGATATGATGGAGAATGGAGTTTCAAAGGGGAAAGTGGGGGGGGGAGGGTATTACCATGGGATATTTTTTATAATCATGGAAGTTGTTAATAAAAAAAAATTGAAAAGAAAAAAAAAGTGTGTGAGGAGTAGAAAAGGCCCAGGGGACAGATCTGCCAAGCCAAGATCCAGGAAGTGTTTATAGCCTGTGGCTTTTCATTGTGTTATTTTAAGACAGCTTCCCTGTGAGAAGTACTTGAGTGTCTCTGGAGTTGTTGAACTAGTGGAGTAGGTTATGTTCTCCGCCATCCTTAGTTCCGAGACCTTTTGTCAGAAGTCGTGGCTGAGGGGCTGGAGAGATGGCTTAGCGGTTGAGCGCTTGCCTGTGAAGCCTAAGGACCCCAGTTTGAGGCTCGTTTCCCCAGGACCCACGTTAGCCAGATGCACAAGGGGGCGCACGTGTCTGGAGTTCATTTGCAGTGGCTGGAGGCCCTGGCGCGCCCATTCTCTCTCTCTCTCTCTCTCTCTCTCTCTGCCTCTTTCAAATAAATAAATAAAAATAAACAAAAAAGTTTTTGAAGAAGTCGTGGCTGAGTACACTGACTCATGACTGGCTCTGCAGGACTCCACGATGGCGCCAGTGAGCCGTGTGACCCTCGATGGGAAGGACCCGCCTCAGCCTGTGTTGTCCAACACGGAAGGCCTTTGGAATTCAGTTTCTTCAAACTCAGTAATGCTTCTTGGGGCTGGAGGGGTGGCTTAGAGGTTAAGGCGCTTGCCTGCAAGGCTAAAGGATCCAGGTTTGATTCCCCAGGACCCACATAAGCCAAATGCACAAGGGGGCACACACGTCTGGAGTTTGTTTGCTGTGGCTGGAGGCCCTGAAGCGCCCATTCTCTCTCTCTCTCTCCTTCTTTCTCTGTTAAATAAATAAATAAACAAATAAATAAACAAACAAATAAATAAATAAATAAAAATAATGCTTCTTTTTTTCTGTTTTGATACAGGGCCTCACTCTGTAGCCCAGACTGGCTTTAAACTTACTATAAAGTTCAGGATTAGCATCAAACTCTTGGTAATCATCTTGCCTTGGTTTCTCTGTCTTGGGGTTACAGGTATGAGTCACCACACCTGGTTTATGATGTTTCTTAATGGATTCAACCTAAAATCACAAAGGAAAGCTTCAATTCCACAGGAAGCTTACACTGATGTCGTCATCATTTTAACAAGTGATGCTATTTCATAATCACAACTAACATGCTTCATGTGTGTGTAGATCTGAATAAGTAAGCTCACCGGTGATCTTTTATGATCTTGAAGGTAGGGGCGTGGTTAGAAAGCCTGGAGAATCAGCCTGTATATGATATATATACCACCAGCAAAGCCATGTACTGCAGGAAGAGGTAAGCAAAGTTATCCAACGCATGTCTGAAAGAAAAAGAGAGAGATTTCTGTTTGCTATGGCACAGTGAAGGAGGGCTTGATCACCTCCTTGGGCCCAGGCAAGGTGGGTGGTCCTGGCTAATAGTAACTGCTTCCATTTTTATTTTTTAAGAGAGAGAGAGAATTGGCACGCCAGGGCCTCAGCCACTACAATCGAACTCCAGACGCTTGTGCCACCTAGTAGGCATGTGTGACCTTGCGCTTGCCTCGCCTTTGTGTGTCTGGCTTATGTGGGATCTGGAGAGTCAAACATGGGTCCTTAGGTTTTGCAGGCAAGCGTCTTAATGGCTAAGCCATCTCTCCATCCCTAATAGTAACTGTTTAATGGGAAGAAGAGAAAATTCCCCTCCCCCTGCAGGAGGACCTGGGTCTGGGAGCAGAACTGACAGAGGGATGACATTGGAGGTTTCCCTTCCCATGAGCCCATCTCATACTCTCTCTCTCTCTCTTTATTTTTTTTTTTTACAGGTAGGGTCTCACTCTAGCCCAGGCTGACCTGGAATTCACTATGTAGTCTTAGGGTGGCCTCGAACTCACGGCGATCCTCCTAAGTACTGGGATTAAAGGCATGCGCCACCACACCCAGTTTCCCATCTTATATTCTGTCTCCACCCAAGTCCACAATGCCAGATCCACTGTGTCATTGTCAGGAAACCAAAAATTGATATCATCTTCTGTCTGCAATGGCTATACGAGTGGTTCCTCTGAGACTTGAGTCTCTGAATTTAAAAAAAAGTAAGAAACAGAGCTGGGTGTCTGGCTAAAAGTATATACTGTGCTCACCAAACTGCCTAGTAAGCACTTCTCTTAATGTTCATACCCATATATTAATGCTACTCTCACTTTTGGTTAGAGAGCCTTCTCTTTTCAGATGGCAGTGATGTTGGGATGTCTAAGAAGGCATCATGGTGCTGATAAGAAGGTGCTCAGCACTGAAATATCTCAATCACACCTTCCATGGCTCAGGGTCCATTGTGGAAGAAGTGGCGGAAAGAATGTAAGAGCCAAAGGAAGGGTAGGACTCCTTACAACATGTTCCTCCAGACACAAAATGGCCTGGATATCCATGACCTCACAGTGCCTGACACTACCTACACAAGACCATCATAATAGGAAGAAAAGATCATGACATCAAAATAAAAGAAAGACTGATTGAGAGGTGGAGGGAGTATGATGGATGGAGAGTGGAGTTTCAAAGGGGAAAGTGGGGGAAAGGAGGGAATTACCAGGGGTTATTGTTTACAATTATGGAAGTTGTCAATAAAAAATATTTTAAAAAAAACAAAAAACAAAGCTGGGGCTGGAGAGATGGCTTAGCAGTTAAGGTGTTTGCCTGCAAAACCAAAGGACCTTGGTTCGAATCCCCAGCACCCATGTAAACCAGATGCACAAGGTGGCACATGCATCTGGAGTTTATTTGCAGTGGCTGGAGGCCCTGGTGTGCCCATTTTCTCTCTCTCTCTCTGTCTGCCTCTCTCTCTCTCAAATAAATAAATAAATAAAATAAATAAATAAATAAATAAATAGGGTTAGGTGCATGCCTTTAATCGTAGCACTCAGGAGGCCGAGGTAGGAGGATCACTGAGTTTGAGGCTATCCTGAGACTACATAATGAACTCACAGTGATCTTCCTACCTTTGTCTTCTGAGTGCTGGGATTGAAAGCATGTGTCACCATGCCTGACAATTAATTTTTAAAAAAATTTTAATGAGCTGGGAAGATGGCTCAGCAATTAAAGGCATTTGCTTACAAAGCCTTATAGCCTGGGTTCAATTCCCAGTAACCATGGAAAGCCAGATGTACAAAGTGGCTCATGCATCTGGATTTTGTTTATAGCAGCAAGAGGTCCTATATTCATATTCACTCTCTCTTGCTAATAAATAAATAAAATTTAAAGAACTAAAAAAAATAGAATTTAAACTCATCCTCTGTTAAATAGTGAACTGGACACTTGCCTGGGCTACCTGAGAGCTGGTCTTAAAAAAAAAAATAGGGCTGGATGAGCTGGAGAGATGGCTTAGCGGTTAAGCACTTGCCTGTGAAGCCTAAGGACCCTGGTTCGAGGCTCAATTCCCCAGGACCCACGTTAGCCAGATGCACAAGGGGATGCACGTGTCTGGAGTTCGTTTGCAGTGGCTGGAAGCCCTGGAAGCCCATTCTCTCTCTCTGTCTCTCTGCCTCTTTCTCTCTCTCTGTCACTCTCAAATAAATAAAAATGAACAAAAAAATTTTAGAAAAAAAAATAGGGCTGGAGAGATGGTTTAGTGGTTAAGGCACTTGCTGGCAAATCCAAAGGACCCAGGTTCAATTCCCCAGTACCCATGTAAACCAGATGCACAAGGTGGTGGATATATCTAAATATTGTTTGTAGACACATCTGGAGTTCTTTTGCAGTGGCTAGAGGTCTTGGTGTGCCCATTCTCTCTATATATGTATGCCTCTTTCTCTCTCAAATAAAATATTTTAAAAAATAGGATCATGGTTTATTGTCCATAAATATGAAAGTTGTCAATAATTAAAAATAGAGCTGGGCGTGGTGGTGCAAGCCTTTAATCCCAGCACCTGGGAGGCAGAGGTAGGAGGATCATTGTGAGTTTGTGGCCACCTGAGACTACATATTGAATTCCAGGTCAGCCTGGGCTAGAGCGAGACCCTACCACAAAATAAATAAATAAATAAAATAAAAATAAAATTTGAAAAAAATTAAAATCCAAGAGAAAGAGAGAAAGAGAGAGAGAGAGAGAGAGAGAGAGAGAGAGAGAGAGAGAGATTACAAAATAAGTAAATAGGTGCTGAAGAGATTCCTCAGTGAAGGCACTTGCTTGCAAAGCCTGATAGCCCGTTTCAATTCCCCAGTACCTACATGAAGCCAGATATGCAAAGTGGTGCACACATATAAATGTTGTTTGTAGTGGCAAGAGGCCTTGATGCACCCATTCTCTCTCTCCCCTTTTTTTCTCTGCTTGAAAATAAATAAGTGATAAATAAACATTTTAAAAATAGGGGCTGGAGAGATGGCTTAGCGGTAAGGTATTTGCCTATGAAGCTTGAGGACCCAGATTCAATTCCCCAGTACCTACATGAAGGCAGATGCACAAGGTTGCCCATGTGTCTGGAGTTCATTTGCAGTGGCTGGAGGCCCTGCTGTACCTGTTTTATCGCCTCTCTCTCTCAAATAAAAATGAATCTTAAAAAAAAAAAAAAAGCTAGGCATGGCAGTGCATGCTTTTATTCCCAGCACTTGGGAGACAGAGGTAGGAGGATAACTGAATTCAAGACCCTGCCTGGAAATACACAGTGAATTCATTACCTCGGGCGGGGGGGAAGTGCTTGCTGGCTTGGGTTCAATTCTCCAGCACCCATGTAAAAAGTCAGATGTAAGAGCTGGGTGTGGTGGCGCATGCCTTTAATCCCAGCACTCAGGAGGCAGAGGTAGGAGGATTGCTGTGAGTTTGAGGGCACTCTGAAACTACATAGTGGATTCCAGGTCAGACTGGGCCAGAGTGACCCTACCTCAAAAAAAAAAAAAAAAAAAAAAAAAAAAAAAAGCCAGATGTAGCCAGGTGCGCTGATGAATGACTTTAATACTAGATAGAGGTAGGAGGATCGCTGTGAGTTTGAGGCCAGCCTGGAGCTAAAGAGTGAGATCTGGGTCAGCTTGGGCTAGAATGAGACCCTACCTTGAAAAGAAATTAATCAAAAAAAAAAAAATAAAATAAAACAAAAAAGCCAGTTATAAAAAGTGGTATATGGATCTGGTATGTGTTTGCAGTGGTGAGACCCTGGTATGCACACACACACACACACACACACACACACACAGAGAGAGAATAAATTAAAGTATTTTGCCACCACACGCCTTTAATCCCAGCATTTGGGAGGCAAAGGTAGGAGGATTACCATGAATTTGAGGCCAGTCTGAGACTACATAGTGATTTCCAGGTCATTCTGAGCTAGAGTGAGACCCTACCTTGAAAAACCAAAAGATAAATAAATTAATAAATTAATTAAAGTATTTAAAATTATTATACTTTGAATTTCACCAGTTAATAGTGTGTGCATTTGTATTTCACTATATTTTATACATATTTGCTTCAGTTCTTTTTAGTTGGTATCTATGAGAGGGTTTTATTCTCGGAAGAACTTCTCTGTTGATTTTGTAAATCAATTCTTCCTGGCAACCTTTCTGAATTCTGAGTTGATTAGGGTTGGGTCCAACTGCATTAAGTAGAAACCTGCTCATGGAAAAAGGTCAGAGACAAGCACTATGTAAACTCAGTTCCGCAAACAGAAGCTTTGACAAGTGTGTGTGTGTGTCTGTGTGTGTATGTGTGTGTGTATAGAGAGAGAGAGAGAGAGAGAGAGAGAAAGAGAGAGAATGCTGGGGGAGGAACCCAGGGCCCCATGTGTACTAAGCACATGCTGTACCACTAAGCCACACCCTACCTCCTTGTGTAGGTATTCAAAGCAGGGACAAATACCATACTGGGGATTAGTGATCTAGTTATTTGAGTGTTGGAGGGGAAGTGAGCATTTTTGGCTCCACTAAGTGGAGATCCGAGGCCCAGAAGGACACTAGGGCATGGAGATGGCTCTACCTCACCTTTGGACACCCTCCAGGGCTCAGTGGGTTAAGTCCAGTGAGCCCAAAATTGTGGAGGTCCTTGTCCAGGTTCGGATATGTGTCCCAAGTTGCTCCTTACCTGTCCTTCCATGGCCACGGTGATGTCCACAGTGCTGGCTGAGATGGGAACACACTGGAAAGGCGCTATGGCCGTGCTGCTGGTGGCCAACCCCGCCTTGTCATGTGGCTCTGGCACTCTGCCTTATCAGTGTGGCCCTTGGGAAACAGGACAGTAAGAAAGAAGTCTAGGTCTGGCTTTCCCACCCAGACTCACCAAGGGGAAGGCTAAGTGCAGCTCGACTCCTCTAGATGGTCCAAGCCTGGCCCAGTGCCCATCTACAGCTCCACACACACATTCCCAGGGCATGAGAAGCTGCACTCCCAGTGGCCCTGGCCAAGTCTCATTTGTTCCCCTGACAGTCTGGGAGGCTGCCCAGTCTGTCCACACCCACTTCTCAGGTGAGGAAACTGAGGCAGAGGAGGTCCAGTCCAGTCCATTGCCCTGTCTTCTCAGCACACCATGGTCAGAGCTTGCTGCTGGGGATGCCCGTGGCCTGGAGGCTGTGGTGGATGTTAGGACTGTTCACCCAGGCGGCCCAAACCAGGGGCAGGTAAAGACCCAGGCATCTCCCAGCAGCCAGCTGCTTTCCCGGAGCTAGTTTTTTTACACAGACCATTGGTATTTGCCCAGAACTTACACAGGCCCACACCCTACTCCCCTACGCACGTTGCACTCTGCCTGACTTCATTCCTGCCCCGTGAGACCTGGACAGAGGGCCGCCCCTCCCTGTCCCCCCTTCCTCCAGAATCTGTGAGTGAAAACCCTGAGCCTGTGGCGCTGGTGGTGCCATGTGGAGCTAGCAAGGGCCAGGGCTGTCTCCGGCCGGGCTTTTCCTGGGTGCCAGGGGTAGGGCACTCAATTTGTTCCAAAAAGCAGCACAAAGCTGACATGGACCCCATGAGGATCATGGGGAGTGCTGCTGTGTCAACATTTTCCACGAGGTCACAGTTCCTGTTGCAGGCTGTCTGGGACCAGTGTGTCAGTTCAGCAGGTTGGGGAGGGGGTTGCGGGGGCCGGAGGCGGGGCAGGCTCTCATAACAAGGTTTCAGGTACTTTCTTGGGAACCATGTTTCCTGGGACCAACCCCAGTGTCCAGGCCCTACAGGGCCCGACAATGGCCTAGTTGCAGTGTGTGTGTAGGGGGATGGTATATGTCAATTGTCAGACATGCCCCAAAGTGCATTGTGGGTAGGTGGGCATGCATCTCCAGCAGTGCTTCCTAGCAACAGCTGGTCCAGCCTGCCCTGGGTCAGAGCCGGGATGAGCCCAGCTGGTACTGAGAACTGCTAGGAGAGGAGCCAGTCAGCCCTGCCCACCATAGATGTCCCTTCCCTACTCCCTGTTGCCCAAGGGGGAATGTGTGCTGTCTTCAGAGGTCCCTTTTGCCCTTTACCCCTGGCATGCTATGTGACCTTGGCTGGCCTCAGGGCATCTCTGTGCTTAGGCCAGGACCAGATAGATGACTGTGTTGAAGACCCATCCCTAGCCTTTGGTCTCACCCACCCTCACTGAAGCCTAACCTTGGCAAGGAATGTGGTTTGACTTCATTTCCTGTAACTTGAGAGCCAGACCTCAGGACCCAGGCCAGGCTGGGGGGAGGCTCTGCGGGTAGGCAAGGTGGGAGAGACAGACAGACTGAGCCTTCATCCTGTAACAGCTCAGTTGTCCAGCTGAGAGCTCTTGACTCTCCAAGAGAGCACGCAGGGAGAGTGGCTATTGACCCCGCTGCAGTCTTGGCCACTGCATTTCACAGTCCACTTTGAAGAGCTTGTGATCTGAACAGACTCCGAACCTACCTGGGGAGGAAGGGGGCATAGTTATTACCCTGGCAATAGGATAGGGTCTGCCCCAGAGTCTCAGACAGGGTACAGCTTGTGCCTTGTACCTGAGAAGGGCCCGATACACATACAGCAGGCACTCAGCAAGTATCAGATGATACATGAACAGTGGGTGACTGGACAAACACTGGACATGCAGGACTCAGGGAGACGGGACCCATCTGGGCGACTCAAGCCCTGCTGCCCCCTGGGACCTACGGAGCCATGCTGAGGGAACACGCCTGGGTGTTGCGGCTTCGCACTCTGAGCACGCACCACTGGAACTGAGGCTTGTGGCTGCACAGCCCACAGTGTGTGTGTGTGTGTGGGGGGGGAAGACGCACATGCCAGGGCCCACAGTAGTCTGCAGAGACTAGATTCTCAAGGAGCCCACAACAAGGATACTGGATCACACAAGGCTGGGCTGAGGGCCGAGAAGACCTCTGTGTTGAGGGGAAAGACATCAGAGCGCAGGAAGCCTACCCTTATCCACTCTACCCTGTCCTCTGGTCTGGGTCCTCGCTTCCGCCCATCCTCTCTGCTTGTTTTCGGCTGCAAGAGCCTCCCCACTTGGGGGACACGGAGCTCCCCAGAGATTCTCTGCTGCTTGGGATGACCAGGCAGCTCTGTCCAGTGGGCATGGGTAGCCCAAGTATGGGGGCATGACAGCCTCTCATTCTGAGCCAAGGGGTCCCTACAGGGTTGGGCCAAGTTGAGCTGGTGTGTGGTGCCACCCATGCCTAAGAAGACAGTTCTCCAGGGAGTGGATCCCACCCATTCTGCCCACAGGGCCCTTAAGCCCCACCCACAGGGCACATGGTGATCCCTTTCCATCTGTTGCCCCTGAACCAGCCGTGTCTGCACCTGAAAAGGGGGTCAGAAAAGCTATGTCACCTTAAGGGGCCGGCAGGGGAGGGATACTTCCTGCATTGTCTGTCTGGCAAGGCCCTGGGTCTTGCAAAGCCAGAACACTTGTAGCCCTGGTGCCCCAGGGATAGGGAGGGGTTCAACACAATCCCCAGCCTAAGCCACTGAATACCCCTGGCATAAATGGGGAAACTGAGGCCAACCTGAGCAGGAGGAAACCCTTCCTCTTTGCTCTAAGCTTCACAGTCCCATCCTGCCATGTGGGGACAGCTGATGGGCTCAGCTGGCTGCTGGACCTCACGGCTAGGGGCCTAGCTGACTCAGACACAGCACCCCTCCCTGCAGGAGGGCTGGCTTTCCCAGGGGCAGGCTTGGCAAGCAATCAGTCTGGAGAGCTGGCCTGGCAGATGCTGCTGCAGGCGTCCACAGAGGTTTGAACAGAGCTCTTCATCACTAAAGACCCCTCAATACCCCCAGACAGTGTGGGGTGGGGTGAGGTGGGGTGGGGGAATGGGACAGGTGGAGACCTCAGAGTCATTATCCTCCACAGACCATGGTCTTGCCAAGAGCTCAGCCCTTGCTGGGGTCTCACAGGCGCCTCACTCTTGGTGGAAGCCTTCTGCTGCTCCTCCTCAGCCTCGGTGAGTATGGGATGAGCTGGTCACTAGAGAGAGAGGCAAAGGCAGCCCAGGGTCTTGAGCGCTGGGACCTTGGTTAGATGTTCTACCTGCCCCACGATCCTCGACCCCTAGAGCCATAGCCAGGTCGCCTGAGCCCCTGTGGGGTCACAGAGGAGTGTCTGACCACCCTGGAAGATACATGAGGTACTGGCTCCCTGCCTGAGGCAGACTCCTATGTCTGGGGGGCGGTGGGCTATGGCATTATGGGGTGTGAAAGCACTAACTCTTTCTATAGCTGGTGGGATTTGTCCAGGACTGGGCCCAGCTTTTTGTTTTGTGTTTGTTATTATTGTTTTGTTTTGATTTTTGTGGTATTGTCTCACTCTAGCCCAGGCTGACCTGGAACTCACTCTGTAGTCCCAGGCTGGCCTTGAACTCACAGTGATCCTCCTACCTCTGCCTTCTGAGTAATGAGATTAAAGGTGTGCACCACCACATCACATCCAGCTTTGGCCCAACTTTTTATCTTTTCCTTCCCAGAGTTGGGGTACACTGAGTCCCCATCCTCTCCTCAACCTGTGCCCTCTGCTCCACAGGATGGCTGCCACCTGTGAGGGCCCAGACTGCAGAGACAAAGCAGGTGAGAGCCTCTGGATGCAATGGAAGTGTTTTCTGGCCCCGGGGGGAGGTCCAGCCTGGGCTACAGACTTCTCTCTCCCCCATGTATCACCTCGGAGTACCAGTTTTCAAAGGTAGATGCTAACAAAGCTGTTGCTGGACCTGGTGTGCAGCAAAGCCCACGCTGCAGCTGGGCCCTGAATGAGCTGGGTTAGGAAGCAGTGAGGCCCCTGGGTGCAAGTCATGGGCTCTGGAAGCAGCTGGACTCTGGCAGTACCTGGATCTTGAAGCAGCTCCCCTCAAGCTGCAGAGGGGCCTGAGAAGTACCTGCCTGGGGACGCTGTCAGCTAGGCCTTGTCCCCTAGGAGTCTGGTCTCCTCGGTGCAGTACTAGCCAGCGCCCGTGACTTTGCCAGGTGAGTGTAGGGTCCTATAACCTTCAAGGACCTTCTAGGGTCCTTGTGGACTGGATGACCAGGTACCAGCCACTGGGGTTCCTGAACTTTCACCTTCCAATGTCCCCCCTGCCTGCTCCTGTGTCCCACTTGGTATCTCTCTTTGCCCCCTGTCTGTCTGTATGTCTCTGCTTGGCTAGCTTAGGGCTGGGTGAAGGGACTGTGCTCCAGGGGATAGTGACCCCTTGTCCTCCAGGGTGTCATGTGTCCCAGGGAGACTGTAAAGGGAATGGGGTCTTAGGGTGGGGAGGCACCACAGGAGAGGCAGTCCCAGGTGCATAGTCCCAGCTCTCTCCCAGCCTCCCCCCAGGCCTCTTTCTTGGCCTCACATGTCGGGAGGTGTCTGGCCTGAAAACGGAGCATGTCCAGGAGCTGGCCAGGGCTGTGGGGCAAAAGAACATCACGCTCCAGGTAGATCAGGTCAGTACCACCGCTGCAGTCCTTGGGTGGATTGGGGGAGGCACATCGCTGAACGGGAAGTTGGTGACTGGCCTCTGAGACCCACCATGATGCCAGTGCTCAATTCCATCTCCACTCAGGGTTTTCTCTGGCGGGTGGATCCCTCCCTCACCCCACCTAAACTGGCCTTGTAAACTGATCATTAAGTGTGTGTCCTCATTGAGACCCAGCTCTCTGGGAGTCCGAATACCTTCCTCCTGGACCTGCTACCCTTTCTTAAGTCTGAGATGAGATCTTGTGCCAGCTAAACATGTCAATCGTGGCATAACTTAGGAAGGGAGCCAGGGCTGCCCAGGACCAAGGCAGACTTGTCATTGTCCTCAAGATGGCTCTTGAGGTAGCAGGACATTTATGCCACAGGCTGTGTGGTCAGAGTCAGAGGCCAGCAGCACGTACAGTGTGGGGTGGGATAGATGGGGTGTCCCTGGCCATCCTTGGGGGCTGTGGCCCAGAACTCTCTGAGCTGGACATCCTGGTCTCCTGGCAGCTGCGCTGTCTGGCACAGCATCTCCCCAAGCTTCTTGCCCCTGCGGACCTGGACGCCTTTCCACCAGACTTGTTGCTGTTCCTCAGGTAGGCCTTGAGTCAGGAGCTTGACCTCACTCTCCCAGCCCTAGACGAAGTGCAGGGACTGGGTGGCTATGCCAGGGCAGCATCTGGGGAAAGGGTACAGTGGTCACATAAACCCTGTCTCCACAGCCCAGCTGCATTGCCAGGGCCCCAGGCCTGCACCCACTTCTTCTCCCTGGTCTCAAAGGCCAATGTGGACATACTTCCTCAGAAAGTTCTGGAGCGCCAGCGGCTGCTGGCTGCAGCTCTGGCCTGCCGGGTACAGAAAGAGCCAGCTGGATATAGGGTGGCAAGGGGCTTACTGATCTCCCCAAGGTGCTGAGGCTGGGCTGTGTGTGCAGGGTGTGCATGGGTCTCGAGTGAGCAAGGAGGATGTGCGGGCTCTGGGAAGCCTGGCCTGTGATCTACCCGGGAGCTTTGTGGCAGAATCTGCAGAAGCCCTGCTTCCCCGGCTGGCAGGCTGCCAGGGGCCTCTGGACCAGTACCAACAGGAAGCAGCCAGGAAGGCTCTGCGGGGTGGAGGACCCCCCTATGGGTGAGTGGGGGGTGACATAAGCACATAAGCAGCCGTGTGTGAGGGTACTCATGGCCATAGGTGGTCTAGGGTCAGCCATTCCCTGCTGTATCCTGTCAGACGTTATTCCTTAGGAGACTACATTCCATGGCCTTTCTGCAGAGGCAGGGCTTGACTCAGCTCTGTCTGGGGGTCTGCTTTCTGTCTGGGGCTGTATTTGGGGGTTCCTGAACTAGGTCCCTGTGTCTGGACAGCCCCCCATCGAGGTGGACAGTCTCTACCCTAGATGCTCTGCAGGGCCTGCTGGTTGTATTGGACCAGCCCATCGTTCACAGCATCCCTAAGGTAAGGCCCTGTACCCCCCACCCCTAGCCTGACTTCCAAGCTGCTGGGCCACATGGTTCAGCCCGCCCTGCTCTGTCTTCAGGGAGTCATAGCTGCTTGGCTGCAACGCATCTCCAGGAATCCGTCATGGCTCCCGAGGCTCAGGCGGGACGCGGAAAGTGAGCCCAGAACTAGACTCATTGGGCATCACTGGGGTTGAGGGAATTAGTGTTGTAGGGATTCACCTGCTCCTACCTGTGGCCCTTCCTGCCTCCTTAGCATGTTCAGTCATAAGTTCACGGGATGGACACAGTCACCCCATTTTACCAGCGGGTAAACTGAAGTGCAAAGTGTCATGGTAGGTGTGGGAAGAAGGAGAGCCTGAGAGAAGCGTGCTGCCCCTAACCCCTGCTTGCTCCTTCAGAGAGTGCCTGCCCTCCTGGGCGGAAGCCTCACGAGGTGGATGAAGAACTTGTCTACTATGAGACCTGGGAGCTGGAGGCCTGCGTGGACGGTGACATGCTGGCTAACCACATGGACCACGTGAATGCGCTTCCCTTTACCTATGAGCAACTCAGCATCTTTAAGCGCATTCTGGACAAGGTAGTTCAAGACAGGCTCCCACTGAGCCACCACGCCACGGACTGACTTTCCCCAGCTGTCCAGGGAGTCTCTATGGCCCTCACAGTTACTTCCCCTGCAGACCTACCCACAAGGCTACCCTGAGACCCTGATCCGGAACCTCGGCTCCTTCTCTAGCTACATCAACGCTGAGGACATCCACAAGTGGAATGTGACCTCACCAGAGACGTTGAAAGCTCTGTTCACAGCCATCAAAGAACAAAAGAGGGATGCTGAGGTGACACTTTCCTGAGGAGACACATGCATGGCCTGAGGTTGTGTGGGCTGGTAAGAGGGGCACACCTCCCAGCCCAGGACACTTCAGCAGCCTCCTCCCACAGATGGTCAGTCTGATGACCCGCTACCTGCTGGGAGGGGGCCAGTTGGACCAGGACATCCTGGCTATGCTGGCTGACGTCCCTGCCACCTATCTGTGTGACCTTAGCCTGGAGCAGCTGAACTCCATGCCTCTCCATGTCATGTGGTGAGTCCTGGGGCCGCTGCAGGATTGGGTGAACCTCCTGTGCTCTCCACTCACTGCCTCACACTGCACCCCCAGGCTGGTGGGGCCCCAGGATCTGAACAACTGCAGCCAGAAGAGCCTGGATGTCCTCTATCCCAAGGCCCAGGTAGCCTTCCGGAATGTGAGCGGGCAGGAATACTTTGGGAGGATCCGGCCCTTCCTGGGTGAGTCAAGACACACATGCAGGGTGGGCACAGCTGGGGGCACCATAGACTGCCCCTGCAGTCATACCAAAGTCCTGACACCGGTGACTCCTGTCCCCCCCCAACCCCCTTCCTCTGGGCCCCAGCAGCCCAGGCAGAGCAGGGCCTGGGTATTCCTTAGGAAGAAGGGAATCTGTAAAGAAGGTGGTGACCTGCAGTCAGAGCGTGGACTGGGCTGGGTTGCGAGGTCTCACTCCCTGCAGGGGGAGCCTCCACCGAGGACCTACGCGCCCTCAGCCAGCAGAACTTTAGCATGGACCTGGCCACATTCAAGAAGCTGCAGGTTGACGCCCTGGCGGTAGGTGGGGCGGAGCCTCACAAGGGAGGAGGGGGCGGGGCCTCGTGAGGGATGAGGAGCCCATCTCCACCGCAGGGGCTCCTGAGGGGCGGGGCCTCGCGTGGACCAGAGTGAGGGGCTGCAAGGGGCGTGGCCTCCGGGGGGCGCGGTTGAGCCATGGCTGGCAGGCTGGTCAGGTCTGCAGGGTCTGAGGTTTGCCCACCTCCGAGCCTGAAGCCTCTGGGCCTGTAGACCCTGACGGCTGCTGCATGCACTGGCAGCGGCTGACCGTGCCTGAGGTGCAGAAACTTCTGGGGCCACACGTGGCAGACCTGAAGGCCGAGGAAGAGAAAAGCCCCGTGAAGGACTGGCTCTTCCGGCAGCGGCAGGAAGATCTGGACAGGTTGGGGCTGGGGCTCCACGGTGGCATTCCTAACGGCTACCTCGTCCTGGACCTCAACTTCCGAGGTAGGCCAGACCTCCTGGGGCAGACTTGGGGGATGGAGGCAGGGATCTGAGTCGCTCTTTCTCCCTGCAGAGGCCTTCTCCAGGGGAGCGCCCCTCCTTGCACCGGTACCTGCACTTGCGTGGGTCCTGGCTCTGCTCCTGGCCTTGACTCTGAGTGGAGCCCATCACTGTTGAGGCTCCTGGCCCCAGCCCTTTATAGTGGGACAGAAGCAGGCCCCGGTGGTCGCTGTCCAACTCCAAGGGCACTTGAGTATAATAAATGGTGGTATGTGCCCCCTTGAGACATGCCCTGTGGTGTTCCCAGGACCAGGTGAGAGGCTGTGACTTTGACCTTGCCTGTGGCCCCATAAATATGGCTCCCTGGGTCAGGCCCTGCCATTGTCTTGGCAAGGGGATGGAGAGGTGGGCCTCCAGGCATTGGAGACCTTTTGTGCGTGTGTCCATGTGAGACACAAAAGTTTGTGTATATAGGGTGTATGTGTAGCTGTCTGTACCTTGTAGGCCCGAGGAGAACCATGGGTGTCCGCTTTCATTCTTCCACTTTATTTCCTTGAGGCTTTCACTGAACTGGAAAATGCTGGGTTTTTTTGGTCACACTAGCTGAGCCCCAGCAATCTTCTTGTCTCTGCCTTCCTCAGCGCTGGGGTTACAGGCATGCGTGGTCACGCTCGGCCTTTTTACATAGGTGCTGAGGATTGAACTCGGGTGCGCATGCCTCCAAGGCAAGCACTTTACCAACTGAACTACCTTCCCAGCCCCCCCGTGAGGCCTTCCTGACATCAGAGCTAGTGTTCCCAAGGTGGTATTCTAGTCCCCAGCAGAGGCGTGTGGGAGGCCTGCAGTCCAGGCACTGGCTAAGGCACGAGGAGTCTGCCCCTAGCAAAGACACAGACTGCACAATAGCCTTGTGCTTTTTTCAGATCTACCACTGAGGACAGTGACATTGAAGTACCACCAGGTCTCACTTGTCCTGGTATAGTCCAGAAGGCTTGGGCCTTGTCTGCCCTATGGACCTTCCCTTGCAGCTGGGCAGGTCACAGCTCATCACTGGCCAAGGTCCTGGGAGCTGAGGCATATGGCAGCTTCAGCCTCATAGGACAGGGTACACACAGTAAGCAGATCCCCTGCCGGGGCCCCACATCTTGACTTGGGCAGGCATCCAGCTCCACCTAGCAGCTCCGTCTCTCCTGAATCTGATGCCCATGGGCCCGATCACCCTGATGTAGTGCTGTTGGCAGTGTCCAGGGTCCTGGCACCTTCTGAGCAGTGCCCACTGGTCCTGATGGTGCCTGACACAGCAGCAGCCACAAGAGGCTGGAAGGCAGAGCCACAGTGAGTGGCAGGTACCTCAGGTGGACTGGTGGGCTGCCTGCATATGGAACAAGGAGGGGACCCATCAACCATATGGTTTGCAGACAGAGAGTCTGGACAGAGGAGGAAGAGCAAGGGGGCACAGATTGTACCTGAGGCAGGGGCTGCCGCGTCATTCCCTGACAGGCCTGAGGTATGGGCCAGATGGGGTAGTCGGCGGGTGGTGCTGGGGGCCCCACTGGTTGTGCTGGTCTGGGTGGGGCTGGTGTCTAGGCCCAGCTCATCCAGGGCAGACCTGTTGAGACTGCGCAGCCAGGACCTGATGGTTGGGTGGCTTCGGGCCTTCTGCAGGTCTCCCACGTTCTGGCCCAACAGATTTGTCACACTACCCACACTCAAGTTCTGTAAGGGAAGCAGGGTGAGGATGGGACAAGGCTTCCCCCAGGAAGCAGCTGGCTAGGGCAGTGCTTTCCCAGGACTAAGTAGGCACAGAGCCAGCCTGGAGGAGTCATGTGAGCCCATGCTATCTGCTCTCCTCTGGTTTCAGTTGTGTGAACCTGGGACCTGCAGTCCCAGATTGGCTAGCCCTGCTCTGCCTACTCACCACAGAACCAGCCATGAGGGTGCGTGCCAGTAATCCCAGCGCTCAGGAGACTGAGGCAGGAGTGTGAGTTCCAGGCCAGACTGGGCTGCAGAGGGAGACTGTCTCAAACCAAACAAGACAGAGCAGGGGCATTCCTAGGGCCTACCTGCAGCACGAGGGGATTGAGGTTGGTGAACGTGTCAATGTCCATAGAGACGTTGGCCTGCGCCAGGTGTCGCAGCTCCTCTAAGGGTGCCCCGCCTGGGGGAGGGCAGTGGTGAGAGAGGGCAGGGCAGGGGTGGGGAAATCGGGGGCTGCTATGCAGGGCGGGGCTCACCAAGGTAGGGGCGCATGAAGCGGTAGTAGGCACCCGTGGTCCTGTTGCAGCAGAAAGCCTCGCGAGCCTTAGCGAAAAGTACATTCTTCCGACTCTGAGGGCAGGAGGAGATGTCCAAGGCCCCTGCCAGCCTGGGAGGGTGTGGGACAAGGCAGGTGAGCAGGCTCGAAGCTCCCTGACCTGGACAACTGGGCATGGCCTCCTCCTCCTGAACCGCAGGTCTCCTCTTGCCCTGTGTACTGGGTTGAAGTATGATCCCAAAACTCATATCCTTCTGGCACCTCAGAAAGTGACCTTATTGGGAAGTAGAGTGTTGGCAGGTGAAATCAGAGTAAAAGATGAAAAGCTATACTGGATTAGGTTGGCCATAAATTCAGTCCCCGGTGTCCTGTGAAGAATGGAATTTGAAGCCAGACATGGTGGCTCATGCCCTTAATCCCAGCATTTGGGAGGCAGAGGCAGGAGGATCACTGTGAGTTCGAGGCCACCCTGAGACTACAGGGTGAATTCCAGGTCACCCTGGGCTAGAGCAAGACCCTGCCTCAAAAAACTTAAAAAAAAAAAAAAAAAAAGAATTGAATTTGAAGCTGGGCGTGGTAGTGCATGCCTTTAATCTCAGCACTTTAGAGGCAGAGGTAGGAGGATTGCTGTGAGTTTGAGGCCAATGTGGGACTACAGAGTGAATTCTAAGGTCAGCCTGGGCTACAGTGAGACCCTACCTTGAAAAAAAAAACAAGAAATTTGTACACAGACACACTCTGTAAAGGTGGAGGCAGAACTGCAGAATGTATATTCAGGCCAAGGGACACCAAAGCTTCTTGGCCATACCAGGAACTGTGAGGGTGGGAAGGACGTTCCCGTGGGGCTCAGAGAGGCCTGGCCTAGTTGAGACCTTAACCTTGCACTTCTGGCCTCCAGAAGTTCTAGGGAATAAATTCCTCATTTTAAGTCTTTCAGTTTGTAGTACTTTCTTATGGTGGTCCTAAGACACCAATAACCTCCTAGACAAGTTTCCCCTGTGGCCCTTGCCAGGGGCCTGGCTGGCTGAGAAGCTTACCGGAACTCAGAGGGCTGGATGGTCTGGATCTGCTGAGGGCTCATCCAGCAGATGCGAGAGCCCCCAATGGCCACTAGCAGGGCACCAGTGACCTTGCCGTTGTGGTCCAGGAACTTCTGTAGGACTGCCTGGAAGGAGGGCTGCGGTCAGCTGGGCTGGGCAAACCAGATGGGGCAGCTTCAACCCCATTTCCCGGCCCTGACACTCTCACCTCTGTCTGGTTCTCCAGAGCCACATCAGAGGCCAGCAGGGCCACCACTGTGTCCCCAGTGGTGATATTCCACTGGTCTATCTCGGCGCCCGAGTACAGGTAGACTAGAGAGGTGATGAGGCGCAGCTGCTCCTCTGGAACGCCATGCGGGTAGATCTGAGGCAGGAAGTCGGGATCAGTTGTTGCCAAGCGCCCCAACCGCCAACCGCCATCCATGTTTCCCATCCACACACCTGAGCGAGCTTGGTTTTGATGACATGCTGGCATTCGGCGGGCAGCGGGTGCTGCAGCAGAGGGTTCAGGTTGGCTCTGAGCACACGGGTGCTCAGGCAGGACTCCAGCTGGGTACAGTCATAGTGTACCAGGAAGAGGTCGTCACGCAGTGTGGCTGCCGTAATGTTGCCACGGATGCAAGATCTCCCTGCAGGGGGTGGCGAAGACCAGGCTGGCCTGAGCTGAGCATCATTGCTGGCTGTGAGATCCACCTTTGACCCTGGTCTCTGCTTTTTTCTGTTCGCTTTATGGGCATGTAACCCAAGCTGCCCTCAAACTTGAGATTCTCCTGCCTGGCCTACAGGCATGTGTCACATGGCTAGCCACAACCTCTACTTTTTTCTTTTCTTTTCTTTTTTTATATTTTTATTTATCTCCTTGAGAGGAGAAAGAGGCAGAGACAGAGAGAGAGAATGAGTGAGAGAGAGAGAGAATGGGCACACCAGGGCCTCCAGCCACTGTAAACAAACTCCAGTTGCGTGCGCCCCCTTGTGCATCTGGCTTACGTGGGTCCTGGGGAATTGAACCCAGTTCCTTTGGCTTTGCAGGCAAGTGCCTTAACTGCTAACCCATATCTCCAGCCCCTCTTTTTTTTTTTTTTTTTGCATGTGTAGTATGTGTGCACGTTGTGCATGTTTATGTAGGCACACCTGTTTGCATGTATGCAAGTTTATGTAGGCACACATATGTGCATGTGTGTGTGGAGGACAGAGCTCACATTGGAATCATCAAGAACTCACCAAAAAGCCAGGTGTGGTGGCGCATGCCTTTACTCCCAGCACTCGGGAGTTTGAGGCCACCCTGAAACTACATAGTGAATTCCAGGTCAGCCTGGGCTACAGTGAAACCCTACCTAGGAAAACTAAAAAAAAAAAAAAAACAAAAAAAGAACTCACCAAAGCAGCTAGACTTGCTAGCCAGCTTGCCCTGGGTCCTTCTGTGTTGCTTCCCCAGTGCACTGATTATAGGAGCACACCACCACACCCAGCCTGGGGGCTGGGTCCAAACCTTGGTCCTCAGGCTTGCACAGCACCATTTTACCCGCCGAGCCATGGCCCCACCCCTGCCAACCTCTTATCTTAACCAGGCCTTCATTTCAGGACACCACTCTTGACCCACACCAGGCCAAGGTGGAGCGTCCAGACTGGAGGAGGCATGGCATCTCTAGCCTACAGTGCCCACACTCACCTGTGCCCCGCTTGGGCCTCAAAGACACTGAGTGAGCCTTGGACTCCAGGAAGCTGGTGACGAAACGCCTGGCATCACACTGGCTGAGTCGGCCCTCTCGGCAGGCGGCCACCATACTGCAGAAGAGGTCCAGGCCCACAGCCTGGCAGGGAAGGCGTGTCCATCCCATGTAAGAGGGAGAGTGGACTCGGCCCCTCCTCCTGCCTCACAGACCCCACTGTGCTGTGTGTGACAGGAATACTTGGGGCCACCACTCAAGGCTCAGGCTCAGGGTGGCCATGAGACAACCCATGGTACTGGATGGCTAGTGGTGCCCACAGCCAGCCCCACCCTGGCCCCCTCCTACCTCTTCTACCTGCTCCCACAGGTTGGGACTGATGTAGGTGGCCAGAGTTCCCAGGGCCTGCAGCCCCTCCAGATTCCAGGAGCCAGGAGGCCTGATGCATAGGAAGGGGTGCTATGTTGGGGTCTGACATGTCACCCCACACCCGTGGAGATGGCAGGGTAGATCAACACCTGTGGGCTCAGCCCTGTGATGGTGCCCACACTGGCCTGTCCTGCGGTGGACACCCAGCTGGTAGGCAGACCCTCAACCCTGTGCCCCAGAGCCGGCCTGGTCAGAGTGGGGCTGAGGGCTGGGGTCAGAAGTCAGAGATGAGCAAGAGGTCAGATGTCACTGTCCTCTTGGGCCCAAGTTCCAGACTGCCTCTCATCTTGTTTCAAGGAGGGAAGGCCCCCAGCCCTTTCTCACCCTAGCCCTTGTAACTCCCCGCCCACCCAAGCTGTGTCCTCCCGCTAGCCAGCAGGGTGTTGAGGGCGGCCCTTTGGGTGGCACTCAGCTGCGGGCAGCGCAACAGGTTCTGTAGCACATGGGGGTCTGCCGTCACAATCCTGGATGCGTCCATGTCACATACCAAGATCCCGAGGAGCCCCAAGTCCGAGGCACTGAGCTGCTGGTGTGACCCCTGCAGGGACAGCAGGTCAGCACTGAGCAGGAGGTCCAGCCCCAGCACACATTGTGTCCCCATCCAAAGCACCTACCAGGCAGGCCAAGGCTGTGTGCTGCAGGGCGATCCTCTGGTCCGGCAGGTTGGCCAGCAGCCCCGTGTCTCCCTGGGCAGCGTGCTGCATGAAGGCCCGGCAGTTGGATTCCTTCACCTGGCTCAGACTGCAGGCCGGTGGGGGCACGTCAGGGAGGCAGTGCTGGGCCTCCCACTAGCCTTCCTAGGGTCTCTAGGGTGTCTGAAACCAGAGGAGGTGCCCAGCCGTGGCTGGCAGGCACCTGAGTGAGTGAGGGGCCACGGTGCCCGGCACTCACTTGTAGAAGAGCAGGAGGTTGGGTGGGTGGAATGCGAAGTCTTCTTGGAGGCCGAGCCGTGCTGCGAGGTTGGCCAGACAGCTGAGCTGGGCAGGAGGGGCAGCAGGTCACACTCTGTCCAGTGTGAACTGACGCTGCCCAGCTCCTCCCCTCTCAATAGAAGGTGTACTGAAGGGAGTAATTAGACACATGTGTGAGAAAACACTGCACAACATGGAAAGAGATGAGAAGTCAGGGGAAGAAACATGCCTGAGACAGAATAACCCTAATAGATATAAATGGACTAATTATAATTAAAATATGGAGACTTTTAGATTAGAGTTACATTCATTTGCATGCAGCAGTTTACAATGTTCACCTAACAGGAGAGAGCTTTGTAAATATTAAAGTGGGTCAACTTTGCCAGGCAAATAAATGTTTTTTCTCCCCTCCCTTCCTTCCACCCACCCTTCTTCCTTTCTTTCCTTCCCTCCTTCCTTCCTTCCTCCCTCCCTCCTTCCCTCCCTCCCTCCCCCCACCTCTCATTATGTAAGCCCAGTCTGGTCTCAAACTCAAGATACTCCTGCCTCAGCCTCGTGAGTGCTGGGATCACAGGCAGGAGTCACTACACCCGGCTTGTTTTTATTTCTTTAGTAGGTTTTGACCTATTCAGAAATTCTGCCCCTTTCCCACGTGGATTTTGGCAGAATTCTGCCTTTCAGGGAAATGGTCTATTTCACCTCAGCTGTCACACTCACATGCATAGATAAATGGTCCCTTCTTGTCTGTGAGGTATGTAGCAATGGCCCTCATGCATTTCAACTATTTCTGTCTTATCAGATTTTGGTTTTGTTGATTTCCTGTTTTTAGTTTCATTGGTTTTTCTCCAGTTTTTTTTTTTTTTTTTTTCTAGGTAGGGTCTTGCTCTAGCCTAGGCTGACCTGGAATTCACTATGTAGTCTCAGGGTGGCCATGAACTCATGGTGATCCTCCTACCTCTGCCTCCCGAATGCTGGGATTAAAGGCATGTGCCACCATGCCTGGCTTCAGGGTGGTTTTGAACTCACGGTGATCATCCTACCTCTGCCTCCCAAGTGCTGAGATTAAAGGTGTGCACTACCATACCTTGTAGTTTTCACTTTTGTATTTCTTGTCTTCTCCAGTTTCCTGATAGGGAGCTACATGGTTGATTTCAGATCTTTCTCTTTTCTAACACATACATTCATGGCTGCCAGTCGGCCACCACACCGCTTTTACTGACTCCCACAGATTTTGATACATTGTTTCTTCTTTTCCTTAGCATCTCACCCTGTAGCCCCGATGGCCTCAAACTCATAATCCTCCTGCCTCAGCCTCCTGAATGCTGGGATTACAGGCATCTACCACCATATCTGGCTGTATTTTCATTTTCATTTAGTTCACGACATTTACAGAGAATTGACAGTGTGGGGACACACGCCTGTAATCCCAGCACTTGGGAGATTGGAGGCAGGAGGACCAGGTGTTCAAGATCATTGTCAGCTACATAATAAATTTGAGGCTAGCCTGGGATACATGAAGACCCTGCCTCAAAAATCCTCTAAAACAAACAAACAAACAAACGCCTTGAGACGTCTTTGGCCCTGAGTATTACCTTCAAGTATTTGAGTCCATTGTGGCCCAAGCAGGGGGAGGATTTCTAAGCTGTATGATTTGGTAAGGTGTGTCTTACGGTCTCTGGGTTTGGGTGAGAAAAGCGTGTTTTGCTGTTGGATGAGGTCATCTGCATGTGTAAGTTCCATACTCTAGATGATGGGACTGTTAGATTCTCTTATGTGTCACATCTTCCTGCTGTGGCATCTGACTTAATCTGATGGGCAGTATGGATGTCCCCAGCTATCAGTGGGTTCATCCCCTTCTCTAGTTCTTTTTTTTTTTTTTTTTGCTTTTTTGAGGTAGGGTCTCACTGTAGCTCAGGCTGACCCAGAAATCACTCTGTAGTCTCAGGGTGGCCTCGAACTCATGGCGATCCTCCTACCTCTGCCTCCCGAGTGCTGGGATTAAAGGCATGTGCCACCACGCCCGGCTACTAGTTCTTTTTTTTTGAAGCAGGGTCCCAGGCTGACCTGGAACTCATTCATTAGCTGAAGCTGGCCTTGAACTCATAGCAGTCCCCCCTCCTCAGCCTCCTGAGTTCTGGAATGAAGGCATGAGCTACCACACCTGGCTGTCTCCTTCTAGTTGTGTTTGTGTGGTACCTTGATGCAGGTTGTTATGAACACACATGAAGGGATTGCTCTATGACTTCTTCGAGAATTGCCATTTATCATTAGTCGTGGACATACTTAGTATGGAAACAACACATGTTGTTACCATCCTTTCTCTCATCCCTTCCCCTTTTCCAAAAATATGGAGTGCTTCATGAGTTTGCATGTCATCCTTGTGCAGGGCCCACACTAATCTCTGTATTGTTCCAATTTTAGTATATGTGCTGCTGAAGTGAGCATCCTCCTCCTTTTTTTTTTTTTTTTTTTTTTTTTTTTGAGGTAGGGTCTCTCTGTAGCCCAGGCTGACCCGGAATTCACTCTGTAGTCTCAGAGCGACCTTGAACTCATGGCGATCCTTCTACCTCTGCCTCCCGAGTGCTGGGATTAAAGGAGTGAGCCGCCACCATATCTGGAGTAATCCCCCCCCCTTTTTTTTTTTTTAAGAAAAAGAGCATTTCTATGTAGTCTAAGCTTGCTTGCAACTCAATCTATTTGCCTCTGCCTCTCATGTACTGAGATTATAGGCTCTGGCTCTTTATCTTTTCTTTCTGTTTTTTTGAGGTAGGGTCTCAGGCTGACCTGAAATTCACTCTGTAATCTGTCTGGCTTCGAACTCATAATGACCCTCCTACCTCTGCTTCCCAACTGCTGGGACTAAAGGTGTGCACCACCGTGCCTGGCTCTATTTTTTTTTTTTTTTTTTAACTGGGGAAGATGATTTCTGGTCAGCTGTAGGGCTGGGTGAGTTCAGTTGGCCTCTCACAGTCTTACAGCCCTGGTTGGGGAGACAAGCTAATGGGCTACAAGAGGCCCTGAGGTGGAGGACCCATCCGTCTCAAAGGGGCGCCACACTAAGGAGAGGCAGAGGAAGGCAGACAAGCTCTCTACCACACCAGGGACACGAGGCAGAAGTGCCTGCAAGAAAACTGGCTGAACTGTCTTGGAGTTGATAGATGTGTGCTTCCCAGAGGGGAAGAGCCCTCTTCAGAAGACCTGGGCTTCTTGGAACAGTGGGGCCTCTGAAGAGATGTGTTCTATATGGTTTTGAAGGTGGTAGGATGCCTTGGAGACAATCCTCTGCTTCCAAGGAATAGGGTCTCATGCCCCTGCTGGCCTGCCCCTGCGTGAGCCCCATCCCAGCCTGCTGGGTCCACACTCCAAATCCCTGTGAACTGCCTCTCCACCCGCAGGTCCTTCTCCAGGAGCCTGGCTTCCCTCTAGGCCTACACTCTCTGCCCCCATAGCACTTACCTGCCAAGCTTTGAGTGGGACCTGCAGCAAGGCCAGACTCCTGATCAGAGATGAGAGCTGTTCCCGGGGCAGCTGGCTGGCTGGCTGGCACCAGAAGTCTTGAAGGAGGGAGACGTTGACCCTGGGTAGAGGTAGTAAGCTATTAGGGGCCCAGAGGGGCAGCCCTGAGGAGAAAGGCAAAGGCTACATGATGAGATAAGGGGAGCAGAGACTGACGAAACTCAGCTGCCTCCTAAAATGGGTGTGGGGAGAGGCAGGAAATTCCTGGAGTAGGTAAGACTCTCCTCCTCTTCTCTCTTCTCTTCTCTTCTCTTCTCTCCTCTCCTCTCCTCTCCTCTCCTCTCCTCTCTTCTTTCTCTTCTCCTCTCCCCTCTTCTCTTCCTTTCCTTTTACTTCCTTCCCCTTTTCCTTTCCTTTCTCCTCTTCTCCCTCTGCTGGGGCCAAGCTCTCAGATAAGTGGGGACACTACCCAGAAGGGGCCCTGCCATTGCTCCTGGGGCTCAGGTTCAGCTGACTTTGAGCTCAGACTTGAACTCGCCCTGCTGGCTGCTGGGAGGTAAACTGCTGGTGACCACAGGTGAAGCCATCTCCCCAGCCTTTCTCAGGATGTGACTTATAAAATCCATTGATGGTGTGTGTGTCGGGTTTCAGGTGGTATTAACATAGGCTTGGCTGACTTGGTGTCTTGCCCGACAGGTTAACTCATTAATGGATAGGCCCATCACTCCAGGGAATGGAGGAATGGCCAAGCTCAAATCTGAGACCCTTGGATAGTGCAAAGAAATGAATGAGTTAAAATGATTTGGAGCCTGGGTGTGGTAGCACATGCCTTTAATCCCAGCACTCAGGAGGCAGAGGTAGGAGGATCACTGTGGGTTTGAGGCCAGCCTGAGACTACATAGTAAATTCCAGGTCAGCCTGGACTACAGTGAGATCCTACCTCAAAAAAAAAAACAAAATAAAATAAAATAAAAGGATTTGGGGAGTAATGGTGGTCTTGGGATCTGTGGGCCTGGCACTAGCACTGAGAGGACATGGCCTGGAGCCCCAAGGGGAGACTTCAGGGGACCCTTGCTGAGGTCACAGGTGTCTGATAGTGAAGACCTCTCCTATGCCTGGCCACACTCTTTTTTTTTTTTTTTGGTTTTTCGAGGTAGGGTCTCACTCCACGCCCGGCTTGCTGGCCACACTTTTGATGATGGCTGGGGACTTGCTCATGGGATGTAATTGCCACAACCCTGAGGTTCAGCGAGTGACCCTAAAGTCAGGCCAGGTACTCTATGTCGCGGAGGTGGGAAGCAGTTGCTTTACATTCAGACCCTGGACCATCAGTAGCCCCAGCACCCTTCTTTCTGCTCCCCTCTCTGTCCTACTACAAACCAACCACAGAAAACACTTGATTTATGGGGGGGGGGATGCACTCACGCGGCCCATGAGTCAGATCCACTGGCGTTCAGCCTTCCCTTGGGGAAGCCCTCAGCGTGAGGACCAGAGCAGTGGGAAGTGGAGGGAAGGAGGAGGGCGAGAGCCAGGCTTGCCAGGGCACCTGGAGAAGAATGGCAGTGAAGGAGTGAACAGGGTCTCCTTGTGACCTCCCCCTTAGCCACAGCCCCTCCTTGAGGGGGAGAACCTGCAGGAGGCTTGTGGAGTCATGGGGGCTCCTGTGCACATACATTCGGGCTTGTCTGTAGCGTGTCTGGTGGCACATACACATGTCCACCACTGGCATACATGTATTGTTGTGCACACATGTGTAAACTCCTCCCTCCAGCCAAATGTCACCTAGCTGTGGCTTTGTCCTTATGCTCTGAACCCCGAGACCCCAAGCACAGGACCAGAGGGATCGGCCCTGCCTTCCCCCCAGCCCCTAGCCTCTGCGGTGGGGCATAGTGGGACCTCCTAGCAGTATGAGGGGCCTGCTGGGGGGGACTGCCACCCAAATCCTTCCAAGTGCTCGGGGCACCCCTTCTGTGGAGGTGTTGTCTCACCCAGTCTGGGGCCCATGGTGGACTGGTGTCGGTGACTGCTGGTCATCCTTCTGTGCCGCAGAGCGGTGGAGCACAGAGGCCAAGGGCCGTGGATCCAGGCCTGGCTGGAGAGGAGGGCGAGGGCGACACACGCTGGTCTTGACGCACACAGAAGGAGACATGCAGCATCTCGCAGGGTGCCTGGTCCTGCCTGGGGAGGGAAACATCCCCACAAACAAGCGTCATGATGAGAGGGAGTGGCAGGGGCAGGCAGCCAGTGCACTCAGCCTTTCTTATCACAAGTTGGGCCCCAGGGACCCATTGGTGCAGAATCTCCAATTAGCACATCTCACAAACAGTAAGTCGCACAGACAGCAGAGGAGAGGCGCCCCCACACTCTGTGGCCCAGGCCAGAGATGCCAGCTCTGCCACTGAGACCTGGGTCCTGGAGGAAAGGAGAGGGCCTGGCCAGTACTGCTGGATTTCCTTGGGCCACTGGCCCAGGCGTGTGTATAGTCTGATGGAGTTTGGGCTTCCTTGGCAACCTGACTCTATATGGCTCAGAGGTCCCACCCCACGCAGGGGGCAAAATAGAGACTGTCATGGGCTAGGCCAGTGATGTCCAGCAGCCTGCAGCACTGTGGCCTGGCTAGTGCCCTCACTCCTGCTAGCCCTCACCTGAGCAAGAACACTGCAGTAGCAGAGGTGTTGTCAGCCTTGGGGGCCGAGCTGCTCCTGGCCACGCAGCCACTGGATCTGGTAGACCAGGCTCTGCAGACGCCAGCAATCCAGAGCTTGTCAGTCCACGCAGCCAAGCCACAGGACGCAGAGATGGTGTGGGTTAGGGGTGTCTAGGTCCCCATTCACCTGCATACCTGGTTCAGCAATGGCCCTGCCCAGTCAGTCCAGTCTTGTAGTTACACCTGCCAGGCAGGCCTACAGGGAGGGGCCTGGGCTTAGCCAGGTGACGTTTGTATCAGCCCTGCGGGCCTCAGGCACAACAGGCACCTGCTCCCCGGCCCCTGTGGGGAGCTCAGGCTGAGCTCAGGGTTGGCAGGCACCCAGCACACGCCCTTCCCTTGGGAGCCCAGGTTCAGGATGTGTATGTGAGAGGGGGCATCCCGTGTTCACATGTGCCAGTGTCTGGGTGCACAAATGTATCTCAGTCCACATGGTCTGTACATCCCGGAGCTCACACACACGTGTATGTGGGTATCCCCGTGCGGGCTGTTAGACACACTTGGAAAGCATGGTGGCCATTCTCGGGGTGCTGCGCACAGAACCAGGCAGGTATGCTGCGCACATGCGCGTGTGCCTGGAGGCAGAGTGAGCTTGTAGAGAGGCACAGCCTGGACACCTGCCTCCTGGCCCCTGAACATGCTCAGGCCCTGACAGCTGCCATCAGGTTCTCAGGAACGTGACCACTTTTGTCCCTGGGGCCAAGATAGTGTTTCTACAAGGCAGGCTTGAAAGGGGGTCCAGGCAGGAGGTGAGGCTGCAGAAGGGACTTGCAGAGAAGCATCTCCTGGGCTGACATGGTGGAGCCTTGCTGACTTCTGGCCACTGGCATTGGCCATGGCCTATCTGCAGCTCTCATCTTATTGTTATTATTTTGTTTTTCGAGGTAGGGTCTCGCTCTAGCCTAGGCTGACCTGGAATTCACTATGCCGTGTCAGGGTGGCCTCGAACACTTGGCAATCCTCCTGCCTCTGCCTCCCGAGTGCTGGGATTAAAGGTGTGTGCCACCATGCCTGGCTTGCAGGTCTCATCTTAGAAAAGGCTGTGGAAGACAGGAGGGCTCCAGGGCTCGAGTCTCTGAGGCGTGGGTTCAGTGCTGTATAACCCCCACCTACACCCAGGGTATCAGGTGCCCAGGGAGCCGGCTCCATGGCTCTGAAACGTGTCAATTTGGGATGGTTGTGGCCTTTGGAGGTGGAGTCTTGCTGGAGGGGGGTGTCATTGGGACTGGGCCTTGGGACTTATTAATCCAGCCCACTGTGTGTTAAAAGCTAGCTCACTCTTGCTGCTCTTCCCTGATGATGTGACGAGATGTGCTTAGCTGGCTGCTTTGTAATACTTCCCACGCCCCATGAGGAAACTTCCCCTGGAAACTGTAAGCCTGAATAAACCCTTTCCTCCACAAGCTACTTCTGATCAGGTGTTTAGCCCTAGCAATGAGAAGGTAATTGCAACAGAGCCCCATGGGAAACACAAGGTGAAGACCTTATGGGAGTGGAGTTTAGGTGGCCTTCCTGGTCTAGAGTCATGTCCAGCTCAGGATGGGTCTTTCTGGGTCCCTGGGCCTCCAGTGGTGACAGCATACCTGGACAGAGCTGCTCCAACAGCCGCCCTTGGCAGTGATGAGGGGCAGTGAGGTCCAGTAGCCCCCAGTCTGGAGGAACAGGATTCTGGGGGCAAGTTTGGGAGATGGTCCCAGACAGAGAGAACGATTCCACCCTTAGCCCTAGCTCTGGTCCCTGAGGTCAAGGCCAGGCTATCAATGGCATCAACTGGAGCCTGGCAGAGCCTGTGACATGAGGAGGCATCCTTCTGCTCCTACTAGTGGCCTGTCCTGTGGGAGATGGGCTGAGTTTTGGAGACAGAAGTGTAGTGCACTGTTCATGACCATGGGATCTGCTGGCAGCCCCAGAACCCTGGCATTGGGGTTGGGGGTGGGGTGGCCTTGGTGCCGGATACTGCTTCACTCCCTGCTCTAGCAAGGCCACATGGGGGGCACTGGAGGTGGTTCTACCTGCTATGAGGGCTGTTTTTTTTTTTCATTTTTTTCAAGATAGGGACTCATTCTAACCCAGGATAATCTAGAATTTGCTATGTAGTCTCAGGCTGGCCTCGAACTCACAGTAATTCTCCTACCTCTGTCTCCCAGCTCATTTTATTTTATCTTTTGTTTTCTCAAGGTAGGGTCTCTCTGTAGCCCAGACTGACCTGGAATTGACTATGTAGTCTCAGGGTGGTCTTGAATTCATGGTGCTCCTCCTACCTCTGTCTCCCAAGTGCTGGACTAAAGGCATGTGCCATCACACCTGGCTCATTTTTTTTTTTTTTTTTGAGAGAGAGGGAGAGGGAGAATTGGCACACCAGGGCCTTCAGCCACTGCAACTGAACTCCAGACGCATGTGCCATCTTTTGCACATGTGCGACCTTGCATGCTTGCATCACCTGTGGGATCTGGGAAATCAAACATGGGTCCTTGGGCTTTGCAGGCAAGCATGGTATCCACTAAGCCATCTCTCCAGCTCTATTATTATTATTATTTTTGAGGTAGGGTCTCACTGTAGCCCAGGCTGACCTGGAATTCGCTATGTAGTCTCAGGGTGGCCTCAAACTCACGGTGATCCTCCTACCTCTGCCTCCCGAGTGCTGGGATTAAAGGTGTGTGCCACCATGCCTGGCTTCCAGCTCTCTCTTTTATTTTTAATGAGAGAGAGTGAGCATGTGCGCGTATAAGAGTAATTTTTAAAATTTTGTTTGAGACAGGGTTTCATGTATCCCAGGCTGGTTTCCAATTCACTGTGTAACTGAGGCTAACCTTGAACTTCTGATCCTTGAGTGCTGGGATTATAGGCACACACCACCATATTCAGTTTTTGCATGTCATACTGCAAACAGAACCCAGGGACTTGTGCATGCTAGGCCAGCACTCTGAGGCAACGGCTTTGTTTTAAAAATGGCTCCTCATTAAGCCACTGCCTTGAGGAGCATGCTGGAGTTCTCCCTTCCTCCTCCAGCACATGCCTGTGGCTGCTGAACTTCCTGAGAAGTCTTGAGATAGCCCTGCCTGGGCCTGGCAAGATTGGCCCCTGAGGGCCATCAAAGTGTGAGGATGCCTCAGCCCCAGCACCTGTGGTACCAGCCCAGTGGATGATTCGGAGATAGTATGTTAGGATCCTGACAAGGGATGCCATTCAGTACCCAGCAGTGCCCTCGTGTGGCAGTAGCAGGCAGACTGCAGCTGAGCCATGGGCATGAGCTACAGAAGCTACTACCAAGTGGGTATACCCCTGGTGCCTGGGTCTGCAGACTCTTTTTTTAGTGCCCCTGTGGCCAAGCATGTGCTGGGTGAGGGGCCCAACTTGTCGCCATTCAAAGTGAGACTGAGGGAAACAGCAACAGAAACAGACTTCCATATGAGAAGGTGCAGAAGTGAGGGGTGGTCAGCGGAGGGTGGCGTCGTCAGGCAAAGGGCTCAGAGAAGAGAGGGCAGGCCTTGAGGTGGGGGCCCGGCCTCCCCTTAGCAGATAGGGAAACTAAATGGCAAATGGACTCAGGGCCTTGTGGAAATGACTCCCACAGGGTCTCCATGGAATCCAAGTAGGTAGTGGCCTCTGCTCTATCTCACCATGTCTGCTGTCGTCCAGCCCAGGGTTGAGGGACGCCTAGGAGATGTACTCATAGTGGGAGGGGCCTGGCAGGAGCCAGGGCATGGCTGGTGGCCTCAGAGGGGTTGCTGGCTAGGTGGACCCCCTCATTCACTCTGGGACTCTTGGCAGACCAGGCTGCAAGCTGACATGATAGTGGCTCTTATCAGAGACCCTGGGTAACAGTATGCTGATACTTTTTTTCTTTTCTTTTTTTTTTTTTTTTCCGAGGTAGGGTTTCACTCTAGCTCAGGCTGACCTGGAATTCACTATGTACTCTCAGAATGGCCTTGAACTCACGATGATCCTCCTACCTCTGCTTCCTGAGTATTCTTTTTCCTTTTGAGTTTTTTTAAAAAATATTTTATTCATTTGACAGAGAGAGCGAAAGAGAGAGAGAGAATGGGCACGCCAGGACCTCCAGCCACTGCAAATAAACTCCAGACACGTGCGTCCCCTTGCACATCTGGCTAACGTGGGTCCTGGGGAATCGAACCTGAGTCCTTTGGCTTTTCAGGCAAACACCTTAACTGCTAAGCTATCCCTCTTTTTGAGTTTTTAAAAAAATATTTTATTTATTTATTTGATAGAAAGAGACTGAGAAGGAAGGAGAGAGAGAAAGAGAGAGAGAGAAAGAGAGAATGGGCGTGCCTGGGCCTCCAGCCACTGCAAACAAACTCCAGAAGCATGTGTCATCTTGTGCATCTGGTTTACGCGGGACCTGTGGAATCGAACCAGGGTCCTTTGGCTTTGCAAGCAAGCGCCTTAACCACTAAGCCATCTCTCCAGGACCCCCCACCACTTTTTTTTTTTCATTTTTTGAGGTAGGGTTTCATTCTAGCCCAGGCTGAATGCTCACTTTTTAAAATTTAGTTTCCTTGCATTATGAAAGTAGGTAGAACCTGAATATGATATTTTATATTTTATAGGACCAATTACTTAACTATGCATCCTAGCCAAGGAGAAAATTTGAGAGTGACAGAGACAGAAAGAGGCAGATAGAGAGAGAGAGAGGGAGGGAATGGGCACGCCAGGGCTTCCAGCCACTGCGAACGAACTCCAGACGCGTGCGCCCTCTTGTGCATCTGGCTAACGTGGGTCCTGGAGAATCAAGCCTCGAACCAGGGTCCTTAGGCTTCACAGGCAAGCACTTAACCCCTAAGCCATTTCTCCAGCCTGACTCTTTTCTTTTTCTTTTCTTTTTTTTTTTCGTTTTTCGAGGTAAGGTCTCACTAGCTCAGGCTGACCTGGAATTTACTATGTAGTCTCAGGGTGGCCTCTTACGGTGATCCTCCTACCTCTGCCACCTGAGTGCTGGGATTAAAGGCGTGCACCACCATGCCCGGCAAATGCTGAATTTTTGACTGGAAGGAACCCTCTGGGGACTGGGTGTGTGACCCACTTTTTCCCCCAGCAAACCCCCAAGCCCTCATTGCAAGTTGCTCACTGCTTGTGGAAAGGGGCAGGGCAGGGTAGCTGCCAAGGCCTCAAGGTCTATAGTGGGTCTTTCTGGGCAGCCTTGGGGCAGAGATCTGTAGGTGCAGAGAGAGGGCTAGGGAAGGTTGGGAGCACCCCCATATGACCACACTCATGGTCACTCTCAGGACTGGTCATTGAACATTTATTTGTAATCTGAACCACAGCTGCAGCCTGGGTGGTGTGGCTGTGTTTGGGGGACAGCAGGTGAGGCCCAGTGGGTTCCTGTTAGGATCCAAAGACTGATATTGACATCTCATGGCTGGGTGGGAGCCAGGCAGGTGGCGACATGACAGGAGCTGAGCCAGGAGCCCGCACAGCAGAAGCAGCGTCCACGCCAGGCCTGGAGGGATGGGTGCGTGAGGAGGACACTGCTATGGATGTGCACTAGGTGCAGGTCCCCAAAGAGTTCATCAAAGGCGAAGGCACGAGGCAGTGGGAAGCAGCAAGAGGCAGGCTGGAGGCTGCAAGAGACAGAGTCCAGCCAGGGTGAGAGTTACAGGGTCAGAGTGGGCCACACAGCTCACACTGCAGGACCCGAGTGGGTCTGGGTCAAGGCCAGGATAGCCTCTCCCAGCCCCTCTGTGGGGCCCAGGAGGAGCCTAGCTCCTAGCTTTGCCCCTCTCAGCAGGGGGCCAACTTGGGCAAGCCTGGGTTGGAGCTCTGGAGGCAGAAAGCTGTTTTAGAAGGAAGAGTGTCAGTTTCTTCTAGAGGATGCCGGGAGCAAGCCCTGTCTTCCAGGCATCTGCCCCACAGCCTGAGTGCCCTGTCTTCTAGCAATCACAGTTGCCTGTCTACTGAGTCCAGCAGCCCTCACTGTCCAAGCCCAAAGGCTCTCAGTTGTCTGGCTCCAGTGTCCACTCCGACAGCCACTGCAGGCATGAAGCTCGCTGTGCCGCAGTCTCCGGAGGGGGCCGGCCTGGCCCAGGTAAGGGTGTAGAGGGGCTGCAGGGCCTATGGCCCTCTGCTGTGGGATCAGGATCAGTCCGTAGGGCCTCCACGAGCTTGTCAAGTGGCTGCACCAGGGTGTGGGGGCTCCAGCAAGCATCCAGGGTGGGTAGGAAAGGGTCAGGTGTACAGGCCTCCACACACTCAGCCTGGGTGGGGACACGTAGGTAGAAGGCATGCAGCATCATGCGGAAGGGCTGGTCCTCCTGGCCCTTGGCCTGACCATAAGTAAGGTCCCCCACGACAGGGTGGCCCAGGGCACTGCAGTGCACACGTAACTGGTGAGTCCGGCCTGTGGGGTCAGGAGTGTGTGGTCAGGCTGGGATCAGCTACTCAAGGCCACATACCCACCTGGCTCTCACTGCATCCAGTAAGTTCCCTGCCGTGGTCTTATGGCAGCCCATTGTTGTTGTTTTAGCATTTGGGATTGAACCCAGGGCCCTGTGTGTGCTGAGCAAACACTCTGCAGCCAGACTACATCTCCAGCCCTCTTTTGTTTTTTTTTTTTTTTTGGATTTTTGAGGTAGGGTCTCACTCTAGCCCAGGCTGACCTGGAATTCACTGTGGAGTCTCAGGGTGGCCTCGAACTCTCGGCAATCCTCCTACCTCTGCCTCCCGAGTACTGGGATTAAAGGCGTGCGCCACCACGGCCAGCTTTTCCAGCCCTCTTTTTACTTATAAATAAATAAAAATATTTTTAAAAAAGTCTCACTAAATTACCCAAGCTAGCTTGAACTTGCTCTGTATAGCCTAGGCAGGCCTTAAACTTTTTCTTCTTCAATTTTATTTTGAGATAGGGTCTCAGTTAGGCCTGGGCTGACCTGGAATTCACTCTGTAGCCTCAGGCTGGCCTCAAACTCACAGCAATCCTACCTCAGCTTCCCCAGTGCTGGGATTAAAGACAGGTGCCATCACACCTGGCTTTCTTCAATTTCTCATTTTTTTTTTTATTGAGGGTAGGGTCTCACTGTAGCCCTGATCTGGAACTCTCTAAAGTCCCAGACTGGCCTTGAGCTCACAGCGATCCTCCTACCTCTGCCTCCCAAGTGCTGGTATTAAAGGTGTGGACCACCACACCTGATAAAACTTCTACTTCAACTTTTTTTTTTTTTGGTTTTCCGAGGTAGGGTCTCACTCTAGCTCAGGCTGACCTGGAATTCACTATGTATTCTCAGGCTGGCCTCTAACTCATGGTGCTCCTCCTACCTCTGCCTCCCAAGTGCTGGGATTAAAGGCGTGCACCGCCACGCCTGGCTTACTTCAATTTTTTTAATTGATAATCTTATACACATTATATGCTGTGTTTTGATTATGATCCCCCCATTACCTTCTCTGGATCCCTCCTCCCTGTCCCCTTTACTGAGGTCCTTCCCAACTAGCACCTCTTCTACTTTGATGTCTTTTGTGTGCATGCATGTGTGTGTGTGTGTATTTGGGTGACCCATTGAGGGTTTGTTTTGTTTTGTTTTGAGGCAAGCCCCAACAGATAGGCCTTTATTTTTTTGTAATGTTAGAGAACAAAAGAGAAAGAGTGAGCAACAGAGAATTGGCACCCAAGAGCCTCCAGCCACTGCAGTTGAACTCCAGACACGTGTACCCCCTTGTGCACATGTGCGACCTTGCACACTTGCGTCACTGTGCATCTGGCTTATGTGGGACCTGAAGAGTCAAACATGAGCCCTCAGGCTTCACAGGTAAGCGCCTTAACTGCTAAGCCATCTCTTTTGCCCCCCACTGAGTTTAATTAGAGTTGCCTGCAAGACCATGGTTGAGAGAAGATTTGCCAGACCATGTATGATTTACTAGTCACTATACCATTGCAGGAAATTGCTCCTGATCCTCTGAAATCATTAACGGTCAATAATTCCTCAAGGAGAGATGGGGCCTCATGCCATCCACCATCATCCATGACAGAATATTGACAAAGCCTTAAACCTTCAATCCTTTCACCTCAACTTCCTGAGTAGCTAGGATTACAGACCTGTGCCACCAGGCCTGGCCTGGCATCTACTTGGGCTGGAACTCTTCTTGACCCTTGCTAAAGTGAGATGTTTGAGACTCAGGACAAAAGACTGCTGTAGAGTTGCTGCTGGTGGGGGCAGAGCCAGGGTGGCCCTTGGTCTGGCTGGTGAACTCAAGTCAACCAGGGTGCAGACAGGAGCCAGCACAGAGCTCTGCTCAGACTCTGGGTGGCCAAGTAAGGTCCTGCCACCTCTACCTTAGGGCTCTCTTTGCATGACTCCGCCCTGCCCTGCCCTGGACACACCTGTGAGTGGTTTCAGCAGCACCTTGGACACAGGGTCTCCAGCATACAGCCCGTGTTCCAGGACCAGCAGCTCTGTCAGACTTGGCTTTGGGTTTTCACAACCTGGATGCAGAGGCGCGTGTAAGGGATTGGCTAGGTCAGCCCTGCGACCCCAGCCAATCCAAATCCACACCTATCTGTGCTGGTATCATGCATGCAAGATCTACGCTGGAGGCGTGCCCACGACCCCACCCCGATCACTATACCCTGTGTGCCCTCGATGCACATAGTGTGAGTCCGCCCCTCTGTGCTGTTCCTGCCAATGGCATAGCTGATGGTTACCTGGCTGTCCTGGACATGACCCCGGACCTGACAGGGAAAGACATCACATATAATTAATAGGGCCAGAATGCCACCTCTGAGAAGCATGTGCTTGAGTTCCAAGTGGCCATGTGGGCCTGGCAGGGAGCTTGGGTTGGAAGGGCCTGCTGAAGCGGGCTAGGAGCCTCCAGTCCCCGCAGTGCACCTAAGACAGTGGCCTGAGCACTTCAGGGCCTGGTTGGGACTTACCAGTGCTAGGTAGGCTTTAGTGACACGACGCTCCTTGAAGCATCTGTAAGCGCTGCCTGCAGCTGCCTTGTTCAGGGCCACACACAGCGCCCCACTTGTGGAGAAATCCAGCTGGTGGCAGAACCTGGGGAGGGGCAGAGGAGTAGCAGTGGGTGGACCCTATCCTATTCTGGCCTTAAAGGCAGAAGCTAGAGTCCAGTGGTTGAGCAGCTTCCCTCTGAAGGACACTGCCAGGAGGCTCTGGGTGAGTACTGTGTACCTGAACCCATAGCAGGTGTCGGGGTCAGCCAGCTCTGGGAAGCGATGTCGAAGCTGCTTCTGTAGGGTCAGGGTCTCACGCCAGGTCTTGCTATCGATGCGTAGGTCCCAGTGCTTGTTCACCACCAGGAAGTCGCTGCTCTGGTACACGATGGACAGATTCTCCATGCTGCCAGGTTCCATGGCAGGGCTGCACAGAGGCGGAGTGAGTTCCAGGGATGGAGGGCTCCCTACTCCAGGGTTCTCAGTCTGCAGCCGCCCATCCTGAACCTCAAGCAGTGTGCAGACTTACTGCGTGCGCGCACCTGCTGGAGCCCTTAATTACAGAGGGCAAGCCCGGGGGTGTTGGCTGGGGTGTGGGAGTCTGGTCAAGGACAGGGCAATCTGCCTTCTCCAAGAGGCTCAAAGCAAAGGAGCTCTCCCAACTCCTGATCTGGGATCTACAGCCTCGCTGTCCAGCTCCCTCCCTCACACTTCCCGCTAGTTGATGGACTTTTCCCCAAGTGGACAAGTAACGAGGACAGGGGCTGCTGAGTCCCGGGCTACCCAGGACTGCGGGTGCTCCCCGCCCTGCCTTCCACCGTGTGACTGCGGGCAGATCCCATCTTTGAGCTCCGCTCTCTTCAGGACCTACCTGCAACCGGGCCTAGCGGCCGATGCCACTGAATCCGAGCACGAGAGCCAACCCCGCGACCCCGCGACCCCGCGCTCGCAGAGCCAGGACCCCTAGAGCTAGGTTTTGGCCTGGGTGGCGCGCGCAGCCCCGCCTCCACCCCGCCCACGGCACCTCGGACGGACGGCTGTGCAGACCAATGTGGAGCGTCCTAGGCCGACCGCGAAGGAGTGGCTCCGCCCCCTCCAGCCGGCTTGCCCGCGTAGACCCGCCCTCGCTCCCCTCCACCCCGCTGCGCCGGCCAATGGAGAGCACCCTCCGCTTGCAGCTTCCACCACTCAGTGCTGACTCCGCCCCTTCCGGGTAGCCTGCAAGTGACTCCCCGCCCACCTAGCTGACCAATGGCTAGCGCCTCTGGGCACTCCGGGTCGCTGATTGGCGGCGCCAGGACGCTCGCGGGGCGAGCTGCGCGCCGGGACTGCGGCGCGGGAGGCTTGGAGCGCGCGGGTGGCCTGCGCACTGTGGGCTATGGAGGACTACGAGGAGGAGCTGTACGGTATTGAGGATGACTTCCACAACCAGTTCGCGGCCGAGCTCGAGGTGTTGGCCGAGCTGGAAGGTGGGCGCCGGTTTTGGGGCGCGGCGAGATAGCGGCCCCCCATGCGGTAGTCCGGGAGGGCTGTGCGGAGGACGTGGGGGCGCCGCGAGCCGAGGTCGCATGCTACCACGGACGGCTGCTGTGAGTCTTTCCATCAGCAGGGACTCCGGCCCTGCCGACCTCTGGGAGCCCGCAGCTCCCTGCAAGCCGGCGCCAGCTGACCTTCGAGGAAGCTATCGCTGGCGGAGATGTCGTCCCGCGCCCCAGTCCCTCTGGGTCTCCAGGGAACGGCAGCCACAGTGCCAGGAAGACTGCTCCTAGGGATGAGCCCCTGCCCCTCAGTATGTCCGAGATGGGTCCAGGCGCTGAGGGTGGAGGAAGGCTGAGGACTGGCCTCCTCTTCCCAGCATCTTTCTCCGCAGCCCCTAGGAGCAAACGGCCCCGGCTGGAGGTGGTGAAGAGGCTGAATTTCGAGCCAGAGATGGAGGAGGCTCTGTTTCCGGACTCCCATCTAGGGAGCATCACTCCCCCGCAGAGTCCTGAAGTCCCCTCTGAGCTTTGGGAGGCTGGGTGTGTGGTTTGAGGCACCCTGTTCCAGTACACCGGTCTAAGGGGGTCTTAGAAGGTTGCCTGCCCCTGGATGAGGCTCTAGGAGAGTGGGCCTATGGGAGGGCTGGGGCGTGAGGGGCCCAGCCACCTCATCAAGAGTGACTGGAAGCACGTCTCCCTCACAGGCCCCTGGAGGCTGGTGTTGACAAGGGTACAACACAGGCTGTGCCAGGCCTTCGTAATCCTGTCCTGAGACGGCCCCCTGTCTTGGAGGATTACATCAATGTGACATCCACAGGTGGAGACCGGGCCTTTCTGGTGTTGCGTGCTGACCCCACAGGGACTGGGGTGCAGGTGGGTGCTGTGTGACCACAAAAATGGGTCTGGCCTTGGTAGGTACACCCAGGAAGGGTCCCCTCATGTTAGTGGGCCTCTCGGCTAGCTTGGCAGGCGGGTTCCACCTGTCTGAGTGGCTAGATGTGCACGTCCACATCCACGTCCACGCAGCCCGGTGTTGGCAAGAGTAGTACTGCTTTAGGTCCAGCCTTCCAGTGTCACCCTGCCCCACAGCGTTTGCCTTCAGCCCTGTCCTCCTCTCCCCTTTAAGTTGTACTCGGTTGGGCCTGACCCATCTGGTTCTTAGGGAACCCCTCTTCTTTTTTTCTTTGTTCTTTTTCCTTTTTTGGTGGCAGGGGGGTTCCTCTTCTGACCTTCCTGCCTAGATAGGGTTTATTTTCCTTAAGTTATCTGTTTCCCTCAACCATCTTCTGTGGGGGAGGGCCTTTGTGGGTGCCCCAGTGACCAAGGAGGGGTAAAGAGATGACAATTACCTTCCTTCCACCCAGAGTCCTCTCCCAGATGTCCAGTGGAGAGGCCGTGGCCAGCTGGACCTGCTGGGTGTACCCTTCACCGTCCTGAAGGAGCATGTTGACAGTGAGGTAAGGTCCGTGGAGTTGGAGTCTGTGCAGGGGGGTGGCTAGCTGGATTCATCCTGACAAGCCTGTCCCCTCATATAGCGACGGCAGCGCGTGCTTCAGGAGGCCCAGCAGCTCTCAGACACTCTGCACAGGTGACTTGTGTGCCCTGCCCACTTGCGACTTCTTGGATTGACCCTGTTGGGTATGTGGTGGGCAGGGTCACTGTGGCTCTTATTCATCGGCTCAGGGCGTGATTCTCTGCAGCCTCAGGTCGGAACAGGAGGAGGCGCTGCCTGTAGGGAACCCCAGCGAGGAACAGGCCCACAGCCAAGACGCCGCACAGCACTGCCTCTGGGTGGATGAGTTTGCCCCCCAGCACTACACGGAGCTCCTCAGTGATGACGTGAGCTCTTGTTCTCACTCAGTACCATTGGCTTCCCTGTCAGCAAGAAGAAGCCGGGGACCTAGCTCATCTTGGTGTCACTAGTCCATTGGGTGCTCAGGATGATGCAGGGATGGATGCTGATTGGCTCTGTGGAGTGGGTGTTAGATAGGGAAACTGAGTCAGCTGGCTTACTGCTTGCTGCTCATGCTGTGGAGTGGGCGGAGGGTCTGGGATTTCCTAGCTTGTCCTCATTCTCAGCAGCTGCTGCTGAGCTGTGCCAGAGCAGCCCAGAGGATCCAGAGTCTGGGCCAGAACCCCGGGGATGGATGTCTTGGTGGGGCTGTTGCCCACTGACAGCTGAATGGGGCCTTTAGTGGCCCTGTCTGCATTGACATGTGGGTGGGCAGTGGCCGTCTTCTTAAGCTCTCTTCTTCTTTCTGCAGTTCACCAATCGCTGCCTCCTCAAGTGGCTAAAGCTGTGGGACCTGGTGGTGTTTGGCCACGAGAAGCCTGCCCGGAAGCCCAGACCCGGTGCAGAGGCAGCTCGGGTTGGGAAGGAGGCTGCAGCCCCTGGCAAGTGGAAAAGCCATGAGCAAGTATTGGAGGAGATGCTGGAGGCTGAGCTGGACCCCAGCCGGCGGCCCCGGCAGAAGGTGAGCAGCAAGCGGCCTGCTATGGATGCCTCAACCGGAGGCTTTGCGCTGTGGGGTCCTTGAGGCATACTTAGCTCTTCTGCAGGCTGGGAGTGTGATGACGTCAGGGCCAGTGTTGTGAGTTTTCACTTGAGTTCATTCTCCTAAGGGTTTCGGGAGAGTCACCACTTTTTGAAGGCTTCTACCTCACCAGTATAGTATAAAGGGTGGCAGGTGGGTCCTAGTGGGCCTGTCAGCTCTGCATGTAACTTAATTCCCGCAGGGTTTTCTCTCTGAGAATGCTAGGTGTTCTTAATTTTTTTTTTTTAATTTTTATGTGTTTGAGAGGGTGGGGCCAGAATATGGGCACGCCAGGGCCTCCAGCCATTGCAAATGAACGCCAGATGCATGTGCCACCTTGTGCATCTGGCTTATGTGGGTCCTGGGGAATTGAATCTAGGTCCTTTGGCTTTGTGGGTAAGTGCCTTAACCACTAAGCCATCCCTCAAGGCTTGGATGTTATTTGATGGTTTGCATGGGGGCAGGGGTGAGATCAGCCTTTTTACAGACTTCTGACTCCTGGCTGCTGGGCAGGAGCTGGCCAGGGACTCCTCGGAGGCTTGAGGGGTCAGCAGCTCATCGTCCTCCACCTTGGCTGCAGGTAGCACTGCTGTGTGGCCCCCCGGGACTGGGTAAGACCACACTGGCGCATGTGGTCGCACGGCATGCAGGGTACTGTGTGGTGGAGATGAATGCAAGGTGAGCGGAGGGGAAGGCCTTTTTCTGGGGGTCTTATCTCGTGTGCCTGGGGTATAGCCCTGAGACGATGGTTGTAGGAGTTCTGACGTGTGGGACTTGGATCCTGGATACCTGGGCAGAGGGTGGGGTGTTGTCCTTCAGGACTTTCTGGGGTTGATGGTGGCCATGTTCAGTGGGGGTCCACAGACATGGATGGATGATGCCCTAATGCTGCTTTGTGGGGTGCTGGCTGCCGCTTGGCGACTCTTCTCTCGGTGACTCTTCTCTCGGCCTTGTTGTTCCAGTGATGACCGCAGCCCTGAGGCCTTCCGCACGCGCATTGAAGCCGCCACGCAGATGGAGTCGGTGCTGGGCGCGGGTGGGAGGCCCAACTGCTTGATCATTGATGAGATTGACGGGGCCCCCACGGTGGGCTTCCCTGATGCCCGGGTGGGCGGGTGGGCCACAGAGCACTGGGCCTCTGCTCACCGCCCTTCTGTGTCTCCCTGAAGGCCGCCATCAGTGTTCTCTTGAACATCTTGAATCGCAAGGGTCTGCAAGAGGCCGAGCCAGGAGGGCCAGCTGTGCCTGTGGGTGGGGCCCGGCGGCGCAGGGCCGAGGGGGGACTGCTGACAAGGCCTATCATCTGTATCTGCAATGACCAGTGAGTGGGCTAGAGGGTGAGGCTAGCCCTGGGTGGCAGCATCTCCCAGCCTGGCTCCTGTGGCTGTCCCTGGTGTGGCCCCTGAAGGTCCCTTCCTGCAGGTTCACGCCGTCCCTGCGGCAGTTGAAGCAGCAGGCCTTCCTACTCCATGTCCCTCCAACTCTACCCTCCAGGCTGGTGCAGCGGCTCCAGGAGGTTAGCAGAACAGGGTGGGGGTTCGCTTCCAGTGGGGAGGTGGGACTCCTTGGTCTTGGACTCCCTTCCCATGTCCCCTTCCCTCCCTCTAGCACCCTGGTTCTCTGTGATCAGATGCCTGTGTGGTGGTCTGGGGTGTGGGCTGGTCCTAGGGCCTTCACTATCTAGCCACATACATGACAGGGCTGCTCACCTCTATCCAGGGAACTGGGCTGCTGGCCACATGGTGGGCACCACTGGCCATGTGCTCCCTTGGCAGTGGTGGGCACTTCAGTGCTAGCTTTGCCCCTAGATTTCCCTGCGGCAGGGCATGCAGGCCGACCCGGGTGCCCTAGCTGCCCTCTGTGAGAAAACCGATAATGACATCCGTGCCTGCATCAACACCCTACAGGTGGGCTGGTGACCTGGGTGGGGGGTGGGGTGGGCTGGGCCAACTGCTCACTCCATTCTCTGTCCAGTTTCTTTATGGGCGAGGCCGGCGGGAGCTGAGTGTGCGGGATGTGCAGACTGCCCATGTTGGTCTGAAGGACCAGCGCAAGGGTCTCTTCTCTGTGTGGCAGGAGGTCTTCCAGTTGCCTCGGGCTCAGAGGTAGGTGGTGTGAGCTGACCAGCCTCAGTCCTGATGTTCATGGTGCCTAGAGCCCTTGTATGTGCAGACCTGCACCACCTTTAGGGACAGTGACCTGGCCTTCCAGGCCCTGCTTTGGCCTTTCCTCCCTTCCCCCTGCACCCATCCATGGCCTTCAGAAGCTGCCTGGATGTCCTAGGATGCACACAGTGCTGCTGGGGCTCATGGGTACAGCTCTGCCTGGCCTCACGTGTGTCCTCAGGTGGGCAGGGAGCAGTCCTGTCTCCCCCGACTTGGGCTTGGTGCCCAGAGCCTTTGTTGAGTCTGTGGGCTGTTTCCATATTGGGTCCTGAGGGTGCCCTTCCCTGACCCTCCTTGGTGAGTCCCAGCATTGTCTTCTCGGGACATGGGGCTCTGCTTCAGGGAGTCTCCCAGCACGCTCAGGGCAGTGAAAACCCAGCGCTCAGGCCAGCCGAGGCCCTGCCCAGAACTCACAGGGTGTGGTTGGAATGGGCGGGGCACCCTTGCCTTCAGCTGAACTTGGTCTCAGACTTGGGACCCTCTATCTGCAGGCGACTTGTGGGCCAGGACCCAACCCTTCCAGCTCATGCTGTCCTGCTCAGTGACAGGGACAAGGGCTCCCTGACCCTGGCCTCTCAACGCTTCTACCACATCCTGCGGGTCACCACTTCTGCAGGCGAGCATGAGAAGGTGGTCCAGGTACCTGTCCCTCCCTCTGTTCACCTGGCCCTCCTGCACTAAGGAGAGTAGATGGTGAACAGGCGATGCTCTGGATAGGGACCAAAATGGGGAGTGTGGGTGGGGGTAGGTGGGTGGAAGGGGCCAGGGACAGGAGGGGAACTGAAGGAGCAAGGTTGGAGGAAACAGCAGGGAGGCAGAGGGCATCTGAGGATGGACTATGGGCTGCAGTTTGAGAACCACATGTGGATGGGGCTGAGGTCCACATGGGGGCCCAGAGGGACTAGATTCTGGAGGTAGGGTACGCATGAGGTGGAGAGCAGGTGGGGTGTAGTTTGAGTTGGAACAAATGGCAGAGGTCGCCTGCCTCCACACCTCCCCCCCCCCAACCAGGCCCTGCCTAAGCTACCTCCCAACCTTAAGCGGCTTTGGATTAGCGATTGGGAATCCATGACCAATCCGGAAATTCAGCGTGGAGGGGCGGGGCTGTGCAGCCAGTGGGGACAGGGTTCCCACGTGGGGGAACTGAGGGCTGCCATGCTGTAAATTCTGGGGACAGTTTCCTTCTTGTCATTTCACGGGGGGGCTGAGGGGGACATGTGGGCTCCTGGGAGCAAGCAGATGGACTATTCTGCCCCTCGGATCGTCATCAGACGAATGTGGGCAGCTCAGGGCGGACCCTCCCTGGGACTGGCAACCCACCGACCCCTACATGCTGGACTTAGCAGGGCAGGACAGCAGCGGAGGGAAGGGGCGTGTGGCTGGGGCTTATGCTGTGGGTGGGATGCCCTCTGCAGGAGTTCAGGGTTTACCTACTACCTACAGGGCCTGTTTGACAACTTCCTGCGCCTGCGGCTGCGGGACTCCAGTTTGGGCACTGTGTGCTGTGCCCTCGACTGGCTGGCCTTTGATGACCTGCTGGAGCAGGCAGCCCACCACAGCCAGAGCTTCCAGCTTCTGCGCTACCTGCCCTTCCTGCCAGCAGCCTTCCATGTGCTCTTCGCCTCCAGCCACGTGCCCCGGATCTCCTTCCCCAGCAGCCAGCAGGAGGTGTGCCTCCCCCCTCCACCACTGCCCAGGGTCTGGCCCCAGTGCGGTCTGCTCACCTGGGCCTGCTTTACTGTCTGCCTTAGGCCCAGACCCGGATGAATCACACTAGGAACCAGATCCAGATGCTGGTGTCGGGCATGGCCCCAGCCACCCGTAGCCACTCCACACCCCAGGCCCTTGTTCTAGACACCCTCTGCCTGCTCCTCGAGGTCCTTGCGCCCAAGCTGCGCCCTGTGAGTGTCGGGCTTGAAGAGGGTAGGACTTGTGTTTGGGACAGCCTCTGGCCTTGCTCCGACTCCCTCCATGCTCCCCACCCGCCCCCAGGTGAGCACACAGCTGTACAGTGCCCGCGAGAAGCAGCAGCTGTCCAGCCTCGTGGGGACCATGCTGGCCTACAGTCTCACCTACCACCAGGAGCGCACAGCTGATGGCCAGTACCTCTATAAGCTAGAGCCGTGAGTCTCCCAGCGCCTAGGGCAGGGAGAGCCCTGCCAGCTGTAATGTGGGTGCCAGAGGCAGCGTAGTGTTAGTGAGGTGGTCAGGAAGTGATCAGCTCCAGCTTAGCCCTCACTCAGACAGGGCTGGCAGTACGTTGGGGCCCAACTTTCAGTTCAGGGCTCATCTAGCCTCAGTGTCCTTCACAAAGTGGGTGGGCCTGTGTGTCTGCTGCTTCTAGAACTCTAGTGTAGCATAGCAGCAGCAACCCTGTCATCCTGCTGTCCCAGTGAGTGCACCAGTGGCCAGGACCTGTTGTCCCTGCCTGTTGTCTTACTTCCTCCCCACACCCTGGGAGGTTCCTTGTCATCCTCGCTTGTGTTGGGGGAGCTGAGGCTTGAGGCCGTCAGTCTGCCCCTGGCACAAGGCTGGAGTGTGGCAGTGTTGGGACCCCATCTGCTCTTGTTCTTGAGTTCCGCATGGGGTTGATGCCATAGGCTGATGGGCACCCTGGTGTCTTGTCATCTGAGTAGGAACGTGGAACAGGTCTGCCGCTTCCCTGAGCTTCCTGCCCGCAAACCCCTCACCTACCAGGCCAAGCAGCTCATTGCCCGGGAGATTGAAGTGGAGAAGATGCGGCGGGCAGAGGCTTTGGCCTGGGCTAGAAGTGGCCCTCAGGTGAGCCTGTCCAGGATGCTGGGACAAAGGGAGCTGGGATGGCAGTTCTTGGAATAGATACTGTCAGTGGACTGGCCCTGACCAACCAGTCCTTACCACACTTCCCTTCAGGTGGACCAGGGTCCTGCAGGGCCTGAAAATGTGAGAGACAGTGGGAATAAAGGGATAAGGCCACCTGCCCCACGCAACCATGAGCAGAGGCTGGAACACATCATGAAGAGAGCAGCTGTGGAGGAGCAGGTGGGGTGGCCTGCTGAGTAGAAAATGGGGCTGTCTCCAACGACCCACTTGGTCCAGTTCCTTGATGTTCAGTCCCACTCCCTGATTAGGTATTGGGTTGGGAAAGGTTCCCCTGGTCCTGGGCCTTGCTCAGAGGCACTCGAGGCTTCTGCCCCATGAGGAAGGTCTAGGTGTCCCTACCCATCCACTCCAACAGCCTAATGGCCCCTTTTCCCTGCCAGCCTGAAAGGGACTTCTTTGGACGTGTGGTCGTCAAGAGAGTGGCAGTCCCAAGCCCAGGTGTGTGAGGGTCATGGAAGGAGGGGAAGAGGGGCCAGGGGCGTGGGTTAGGGTCTGCTAAGCTGTAATCTTGTCGTCACAGAGGCTGAAGCCCCCAAGAAGGACACAGCTGAGTGGCGCATGGGCGTGGCTGTGGGCAGAAGTGAGGTGTGGTTCCGGTTCAATGAGGGTGTCTCCAATGCTGTGCGACGCAATGTGTACATCAGGGACCTGCTGTAGCCTTACTGCCCTGACACCACCAGGTTGCTGGCTGGCATGGAACCTACAAGCACCGATACCAGCCGGGCGTGGTGGCATGCGCCTTTAATCCCAGCACTCAGGAGGCAGAGATAGGAGGATCACTATGAGTTCAAGGTCAGCCTGGACTAGAATGAGACCCTACCTCGAAAAAACAAAAACAAAAACAAAAACAAACAACACACAGATACCAAGAGAAGTCTTTATAAAGTTGCACCTTACACATGGAGATGGGTCACAGAATGGAGCACTTGGCCTTCTCCACCCAAGGGTTATTCTTCATCAAGTCAGGGTTCAGGAAGGGGTCCTTGGGGATCCCATCCTCGATCCACTTGAGGAGCCTGTGAGTGGGGGCTGCAGTGAGTGCTGACCTCTTCTGTCATTTGCCCACCAAAGCTGGAGGTTCTGGCTCCCACAGCCAGTGAAGGGGCAGGCAAATAACACCTCAGAGGGGGCACTCACTCAGGGATGGTCTTGGAGGACATCTCCCTCTTGAAGGCCAGCTGGTACTTCAGGCTTTCTACCTCTTTCTTCATCTGGGGGACATCCCACTCCTCCATGGCATCGGGGCCGTCGGAAGTAGCCAGCCTGAGGCTGCAGGACAGTGGAAAAGGCAAGAGTTGGGTCTGCAGTCATTTCCCAGGACAGTAAGGGTTCTACCTGCTACCCAAGGGCGATTACCCCCGAGGCCCCACCACCCATCTGCCCTTCCTGAGGTCCACAGTGGTAGGCCCTGCTAATGAGGCCTACTGGGCTTCCCCTGCCCGGTGGGGCTGATTAGCTGCAAAGCAAACTTTTCACACTTGGCACTGTGGATCTCATGACCCAGCCTAGCTAGGAAGACACCCCCCCCTTCCCACCCTGTCCCTGGCTACAGCAGTCTTCTACTCTCCTTTGGGGGAGCCACCCCACAGAGGCTGGATGCTGCCTGACCCAGGGTGCCTCTTTTGCATGGGCAGAGACTAGGTTCATCCTGGAGCCTGGAGAATTTGGCTGCAATTTGCATCTGGTGAGGTGGGATATGTCCCTAGAATTGGGACAGAGGCCCTCCAGCAAGCCCAGGACTTGGGCTGTGGCTAGCCTCCCAGGGCCAGTGTTTGACAAGCACCAGTCACCAACTTAACAATTAGTGCCAGTGGGGGCTAGCCGGGGTGGTCACCTCTTGCTCCACCCAGGTTTCACACCCCAAACCCAGCCAGCTTCCTTGACCTTGGGAGGTTGTCTAGCAACCTATGGAGCGATACCTCAGGTAGTGTAGGCACACCTGGGCAGCCTCCCAACATGCAGCTGCTTGCCCTTACCCTAGGTAGGGTCCAGGGCCTGGCGGTGCTAACCTTAGAGGGGGCAGTGTCAAATACACCCCCACCTCCCAGGGACCCCAGATGCCCACCCTGGCGAGACTCCTCCCGTAACCATGTACGTGGACAGCCACATGGGTCGAGTAGCTGTGGCTCCTTGTGCCTGGGACCACCCGGGCTGGGGACGTCGCTCGCCGCCGGCCCTACCTGCTCCCGCTGAGCCTGGGCCAGGCGCACACAGGCACTGCAGGCAGGCGGCGCGCACAGCGCAGGACCGACGCGGCGGTGGCCCCGCAGCGCACCGCCGTGCCGCGCCAGCTCCCGTGTAGCAGGGGTCGCTCCAGCGGCTGCCCTGCCCCTACCCACCCATGGGGCTTGCAGACAGCTCTTCTGGTCCCAGGAACTGGGGTCGGCGTAAGGGACCCCACCTGGACAAGTCTGAGTCCCCGGGCCTATTTCCCCTCACTATGAGGGTCTTGTTTACGGGACTTACTTTGGAAGGTGAGAGCTGAGAGACGACAAAGTCCGTGGGATGTGTGAAGTGAGGCTGGGCTGGCCAGGCCAGTGGAGCCCGGACACGCGCCCCGCCCACTCCTGCCACCTGGGGCCCTGGCACCGCCTTCACAGGGCTGAGCCCGTCCCAGGAGCCACCCCCCCCCCCCGCACCGCCACCGCTCTGCCAGCCTTTGCTGGTCTCCCCATGGGGCTGACTTGCAGTGATGGGACTCATCTAATCCAAGTCATCAACGGGGTCGAGTGGGTCTCTGAATTGTAATGATATCAAGGCCTTAAAGGGCTGAATCAAGTTCCAGCCCGAGACTCCCATGGTCTGGAGCTTCCAGTGCTCCCAGAGAGCTCCCCCCCCACCCCCGTGCTGTGGTCTTCATCCCACTGGCTACAGGCGATCCTCAGTGGTGTCTATGATGGGAGTGCCTTGTAGGTCAGTGGGCTTGCCCCATAGGGCCCAGGACGTGAGCCACCAAGGAACTGATTCCTGTGAGGTACCCCCTCCCCCATTCTCAGGCAATTTCTCAAAACGGGGCAGCCACTCTTCAGTCTTTCCTGAGTTGAAATTGGCTTGAAAACCATGCCCACCCATTGGTACTATAGAACCTGCCACCTTGGGAGGTGAGGCTAGCTGGCCTTTAAGGGCTCTGGGGAGGCAGAGCCCTTTCTTCACCTAGGCACTGCTCAGAGATGCTGAGGTGGACAGCAGCCCTGCGTTCATCTCCCAGGCCCACTTGCATCTTCCTTGGGCTCACTCTTGATGTCACACGCACCTTAAGTGCACCCAGAGGCCTGGGGGAGCTGCATCCCTGAGGACCACCAGGTGACACACGCGGCAGGCTGAATTCCAAGCAGCAGCAGCCGCCCCGGGGGGAGAGGCAAAACCAGGCTGGAGCCTTGCAAAGCTTAGGCTGTCCACGGAGGGGGGGGGCTGCCCTTTGCAGGTGCTCTGGACACTGTAGATTGGGGATCTGTTGACTGGTCATTTGGCCCCACCTGGATAGTATGGGTCAGAGAGATGATCTTCGTGACCCCCCACCCCCACTACCTAGCCTGCCCAAGAGAGATGGCCCATAGAAAACCCTGGTGTTCAACAGATGGGTGGGGAGTGGTGTCCCTTGGCTTCCAGGACCCCCAGGTACTCAGCAGGCTTTCCTGATCTGAGCAGTGAAATGGGGTCACCACGCCTCCTGGGCCCTGATGTGCGTCGACATGGCTGAATCTCAAACTGGGGCATGCCAGGAGCTGAGGATTAGTTGATGTGGATTTTGGGGGTGGGAAGCTTAAGGCTAAGGGTGTCAGGCCTCAGGACAGATGGCCACCCCTTCCCCCACACGGGCCCCTGTGTGCCTTGTGGCTTGATGTGTACCCCACTTAGGCTGGTTGGGGATCTCCTTGTGTCTAGAGCAACTAAAGCTGAATGGCTTTGAGAATGAGGCCACCCACCCCAAAGGCTCTACTTCCAGAGGACCAAAAGGAACCTACCTGTATTCACTGGGATCGGTTTCTGACCTGAGGCCCCAGTAGGGACATGTTGAGTTCCAGAGCCTAGGAGGAAGGGCACAGGGCTCAGTGTGCCTTGGTGACTCCTAACCCAGCACTGAAGTGCTGGACTCAGGCTTCGTACATAGTTGACCCATGTGAGTCAACTGAGTGTGCTCAAGATGTGAATTCCAGCTCCAGGGTCAGTCAGGTCCAGGCTTCTCTTTTGAACCCGTGAGTCCCTCCAGAATAAAGCAGAGACCCCACATGTGCCCCCACAACCTTAGACTTGGAGCCTTTAAATATCTAGGCTCAATCTCCTTAAACAGGAGTCAGTTTGGGGCATCTGAAATCCCCCTTCCCCTTGGCACTAGGCCATACCCTGACCTGCTTCGACTGTTCTTGAGGGCTTTCAAGAAAAATCATTAGCTGGGTGTGGTGATCCCAGCACTCAGGAGGCAGAGAGTTCCAAGGCCACCCTGAGAGACTACATAGTGAATTCCAGCCTGGGGTAGAGTGAGACCCTACCTTGAAAAACAACAAAAAGCAAAAGAAGAAATGGCAGTGTCAGGGCTGGAAAGATGACTCAAGTGATTAAAGGGTTAGCCTGACAGCCTGTGTTTGATTCCCAGTATCTACATAAAGCCACATGCACAAAGTGGTACATGCATCTGGAGTTCATGTGAAGGAGCAAGTGGTGACCCTGGTACACCTATTCTCATTCTCTCTTTGCTTGCTAATATATTTTTTAAAAGTAATATCTTAAAAAAAAAAAAAAAGAATGGCAGTGTCTCCTGTTGACCTGTGGATGTGAGCAGCTGTCCCAGGTGCTGTATGAAATTAGGCCACTAACTGGGCCGCTGGGTGAGCACACCCAGGACTCCTTGCACTGGCCTAGAAATGGTCTCCCAGGCTCTAGAGCTTCTGATGAGTACCGAGACCCTATTCCTGCCCAGCCAAGCCTGTGCTAACCTCTCTGGGTGGCAGGGGAGGGGACCCTGTAGACAGGGACTGTGGCCCTTCCAGGTGTGGTCATGTTGGGCTGTTTGCATTATCTTTGGTTTCATGTCTCCGGAGAGGCTTTCTAGAAACAGCCCCCAAAACCCACTGGGTTTTTCTAGATGAGAAAATGGGGAGGGTCCACCTGAGGAGGCTGCATTCCCCGATGCCCAGCAGGGATGAGGCCAGCTTCCAGCATGGCTTCACTCCAAAGGTGAGAGGGGGTGGGGCATACGGGAGCCCTATAGTGGAAATGACCCGCCTGGTTCCCTGTGGGGAGTTGCCTGCCCTATGTGGACAATGTCCTTCCACCTGAGTCTGGCATTGGCTTGGCTGGGAGGCCTGTACTCCAGGGTGAACAGCTGCAGCATTTGCTCGCACACTGGCGCTCAGGTACAACTGAGGGACCCTTCGAGGCGGTGGTGGTGGGTGGACACACCCTAGCCCAGAAGTCTGAGGCCCAGGCTTGGTCATGTAGGCCCCCTCCCTGATGTGATGGCCCATGCCTGCCTGTCTGTTTATGAAGTATCAGACTCTGATGAGGAGACAGGACCCGGGGCATTGTATTTGCAAGGAAGTGGTTGTGCCCAAGTGACTTCAGGCTGGTCATTGCATGAACTGTAAACTGAGGCAGGAGTGGAATGTGCTCTGTACAAGGAATATGGGATATTTCTCAAGGCTGAATATGACCCTTAGTCTGTTCTGCTTAGAGACCACACCCAGCTTTAGAACAGCCTATGGATGCTCCGGCTCCTCCTCCGGGTGGGCACAATTTATGTGGGAAGACTTGCCCTATCAGGGGCCCATCTCAAGATATTTCTACCGCTGCCCAGGGGCGCGTGCACGCACGCCGTGGCCTCCGCCTTGCTTTCCCTGCGCTTGCTTCATGCAGAAGCCTGGGGCGCGCAGCCGGCCAGTGTGCCGGCGGGCGGGGCGGGTGGCCACCCTTCGGACACGGCCACGCTGCCCAATTTAGAGACCCTCCACGCCACCTCCTAGGCGGACACCACGCGCATGGTGGACGCCAGAGGGAAGCTGCCATCGTGGCTCGGCAGATGTCCCTTGGCGCCCCCGTTCCCGCGTCCCCGAGCTTCAGAAGAGCGGAGGTGGCCTAAGCAGACCCGCGACCACCGCACCACCGGGATCTGGCCGCCATCGCTTACTTCCGCCTTGGAGGTGACTTCCGGTTCGGAACCAGAAAGGGCGTGGCTTGCAAGGCGGATCGGATCGCCTGGCACAGGCCTCTCAGGCAGGGGCGCGCTGACTGCCATGTTGGAGCCGGGCTTGGTGTCAAAAGTGGTCATTCTCTGATTAGCCGTCACTACATTTTATGGGACACAGTGCCATGGCCAAGAGTCATTTGCATTGCTCTAAGTTCACTGCAGTCTTAGGAGTGTCAAGCTCTTAAAAGGCTAGGTGGGCAGGTAACAGTGGACATCTGGGGACAATTATGTGGTCCAGGTCCTGACCCACTTCCATAATTGTAAATAATATCCCATGGTAATTCCCTCCCTCCCCCCACTTTGCCCTTTGATTTGAATAAGAGAGTACAACTAAGGAACTGTTTGAGGAGGGGAGTCACTGTGTGTGTCCGGGCAATCCAGAATGGCATCCGTCTCCAGGTGCGGTGCAGTTGAGGGCCTTCTTGCCATGGTGACAGTTGCATGGGCCCTGCTGTGGGTGGTGAGATATGTAACTAAGGTTGGGATATCTGGAGGTGAAGTATCACGGTGGCAGGGGGGATCCCAGGGGGACAGTCTTTCTGTGAGTGGTATGAGGTTACGCACCTACTTGATGAGTGGCGTCCCGGGTGTAAGTGCGGGGATGTCCGAATACAGTGGAGCCTGCATGGCAGCCTGAGTGACAAGGGATGAGATGTCGGCAAGCGGCCACGAGATGGCGCGCCACTGTTATGCGTGATGCACCTGAGGCCCAGATGGCTGCTCAGAGGGAACTTGGTTGTGTAAAGAATTACAAAGGGAGAGGGACATGTAGCTAACTTTCTCTGCATTAGATTCTGATTTGGCCAGCAAATTGGATAAAAGAGAGGATGAGATGGAGGTGTTGGCTTGCTGTTTCTTGTAGTTGGAGAACTGAAAGGGAAAGAGGGTAAGTTTAGACTGTTGTTACAGAGGTCATCTTGGTATCCAAAAACTTGGAAGCTGTGCTGGGGAGATGGATCAGCAGTTAAGGCACTTGCATGCAAAGCCTAGCCACTTGGGTTCAATCCCCCAGTGCCCACGTAAAGCTAGATGCACAAAGTGGCTTATACTCTGGCATTCATTTGCAGTGGCTGGAGGGCCTGGTGCACCCATTCTCTTTGTATGTCTCTCTTTATCTCTCCCTCTGTTTGCAAGTATAAAATAAAAAAGCTTGGAACCCTTGGAAAGCGTTAGACAGTGAGGAGGGAGGAGGTGAGGTAATAGAGAAGATGCCTCCCCGGTGTGACCAAAAATACCAAGGAAGGGAGAATCCATGAGTCAGCATGTTGATGGGGACCTTAATAACAGTCCAGTGCTAGAGACTACGGTGATTAAAGAGCACTTAACACCTGAGCTGCTCAAATTGCAAAGGACTTTAAAACAAGCAATGAAAGAGCTCCTCACAGCCTGGCTCATGAGGCTGTGGAAAATGGGGCAGAAAAAGAGGCTCCACCACACACGGAGGCTAGACTCAGGTGCTGGCAGTGCCCAGGGACTGATGCACAGCTGGTGGATCCAGTGTCCACCCTCCATCACCTGTGTGGCAATGGGATCTCAGCGACTGGGTCACCTGTGTCCTTGCCTTGCTATCTTCACCATGGCCACTAGGTGACGCTGCAGGTCTAGTTCTGGAAGATTCTGTGCCTATAAGCGTGGGTACAAGCCCGGCCCTCACTCTGATCTCAGGAGCTGCTTGACAATACTGAAAGTTTGTTTTGTTTTGTTTTGTTTTGTTTTTCGAGGTAGCGTCTCACTCTAGCCCAGGCTGACCTGGAATTTACTATGGAGTCTCAGGGTGGCCTCGAACTCACGACGATCCTCCTACCTCTGCCTCCCGAGTGCTGGGATTAAAGGCGTGTGCCACCAAGCCCCGCTTGAAAGTTTTTAAGATCCTGAGATGTGGGTCATCTTGGTGGGTATTTCACCTATTACATAAGACAAGAGAGAATGTTTTAAAAATACTTTCCAACACTTAAAATAGCAGTAAATCCATGGCAAGGAATATAACATTGTGTGTGTATGGTAAGTGGGTGGATGGGGTGAAGGCCAGAGGACAACCTAAGGTGTTCCTCAGATTCTGGCCACCTTCTTAATGGGTTTTTTAAAAAATATATTGAATTTAAAAATAATGTTTATCAGAGAGAAAGAGAGAATAAATTTATTTCAGAGAGAGAGAGACAGAGACATTGGGTGTGCCAGGGTCTTCAGCCACTGCAAACGAACTCCAGACTTATGTGCCACCTTGTATAGCTGGCTTATATAGGTCCTGGGGAATCGAACCTGGGGCCTTTGGCGGGGGCGGGGGTCGAGGTAGGGTCTCCCTCTAGCCCAGGTGACCTAGAATTCACTCTGTACTCTCAAGGTGGCCTTGAACTCATAGTGACCCTCCTACCTCTGCCCCCCAAGTGCTGTTGTGTGTGTGTGTGTGTGTGTGTGTGTGTGTGTGTGTATTTTCATAAGACAGTCTCTTCCTTAGCCTAGAGCTTGACTAATTAGGATAAACTGGCTGGCCAGTGAGCAAGCCCCAGGGATGATATATATATATATATATATATATATATATATATATATATATATATGCTTGTGTGTTTCCCGCCCTCCCCATACTGGGATCACAAACCAGTGCTACCAGCCCCATAGGCCTTTTCTGTGTGGGTTCTGTGGGTTGCACTCAGGTCGCCATGCTTGCAAGGCGAGCACTTTACCAATGGAGCTGTCTCCCCAGCCCCAGGAGTATGACATTCTAATAAAAACAGTGACCTTTCCTGTAAAGGATTCCGTGGGAGGGAAACCACTTTACGTAGATCTCTTCACAAGCAATAGGGGGCTCTCCTATCTGCTTTTCCTTTGTAGTCACACAGCTTCTAGAACATTCCACCAATACTCAGAGGGGACTGGAGGCCACCGTTTCCTGGTGACCCCCTGGAAGGTGCGTGGGACTCACCTGAGGGCCACAGTCCTAACACTGTACACAGAAGGCCATCCTACAGACTTGACAATGTATTTTCCACTCCTTGGTTGAGAACAAGGGCCAGATATAACTATTAAATGTCTCCTTGGAGAGGTGAGCTTGAGGGATCCCTATATTTTGATTTAGGTTTTTCAAGATAGGGTCTCTAGCCCAAGCTGACCTGGAATTCACTATGTAGTCTCAGGGTGGCCTTGAACTCACAGTGATCCTCCTACCTCTGCCTCCTGAGTGGGGGGATTAAAGGTGTGCACCACCATGCCTGGCAGGAACCCTATTTATAATCACCCTTTCTCTGAGAGCAAGCAAGTACACCTGCTCTTCCATCTTGCTAAGGCCCAGGTCTCGGGATCAAAGGTGACGTCGTGTCCAGAAACCTTTAGAGGTACCTGCTGGCAGTGGTAGCCACGTCCCAGAGCTCTGTGTCTGTTCTCTTCCACACCTCTTTCTCATCCTTTGGTCCATGTGGCCATCTGGTTATTAAGTCAGAGGCCTGGGTCTCCATACCACTTTGGCCTGTGGTACAATGAAACAAGACCCCTGGAGCCCAGTGAACATCCATGAATCATGTCCTGGGGACAGGGCACAGAAGTCTCATTTGATCTAATGACCTACTGTTTACCTCTCCCCCCACTTTTCTTTTCTCAATTGAAATTTTTACCGAGAATGAGTAGGTTTATGTGACATGGTAAAGAACGACATGAGCCTGGCGTGGTGGTGCATGCCTTTATCCCAGCACTTGGGAGGCAGAGGTAGGAGGATCGCCATGAATTTGAGGCCACCCTGAGACTCCATAGTGAATTCCAGGTCAGCCTGAGCTAGAGCAAGACCCTACCTCGAAAAAAAAAAAAAAAAAAAAAAGGTGACGTAAGAGCCCAGTGCTCTTTACCCAGTGTCTCCACGAGGAGATTCTTTGTACACGCCAAGAGAGGTCACACCTCTGGTATCACTGTGGCTGCAGGCCACCCTTCTACCTGTGAGTGGGTGTCTGCAGCGCAGACACCTGCTACCTGTCATCCCTGTGTTGACAGTCAGGTTCTAGACCTTTGGTTTCTTCCTGGAATTCCTTACTGTTTGTGAAAATCAGAGAAGTTCTCTCTGGGTTAGACCTTCACCTTCAGGTCTTTCTGCAGAGCAGTGTTCCGCAGGGGCCTTGTCCTAGCTACAGGGGTTACTTTTGTCTGTTTTGCTCCTCAGCGCCCCAAGTGAGACTTGGAGGACCCCAATTCTGCTGTTCAAGCTCAAAGCCAAGCTGGGTGTGGTGGCACACATCTTTAATCCTAGCACTCAGGAGGCAGAGTTAGGTGGATCACTGTGAGTTCGAGGCCAGCCTGGGCTAGAATGAGACCCTACGTCACCTGGAGACATAGCAGGATGTGGTTGGAGAGGGTGGCTGGTGGAGGCTGGCTTCTGTTGCCATTGGTGTCTAGGTGTACAGAGGCATGCAGCTAGAGTTGGAGATAGACCAGGGAGAGGAGGGGCAGGGGATGGAGGACTGGAGCCTCCTGTCTCCTCCCTATCTCCTCATCTCTTCCTCCACAGGAGATGTGGTGGAAGAAAGCTGTGTCCTCCATGGGAAAAAGGTTTTTGTGTCCTTAGTGAGAGCTGATGGAGTCGGCTGGCTTTCAACAGGCATCGTTAATGAGCCCACGTCCTTCAGACCTGGCTGATCGATAGACAGTTTCGCGTTCACCGTGTGCGAGCTCCACGTAACCTGGCAGAATGCGGCTGGTTCTTGCTCCTTTGATGAGGGCACACCTTGCCCCTTCTTTTCTGTGGGTTCCCAGGTTTCTGCAGACCCCTGGCCCTGCTGCCTCCTAGTTGAGGCTTCAGCTAGAGTGGGAAAGAACTGGCCCTGCTCCCTGGGAATTGAACTTTTGTGGTTCTTCTTTTGAAAAGCAAACCAAATGTTGCATTGCGCCAGTCTGTCTGGATTCTGTCAGCTGTGGACGAATAGCCAGACCTTCCTGCACCAACACCCACGCACCCCGCCTCCTTCCCCAGCTGTGCAGACACCGGCCACCTTAACTGCGCTGGAGTGCAGCGTTCTGCACAAGAAGCAGGCAGGCTTAGCGGTTAAGGTGCTTGCTTAAGAAACCTAAGGATCCATGTTCGACTTCCTTGATCCCACATAAGTCAGATGCACAAGGTGACACAAGCTCAAGGCTGCACATGCGTACAAGGTGGTGCGTGCGTCTGGAGTTTTGATTACAGTGGCTGGAGGCCCTGGTGCACCAATTCTCTCTCTCTCTTTCTCTTGCTCTCGCTTCTGCTCTCTGACATATAAAGAAAGGACAGTCTGTTGGGCTTGCCTTAAACAAAAAAGAAAAGGAAAGGAAAGGAAAAACCCAAAGCAAGGTGGCTGCTGATGGCCTGCCGTGCACTTGCCATGCCAGGCGGCTGCCCACGCTGTCTGACAGAGACAGCCTGCCCCATTCGTATACTTATTGCATTGCACCATTAGCTCCCAGCTGTAGGGCTTGACAATACTCTGCCCCAGTTTCATAATTTGTGAACTGGAGCCAGTGTCTCCTACTTCATAGAGAAGAAGGGTTAAATCAATTGGCACCAAAAATCATGTGTCAGCCACAGACGATGTTGGCACCAGTGATCTATGGCAGTATTGGTGGGGTCAGTGATGGATTGTGGTGTGTTTTCATCTTCAATTTGACTTAGAATCACCTAGGAGACAGAGCTCTGGGCATGTTTGTGAAGGTGATTCCAGGAGAGGATAACTGAGGTTGGAAAACTCACCTTGAGTGTGGGTAGCACCATCCCATGGGCTCTGTCCATGACTGAGTACAGGGGAGGAGTCCAGCTGTGTGTTTCTCTCGGCCATCACTCCTGATCTGCCCAGATGTAAGCCAGCGGCCTCACACCCCTGCCGCCACAGCTACTGGCCGCCTGGCTGCCATGGCTTTCCACTATGATGGGCTGTGTCTCCTCAGACAATGAGCCAAAGTAAGCCTCTCCTCCCTCAAGTGGCTTTTTGCCAGGTATTTGGTCACAATTGAGAAAAGTAGCCACTACAGCGATGATAGTGATGATGAGAAAGAATGATGGCCGGGGGGGTGGGGGCGAGGGCTGAAGAAGATGGCCTTGCGGTTAAGGCATTTGTCTGCAAAGCCAAAGGACTCCGTTTGATTCCCCAGGCCCCATCTAAGCCAGTTGCACAAGGTGGCTCATGCACCTGGAGTTCGTTTGCAGTGGCTGGAGGCCCTGGCATGTCATTCTTTCTTTTTCTCTCTCTACCTCTTTCTCTCTCTCAAATAAATAAATATATATTTAAATGTATTTTTCTGTCACCTTTGTAGTATTTTTAAAATATTTATTTATTTATTTGAGAAAGAGAGGGAGGGAGAGAGAGAGAAAGAGGCAGAGAGAGAATGGGCCTGTCAGGGCCTCCAGCCATTGCAAATGAACTCCAGACACATGCGTCACCTTGTGCATGTAGCTTACATGGGTCCTGGGGAGTTGGACCTGGGTCCTTTGGCTTTGCAGGCAAATGCCTTAACTGCTGAGCCATCTCTCCAGCCCAATAAAATATATTTAAAAAAAATGATGGCAGGGCTGGAGAGATGGCTCAGCGGTTAAGGTGCTTGCCTTCAAAGCCTAACAACCCAGGTTTGATTCCCCACTACCCAAGTAAAGCCAGGTGCATAAAGTGGCACATGCATTGGGAGTTTTTTGCAGTGGCTAGATGCCAGGTGCTCCCATTCTCTCTCTATTTGCAAACAAATAAATAATTTTAAAAATGATTGTGATGCCAGGTGTGGTGGTGCACACCTTAAATCCCAGCATTTGAGAGGTAAAGGTAGGAGGATCACTATGAGTTAGAGGCCAACCTGAGACTACATAGTGAATTCCAGGTCAGCCTGGACTAGAGTGAGACCCTACCTCAAAAAAAAAAAAGTTGTGGTCTGGGCTGATGCCTCAGGTTAAAGTCGATTGTTTGCAATGCCTGCTGCTGGCCCAGGGTTCAATTCCTATGTAAAGCTGGAGGCTGAAAGGGGAGGCAAGCATCTGTTTGTTTACAGCAGCAACTGCTTCTCTGAGTCTTGGTATGAGGACCATGTGGGGCAATCAAGATACAATTAACTGGACAGTTTCCTCTCAAGGGTGATCATGGGGACATGCAGGGTGGCCAAGCAGTTTGCCCTTCAGCAGGTGTACATACTCTTCCCCCTGACCTTGGGAAGTCGGAGTAAGAAGCCAGAAGGCATCGGGAAGCCCTAAGGCAGGAAGATAGTTCCTCTGGGGCCATTAGCTATGTCCCAAGCTGTACAAATGGTGAGTCAGCAAGTTACTTATTAAAAAATGTTTAAAAAAATTTTTATTTAGGGCTGGAGAGATGGCTTAGCGGTTAAGGTGTTTGCCTGCAAAACCAAAGGACCTAGGTTTGATTCCCCAGGACCCAAGTAAGCCAGATGCAAAAGGGTGTATGCATCTGGAATTCGTTTGCAGTGGCTGGAGGCCCTGGTGTGCCCATTCTCTCTCTGTCTGTCTCTCTTCTCTCTATCTCTCTTGCTCTCTACTTGCAAATAAATAAAAATTAAAAATAAAATTAAAAAAATTATTTATAGCTAGGCATGGCAGCGCATGCCTTTAATCCCGGCACTCGGGAGGCAGAGGTAGGAGGATCACCATGAGTTCGAGGCCACCCTGAGACTACATAGTGAATTCCAGGTCAGCCTGGACTAGAGTGAAACTCTACCTCAAAAAACCAAAAATAATATTTTATTTGTTTATTTGAGAGAGAGAGAGAGAGAGAGAGAGAGAGAGGCAGATAGAGAAAGTATGGGCATGCCAGGGCTTCCTGCCACTGCAAACAAACTTCCAGATACCTGCACCACTTTGTGAACCGGTTTGGGTGGTACTGGGAAATTGAACCTGGGCAATCAGGCTTTGCATTCAAGAGCCTTTAACCACTGAGCAATCTCTCTAGCCCAGCAAGCCACTCCTCCTCCTCCTTCTCCTTTTAAAATTTATTTGCAAGGAGAGAGACAAAAGTATAAGAGTGGGTATGGGTGCATCAGGCCTCTTGCTGTGGCAGGTGAACTCTAGGGGAAGGAAGAGGAGGGGGAGGAGGGGGGCAAGAGGGGGAAGAAGGAGGGGAAGGAGAAGGGGGAGGGGGAGGAGGAGGAGATGGAGGAGGAAGGGGAGATGGAGGAGGAGGAGCAGGGGGAAAGAGGAGGAGGGGTAAGGAGGAGGAGAGAGAGGAGGGGGAGGAGGGGGAAGAAGGAGGGGGAGGTGGGGACAGGAGAAGGGGGAGGAGGAGGAAGAAGGGGAAGTGAGATGGAGATGGAGGAGGAGGAGATGGAGATGGAGGAGGATATGGAGATGGAGGAGAATGTGGAGATGGAGGAGGATATGGAGATGGAGGAGAATGTGGAGATGGAGGAGGAGATAGAGGATGAGATGGAGATGAAGGAGGAGTTGGAGGAGGAGATGGAGCAGATGGAGGAAGGGATAGAGATGGAGAAGGAGGGCTGGAGAGATGGCTTAGCGGTTAAGCGCTTGCCTATGAAGCCTAAGAGCCCTGGTTCAAGGCCAGGACCCATGTTAGCCAGATGCACAAGGGGGCACACACATCTGGAGTTTGTTTGCAGTGGCTGGAAGCCCTGGCATGCCCATTCTCTTTCTCTATCTGCCTCTTTATCTCTCTGTCTTTTGCTCTCAAATAAATAAATAAAAATAAACAAAAATTAAAAAAAAAGATGGAGGAGATGGAGGATATGGAGATGGAGGAGGAGGAGGAGATTGAGATGGAGATGGAGGAGGAGGAGATGGAGATGATGTGGTACTAGAGCTGAAGCTGGATATAATTGAGCTGGAGATGGAGCTGGAGATGACGGAGCGGGACATGGAGGCAGAGATGATGGAGCTAGACATGGATCTGGAGCCAGTGGATGATGGAGCTCGAGATGGTGGAGCTGGAGATGGTGGATGATGGAGCTGGACATGGAGCTCAGGTGCTGCTGCTGGAAGGGTGTCCAATTTGATGCAAGGGAGTGCCTGCACCTTGTTCAGACAGCAGACAGTGTCCTCTCTGGCAGGTCTCATGTCAGCCCTCCTGTGGTTGGGAGGACTTGGCTATCTAGGAACTGACTCTTGAGTCTCTGTTGGCCTTGGGAGTATGGACTTACTCTTAAGAAGCTCATGGGCTGAAGAGATGGCTTAGCAGTTAAGGTGTTTGCCTGCAAAGCCAAAGGACCCAGGTTCGACTCCCCAGGACCTATGTAAGCCAGATGCACAAAGTGGTGCATGTGTCTGGAGTTTGTTTGCAGTGGCTGAAGGCCCTGGTGCATCCATTCTCTCTCCTTTCTCTTTCTCTCAAATAAATAAGTAAAAATAGAATAGTTTTTTTTTAAAAAGAAAACATAGCCAGGCGTGGTGGCGCACACCTTTAATCCCAGCACTTGGGAGGCAGAGGTAGGTGGATCACCCTGAGTTTGAGGCCACCCTGAGACTACATAGTGAATTCCAGGTCAGCCTGGACTAGAGTAAGACCCTACCTCGAAAAAACAGAAAAGAAAAAAAGAAAACTCATTTGTCTGAGACCTTTGGACATTTCATAATTCCATGCCCCTGGGTGCGTCCAGGCAGCTGAAAGGAAAGTGGTATGGATAATTTGACTGATTTCTTAGTGCTGGCTTAAAACGATGCCGCCAAAACCCTTTGGAATGTTTTTGGGGCCACAGCTTGAAGGACACTGGTCAAAGCCCCCTCAGGTAGAGAGCTGCGTTCACTGGTCTTCGACCTCCAGCTCATCTTTGGGTCGGGGGTGGCTTGGCTGTTTTGCAGACCATCTGTTCACCATCCATCTTCTCTGGAGGTTGGCTTGTGGGCTGGGGAGCAGTGAGCAGATGAGTATCAACCTCAGGCGGCCTGCTGGAGTCTGGGCCTGGCCAAGGAGGGCCTTGGCTTTGGGTAAGCCATGGACACTAGAATGGCCAGGTGTCCCACCTGAGCCCAGAGCTCCAGCTCTCTAAGGTGCCGCTGGCCACATGCAGGTACTGAGAGTTTTCTGGTAGTGTGAGTGGGGGTGAGGCGGGGGTTAGGGTGGCACACGGATGCCTTAAGTCCTGAGCCACACACCAGAGAAAAATAGCACAAAAGCAGTGACAATAGGTAGTTGGATGATAGGCCTGAGCCACCAACCCTGGCAATGTCTGACTTTTAAAGATTTATTTTTATTTAGTTATTAGAGACAGGGGAGCGGGGAGAGTGAAAATGGGCACATCAGGGCCTCTAGCAACTGAAAACGAATTCCAAAAGCATGTGCCACCATGTGCATCTGGCTAACGTGGGTCCTGAGGAATCAAACCTGGGTTCTCAGGCTTCGCGGGCACACACCTTAACCACTAAGCCATCTATCCAGCCTCAATGTCTGACTTTTAAAATGACAAAAATGTCATGTCCATTTCAAACTTTAGCAAGCCAAGCATGAGAGGTGTTCTGCAGAGACAAGAGCTTGGCCTGGAGGGGACAGGATGGTGAAATGGAGTGTTAGGGTTTCAAGAAAGTCCTTGAACCCCAAACCCTAGGTTTGTGTGTACTTCTAGCCAAAGAATTAGATAAAATAAGACTGAGAAGGATAATCACTAAATTGTTATATTTATTGAGATAAGTCCAGAATCAAGGGAAGGAAAACGAATATACCCACGTGGTCTGAGAGGCCTGTCCCCTTGCACACATCTGTTCATAACCTTATTGGGGTGAGTTTCACCTGGCTCAGGTGAACAAGAGAGACGTCTGATTGGGCTAGAGGTTAGCTCAGGAAGAGGCTAGCCATGATGCCAAGTTCTGGGGTCTCAGCTTGACTAGCCACGATGTCAGGGTTATCTGTGAATTCTAGAAAAAGACCTCCCTCCCAGGGAGGGGCTCAGGTGTGGAATAACAAGTCTAAGTGAAGGGGTCTATGTTCCTCACAGCCTGGAGACCATGATCACTAGGCTGTCAAGGCGCCTCCCTGGGCAGGCTCAGACCTGCAGACACAGATCGGGTAGGACAAGAGGGAGACCACAGGGTGACAGCCCAGTGTTGTGCCCCTGTCATGTTGTGTCCTTGGCTTCTTAAAAGGCAGTGTCTGTCCCAGGGTTCTGCAGCTGATCGGTGGGGTGGGAGAGCCCCCAAACATAGGGGAATCAAAGGCTGTACTCAGCTTAGGATGTGAGGGCTCTGTGGAGTCAGATGAAACAAAGAACAGGAGATGGGGTTTGGAGGATGCTGTTCCAACAGGGCCTCTGTCCCCAGCCTTTGATCACAGCAGGGGAGCCCCTTGGAACAGGCTTAGGAGACTTCCTGCCTGTTTGTCGGAGTAGCTACTGGTGCTGCTGCTCTGATGGGGTGAGATTTACATATTCAGTATTTTAAAGTGAATAATGCTGTGGCAATTGGCACATTTGTGGCTATGAAGCCACCACTTCTGTCTAGTTCCAGACCATTGTCATCGCCCCCCAAGGAAACCGTTCCCACCAACAGGTGCTCTATTCTCCTGCCTCAGATCCTGGCACTCACCAACCTACATTCTGATTGCTCAATGTAAGTAGAGTGACATGGCATGGGACCTTGTATGTCTGGCTCTCATGCAGTGTATGTTGTAGACTCCTCCAGATTGTAGCAGGGGTCAGAGTGTCACTTAAAAAATATATATATATATTTATTTATTTGAGAGGGTGGGGGGAAGAGGCAGAGGGAAAGAGAGAATGAGCGCACCAGGGCCTCCAGCCACTACAAATGAACTCCAGATGCATGCACCACCTTGTGCATCTGGCTTATGTGGGTACTGGGGAATTGAACCTGGGTCCTTAGGCTTCTCAGGCAAGTGCCTTAGTCATTAAGCCATCTCTCCAGCCCCAGAGCGTCATTTTTAATGGCTGTATAGTACTCTATTGTATGGACGCTCCACACTGTGTCTACTTATTTTGCGGCTGAGGAGACTTACATAATTTCTACTTTTTGGTTGTGGTAGTGTCATGTGAGCATTCAGGTATAGGTTGATTTTCTTTCTTTCTTTCTCTCTTTCTTTCTTTCTTTCTTTCTCTCTCTCTCTCTCTTTCTTTCTTTCTTTCCTTTTTGGTTTTTTAAGGTAGGGTCTCACTCTAGTTCAGGCTGACCTGGAATTCACTATGTAGTCTCAGGGTGGCCTTGAACTCATGGCGATCCTCCTTTCTCTGCCTTTGAGTGCTGGGATTAAAGGCGTGCACCACCATGCCTGGCTAGGCATTATTTATTTATTTATTTATGAGAGTGAATGTGAGAGAGAGAGAAAATTGGTGCACCAGGGCCTCTAGCTACTGCAACTGAACTCCAGACATGTGCGCCACCTTGTGCGTCTGGCTTACATGGGACCTGGGAGTCAAATATGGGTCCTTAGGCTAAGCAGGGAAGCACCTTAACCACTAAGCCATCTCTCCAGCCTTCAGGTATAGGTTTTGGGGTGATGTGTATGTGAGCATTTTGCTTGGCACATGCCTAAGAGCATGGTTGCTGGGTTAGGTGACAATTCTCCCACCTGCTTGGATGTTAGCATTTCCAGTTGTTCTTCCTTGGGGTCCGATCCATGAGCCTAATGACCTGCTTGCTTCCTGTGGTTAAAAGCTCATTGCAGGGCTGGAGAAATGGCTTTGTGGTTAAGGCACTTGCCTGCAAAGCCTAAGGACCCAGGTTCAATTCCCCAGTACCCATGTAAGCCAGATGCACAAGGTAGCACATGTGTCTGTAGTTCATTTGCAGTGGCTGAAGGCCCTAGTGCATCCTCTCTCTCTCTCTCTCTCTCTCTGCCTCTTTCCTCTCTCAAAAAAAAAAAAAAAAAAAAAAAAAAAAAAAAAAAAAAAAGCTCATTGCAGGCTGTGGATATGGCTCAGAGGGAGGGTACTTGCATGGCATGCACAAGATCCTGGGGTCCTTGTGCTGCTCAGTGGGTGGGTTGAGTCCTCCTGTTGTAAGGCTCACTTATGATAGGAGATGTCAGGAGGTCAGCATTGAAGTGTTCCCAGGAAAAGCATCTTAAGTATGGTGCTTGTCACCAGAGTTCTGGTAGAGCCACCTTCTCTCCTACAAATGCCTGGGAGCCTGAATGTAAGGTGAGAGGGGAGGAGCGTCTGTCCCCAGAGCCACTCCAGCATTTGCAATCTGGCTCTCAGAGTGTTCCCTCTGGCCTAGTTGGGACCATCTACTCCTAAGGGTGTCCCTAGGGGGAGGGATTTCTAAGCAGGGGCTGGTGGGTTCTATTCTGCTCCCTCAGCTCCCAGCTTGGCCACAGTGACATGGCACAGACTGTCACAGCTTCAGGACGGCAGGCTCCATGGTGCGTTCATAGTAGTCTGAGGGCTGCGTGTGATAGGCGTCTGACCATGTGATGCCCAGGCTGTCCAGAGATCTCTAGGCCAGCATCCCCACTGAGAAAGACAGCAGGGATGAACCAGAGAAAATTAACCTTGAAGTCATTTTGTACGTGAGATAACACAGAGCATCTATTTGGGCCATCTAGCAAGAAGTTAAGGATCTGAGTGACTGCTTCCTATGGCTACAGATTGCAGAAATTAGCTCCCCAGTTCTGGAGTCCAGAGTCAGGGGTGTAGGTAGTACCTGCTCCATGTGACAGATGCTCCAAACAGCTCTGGGGGGGGGGGTTCCCTTTTGCCTTGCCTCATGTGGTAGCCCTGTGTTCCTGGTGGGCGTGTCACTTGAGTCTTAGCCTTTGTCACACGGCTTCTTCGTCTATATCTGCATCTCTCTCCTATTTCTCTTATATGGATACCTGTCCTCTATTTTTTTTTTTGTTGTTTTTTTTTTTCAAGGTAGGGTCTCACTCTGGTCCAGGCTGACCTGGAATTCACTATGTAGTCTCAGGGTGGCCTCGAACTCTTGGCGATCCCACTACCTCTGCCCCCCGAGTGCTGGGATTAAAGGCGTGCGCCACCACGCCCAGCAGTTATTTTTTTATGTGTGTATATGGATGTGGAGGCCATAGGACAACCTCAGGTGCTGTCTTCAAGAACATCATCCACCTCTTTTGAGAGTCTTTTATTATTATTATTATTACTATTATTATTATTATTTACTTTGGTGTTTCAAGGTAGGGTTTCATTCTAGCCAGGTTGACCTGGAATTTACTATGTAGTCTCAGGCTGGCCTTGAACTCATGAGAATCCTCCCACCTCTGCCTCCCAAGTGCTGGGATTAAAGGTGTGTGCCACCATGCCTGGCTTCCCCCCCCCCCCCCCCGACTTAGGGTCTTGCTGCAGCCCACATGGACCTGGAATTCACTATGTAGTCTCAGGCTGGCCTTGAACTCACGAGGATCCTCCTACCTCTGCTTCCCAAGTGCTGGGATTAAAGGTGTGCGGCACCATGCCCGGCTTTTTTTCCCCCTGAGTTAGGGTCTTGCTGCAGCCCACGCTGACCTGGAATTCACTATATAGTCTCAGGGTGACCTTGAACTCACGAGGATCCTCCTACCTCTGCCTCCCAAGTGCTGGGATTAAAGGCATGTGCCACCATGCCCAGGGAATCTTTCGTTGGTTTAGAGCTCATGAATTAGGCTAGCATAGCTGGCCAGTGAGCCCCAGGGGTCCTCCTATCTCTGCCTTCCCAGTGCTGGGACTCTAGGCATACTACTATGCCTGACATTTTTACATGGATACTGGAGGTCGACCTCTGGTCCTTGTGCTGCAAGGTAGACACTTTACTCATTGATATATTCTCAGCCCTTTAAATTTTATTTATTTAGTTTTGTTTTCTCACTGTGTAGCTCAGGCTGGTCTGGAACTCACAGAATCCTTCTGCCTGAGTCCTCTAAGTGCTTGGATTTCAGGTGTGTGGCACCCTGTCTACGGAAGGGGACCTAACCTTGAACATACAGCCAACACTATCCTAGCGTACTTCCTTTTCACCTGATCAGCCCTGCGAGAACCCCACTTCTACATTCTGACTTTAGGGCGGGTGTGAATTTTGGGGGATGCTGTTCAACCTGCTCACTCACTGGCTGAAGCCCCAGTGACCTTTTGCCCTGGAGTGGGAGGCTCTTGATGTTTGTTACTGTGGACACCGAGCAGGAAGTGCTGGCCTCTGTCCCCCTTCTGCTCGGCTCTGTGGCCTGGAGCTCCAGGACCCCAGGAGCCTCTGGCCGGCTGTGAGGGGCTGCTGACTCAGCGCCTCTGTGGCTGCGCAGGAAGCTCCCAGAGGGAGACCTCCAGCTTTATTTTCATTCAATCCCAGCCATTCTGTGGTTTTGGGAGATGGCCTTTAAGATTTTTTTTATTTTATTTTTATCTCAAAGAGGATGCGGAAAACCTTGGGAAGGTCTCCAGGAAAAGCAAGCATGAAGAAGAGAAGAAATCGAGGTTTATCATGCTGGGCAGCAAGTGGCTGGATGGGCCTGGGGTTGCTGCGCTGTCCGAGGAGGAGCCCGAGGCTACCCCGGGGAGCTGGACCTTGCCTTTTGCCCCCAAAGCCCTGTCCCAGCATGGCTCACACCCAGCGCAGGCCGTCTTCTTCATTCTGCTGCATGGCGGGATTAGCACAGGCCGGCCCAGCAGGCTGGTTCCCAAATCCCAGTAGAGCCACCTGCCTTGTCCCTTCAGAGCTAAGCCTCAGGCTGACGAGTGATGGAATGAGTCCTAGCTGGAGGTCAGGTCTGATCCACGAGGGGCTTGTGCTTCTTGTCATCCCGTGAACAGCCTGAACAAGAGAGGTCCAAGTCACTGCTCCATTCGGCGGGGCACCATCTTGTGAAACTGAGTGTCCGGGGAGGGTGGGGTGATTCTCCCTGGTCCGAGCGATAACCTCAGTCTAGACTATGATCTTGCACGTAGCCTTGGTGTCCCTCCCAGTTTATAATTTTTAAATTTTTATTTACTTATTTGCAAGCAGAGAGCAAGAGAGATAAAGAGAAGAGAGGCAGACAGAGAGAGAATGGGCGCATCAGGGCCTCCAGCCACTGCAAATGAATTCCAGACACATGTGCCCCTTGTGCATCTGGCTTACGTGGGTCCTGGGGAATTGAACCTGGGTCCTTTGGCTTCGTAGGCAAACACCTTAACCGCCAAGCCATCTCTCCAGCCCTCCTTCCCAGTTTATATTATGATCTTGGTACCCCTCCCAGAGCATGGCTTTGTGGATGGCTTTAGCGTGACACCCACCCACCCCATTTTCTTGTCTTTGAAGGTATCTTCCCCATCAATAGATCAGTGCCACAGTGAAAGAAAACAGTACTGACTATGGCTATTGGCTAGATGCAGACTTTGGAGAGTGAGGCTATGCTAGCTTTCTCCTACTGGACTATGAGACCACTGTCTATGATGGGGTGGGGTGGACATCACTAATTCTTTGAGAAAGGGCAAAGTAAGATCAACACAATTATATAAGCAACCTCCCTTCTTTGGCCCTGGACAGCTGGGTAGTCCCCAGTCTAGGTGCTGTTTGTGATACAGGAATTAGGGTTCCCTGAGAGTACACCAATATGATATGGTAGTTGTGTGTTTGAGAGTGACAAAACCTTTATCAGCTTTTGGTTAAACTGTAACCAAGGAGTTAGGGCTCTGGACTGTTGCTGACACAAAACTACTGAATCAGTGGCCTCTAGGTTCTTGTCCTATGATTCAAAGAATTGAAATCCACAGACGAGAGGGTAAAGTTTAGATGTTCTACTTGATTACAGATAAAACTTATGAGAAGGAAGGAAGACAGGGCTCGTGCCCAAGGGGAGCACAAGTATGGCTCCTAGAAGTGGAGAACCCCCCCCCCCCGCCCCCAAAAGCCAGCTTGGAACCTTTTCTATGTTCTGGATGGGGGCTGAGTGCAGGATCTCGATCTTTCAGGAAGGGTAAGGCCTTCTCAGAAGGGGACAACTGTCTTTTCTAGAGAGGCACTTCTTTCCAGGGAGGGACTTGGGTTGTGCTCAAGGGCAAACAGATCTAGGGAGGAAACTCCTTACTCTAAGGACAGGCTCAGGGACATTATATTCCTCATTTTTACTTTTGGGGCCCTATCACCCTAAACTGACTCACTTAGGCTCGAGGCTTCCAAACTGGTGAGTGAACCTTGCTCTAGTCACTTGACTTGGGGGTGGAATATTCCTGAAAGGAGGAGGAAGGGGCAAGGCAGGGCTATCTCCCTGGACCGCATGAACAGTGAGTTCACGCAACACAGCCTCAGCTCATGCCTCAGTCGACCCCTTTGGGAATTAGGGCAATAACATCGCCGAGCTCCTTGGAACAAGGTTGTGCATGTAAAACAGACAGACATTGGCTGCTATGTGGTGGGCATGGGAAACTAGAGTGATATGTGTATAGATGGGAATGTGCACACGTATGGGCACATGTGTGCAGTGTGGATACTGGTATTTATGGTGACATGTGATGCCCTGTGGCCTCTTGGCATTTGCACCTTACAAAGGGAGGCAGGACCCTGATAGGGCTCTTAAGTGGGTATATTAGGTGCTTCCTGGCTTGAGACCACCTACTGAGCACTTCTTCCCAGCTATTCTGTTTGTCCTAAGAGGTCCTTCTTAGCCATTTCAGGGTGACTGGACCCTGAAAAGAAAAGTGAAGAATGTAATGTCCTTAAGCCTGTCCTTGCAGTAAGGAGTTCTCTTCCTAGATCTCTTTGTCCTTGAACTCATCCTGAGTCCCTCCCAGAAAGAAGTCCAGTCCTAGAAGAGACAATTGCCCCCTTCTGAGCAGACCACACCCTTCTTGGAAGATTGGGGTTCCTGAGTCACCCAGCACCCACCCAGAACCTAGAAAAGGCTTCAGTCTGGTTCTCTAGGTGGGCTTTACCCAGCTCCTGCCTTCTCATGGGCGGGAGTCTTCTGTAGTCTCTGCTCCTTCCTTTTCTTAAATTCAGGGCATCCCAACCCCTCTTCCCTCCTTGGGCAGGAGCTCAGCATTTCTTCCTTACGTCCCCTTTCGTAAAGCTCTCTCTCCTAAAGCTCGAAGGTCGAATAAAACCTGTAACTTCACTGTTAGGTGATTTTTTTGGGGCGGGGGGGGGGAATCTGAGATGAAATGTGGTGCTATAAAAACTATTAATATGCCCAAATTGGAGTGGTGCTGAAGTAGGGTGCTAGGGGGTTCAAGAAAGTCTCTCTGAACCCAAACCCTAGGTTTGTGCTCTAATTTTTAAATTTTTATTTATTCATTTGAGAGAGAGAGAGAGAGAGAGGGAGAGAGAGACAGAGAAAGAGAGAGAGAATGGGCGCGCCAGGAACTCCAACCACTGCAAATGAACGACAGACGCATGCGCCCCCTTGTGCATCGGCTCCTGGGGAATTGAACCGGGGTCCTTTGGCTTTGCAGGCAAGCGCCTTAACCACTAAGCCATCTCTCCAGCCCTGAGCTCTATTTTTAACCAAAGAATTGAATAAAATAAGACTGAGAAGGATAACTATTAAATTATTGTGTTTATTGAGGGAAGTACAGAACGGAGGAAAGGAGAATTAACACACCCCTGTAGCTTGAGAGCCCACGTGGTAGGCCTGGCAAGAACTGTAGAGGGGACAGAAAGTTAAGTACAGAGAGTTCCCGCCACGTGGAGGGAGAGCCCATGTGGAAAGGAGGAGCTAAGGGGCTCTCCTCTCGGCTTGGTTTAGCCGGGCCAAGCTGAGGAAAAATTCACCAGAAGCTGGAGGTCCACCAGTGGTCAGGCAGCCCAGAGACCTTGTCCTCCTTTCGCAAACATATTTATGACCTTATGGTGGCGGGCCCTACCTTCCAGCTCCCGTGAGCCAGAGAGACAGCAATTGTTCTGGGCTAGGGGCTGTCTCAGAAGAGGCCAGCCATGATACTTAGTTCCGGAGTCTAAACTTGACCAAACCCAATGTCAGGATGCTAGAAAAAGACCTCCCTCCCAGGGATGGGCTCAGGTATGGAAAACCAGGTCTAGGGAAGTAGGCACGAGATAAGAAGTCAGAGCTCCTTCGTCCTCTAGCAAGGGCAGGCCTTCCGGCCTTTTCACTTTCAGGGGCCACCCTACCTAACAGCCTAACAAAGCCACCTGACACCCCTTCAGTGCCATAGCTTTAAGCGAAAGGAGTCGGGGGATGGAGAGAGAGCCTGCTGCCAGCCTGCAGGGGCATTAGGCAAGAATGTTGGTTCTGGGGCTGGGAGGATAGCTTAGCAGTTAAGGTGTTTGCTTATAAAGCCAAAGGACCCAGATTCGATTCCCCAGGACCCACGTAAGCCAGATGTACAAGGTGGCGTATGCGTCTAGACTTCGTTTGCAGTGGCTAGAGGCCCTGGTGCACTCATTCTCTCTGTCTGTCTGTCTCTGTCTCTCACAAATAAATAAATAAATAAAATTTTAAAAAATTTTTAAAAAATGAATGAGAGAGAGAGAAAGAGGTGCGCATGTTGGCAGGGAGCAGGGGTAGAAAACACAGATGTGGACAGAAAGGCAGACAGAAGAGAGAGAACGAAGGTGGAGGCAGAAGGACTTCTAGGCTCTTGTGGGCATGGGAGAGGGCTGGCCAGTGACAGGTGGCTGGTGGAGGTGTGAACTCAGAGCCAGGCTCTCTGGGTGGGTCTCTGTGGGGCAGGGGGAAGGGACTTCTTTTTTTTTTTTTTTTTTTGGTGTTTCGAGGTAGGGTCTCACTCTAGCCCAGGCTGACCTGGAATTCACTCTGTTGTCTCAGGGTGGCCTCGAACTCTCAGCGATCTTCCTACCTCTGCCTCCTGAGTGCTGGGATTAAAGGCGTGTATCACACCACACCTGGCTTTGGGAAGGGACTTCTTCAAGGAATATTTCAGTTTTGAGTTGGGAGGGGGAAGGAGCTCTGAGATGGACACTTATCCTCTGGTCTGCAGACTTCAGTTCTTTGAATTCATAAGACAAGAATCTGTGGACATTCAAAATTATTGGTGCAATGGCATATACTAGTGCACTGGTAGAGAAATCCCAATTTCTGTATCAGTCCCAGGTGCTCGTCAAGTCTAGCCCCACCAGGGCGCCATTGGTCACTTCAGTGCCTGCCAACATGGTTGTTGGGAGAGGCCTTTGTGACTGTTTCCTCTCTCTTGGCCAGTGGAGGGTCCCACATAGATGTACTGTGGTGGCCCCAGGTCCTTCTCTCCTCCTCTGCTCTGAGTTTCCTCAGTGTGTCTCTTCCACATCCTCTGGGCTCACTCTTTAGAGGCCCAATTCTTCCCTTTCCTTTCTGGAGGCCTCCTGCATATCCTGATTAACATTTGAAAGAGTTTGATTTGCATTTAAAAAGCAGAAGTGCTTTCCTGCCTCCTCCGTGAGCTGATGAGATAGAGGATCTGATCTCTGTCCCGCGGGCAGATGAAGATGTCCATCTGGGCCTCCAGCAGTGAGGATGCCCCCATGGGCTCTCTGGCTCCTGCTGAGTGGCACCCCCCCCAAGAACTTAGGCCCCATGTTTGTTTTTAGAGTCCACGTTACTTTCTTAGGGCAACCCGAACAGTACCCAGAACTGGAGGCTTAAAACAACAGGCCTGGTGATATAGGCCTGTCATTTCAGCTACTTGGAGGCTGAGGCAGGTCAGCTTCTGCTACTGCTGCAGAGATCAAAGCCAATTAGAGCAACTTACTGAGCCTCTGTCTCAAAATAAAAAAGTAAAAAGAGGGCTGGGGTGATTGCTCAGCGGTTAAGGACACTTACTTTCAAAGCCTGCCAGCTCAGGTTCGATTCCCCCAGTATCTGTTATGGAGAACTGGGGTGCTGGAACAAACCTTGAACCAAAACCCCTAAATTCGTGTCTATAATTTAACCAAAGAATTGGATAAACCAGGCTGAGAAGGATGCTTTTTAAACCACCACATTTTATTCAAAGATATGAGGATAAGAAGGAGAGGGAGGGTAAGGGCAGTGGCTGGGGACACCACATAGTCCAGGAGCTCACTGTGGGAGAACAAACATGAGCCCTGGAAACAAAAATGTGAAATGGGATTTTTCTAAAAAGGTATGCGTTTCCAAAGACATTAAAAGGCCATAAAAACAGTAACTAAGAAATATCCCTTCCCACCCTGGCAGGCTGGCTGCCAGTGGGGGAGACAGTCTTACCCGAATGGGGGACCCAGACGCGGAGTTGCGAGCAGCCCAAGAGCCAAGGGAGAAGACACCCCCCCCCAAGAGCCTGAGCGAGATATTTGGAGTCAGTGCTGCGGAAGAGACAGGCACACCTGCCTCAGCTGTGTCGGCCCATCGCCTTGGCGCAGAGGAGGGGGTCCACCCATACCTGGGCAGGGTGCATGAGAGAGAGAGAGAGGGAGGGAGGGAGATTTGATTGGCTGAGACAGCCAGAGGTTGAGTCCTGCAACTGAGGCAGGCAAGGCGAGTTGAGATAGGCGTGGCAGGCTGAGGTAGGCATGTGGAGGGTATGACATAAGGTCCCTCCCTTGAGAGCCTATTCCCTGTCTGCCTGGATGAAAGCTATCTGCCTAGCCTAGCTCCTTTCATACCCGTGTGAAGCCAGATGTACAAAGTAGTGCATGCATCCGGAGTTCACTTGTTGGGGCAAGAGGCCCTGGAGTGCCCATTCTCTCTCTCCTCACAAGTAAATAAGTGAAAATATTTAAAAAGTATTTTATTTATTTATGAGAGAGAGAGAGAGAGAGAGAGAGAGAATGGGCACGCCATGGCCTCCAGCCACTGCAAATGAACTCCAGATGCATGTGCTCCCTTGTGCATCTGGCTTACATGGGTCCTGGAGAATTGAACCGGGATCCTTTGGCTTTGCAGGCAAACACCTTAATTGCAAAGCCATCTCTCCAGCCCATAAGCAAAAATTTTTTTTACAGGAGGCCCTGGGTTGCATCCTCAGCACCAAAACAACATAAAACAAAGCAATAAATAAATAAATAAATAAATAAATATTCTTGGTTCTGAAGGTTAGAGTCTGCAATCCAGGCTGCAACTCCCTTGAGCCTTATGGAGAGGACCCAGAGGACCTATTCAGCTTCTGGGGAGATACTTGGGGTCCTTGGAGCTGTCATGTGTGTTTGCATCGCTCTGTTTTCTGCCTCTGCTCTGTGGTGGCTCCTTCTCTGTCTGTCTTAGGAGGATGACAGTCACGCTTGATGGTGGCCACCCTCCCAGAAAGGCTGGTTACACCTGCATTCATAAATAACGTTGGAAACTGGAATTTTGAGGTTCCTTGCCAATGAACCAATATGATATAGGAATTGAAGCGTCTCTGCCTATGTACCAGCATATACCAATGTGCCAATATGATACAAGAATTTTGGGGGTGTTCCTGGATTCTTGTCATAAATTCCAAGAATTAAAACCCATAGACCAGAGGGTAAAGAGAGACTATTAGATTAATAGGAGAAAGACGAGAGATTATGAAGAGCAGGAGCCATGAGAAGGGAAGCGGGACAAAGCCCCCTGGAGACTGGAATTGGAGTCGTTTATAGGTTCTGCATGGGGGCTGAGATAACTGGTCCTGAAGCTCCACATTTTGGGGTTAAGCTTACCAACCCAATGCCAGGTTCAGGTTTAATCCTTCCAGAAATCTTATTTCTAGGAAAAGGGAACTCTTCCTCAGGAGGGACTCAGGTTGTTGATGGGAGAACAGATCTAGGGAACTTCTTCAGGTTGGTAATAAGAAGCCAAATCCTTCTCTGACCTCCAGCAAAGGGAAGAATGTAAGGGCAGGCTCAAGGACATTCCCTGCTTTTACTTTTGGGGGTCCAGTTACCCTTAACTGCCTCTATTCTCCCTCTGAAGAAGCAACCCTTGTAAGGAAAGTGTCAGAGAAAAGCAAGAGAACACCGGACTTGATCTCTAGACAGACTGTTTATTGAGAGAAACAACGAGGGGCAGCAGCCTTCTGGCGGGATGAAGGCTGAAGCACTGAGCCAGGATGGGGTTCAAACTGACCAGGAGGGTCCTAAGAAAAACAGACTGAACCAGCTGCAGGTCCAAGGGAAGCAGATAAGGCATCAAAGTTATTTGCTCAGAATAGGCTCTTTGGCAGAATTGTCCAGGGAGGACTGGGAGTCTCCATCCTTTATGGCCTTTTAACCTTAAGGTTAGTTATTAACTCTTAGTTCCCTCTAGTTTTCAGGAAAGGCTATTAACCCTTCAACCCTAACTGCCATTAGGGAATTGGGGTGATGACCAGTCTAGCTTCTTTGAGCCCAGTGGGGTTACTGGTTGTGGCAGTTGGGAGCTTCTCCAGTGGGTCTATCTGAGGGACCCTGAAAGGACATTGGCAGAGTGTAGGAAGACAGTGCTGGCAGAAAATGTTGGAGAGAAAGAATAAGAGCAAGGCTTGAGGGGGAAGTGGGTATTGAATACATTGGGGTCCTTTAGGGTTCACGTTCTTGTAGATTTTCAGGCCTTGGAGGGTGACTGAAGGGATCCAGGTGGATGGAGATAGATTGTTTCAGGACCACCTGAGTGTGAGCTGACTGTAAGCAAGACGAGACTGTGGCAGTTTGAATAGATGGCCCGCAATATACTCAGTGTTTTATTGCAGTTTGTAATTTAGATCTGCAGCCACCTGGGTAGAGGGGGTGACGCTGGGGCATCTTAGCGTCCAGCCCTAAGATCTAAGGTGTGCTGGTGGATTTCAAATTCCAATAGAAAGGCATGCCAAGTGCCTGAGTTCCTCCTGGAGTTCCTGAAGTGTGCTGTGTGGTGTGGCTTTTGGCTTATGACTTTTTCTCTCTCTGCTTGGACCTGTGAAGGCAGACCAGCTTCTTCTGCCATTATGGAACTTCTCCTGGATCTATAAACTTCCATAAATATCCTTTCCTCCATAACTGTGCCTGGTCTGGAGGCTCATCTCAGAGAACCTGAAGCTGTCTGCTACAGAGATAAAGTTAACATAGCAGTTGTGTACGTAAGGTCTGAAAATTATCAGAGTTGCTATTACCAGAAATGATAGGCATTCTTTTCCAGCTATAAAGATCTAGAAAGCCATTTCTGTTCACCAGATGGCGTTGTGGCGTCTAGCTCAAGGATATTCCCTACTTTCTCTTTCTGAGGCCCAGTCACCCTAAACTGTTTCAAGGTCACTTTAGAATGTTCTGAAGTTTTTACAACATAGGACTTCAATTGGTGTTTTTTGTTTGTTTGTTTGTTTTGTTTTTTTGTGGAGGAGGTTGAAGCAGGGCTCATTGTGGCCCAGGTTGACCTGAAACTCACTTTGTAGCCTAGGCTGGCCTCAAATTTACAGCTTCTCCTCCCTTAGCCTCCTGAGTGCTGGGATTAATGGCATGCGCCACCATGTCTGGCTTCAACCAATCTTTTTTTTTTGAGGTAGGATTTCACACTAGCCCAGCCTGATCTGGAAATCACTCTATAGTCCCAGACTGGCCTTGGACTCACAGTGATCCTCCTGCCTCTGCCTCCCGAGTGCTGAGATTAAAGGCATGTGCCACCACACTTGGCTTCTCAACCAGTGTTTTGAAGACCCATGGCAGGGTCACTCACCCTTTGGTGAGTGAGTGTCTGGACCCTTAGCCACCTGTGAGCACTGTATTGGCCATAGGATGGTGCAGGCCCTGTGTGTGGGGGTGACATCCGGCCCAGCGCTGCTCCCTTGGAGTCTAGATGGCTGGGCTCTGTCTGTCTCGTGTCTCTGCCTTGTCCACTGTAGTCACTTTTGTGAGGGCTGATTGGCCTTGAGCTCTGATAGGAACATAGAGGAATCATAGAAATGTACACTCACACCTCCATCAAGTTCCAGAACATTCACCATATGGAAGGAAGTGGTCCCTGTGGAGTTGTTCCCCTCCCCTGCCCAGTCAGCTCTTCCTGCTTTGCAACTGTGGATTTGCCTCCATGGGCCGCATCCTGAAAATGCAGTCTCATGGTCTCTGGCCTTCTGTGTCTGGCTCCTGTCGTCGAGGGTGACATTCTTGAGATTTACTGAGCTATATCAGCTGCAAGAATGCCATTCCTCTTCCAGGCTGGAAAATGTCCACTGGAGAAGCTAGGTGGGTAGACACACACCTGTGATCTGAGCTGAGGCAGGAGGATTCCAAGCCAAGGCCAGCCTTGGCTGCATAGTAAGGCCCTGTCTACAAAGGAGGAAAACAATATCCCACTGCAGGTTTGACTGTGTTTTGTGTATCTGTGACAGTGATCTTGAATGTCAACTTGATTGGATCAAGAGTCCAGTAAGAGACATACCTCTGGGGCCACCAGTGAGGGCATTTCCAGGAGCATTAACTGAAGGAGAAGACTCTCCCAGAGTGGGCAGCCTCTGGTGGTGGCCCAGGTATAAAGAGGGTGGAGGGTTGAGGCAGCCTCTTACCTGCCCTCCTTGGCTCCTTGCTGGTGAACACATCTACCCTGTTGCTTCTGCGGTCCTTTGCTGACATCAGAAGCCGGCGTCTTTGGCTTTCCGGTGCGGACTGCAGACCTCCACATTAGATAGGACTGCTGCGGCCTCCAGCCTCGTGGACCCAGATGTTGTCAATTCCTCGGTTGCTGTAGCCTGCAGGCAGCCACTGTTGAGCTGCCAGCATGTGTCGTGTAAGTAGACCTAATGGATCCCCATTGCAGCATATGCTCATTCTGTTGGTTCTGCTCCTCTAGAAAACCCTGACTAACAACATATCCATGCCCCAGTTTGGACTTGTGGGCTGTTTCCACATCTAGGCTTCTGTGTGTGCACTTGCTAGGGCCACCCTACTTCTCTTGAGTGCATACAACGTGTGCAACTATGGGGTCACTGGTGAATTTTTTTTTTTTCACTCTAGCCCAGGCTGACCTGGAATTCACTATGTAGTCTCAGGCTGGCCTCAAACTTGCAACAATCTTCCTATCTCTGCCTCCCAAGTGCTAGGATTAAAGGATTCAAGTGCTGGGTGTGCCACCATGCCTGGCAACATTGAGAGGCAGAGAGAGAGAGAGAGAGAGAGAGAGAGAGAGAGAGAGAGAGAGAATGGGTGTGCCAGGGCCTCCAGCCACTGCAAATGAACTCCAGTCACATGCGCCCCTTTGGCATCTGTCTTAAGTGGGTCCTGGGGAATCAAACCGGGGTCCTCAGGCTTCGCAGGCAAACGCCTTAACCACTAAGCCATTTCCCCAGCCCAACATTGGTGTTTCATTATAGGATGTCTGGTGCTGAAGGGGAACTTGGGCTGTGAGTTGATGTAATCCACTGGGCTGGCTCCCATGATGGCCTCGGCCTCTGTCCACCCTGTGGCCTCTTGTCTCTTTAGCTGGGACACCAGGCCCCGAGTGACCTCCCTGTCCACGCCCACACTGTGGTGGAGACTATTCCTGAGGATATAGGAGCAAAGCTCCCTCTAGCATTGTCCTTGAATCTGCCCCAGGACGCATTGGCCCAGCTGTCGTGGGCTTGTAAGAAATTGATGGCAGCAGAGATGAAACTTGGCGGCAACGAATCTGCCAAGTGTCAGGTGTGGATGAGGCCACAAGCTGCCTTTTGTGAGGGGCTCTGGGCCCTCAGCTCCGTGTTGGCACCATTTTTCCAAGTTGGCACTTTCTGTCACCTTCCCAGGAGCAATCCACAGCCTGGCCCTGTCATAGCAATGGGCTCTGAATACATATGGCCTGGACCCCATGCAGACAGCTTGAGCATGGGGCCTGTGTGATTCAGAGCTGAGACTAGGCTCAACATCACCCTGACCTTCAGACAGAGTGGTGACCATGTGGGCTGGAATGTATGCTTGAGGACAGGGCCACTGTGGTCACAAGGAGGGCTGTGGAGGAGAGCAGGAGAGAAGCTGTATCACAAATTGTCTTTTCTTTTCTTTTTTTTATTTTTTATTTTTTAAGGTAAGGTCTTGCTGTAGCCTAAGCTGACCTGTAATTAGTCTCAGGCTGGCCTCAAACTTGTAACAATCCTCCTACCTCAGCCTCCCAAGTTTTGGGATTAAAGTTGTGTCAGTCACCATGCCTGGCAGAGAGGGAGAGAGAGAGGAGAGAGAGAATGGGAGCACCAGGGCCTCTAGCCACTGCAAACAAACTCCAGACGTATGTACCACTGTGAATCTGGCTTTACATGGGTCCTGGGGAATTCAACTCAGGTCGTTAGGCTTTACGGGCAAGTGTCTTAACTACTGAGCCATCTCTCCAGCCCCTTAAAAAGATTATTAGCCAGGTATGGTGGTGCGTTCCTTTAATCCCAGCACTCAGGAGGCAGAGGTAGGAGGATCACCATGAGTTCAAGGCCACCCTGAGATTACATAGTGAATTCCAGGTCAGCCTGGGTTAGAGTGAGACCCTACCTCGGGGAAAAAAATTATTTATTTGAGAGAGTGAGGCAGGAGAGAGAGAGAGAGAGAGAGAATGGGTGCACCAGGACCTCCAGCTGCTGCAAATGAACTCCAGACGCATGCACCACTTTGTGCATCTGGCTTACATGGGTTTTGGGGAATCAAACGTGGGTTCTTTGGCTTTGCAGGCAAGTGCCTTAATCACTAAGCCATCTCTCTAGCCTTTTTTTTTTTTTTTTTTTTTGTGAGGCAAGCCCGAAGACTGCCCTCCCTTTTCATGAGAGGGAGAGAGAGAGAGAGAGAGACAGAGAGAAAGAATTGGCACATCAGGGCCTCCAGCTTCTGCAAACAACCTCCAGATGCATGTGCTACCATGTGCATCTGGCTTATGTGGATACTGGGGAGTTGAACCTGGGTCCATTGGTTTTGCAGGCAAGTACCTTAACTGCTAAGCCATCTCTTGAGGCTGTTGCCAGCCATTATTTTTAAAAAAGGTTTTTATTTGTTTATTTGTAAGTAGAGAGTTGCGGGGGGGGGGGGGGTGAGCACGCCAGGGCCTCCAGCCACTGCAAATGGACTCCAGATGCATGCACCACTTTGTGCATCTGGCTCTATATGGGTACCAAGGAATCAAACTTGGGGTGTTAGGCTTTGCAGGCAAGCACCTTAGCCTGTTGAGCCATCTCTCCATCCCCTCACTGATTTTCTTAGCAACTCCTTTGTCCTTCCAAAATGACTGGACTGGTGTGAGGTGTCTTGGGAGGTAGGGAGGACAAGTCCTTAGGTCCAGGGGAACCCTGTTGTATACCAGGCGATTTAGGATGCTCAGTCAGGTCCTCAGGGAGGACAAGGCGTTTGGCTGTAGTATGCAGTCTGTGTGTCTCTTCTCGTGCTCTGGACAGTGACAGAGGCAGTGCCATGTCCTGGTGGCTTCCACAGTTTCTGGTAACATCTCGGGCAACTTGAGAGCCCTGTATGCTGCTCTCACGTCCACAGCCTGCAGACTGGCCATGTGTGCATGTGTACTTTGCCAACTGTTGCAATGTGGGACATAGGCATGAATTCGTTATGATTATGTTGGTGTTTCTGGAAAGCAGGGTTAGCCCATCAGGGCCAAGTTAAAGGCCTGCTGCATAGAGCACAGGACCTGTATTGGGGTGGCAAGGCTACGACAGCTAGGAGCCTGAGGTCCTCAGCGCTCTGGGGGCAGGAGGCCTGGACTGGGGTGTCACTAAGTTGTGGCCTGTCACCAAGGCATTTCCTTGTTGTCACTGTCATGATGGAGGTTGCTACTTGGCTTGGCAGTGAGATCTCCTCTGTGGCATCCAAAAGAGGAGTGTACGTGGACAGTGAGGCCTCATGCTGCTGGACATATTCTGAGCCCTGCTGGGGCCCCGGGCCCAGGGCTGTCCCTTCCTTGCTGGGCAGCTGGGTCTCCAGGGGCTTTGTGGGCACGCTGGTGTCCAGGCCCGCAGCCCAGGTAGACAGTGTCTCTTCTGCCACCAGCAGGCAGCAGTGAGGCACTGACTGAGATCTTAGGCACAGGGCAGGCACTGTGTTCCAAGCGGCTGGGTGAGTCTGTATGGGCGTGTGTAGCACAGCTGTGGTGACCAGGCCTGACTCGTGATGCCCAGCCGTCCCACCAGGCTCAGAGGTATCCCTGTCACCACACATTCGACCTTTGCCTGGCCAGCACCTGCCCCTCCCCTGCCCCCCTGTCACCACATCTGTGCCCAGAGATGGAGCTCCTCCAGGTCCTCTGTCTGGGATCAGGAAGCAACCCAAGTCCTAGCAAATCAGACTCTGCAGGAGCAAGGGGTCCTAGCACCCTTCTTGGGTAGAGGTAGAGGTGGGTCTGCAAGGCTGACACCCTTGTTCCAGCTCTGTCTCTGTGGCCATTAGTGAGTGGCCAAGCTGGCCCAGGGAAGAGACAAACCTAGGAAGAATACAGTCCCTCTGAGGCCCTGGTGCTGAGGCTTTGATCAGCTGCTGCCACCTGGAGACCCTCCAAACTTGGCTCGATCCATACCCCTCTCCCCTAGCATTCACGCAAAATGGACTCGCAAGTAGCTTCCTGCCTGCTAGGAGCCATGACCCACACACCCTGGCATTGCCATGCCCAGCTCACTTAAGGTTTGTCAGAGCAACAAATGGGCTGCCTGCCATAGCAGGTGTCTGAGGTCAGTACAGCTGACAGGGCTGTGGGTGCTGGTAGACCTTGTAGGTGGCTTGGGCCCCTGAGCATCCTATGGGTGGTCACAGTACTGCCGAAGGACTCTTGTTATGGCTGAGACCCCCTTACAAGGCACCACATGCTCCTCGAATGACATGTCCCTATCTCAGGGAGGCACAGGGTCTCCTTCCAGGTGTCCCGTGGCTGTGGACATTGGTGTTTCTGCCTCAGAAGCCCCTTGCTGAGGCATGGCGGCATCCATCATCCTGGACTCAGCAGCTTTTTCCAGGGACTTGAAGGCAGAAAATGCCACCATGGGGGTGTTATGTGTGGGTGTTACTTGCAGCCACGATGACGGTGTGGCTACCCCTGTGGGATCACAAACGGTCCCAGGGCAAAGGGTGCAGGGTGAGGAATCTCGCCTGCGTCCAGAATATTTTGCCAGTGATAAAGAGCTGCAACAACTGGGGAAGATAGTGTAAACACACCCACAGGCTTACTTGTGCTGTGTGTGGGCACAGGTGAGCTCAGGTGAGAGTCCACAGGCTCTGGCTCCACTGGCAACACATGTGTGTGTGAGAGATTATTATGTGGTCTTCCTGATGCTGTGCCTTCTCCCCCTGGCCACTGTTCTGGTCCCCTGTGGAAAATCTGCCTGTAATGGGGTGCTTGGGGTCCGGGAAAGTCCTTGAACCCCAAACCCTAGGTTCATTTGTAATTTTAGTCAAAGAATCAAATAAAAACAGACTGAGGATAATTGTTAAATTTATTATTATTATTATTGTTTTTTGAGGTAAGGTTTCATTCTAGTCCAGGCTAACCTTGAATTCACTATGTAGTCTCAGGGAGGCCTCGAACTCATGGTGATCCTCCTACCTCTGCCTCCCAAGTGCTGGGATTAAAGGCATGCGCCACCATGCCCGGCTTAAATTATTATATTTATTGGGGGAACTACGGAGCCAAGAAAAGGTGCCCAGGTAGGTGGCTAGAGATCCCATGTGGATGGCCTGGGAAAACCATGGAAAGAGAGAAAAGAAAGTTTAAAGAGCTCCTGCCCTGTGTAGAGCAAGAGGGGATAAACAGCCCGAGTGGAGAGTAGGGGCTAGGGGCAGCCGAGGGGAAACTTGCCAGCAGCTGGACGTTCCCAAGTGGTCAGGCACCATGTATAACCTTGTGGTGGTGGGCCCTGCCTTCTATCTCAGATGAACCAGAGGGACAGCTGGTTGGTTAGGGCCAGAGGCTGTCTCAGGAAGAGGCTAGCCCTGAAGCCAAGTTCCAGGGGCTGAACTTGACAACCACAATGTTTCTTAGAAAGCCCTCTCTCCTGGGAGGGGGCCAGGTTGCTTGTGGAAAACAGGTCTAAGGAATTAGTCAAGAGATAAGAAGTCAGATCATCTTTGATTTCTAGCAAGTGCAGACTTTCCTGTCTTTTTTTGCTTTCAGGGGCCCAGTCACCCTGACTGCCTTCTCCCTCTCGTGCCTATCACCTCTCTGGGTATCTGACTGCACTGTGACAGTAAAAGGTGGTGGTCCCATGGCTACCTGCTCCCCACACTGTCTGGGAAGCTGTCTCTAAGGCCACTCTAGGCTACAACCAGGCTCCCCATTCTAGTTGGCTACACCTGGAGCTCCACAGTGGCTTATTCTCCCACAGTGTGAAGGCCTGAGGTCCAGCATCCAGGTGTGGTCATGCTCCATTCAGGGCCTCAGGGGACTTGGCACAGTTCTCCTAGCTTCGGGGACTCTAGGTACCCTGAGCTGCCCACTGCCCTCCCTGCAATCTGGGGGTGGAACCTGTGGAAGTTTGAATGTGTGTCCCCCATAGACTCAGGTGTTTTATTCAAATTGAGTTTGCAGCTTTAGCCCCCAGCAGGCAGACTCCTGCTGTGGGGGGTGTGTCTCTGGGGGGTGGATCAGAATTCCAACCTAAAGGTATGTAAGAGGTTTTGAGCTTTGTCTGTGCTTGTCGTGCTGGCTGCTTGGTGGTGTCTTTGCTTGGATTTATGAATGGGACCCAGCTTATTCACCATTGGATGGAACTTCCCCTCTGTAAGCTTGAAATAAATTCCTTCCTCTCCTAAAACTGTTGGTTTGGATGTTCATCCCAGCAATGTGGAACTGATTACAACAGAATTGGTACCAGAAGTGGGGTCTTGAGATGAATCTGACCATGTGGATTCTGGTCTTTTGGAACTTGTGTGATGGAGGAGGAATATGTATGGACTTGGAACTTGTGTGACTTCAGAAGCCAAAATTTATGGGTTATTTTGGTGAGAGTATGAAAATGCTAAATGAAGACAGAATTGTATTTGGTGGCTTTGCTTATGAACTTTCAAAGGAGAAGGAAAGACCACAGAGAACTATGCCTCTTGAGTACTAAGATTACAGGCATGCACTACTGTGCCTGACATCCGGTATTCTTCTAAGAGAAAGTAGACATTGGATGCAATGGCTCACACATGTAATGTAATCTGAGCATCTGAGAGGCAAAGTCAGAGGATCACAGCAAGTTCAAGGCCAAGACAGAAACAAGGCGACTATGGAGATGGCTCAATAGATAAAGCTGTTGCCATGTAAGCAGAAGGTTCAGATCTCTAGCACCCACATGATGTGGGAGGTGGTGGTGAGCACCTGTACCCCCAATGCTGGGGAGGCAGACAGGTGGATCCCAGGGACTTTCTGGCTAGGTTGTCTAACTGAATCAGTGAGCTCCAGGTACACTAGGAGACCCTGTCTCAAAAAATAAGGTAGAGGGGCTGGAGAGATGGCTCAGCTGTTAAAAGCACTTACTTGCAAAGCCTGATGGCTGGATTCAATTCCCCAGTACCCATGTAAAGCTAGATGTACAAGCTGAGCATGGCAGTGCATGCCTTTAATCCCAGCACTTGGGAAGCAGAGGTAGGTGGATTGCCGTGAGTTCAAGGCCACCCTGAGATTACATAGTGAATTCCAGGTCAGCCTGGGCTAGAGTGAGACCCTACTTCAAAAAACAAAACAAGGGGCTGGAGAGATGGCTTAGTGGTTAAGGTGCTTGCCTGCAAAACCAAAAGACCCAGAGGTTCGATTCTCCAGGACCCACATAAGCTACATGCACAAGGTGGCACATGCATATGGAGTTCATTAGCAGGGGCTAGGGGGGCCTGACATGCCCATTCTCTTCCTCCGCCCCTCTCCCTTCCCTCTTTCTCTCCTCTCAAATAAATAAAAATAAAATATTTAAAACAAAACAAAAGCTAGATGCACAAAGTGGTGCATGCATCTGGAGTTTCACTTCAGATTCACTTGCAGTGGCAGGAGGCCTTGGAGCACCCATACTCACTGTATGCTTTTTTCTCTCTTTCTCTAAAATAAATAAAACATAAAATGGTAGAACATGATTGAGGAAGACACCTGCACACACCCCTCATGCATATGAACGTTCATACATACACACATGCATACTACACATACATCTGCAAAGAAAAACATCTGTCACTGGGTGACAGCCACTCATATCCAGGATGTTTAAAAAAAAATATTTAATTAGGGTTGGAGAGATGGCTTAGCGGTTAAAATGTTTGCCAGCAAAGCCAAAGTACCTCGGTTTGCCAACCCAGGACCCATGTAAGCCAGATGTGCAAGATGGCACATGCATCTGGAGTTTGTTTGCAGTGGCTGAAGGCCCTGGTGCGCCCACCCTCTCTCTCTCTCTTTCTGTTTTTGGTCTCTTGAGGTAGGGTTTCACTCTAGTCTAGACTGACCTGGAATTCACTATGTAGTCTCAAGGTGGCCTTGAACTCATGGTGGTCCTCTTACCTCTGCCTCCCGAGTGCTGGGATTTAAGGCGTGTGCCACCATGCCCGGCTTCTCTCTGTCTGCCTCTTTCTCAGTCTTACTCTCTCAAACAAATACATTTTAAAAAAGTTATTCTCATTTAAAAAAATTATTTAGTTTTAGAGAGAGGCGGATAGAGAGAATGGGTGTGCCAGGGCCTCTAGCCACTGTAAACTCTGTAACTCCAGACACGTGCCACCTTGTGCATCTGGCTTACGTGGGTCCTGGGAATTGAACCTGGGTCTCTAAGCTTTGTAGGCAAGCCCCTTAACTGCTAAGCCATCTCTCCAGTCCCCAGGATGGTTTTGTTGCATATTCGTTACACATTCATTACATCTGCAAAGACCCTGTTTTCAGAGGTCACTTTCTGAGGTCCTGGATTGAGTTGACTTTTTGGGACACTATTCAACTCACTAAGGTGGCATTGTTCTGGGCACAAAGCTGACCAAATGACACCAGGGACAGACCCGCCCAGATCTCATTGGTTTGAGCTAGTAGGGTTAGGAAGCCTCTCTTAGGGAGATGGTGACAGAGTGGTGATTCCCTGAAGGTAGGGTAGAGGTGGCTGGCGCCCATCCTCACTCTGACCTCTGACCTGAGTTATCCACCTCTGTTTAGAAGGGTGACACAAAGGACACCGTGGACAGACAGGGACGGAGCCAACCTTGCAGCTGTGCAGCCCCTGTGTGGGGTAGGACATTGGCAGGGACACAGCCAGCCCCATCACTGCTTTGCGTCTTCCCATTCTGAGCCGTGTGAGTGGGGGCTGTGTGGGGAGATGTGGGCCGCTTGATGGGCCTCCAGCCCACCCGGGGGGGGGGGAACAGGGACTCCCCACCCCCAACTAGACAGCTGGCTCCTTAAATATCAATCCTGGCCATTGACATGCAAATACTGCTTGTCACAGAAGGCCCAGCTGCGGGGCTGGCACCAGTGCCCCTAGAGGCCCAGGTGCAGGGTGTAGAGCCAAGAGTGATCTGTGACCTCCTCTGAGGACAGGGACCACCTTACTGAGTCTTTAGTCCTGATGGTTTTGGTGGTACTTTTCCTGGTTTTTGTCCTGCACAGGTAGATGCTGTGGCTGGCACTGCTCAAAGGTGCAAAGCTGGCAAAGCAGCCTAGGTACAGCCTGGGCAGCTGGCACGCTGGGCTCAGCAATGCCTTTAGCAAAATACAACCAGGAAAGACTGGAAGTGCTGTGCCTTGGGGAAATGACTTGAGGTAGCTGGGACTCTGGCTCCCCAGGCTGAGTTAGGCAGGTGTCCGTCCACTGAGACAGCAGCTCCAATGTCTCAAGGAACCCAGAAAAGGCCATTTCCAAAGAGCAGAAAGGGAGTGTAGGGGAGAGAAGTGAGCAAGGAGTCACTGAAGCCACAGGAGGATTTCTCCACACTTCTCACACGTTCTCACCGGAAGGTAAATACCCGTCTTGATGCTCTAGGGTTTACAATAAACCTAGGGTTAATACTGAGCTAAGAACATTTCTAATTAACACTTTTTCTTTGTTTTAATTCTGCTTGAGTTTATGTTTCTAAATTTATTGATGTTTGTGTGTGTGCGTGTGTGTGTGTGTGTGTAAGCAGAAGACAAGGTCTGTCGTCATTCTTCAGGAGCAGTCCACCGTTTTTTGAGACAGGCTCTCTCTCTGGCCTGGAACTCAGCTCAATTAGGCTAGATGTGCTGGCCAGTGAGCCCCAGGGATTCACCCATTTCTGTATAGTGTGCCACCTTGTCATTAAGAAAAAAAGAAAGAAACCCCCCACAAAACTTTCATGTAACCTTTCTCCATAGGTGCACCGGGATTACAGAAGCCCACTGTAGTTTCCAGCTTTATGTAGGGCCTGGGGATTGTAACGTGGGTACTCTGAATTGTACAAGTGCTTTATTCACTGAGCCATTTCCCCAACCTCCATCTTTTTTTCTTTTTAAAAACTATTTATTTATTTGAGAGAGAGAGAGAGAGGAGAGAGAAAATGGACACTCCATGGCCTCCATCCACTGCAAACAAACTCCAGACACATGTACCACCTTGTGTGTCTGGCTTTATGTGGGTACTGGGGAATTGAACCTGGGTCCTTTGGCTTTGCAGGCAAGTGTCTTAACTGCTGAGCCATCTCTCCAGCCCTGCAGCTTTCATTTAAAAAATATTTTTATCTATCTATTAGAGAGAGGGAGGTAGGAAGAGGCAGATAAAATGGGTGCACCAGGGCCTCTAGCCACTGCAAACAAACACTAGATGCATGTGGCACCTTGTACATCTGGATTATGTGGGTAGTAAGGAATTGAACCTGGGTCCTCAGGCTTTGTAGGCAAGTGTCTTAGCCACTGAGAAACCTCTCCAGCCCCATGCACCCTCAGGTTTTTTTTTGTTTTTTTGAGGTAGGGTCTCACTCTAGCCCTAGGCTGACCTGGAACTCACTATGTAGTCTCAGGGTAGCCTCGAACTCACGGCGATCCTCCTACCTCTGCCTCCCGAGTGCTGGGATTAAAGGCGTGTACCACCACGCCCAGCTTCCTCAGTTTTTTAATGTGAAACTTACATTAAAAAATGGAAGTTGGAGGCTGCAAAGCCTAAGGACCCAGATTCAATTCCCCAGTACCCACATAAGCCAGATGCACAAGGTGGTGCGTGCTTCTAGAGTTTGTTTGCAGTGGCTAGAAGCCCTGAAGCCCTAGTGCACCCGTTCTCTCTCTGCCTCTTTCTTTCAAATAAAATATATATATTTTTAATGAGGACTCAGGTCCTTATGCTTGTAAGGCAAATGCTTTACTGGCTGAACTCTCTCTTCAGCTTTTGAATTTTTTTCTTTCATATATGCATATATATATGCATATGTATATATATGCACATATATACATATACATATATATATTTCTTTATTTGCAAAGAGAGAGAGAGAATGGGTGCACCAGGGCCTCTAGTCCACTGCAAATGAACTCCAGATGCGTGCACCACTTTGTGCATCTGGCTTTACATAGGTACTAGGGAATCAAAACCCGGTCATTGCAGGCAAGCACTTTAACCGCTGAACCATCTCTTCAATGAATATATATATATATATATATATACACATACATATACACACATATGTATAATTTATTTATAAATATATATATTTATTGACAACTTCCATGATTGTAAACAATATCCCATGCTAATCCCCTTCCTCCCCTCTTACTTTCCACTTTGAAACTCCATTTTCCATCATATCCCCTCCCCCTCTCAATCAGTCTCTCTTTTATTTTGATGTCATGATCTTTTCCTATTATGATGGTCTTGTGTAGGTAGTGTCAGGCACTGCAAGGTCATGGATATCCAGGCCATTTTGTTTTTCTTTTTTTTTTTTTTTAGTTTTTCGAGGTGGGGTCTCACTTTGGTTCAGGCTGACCTGGAATTCACTATGTAGTCTCAGGGTGGCCTCGAACTCTCGGTGATCCTCCTACCTCTGCCTCCTGAGTGCTGGGATTAAAGGCGTGCGCCACCACACCCAGCTCCAGGCCATTTTGTGTCTGGAGGAGCACATTGTAAGGAGTCCTATCCTTCCTTTGGCTCTTACATTCTTTTGCCACCTCTCCCGCATTTTTTTTTTTTTTTTTGAGATAGGGCCTTACTGTGTAGTCAGGCTGCCCTGAAATTTATAATCCTCCTGACTCAGTCTCCTGAATAGCTGGGCTTACAGGTGTGTGCCACCACACCTGGTTGATGTCTGAATTTGATGATGGTAGTCTTGTTTCTGTCTTTGCTAGATTGCTGTGGCCACTGACCCCAGTTACTAATAGTTTAAAAGAATTGTCCTAGTTTCACTAATCTGATCTCTGACATACTACCCTAAAAGGTCCTGGTGGTATACAATGGTCTCTGCCAGTCACCATGTCATCAGGACATACCTCCTCCTAGCAGCCTGGGGCCATCATTCTGGCTTTTAGCAACTCATCTTTACTTGCAATAGCACGCCACCCCAGCCCTCCCCCGTCCCGCCCCACCCCATCTTTTGCTCAGATAAAACATTTGGCTTTTAGCCAACACTTTCACATGGTTGTACTGAGTGATTTGTAGTTGGCTAGCTTGCCATGAAGAGACAAGTTCTAAGTCAGATTGTCTAAGGGGACAAGTTCTAGGTCAGATGTAACACCATGGGGTGATGGGGGCTCAGCTCTGCCATAGCACAAGAGCAGGGAGAACAGGTGACACCAATCACACAGGAGCTGCCAGTCAATAAAACTTCAAGTTTGCTTAATAGGCTGGCTTGTTGAGGCAGTTCTGAGACCTTTGGGCACTAGGACTGAGATTAGAACTGTCACAATGTGGTGGGTCATACTCCTTGGGCGAGTATACACACGGGGTTGGTGTAGACTAGAATGGTGAGCCCGGTCCACACACAGTGAATCAGCTGCTGCCACACAGTGGGCCAGCCCGGGCAGATTCAGGTGGCCTGCAGTGAGGTGAGGCAGCCGGCATGGCCCAGGCCAGTGTCAATGACTGACGGGACAAGGCCGGAGCAGAGGAACTGCATATGTGGCGAGCATGGTGGGCGGCACGCTGCCTCCTTTGGCATTTCCGGCTCCTTCCCTACGTTCGGCATAGGTGGGGTCCCTGCCTGGTGCTGTGTCCTTCTGTAGCTCCCTTCCCCGTCACACGGTGTCAGGACTGCTGCCAACTATCGCTGTTGAATGCTGGTATCTGGCTGCTGGAAAACCTACCTAATTTATACCACGTGAACCTGGCTGGGGGTGGGCTGTTGAGAAAAAGCTGTCTCAGTGCGGGAGACATGGGTGTTGCCCGTATCCGTGGCCCCCGTCGCCCATCACCTGCTCGTGGGTCCTTGGTAACCAACATCGCATACTTGTCGGGAGGGAACTCTGTGCTCAGCTGTGGCCGTGCAGTTGATCGCCAGCTATTGACTGGACAGTGTGCTATGAGAGTCCAATGAGTCTTTGGCAAAGAAGGGACAAATTGCCTTGTTTGCCCAGTGCACTGCCCGGGTAGAGCTCCAGGGTCATCGGACAGCTAGGGGGTCTTTGTTTTATTGAATTGTTAAAAAAAACAAACCAAAAGACAAGCCACACCTCTGGTCAAGGGCTGGGGGAGGTGGCTTAGAGGTGCTTGCACCACTGGCCCAGGTCCGATTCCCCAGCGCTCCTGTGGGAAACCGATGCAAAGCTGTGTATGTGTCTGACTCCTGTGCCTACGACCTGTTAGTCTGAGGTTTGCTTGCATCTGGCAGTTCATTTGCACACGTGCATGTTCATGTTTGTGTGTGCGTACATGCGGAGGGCGGTGGACAATGGGGGTCTTCCTCAGTCACTCTCTACCTTATTATTTTGTGACAGAGTTTCTCACTGGACCTGGAGCTCACCAGTTTGGCGCTGACCAGTAAGCCCCTGGGATCCTCCTGTCTCCACTGCCCTAGCACTGGGTCATAGATAGGTGTGGGCACCTCCGTGCCCAGCAAGCCGTTTATCCAATACGCCATCTCCTCAGTACCCAGAAAGACACGGACCCACTCCTAGAGACAACAGTTCACTGGTATTTAATATATTCACAGTGTCTGTTAACTATCCCTTCTGCCGAATTCTGTGTGTTTCCATCACCTCAAAGCCTCAGCTCTCAGGAGCACCAGCGGCTCTTCTCCGAGCTGCCTCTTCCTGGATGCTCGTTCCTGTGGAATCACGGGATGAGCCTTCCTCGTCTGGCTGCCACCAAGCATGTCTATAAGGCCCGTTGCTTTCTGTGGCTGAATGCTCTTCTATTGTTTGGACAGACCACACTCTATCACTCTGCTGATGGACATCTGGGCTTTTCTACCCTCTGGTTTTGGGGCAGAGTGCTGCAGAAAGCATTCATGTGCAGATGTCTAAATCCTTTTTTTCTTTTTGGCTCTTCTGGGCATAATGTGTACTCAGAGACAGAACCATTGAACACAGTTATAGAGCCAAATGTCACTTCCTAGGGATCTGCAAGCCTTCTCCATGGTAGCAGCACTGTCTCTCAGTCCTGCCAGCAGTGCAAGCATGTGGGTGGCACAAGTGGCCCCTCAGGTGGCCTCAATTTGCGTTTCCTTAGTAACTAAGCAAGTTGAGCTCCTTCCCACATGCTTACTGGCCACTTGTGTGTCTTTGAAGAAGTATATCCAGATCCTTGCATGATGTTTCTTTTCTTTCTTTCTTTCTTTCTTTCTTTTTTTTTTTTGAGGTAGGGTCTCGCTGTAGCCCAGGCTGACCTGGAATTCACCATGTAGTCTCAGGCTGGCCTTGAACTCAAGGCGATCCTCCTACCTCTGCCTCCCTAGTGCTGGGATCAAAGGCATGTGTCACCATGCCCTGGAATTTATTTATTTTTTTAATATTTGAGGGAGAGAGAATGAATATGTGCTGCTGCAGTATGGTACTGGGGAATCAAACCTGGCTTTGCAAGCAAGCACGTTTAACTGATGAGCCATCTCTCTGGCCACTTTGCCTGATTTCAGTTGCAACTCTGGTCTTAGGGCTATACTGAGGGCACACATTCTGGACACTGTCATGTAAGTAACATGTTGCTTATCGCTGCACTCACCAGCGAGAACAAGCTTCTGGGGACTTCTCTGTCTCCGCCTCCCTTCTCACCCCAGGCATGAGCTAGGGAAGGCAGACACTGACCTGCAGCACTGGGCTTTACATAGGCTCTGGGATCCCAAGTCAAGCTCTCACTCTTGTGTGAGAAGCGCCTTATCCACCCAGCTATCTCCCTAGCCCTCTACTTTTTTCCTTTTGAGTCAAGCCCAACAGATTGGCTCTTTTAAAAAATGAGATTGAATATGAATTGGTGTGCCAGGGTCTCCAGCCACTGTAATTGAACTCCAGAAGTGTGTGCCACCTAGTGCACATGTGTGACCTTGAGCACTTGTATCGTGTCACCTTGATTCTTGCTTTCGTGGGATCTGGGGAGTTGAACACGGTCCTTAGGCTTCGCAGGCAAGCGTCTTAACAGCTAAGCCATTTCTCCAGCCCTCTGTTCTTCTTTTTTTGAGGTAGGGTTTCACTCTAGCCCACTATGGAGTCTCAGGGTGGCCTTGAACTCACGGCGATCCTCCCACCTCTGCCTCCCGAGTGCTGGGATTAAAGGCGTGCGACCTCATTCTTCGGCATGTGGGTGAGACTGCGGCTCAGCCGAGGGCAGCGCTCTTTCCGGTTTCGCAGTCGCAGGCTCCTCTGCGCAGCGCTGTGGCTTGGGCTGAGCCCTGCTGAGGCGCCTTGCCTCTCCTGCACTGCTGTAACGGGACTGCGTCCTCGGTTACCTTTACTAACCTGAGCGGGTTAAAAACCCCTTGGCTCACTGGAGACCTTCCTACATGGCATGACATGGGCATGTGACGGGGCACCTGAGTCACTTCTGGCAGAGCTGCCAGCAGGTCACCCTGAACGGAGCCACAGCCTGGTGAACAGTGCATGGTGACCTGGGCTCTTGGGAGGAGGTGGCTGCACAGTCTTCCGAGCCACCGTCTGTCACCCCAGAGCTCTGCCTAGCTCCTCACTGACGGTTTTCTGAAGTCGAGCAGAGTGACTTTAACACACTGGTCATCAACAAGTGGGGCACACTCAAATTCTAAGCTAGTTTCTGCATGTAGTACTGATGGAGGAAGACTGCTCAGCTACAACCTCCACCCCTGTCCTCTCTCCCGGTAAGGGTGATCTGGGAGAGCACACACCTCAACTTACCAGGTTAGGTGGCAGCTGCCACATGCCCTGAGGCTCCCCAAGCCCCCACACTGAAGCTTCCCTCTGGGGTTGGGAGGAAGGGACTGTCCTTCATGGGGGGAGCCTGTGGCGAGGGCAGGGGGACAAGAGTACCTGACAGACCTATATGGCATGCTGTGCTGGGGGCTGAGGTTGCAGTCTTTGCCTTGCGGCCCTGATGCAGCCAAGGTGTGGGTGACTGTGGGATCTGTGAGAAGGTCACTCTAGGGGAGTTTGGAGTGGTAGGTAGGACACAGGCCTGGGGGCCATCTGCTAATGGAGCAGTGGGACTGAGGGGAGCCATCCTCCAAGAAGGGGGCCTTGGGAGGAACATGTCTGATAAAGGCTATGTCAGAGTGTGGAGTGCCAGGTTCTGATATGTCCCTGGTGAGCGGGCAACCAGGCCAAAAGACCCACCAGCATCAGGACCTGTCCACGCCTGGGGTGAGAAGTTCCCTTGAGTATGGCTGGGCCAGCCTCAGTCAGAGCTTCTGTGCATGCACAGTGGGTCCTCAAGGCCACCGACTGCCTCCCTGATCAGGGACTGAGACACATCAACAGGCCCTGTTCCATACTTGCTGAGGGGCTGGTCACCAGTGGTCACATCAGTTGGCCCACTGCGGCTCCTGCTGGATCCCAGTTGGCCTGAGCTCTGCCTCAGAGTTCCCACATCGCCAGGTGACACTCATGCTCACAGATCCAGAAACTAAGCTGACAGGTAGCTACTACACAGGTACAGGTTGTGCAACCAGGAGACAGTGTTGGTCTCAGAGGAGGTACGAGTGAACCTCGCAGACCATCCTACAGCGACCCCATTACGTGGGCAAATCAGATGCAGGAAGGAGTGCGGGGCTCAGGATGGTGGCTGGCTGGAAATGACGTTCTGCAGGCAGCAAATGCACTGTGTCCTGTCCTGTGCTCTTGCCATTTTCTGGCTGTTAGATTCTGTCCCTCCACCCCTGGGGGAACAGGAGCCCTAATGGAACTTCGGTCACCTCAAACAGGTGCCTTTAACTGCTGAGCCATCACCCAAGCCCAGCTGGTAACTTTCCATAGTTATTGGGCATCCCATCCACAGGCCTTGGTCCTGCCCCCAGCTCTGCTGGACTGTGCCTCTGACAAGGTCCCTGGGTCCTTAGACCATCCTAGTGACTCCTTTCAAGTGCCCCCATGTCTGCCGCCAGAGGGCAGAGGACAGGACGCACCCCCAGGAAGGGCTGCCCAGGCCTCTGGTCACTAGTGGCTCCTGTGGTGGCCATGGCAGACTTGCTGGCTCCAGGCTTGTGGCTCTGAGGCTTGTCTGTCCCTGACAGACACAGGGTGCCCTGTTTCCCCGGGAGCTGGAACACGGGCTCTCTGTTTGCACCTGGGCTGGTTATCCCCCCAGGAGGGTGGTGGTGGGGGAAGCTCTGCACAGACCACACTGTGCCCCCTTCAGCCAGACTCCTCGGCTGAACCTTCTTCTTGTTCCCACTGGGCTCCTCTGTGGTGTGGCCCCGCAGCACGCAACATAAGCTCTGGGCACAGAGGACGGGGGGAGAGGGCTGTTCCCCTCCCAGTCCTGCCAAGCAAAAAGTGTGTGTGTGTGTGGGGGGGGGGTTCCCAGAGTCTCTGCCATCCTCACAGCCAGTGATGGGAAAGAAGCCTTATACGCTCCTGGCCACACTCCCCACAACCACCACTGGGCTCTGGGCCTCTGTGAGTCACCAGCGGGGGCCTGGGGACATGGTCACAAGCTCAGGACAAGGTTTCTTTCCATGTCACACACAAATGCCATTGCTATGCTAGGGGGGTGTGCTCCCAGGTGGGCTGTGTGGGACCCTGGGGAGGGGGTGGGGTTTGGTGAGAAGTTTGTGCTCCATGCCATGCTGGACTCGGCGAGCATAGGGCCTGGGCAGTGCAGAACCGAGCCTCTACGAGGGCCGGGACCACAAGACTCTCTGGGGAGCTGGGGTGGCCTAGGTGCTGGTGACCATAAGGGCAGTGTGCTCTGGGGGCCAGGGTGAGGAGGGGTTGTAGATTTGGACAGACGGAAGGCCGGGATGACCCCACTGTGGGGCCACAGGCAGCTGCCTCTCCTCAGAAGCCAGGGAGGTGATGGACACAGAGGCAGGTGGGCCGACGACCATGAGGTGCAGCCTCTCAGCCATGCACTCCTCTGGGTTGCCTGTTGCAAAAGGACCTGCGACCACAGCAGGAACGCCAGGCAGAGCTGTGGCTGGCCTCCGGCCTTCTTTATTTCAGGCTGTGCCTGGATGGGGTTCTGGCAGCGGCCACTCCCGCGCACTAAAGTAGTCCTTCAGGCCGTCCAGGCGGAGTGGGGGGAAGTAGGGGCCGATCCGCTTGCGTATCCACCACTTGCCCTGGGCAGAGTGCTGGCCACCGGGGAGGCTGAACCGGTACCGGTAGTGTTCTCCTCGAACCCACCTGTGGGGATGACACGTCGGTCGGTCCCTGCCTGTGGGCCAGGCTCCTCAGAGGGGCCTCGAGGTCTTCATTCCTGTTGGGTCAGGGATCCTCGAGGGCCCCAGCCCAGGAGTCAGGCCTCAGACCTCTGTCACCTGCAGATGGGGCCTCATCTTTTCCCAGACCTCCAGCAAGCCTATGACCCACTGTGAGTCTTAAATACAAGGCGGGTAAAGTGGGCTTCGGGGACAGTTGTCCTGTGGCTCAAGGAGGATGCTAGCTCAGTAGGGCATGGGCTGGGCACTGCAAGCTCTCAGTGGGGCTGGAGAGGGAGGAGGCAGTGGGGATGTGCTCCGCTTGTTCTGGCTGTGGGTCTTGAGGCGTCATTGAGAGGGAAGACCAGTTCTTCCTCTCCTTAAGTGTGAACCCCGGCTGTGTTGGCAGGTCCCTGAGGAAGGGCTCTGAGAAGGGCCGGGCAGAGCCACACCGGCCACCACAGTTGGATCTGCAGTGACAGGGCAGGGCCCTCCCCTCCTGAAACTGGGGTCCTGGCCCTGCATTTAATGAGGCAGGGGATGCAGGGCTCCTGGAAGGTCCCTGCCATGACTGAACTGCCCCCTCTTGCTTTCATCTGTTTGTCCAAGACAGAGTGAAAAAAGGCTGGAGGCCAGAAAGGCACTCAGCTGTTATCAAGGGGAGACGGCAGGAACGTACCCAGGGAGGGGCCTCCTGCTGTTCTGGTAGGCCAATGGGGGTAACCGGGAGACTCCAGAACCTGACTGAAGACTGAACTCTGGGTTGGAGAGATGGCCTGGGTTTGATTCCCCATTACCCATGTAAAGCCAGATGCACAAAGGGGTGCATGCATCTGGAGTTTGTCTGCAGTGGCAGGAGGCCTTAGCATACCCATTCTCATTCTCTCTCTCTCAAATTTTGTAAAAAGGCAGAGGTAGGCCGGGCGTGGTGGCACACGCCTTTAATCCCAGCACTTGGGAGGCATAGGTAGGAGGATGGCTGTGAGTTCGAGGCCACCCTGAGACTACACAGTGAATTCTAGGTCAGCCTGGGAGTGAGAGCCTACCTCAAAAACAAACAACCCCCAAAACAAAACCTAAAACAAAAAACCCCACAAGACTGTCCTCTAGATCCTGGCAGGATCTGGGCACTGTCCAGTTAGGACCGCCTGTCCTCTTGCTAAGGTCTTCTTACCTCCCCCATCTGTAATCTTTGGGTCCCCTTAAGGTCATGTAGGTGGAATCCTACAGGGTGTGGCGTAAGAAAGTGGCTTCTTCCACTCAGCGTGGCCCTCTGGAGACTCACTGTTCCTGTCACTTCACACCTGGTGCTGAGGAGGACCCAAAGCCCCTCCCGCTTCAGCAGGTGGTTTCCATCCCTTCCCCCTGTGAGTTGAATCAACTGTTTTCCACATTAAAAATTTTAAATTTGTTATGCACATGGGCATGCATGCCATAGTATAGGCACATTAAGATCACAGCTGGATGTGCCACTTTGCATCCAGCTTTATGTGGGTGCTGGGGAATTGAGCCCAGGCTTGCAGACTTTGCAAGCAAGTGCCTTTAACTGCTGGCCATCTTCCAGCCCGAGTTACATAATTAAAAGATTCTATGGTCTTCTCAATAATTTTATATAGCTCTGTATGGTTTTTCTTTTTCCGAGGTAGGGTCTCACTGTAGCCCAGGCTGACCTGGAATTCACTATGTAGTCTCAGGGTGGCCTCAAACTCACGGTGATCCTCCTACCTCTGCCTCCCGAGTGCTGGGATTAAAGGCGTGCGCCACCACACCCAGCTATTTTTGTTTTCTTAATAGCAGTTGTTCTTGGCATGTTATAAGCACATCACAGTCTGCTGGAACCCTTCACCAAACCCCATCTCCTCTTCATTTACAATGGAAGTATCTTGACTATCCCCTCACATGAACTTTGGACCCCTCAGAGTGTGCCGTAACCCAACTTAGCCCCCAGACATGAGTGGCGACTCAGGAGGAGCCATGCTGTCAGTCTCCTGGCTGAGTTGAATGAACCCGTTGACTGCCTCTTAGGATGTGTCTTCTCTCTGGGTGAGGGTTCTGCAGGGGGCTCAGGTCTGGAAGCTCCATCCCTGGGGTGGGGCAGACCCAAGATAGGTAGTCTCTCACGTGCCCTCACCAGACACTGCGGGGCTGGGGGGATGGCCACAGAGTCTGCAAAGCTGTAGCTCCAGTTCCAAGAGACCTGACCATGGCTAGCCTGGGGACGTGTGTGCGCCTCAGGTGTGCACCTGACCAGGGTTCCTCGTAGTTGTAGAGTGCTGGGCAGGAGCGGGCCACTCTAGAGGGGAGCAGAGCCAGGGCCTCTGAGATAGTCCCTAAGAGGACTGCCTGCTCCCCCGGCCCCATAGATGGCAGTGCTGGGAGAGGTTCTAGAAGTGACACTTGGTCCCCTGCCTGGGCTGCCAGACTTGCAGCTGCTCAGCTGCCTTGGGTGGACCCCTCCCACTGGCCTTGACAGCTGTGGGCAACTCCAGGTTCAGCTGTCCCGAGGCCTCTCTAGGGACAAACGGGAATGTGTTTTCTGTCAGATCAATGGCTGGCAGGATGCAGGGGGACTGGGACTGCTTGGCCCCGAGTCTCAGTTCCTACCCAGTTCTATACCATGCACGGCTGTGCCCAGCCCAGACCCCCACCGATGAGGCCACCAACTGGCCATGGAATGAGGCAAATGAGGGGGCCTTACCTGGGGGGCGCCCTACCCTCAAAGGGGTTGAGCGCAAGCAGGGACAGGGCCTCAGCATCTCCAGCCAGTAGCTTGCCCGCCAGATGGATGATCCACTCATTTTGCTCGTAGGTCTGTGGGGATGGTGTCAGTGAGGTCGGAGTGTGGGGACAGGGCTGCTCTGGAGAGCTGTCACGTGTGCAGCCCCTGCCACCCAACCTGGCTACTCTGAACTTGCCTGCTAGCCAGTGTGTGGCGTGCTCAGGTTCACCAGGCCTCGGTCTCCTCTGTGGGCCGCCCACAGGCACCCTGTCCCTGAGCCTGACCTGAGGGTCACTCACCTGTGTGACCTCCTGCCCCTGGGTTTATGCTCGTTTGGGGGTCATGGGGGTGATGGTCTGCAGGGTCAGAGTGCTGGACACACCCGAACGCCCACAGCGCAAACCCGAGGCTCGGCTCTCCCACGGGACCTGTCTCGAGGCGGGCCCAGACTCTCCTTAGCCGCCTGCCTGCCGCAAGCACGGCATCTTTACCTGGAAGGCCGCAAACCACATGAGCCAGTCCAGGCGGTAGTGGTAGGGGGAGATCAGGCACGGCCGCCTCCATGGGTCACCTGGCTTGCACTTGAACTCGTAGTCTTCCCACACAGCATCAGGTGCGCTGGCATTGAGGCTAGCTGTGCCCTGCAGGATTACCTCTGTCCGCTCTTTGGTAATGCTGGGAGAGACCAAGGTGGGCTGGTGTGGCCACAGCGTGTCTACATCACATATGGGGTAGAGGCTCTACCGTCCTCTGGGCAGGGGAGGGAGAGTGGACGCAGGTGACACATATCAGTAGCACATGTCTCTCCAAAGTGGGGACAGGAGGACAGTGTCCCAGCCAAGATACTCAGCCCCTACCTTCCAAAGGCCCCGTAGGTGTTAACGATCCTCAGTGGGCTGAAGGAAGTATTCATGATCTGCCTGGAGCTCAGCAGGTTGAGGACCACGGGCACGCTGAGCCAGGCCACCAGCACGCCCAGGGCGAGGTTGACCAGCCGTCGTACCAGGCAGCCTGGCCCGAAGGAGACAGGTACATTGTCATGAACTGGGCTCTTAACCCAGGGCACAACTGTACTGTCTCCTCAGTCGGACCCTGGCTGCTGTCCTGACCCGCCATGCTCAAGGAAGCCATAGGATATACTGAGTTGGGGTGCGGGCTGCTGCCTCCCTCCCTCCCACAGCTGCTTGTCCTGGAGCCAAGAGCGCCTCCCAAAGCCGACATGGAGATTGCGGTGTAATGCTGTCCACATAGGGTTCTAAAAGTGGTCCCAAGGGTCAGCTGTCCCAGGTCCTGGCCTGACAAATGGCCTACACCACAGATAATCCTCCAAGCGCCCATGGTGGCCACCCTGTCCTGAGATACTGCAGGGCTGCTGGCGGCCTGGCCTTAGTTAATAGTCTCGGGACACAGGGACTGGAGTCCGGGGCGTGTTCCACCTACCGTATCTCAGCCTAGGCTGGATCCCTTGTGCTTCCTCGTTCTGCATCTTCAGGACTCGATCCTTCAGGCCCCGTGCCCCCGAGGGAAACAGGAACCCCAGGGCTGCATCATCAAAGCAGGCGAGGCTGGGCACGATGGTCAGCCAGTTCAGGAAGCTCAGGTTCCCGCTGATGATGAGGATCACCTGTAGGTGCAGGCCCGAGCTGTGGGAGTGCTCAGGAAGCAGGGCCGCCTCCCTCCATGAGTCCCTGCAAGGCACCATCTCTCACTGTAGAGGTACCCAGAGGGTGCCTTCTCTTTATTGCTGGCCTGGGCCCATGATCCCAGCCCTGATTAAACCCACAGTTCCTACCTAGACCCCAGGAAAGGCTAGGTGGGTGGGCCCTGGCCTGTGTGGGTGGAGTGAGCAGCCTGGGCTCCCTGGGAGCCATCTTGGTGGCAGCTTTAAGGCAGGCCCTCAAGGCACACATCTGGCCTGGAGGCGTGAGATGAGAGGCTCAGAGGAAACCCCGACTCATGGAGGAACACACAGTAGATGACAGAACAATGACGATGGCTGAGGACAGCGAGATGACCACTGTGGATGTCCTCAAGTCCTAATAAAGGATAGTGGCCTGGAGTCATGTGGAGTGGAAGTGTGTAGATGGAGATACGGGACCTCAGAAAACTTAAACCTTTCCAACTGACCACACTTTCACAGTGATACAAACAACAAAACGTGTCTGTGCTGTGTGAAGTACAGTGGCTTCTGGAAAGGTCTACACCTGAGAGGCCATAGCATCCAAGCACTCTGGTTCTGGGATACTTCTTGGAGCCCGGCAGCCAGAAACCCCCCTCACACTCCAGTGATAACACTGGATTCTTTTGACCTTCACAGGGAGTCACAGAAGACCATGGAGGGTCATCTGACAGGGACAGCATCTGCCCCAGGGTCCTTGTCTGTTTTCCTCTGGTGAATGTAACAGTCCAGCTTGTACCACTGTGAGCAAGGTGTCCATGAGTCCTTACGGACTGTGCTGGGCTGAGCTGGGCCCTGAGGCAGGCGCGTGGTGACTGCGTGAGGACGGCGGCAGCAGGGCCTCTCACACTGCCACAGTGGAGCTGGGGGCTGCAGCTCTGTGTCGTCACCAACACACAGAGCGGCCATTCAGCTGGAATCTGGGGCAGCAGGTTGTGGTTTTTGTCTGGGCACCTCATGCTGAACAATGCGCTGAGTGTTGGCTCAGGGGTACCCACACATCCTTATCTTTTCCTAGTGCACAGCTGAGCGCCTCATTCCTTCTTCTAGCATTTTCTGTAAGGTTACAGACCCCTCACTCATACCCTGCCTGCCCCTTTTAAAAAATTTATTTATTTGAGAGAGAGAAAGAGGCAGAGAGAGAGAATGGGCATGCCAGGGCTCTAGCCATTACAAACGAATGAACTCCAGATGCATGCGTGCCCTTGTGCATCTGGTTTATGTGGGTCCTGGAGAATCGAACGGGGATCCTTTGGCTTTGCAGGCAAACATCTTAACCACTTGCTAAGCCATCTCTTCAGGCCCCTGACTTTAGTTCTGTTTTTTGGTGTGTGTGTGGTGTGCATACGGAGGCCAGAGGTTGATGTTGGTACTCCTTATCACGCTCATGCTTATTTTGAGACAGGGGCTCTCACTGAATCCAAAGCTCACTGATTTGTCTAAACAAGCTAACAGTCTGCACTGAGGATTCTCTTTTTTTCCTGCTCCCCAAGTTCTGGGATTACAGGCACATGTCACCATGCCTGGCATTTTAAATTTTATTTTAATTAATTTATTTATTAGAGACAGAGAAAGAGAGAATGGGCATGCAAGGGCCTCTAGCCACTGCAAGTGAACTCCAGATGCATGTGCCACCATGTGCATCTGGCTTACGTGGGACTTGGAGAATCGAACATGGGTCCTTAGGTTTCGTAGGCATGTGCCTTGATCACTAAGCCATCTCTCCAGGCCCATACCTGGCATTTTAAATTAGCACATACACTCAGGTTCTCATGTTTGTGCAGCAAGTGCATTACTAACTAAGCCATCCCCCAGACCCTATTTTTGGGTGTGTTTTTAAATTTTTAAATTACCACTAGATCTGTGTCCCATCTAAGAAGTCTCTGCTTACTCCACAGTGGCAAACTTCTGTGAGCTTACAGGGCCAGCTGCTGACCCACATACCATTAGCACTGTGTGCCTTCTGCCCTTCCTTTTGGCATTGTTGTGGAAGGACATGGTGTGGCAGCTGGAGTGGCATGATGGCCAGGCTCTGCTTAGGCCCAGGATGACCCAGTGGGAAGAGAGGTAGAGTCAGGGGCTCCTTGGATTGGAGGGGAGGCATCTGGGATCTCCTGTAGTTGGAGGAAGACGAACCGTGCTGGAGAGCCCAGGGGGAGGGAGAAGGAGCAGGCGGAAGGGGAAGAGGACTGACTACAGCGACTGTCACAGGGCTGAAATGTGGACTTGGCTCCCACTGTCCCTCCCTTCTGCCTGCGTGTCCAGGGACCTTGGCTCCTAGGGTACTGAGCTTGGGCTCTTGCCCAGCCGTTGCTGTCTTGTGACCCACTGGGCAGCTATGGCTGTATCCATAGTGGACTCTTTCTTGAGAGGGACATTTTTAGTTTCTGAAGAAGAGAATTACAAACCAACTAAGCGGCCTCGAGTTCAATCCTGGAGTCTGCAGATCCAGTGCTTCCAACTGCCTGACTGATGCTCTAGAGACTTGGGTCTGTGTACCGCTTGTGCTGAGCCTGTGCACGTGGTTCTGTTGGCAGGGTTATCTCGGTGGGTGGTGGTGTGTGCCTGCCTCCTCTGGGCGAGGTGTGATCACTGCTGCCCTGCCTGAATCAGAGCGGCTCCGATCACCTGCACAGCGCATGGACCTTAGTCACGGGCCGCTCCACTCGCCAGGGATGTGTGAGAGGCAGACAACAGACATGAGACTCTCGGGTAGTGTGGCTGCCTCAGCATCCCGGGAGCTCTTCAGTGGCACAGCTTTTCGGGAGCCACCCTTCTGCAGGACTCTCTAGCTGCCCGTAGTCACCCAAACCCCTGCAAGTAACCCCCCAAAACTCTCTGGTTCATCAAACTTGCTTAGAATCCTTTTCCTTTTTTCCAAGGTAGGGTCTCGCTCTAGACCAGGCTGACCTGGAACTCACTCTGTAGTCCTGGGCTGGCCTCGAACTCACAGTGGTCCTCCTACCTCGGCTTCCTGAGTGCTGGATCAAAGGCGTGTGCCGTCATGTCCGGCTAGAATCCCTTCTTTGGTCTGCAGGTGCCCTTTCTATCTGGAGGGAACGGGCATCTCTTTATGCTATCCAGAATCCCTTCTTTGGTCTGCAGGTGCCCTTCTATCTGGAGGGAACGGGCATTTCTTTATGCTATCCAGAATCCCTTCTTTGGTCTGCAGGTGCCCTTCTATCTGGAGGGACGGGCATTTCTCTATGCCATCCAGAATCCCTTCTTTGGTCTGCAGGTGCCCTTCTATCTGGAGGGACGGGCATTTCTCTATGCCATCCAGAATCCCTTCTTTGGTCTGCAGGTGCCTTTCTATCTGGAGGGACGGGCATTTCTTTATGCCATCCAGGAAAAGCCACGTGACAGACGGCGCCCGAGTCCACAGCAGCTACCGTTTCTCTTCTGCCTGCTGACCCCCTCCTTTGGTCAGTCCCGGGGTCCTCTCCCCGGCTCTGGAGCACATCAGAGGAAGGCAAGCAGCAGCTGACCACTCTGCGGAGACTCCATGTCCACGTGTCGCAGATGTGCTGCCCTGGCGGGGTTGGATAAAGCCCCGTGGTCACAGAGCCATGCATGTGAGGGCTCCCTCTTGTCCCTGGCACAGATGAGGGCTCGGGAAGTTGGAGACCTGCTGTGGTCACTGCTCATGGTCCTCCTCAGGTCAGTGCGGGCAGCAGGCTGTGTTGGCCATGACTCTGGTTCTCAGCATGCTTTATATGCAGGCCACCTCTGAGGCCTTGTTGATCTGGATCCTGCAGCTGAGGCCAGCGCCAGTGCAGGAGCCATGCAGGGCTGGCCAAGGGAAAAGCATTCTCCACGCAGCGGCTGAGCTGGGTGCTTGTGGCTCCCGGTCTTATCTGTGGCCAAAAGCAGGCCCCACCTCTTCCTGGGCATGAGCCATCTGGGGCACAGTAGCCTGAGGGGGCCAAGTGGCTATGGAGTAGAGGGCTAAGGCCATGACACCTGGGTCACATGCTCAGGATCTGGAACATTCTACACTGCGAAGGCTTGGCAGCTATCCTATGATGTCAAGGGCTAGCTGCAAAGTCACAGTGCAGTAACTCCTTATCCCTAGGGGCCAGAGAACCCCACTGGCTCCATGGGAGGAACTTCTAGGTGAAGAAGATGCTGGACAAAGGATCTGACCACACCTGCTTTGTGTCTAGACCTGTGTGTGGCCCCTGGCCAACTCCCTGTTTGTTTCTCTCCCAGCACAAACCAGAGTCTACAACCACATGGGTATTGTATGTTAGTGTCTACACATCTCTGTGTTCATATCCCAAACTTTTCTTTCAACTGAGTCCTATCCAATGTCCCAGATGGGCAGACCCGGCCTTCTTGGTGGCCATTCAGCCCTGGACACATGTCATAATCACTTGGGGAATTCTGAGGGCTGCAGCCCTGCTGTGGGGTTCCTGGTCGCATTGATGGGGTCCTCTTGCATGAGCTTATTTCCAAAGACCCCACTCCCAAGTGGGGAAGACCAGAGAACTAGGCACCACATACATAGCTAGCAGGTGCCTATTAGCTGTTTTTCTTGTAGCTGTGACCAAATGCTTGACAGATGCCAGTTGAAGGAATGATGAGTTTATTTTGGCTCACAGTTCGAGGGCGCAGTACCTCATGGTCAGGAAGACGCAGTGGCAGGCACTTGAGGTGGCTGGTCACTGCATTTGCAGTCAGGAAGCAGACAGCAGGGAAAGCTGGCACTCTGCTAGTGTCTTCCTTTCTCTCTAGCCTATGGCATGGTGCCACCCACATCCGGGGGGGGGGGGGATCTTTCCTCCACAGTGAACTCTGAAAACACTCTGACAGAGACACACCCAGAGGTGTGGCTCCCAGGGGATTCCAGATGCAGACAAGATGACACTGAAGATTAGTCTTCCTGCTTGAAGCCCTGTTTCTAACGATACTGTGGAGCCTGTGACCTAATGCCCAGGCGCACAGCTTGTGGCTTTGCTTAGAGGTCAGGCCCACCTCGTCCCCACAGTTCGTGCCCTCCCTCCCTCCCTCCCTCCCTCCCTGGCTGTTTGCTCGGTAAGGAGCCTGGAATTCATCGCGCAGCACGTGGCCCGGTGCTCCAAGGGGATCTGATCATTCTTGTTTTCCTTTTAGCGTCACTGCAGTCCTCCCCTCGGAGGGAAATGAATCTCCTCACAGCCCATCTGTGTTTGGCCCTGGCCGGTGGGGCCCTCAATGAGCTCTCTGTGTGCTCTGCAGATGACTGGCTGGAGCCTGGCCCTGTGCTGCAGTGGGTGAGGCCAGGGGACAGCAGAGGAAGGTGAACATGTGGCGGTGGAATCTGGCCCCAGGGACGCCTCAGCAGATGTTCCAGGCCAATGCAACATGACCCAAAAGGAAGAGGGTAGATTTCTAGATGTCCCTGGGGGCTCACAGTTACCAGAGGACACACGTGCTCATGAGGCAGCTTTCCACAAACTCGCAGGGACCTTCCACTGAGGACACGTGTGTGCTCACAGGGAAAGTACACTTGTGCACATGAGGACTTCCCTGTGGCTGTGAACCAGGCCTTTAATCAGTGTCAGACTGAGGTTAGAAAAGGCAGAAGAAAAGCCTGCTTCTCCAAGAGCCTCTCCTGCCCCACCCTGCCGCCTCAGTCTTCTTGTTCCTGCATGCAGACTGATCCCACGGTGGACCACGAATGCCCCGACCTGCTGTGGCAGCAGGAGCTAATGATGGCCGCCTCTCGTGGGGTCACCCCCTCAGTTCTCCTGGTCCTTCCCACGTGGATCCCATGGCCTTGTGGGGCCCTAAGAGCAGCTGTGTAAACTGAGTGTGGGAGGAAGATGAGAACACTCATGCCCCGCCCGGCCCAAGGAAGGAACACAGCCCCCCCCCCCCCGCCCAGGTCAGGACGTGGCTCCAGCCCAAGGGCTGCTCAGAGATGGTCTCGGGCACAGCACCCATGTTCAGGAGCTCACAGCCATCCTACACAGTATCTTTGGGAACTCCTCTGATGGTATGCGCTGCACTGGCAGCCAGTTCAAGACCCCACTGCCTGGGGGGCAGAATGCAGCCCCAGCTGGACGGGGGGGTGGTTGGACCAAGCCTGGGGGAGAGCTGTGGCCCTGGGCATCTCTGTCTTGTCTTGGACATGGTGTAGGGCTGGAGGAGATGGCTTCTGGGCCTACCAGACCAGGAAAGGAAGCTGAGGCCTCCTGAGTTGGGCCTTCAGGAATCGTAAGCACCTAGAGTCTCAGGGGAAGTGTGGTCTAGCCAGATATGAAGAGCTTCAACACGTATGACAGAGAAGCCTGAGGGGCAACACACTGGGGTTCCAATTCCACGACACCCGGGAAAGGCAGAACTACGGAGGCCAAACATCAAGAGTCAGCATGGGTAGGCTGGAGAGATGGCTTAGTGGTTAAGGTGCTTTCCTGCAAAGCCAAGGACCCAGGTTTGATTCCCCAGTACCCATGTAAAGCCAGACACACAAGGTGGCACATGCATCTGAAGTTTGTTTGCAGTAGCTAGAGGCCCTGGTGTGACTATTCTCTCTCTCTCTCTCTCTCTCTCTACCTATCTCCTCTTTCCCTCCCTCTCAAATAAAATAAATTATTGATAAAAAAAGAGTCAGCATGGGAAGTTAACAGGCAGAGCATGGAGGATCCTTGGCAGTGAACCTCTGTGTGACTGATGGTGAATGAACATCTTCCCTTGCCCAAAGCTACAGGACACCGAGGCAGCTGGGACACACAGCGGGACGGTGGCACTCTGGTGAACACGTCCTTACTGTGCCATCACCCTGCATGCCACCAGTGCCAGATGCTCAGAACAGGACCAGAGGAGTTGGGTGCACAACTTATGTGTGAGCTCACCCTAGGACAAGTGTGTGATTAACATGTAAAACAGAACTGAGCTGAAGCTGTTCTGGAACGGAGAGCTGGTCAACAGGCAGCATCAGTTCGTTAAAGTCATCACTGTGGTAAAGATGCCGGTGAAATTCAAACTTCCAGCTCACCACCGGCTCTGATTTAAAGCTATCCCTACTCTACCCTTCCAAGAGGCCTTTCAAGAAAAGGGTGTGAGGAAGAAAGGGGTTCACAGAGCTAGAGGACGCCACAGGAGACAGAGCAAAACCAATCTCCACAATGCTGACTGTCCCAGCTGCCTTGAGGACTCCCTGCCCCTCAACTGGCTACGGGTGGGGCCACTGCTCCTCATGCCCAGCATTGCCCAGAACTTCCAGAGACAGACTGACTGCCTGGGTCTCTTTGGACCCTTCAGAGAAAGGTGTCCTCCAGGGCACAGTGACATGTCCAGATAGGGAACTCATGCCAGGCCCCCAGGGTAGAAAACTACAGAAGGGGTTCCCTCACTGGGAACCATGCAAAATCCAAGACAAAACACTGGCAAATTAGCCCCAGCAACGACCAAGCTGCACTTACTCTTGGACCGTGAAACAGCAAAAACACAATTCTATAATGAACAGACCTAGTGGGGAAAACCAGTGACCCTCTCCTCATAGGGTAAACACTGGCCACATTCAACATTATTTGTGACTAAAAACGGAAAGGCTGATGATGCTGGACTGTAATCTCAGGTACTTGGGGGTGAGGGGAGGGTGGTCACAAATTCAAGGCCTGCCTGGGCAATTTAGTGAGACGCTGTGTCAAAATAAACAGCAGAATGAGGGCTGGGTATGCTGGCGCCTACCTGTAATCCCAGCACTTGGGCGGTAGAGGCAGGAAGGGCACTGAAAGTTCCTGGCCAGCCAGGGCTGAGCAGCGAGACCCCATCTCAAACAAACCAAGTACCGAGAGGGCCGGGGTATAGCAGTGGCAGAACGCTTATCTAGTAAGCACAAGGCCCTGTATTCCACCCCTAGCACTGCAAATAATAAAACACACAAGACAATGGCTCCTAATAAGAGAACCCAATGCAGGTGTTTACAAAAACACCTTGCAGTGTGCCTGTGAGAGGCAGTGCTGCAGACATAGATGGGGATATGGGATGAGGGTCAGCTGCTCGAGAACACAGTGACACCAAGGGACTTCCAGCCTGGGCTAGAGTTGAGACCCTACCTTGAAAAAAAATAACAGCAACAAAAATGAGACACCTCAGAACTGATGTGCTCAAATGCACGTCATCCGAGTGCAAAGACACCGGGTATCTCCTACGGCGCAAGGCACAGAGTTTCTGAAGGGAAACCCAGGTGGTTAATGTGGAACCAAAACCACTGGGAGGTGGCCAGGCTGCCATGAGGGAGAAGTAAGCTGGCACAGGTGGCACACACTTAATCCCAGCACTCGGGAGGCAGAGCTGGGAGGACTGCTGTGAGTTCCAGGACAGCCTGAGCTAGAGTGAGACCCTACTTCAAAAAAAAAAAAAAATAAAAATAAAGGTGCTGGAGTAGCAGCAGAACATGGTAACTGACTTTGGTAACCAGTAGTTTCTTGTAGCAAAACCCCCTCCTGACACAGTGCCTGAAGAGTGAGTCCCCAGATGAGCACGCTCACCACTCAGGACTGCCCTACAAAGAGCCGATGCCCATGGCAGAGGAGCCCGTGATGGCAACACTCAGAGCGTGGAGGGCCGCCCGGCCCACACTCCACCACTGTTCGCGGAACAGCGCTCTGCCTTGCACAGGATGCTCCACTGCCTCCGTGGACACACGGCAGGGGTGGGCCTAGGCCAGCCCAGTCCGAGACTTCACACGGGTCACCCCGGTGGACGGGCTTTCATCAGGATGGGATGTGGCACCATGGAGGGATGGTCTGGCAAACGTTTCAACTGTACCTGGATTGTATACCTCACAAGAGGTACGTTATACCTTAACTACAGTAAATAATATGGAAAACATTTATAAAAGTCTCACCTTATGTTTTCCTTGGTTAAATGAATCTCAGTGTTTATGGGGAAAGAGAAGAGCTGAGATGGGTTGAGACCTTTGGGGAGGAGAGGCACCTTGCAGTGGGCGACTGGAAGTTGAGATGGGGGAGGGCAGTGAGCAACACAGCTCAGAAGACAGCCCATGTCTAGAAACTCATCTCCATGGACACAACAGGACCAGTCCTTCCGAACCTCTGGTAGAATTACGTCTATGTGTAAAAGGAAGCTCTAGAACTTTTTTTTTTAGGGTTAGAGCTCACAACACAGGGAGTATCTGTACCGAGCCATGGTGAGTTGATCCACCTGCACAGAACCCAAGCTGCCCTGCTCTGCCGGTGCTCCCCAGAAGCAGCCAGATTCCACCACGGGTCTGAGGAAGTCAGGAAGGAGGTCCTGCATCCAGCCCAGGATGGCGTTCCTGCAGGGGTGAGGCAGGCTGGGGTCTTCTGTAGACACGTGGAGACCCCAGGTGGTGAGGCCCTGGTGCAGCCTACCTGGAATAGGATCTGCAGCGCCCCATGGAGGATGCACATTCGGCGCCCAAGAAACAGGAAGAAGGGCACGAGGAGCTCTAGGAAGTGGTTGCTCAGAGTTTCAAAACGATGGAACCACCAGGGCGACCTGTGCAGGAAATAGGCCAGCGGATTGGGCACTGGCTGAGTCTGTGGAGACAAGAGGGGCCTGTGAGTCACTGATCCAGGTAGTAGTCCCGCCCCAACTGTGCAGGAACCACCCACTCCCCAGTTCTGAGTAGCCAGCCTGGCCAGTCAGGAGGCTAGAGGACACTTCTGGGGTCTTTAAGGTCATTTTTTGTTTTATAGTTTTTATTTATTTATGAGAGAATGGGTGTACCAGGGCTTCTAGACACTGTAAATGAACTCCAGACACATGAACCACCTTGTGCATCTGGCTTAAATGGGTACTGCGGAATCAAACCTGGGTCCTTAGGCTTCATAGGCAAGTGCTTTAACTGCTAAGCCATCTCTCCAGCCAAAGGGTCATTTTTTTTGTTGTTGTTGTTGTTTTTCGAGGTAGAGTTTCACTTTAGCTCAGGGTGACCTCAAACTCATGGCTATTCTCCTACCTCTACCTCCCAAATGCTGGGATTAAAGGTGTGCACCACCACGCTCGGCAAAAGGCCATTTTTTTTTTTAAGTTTTCTGAGGTAGGGTCTTGCTCTATCCCAGGCTGCCCTCAAACTCATAGTGATCCTCCTACCTCCGCCTTCTAAGTGCTGGTATTAAAGGTGTGCACCACCACGCCCAGCTTTTTCTTTGTTTTAAACCATCACCACCTACAGGCAAAGTTGTGTATTACAGTGGAAGGAGAAATGAATTTAAATCACTTGCGACAAGATCAAGACTGTAAGAGACCCTGAAAGGTGTGTTGTCCGCTGAGCACTGTTGGAACTGGGTGGAGGCTGCTCAGGGCGCCCCTGCCAAGGCCAGTGTGGTGGTTTGATTCAGGTGTCCCCCATAAACTCAGTGTCCTGAATGCTAGGCTTCCCAGCTGATGGAGATTTGGAAATTAACACCTCCTGGAGGCAGTGTATTGTTGGGGGCGGGCTTATGGGTGTTAAAGCCAGTTCCCCCTTGCCAGTGTTTGGCATATTCTCCTGTTGCTATTGTCTACCTTCTGCTCATGCCATCATTTCCCCCTGCCATCGTGGAGCTTCCCCCTCAAGCCTGTAAGCCAAAAAACAAACCTCTTTTTCCCCAAAAGCTGCTCTTGGTTGGGTGATTTCTCCCAACAATGTGAACCTGACTGCAACAGTAAAGTGGTACCAAGGAGTGGGATTGCTGCTAGACACCTGACTGTGTGGCTTTGGCCTTTTGGAGCTGATTTCAAGAGGAATGTGGAAGGATTTGAAACCTTGGCCTAAGAGACGCCTTGCAGTGCTGTAAGTACAGCTTGATGGACCTATTCTGATCAGAGTAGAAAGACCTGAATACAGTAAGAACTATGGACTGTGAGGTTTGGCTTATGAGGGTGAGAAAGAGCTTTGCTTGGACTGGGCTAGCAGTTTGTATGAGAAGCTTGCTGTTATGTCTGTGTCTTGAGAAGTTGTGCAGGGTTGCTTTGCGTAGAAATAAACTGGTGTGAGCAGAGGGATATGGCACAGAAAGAATTGTTTAGGCCAAAACTGATGCCTGTTCAGCTGCAATTGAGAGATTACAACCTTTGAGATTGGACCAGCTGACCTGCACTGGGGCAACAAGAATGTAGACTCTTTTGAAGGGGCCTGAGTGCTCAAGGAGTGTCCTGTTCTTCAAAATCTGTTTTATTCCCCCCTGGATTAACAAATTGGCACCCTACTTGGTACTGTGGAGTATAAAAAATGCAGGAAAAGAGAGGGTCATTGAGTTTGCACCACGGACTTGTGTTTTGGAAACGGCCGTGGGCAGTGTGAAGCAGGTTTGCTGGATGCCTGCATGGAGACCTGATGGAGCCGAGAGGATGAACCGTGGATTGCAGTGGAGACCCAAGGGAGATGCCGGGACCACAAGATCGTTGCCAAAGAGAGCTGCTGGCCCTGGTGAAGTTTTCCAGGACTGTGAGTAGCCTAGCTAGAGGGGCGGAATTGGAACTCCAGAGACTTGTTGCTGGTTAGAATTACCGGACTTGGAGACTTTTCACTGACTAGAGTTGTTGGACTTGGAGCTACAGAGTTTGATGTTTGCCCTGGTTGTTTTAAATCTTGTATTGATTGAATATTTCTTTGCTATGCCCAATGCCATCTTTTGCAGCGTTGAAGGTTTATTCTGTGCCATTATGGTTTTTTTTTTTTTTTTTTGGATATTATGGCTCAGTTAAAACACCTTGGATTATGGGGATGTTTGAACATCATTGGGATTGATTTAAAAACTATGAGGAGCTGGGCGTGGTAGCGCACGTCTTTTTTTTTCTGGTTTAATTTTGTTTGTTTATTCATTTGAGAGCGACAGACAGAGGGAGAAAGAGGCAGAGAGACAGACACAGAGTGGATGCTCCTGGGCCTTGGGCCACTGCAAACAAACTCCAGATGCGTGCGCCCTCTTGTGTATCTGGCTAACGTGGGTCCTGGGGAATCGAACCGGGGTCCTTAGGCTTCACAGGCAAGCGCTTAACTGCTAAGCCATCTCTTCAGCCTGGTAGTACACATCTGTAATCCCAGCACTTGGGAGGCAGAGGTAGAGGATTGTCGAGAGTTTGAGGCCACCCTGAGACTACATAGTGAATTCCAGGTCAGCCTGACCTAGCGTGAGACCCTACCTTAGAAAACCAAAAATAAACAATTAATTAAAAAAAACACCAAAACTGTGAGGACTTTTAAAGCTGGATGAATGCATTGCATTTTAGATCATGTATGGATGGGTACCAGTTTATGGGGGCCGGGGCGGAACGTGGTTGTTTGGTTCAGGTGTCTCCCATAAACTTAGGTATTCTGAATGCTAGGTTCCCAGCTGATGGAGATTTGGGAATTAACGCTTCCTGGAGGGAGTGTGTTTTTGGGGGCGGGCTTATGGGTGTTATAGCCAGTTTCCCCAAGCCAGTGCTTGGTACACTCTCCTCTTGCTATGGTTCACCTCAGGTTGGCCAGGGGCATGTCCACCCTCTGCTCATGCCATCGTTTTCCTTGCCGTCATGAAGCTTCCCCCTCGAGCCTGTAAGCCAAAATAAACCTCTTTTTCCTCAAAAGCTACTCTTGTTCCCGTGAGTTCTACCAGCACTGCGAACCTGACTGCAATGGCCAGGCTCTGTGGACTGCTGCCCAGTGCTCACAGCCCATCTGTGGCCTCACCCCGGCGGGCAGGCTCTGTAGGTCCCAGGTACCCCACGGGGCCATGCAGGCTCACTCCATGGGCCAGGGGCTCGGGCCCAGGGAGCAGAGTGGGGGACGAGGGTCACTGGGAGCAGTACCAGCCCTGAACAACGGGAGCAGGAAGTGGCAGAGGTGAAGGAGGAGTGGGACCCACACACGGAGCACAAGGGGTGGCTGCCTCCCCATTTTCCTTGCGATTTGACCTTGGCCGTGGAGGTTCTTGAAGAGCCCACTCATCGCCTTCCACCCCGTACCCACGTCAGGAGCATGGGACTGCTGCCACAGCAACGTCGCACTCTCCACGCCCCACTGCCCGGGGCCTGCTCCATGTGCCTCTTGGGGGCGGTGCCTCATACTTGCCCCGTCCACTGGACCATAAGGAAGATAATTAGCCGGCAGGGGCGGGCCAGAAGCCAAGCTTTTCATGAGGCTACCACAGGGGAGATGCAGCTTGCTCTCCACCGAGGTCTGCCCAAGGAAGACTTAGCTTCTCTCCTCTGTTTACTGTTTTCCAATACAGAAATAAGCAACTGGTCTGAGCAGAGCGGTCCAGGGGCTCTGGCCCCTGCGTGACCTCTGTCTTCTGGGCTCAGCCATCAGTCACAGTCTCTTTGCTTCTCTGAGATTCATCACCGCGGCAGGCTACGAAAAAGACTTGCACAGCTCACTAGTGTCAAGCTCTGGATTAGCCCAGGCTGCCACTGCCTGAGGGCACATTCTGACATGGACCTTGTCACTGTTGCTAGCTGGGACAGATTCTGGGATTCAGTGTTTAATGCTACATCCCTGGGCAAAGGGGGTTCTCTCCTTGGATTTGAGAAGCTTTGTGTTCCAACTGGAAATGACATTTGTACAGGTGTCATCTAAAGATGGAGCAGGATGGCACTGTACCTGGTATCAGGCTGGTGTCACAGCTTCTGAACCCCCTGAGGTGCCTAGATGTCCTAGCAAGGGAGGTTTAAGAGTGTGGCTATGGCCACTTAGTGGAGACCTGCATGCTGGCCAAGAGTCACTGGTTTTGTGAAGGGCGTAACCCCAGTTCATTAAGGAATAGAATCTGCACGGATTCACACAGTCCAGCAGCTTGCAGGACAATGTGCTAGGAAGATAAACACCGCAAGGGTGCTGGAGAGATGGCTCAGCGGGTAAGAGTGCTTGCCACAAACATGAGCTCTTGAGGTGGCTTGAGTTTGATTCCCCAGCACCCATGTAAACAGCTGTGTATGGCCACACATATCTATAACCCAAGTCCTTTGGGGAACAGAGACCAGAGAATTATTATTATTACTTTTGGATTTTCGAGGTAGGGTCTCGCTCTAGCCCAGGCTGACCTGGAATTTACTACGTAGTCTCAGGGTGTCCTTGAACTCACGGCGATCTTCCTACCTCTGCCTCCCAAGTACTGGGATGAAAGGCGTGTGCCACCATGGCCAACCTGAGACCAGAGAATTATTGAGGCTCCTGAACACTGCAGCTCCACATTCAGAGAGACTCAAGAAAATAAGCAGATGAGTGACAGAGGAAGGACACCAAATGTTCCCATCTGGCCTCTTGGCATCTATACATGCATATGCATAAGACACACACACACACACACACACACACACACACAACACACCTAGTCTCAGCATCAACTCTAACCCAGCTAAGAAAGGGCTACTAGGGCACCAGAGCCAGAGTTCTGCAGGGCCCAAGGACCATGATGCAGAATGCGGGGACTGGCCTGCCTGGCAAGGAGGGTCACTCAACTTGGGGAGCACTGTCCCTGTGCTCGAGGGCTGGGCTCCTGGAGCACGACCTCCCCTGCTGTGTGTACCAGTCTAGTGGGGGCTTGCTCTGTGAGTTGAGGTTTTGAGGTACTGGGCCCTTGGGTACCCCAGGGCCATGACGGCAGGCTGCAGCCTCCCTGTTCCTGGGCTCCAGAGACAAGGACTCACTTCTGTCTGCATGAAAGCTTGGCATAACTGCGGAAGGGGTGGCAACATTTCACCCCATAAAGCACCAGAGGAGCACTAAGACGGCCCAGGCCCTGCTACAGGGACAGCGCTCATTAGATAGTGTGACAGCGTCTCGCCCAGGCACACAGCCCACACCCCAGGCCACAGTTTGCAATATGTTCTAAACACACACACACACACACAGTTTTAAGGAACCCATGTGGACACACAAAGGATGAAGATGCCTGTGGGGTCTGGATGGCGGCGTATCTCGGGGGGACAGGTCATTACTGCACTCCCACCAGTCTGCACAGAGAAAAGTCAGAACAGAAGAGACCAGCCCTCCATTTCGCCATTCCAAGGATTACATGTTTGGGATTCAGCAGGAAGGGAACGCCCATTCCCATCTAGAGATCTCCCTTCCCTTTTTCCTTTCCTCTCCCCCTCCTCTTCTTCCTCTCCCCACCCCCTCTTTCTGAAGCAGGGTCTCACTCTAGTGAGGCTGACCTGGAACTCACTCTGTAGCCCAGGCTGGCCTCAAACTCACAGTGATCCTCCTCAGCATCCTGACTGCTGGGATTAAAGGTGTGGACCACCATATTCAGCTGGAGAATGAATTTCTTAAAAAAAAAAAAAAACACCAAAAAACGGGGGCTGGAGAGATGGCTTAGCAGTTAAGGCACTTGCCTGCAAAGCCAAAGGACCCTGGTTCGATTCCCCAGGACCCACATAAGCCAGATGCACAAGGTGGCACATGCGTCTGGAGTTTGTTTGCAGTGGCTGGAGGTCCTGGCGCACCCATTCTCTCTCTCTCTCTCTCTTTCTCTATCACTCTCAAGTAAATAAATAAAAACAAACAAAACAAACAAAATAGAAAAAAAACTTGGGCTGGGAAGATAGCTCAGTGGTTAAAGGCACTTGCTTGCAAAGCTTGCTGGCCTGGTTTCAATTTCCAAGCCACTCACATAAGTCAGAAGCAAAGAGTGGCACAAGCTTCTGGTAGTTTTTTGAAGTAGTAACACATGCACGCATGCGCGCACGTTTAAAAGCAACAACAACCCCAAGCTCCGCAGGCTGATTTGGTAACTGAAGACCGAGCCTACTGCCGGCTGGACACGAGCCACCCACGTGCAGCTGCCACGCAGAGCTCCTGGGCGGCACATGCATGTTCAAGGCAGGTCCACACTCTGAATTTCCAAGTTCTTGGTCTGACTTTGGGGTGACTAACCTCTTCCTTCACACCCGAGTGCTGCTTAGTGCTGAGGGATGTGGGGGGGGGCTCTTTGAGATGGGGGGAGACAACCTGTGCTGACAGCGAGGCCTCAGCACAAACAGGCCCACTGTGCTCCGGGACAGACCAGTGGCCTATGTCCCATGATAACTGGCCCTTGGTGAGTGATGTCCGAGACGGCAGATGCCTCTGGGCAGGGCAGGAGGTCAGGAAGCTGTGCTGCGGGGGCCTCCACAGAGAACGAAGTATAATAAAGATGGTGACTGGGGTGACCCAAACACTTGAAATGGACAATGTCACATGGCTCCTCTGTGGTGCTGGCCGCCCTGGATGGTGGCTACCAGCAGGCGCTTCTATGTGTGTACCCACTGGAGCACGCAAGAGGACAATCTACGTACCTGCTCCGCAAGTCCCAGCTCACCACTGGACTCTTTCATCAGGCTTCATAAGGAAGGTCCCTCTGAGACAGGAAGGTCACCCCGCTTGGAGGAAAATAAGCCCACTATGAAGAAAGTCACTACCACGTAAGGAAGGTCATCCCACTGTAACGGACCACCTTGCTGTGAAGATGGCCACCCTACCATGGAAACAGTCACCCTACTGTGAAAAAGGTCACCCCACTGAAAGGAAGGTCATTCTGCTATGAGAAGACCACCTCACTGTGAGGAGAGTTACCCCACAGAGAGAGGGAGAGGGGGAGAGAGTCCTACTGCGAGGAAAGCCCCTTCCCTGTAAGGAAGCTCACCCCGTTATGAGGAAGGTCACCGCGTGGCAGGGAAGGCCACATGGAGCAGTAGAGACGCTCTTGACGGGTGTGGGGCTCCGGGGCGCCTGGCTGACCTGATCTGATGAGTGGTGGCTTCCCTCCCTGACATGGCAGCAGAGATGTGGCATGGTGGCACAAGGGTTCAGTGGCTGGAGGCCCTGATGTACCAATTCTCTCTCTTTCTCTTGCTTGCTTTCATTCCCTCTCGTTAAAAAAAGGGGGGGGGGCTGGAGAGATGGCTTAGTGGTTAAGGCATTTGCCTACAAAGCCAAAGGACCTAGATGCACAAGATGGCACATGTGTCTGGGGTTTGTTTGCGGTGTCTAGAGGACCTGGCATGCCCATTCTCTCTCTCTTTTCTATCTCTCTCTGCTTGCAAAAAAAAAAAAAAAAGGCTAGTCTGTTGGGCTTGCCTCACAAAACAAAAGAGATGTGAACCTCAAACAAAAATATTAAAATGTAGCATATGGTATAAAATGTAGCATAGTATGTGTAAAGATAAAAAGTATGACAATAATAGCCAGGAGGAGAGAGTGGAAGAATATTGCTATAAAAATCTCTCAGCATGTTTGAAATTAGTTTCACTTGACAGTAAACTGGGATGGTCATCCATCTACTATGTACCTTATATCCACATATCAATAGCTCTCTGTTATCTGACTATCTACAGTATAAATTCTAAAGCAGGGCTGGAGAGATTGCTTAGCACTTAAGGCACTTGCCTGCAAAGCCTAAGAACCCAAGTTTGATTCTCCAGGACCCACGTAAAGCCATAGGTACAAAGTGGCCTATGAGTCTGGAGTTCATTTGCAGTAGCTAGAGGCCCTGGCGCACCCATTCATATTCTCTCTCTCCTTCCAAATAGGCAAAAATAAATTCTAAAATGATCCCAGAAACAAGTGCTATACAAAATTACTCAAATCAAGCAACAAGTTAATCAAATGAACAAAGAGTTATATTGAGTTACAGCAGATAAACTAAGGAGGAAGAGTCATGAAAATAGCTGATTAATCCAAAAGAAGGCAGATAAAAGATAAAAAAGGAACGAATGAAAGATGCATAAAGGCCAGATGGTAAGAACAGAAAACAAACAGTAAGATGATGACAGACTGAAATGTGTCTATCTCAGAGATTTCAGTTGAGGGGTGGAGAGACGGCTCAGCAGTTAAGGTGCTTGCCTGCACAGCCTAATGACCCAGGTTTGACTCCCCAGCACCCATGTAAAGCCAGATACACAAAGTGGCACATGCATCTGGAGTTTGTTTGCAGTGGCTGGAGGCCCTGGTGTGCCCATATTCATATTCTCTCTCTCCCCTTCTCCTAGAAAATAAATTTAAAAAAATTAAAAGTTGATAATGAAAAGCAGAATTTGTCAGGCTGGATACATAAGTCAGACAGCAGCTCACAGGAGATGACTTTGGATGTGAGGGTAAGTGCAGGCTAAGAGCCACCACACATCTGTCACAAGGAGGTTGCAATGCAGGGCAGGACAAAGCAGGGACTAGGGTGAGGACAGGGACGACGGGTCCATTCCACAGTGTTCGCAGGGCATTCAGTACACAAGCATTTATGCCCCTAACGACAGGGCCCCAAAGCGCACGAAGCAGAAGTGCACAGAGCCGCAAGTGGAGGCAGACAAACAGCGCTGGTCAGAGATGTCAATCGCCCTCCCCCGGTCATTGAAAACACCAGCAGAAAGGAAACAGGAAGTGCACAGAGGAGTTGGGAAACCACCACCAGCACCTTGTGACATCGTAGCACACAGAACGCAGACGCTTTCATGCTCAAGTGCAATGTCCAATAAGAAGGACCATATTCTGGGCCACAAAACCAAGTTTTAAAAGACGTCAGGCATGTAAAGTATTCTCTCCAACAGTTAAAGGAATTAAAATGAGAATCCAATAACAGAAAGATATCTGGAGAATTCCCACATATTTGGAAACTCAATTACACACTTCTAGATTGACTTGCATTCCAGCGTGTCCTACATCACTTAATTCTCACAGTCATTGGGGGGTCGTCCATTACCAAGCTAAGACCAAGATCACAGGCCCAGAAAGACACCCTGGGTGCTTCTGTCCCTGGCAGCAATGGCCTTATGACCTTGCACCAGCCTGTGGCTTGTCCCTGACCTGACCAGAGGATGGAAATCACTATAGGAGGCCACCCAGAGCTTCTGGGCTACCACTCCTGAGCTCTAGCCTGGTAGTTTGCCCTTCCTGGTAACAAAGGGCACAGGCCTAACTCTGTGGCCAGCCCCCAAAATTACCCTGATGCTGCACCCTGGCCAAGCTGTGCCCGGGGCCCTGGCACTTGTAGGCCTAGAACAGACATAAAACATTCCTGGGTTGGAAAGATGGGTCAATACTGCCTGAATTTGAGCGTCTAGTACCCATGTTAAATAGCTGGGTGTGGCCATGCATGCCTGTAACCCCAGTTCTATAAGCAAGCAGAGTCCTAGAAATTGCCAGAACTCGTGAAAAAACAGCAAGCTCTGGGCCCCATAAGAGACTCAAGTAAGAATGGGCAGAAGAGGGGCTGGAGAGATGGCGTAGAGGTTAAAGTGCTTAACTGCAAAGCCTAAGGAGTCAGGTTTGACTCTCCAGAACCCACATCAGCCAGACGCACAAGGTGATGCGTGCTCACAAGGGCACACACATGCACAAGGTGGTGCACGTGTCTGGAGTTTGACTGCAGTAGCTAGAGGCCCTGACACACCAATTTTCCTTCTCTTACTCTCATTAAAAAATAAAATAAAGATGGGCAGAAAAGCGATGGGGCGGGACACCACATGTTCTGCCCTGGCCCCCGCAGGCAAGCACGTGATGCTGCAGGCGAGTGTGGGGGCACTGGAAGGGCACACGCACACGCATACACACACGCACATGCATACACAGCTCCCGCCCCCACACACGTGGGCAAAACAAAAAGCGTTCTCTTCCTACGTCATCAATGAAAAGGCGGTGGGACAAGCACAAAAGGCACAGCTCTCGGGCCCCTGGACCCACTTCAGGCCTGGCTTCCATAAAGTTAACTTTTACAGCTTTCGTGGGTAACATCAACCTTTGTACAAATTATTCCCAGATCAGCAAACCCCTCAATCACAGGGCGCTCAGTGACCCTCATCCAATTACAGCCAAGACAGCTGGGAGCACGTGTCTCCCAGTCACAATTAGAAGCAGGATCTGCTGGCCGGAGGCCCCGTGTGGGATAGGTTCTGGATGCAAGAGGAAGAAAGGTGGTGTTGGACTTTATGGTGTGGAGTTTGGTGGGAGCAGCCCCGGCTGTGAGTGGGAAAGGGGTCATGAGGACTCTTGCCGGGCCAGGCCATGCATTCTAACATGAGGCCCTGCAGCTCCTGCTGGTGGTGCTGGGACACAAACGGCTTTGGCACCCAGGAAGATCTCTCACACATGGGGTGGGATGTTTCGGCCAGAGGCGTTAGCTCAAAAGGATCCATCCCTGGGAGGCAGTGAGCAGCGCTGAGCCCCTGCAGTCCCTTGCAGAGCCCTGGAAGCCAGCACAGGACCTCCCTGGGGGGGGGGGGGACAGAGCAGTAGCAATGCCAGCTGTTGAGGCTGAGTGGCAATGTTCTGGCAGTGCTTGGTGCCCAAGGCTGAGCCGGGATGGTTCTAAGGGGTTCTTGTGCATTTGCTTATAGCCCCCCACATGTGGCAGCTCCAGAACTAACCCCGAGTACAGCTACAGATGGGGGCTCTTGCATTTGGGGTGCCACACGGCATGGATCAAATGCAGGGGACACCCTGACTCTGCCGAGGATGTCCCCCTGTGGGTCTATGGCATGAAGCCTGGTCCACGAGGTAAGCGGCCTCTCTCAGTCTCCAGGTGGGCATGGGCACTGGCCTTGGCGGCTATTGGGAGAGGAAGGGTTCTGAAGTTGGGCGGCAGTAGCAAACATACTGAATGTGGGGTGATCAGACAAGCTGAGGGTCCAGAGCCCTCACCCCCGGCAGAGCAGAAGCCCCTGTCCAGCAGACTCACACTGCAGACAGCTGGACACTTGAGTTCATGGGAGCTTTGTTTTGTGTCAGGAAGTTGAGCTCCTTAGACAGCAGTTAACAGAGGGTACTTTGGGCTTGGAGATCTGGGGTGCACAGTCTCACCAACCCTGAGGCCTTGGTGGGCAGCCTTCCATGTCCTGGAAGGTGACAGGAAGAGATGGAGTGACAGTATGAAATTCTCCCTAATCTCCAGAATTACACTTGTTCCCTAAAGAACATGAGAGTGACCTATGTCTTTTTAATAAAAAAAATTTATTTTAGAAAGAATATTGGCATGTCAGGGCCTCAGCCACTGCAACTGAACTCCAGACTCTTGCGCCACCTAGTGGGCACATGCGACCTTGTGCTTGCCTCACCTTTGTGCGTCTGGCTTACATGGGATCTGGGGAGTTGAACATGGGTCCTTAGGCTTTGTAGGCAAGCCCCTTAACTGCTAAGCCATCTCCCTAGCCTGATCTATGTATTTTTTAAAATATATTTTATTTATTTATTTGAGAGAGAAACAGCAGAGAGTGAGAGATAGATAGAGGGAGAGGGAGAGAATGGGCACGCCAGGGCCTTTAGCCACTGCAAACAACTCCAGATGCATGCGCCCCCTTGTGCATCTGGCTTACGTGGGTCCTGGGGAATCGAACCAGGGTCCTTTGGCTTTGCAAGCAAGCACCTTAACTGCTAAGCCCTTCCTCCAGCCCCCCCCACCTGTGTCTCTTGATGACAGAAGGCCCACCTTTATGTCTTTCACAGCAGTGGCAGCACTGCTTAAGGGTGAAGCACTGCCACACACACAAAGCACTCACACATGTCACTTTTCTAACACAAGCATGTTAAGTGCTCTGAAGTGTAAAAACTTCATGATGTCACATTTTGAGCTCTGGGCAGCAGCATGTTTGAAAGAATATTAGGACAGAACTTGAGGCTTCACTCACCCATGGGCCTTTGCCAGGTATAGACAGCCCTAGAAATTAGATTTGCAGCTGACGTCCTAAAGTTTTCAAGAGTGTGTGCCCTTTATTGATTGTTCTAAGTCCCATGAGGAGGTAGCAGTGGGGTTCAGAGACATACATATCCCTGAAAAGACTGCTCAGGTTAACAGGAAATGGATCCCACACAGGAAGAGTAAGCCTGGCTAACATGTGTGCTGAAGTGATCCGAACAGAGATCCTGGCTCCCCGGTAACACCCGACTGCTCGGCACTGACCGGTAGGCATTCTGGATGCATGGGCTGCACAGGGAAGTGTCTGAACAGCAAAATTAGTCCATGAGGGCTGGAGAGATGGCTTAGCAGTTAAGGCACTTGCCTGCGAAGCCTAAGGACTCATGTTCAACTCTCCAGGTCCCACATAGGTCAGATGCACAAGGTGACACAAGTATGCAAGGTTGCATATACACACAAGGTGGCACACGTGTCTGGAGTTCAACTGCAGTGGCTGGAGGCCCTGGCATGCCAATTCTCTCTCTGCTTCTTTCTCTCTCTGTCACTCTCAAATAAATAAATAAAAATAAAAATAAATTTTAAAAAAAGGCCAGTTTGTTGGGCTTGCCTGAAAAAAAAAATTCCATGCGAGGTGGTGCTCTCATTTCTGCCTCCTTTATACTGCACCCCGCCCCCAGCTCTGGCTGAGGACTGGCAGGCAGCACCCGCAGGCTAGTCTTCCATGGCTGGCAGGGGAGAAGGCGTCTGCGACACACAGTGGCTCACGCCCACACCCTAATACTAGGTGCTCTCAGGAGTCAGCGCTGTATTTGTGACCCGGAGCCACTGCTCCCACCTTGGTGTTTTGAGATGGGGCGCCTCTGCAGGAAATGAAGTCCCCCAATTCCAAGAGACAGAGGAGAAACTGGTAGCAATGCTAAGCAAGCTGCCTGCGGGCACAGGCCACACTCCCGGTTAGAGAAAGGGAAGAGCAGGGAAGCGCGCTTCGGTGCTCAGGCCGCACGGCAGGCCATCCTTCCGCTGGGAGAAACGCACAGCAAGAAGACACATGCAGTGAGCGCTTGAGTGCACTTGTTCCAGTGTACACGTGCACACACGCACACACACACACATACACACACGGACAGATACACACATGCGCATGTGCAGGGGTAAGAACATACAGGACTCACATGCCATGCCGAGTCCTCCAGTTCCCAGACACAAACGTAGTGCCCGCGTTATGCTGTCAGGAGCTCCAAGCTGACCACAGTGGAGGTGACATCAGCTGCTCTCACCATGGGCTTGAAACTCCAAGGACACCACACAATGGCTTCTTTTATGCATGCCGAGGCAGTGGGGCTTCACCAATAATAGAAGCTGGACATGATTTATTTCCCTGGATTAAAGGTCAGCTCAGCAAGGCAGCAGTGCAGACTTCTATTACCCTGCTCACGCTACCCTGAAGCGGGACCAGGCAGGGGGCAGGGGGACAGAGTGAGAGGGAGTGAGCGAGCTGGGTGTGGTGGCACATGCCTTTAATCTTAGCACTTGGGTGGCAGAGGTAGGAGGATTGACGTGACTTTGAGACCATCCTGAGACTACATAGTGAATTCCAGGTCAGCCTGGGCTAGAGCAAGCCTATCCTGAACAAAAAGAGCAAGAGAGAACACATGCGAGGAGTTACACACAGGTGCCACACTCACCAAAAGCCCACCACAGCACAGACTTTCACGGGTGGCTACAGCTCTCATCAGCCCACAGAACATTTCTGACAGCTCAGTGGGTCAAAAGACACCCATCCTGGTCTGGAGAGATGGCTCAGCGGTTAAGGCGTTTGCTTGCAAAGCCAAAGGACCTTGGTTCGATTCCTCAGGACCCACATAAGCCAGATGCACAAGGGGGCGCATACATCTGGAGTTCATTTGCAGTGGCTGAAGGCCCTAGCACACCCATTCTCTCTCTCTCTCTCTCCCTCTTTCTCTCTCACTTTAATAAATAAATAATTAAAAAAAGACAGCCATCCTTATTAAGAGTTAACTGAAAGTTGTAGGATGAAGGCTTTTTATGCAAGTGACATGCTCAACACAGGGAGACTCCAAAGCATGAATGTGACGAATGAAAACATTCCACGGTTGAAGAGTTCTGACCTGTCCACGCCAGTCAAAGGTGACCGTGGAAGTGTGAGACTGCTACTCTGCACTCAATACTGCTCCGACAGAAACGAGGCACTGTGGCACCTCAGTGAGGCATAGAGCTTCTGCGGTGACTTCATTTAGGTCTTCCTCTTCACTGACTGTCACAAGCCATGGCATCTCATGCAGCATTACAACTGGGCAGGGCCCTGAGCTCCCTAGCGCCTTGGCACATGGTGCATCAGCAGTGGACAGAGTCAGTACGCTGGGCAAGGTTGGGAACCCTGAGACTGCATGAAGTCAGCAAAGCATGAGGGCCCTGCACATGGTGATCAGCAAACACGCAGGCACCTTGTGTGCATACATGTGCATACTACTTGTAGACAGGAATATACTATCTTCTCCCAAACCATGAAACACAAGGCCTTCAAAGTCACATAAAATACACACCAGCCTCCTGCAGACAGTCACCTGTGCTATCAAGCAGGAGATCGTGGGCAGGTCTGTGGGCCTGGGCTTGGCCTCAAGATACCAGGGCATGATGACAAATAGGCTCCTGATTTTAGAATTCCTTCAACTTTATGATGGCGTGAACACCGCGGGCATTAAGTAGAAACCACACATTTCCTGGGATGTGCAGTAGGGTCCTCTCTCATGCTGAGCAGTGAGCCATAGCAGGGGACTGGCCTGCTATTCCCCCAGGAACCTTGTGCAGATGGTGGGGTACAGTTTTACATGCCACCAACAGGACGAAACCCCATTATCGCTGAGCAGTGTTTGCACTTGGCCTTCGTCTAGATCTCTGGCTCAGAGACCCCTCCACCCACCGCCCAGAGCACTGGCAGGGTGTGAGTGATGGACCACAATTAACCACACCAGAATTCACGCCAATGAGGCCACTCCTAGGACAGGGCAAGTCACAAGATACCTGCCGTGTGGTGAGGAGCTTTCTGTCCCCAAGTCAGGGGCAGTGCTGGAGCTGGACACGAGCACCAAAGCCAGTGAGCTGCTCAGCCGCCCGCACACTGAAGCTGCCACAAACCCAGAATGGGAGGCTTGAACTTTGGGGCTGGTGACGTGCTGGAAATCAGGGGACGGTCCCATGTGTCTTTTCTCTGGCCTTTCCCAAATGTGTCCTTCACAGTAAACAGAACTGTAAGCCAACTGTCCCTTGAGTTCTGAGCTGTTCCACAAACCATTCAAGCAGGTGTGGCTATGAGAGCCCTGCTTGACGCAAGCTGGACAGAGGCTATGGGTCGCCTGGAACATGTTGCCTATGACAGGTATGGGGCTGTCGCTGTGGACCTGGAAAGGTTGTGAGACTCCCAATGCTCCAGGGCTGCAGCTCAACCGACTCTTGAGCATTAATCCCACATCTCCTGGCCTGGCCCCCAGGGCACGGCGGTCCTGAAACCTGGCCCACATCCCCATAGGGCTATGGGACAGGAGGATCTGCCCTCCTGTGCTTTGCCCTGAGGCCAGCCTGGGCCTTCCCTTCCCAGTGTGCACTGTTGTCTGGGAGCCATGCATTACTAACAACACAAGTCCAGATACAGAGACAGCTGGCACAAACAACTTAAATTCTAACCAGAGAGTTGACCTTATGCTAGTCCAAACACCAACCAGGGAGCCCAAAAAAATACAAGCTGCATAGTGAGCCAAGGCCCACTGGGGGTGCCTGTCCCATCCTGCCTCGAGAGCTTTCCTACCTATTGTTCCAACTCTAGCTGGGTCTGTCCCAGGGTTAGCCACATCTAGCTCTGGCCTTAAGTGCCAGCAGTCCCTTCCTTAATGCTGAGCCAGGCTGGATGCCCTCTGTCTGTCCTCAGGGAACCCTGTGCTATGCTGGGCCAACCCTGACTCCATGCCCTTGGTAGTCAGCTGGCAGTCCTCCCCGAGTTAAGACTTGAACTTGTAACATCTCCCAGTGTCTCTGGGCTGTCCAGTACCAAACCCTGTCCACTGCTATAGATCGTCGGGGTTGGGACCCAAGAGCAGTACTTTTCCCCACTGGGCCTTCCATGGTTCAAAGCAGCCGACAAGCTTAAGATCCTGCATGATCTGCCTTCCCTCCCATGACCTCCTCCTGCATGGAGCGTGGAGCATCATGGACATGATGGGAGCGTGGACCAGGAGGAGAGGCTGGGGAAGGGGCGGAGGGTCACGAGATGCTTCAGGACTTTTACGCAGGCCCAGGTTTACGGTCGGATATGTACTCCAGGACATGTGGATGACAGCCAAAACTATAAGGTGGTCTTTCTACAGAGTCGACTCCCTGTTGCTTTGTTTGTTTGTTTTTCAAGGTAGGGTCTCGCGTTAGCCCAGGCTGACCTGGAGTTCACTATGTAGTTTCAGGGTGGCCTCGAACTCACTGTGATCCTTCTACCTCTGCCTCCCAAGTGCTAGGATTAAAGGTGTGTGCCATCATACCCAGCAGGGGCAGGATTTCTGGGTGAGATCTGAGAGGATGATGGTGGGGCATAGGGTGTGAGGCTCTGAAGACCTTTAAATGTAAAGTCAAGATGTCCTGGTTAGTCACCAGAATAGATGGCAGGTCCCACCTTGGAGCACACGAGAGGCACAACTACATGAGGCAGTACCCTTGGTGGCTGGGGACATACTGTGCCCAGACTCAAGACTAAACAATGACAGAGACAGCAGACTGGCACCCAAACCTGCGTAGCAGACACACAAGTCCCATCTCCAGGCCACGGCCAGTGGGCAGCAGGCAGGGTGAGTGTGAGACATTGACTAGGGTTTCCAGCACTCGTTGCCCAGGGTGCTGGGCAGATGGACATCACAACAATGTCACTAACCATTGGATTTCTTTGTAGGATAAAGCCATTATTGTCCCTACCCCTAACATAAACACCTGGCAGGGGCAAAGAACTTGGGCCAAGGGCCCATGTTTGAGGTCCTGGCTAGGTCCTAGAATGACACCTTTGGAAACCCAAGTTAGCAGGTACGGAGCACCTGCAGGCAAGGTCTGGGCAGGACAGGGAAAATGAGTGACCATTAGAAGTTGAAGCTACACATCCATCTGTTCATTGGCAGATGGGAGATTCTGTGAGCTGCCTGGTAACCTGGCCCTGCCCCACAAGAGGGAGGGAGTATCAGCTACATGAACCGATAAGAGGCTGCAGGACGGCGAGCACCATGCTTACTTCATAGTGGAAATCCATGCAGGTGAGGTCTAGCCAGCACTTGTCCCCACGGATCTTGATCAGGCCCTGCAGAGGAGAGACAGAGGACAGTGTTAGTCATGGGTTGGAGGTCCCAGGGTGCTGCCGTCAGGTTCCCATTGCTGGTAGAAATCACCCAGCCCAGAGAAGCTGGTGGGAAAGAAGAGGTTTCTTTTGCCTTACAGGCTTGAGGGGGAAGCTCCATCATGGCAGGGGAAAACGATGGCATGAGCAGAGGGTGGACATCACTTCCTGGCCAACATCAGGTGGACAACAGCAACAGGAGAGTGTGCCAAACACTGGCATGGGGAAACTGGCTATAACATCCATAAGCCTGGCCCCAACAATACACCACCTCCAGGAGGCTTCAATTTCCAATTGCCATAAGCTGGGAACCTAGCATCCAGAACACATAAGTTTATGGGGGACACCTGAATCAAACCACCACATTCTGCCCCTGGCCCCCATAAACTATTAACCATCCATGAGGTAAAATGCAATGCATTCATCTAACTTTAAAAGTCCCCATAGTTTTTATCAATCCTAATGATGTTCAAACATCCCCATAGTCCAAGATCTTTTAACTGAGTCATAATAACCAAAAAAATCCACCCCCAAAACTCCTAATGGCACAGAATAAACATTCACACTGCAAAAGTTGGCATTGGGCATAGCAAAGAAATATTCAACCAATACAACATTTAAAACAATCAGGGCAAACACCAAACTCTGTAGCTTCAAGTCTAACAACTGTAGCCAGTGACAAATCTCCAAGTTCGATAATTCTGACCAGCAATAAGTCTCTGGTATTCCGATTCCACCCCTCCAGCTAGGCTACTCATAGTCCTGGAAAACTTCATCAGGGCCGGCAGCTCTCCTTGGCAGCCATCTCATGGTCCCGGCATCTCCACTGGGTCTCCACTGCAATCCACGGTTCATCCTCGTGGCCCCATGGGTTCTCCATGCAGGCAACCAGCAAACCTGCTTCCCACTGCCTGTGGCCACTTCCGAAACGCAAGACCATGTTGCAAACTCAATGACCCTCTCTTTCCTGCATTTCTTATACTCCACAATACCAAGTAGGGTGCCAATTTGTTAATCCAGGGAGGAATAAAGCAGACTTTGAAGAACAGGACACTCCTTGAGTACTCAGGCCCTTTCAAAAGAGTCTACATTCTTCCTGTTGCTCCAATGCAGGTCAGCTGGCCCAATCTCAAAGGTTATAATCTCTCAGTTGCAGCTGAATGGGCAGCAATTCACCCAAAGTTTATTTATTTATTTATTTACTTATTTTTTTCTGTGCCATATCCCTCTGCTCACACCAGTTCATTTCTATGCAAAGCAACCCTGCACAACTGCTCAGGACATGGGCATAACAGCAAGCTTTGCATATAAACTGCCTCTAGCCCAGCCCAGGCAAAGCTCTTTCTCACCCTCATAAGCCAAACCTCATAGTCCATAGTTCTTACTGCATTCAGGTCTTTCAACTCTGACCAGAATAGTCCATCAAGCTGTACTTACAGCACTGCAAGGTGTCTCTAAGGCCAACGTTTCAAATCCTTCCACATTCCTCTTGAAGATCAGCTCCAAAAGGCCAAAGCCAGAGTCAGCTGTCTAGCAGCAATCCCACTCCTCTGTACCATTTTACTGTTGCAGTCAGGTTCACATTGCTGGTAGAAATCACCCAACCAAGAGCAGCTTATGGGAAAAAAAGAGGTTTATTTCGGCTTACAGGATAAAGGGGGATGCTCCAAGATAGCAGGGGAAAACAATGGCATGAGCAGAGGGTGGACATCATCTCCTGGCCAACATCAGGTGGACAATAGCAACAGGAGAGTGTACCAAACAATGGCATGGGAAAACTGGTTACAATACCTATAAGCCTGCCCCCAACAATACACTGCCTCCAGAAGGCTTTATTTTCCAATTGCCATCAGCTGGGGAACCTAGCATCCAGAACACCTAAGTTTATGGGGGACACCTAACTCAAACCACCACACAATGCAAAGACCTTAACAAGAACTTCTAAAGATGAAGAGATCAGTCTCTGAAGGCCAGGTTTTCTGCTGCAAGGAACTGGGAGAAGGGTCTACTTCCTGCATGAAATATCCTGAGAGGTAAAATCTGAACACAGCGTCATAAAAGGAACACAGGCCTCTCCTGATGACTAGGAGTCAACAGACTCAGACTCACATTATGGCAAGAACAGCTTCTGCGCTTTTTGGTGTGTGTTGGGGATCAAACCCAGGGCCTTGCCGGGTGTGGGTGTGCACGCCTTTAATCCCAGCACTCGGGAGGCAGAGGTGGGAGGATCACTGTGAGTTTGAGGCTAGCCAGAGACTATACAGTGAATTCCAGGTCAACTTGGGCTAGAGTGAGACTCTACCTCGAAAAACAAAACAAAAACCCACCCAGGGTATAAGTACGCCTGTGTGTAAGCACTGAGATGCCTCCCTGGCCTATTTTTTTTCCTATTTATTTATTTATTAGAGATAGAGGAAGAGGGAGGAGGAGGAGGAGGATTGAGAGAGAGAGAGAGAGAGAGAGAGAGAGAGAGAATGGGCCTTCAGCTGCCACAAATGAACTCCAGACACATGTGCCCCTTTGTGCATCTGGCTTACATGGGTTCTGGGGAATTGAACCTGTGTCCTTTGGCTTTGAAGGCAAACATCTTAACCACTAAGCCATCTCTCCAGCCCCCTGGTGCTTGCCTGCGAAGCCTAAAGACCCATGTTTTACTCTCCAGATCCCATGTTAGCCAGATGCACAAAGGTGAGGCAAGCGTAAGGTTGCACATGCCCGCTAGGTGGCACAAGCATCTGGAGTTCAATTGCAATGGCTGAGGCCCAGGCATGCCAATTCCCTCTCTTACACATGCGTGCTCTAAAATAATAATAATTTAAAAAATAAGAGCTGGAGAAACGGCTTAGTGGTTAAGGTGCTTGCCTACAAAGCCAAAGGGCCCAGGTTCAACTCCCCAGTACCCACATAAGCCAGATGCACAAGGGGGCACACGCATCTGGAGTTTGTTAGTAGTGGCTAGAGGCCCTGGAACACTCATTCTTTCTCTCCCTCCCCCTGCCTATTTCTCACTCTCTCAAATAAATAAAGAAAAATAAAATATTTTAAAAAGTATTTTAGGGCTAGAGAGATGGCTTAGTGGTTAAGGCATTTGCCTGCAAAGCCAAAGGACCGAGGGTTCGATTCCCCAGGATCCACATAAGCTAGATGTACAAGGTGGCCCGTGTGTCTGGTGTTCCTTTGCAGTGGCTAGAGGCCCTGGCATGACCATTCTCTCTTAAATAAATAAATGAAGGCCAGGTGTGGTGGTGAATATCTTTAATCCCAGCATTTGGGAGGCAGAGGTAGGAGGATCACCATGTGTTTGAGGCCACCCTGAGACTACATAGTGAATTCCAGGTCAGCCTCAGTGAGAGTGAGACCCTACCTTGAAAAAAAAAAAAAAAAGATCTAGAAATCTAGAAAAATCCCTCACAGATATTCCCAGAGATTTGTTTCCTTGGTGATTGTAAATCTTATTCAATTGACAAGCAGAGATGAACCATCATAGCTAGAGACAACCAGTGGGATTTATTATGGCCCAGCAGGACGGTCAGAAAGCACATGCCCTGCAGGGAGGCTGTGAGGAACCTCTGGGCAAGGCTGAGATTGCTGCTACTGTGTCAGCTCAGGCCTCCTGGACAACTGTCCTGACAAAAGCCGGTGATGACACACCAAAACCGGTGTGTGCAGAGCACTTTCCAGCCACACTGAGCTCAGGGGAGAGACAAGCAGAGGGTGTGGCCAAAGCCTCAGGGTACACAAGCGGCCTGCCGAGTTCTGTGCAGTGTGTCAGCAATGTCTGTAGCTAACCTAAGCAAGACAACCTGCATAGCGTGGAGCTGTGGGGCAGGCAGGACACACTCAGTTCCAGATGTGCTCAGAGCAGGAGTGGGCTGGGTGACGGGACTGCCGTGAGAGCCACAGGGGTTGTGAGCAGACCCAGCCTCTGCAGGATGGCACTCAGATTGCAGCCACTGATGGCAAGGACTCAGAGAGAAGATCACGAGGGGGCTGGGGCACACGAGCGCTGCACCTGGAGGAACACCTGTGCTCCACCACCTAATGTTCGAGCACCTGCCCACGAAGGCCGGGTTCAGGAGGAGCACTGCTCAACCCCAACAGGTTCCCAGCAATCCTGCTGCCACAGGGAGCTGTGTGCAGTGCAGACAGGAGAGATACGCTCTGCATCCTGGAACGCTGCTATTTAAAGATCAGCTGGATGAATTACTCTGACAACCAAGTCACCTCTTGGGAAACAAAAATCACTTAGCTCGGGCTGGAGAGATGGCTTAGTGGTTAAGCGCTTGCCTGTGAAGCCTAAGGACCGCGGTTCAAGGCTTGATTCCCCAGGACCCACGTTAGCCAGATGCACAAGGGGGTGCACGCGTCTGGAGTTCGTTTGCAGTGGCTGGAGGCCCTGGCACACCCATTCTCTCTCTGTCTGTCGCTCTCAAATAAATAAATAAACATAAAAAAAATTTAAAAAACTCACTTAGCTCACAAAGCTCCAGAGAATTCCTATCCTGCACATCCATGGTCATGTGCACATGGCAGTGTGAGCTGGGTGTGCCTGACATCTGAGGCCCTGTGTGCACCCACAGAGCAAAACCACTGGCTTCTGAGGAAATGTGCCTGCTGAGCAGGGTCGCAAGTGCCACCCTTGATGCCCATGAGCTACACAGTGCCTGGCATCGCTCAGAACCCATGGGAGGGACTCTTTGGAAATTCACACTGGGAAAAGAAAAAAAAAAACAAAATAATTAAAATGTCACTCAAATTCTAAGCTGATAGGAGACACTTAGAAACCTAAGCGTTCTTCAGGAGCGGAGGGCGTCGCGCTCCTCCCCATCCACTTGCTTCCTCACTGCAGATGTCAGACTTCCCACGGGTCTTTCTTCCAGAGTAAGAGTCAGGGGAACAAAGCCTTCTTTGAGCCTTTTTCAGCCCAAAATTAATTTAGAAAAAAATGGCACAGACGAGCCTTAGCATGCCAGACCCAAGGGCAGCCGAGTGACCTTCAGCTGTCCCGCGACCCTCCTGCTCCCAGTTGGGAAGGAAAGTGCCAAGATGCTGGAATGTTCTGGGCCAATGGGGGACACAACTGCTCCTGTCCAGAGGTCCTAGTACTCCAGACCCTCTTCTCAAAAACCTTCACTTGGAAACAACGCCAACCTCAGGCACAGGGAGGAAAAGCTAGGACTTGAATCTGTTTTGGATGTCTGTCTGAGGGACCTGAGACCCCTCAAAATCCCTGCAAAGTCTTTGTGTGTGTTGGGGGGTCTCACTTTCTAGAATCCATGCTGGCATCTTGCAGCTGAGGTGCTGGGGCATCCAGTGGGGCCACTTCCCTCCTGTGGGAGCCAAGCTCCCAATAGGATGTTCGCGAGCTCTGCAAACCGTGCTAAGTGTAAGCATCACTTGTCACGGCAGGGGTAACTGCTGCCCATCTGACTGCCAAGGCCCAGTGTCCATGTGACATTAAGCACAGGATTCTCAAAACTCACGTGTTCTAAGATGCAGAAGGCCCACGGGCCTACAGCCCTCTTCTTGTGGAATGACTCGCCCCTTTGTGAGTTGAGCCAGCATCGATCATAAGTGAGGGCTGTGCCTGATAGCGGAGGTGCCCAGAATGAGCTCTGCGATTGAACAACTACAGGTCTTCCTTGGTTCAGGTACGCCGGCAGGTGAGGTGTGGCTTTGAGTACACAAAGACCTATTTCACAAAGCCCCGATGCAGCTCCTGTCCACCTGACTGAAGCCCCTTCCCACCTTGGACTGGGTAGTTCAGACACATCACAGCCAAGGACTGCACGAAGCCTAGGCAGCCCAGGATTTACATGTTGTGGTGATCTAACCGATTAATGGTGACAATTTCCATCACAGCTACCTTCAAAGTGTAGACTCGCCATGGATGTTTACAGCAGCCTGCCTCCATACAACCATGTTTCCTTCTAGAAGCTACTGCCCTATTCTCAGCAAGCAATCCCAGCAGATTTACGTGCTTTCCTATGCTGGCTTGCTTTCTTTCGTGCACGTCTGTGTGCATGAGTGCACTTCCCTTCTTGTAGGTGTGCTGGAACTGTAGACGCCCACCACAGGATCTGGCTTTTATGTGGGTTCTAGGGAACTGAATTTAGCTGCTCATGCTTGCGTGGTTAGCGCTTCATCCACTGAGCCGTTGCTGTAGCTCCCTATGATGATCTTCACTGAGAAACCCAGGGTGTCATTGTCCCTTTCACTGTGGTCAAGCAACACATGACTGAGCAGTTCACGACTGCCTTCATCTACGTGGCCTGCTGAACAGTTCACAACTGCCTTCATCTACGTGGCCTGCTGAACAGTTCACGACTGCCTTCATCTACGTGGCCTGCTGAACAGTTCACGACTGCCTTCATCTACGTGGCCTGCTGAGCAGTTCACGACTGCCTTCATCTACGTGGCCTGCTGAGCAGTTCACGACTCCCTTCATCTACGTGGCCTGCTGAACAGTTCACGACTCCCTTCATCTACGTGGCCTGCTGAGCAGTTCACGACTGCCTTCATCTACGTGGCCTGCTGAACAGTTCACGACTGCCTTCATCTACGTGGCCTGCTGAAGCCGCACAGCCTGCACAGGTGTGCCCAGTGAGGGTGCAGGCTGTAACAGGGAACACACGCTTGAGTCAGAACCTGGACTTGGAAATTACCAGAGCTGCGTTGTGTGGGGATTTTGGAACCACTCCTAAGTCCAGGAGACCCTTTGAAAATGACCGAGACATCCACATGGGAAAACCTTTGATAGGCTGAGAGGATTCTCATAAGCCAATGGCTGCATTAGGGGTTTTTAAGACCCCCAGGGTCACGGGCTATGTGAGACAAATGACCAGGGATTGGAAGCTCAAAGAGGCTTGGGGCGGGGGTGGTGGTGGGGAAGACAGCCTGCAATAGCCACGCAGGAGGCCTGCAAGCTAGGGTCAGAGGTCAGAATACAGCAGACATGGGGTCCAAAGATTCCCGTGACGCCTCCAAGCGGAGTCAGAGGTCGGCCCTCTGAGGCTCCTCGGGCTGACAGGCGGGCGGGAAGAAAGCCCCTTTTCTCTAGCTCTGCCCTCGCTAATGCAATAAAGCCAATTAGAATGCTTGCTCTCATTTCGGACTCAGGGTGCCTAGGACAAGGGAAATGGCTGGGACATCCGCCCGACTCTGGTCTTCACAGGCATATGCCGCATTCCAGCATTTATTTCATTATATTTAATATGATTTTACTAGCGGCGCTCTGACTCCAAGACAAGAGTCCTGTGACTTCAAAGCCTGTTTTTGTCCCAGTTCCTTAGCAAGCTCCTGCTTATCTTAGAGAATGGCGTCTCCGCCCTATTCAAGAACTGTTCCGTGTGCCGCCCACGATCCCACACTTACCATGGCCCGAACGCCATCATCTCCTGGAGTGCTCTGGGGGCGGCACATGTTAACATGGAAACAGCTTTCAAAATTATCCTGGTTCATCCTGCTAGGAACAGTCACTGGGCCCCATCAGCAGAGGCATGGTGAGATTCCTGGCTCACCAGGCCTTGTGTCTATAGCTGTTTCAGAGGCCCTACCCTTAACCCTTGTCCACTGCACATCAAGCCCAAATCCCAGCACACAAATGTGTAGATCCGAGAGACACTCTGCTTACCCAGCCATAGGCCCCGTGCCTTCTGTATAGGAGAGAAGTCTCCAGCCTGGGGGATGGGTAGCACGCAGGGCTGGCATCCCCCTCTCCCTCCCCTCCCAGCAGCTGCTCTGTGCACAGTGAGCTCCCAGATCAGGCTGGGTGGACACACAGAGGTGCTCTAGGGGCTGTGGTGAAGGGCAACGAGATGCCCTACTGTGGGTGGGACTCAGAGGACAGACATTATATTATTTTAGCAATTCTTTTTTAGATCCTACTGCGTTTTCTTTCTTTCTTTTTAGGAGTGAGGGGATTTGAGACATGTCTCATGTAGTACAGGCTGGCTGCTGGCCTGGAATTCTATATGAGGTTGAGGATGAACTTGAACTGATGCTCCTACTTCCACCCCGAGTGCCAGGGCTACAGGCATGTGCCACTATGCCAGCTTTCACTGGGTTTTCTATGCAATTGTGTCTGTGTATAATACTTTCATTTTTTCTTTTCCTATTTTTATGCCTTGTATTTCTTTTTCTTGTTTTATTACACATTTATTACATATTTTATTACACATTTATTACACCTGCAGCAATGTAGAAGAGTGGTTATGAGAGCAAACACCCAATCTTTCATTTCCTTTCTTATTATTTTAGTTTGCTAAGAGTGTTTACCATGAATGAGTGTGATTTTTTAAAATTTTGAGACAGTTTTGCTATGTAGCCCAGGCCAGCCTCAAACCTGCAATCTTCCTGCCTCAGCTTCCTAGATACTGAGATTTCAGGTGTGCTGCAATTTCTGGTGTGTATTGGATTTTATTATAGGCTTTTGTTTTGGCATCTGTTGTAATATGGTTCTTCATTTTTTATTTTATACTATACTGAATGTTAACTGACTTTCAAAGGTTAAAAACCAATCTTACATTTTCAATGACCTCTGCCTTCTGTGTTTTTATTATTTATTTATTTATTTATTTTTGAGGTAGGGTTTCACTCTAGCTCAGGCTGACCTGGAATTCACTATGTAGTCTCAGGGTGGCCTCAAACTCATGGTGACCCTCCTACCTCTGTCTCCCAAGTGCTGGAATTAAAGGCATGTACCACCAGGCCTGGAGACCTATGCTGTTTTATTTATTTATTTATTTATTTATTTATTTTTTGAGGTAGGGTCTCACTCTAGCTCAAGCTGACCTGGAATTCACTATGTAGTCTCAGGGTGGCCTTGAACTCACAGTGATCCTCCTACCTCTGCCTCTGAGTGCTGGGATTAAAGGCATGCACCACCACGCCTGGCTTAGACTGGCCTTTTTTAAATGCGAAGAGGGGGGAGGAAGGGAGAGACAGAATTGGTGTGCCAGGGCCTCCAGCTACTATAATCGAACTCCAGATGCATGCACAACCTTGTGTACATGTGCGACCTTGCATGCTTGTGTCATTTTGTGTATCTGGTTTACATGGGACCTGGAGGATCCAACATGGGTCCGCAGGTAAGCACCTTAACTGCTAAGCCATCTTTCCAGCCCCTATGCCCCCTCCTTCCTCTCTCTCTCTCTCTCTCTCTCTCTCTCTCTCTCTATATATATATATATATATTCCTTTAAATTTTATTTATTTATTTGCAAGGGGAGAGAAAGAAGACAAACAGAGAGAGAATGGGCACACCAGAGCCTCTAGCCACTGCAAACGAACTCCAGATGCATATGCCCCTTGTGCATCTGGCTTACATGGGTCCTGGGGAATTGAACTTGGGTCCTTTGGCTTCATAGGCAAATGCCTTAACTGCTAAGCTATTTCTCCAGCCCCTATAATAATAATTATTATTATTGGTTATTTTTATTTTTATTTTTTGGTTTTTCAAGGTTTTTGCTCTAGTCCAGGCTGACCTGGAATTCACTATGTAGTCTTAGGGTGGCCTCAAACTCACAGCAATCCTCCTACCTCTGCCTCCTAAGTGCCAGGATTAAAGGTATACGCCACCACACCTGGCTCCTATGCCTTTTAAAACAAAATAATTTTTTTATTTATTTATAAGCAGAGAGAGATAGAAGAGAGACAGATAGAGAATGGGCACATCAGGGCCTCCAGCTGCTAAAACGAACTCCAGATGCATGTGCCACTTTGTATATCTGGCTTTATGTGGGTATTGGGGAATCCAAACCTGGGTTGTTAGGCTTTGCAGACAAGCGCCTTAACCACTAACCCATTTCTCCAGCTTTGACCTATGCCTTTCTGCTATCTTTAATTAGCCAATTTTGTAAGGGATTTGTTGTCTTTGCTCATGAGGGGTAATGGGCTCTGATTTTGCTTTCTTCAGTACCCTCACCAGGTTTTGGTGTCCCTGTCTGGCTGGTCACATGAACACTTGGGGAAATGCTCCCTCCTCCACTGCTCTCCAGAAGTGTCTGTGTAGGGCTGCCGTCATTTCCTTGAACGTTTGACAGAGTTCACCAATGAAGCCATCTGGGCTGCGTGTTCTCTCTGGAATGTTTATGATTTCAAGTTTAATTTCTTTAACAGATACAGTGCTATCCAGGTTTGCTTCCTGCTTCCTTTTGTCTCAGTTTTGGAGGCTGTGTTTCTCAAGGAGTCTGCCAGGATCATCTCTGGGCTGTCAAATCTGCAGGCCTACGGCTTTTGACATTCCAGGTGATTTGAAGGCGGCATCTCAGACACAACTACCGACCCACGGGGATGTTTTCTCAGTCACATGCTGGCTGCTGCTTCTCTCTGACCTGGACACGTTTGCTCCTGTGGGTTTATAGCTTCATTCCAGATGCTGCCTTCTCCATATTAACACGGGGAGCATTAGTGGGTCCTACCTGGTGACACGGCAGCCA